>OX276375.1:12952975-14299760 GCA_946251855.1 Alsophila aescularia | reverse complement strand
AATATTTTTATATACCTATTTAATAGGCCCATAAACTAAAACAATATAATCAAAATTAACCATAGAAAGGGTTAGGTTAGGTACCAATAATAATTAAAAAAAATGGCCTAGGGTACTTAAAATAAGCTACTAAATAAGAATAAACATTTGTTTAAATCGTGTATGTATGTTTATTCGCGCATCACGAAAAAACTACTGGACCGATTGCGATGAAATTTTCATTGTTGGATAGCTTAGAGATTTACTTAAAAACTGGTAATTCAATCTGACGAGTAAAATTCGAGAAATCGAAAAAAAAACATTTGACGTCTAAACTAAGTTTGATGATTTTGGTACCTGGTTCTGGAATATGACACGATCCTTAAATCCCAGAAAAAATACAATGCGGACAAAGCCGCGGGCACAGCTAGTAGGTAGTCATAATATTCGTCATATTATGTATGCTTATATATGTCCAATTTTGTAACTATCTCAAAAACGATTGGCTATGAAACTTGACATTAATATTCGTTTTTAATCATAGGTACTTTATACCATCTACAACAAGTATTTTGATGTCTCAACATCTAATTATGAATCTAGTAATGAGACGACTCTAGGCGCGACGACGCGTCACCACGGCTGGGTGGCGACGCGTCGCTCGTGGCTCGTCGGCTATTTCCACCTCAGCTAGGTCATATTTAAGTTTTAGCCATTACATAAATTTATTAATGTGCAAAATGTAAACACTCCAGTTGGAAATTGAACTTCGGTACTACAGACTGACGGCCGAACGTTCTCCGTTGCGCCAACCATACTCATGGTATTAAGCCGAAAAAAGTAAGTATAGATCAGGTTGCTGATTCACAGTTGACCAATGAGCGCGCGGTGCAAAACTTTGCTCTTTTTCTTTTTTTCTTCTTTATGTTTACACATTTGCCAGGCGTCCCACGATGGCAATTTTTTTGTATATTTAATTAAATTCGTCCGTGTATTTTTGATTATCTAAAATTGGTAAAAAAATATGTTTTATTTATTTACCTTTTTATTGTTAACCGTTGTATCAACAAAAAGTATATATAAAAACACTATGTTTTCATATAACATAAATGTAATAAGTGTTTTAATCATATTTCTATGTTGTTTAAAAAAATTGTTTGAACTGTTGACACGCTAATGACCGAAGTTTTTTATTCATAAGAGCAACGGTTGATTTTATAGGAATTTTAATACGAAACCACACGAAGAGCCTTAAAAAAATGATATGACAGTGTCTTAATGGTGCAATGCCACGACGTGAGATGGAACCTGCTGCAGGCCTGTGTATATGGGGGGTATACAATTTTTTTATCCACTTCTAACGCGTGAAAAGGGGGTAAAATTGGAGGAAAGATAATTTGTCCATCCCCCATGCTAGGCCTATGTGAGAAGGGGATAAAAACGGGGGAAAGATAATTTGTCCACCCCTTTATGCTAGTCCTACGTGAGAAGGGGATAAAAACGGGAGAAAGATAATTTGTCCACCCCCCATGCTAGTCCTACGTGAGAAGGGGATAAAAATATTTTGTCCATCCCCCCATGCTAGGGGCGGTCTAATTGCCACCGATTGGCCCTGAACTACATTTCAAAACAAATACAGATGAAATTTATTTCAATTTAACTATGATAGTTCCTTCAAAATAAAAACCTTACCTGGCGAAATCTTCACTCGATTGGCTTCTGGGGTCATTGGTGCTTATAGCCCCCGCTAAAATCAAAGGATAACGTTCAAAAACACATCTCATTTATTTATCTAGATAATTTTCAGAGTACTTAACTACCAACATTAAATCTTTTCTATTTCTGTTTGGTTGTAGTTACCTAATAACATATTTTCTATCTTTGGCACGCGCTCAACAGATGTCGCTAGTCGTTTCAAAATCACTCCGCTTCATACTTTGCGTTGATGAAAATACTTTCACCAAATAACATAAAAATAAATTATGACCTACTTATTATTCTTATATCCTTGTCTTTCAAGATAATTTGTTAAAAATGGTGTCCGTATAATTTATGTTTGTCTCAATATTTATATTGTTTATGATAATTTTAGTGGCGTTTATATCGAAAAGGTGTCATAAATGATCATTCCAGTTAACATTCACATAATTAATAACAAAGATTTGCAACAATTTGAATAAAGTGATATATTTATTGGCTATTAATGCACTCATCAATTAAACTACAGTTAATTTATTACACCTACACTTTTATTGTTTTGTTATTGAGTATAACAATATTCCATTGCTTCTTAGTAATTAGCTATTTAATTATATGATATTGTTTTGTTATCTGGCACCATTTTATAAGGAATTGTATTGTCTTCGTGGCAATGTTTGCTAATAGATTATTTACTGGATTGGTCCCAGGATTGTAGTTAAGTACCTACTTATAACTGTTATTCCTTGCGCTTAATTCAAAACGCTTAATCAATACCAATATATAAAATTGAAACGTTGTCTGTTTGTTTATTTGTTTGTTTGATTGGGGAGCTTTCACGCGATAACGGCTGAACGGATTTTGATGAAATTTGGAATGGAGATAGCTTTTATTATAAATTGAATAAAACATGGGATACTTTTTATTCCGGAAAATTGTAAGTTTCCACGGGATAACTGGAAAATGTTGATATCTCGCTGTAAGAAACGGTTGCCATGGAAACGAAATAACAAGTATGTCAAAAAAAGTCAAGAGCATTGGTGCTATATCTACTTTTGCATTAATTTTTAAAATCCTAGAAGAACGAACGAAGTCGCGGGCGGGAAAGCTAGTTCAAAATATTTTAAAGATCTGACTAACTACATTTTAGGGACCTACTTAATGTTACAACTTAGAAAATTGACAATTAGGTCGATTATGATGCGCACCGCATCATTACCTGCAAAAGTGTCGAGCCACTTCAAACGTGTTATTAATGTTTTCAATTAAAATGCAATATATCAACGATTGTCATCGAAGCAGGTTTTATGTCCGTTTTTGTTATTTATAGTGATGTCTTCATATGCCGCCAGAGGCTGATCTGTGGGAGGATCTAATGCCTTTGCATAATTTGATGATTCTTATGGTAAAGCAGCCGCATTTGTTATAAATTGACATTTGAGATTTTATTGTGACTTATTAGTAAAAACAAGTTTAGTTAAATGTGCGTCAGTAGACAACATACAATTGAGTTTGTATATGATCTAAATAAATTAATACCCATATTTTTTCACAGAACATTTTTTTTTGTGATGACTGAAATAAATATTAAAATGGATCCTTCGCGAATTATCATTCACTAATCAATGCTTGAAAATTTCCGAGTACCTAACTTTCAATATTACAGTGTTTCTCTCAAAGTTACCTATCATCATATATCACATTTAATTCAGCTTGTTAAATCTCAACGAAAGGCTTAGCTAAGTCCAATTAGCGCAGTATAATACGGTTTAACATAAACGCAGTGTTGTTAACAGAATAATAATTCATAAGTTGACAGCTCGTGAATAATTCGCGAGCCGAGTTGTTATCAAAGGCACTTGCGCAGTGCGTCCTCCCGCGCGTGCCGGCTCGTACTCGACCGCACCACGCGAGCCCCGCACGTGGACCGACAGTAGTACCATCGTTGAGCACGATTTACATTGCTGGCTTACAGTTTTCAGTGACTATATTTGATCTATCATTACGAATTAAAATATAACAGTTAATATTTCTTAGAGTTGTTATTAATGCTAAACTAAATATAACCAAATAATTTCGATAAAGCTATTTCTACATTTGAAATCCTTAATTGCATTAGCAAACGTATAGTCATTGGAGATGTAACAGAACACCGCTTTTGTATTGCAAAACTTTTTTTCAGTGGTTGATAACATCTGTCAATGTATATTGTCCATGATTTCCCGACGTTGGAATATCTGACGAGAGCCACGACTAATTGCCCGATAAGTCGTCGATTCGCGTCTCGTTTTAATAAGGTGCGCTGTACACGTATGTGTGTGTGTGGATGCCGATGGAATGCCACGGTCACGTTCCGATGTGTGCTCCGGTAACAATGTGTGCGAGTGACGTCTGCCGAGCAACGCTACAACCAGCTCAACAAGAGCCCCCATTTCCCCCGCAAAAGCATCCACCCGACATTAAAACGGTGGAAACAGATGGTATCCCAAAGGTCATCTATGCTTGGGCCGGTTACAGAGTACTTACGTTGTTGCTACGTGAAGGCATAACGTTGATTTGTGCCTGTGTGTAACCTCGATTCGGACACACCACGAACTGAGGCATTATGGTTATAAACACGGAGTAATTCGCAGAATATCATTATCCAAATGAATATCCACCTCAAGAACGGCGGTCAACACCGCTCTGTTGATTTGATTGTTTCAATAACTTTCGGAAACTGAATGTCGTTTGGAGATCAAACGTCAGTTTCTTTGTATATTCGATTGTTAACTGCGATCATCATTAAACCTTTTCATTTCAGATTCCGCGTGACCGCCATTCTGAATTCAAATGTTTCATTCAAGTATGGGCCTTTTTCATTGAAACTGGTAGGTAGGTACATGTTACGAACCGGAAATCTGTTTAAGGTTTGCAATGTTTTAGTAGTACAATAAAATATAGGTATAAATTACATTAAAATATTTGTGAGTACATGTAATACATTTAAAAGTCATTTTCGAATATTTACCCGCATGCATGATCGCGTGTATCGGTAATGAAACATATTGTACAACAACAACATAGGTACAATATGTTGTTGTTTATCAAGTATATGGAAAACAAAATAAGTTATCAGTGCAATGAAAGGCAAAACA
Organism: Alsophila aescularia; assembly: GCA_946251855.1. Taxonomy (NCBI): domain Eukaryota; kingdom Metazoa; phylum Arthropoda; class Insecta; order Lepidoptera; family Geometridae; genus Alsophila; species Alsophila aescularia. The sequence continues at coordinate 14,294,946 of OX276375.1, read as the reverse complement.
GCGAAAGAATTCGCATCAAAATAACAAATGAATGCTTGATGTTGGTCTGTTCACACCGTACAAGCAGGCTTTCCCACGGTTAGTTGAGTGTGTGCCCCCATCTCCCCCCACTCACACACTCCCGGATTGGCCTGTGTTTGTAGTTCAGTACGGGTTCAGCATTCAAAGCGGTTTCATGCTCCTCCACATTATACTTTCATATTTATTACTAAAACGCCTCGATGTATATACCTAAACGCGCTCGACCATTCAGAGAATGAAAATGGCATCGTTGAACCGATTTGTCAAATCATCATAATCCTCAAATTATTCACTCTGTCACAGTTTTTACAAATGAAGATTTTAAGAATATTGACCCAAAGTCTTGGACTATTCTCTATTCAAGGTACATACCGTAGCAACAGGCGAGGCTATGACACGACACAAATAAGTCAATTAATCAATACATAAATAAAACTAATTCACTCGCGTGGGCTCACCGTCTCCAGTTATTTTGGTCACCACCTTACTCGTCGACAATTATTCGGGAATTTCAAAAGATCACCGACGGACAGGTCGTTGGCTCCGACTCCACTGACTCATTCTTTTGTTTTTACTTACTCCTCACATTGATTTGGTGAGGATATAGTGGAAAGTTTATTGGTTAAACGAGACCTATTGTCCAGACGAGATCGCTTATCGCAAGGCGTTTTGTTCACCTTGCCAGTATCAGCGGTAAAATGCTAAAATATGGCGTGAAACTTCGTAAGTCACCGGTTTTATTAACACTGTTTTATACGGTGAAAACATAAACATACACAATACACATGTATAGGCAGCTGACAGAAAATTAGAATAACCATCTTCTATCTATCTATTTATCTTATAATAAAGCAGTATATGTACCAAAAAATTTGTAAAACCAAGGTAATTTAAAAAAATATGGTTTAGGGAACTTAAAATAGGCTACTGAACAATAATATAACATTATTTAAAATTATAACTGGTCCATTTGCGATGCGGTTTCTCACTGTATAGCTTAGGTTCTGAGGGTACCTACTTGGTATCGCAATCCGATGATTAGATGCTGAGCAATCGATATAAATCTATTTGACGGCTGAAAGAATTTTGAACAAATGTAGTATTATTGTACTTTATATGTACTTTAGGTCCTGGAATAACACGTACCTTTAAATGAAATGACCACGCGGGCAAACCCGCGGGCACAGCTAATTAGCAATAAATAACAAAGACTGATCGTGCAAAACTGCAGCACGCAAAGGGTCTAGAGATTAGCAATGTATAACATTATCAAAATCGATCAGGATAATGATACCTTCCCAAAGCGAATTGATGAATCGACAATCAAAATAGTCTCGAACCGAGTAGCCGCACGTAACATCGATCTGGCACAACGCGTACACGCCACGAGTAATCTGAATGTTGCTAATTATAGGTGCTATTGCGGTTATAATAAGATCCTCCCAACTTCCCAGAAACGAGGCCGACCCGCTTTATTAATATTTATCCGATACACGCCGGTCGCAAGCTAACTGACGCAGTCAAAGAAAACATTCTCGCCCGAAATAAAGTCGTAAAGTACCGGAACGATTTCAATCGATGTTCTCGGTGTTTATATCGGGTTATAAATGCGCAAGTATCGATGGGATATCGAATACAGATCGGGGAAAACGTTTATCGGTTATATGCGATAGTTAGTGAATTGATTGTGTTATTGTGATGCCACTTGCACGTGGTAACATGACATCAACAAACAATAGGGGACTCTATCGATACGTTTGATGATTAGGTATACTTTCTAAGTGGAAACTAGTAACTATGTGGGTAAAATTAAATTATTTAGATCAAGTATTTCTTGTGTAATAATTATTCAGTAGCATGCTCTAAGAAACTTAAATCTTATTATCTTTAGCAAAAGTTAAGTTTGGTTTAAGTTCAAAAACTAAATCCCGACTAAGTTTGGGTACAAAATAGCCTACGGCATTCTTGCGATGAAGACGCATCGATTGATACCTCGCTTTACAAAGGCGGATAAAGTTTTTAGTATGAACAGATAACCCTTACTTTTCGTCGCAGTAGTCAGGTAAAAAAATAAACCTATGACACTCTATAAATGAAGACGAATCGATTGATACCACGCTTGTCAAAATCGTTTTTTTTTTCAGTTTGAACTCATAACACTTCGCTTCATCCATACCTACTCGGGTAAAAAGAACTATATTTGGCGGAACATCAGTCACAAGCACAAATTAATAACTTATAGAAACTCATAAGAGACTACAATGTAAGTTTACCCTATTAAATCAAACAAGAAACATTCAAATCTCTTCAAAAATCCTGCATTCTTATCCTACTTTTAAAAAACTACTGAACCAGTTTTGATAAACTTAATCAAAGTCCTACTCTTTTAAAAAAAAAAAAATATCCAAATCGGTTCAGAAGTTTTAGAGATACTTGGTAATAAACACAAACATACAGACGACTTGAGAACCTCTTCCTTTTAGAAGTCGATAAAAAAATAAACAAAATGATAGTTGCTATGAACACAGTATTCTTAGAGTAAGTACTTTTTGGTACTGTACTTTGAGTTTTATAGATTCTTCGAGATTGGCAATGTGTGGAGAGGCTGTTTTTTTATTCGTAATGAATATATCCGACGGAGAACCAAGGTAAACGACATAGATCTAAGGATAAGCAAGCTAAAGTGGCAGAGGGCTGGTCACATTTTCCGAAGAACCGATAACCGTTGGGTTAGATGAGTAGTGGAGACCACGTTTATGCAAATGTAGTGTAGGACACCTGTGGCCAGGTGGAGTGACGACTTGTGAAAATCAGATGGAAGAAAATGGATGAGGAAAGCCAAAGACTGAGTTCAGTGGCGCTCATTAGGAGAGGGCTATGTCCAGCAGTGGATAAATAAATATAGGCTGATTATGATAAATGTTTAGGTGATAGCAACCAAAAAGTTTTACCGTCATGTAAACAATCTGCTCACATACGAGTAAAACATAAAAGTCTCAAATAATTAACTCTTGGCTATCGTACCTATTAAGTACTTTATTTGAGACTAAAGTATTATTCGATTGAGCACGTATTTCTACAGAAAATGGCATCTACAGAGCGGAGAAAATATCTGCTGGCGAAATTGAGTTAAAATCAACCGTTTTGGGTTGTTGGATAAATTCATCATAGGAAAATTGTTATTCTCATGTAAGTGGAAGATATAACTGGAAGAAAATGTAGGAGCATGTAAATCGTATTTTAGGGTACTTGCAATAGATATGCTCATACATTTATGGTAACGTACAGTAAACATTAGTAGTGGTTTATTATGTTGCGCAAATTTTCCTGCTGATGGGACCCTGGTTTAGTCAATTTCAAGCTCCTAAAACATCCAACCGCTGGAATCTTACCAATGGACCAACTTCAAATGGATGTATTATTTACGGTTATTGTGACGACTGACCTATCTTTATGAATTATAAAATGGGCTACCTGGAAAGTATTTTTAGAGGTTATATTTTTTAAATTACGAATTACACATGTTTTGTGAATATAGGGAATTCCTTTGCTTTTTAGTCGTTTATAAGTGATTCTGCTAGTGAATTCTCAAAATATTTGTAAAAGTCCGACATTGCATTCCCACATTACAAATTCATACGAAATCAATTCATATACATAAATGATTTGCATGATTTTGCTAGCAACTGTAACATGTCGATCTACAAAATTGGTCTGAATCTGAATGGTTGCCTTTGGCTTCCTAAGAAGCGGAAATTTTGAGCACGCATGTATCACAAGCACGCATGCGCATAGGTCACTTCTGATCTTCGGGTAATCAACACTCATCAAGAAATAATAAAGATCTACTTATAAATAAAATTGAAGATTGATTTGAAATATTGTACGTAGTAGATAATGTTATTTACTAATTATTATTAGCAAAAAAGCAACTCACTTTATTGACAATTCGGCCCACCTCCAGACACCAGATTATGGTACATAATAACAATAGTCTGAAAAGTATTTCGATCTCTGAGAAAGTAAGATAAATGATGACGCATATGTATTGAATCAATAAAAATTGTAATTTGATTCAAGCCCAAGTGTAATTTGAAGATTTTGTTGGAATACCACAAAACTGGAACATACATTGTAAGCCGTCATAAAAGTTTTCACAGTTGTTACTTCCTACTAGAATAATAGAACAAAATACTTACTTTATTAAAGCTATTGTACGAATATCAGCAACATGTCTTCTTCTTTCGTTTCGATTTTAAAACTATTACGCTTGTTTGTTTTTAACAGTATCTCTGAGAAATATTGATAAGTTTTTTAAAATAATAATTACACACAATATCTTTCTACTCGCGCACTGATTTATATCATAATCTGGTTAACCTTGAAGTTTCCATTAAGTTTTAAAGACCGGTGTGGTCTGAGAATACGGTAGCAGGTTTCAACGTTGAGATAGGCATGAGTGGTTTTAAACTACCCACATTTTGTCAAACAGGGTTGTGTATGATAAACACTCATGACGGATATCGGCATATAAGCGCGACAAAAGTTTGCAAATTCGCGAAATTTCTAGGTGGATATGTAAGCCCACTCACAAATGCACTAGGTTATAAGTCCTTACTGTTAATATTAATGTTACGTTGTTCTGAATGACAGACATACTTTCGGGCATGTGAAGTCCTTTTCAAATAAATATGAAACATTTTCTGATTTAACAGATTTATCCGTAACGTTAACTAACTTTATCAATTCCTCAAATAACTTTTGTCATCATCATCATCAGCTGTCACACGTCCTCTGCTGAACATCAGCCTCCCCGTAGAATGCCACACCAAGCGGCTTCATCATCATCATAATGATCATCATCGGTCTATATCTGTCCACAGTTGGACGTAGGCCTCTCCTAATGCACGCCACTGATTTTGATCTTCAGCTCTCCTCATCCATTCTCTTCCAGCCGCTTTTCGCAGGTCGTCACTCTACCTGGCTACAGGGAGTCCTACACTACGTTTGCTTAATCGTGGTCTCTACTCGAGAACTCGTCTACCCCAACGGTTATCGGTTCTTCTGGAAATATGACCAGCCCACTTCCACTTTAGCTTGCTTATCCTAAGAGCTATGTCGATCACCTTGGTTCTCCGTCAGATATCTTCATTACGAATCTTGTCCTTTAGAGAAACTCCAAGCATAGCTCTCTCCGTAGCTTGCTGAGCGACCTTAAATTTGTGGACTAGTTTAACCGTGAGTGTCCACGTTTCGGCTCGGTTAGTCATGACTGGTAGGACGCACTAATTGAAGACTTTTGTCTTCAGCAATGTGGTATGGATGACGAGAAGACTTGACGAAGCTTGCCAAATGCTGCTCAACTCAGCTGAATTTTTCTGTTGGCTTCCTTCTCAAAGTTGTTCTTACCTAATTGCAATATTTGTGCTACCTAGTTAAACATGTTGTTGGACAACTGCAAGAGGTACACCATTGACTGCAATCAGTTCCGGGTCAATAATATCGTTAAACATGATCTTGGTCTTACCTATGTTCATTCCGAGATTGATGCGGTGAGAAGCATTATCTAGGTTGGTCATCAAACTTTGCAAGTCTTGCAGCGACTCCGCCATTAGGACGATGTCATCGGCAAATCGTAAGTGAGAGATGTTCTCGCCATTGATATTAATACCCATTCTATTCCAATCCAGTGTCTTAAGCATATCTTCCAGGGCATAAGTGAACAATTATGAGCGACTTATCATGCGCGGGATGACAAGAACTATGTACATAAGACAAACTAAGTAAGTAGCTACCCAAAGGTTTTGAAATTTTTATGTTTTTTCTTGTGGTGCTCATATGTTTTAAATGTATTAGTTTTTCAATTCATTTAGATTACATTCAATTTCCACCGGGACGGGCGTCACTGATACCACCAACGTGTCTGCTTGTATATCTCTAACTCTAACAAACAGTCTATACAACGAAGATTATAAAAAAAATGGTTAAAGGGACTTACAATACCATCTTTTTTATGATGTCTTTCTGTCTGTCTGTATGTTTCGCTCATCGCTACTGGCTCAATTGCAATGCGGTTTCACTGTTGGATAGCTTATATTTTGACTTAAGATCTTGCGTGCTTTTTTTCAATCCGATATGTACAAGTTAAGCCATCGATAAAAAAACTATTTGATGGCTGAATGGATTTTCATGATATGTAGTTAATTGTACTTTATAGGTACTTTTAGTCCTGGAACCGCGGTCACAACTAAAAACCAAATATATATCTAAAACAGATCTCAGCTACGTAATATATAATATATTACATATTAACCACCATACTGTCCTTGTGAAGGTGCATGAAACAGTTATTTTAATATATTTATGATTAAAACATATATCTTGGAGCACACAATATGCTGCGGCCGGCTGACATTGCTTGCCTGGACTCCAGCCAAAAGTCTCTGGAATTGATTTTACTCTACCACCGAAACTATTTGCTTACCTTATGTATTTGGTACCTTAGTTAATTAATTTCTGATCACTGCGCATTGTTGTCAAATTATTCTTGGTTTGTTGTTAGATGAATTTCGTTTATAAAAGAGATTGCAGTGACTGAAAGATTTTAAAAATATAACCACAATAGCTTCTGCCAGCGGCTTGGACCGCGGGCCTTTCAGAAAAAAATGTAAGTTGGTACAGTAGTTAAGCAAGATAAATCGGCAAGGCTTTTCACTAATTAACTAATTTTGTTAGAAAATTTATTATATACATTATATAGCCAACTTTCTTTTCTTTATTTTTTTTGTTACGGACTAGGCAATCGTTTGACCACGATCTCACCTGATGGAAAGCGATGATGTGGTCGAAGGTGTAGCACGTTTGCCTAGTAGATACCTATTCACTCTTGACATGAACACACCGGGGTTATAATTTGCCGGAAACACTGACGAAGGCAGGGCATTCCACTCCTTTGCAGTTCTTATAATAAATGAAGAAGCGTAACGCTTCGTTCTTGTGCGAGGTATTTCTACCATGAAAGGGTGAAACTAGAATCACTAGCACATCTGTGACCTGTTTACACATAATTTTTTGCAACTGTGAACCTCATAGCAAGGCTATAAGTGAAAAGCTTAGCTCTGATCATAGTTGGCAAAACGTTGTGATTCCTTGTAAACCAGGTAAAAACTCTCAGGGTTTGCAGATAACATTGATAGATCATTTTAGTCACTTGCCGTTTGATGGGAATTCTGATGACCTTTACAATTCCTTGTTTAATATAACCAGTTGCTTGCCACGCGCGCACGCGCATGTATGCGCTCAGTACTGCTGGATAAAGAGTTCTTCTTTGTTTCCTATTTCTTAGGATACTTAAGCACCCTATTTTAATTACAATATAACCACGAATTGGCTAATAAGTAATTTGATTATAACTTTAAATTTTAGGTTGAGTATACTAAGAATGTGTCCATTAACACTTTTCTTATAGTCTCTATTAAGGTGAAGTCAGATTGTTAATGTTTACTTTATAAGTAGCACTTGTTACACACTACACTACACTACACTACACTAATACAATAATAATGTACACTACAATAACTCAAACGGTCTTGTCCTTTTAAGTCTTCTAACGATGTCAGTGTGATCAAGGAGCTGGATTGCGTCTATGTTCACATGATGATGAAGTCTATGGTCGTGAGCTTCTGCATACTTTTTAATTACTTTGTCAACGAACTCTATTTTGAGGTCCCGATGGAGATCGTTGTTTCTTATGTACCAAGGTGCATTCACTATTTCCCTTAGTACCTTGTTCTGAAATCGTTGAATAATTGATGTATTGCTCTGTTTGGTGCAGCCCCACTGCTGTATACCATAAGTCCAGACTGGCTTTATGACTTGCTTGCATAATAATAATTTATTGTGTGATGACAGCGGGGAGTGTCTTCTAAGCAGCCAATACATTCATTTGTATCGCAGTTCTAACTCTTCTCTTTTCTTCTTGACGTGTGCTTTCCAGCGGAGCTTCGCATCAAGCACGATGGTGTTATTTTCTAGCTCAGGAATATCACAAGTGTAAAGCAGGTACAGGACTGGACCTAAAACACTTCCTTGAGGTACTCCAGCTTCTCAGTTTATGTATAAGGCCTTCATGCCACACTTTATCAAAAGCTTGCGCCACATCTAGAGATACTGTAGAGCATACTTTTTTACCTTCAAGAGTTTTTTCTATAATATTTGTTTTTCTGTGTATAATTTTGACGATGTTAACAAGGCAATCACGATAGTTCTTAAATGGTTTACAACTAATAATTTATTGTTAAAATCTTATGAAAACTAAATGTATCAAATTCTGACTACCCAATGTCAGACGGGTTCCTACGAATTCAAGTATTTTAATAAATAGTGAGCCTGTAGACCTTGTGCAGTCAACCACATTTTTGGGTGTTACTTACGATTCAAAATTACAGTGGGGTTCTCACATATCATTGATAGATTGAGGGAGTTTACCGATATAGCCACTGCAAGATTAGTATATTTTATTTACTTTCACAGTATTATGTAATATGTTATTTTTCTTTGGGGTAAGGCCGCGGAAATTTAATCCATATTTGTGCTGCAGAAGAGAGCAATTTGTTCTATATACAATATGTAATCCCGCGATTCTTTCAGATAACGTTTTAAAGAGATCAATAATATTACAGTGGCTTGTCAATATATATATATATGAAAATATAATATATGTTCGGAAGAATAACCTTTGTTAAAAATAGGGATGTTCATAATTTTAATATTAGGAATAAAAATAACTTGTAAGTGTCTGGATTTCGGTTATAGAAAGTTAGTGGTTCATATATGGGGAACTGTATACGCTTTTTTAATAAGTTACCTGATGGCATTGATCAATTATCAATGCAAAGGTTTAAAACTTTTGTTAAAATAAATCTCATAAAGAAAGCGTATCACAATGTAAATGATTATATTAATGACAGAAATGCATTGCCTGATATCTCCAAACTCCTTGATAATAATAAGTGATAAATTCAATGATTACGTTAAGTGAATAAAATGTTCAAAGTACTTTGTGAGATGTCTCACAACATACCATGAGATCATGACATGAAGTCACGTTGTTTAATACGATTTACTTACTTTACTTTTACTTTATTTTACCTTACTTTTATTTTACTTTATTTTTCCCAGTTTGATTGTTAGATGATTTTCGGACATCTCATTGTCACTTTTATATATGTAGTTTACGTAAGTTTTGTTATAAAATGTGACATTTGGAAAAACTATAAAGAATTAACAAATATGAAAAAAAATATCCCCGTAGAGTTTCTTGGTGCTCTCTTCTCTAACGGGCGTATTTCCGAAGCACCAGTAGAGTCAGAAGGTTATTTCCTTTTCCAGTGTGAGATTTAACTCTGTTGGCACATGAAAGGGAAATTTACTTTTCAAATTCAAAGTTTACTTAGTTTACCTACATTTTTATTGATTTGATCTTTTTACAATATTTTATGTATTTCTCTTTGTTCAGAAGATGTTAATTTTGACTTGTAAAAGTTCTATTATTTTACCTATTTACAATAAAATAATTTGACTTTGACTTTGAAGCACTTAGGTACACTCTTTTCACCCCCTGGGGTGGGAATTTCGAGAAATACTCTCTTATTGGATGCCAACGTAACACACCCTGGTTAGGACCTGCGGTTTAGGTTGTGCGTTGATGTCCACGGAAAAGAAATAAGTATAATTTATAAAAATAAATTTATAAGCAAAGTTATACTTTTTTTTAATACAAGACACTTATTTATTGCATTTTCACTTTTTACATTTTTAAGTCTTTTTTTCTTTTTTTTTATTGCTTTGTCATCGGTTTTTGAGCTACCCTGAAAGTTTCAGTCGGATAGCTAACAGGGAAGTGCTTGAAATTTGAATTGCAAGATTCCAGGACAGACAAAATGCATAGATACATACATACATACATACATACATCCATAGATAATTAAAATAAAGCTTTTTAAAATACAAGTGGAAGTGCGAAGAGTGCTGGGGATCTGTGCCAGTTAAGCACAGGAAATCATAGTTTCGTACAAATATTTCATAGGTAAAAATTAAATTAACATATCATAATCGATTTGATTCATAACTTAAATCGTCTCATTAATTACACCCAATTTTTTTTAGGAAGGATGGCGCTATGTATTTCGCATCACGCATACGATGTTTTCCGCTCGGTAAGAGAGCATTCATTTTTAAAACTCTAAGCTCTGATTGGCCTGTTTACGACAGTGGATACACTTCTCTGATTTATAATATTATAAAGTGTGATGTGATGTTCTCGCTCAGCAGGCGTTGATGATAAAATCATAAAAACACGGATGATATGAGCCCAAGATGTACCAGCTAACGAAAGCTGTGTGAAATGTTGTAAAGAAGCTGGAAGAGAGCTGACTGTGTAGCATCGCTGTCAGTGTGTGTGTTCATCTGTGTTCAGTCGGATAAAAAGTGTTAGGGACCAGTTTAAAAATATATTTATAGCTTCAAAGATACAGTAACATACACTCGTTTAGATATTAAAAGCTTTTATTTAACTTCACTTGTATGTATGTATTTCTGTCTGTTCTGGAATCTTATAATTCTTTCGAGCACTTCCCGATTAACTATCCGGCTGAAACTTGCAGGGTAGCTCACAAATCGATGACAGAGCAAATAAAAAAAAGTGACAAGGAAGTAAAAAATAGATTAATAATATCATGAAAGCTTATTTTTAAAATGTTTTTTTATTATTATATGTACTTATTTTCACTTAACATTATAATGCTTAAAGTGATGCCAATACAACTTGCACCAGATTACACACAAGTTTTTATCTCGAAAACTGTCAAACGCTTTAAAATAATTTATATAAGGTATTTTAAAGCGAAACATGCAAATAAAACTATTTTCTTGAAAACTAACGTGGTTCATACATTTTAAAAGACAAAAACGGGAGTTACGTATAGTAGTTGAATTATTTCAACTATTGTTTCAACTACATCCGGTGGTCTCTCTCAAGGGGAGTGTGGAACGCTCGCGATCGTGTCTCTTGTGCGGTTTGCGATTTTATGTGTTTTTCGGGTTGCATTAATATACGTAGGTTCCGTCGGTGTTAATCTTATCTCCAGCAGGAAGACGTCCACAGCTGGACACATGCTATGGGGTATGCTTATATACCCCATAGCATGCCACATTGAGTGAATATTAGCTGATTGCATGGCTTCTAGTGTTACTTTTCTTCCACGGCCTACCAATAGCCACTTCAACTGCTTCATTTAACCACAGACTCGGAAGGATACGCAAAAGAAAAAAAGAAGGATAATTATATCAACGTAGGGACTACATATTTTCTACTAAAGATGAGCCTTAATCAGCATAGGTCCACCGCTGCTTATGCTTATATGCCTCTTCTTTATTTGATTTATTCAGTTCTATTTTTTGACTGTCTCACGTGACGTTGTGGAAAATATCCACAGTTCTCAAGGCTCATCCGATCAACAGGTCATTTTGCTTCTTGCAGCTAAATTTTTCCAGTTCAAAATGGTAATCAAATGCTGAAAAAAAAACGAAATTAACATTTACGTACATCAAGTAACAGTATAGTTTTCTCTTCACATTCGACCAAAGAACGGAGTGACTAAACGATACTAAATCTCTTTACTCAGCAACCGAAGAATCTCAAAGACAAACTTTCCAAACAAACTGCAATTGTCAGAGATCAAACGGAAAGGGATGTTTAAAGTTATGAGATGCTATAGTCGGGCTCTTATCTACGATACCTAGCATCGTCACTTTAGGGAGAGGTTACACGATGCGATGTCAAACACAGTTTTAACATATTTTCGCCGGTGTTGAGACGCTTTCATCCATACCAATATATAAAAGTGAAACGTTGTCTGTTTATTTGTTTGCGGAGCTTTCACGCGATAACGACGACGAATTTTGATGGAGTTGAGACAGTATACTATGGAATAAAATTTATCCCGGAAAATTGCAAGTTTCCACTGGAAAACTGGAAAAATGATAATTACTCGCTGTAAGTGTAAGAAACGGTTGCCATGGAACAACAAGAACATTGGTGCTATACCTACTTTTGCATTGGTTTTTAATATCTTAGAAGAACATAAGATGTTTTTTTTTCGTTATATACAGTAGTCCGCTCGGACAGCTATTTAATAAGTATACCAAATTTAAAATAAAAAATATGTTTTAGTTTTTTTTTATTGCATTGTCACTTTTTTCGTTTTTTTTCAGCCGTATAGCTAATCGGGAAGTGCGAAATTTGAATTGCAAGATTTCAGGACAGACAGAAATACATATATACACATCATCATCATCATCATCATGTCAGCCTTTAGAAGTCCACTGCTGAACACAGGCCTCCCCCAAAGAGCGCCATGACGAGCGATCTTGTGCCACGTCCATCCACCGACTTCCTGCGATGGCTACAATGTCATCGGTCCATCGTGTCGTCTCCCCACACTTCGCTTGCTTGTTCGTGTATATACACACATCCATATATACATACAAACATACATACAGACATATATAATTATGCATAGCTTTTAAAAACTACAATGTGCTTTCTGAAAAAGTTTAACATTCATTAGTTTTCCCAATTATTCCTTGTCTTTTACCAAAACAGGAATCGATCGTGAACGGTGAGTTGAACACCAAGTAAATTTACCAAGATCAGAAGATATCGCGCCGTCTGGTTTCTCCCTGAGACCCGCTGGAGGCTGGCTTATTGCCAGGTTACTTTGGTTTAAATTGCTTCCACCCTCGGCTCACATGCTCTTCGAAATCTAGAACTGAACAAGAACTAGATTAGAAAAAAATGACAGCTTGTTATCATGCATTTATTGGTTAATTAATTAATTATAATTCTTGAGGTGGTAACACATGCGCAGAATCTAGCTCCAAGTTCTGTTTTTTTTTATTGCATTTAGGTATATTAATTACTATTTTAAGTTTTCCGCTTTGAATGAATTTGTGTGTTAAAAAATTAAGAGGAAATGTTATTGAGCGGGACAACTCTCAAAGACACACTGTGCTTGTATAGTGTTATTTAGATGTAGTTGCGCTTGTACATTGATTTGTCCATTAAACAAGTTTTACATAATATTGTGTCGTCAGTAAAACAAGAGCGATGGTAGCCTAACCGTTCAGATCAACTTAGAATCCAACGATACCAGGTTCGGTTCTACGCTCCGCACCAATGACTTTTCTAAGTTATATGCGGTTTTCCATCGCTCCGTGCTTCGACATTAAGCTGTCGGTCCCGGCTGTTATTGATTAAAAGCAGTCGTTGAGCCATGTCATTGGCCCTCGGGCAGCCTGAAAAACTTTGACACCAGAGGCCAGCATTACCTCATACGACAAACAAACAAACAGTAAAGTAAGAGAAAAAATATATCCCTAAAACGAATTCTATAACTAATTATAAATTCGGTAAACATTGATGACGAAAAGGTCGTTGAAATTTAACGGTTAAAAATAACACGTCTCTCGTTGTGAATGACGTAAATAGTCAGTAGAAAATCGTTAAATGTTTTGTTATAATAATGAATTCACTTTAGCTTCATTATCATTTTGGTGTTATTGGTATTTTACAAAATAACACGAAGGTATGAGGCGTATAGTCAGAGGTTTTGAGATAGTTATGTACCTTTGAAAAATACTGTGATATTGTATACACTTGTACAGCAAATAGAGCGAATCACTCCTATACGAAATGTGAAAGGTTGTGTGTGTATGTTTTTTACTTTTTCATGCTGAAATTTGATAAATAAGATACTTTAAGTCTTGGAATAGAAAATTATTCATCATCATCCAAATGGGTGCAACCGCGGACCACAGCTAGCATTTGTATAAATTATAATTGCTTTTCCCTGGCAGTTCTGAGTTCAATACAGTCATCTCTTGTGTCAACTTGTGTATAATTGTTTATTGGTACTAGGCTAGTATACAAATAAACCATAAAAAAGTAGAAGAGATTTAAACTTTGAGTAGGTGATGATGCTCATGATTTAGCTTAGGAAACATGTTTTTGATTCATCATCATCATCATCATCAGCCTATATATGTCCACTGTTGGACGTAGGCCTCTCCCAATGCACATCATTGAGCTCGGTCTTCACCTCCCCTCATCCATTCTCTTATAGCCGCTTTTCGCAGGTCGTCACTCCACCTGGCCGCAGGGCGTCCTACACTACGTTTGCCTAAACGTGGTCACCACTCGAGAACTCGTTTACTCCAACGGTTATCGGTTCTACTGGAAATGTGGCCAGCCAACTGCCACTTTAGCATGCTTATCCTAAGAGCTATGTCAGTCACCTCGATTTTTGGTTATTAATTCAAACTGAACTTATCCAAATTCAAAAACATAACTGACTGATATGAATTTAAAGAGGCTAAAGTACACATATATTAGTACAACATAACGTTGAAATGTAAAGTAAGTGTATAAAGTGCAAGAGCTTATTTCCACTGGCTAGTTGCCAGGGCGGTAGGGATTGCCTCCACGTTACACTGTAGTGGCGATACCGTGGCACTACCGCTGAATTATGTCTTTGGATCTGCATTATGTTTAAGAACTACATATATGTTCTGAAAATTTAAAATAAATCGAGAAAGGTAAAATAGAAATCTAATGCGTCAAGACAAAAGTCTTCAATCAGTGCGTCCTACCAGTTATGACCTACAGAGCTGAAACGTGGACTCTCAGAACACAGTACACTTAATAATAATACGTACTCACGGTCATATTAGTCCACAAAATTAAGGTCGCTCAGCGATCTATGGAGAGAGCTATGCTTGGAGTTTCTCTGAAGGACAAGATTCGTAATGAAGATATCCAATGGAGAACCAAGATAACCTACATAGCTCAAAGGATAAGCAAGGTAAAGTGGCAGTGGGCTGGTCACATTTCACGAAGGTCCCCAATCGTTGGGATAGAAGAGTTAACGAGATACCACGTTTAAGCAAATGAAGCGTAGGACGCCCTGTGGCCAGGTGGATTGACGATCTGCGAAAAGCGGCTGGAAGAAAATGGATGGAGACAGCTGAAGACCGAACTCAGTGGCGTGCATTAGGAGAACCCTACGTACAGCAGTGGAGGCTAATGATGATGAAAATAGAAGCTTATATATGTACTGCCGTGTTAGGTAAAGGATTAGTAACAGAATTATTCTTTGTCCGTAAAATTCCAATGTTTTCGGTAAGATATTTGAGATAAGACCACCCATTTTAAACCTGATGAAAAGGAATATTGATGTTTCGTTTAGAGTAGAGAGATTTCGTATTGGATAAACTATATTGGCCGATGTTGTTGTATTGATATTGATAAGTGCGAATGATCTCAACATAAGAATTAAAAATTAAATCTTCAATATTCAACACCTGCTTTATAAAATTACTAAAAATACAATGGAATATAATTGAACGATATTAGCAACATTAAAATATAACATGAGATCATGCTAATTTTGAAACGGAGTTGAAATTGAGCTTACATTTAAGCTGTTTCAAACAAAACCAAAACTTACAGATATTTTGGAATCAGCCATTGACGATTTACAACCGTCGTTTAATATACCTGAACATTTTTAAAACACTAATATAACAAACAAAACTGGCGATGCGCGGCCGATCATTACCGACCCAAATCTTAATGACCCGCTCGAATCAACTCCTTTTCCTTTTCGCCTCGAATTTAATCAAATTATAGGTTGAAGAGTATTATAATATTTCAATACATCTACCGATATCGTTTGTGGAATTTAAACTTTTTATTGTTTGATTCTGTTTCGTCTCGGCGTAATTTAGAGGGTCTAGACGGTTAAAGCGTTGCAGGTTTTCTTTTGTGTTAAGCTTAACCGTCGCTATTAACTTTTTATTTTCAACAATTGTTTGAAGGACGACGAAACATGGGAAAAGAGTTGGTAGCTTTCGTATAATTACCGTATTCGTACAAATCAATAGCCAGTGCGATAGGTAGGTACATATACGTTTCCTTAGAATAATTTTCGTATTCGTACGAACTCCAAATTCCCACAAACATACACTTTACTTTCTAGCTTACCTAAGCTTCATTAAATGTAGAAAAAGATGGATCACAAGCGTTAAACTTTAAAAGATAAATTATGTAATTTATGGCACCTGAGTTAATAGATTTAATGTTTATTTAAAAATAACAATCATGTTTAGTAATATCAGAGTAAGTTTGAAAGTCGTTACAATGAAGCAACGATCGTCTGGACTCTTGAAGGTGAACAAAAATTCAGTTAGATTTATATGAAAATTCCAGTGCTAAGACCTTCTACGGCAAACAAAGTAAATGGTAGCAATACGTACACTCCGCAGTGACTTAATGTAATATCGCATCCTCTCTTTCCAATCTTATCAGGGTGAGAGGGATGGACTTTTCATAGCATTTTCATCTCGGCACAGACATGATGGAACAAATACATGAATATAATACTAAAAATCTAGAATTTATTTTCGACCAAATAGAGCAAAATCGACCCAATCGCACGTAAGATAGAGTACAGTTTGTGTTGATTGAATAAATCTTTTTTGAATTCCAAAGGTAAAAAATTAAGGGTGCAATTCAATAGGGACCTAATTTGTTTGTCGATAAAAGCTAAGCGAAACAAAATGATTTTTCTGATAAAGCCTTTTGGAAGTGGTTTGGGTAAGGTTGTCCTTTTCAGTTTCAGTGAAGGGTGAAAGAGAGGTCGGGAGGGGTGATGCTCAGCCTCCTCGTTGCGGGAGGTAAAAGATTAACCCAGTTTTGTTATTTGTCCACTGTCAGTTGAGTACCTATTCACAATGCGGCTGGAGTCTGCTCCACTGGATCTTTGGGCCGTTTAACGTAATTGTAAATGATTAATGCGTCTGTACCTCGATGTAATAGCAACATAAGATTGTTAACCAACGCTCTCGTCTTGATTTATTAGCTACCTTTCGAAACTTAGGGCTTTCATTGGAATTTCTGGTTAAGTAAATAGTAAAGGTAAAAAATGGTCCGAACACTTTTTGGCCGTGACATAATGTTCTATTAATAAAAATAAAAAGGCAGTAAATGTGAAAGGTAAGGTTTATAGACAAAGGTTTTATCACTAAACTAGCTTACCCACCCACGACTTCGTCCACGCGGACTACAGTTTATCGCGAAAAAATCATCCTACTAAAGTTCTTCTAGGATATTAAAAACCAATGCGAAAGTAGACATAGACTTCTTGGTTATGGCCTCCGTGGCTTGTTGACTTAATCTGTGGCACCAACGCTCTTGATGACGGACTTGTGTTAACGGACATGTTCTAGTTTTCCTGTGGAAACTTCCACAGAATTCGTGGAATTTCCCGGCAGAAAAAGTATCCTATGTTTTATTCTAGGGTATAAGCTATCTCCATTCCAAATTTCATCGAAATCCGTCCAGCGGTTATCGCGTGAAAGCTCCCCAAACAAACGAATAAACAAACAGACAACGTTTTAATTATATATATTGGAATGGATACTAGAAATGAAAATAAATATACATGCTATATTTTTTAACGATCCTAGAGTAGGTAATGTTGATATTGGTTAGTCAATAGAATAGATGCAAAAATCTCAATATCACTTAGAATTTTTCTTTCTTTATCAAGCACTCTTAAAACTGCAAAGGAGTGGAATGATCTGTCCTCGTCAGAGTTTCCGGTAAATTATAACCCAGGCGTGTTCAAGTCTAGAGTGAGTTCTACTAGAAGAGTGCTACACTTTCGACCACATCATCGATTTCCAACAGGTAAGATCGTGGTCAAACGATTGCCTAGTTCATTGCCATTGCTCGCGTACAAACTTTGTCACCTTCGTTCACCCCTAAGGAAAGCGATTCAAAAAAATCCTTGGGTACTCAATATTTCCTCCAAATTTCAAATCTCTGGGTCCACCGGCTTAGGCTACGCGTTGTCTATCAGTCAATAGGTGTAGGTAGGTATGTCAAGGTACTGTTTATAGATAAACTAGCTGTGTCCGCGGCTTAGCCCCCGTGGTAATTTATCTGGGTTAAAGGTAACCAATATGTAATCCCTGGGATTACCAAAAAACAAAAAACTGAACAAATTTTTATGTACAACATACATAAAAATTTGTTCAGTTCATATTATCGATTGCTCGACACTTGCTCATTGGATTGAGATAAAAGAACACCAGATTTTAAAAACCTATAACTATATATTATCCATCAGTGAAATCCCTAATTCAATTTGGTCAGCAGTTTACACGAACAGACAAACCCGTTTTTTTTTTTGTTATATATTGTACATAGCTTAGTTTAGGTCCCCTAAACCATTTTTATCATCTTTATTGTACAGACTTTTTGTGCTGACAATGAAGATTGTGACCTAGTATATTGTTTTGTATTTTTTTTTTGTATATAAAACATATTGAGTGGATAGATGAATAGGTGAATAATTTGATTTCGATAGATTTAACAAGAAAAATGAACTCGAGAATATTTTTCTTTATAATACCTTTCCGGCAGCATTGACCTCTACTTGAAGTTTTTTTAAAGTCCGGGATCATAAGTTATTATAAATGGTCTACTTACATTACAATACAAAATGTTGCATTTACCTTAACCACTCTACAAGGTAATAAATAAGTGAATCATCCTATAAATCAATATTTCGCTAAATCACTTAATAATTTATTCATAAAGGTTAGTAGGGCTACAAAGTAGGTTTCATGTCCAACTCAAGGTCCATCGATATTGTCTATTTGACAAGTCATGCAGGACTGTTATGGTGACCAGTGACCACCATTAATGAAACAGTAGCAACATACGACAAAAATACCCTTGAACAACAAGCACAGATTAAATATTTATATATGCAACCCTGAGGGCAGTGTAGCCATGTCATGGTGAAATTAAGAACGGGCTATCACAATTAAATGCGTTTACAACATTTCGTGTCTATGCTGTTAACCGACGAGGAGTTCCCTAGTCAGGCCCAACCCTGAGTGCAGCAACCATGCCATGGTAAAACTTAAAACCGGCTGTCATAATAAAATGCGTACTCAAAATTTCCTGCTTTCGTTGACAGTTGAAGAATTCCTTTATTTTATATTGTATTCTGGACAACTCCACACCAATTTTACCTATCCCCAAACTAGGATACCCTGTACTATGGGCACTAGATAACGGATAAACATACCAAGATACCAATATGACCTCCATGACTCGGAAACTAACATTTCTACGCTTCACAGAAATGATTGCACCTTGCATGATTCAAACCCGCGACCGTTTGATTTCATACCTAGGGTCACTAGCCACTAGACCAGCCGGTCGTGGACCTGGAGATAGACGACCGTCATTTATCTGGAGTTGATCCTGGATGTCGATTCAGGTCATGCTTACCACAAAAATCCATTGTTATCGGAACTGAACCAACATGTTAAAATTCAACTCCAAAACAAACATCAATACATTGCAAGTTAAACAAAAGCTTTTAAAATACCAAACCTTGTACTGCA
The DNA here is from genome assembly GCA_946251855.1 of Alsophila aescularia. Classification (NCBI taxonomy): domain Eukaryota; kingdom Metazoa; phylum Arthropoda; class Insecta; order Lepidoptera; family Geometridae; genus Alsophila; species Alsophila aescularia. The sequence continues at coordinate 14,275,383 of OX276375.1, read as the reverse complement.
TCGCAATCGGTTAAGTAGTTTTTACGTGACGCGCGAACAAACAGACAGACACGATTAATTTTTTTATTATATTCTTGTTCAGTAGTTTATTTTAAGTACCCTACACCATTTCTTTTATACTATCTTCTTTGAACAGACTTTTTGGTACTTACTACTTTACTATAAGTATAGATATAATGCTCATTATCAATATTATCATAATATTATATTGTGGGTCATAGATCTAATTAAAAGTGGGGAGATTAGGAATCAGATACTCGGGCGAAGACCGCATAAATTAGGTGCAACACGATGGTGGAAATGTAGCTGTGTGGGTGTTTGTTCCCGTAGTTGTATCTACTCCAGTTTTGATTACTTGATATAAAATTAACTAGATCTATGTGGTGGGTACCAAGAATATAACTGTCTAAACTGAACATTTCAGCACAAAATCAAAGTTTCTACCTATAATTGGGTAGTGTTGCCTTGCCCGTTATCAGAGCTGAATATTTTCGAAACAGCTGCTGTTGGCGCTGGAAGACGCAGTTATTGAGGGTTCCGTAATACTCTCTTGAAACTTCGCGCGCTGTTAAGCGCACACGAACGGGAGCACACATCATTTCTCAGAGCGAAACCTGGACGCGTGGGAACGACTACGAGGGATGCTGGCAGACTGGTTTTGAATTGAAGACAATATACGCCATTGTGGTATTTGTTACTTTCCCGCAATAGAAGTTCAATATAAAAGATCATTACCATTTGTTAGTGCTGATAACGAGGAAGCAACTGAACTAGCTTTGAGAAGCGAGAAGGCGAGGGAGCCCTGGCCGGGCCCAACCGCTCAACTGCTTCATTTTAGGATACAGAATTCCTGATCATAAACCTGAAGACCGAGGGAAGCCTTTGATTTTCCTTTTTAATGAGCTCCTAGATAGCTGCGTCACTGTGTCTCATCAGCCCGAGGTGTCCGAGTACCTAAATTCAGTTTTGCACCACTGTGGTGCCGGCCCTAAGACCAACACAGCTGCACCAATTTCTTCCAAACAAAACTAATCCATCTAGCCAACTTTTTACATAAGTGCTTGTGTGTTGTGAGAGAGGAAGAGAGAGGGAGAGAAAAGTAAAGAATGTCGCTTATTGTATATTAAAGACGTATATATATGTTGTTATTTGTACATTGGTTGCCTTGTTTGTTTGTCGTATGAGGTCGTGTTGGCTTCTAGTGTCAGAGTTTGTCAGGCCGCTCGAGAGATTCTGACATGGCTTAATGACTGCTTTTAATCAATAACTGCCGGGACTGACAGCTTAACTTGCCCGAAGCACGGAACGATGGAAAACCACATGTTACTAATAGGTACGGAGCCTTTGTCCAAACCCTGTATTGTTGGATTCTAAGTCGCACAAGAACCGCTAGGCTATCATCGCTTCATGCATTTGTTGTTAATTTCAAGTACTTACTGCCGCACTTCAATTAACGCCAAAAAGTATTTAATTGGTCAAAATCCATACTAACCAGGCGATTTAATGATTAGCGTTATGGGACGATATAAAGACAGTTGATCTATCGAATATTGTTTGGCGCAAAGTATCCAATGCTAACCCTTGTTGATTTCTGGAATACCATTTTACCTTTATCATTATCGTATTTTGACACAGTAAAGGTGCAAATTGTAATATTTATGTAACGTTTACTTTTGTCATCATGATTCGTAGTTTTCTGAATAAATTAGCCGTGATCAAAACAGGTTTGGTCAAAATAGTCACTGGCGTAATAATTGCTTATTCATCGACTTGATTTTCTTGTAATGTTTACTCCGGGATGGCAGAACTGATTTGGATGATTTATTTTTATTATAAAGTGTAGTTTTTACCCGACTACTATGTATGTATGTATGTATGTGGTTATGTGGATGTCCCACCATAGGTCGCTCCTATTGGTCCAATTTTGACAAGCGAGGTGTCAACCGATTCACTTTCAGGTATAGAATGTAATAGGCTATTTTTTACCCGACCCGTTTTAGTTTTTGAACTTACAGATGTAAGTTCAAAAACTAAAACGGGTCGGTTAGTTTAGCGGGTTAGTTTAACGGGTTGTTTAGTGTAAGTCCCACATAAATTTCATCAAAATTGGTTTAGTAGATTTTTAGTAAACATATTAAATCTATTTATTTATATGATATGAGTAAGGTATACAACCTGAAATCTAAATCATACACGTCATCAAAACCATTAAAATTGAAAAAAAAAACAAGTGAAAAAAACCACAGTTGAATAAATTTCTAACCATCTACTTATTTCATTTTTTTATGATTGTATATAAACTCCGTTCCAACATATTTGTGAAAATTAAGTTTTCACTGACAACATTTGACTACAAAACTGAAAAGTAGAAACAAGATAAAATGAAAGATTTGTCTTTTCTTAACGGCCAATAACTTAACACTGCTGTTAATGATAAAGGGAGTTTTTTCCGATGACCTTGAAAGGATCCATAACAGAGTAGGTCGTTAAGTCTACTGGAGAGAAACACTGTAAACACAATGTAAATAGTACACACAGTAACTTATCTTCGCACTTTGGCTCGATTTGGTTTATAAAAATTACGAAGATAAAAACTCATTGCAATCTATTGTCTTCATGTCCCATCTCTATATACTATTAATAAATAAGTGATATTATGTTTTTTTTGTTTTGGGCGCTTTCACGCATAAACGGCGGGACTGAATTTGATGTTTCGTGTGCTGTAGTGTAGACTATAGAAAACAACATAATTATTTTATCCCAGAAAATTGACCACGCGAAAAAGGTGTGTCGCGCAGCTACATTATAATATTAATAATTATTTGGACATAAAAATTAAGTATAAATGGATTTACGAAAAACTATTCAACCGATTTTGATAAAATTTATTTGTGATCTGTGCGTGCCGTCATCTCTAAATAAATATATTCTTTTGCTGACCAAGATAACACAACGAAAGCTCTCAATCCCATCTCATAATGAGTTAGATTGATTAGCAACTAAATTTTGTCCACTTTTTGTTTGAATTCTATATTTGATTTGAGGCTATATCCTAAAACCTAAAACTATTCTGGTAGTACTTCCAAATAAAAATGAATCATCCAAATCAGTTCAGAAATCCTGGAGATATGAGTAAACATGTAGTGGTAGGCCCTTTAGGTAAGTAAGAGTCCGCCTGGGGAAATATCACACCTTTATCAAATATTAAACCGCCAAGCAGTAGTGTGTAAACTTTTCTGTTTTGGTTTGAATGGCAATGTTTCCAACAAAATTACTGAGCAATGAGACTTAAAAACCAATATCTCAGAGTGATGAGCGCAGTGCAGTGATGTACAAGATTTTGCAACCAAAGTTCTGGGTGGCACTGCAACTGTTATATGCAGGCGTGACGCTTACCATCAGGAGATAAGCGTGCGGGTCAATTTAATTAAAAAAACTCTTAAAAAAATACAGTCTAACGTGAAACTCCTCGTTTTAAAGTCAGTTAATTAATTTATTTACACATTATAATCTGTTGAGCTAATTTCGTAATAAATTGTACTGACTTGCGTTTGATAGCTTGTCTAGTAGAATGTATTGGAATGTATTATTATTCATTAGAATGTATCAAGTTGAGTTACTGTCTAGTAAGTAAGTATTGTACCTTTAACAATAAAAGCTTGAATTTTATGCGATGGCGTGCAGCGATACTCGTAAACGTAATTATAACGACCACTAAAATAAATATTTTGCTAATTTAGATGACAAAAAAATCGCACACAGTACAGTAGTCGCAGTCAATCTATATGTGTGTGAAGTTAGGCTCTGTGATCGATTGCGCAGGTAAAGCTGTAGGGATAATACAGCATAAAGTAAGAGCGAGATAGAATATGCAAAAGACGTAAGCGAGCCAATTATACAATGCTGTCTTCACCTTCAACATTGTGATTGCGCCGAAAAATAGCAGTTTGCGCAGCAACTAGCAGACAGCTTCCGAGACACATACTTCCGCTGCGACTACTGTAACGTTTGTTACCAACCCAGTATAAAATTCTCGGGTTACTAATTACATTTTACTGCCATTCCTTTAGTTCAATACGAGAAGGACATAAACGTATACCTACTAATTTCCACCTACTACATGGGTTAATCCCAACCGACCACACTACCAACTGACCACGGTAATTTTATTGAAAATTATCAGATGAAAATCATCAGATTGAGATATCAAGTACACCAGTTTTTAAGCCAAAATCTAATCTATCCAACTGTGAAAATCACATCACAATCGTTCCAGTAGTTTTTTCAAAACTTAGTACCATACTTTTAATTTATTTTTTATTACTTTGCTTGGCTCTTAATTATTAGATTGAGAAACCAAGTACACCAGTTTTTAAATCAAAGCCAAAGCTATCCAACAATGAAAATCGCATCGCAATCGGTCCAGTAGTTTTATTCAAAACTTAGTACAAACCTTTATTAATAGAATTATTTGTTTTATTATATTGCTTGGCTCTTTCTCACCGGATTGAGATAACAAGTACACCAGTTTTTAAGTAAAAACTTAAGCTATCCAACAGTGACAATCGCATTGCAATCAGCCCAGCAGATTTATTCAAAACTTAGTACAACACTTTTAAAATAATAGAATTAGATTTTTATTAAATTGCTTGGCTCCTACTCATCGAGAAGAGAGCAAAGGCTGATGATGATGATGATGAATAGTAACATCGTAATAAGGATTCTATATCTGTGAACAATACTCGATTATGCTAGGTTGGTGCTATGAATAGGTAGTGTTTTTGCATCATGTAAAAACGGCTGGCAGAAAGTGGATGAGTAGAGATGAAGGCCGAGCTCAGTGTTGTGCATTAGAAGAGGTCTACTTAGGAGAGTTCTAGCACTAGACAAGTAAAGGCTGATGACAATGAATACGAGTAGTAACATCGCATTAGGGATTCCATATCTGTGAACTATAATCGAGTATGCTAGGTTGGTGCTATGAAGTAGGTAGTGTTTTTGCATCATGTATTTTGATTTTGTTTGGTACATTAGATATATTTTATCCACATACCAACTTTCAATAGCAGAAATTGAATTGAAATACCAAATCATTTTTTGTTAGGAAATGTATTTCCTAACGTTCACACTAGTATGTACGATAGAAAGTAAGTTTCCTTACCTTAATACCGATGTGATTTCCTGTAGTGGCAGTAGTTCGGTTGTTAGTCCAGTTGTCCGAACAAGTGCAACCTTCCAGTGGCAATAGTCCGGTTGGTACAAAGCACCGAACTATCAATATCAAGTGACAAGTAATAGTGAAGTTGACGGGAGGGAGGGGTAAGTTGAGAAAAAGTGAGCGGAGGGTGGGGTGATCTGAGGGGAGGATAGGTTTAAAATCGTGTGATGCAAATTTTTTAAAAGTATATACTCCCATCATCATTTAATAGGTGCTAGACGATTTTCGACTTTATTGACATGAACTAAATACATTGTTTTTAACGTATTTTGACTAAATAAACACTATAAATTCCGAATCTGATTAAATCTGTTAGAAGTCAACAAGAGTCAAAACCGTGTAATGCTAGTGTTTGAAAAGTACATACTCCCAAAGTCATTTAAAAGGTGTTAGACGATTTTCGACCTTATTGGCATGAACTTACATACCTTGTTTTTTAACGAATTTTGTTTGAATGAACACAGTAAATGCGGAATCTGACTAAATCTGATTATTGGATTAAGGGTAAAAATCTTACGATACTAATTAATAAATATTCCCACCCATCCCCATCTAACTTCATACCTATTACCACCTATTTTCATCCATCCTCACCAAACCCGACACGTCCCCACCTATCCACAACCACATCAACACTTTACATTTTAGACATTTGACTTTGACATTAGAAATTTGACATTTTACTTCTCCCCCTTCCCCCAACTTCGCTCACCCTCCCTCAATGTACCCCGCCCCCTCACTTCTCCCACCCTTTCCTCCCCCACTTCTCCGCATTAACTCCCACTTCCACCACTCTTCCATCACTTACGCCCATCCTCCCCTTACTACACCCTGAAGTTCTCTCACTTCCCCACAATTTTTTCTAGCCTTCTACCACTTACTGTCACTGACCCTCACCTGCCCTCGTCTACCAACACTTTCTTCAACTTCCCCTACCTTTCCCCAACTTTTCTCACCCTTCCCCATCTTCCCCCACTTCCCTCACTTCCTCAGTCCAACCTCAAATTGCACCCACACTTTCCTCACTTAAAAAACCCTCCCCCCACCCTTTCCCCACTACCCCACCCCCCTCTTCTTCCATCAACTAAGTGGCAGTTGGTGGAAGAAGAGTGTGGGGTAGTGTGGAAACCCATCAATTTGACAACTGTCACTTTGACGCCTGTCACTTTGACACCTGCCACTTTGAGGTGCAGCTAACATATGGTTCTTAACCGTCACACAAGTGTGAGAGCAGTGTGAAGGTTAGTCGGTCCTGATTAGTCATGAGTATGAACGTGAGAAAATACTAAGAAACGGTGTTACGGTTAGGAAAGCTCCTATCCTTAATACTAGTGTGACGGTTAGTAAATTTTCTTCCTACCCATCACATACCAGTGTGACAGAGCAGTGTGAAGGTTAGTAGGTCGCGCTCTTGGCCAATGTAGTGGATCATTGCCAATTATTAATTAATTGTTTCTCTCTCTCTCTCTCTCTCTCTCTCTCTTCTCTCTCTCTCTCTCTCTCTCTCTCTCTCTCCTCTCTCTCTCTCTCTCTCTCTCTCTCTCTCTCTCTAAGAGGTTAAACAATGGGAAAGTAATATCTCTCAAAAAGACGCTGGCTTTCAAAACCTCTAAAATAAAATAATGCTAGTTGTGTTTATATTTGATTACAGAGCTAAAAGATTATTACAATGATACAATGAATCACAAAATGGAACGACATTAAAATTCCCCGCCAATTTCTAAAAACATACCTACAAATAGACTGGTTACAGCTACTAGGGAGTGGTAGGTTTCAGTTACATACATACGTAAGCAACCTGGGCACACACATTTCTGTATTTCTCATTTTATATTGGATGGACTAGCTGTACCCGCGGCTTCGCACGCGTTGTCATTTATGTAGGTTAAAAGTACTTTATGTACTATTCCAAGACCTAAAATACCAATATACCAACATTTGATCAAAATTCCTTCAGCCGTCAAAAAGTTTTTATCGATTGCTCGGCTGTTACTCATGGGATTGAGCACACCAGTTTTTAAAGTGAAAACTGCATCGCAATCAGTCCAGAAGTTTTTACATGATGCGCGAACTAACATAAAGACAAACAGACACGAATTTAAAAAAATGTTATATTCTTGTTCTGTAGCTTATTTGAAGTACCCTAGCTAGACCATATTTTTTTTAAATTATCTTTATTGTACACAATTTTTCGTTTTAATTGCTTCATTATAAGTATAGATGAAAATCTAAGTGTCTACTAACATGGCTTTACACGTGACATATAACCGAAAATATACAAATTTATTTGAAAAGCTTTTATTTAACTTCACTTGTATCTATCTATGTATGTATTTCTATCCTGGATTCTTGGAACTCAAATTACAAGCACTTTCCGATTAGCTGAAACTTTCAGGGTAGCTCACAACTCGATGACAAGGCAAGAAAAAATAAACATTTTTTTGGTAAAAAAGTAATAAATAAATAAATAAACATTTTTTGTGAGGAGAGGAGAGGATTTCTAATCATAGAGACTTGTGTTTATGCAGAACAATTCGCGAACAGTATCAAAACAAACTAATTGAGAACTGCCTTAGAGTTTAAAAGGCGATCGCTCAGCTGTCAAGCGGTATTAGTTCAAAAGCACATAACCTACCAAAAAAAAAGAGGATATGGTACGCTCTTGCTTTGCAATCTCGCGAGTCGCTTAGGTTTGTCCAGAGCTTTGAATGTTCCCGCGAGTTAACCCGTCTGGGTTTTAAAAATCAGAAGGAGAGGGTGACCCTCCCCCTCGTCTGAGGGTGAGGCACTCACAGAGGGGGCGAAGACAACTGTTATTAAAATACAAGAGATTACTTATGAAGATTTCGTATTTGAGAATTAGATAGCTCTTGTTAAAAGGTGTCTGCGTGATTTTATGTGACTTTTGAAGGAGTTTTAAGGTCGCCTGAATTATTTTTGCAAATTAAATAAGTTAGTATTCAGAAGGTATTTTAAGGTGTTGTTACATTACCATTAAATGTTTTTATCTGCCTTAATTTTTTTGTATTAATTCGGCTTCTCCCCGTCGCTTTGAGATTCAATGTACATGCACCGGATTAAAATCCGACTTACTTAAAAGTAAAATCCTAAGCTATATTATCAGTGAAAACCACATTTCAGTTGGTCCAGTAGTTATACGTTATGCGAGAAAAAACAGCCAACAGACAGACAGACACCATTTTTATAAATGATAACTAACATATATTCATATTCAGTGTCTTATTTTGAATCCCCTTTTTAATTCTTTTGTTTAATAATCTTTATTGTACAGACTTTTTGTTACTAATTGCTTTCTTATACGTATATAATAGATGTTATGGGTGGTACATCAAAGAAAGTATGGATATACCTGTAACAAAAAAAACATATTTTTTTATAATTTCTACAAAAAATGTTAGAGAAGATTTGAGGTACCTATTCTACGGATCGAGACGGATAAAATATGATTTGCTATATACCGTGATATAGAATTCGATATATATTTATATGCATGAAGTTACTTAATTATTTGGAATCTATCGACAGTATTCAATTAAAAAATATAAATAAATAACTGACCAAAATGTAATTATCAGCCTTAAGCTGAAATGTCTATTTCACTAAACACGCTACACGGCCAGGCCCGCAATATTCACTTATTGGTTTTCTCATGTCACAGGGATAACAAGTTTGAATGTTGAATAATTTAATAATGCCTAGTTTTATTACTTATTTACTTTTCATATTTATTGCTGTTGATACATTATGTTGCATGGACTGAGAACATACATTAAAAATATAATAGAATTCAATGTCACGGTGTATAGACGATGATGATAATATGATTCCCATCCCTCCTAACTTACATAAATCCGGAAAAGCAAGACGAGCGCAGACGCACCGCAGCACCGCCTAGCATCACAAACCGCGGCTCGGTAACTCGGCAAGTCAGTACGGCCTTCCATCTCACTCTCTTATGACTGGGCAATTAACGGGAGTGAGGAGCAAATATCTGCAGCCTCATTTAATCTTCCAAGTTCACTTTTTTAAAACGAATCCACTACTTTAACAGGCACTCATAGAGATCCAGCTTAATTAACTAAAACTCTTTCGCTAAGTTATTCAACCGGCGTCTTTTAGGCAAAGTGACCATTTAAATCAGTTGAAAACCTAAGTGAGAAAACAAATGGAGGCGCTAATATTACGCCCGGCCAATACGGCCGGCGTAATTTAATCCGGACTCCGTGTCTGCAGCCTCATTTAATCTTCCAAGTTCACTTTTTTAAAACGAATCCACTACTTTAACAGGCACTCATAGAGATCCAGCTTAATTAACTAAAACTCTTTCGCTAAGTTATTCAACCGGAGTCTTTTAGGCAAAGTGACCATTCAAATCAGTTGAAAACCTAAGTGAGAAAACAAATGGAGGCGCTAATATTACGCCCGGCCAATACGGCCGGCGTAATTTAATCCGGACTCCGTGGGGCATCCAGAGAAAATCTATAAATCTGCCGCCATTACAGCGCAGTGGAAGTGCGAGGCAGTGATTTAGCTTAGCACCAAAGCGCTGAGAACTTACATTTGAATAATGGTTATTTGTGATAGATGACTGGGAGTAAGAGCGTAGGTGTGATATATCGATGTCAAGATGGTCCAACCCATCTAGACAATGATCAACATTGGACAGTTTATATATAATTTTTGATAACAAAGTAATTGTAATATACATTTACAGAGGGTGCTACTTAGCCAAATCAAAAGGCCAGATATTAGTGTAGGGGTCTTTTGCTATCTTCTCAGCCCCCGTAAAGCATTCTTGGCCCCACGAGTTATTTACGTTAAATGTGTCTATTCACCTTTATTTTTTACATGAAAAACCTAAATTCGGCAATTAAAATTGAATTAAAAACATATATAATTAAAGTTGAATTTTTAATGAGTATTTTTTACTTCCAAGTGACATCTTGTTATTTTTAATGATTCACATCGTTTTTGGAAGAAGTAAAACAAAATCTTTTGCAATAAACTAAAATCTAAGCTCAACTTTGAATTGCAATAAAAAAAAACTCTGGTCTATCTGTTTTCTAAATGGTATGCAATCTATACTTATAATAAAGGAATAAGACCAAAAAAGTCTGTACAAAGGTGATAATGTAAAAAAAATTGATCTTGGGTATTTGAAATAAGCTACTGAACAAGTTTTTTTTTTTTTTTTTTTAATCGTGTCTGTCTGTTTGTCTGTATGTATGTTAATTCGCTTATCACGTAAAAAGTACTAAACCGATTTCAATGCGGTTTTAACTGTTAGATAGCTTAGGGCTTGACTTAAAAACATAGAAGCCGAGCAATCGATAAAATACTTTTTGACGGCTGAAGGAACTTTGATCACATATTGGTGTATTAGTATTTTAGGTCTTGGAATATAGTATGTCAATAAAAACCTTTTACTATCTTCACTAATTTGCCAACTTTATGTATTCAGTGACTATAATAACACGTGACCAAGCTAATTTTCTAGATCGTGAAATTTTACTTTCACTATTTTGTAAGTAGCATTTTTTAATTGCATATCCCAGCTTTTCAATTTATAACCCCAACTCATAATGTGTAAACGAAATCACCAATACTGACACGAGAATATTTTTACCTTTTAGAAACTGAATCACTGACTTACAAATCCACTGTGATCAGAGTGAAGACCCCGGGACACCCTGGACTCCCCGGGATTCTTATTTACTTCGGGCACAAATTCAGATGACAATGTTTTAGGGGAAAGCGCTGCGTAACTGCCCCTACTCTAGGGTTGTCGAATAAAGGTTAGTAGAAGAACTACTTTTGGGAAATTATTGTACATAGATGCTCTTAGTAAAATGAATAGTAGAATAAAAAAAACGATGAATTGCTTTTGTTTGTTTTTTTTGCTACCCGGTTCAATTAATGATGATTGTGTGAAGACATATTGTGTCATAATCATCATCAGCCTATCTGTACACTCTGGACGTAGGCCTCTCCTAATGCATGCCTCTGAGCTCGGTCTTCATCCATTCTCATCCATCATTCATCATCATTCTCTCCTCATCCATTTTCTTCCGGACACTTTTCGCAGGTCATCACACTACCTAGCCACAGGGCATCCTACTAAACGTGGTCTCCACTCGAGAACTCGTCTACCCCAACGGTTATAGGTTCTTCGAGAAATGTGACCAGCCCACTGCCACTTTAGCTTGCTAATCCCTTGAGCTATGTCGGTTACCTTGGTTCTCCGTCGGATATCTTCATTACGAATCTTGTCCTTCAGAGAAACCCCAAGCATAGCTCTCTACATAGCTCGCTGAGTGACCTTACATTTGTGGACTAGTTTGACCATGAGTATCCATGTTTCGGCTCCCGTAGGTCATGACTGGTAGGATGCACTGATTGAAGACTTTTGTCTTCAGGCACTGAAGTACGGACGACGAGAAGACTTGACAAAGCTTGCCAAACGCTCAACCATGCTGCTCAACCCAGCTGCATTTCTCTGTTGGCATCCTTTTCAAAGATGGTCTCACATAATTGCAACAACTTCATGAGGTACACCACATTGACTGCTATCTGTTTCGGATCAACAAGGTCGATAAACATGTTCTTGGTCTCATCTATGTTCGTTCCGAGATCGATGTGTTCTCAAAGCATCGATCTCGGAACTAACATAGATTGCAGCATCTAGATTGGTCAGCATACTTTGCAAGTCTTGCAGCGACTCCACTATTAGGACTATGTCATCGGTAAATTGTAAGTGTGAGATGTTCTCGCCATTGATATTAATGCCCATTCCTTTCCAATCCAGCGTCTTAAACATATATCCCAAGGCACAGTGAGAGTTAATGAACAGGTTCGGGGATAGAACATCCCCCTGTCCCCATATTGTGTACTTATTCAAACATTGATTTATCTCTGCATCTTTCATCTGAATTTATTTAGCCATTAGTGGATACCGTTATTTGATTTTTAAAAGTACATCTCTCAAAGTCGTAACTATTAAGTTCTAATGTCCTTTGATGACATTTCTGAAATCTTTTAGTTTTGTTGAAATGCATTAGTGCACGTTAGATGAAAGACTTTGTATTATATATCCGACGAAGCAAGTTCAATACCCACCTTGTAGCTGAATTTTGTTTATTTGATCTCAGCCTTCACCAGCTTGGTTCAGCCTTGGTTTCTTTAACTGGACCAAATAAAGTACCTAATTACATTGTTTCATTTCCGCTAAGTACCAGCCCTACTTAGCTCCATCCCTCCCACCCCCGTCAATTACCAACCCTGACCGAGGCGAGACTTATTGACGGACTGTTCGCTTTAAATCGACGTCTCTTTGTGCCCGACGCGGTTTCGATACTCTCAGGGCAATGTTGTCTGTGGACTCTAGCTTACCGTTTCTGTCGTTTATGGTATAAATATATCTAGTTTTTTATACACTATGGTGATATGAGCAGGTTGTTCTCGTGGTGATAAGCACTGCTTGTAACAAATACAGGCCAACCAGAACAATGGTGGGTTGGATAAATTGGATGAAAATATGAAAGCGTGTAATTTACAGAGCCCAAAGAGAGCCTATTTTGATAGCTTTTTATGACTCTTTCTCCACGCATATCCTACATAAGTTTTCACGTATTTGTATGATGTATATCGAGTTTGGAGCTCCTGCACTTGTCGCAATTATTTTCCATGATGTCAGGCGGATGGCGGACTGATGAAATTTAACACATGTTTTTTTTTTTACAAAATGCTCCATCTTTCGATGATTTTGCCTTACTTACGCTCACTACTTTTAAGTCGCTCATATTGAGAGAGCTATGCTTGGAGACAAGATTCGTTATGAAGTGATCCGAAAGATAACCAAGGTATCCGACATATCTCTAAGGATAATCAAGCTAAATTGGGAGTAGGCTGGTCACTTTTCCCGAAGAACCGATAACCGTTGGGGTACACGAGTTCTCGAGTGGAGACCACGTTTAGGCAAACTTAGTGTAGGACGCCCTGCTAGGTGGAGAGAGAAAATGGATGAGGAGAGCTGAAGACCAAGCTCAGTAGCGTGTATTAAAAAAGGCTTACGTCCAGCTATGGACAAATATAGCTGATGATTTATTATTTATTCATTTATTTATTTAATAAATGTACCCGCAGCTTCACACGCGTGGTGGTCATTTCTCTAGGTTAAAATGACCAAAAATACCAGTACCAGTAATCAAAGTTCCTTCAGTCGTCAAAAATATTTTTATCGATTGCTCGGCTTTTACTCGTCGGATTGAGATACCAAGTACACCAGTTTTTAAGTCAAACCCTATGCTATCCATCAATGAAAAACGCATCGCAATCGGTCCAGTAGTTTTTACGTGATGCGTGAACAAACATACAGACAAACAGACAAACAAACAGAAGGACACAAATTTTAAAAATGTTATATTCTTGTTCATTACTACTTTTAAGAGTTCTAGAAATCTATACAATTCAATATCATTTCCGCATCATACAACATTGCTTTCGAGAACCAATAAATGTAACCTCAAACACAAAACAACTAAAAATCCTCAAACATGCGCGTCACCCCAACACCCTGGTAGGGTGGCGTGCACTTGGCAACCGGGAATTATTTCGCGAATGATACACCAAAAGCTGAATCGAAAAGATATATTGCACCGATACGCGCACTGCCCGCCGCTAATCCAGTTATGGAGCGCAAAGATTATGTTGCTGGAGCAGATGGGATACTTATTTATTTGTTAATTGTTAGTTACCTACATAAGTTTATAGACTAACAGTGTGATTTTTCTATTTATATAATAATCTATCATTGAATTAGGCCAATAAGCAGTTTTATTATGACTTAAACATTTAAAATGGCATATTTAAGAATATGTCCAATAACGAATTCTTAGTTTTTAAATTAAGTTGATGACACTTTGTTCATGCTTTATTTTTTGGTAGCACTTCTTTCATTAGCACTACTTTACACTAAAATCACTGACACTAAACAATACACTAATTCGAACGGTTTTGTTCTTTTGAGTCTTCTCACTATGTCGCTGTGGCCGAGGAGCTAGATTGCCTCGACATTTACATCATGTTGAAGTTTTTTGACGGCTGGTTGGTCTAGTGGCTAGTAACCCTAGGAACGAAATCAAACAGTCGCGGGTTCGAATCCTGCAAGGTGCAATCATTTGTGTGATGAACAGAAATGTTTGTTTCTGAGTCATGGATGTCGATAGTCGTATTTATGTATGTTTATCCGTTATCTAGTGCCCAAATTACAAGGTATCCTAGTTTGGGGCTAGGGAATTGGTGTGGAATGTTCCAGTTTTTATTTTTTTATTTTTATTTTGTTCGTAAGCTTCTGCATATTTTTTAATGAGTTTGTTGACAAACTCTATATTGAGGTCCTGATGGAGATTGTCGTTTCTTATGTATCAAAAAGCATTTACCCTCAGTGTCTTATTCTGGAATCGTTGTATAATTATTGTATTGTTCTGTTTGGTGCAGCCCTACAGCTGTATGCCATAAGTCCAAACTGGCATTAGGACTTGCTTTTAAAACGTGTCATTGAATAGCCTTATAGGTATGCCGCAAGTTTGTTTCAATCAAGTTTGTAAATTAGTTTACGAGTGCAATAGTTGAATAAATAGTATTTAAATAAACCCACACAAAAGTTAAAAAAATAAATTTGCAACAACCCCTAACTCTTTGTTTACTATTCTAACACGTTGTACAAAAACGTAGGTACATCATATATACATACTGCTCCATCTGCGGGTTCAGGTTGCTAGGCCTCTCCTCGATTGCGCGCTGGTGGAAAGGCTGGTGAAAATTGAGTGGATATTGACCATCTGAGCAAATGTGGGGCCAGCCAGCTTTTTATTGTCTCTCTGCACGCACATAGTTTGAATAAGGAGTGTTACTTATAGCTGAAGAAAAAACGGAATGCTTAGGAAACGAAAATGTTATGAAACACTTTAAACTGATCACAAAAACTACGTATAATCTTCAAAACTACAGATTTTAGAATAAGATTCACTTTTTACAGAAAATAATATAGCAAATTTCGACATATTTTCACCGTGACGTTATACTGACATGCAAATGACTGCAGTACTGCGCAGTTCAGTTTCAATGCTCGGGGTCTGTCGACAGCATAATTCAAGATCAGGATGATTATCGATTTTTCCCAGCTGATTACTATTATTTCTGTGCTACTAAGGTTTGAAGTGCAAAGTTCTTTTAAAAAATTTCAGAAGTAAATTCATGAATAAAAATCTTCGAAATGAGAAAAGACGTAAAACTAACGCTATTTGTCTTTCCGTGTGGATTACCCCAGCCCAGTGTGTAATAGGGCAATATGTTACACTCTGTATAATACAGTTTGTTGTGTATTGACAGCTCAGAGTGTCTTCCAAGTAGCCAATACATTATTTTATATCCTACTAGCTGCGCCCCGCGGCTTTGCCCGCGTGCAATCTTCTCCCCCATCCTATTTCAAAATTTTACAGTTAACAGTGAGTTTTTGGTTGTATATATTCTTTACAATGAAATTCTTTTTGATAAACAATTTTTTCCTTCTTGTGAGTAGGTACATGAATACTCGTAGATCTGATGGTTTTCCAACACGTGAGCACGGCACATAACAATTGTCCATGTGAGGAGCATGTATTTTCCAAATTAATCCATATGCTTGTAGTGAGTATCCCTGCGCCTTGTTTAGTAATTGCAAATGGGAGTCACTCCTATAAGGCTGGAATTTCAATAAAACCTTCATAGTGCACCTCTTAGATACTCAAAGAATCTAAATAGAAGAATATTAATTTTGAATGAAAACACTTTTTTAAAGAGAAATAATAATATAATCTCATTTATCTATTTTGTTTAGTTAAACACACAAAAGCTCTGCTAAATACAAATGTATTGCCAATTGCAAGACGTTATCAATTAAAGAAAAAGTTTTGATAAATTAATAGTGTTTATTCATATTTGTATTTCTATTAAAAACATTATATTATAAACGCAACGTCATAGTGCATACTTTTTTAAATATAATCACACCATTTAATGTTCATGGGGAAGTAAAATCTAATAACTTTAGTTGTCAATTTTGTATCTCTAACTTAAGCTATCCTGGTACCAAATTTCATCCAAATCCGTTCAATTGTTCGAGCGTGAAGAAGCAACAAACACACACACAATCGCGGTCAATCTTTGCTACTCCCACCACATTAGTTTTTTTTTAATAAAAATCCCTCCTTTTTGCATCCCTAGGATGTCACTTTGACACTTATCATTTTAAAAAATCCTTCAAAGATTCCATTTTCTTCCTTATTTTGGTCCCATCCTCCTCCCCCTGGCCCCGTCCCCTTTAAAACCTCTATCAACAACCCTCAACCCCCACCCCTGCCATGTCACTTTGACAAAGAATTTGAAAAAATATATTAACGATGAAAAACTTCTTAGGTGTTTCTGCTCTCCTGGTACTTTGAAATACTTTTTTTTAAATATAATTACACTATTTAACGTTCATGGCGAGGTATCATCATCATCGTCATCATCAGCCCGTGTAGCCCCACTGCTGGACATACTCCTTTTCCAAAGCACGCCACTGAGCCCGATCTTCGCCTACTACACTCTCGAGGAGGATACTCACTTTTAAAACTTAATTTTTCAATGTCATATCTCCAACTTCTAAAGTGTTTCTGCTCTCCTGGTACTTTAAAATGCTTTTTTACTTATTATCACATTAATACTCACTCAATATAACCACACTATTTAATGTTCATGGACTCACTTTTAATAACATTATTTTTTAATTTTGTATCTCCAACTTCTTAAGTGTTTCTGCTCTCCTGGTACATAGAAATACTTTTTTTATATAATCACCCGATTTAATGTGCATGGGGAAGGTATACTCCTCACTTTTAATAACTTTATTTGATAATTTTTGTATCTCCAACTGTTTGGGCCGAAAAAAACGCAGTTATTGGGGGTTCCATAATAAGGTAAGAATCTGGCTCAATACTCGCTTCAAAACTTCGCGCGCTGTCAAGCGCCGGCGAATGGGAGCACACATCATTGTTCTTGTGAGAACCCCGCTGGAGTGGGAAGGAAAAACGTGAGAGAGAGGCGTTCGCTTGTTTTTTTGGTGAACACCGCGATACACGCCAGTGTTTGTTTTTGGTTGTTATTTTCCCTCGAATTAAGTTTATTTTAAAGAAAACAATAACATTTTTTAAGTGCTGTTAAAGTGTGTGCATGTGGAGGAAGCAACTGGACTAGCTTTGAGAAGCGAGAAGGCGAGGGAGCCCTGGCCGGGCCCGACCGCTCAGCCGCGCCATTTATAGGATACATAAATCATCATAAACCTGAAGAACGAGGTGAGCCTTTGATTTGCCTTTTTGGGGAGCTCCTAAGTAGCTGCGTCACTGTGTCTCAACAGCCCCAGGTGTCCAACTCCTAGTACCTAATTCAGTTAGCACCATTCTGGTGTCGGCCCTACGGCCATCACACCAACTTTTAAGTGTTTATGCTCTCCTGGTACTTAGAAATACTTTTTTCTTGTTTTATTTCTTATTTTTTCAATTCCCTAAGAAAACGATAATATATTTTTTCCCTATATCTTGATCAAAAGTAGCCTATGTGTTAATCCAGGATATAAGCTATCCTGGTACCAAATTTCATCCAAATCCATGCAGCCGTTCAAGCGTGAAGGAGCAACAAACACACACACACACACACACACACACACACACACACACACACACACACACACACACACACAGAAACATACAAACTTTCGCATTTGTAATATTAGTGTGATTTCTAGTTTTTTTTTTTCTTACTTGAGCTTTCCAGCGTAGCTTTGCATCAAGCGTCATACCGAGGCTTTTTTCTCGTACTGGATTAGTTTATTATTGATAAACTGGAAAATACTGATGATGTTTGTTGATCAAGTCAATAAGTATGTGACTCATTTAGTTTATGCTTCATTGTTTGTCTAGCTGTGGACTTAATTGACAGCCACTTGAATCTTCTCCGTTGCTTTTGCGTGATAACTTTCTACAGCTATTATGGCTATGTCGTCCGCAAAAGTCCCAATAGTGTTGCTTTATAATTCGGGATCACAAGTGTATAGTAGATACAAGACTGGACCCAAAACACTTACTTGCTTGTGGTACTCCAGCATTTATATTTATTTTCTTTTAATATGAGAAGGCATCTTCTTTTCATATTCTAAATACTCTGTTTGATATATACGATTCTACGCATAATGTCGTGGTAGTATATTTATCAGTTTATATAAAAGACTTTAATATTTTACTTTGTCAAAAGCTTGTGCTACATCTAAAAAATCGTAGAACATACTCTTTTATTTCCAAAAGCTTTCTCGAGATTCAAAAAATGATTCAAGAGACATTCAAGAGATGATATTTATGATTCTGTGCACTTGATCTATGGTTGAGCGCTTTTCTCGAACTGATAGTCTGGAATCAGATTCCTGTAATCTATGATTGACTTCAGTCTTTGAAATAACTTTTCAATAAACTTTGACATTATAGACAATAAGAAGATCGATCTATCACTATTACTTTTGTAACTTCTATAAGTCTGGTACACGCTTTAACCGTAATAGCACGGAATTAATTAGTGTTGTTATCTTGACAATATCCTTTTTATACGCTTTATATTAGCTTCACTTGTATGTTTGTTTGTTTGTATGTTTGTATGTTTGTAACCGACTCCTTTGGACGCTATTTTGACCCACTTTAAACGTTCAGATTTCATTCAAATTTTGCACACCTGTCAAAGACCGATGACAATGCAATAATTCGAAAAAAATAAAAAGAAAAACTAAAAAGAAATAAATAATAGTTTAATAAAACTAAAAACCACGCTTAATATAGAAAACCAAATTAAAAAATAGAAAATAAATTTTAATAGTGTAAATAAGAAAAAAAAAGTTTTATCTAATAAAAAAGCGTGGGGTGCTTCTCAAATATCTGTCAATGAAATATTTATAACTATTGACCTATTTGATATTTATCAACGTATCCTCAATT
The DNA here is from genome assembly GCA_946251855.1 of Alsophila aescularia. Classification (NCBI taxonomy): domain Eukaryota; kingdom Metazoa; phylum Arthropoda; class Insecta; order Lepidoptera; family Geometridae; genus Alsophila; species Alsophila aescularia. The sequence goes on along the minus strand of OX276375.1, from coordinate 14,256,090 downwards.
AACTCTATAGATTTATTTAAATCTATACTTATAATAAAACTGTAACAGGTCCAATTCTGTACATATATTTATTTACAGAATTGGAGCTGATTTTTGAAAGCTGTTCTATATTTGATACTGTAGCCAAAACTGTTTTTTTTTTTCATTTTTGTCTGTCTGTCTGTCTGTCTGTATCTTGGCTAGGCATCACGGTGAAACTACTGAATGAATTCAAATTAAACTTGGCATAATTTGAGTTCATACTACGAGGTAGAACATAGGATACTTTTCATCCCGAAAAGTTAAAGGGTTCAAATTCTGTACATTGAAGACATTTTGTTTTTTTTTTATGTTTCTCTGTATTCTATATTGAAGCCAAAACTGTTTTTTTTGTTCCCTTTTGTCTTTCTGTCTGTCTGTATCTTGGCAGCGCATCACTTCACCAAAAGTACTGAATGAATTTAAATGAAACTTGGTATGATTTGATTTGATACTACGAGGTAAGACAAACAATACTTTTCATACCGAAACATTGTTGTGTTCTTGCAGGATAGGGGTTGAAAGTTATTTAAAAGAACACGTACCATACTGAAACTACTGGATAGATTTTGATGCATATTCATAGTTTAAGTGACGGGTTAAAATTGCGGATACCTTTTATCCCGAAAAAATAAAGGGTTCCTACAGGATAGGGGTCCAAAGTTAATTTGATTTTGAAGTAATAAATTATACATTGTTGGAGGGTACTCTATATTCGATAGTGAAGCCATAACTGTTTATTTTTTCATTTTAAGTCTATCTGTCTGTCTGTATGTATCTTGACCGCGCATAACGTCAAAACTACTAAATGAATTCAAATGAAACTTGGTTTGATATGAGTTCATACTAAGTGGTAGGACATTTTGATACTTTTCATATCGAAAACTTTAAGTGTTCCCGTAGGTTGAAAGTTATTTGAAGAACACGTATCACGCAGTAACTACTGGACGGGTATTGATGCAACTTGGCATAGTCATCTATCTATATTTATAATGAAGCAATAGGTAAGAAAAAGGCTGTACAAAGAAGTCAAATAAAAAAATTTTGTCTAGGGTACCTTAAAATAAGCTACAGAACATATTTTTTTGTATTAATTCGTGACTTTCTGTCTGTTTGTCTGTATTTTTGTACATAAAAACTACTGGACTGACTGCTATGCGGTTTTCAATGTAGGATAGCTTAGGATTTGACATAAAAACTTGTGTAATTGATATCTCTATTTGGGGATAAGAAGCCGAGCAATTGATAAAAAAAATTTGATGGATGAAGAAATTTTGATCAAAAAATGGTATTTTAGGTCCTGGAACACATTATGGTACTTTTAATCTAAAGAAATGACTACGTGTGCAAAGCCGCGGGTACAACTAGTTTATTAATATTTGCTTTAGATTACTATAACACATAAAAGGGGCTCAGCATGCGTTTGGTCTTGTCACCTCTGCTCTCATAGTCTTTGCACTCATCGCTTCTATATTTCATCCAAGTGGAATATTGGCATTTCGAAACTGTATAGCCCAGCTTCTCCGATCAATGCTGTATCGATGCATACAACGGTAACGTAGGTGTTACATATCCCGTATTGGGCTTAAGTGGTAATAAACCAATAACTCTTCTGTAACATGTCATTGACTTTACTTTACAATACGTCGAATAAGGTAGTGCCGTACTATGGTGTCAGTTTCTGATGCCGCCCAAGGGCCCTGATGAGACTTAACCACTGCTATAAATTCTTAGCAACTGGGATCGATGTTATAAAATACCCTCTCAAGCACGGTGAGGTAGCAATTTGGCACAATACTCACCTATACAAAGTCATTGGTCATTGGCACCAAACCGAGGATCGGACCCAGTATCCTTGGATTTCACACATACTATCAATTGGCATCTATCTCTCTTACCACAGATAAATAAAGTGTATCTTACATTACACACCTTAGATACTTAGACATAGCGCCACAGATTAAATACTATTCACTGACTTGATACCCTATTCCTGCCAACTCACAACGTCCATACTCTGGACCGCCTTCGTTTTTAATGTATTGCCAGCAATCTCGTTGGTTTTTTTTTTACCCGACTACGGCGTAGCAAAATAAGGATAATGTGTTTAACAGTCTATGCTTGTATGTATGTTTATTTGTTTAGTGACGCTCCCATTGTTCAGATTTTGACAAGCGAGTTATCTATCGATTCGTCTTCATCGCAAGAGTGTCATAGTCATAGTTGCCTGTGATGACATACGGCACTGAGACGTGGTCGGTCGCTTATTAATGGTCTCATACACAAGCTCAAAGTCTCACAGCGTGCAATGGAGAGAGCTATGCTCGTTGTTTCACTAAGTGATAGAATCCGAAACGAGGAAATCCGTCGAAGAACCGAGGTTACCGAAATAGCTTTCATAGTTTGCAAGTTGAAGTGGCAATGGGCAGGCCATATAGTTCGCAGAACCGACCACCGCTGGGGAACAAAAGTTCTCGAATAGCGACCACGAACAAGCAAGCGAAGTGTAGGGAGAGCCCCCACACGGACCGACGACATTATAGCCATCGCAGGAAGTCGTTGGATGGAGGTGGCACAAGATCGCTCGTCATGGCGCTCTTTGGGGGAGACCTATGTTCAGCAGCACTTCTAAAGGCTGACATGATGAAGTTCTTTCATTCATTCATTTTTGTTAGGGCAGGCATATGTTTATAGCTTTTAAGCTAGTTTTTGCGTATTTGTTTCTTATTCATTTTTGTTTTCTATTTCTGTAAGAGTCAAGACACGTGACTCCGAACTATAGATGTAGAGGTAGAATCTTTGTACCTACTTTGTGATTTTTCTGGATGAAAGTATCCAATGTCCTACCTCGTAGTATGAACTCAAATCGTACCAAGTTTAATTTTAATTCATGTTTTGACTTCAGTATCAAATATAGAAAACCATCCAAAAATATTATTTATTACTTAAATATTAACTTAACTTTGGACCCATTACCCGCAGAAGCCCTTTAGTTTTTCGGGATAAAACGTGTCCTCAATTTTAACTCATATAAATTAAGACGGTGCCAAGTTGCATCAAAACCCGTCTATTAGTTTCAGCGTGATACGTGTTCTTTTAAAAAAAAATCAACCCCTATCCTGCGAGAACCCATTAATTTTTCGGGATGTAAAGTATCCTATGTCCTACCTCGTAGTATGAACTCAAATCATACCAAGTTTCATTTTAATTCATCCAATAGTTCCGGTGGCGTGATTCGCGTCCAAGATACAGACAGACAGCCATATAGACAAAAATGAAAAAAACATACAGTTTAGGCTTCATTATCGAAATAGAGTAAACTCTATTTTCACAATATCTTTAATGTACAGAATTTGGACCCATATCCAGCAGGAACCCTTTATATTTTCGGGGAAAGAAGTATCCATAATTTTCACCCATGTTATAAACTATGTCTGTGCCAAGTTGCATCAACATCCGTCCAATAGTTTCAGCATGCTACGTGTTATTTTAAATATTTTTTCAACCCTATCCTGCAGGAACCCTTTAATTTTTCGGGACGAAACGTATCCTCAATTTTAACCCATCATATAACTTAAGACGGTGCCAAATTTCATCAAAACTCGTCCATTAGTTTCAGCGTGGTACGTGTTCTTTGTATGGTACGTGTTCGTTTTCTTTTCGTGTCAGTGGATGGAGGTGGCACAAGATCGCTCGTCATGGCGCTCTTTGGGGGAGGCCTATGTTCAGCAGTGGACTTCTAAAGGCTGACATGATGATGATGATGATGACGTGTTCTTTTAAAAAAGTTTCAACCCCTATCCTGCAAGAACCCATTAATTGTTCGGGATGTAAAGTATCCTATGTCCTACCTCGTAGTATGAACTCAAATCATACCAAGTATCATTTGAATTCATCCAGTATTTCCGGCGGTGTGATGCACGGCTAAGATACAGACAGACAGACATACAGACAGAAATGAAAAAACATACAGTTTAGTCTTCATTATCAAATACAGAGTAACATTAAAAAAAACACATTAACTTTAATGAACAGAATTTGAACCCATATCCCGCAAGAACCCTTTATTTTTTCGGGACAAAAAGTATCCATAATTTTCACGCTTCTTATAAACTATGTCTGTGCCAAGTTGCAACAAAATCCGTTCAGTAGTTTCAGCGTGCTACGTGTTCTTTTAAATAACTTTCAACGCCTATCCTGCGGGAACCCTTTAATTTTTCGAGATTAACAGTATCCTATGTCCTACCTCGTAGTATGAACTAAAATCGTACCAAGTTTCATTTAAATTCATTCAGTAGTTTCGGCGTGATGCCTAGCCAAGATACAGACGGACAGACAGACAGACAGACAGACAGACAGACAGACAGACAGACAAAAATGAAAATAAATACAGTTTTGGCTTCAGTATTGAATATAGAGTACCCTACAAAATAAAATTTCAAAATATCTTCAATGTACAAGTAAACAAATAAATGCTCCAGTAATGGAGGCGTACCGCAATCTGGTACAAATTGTGATGTTATCCCGTTATTCGATACAATACCTAAATGTACCTATGAGTAATCTTTGTGTTTGTTCTAGTAGGTAAACTGGTTTCGGCTGTACAACTGCTAAAGTGTCTGTTTTAGGATTTCGTGCTCTATGTTTCGATGAAGAATGATGCTCTGGGTATGTTCCTATATTTTGAAGAGCTGAACAGAACCAATCCTCCTCATCTAGCGGGCGCAGTGAGGGACATATTAGGGACTCTAGGAAATAGAAACCATATTTTTGTCCTAATTAATCTCTCATCTCAACTCTTGTAGATAGGACTTATTACCCTATAATATAAGTCCTATCTACAAGAGTTGGAGTATAATTACATCTTTGACAGATACTCAACCACCAAGCAGAAACATTACGGTGTACTGGTTTGCAGATAAATATTTCTTGCTTAATTACTGGTTATAATGCTTAAAAATCAGTGTCCAAAACCAAAGTGTAGATTATCAACAAGACATAATTTCAAAAACAAAACCCCGACTACGGTCGGGTAAAAATAGCTTATGACTCTTTTGTGATGAAGGCGAATCTACTGATACCTCGCTCATCAAAATCGGATCATTTTTTTAGTTTCAACACATAATCTCATTTTCCTTGCCATAGTCGGGTAAAAAACATACCCTATGATATGAAGACGAATTCATGAAGACGAATTGATTGATACCTCGCTTGTCAAAATCGTTTTTTTTTTAGTTTGAACACTTAAGCCTTACTTTGCCTTGCTGAAGTTGGGTAAAAAAATAGCCTATGGCACTTGCTTTATTAACCCCCGAACAAAGAGAGGGGTGTTATAAGGTTAGGGTGTGTATCACTGTGTGTGTGTGTCTGTGGAGGATCGTAGCTCCCAAATGAATGGACGAATTTTGATGATTTTTGTAATGTTTGAAAACTGACGTGATTGAAATGGTTCTTAGCTATAAGGGGGAGGGGGGATGGAGGGGGAATCAGGGTGAGCATCGTAGCAGCCAAACGAATGGACCCATTTTGCTCATGTGTCAAAACTGAGGTGAACGAGATGGTTCTTTGCTATAATAGAGGGGGGGGGGGGGGGGGGGGAGTCAGGGGTAAATACATTTTTAATTTGTGCTTGTACCTGAAGAAGAATCGATTGACACCTCGCTTGTCAAAATCTGACCAATAGGAGCGACGCTATCTATTGTGGAATATCCACATACCCACATAAATAAATACATACATACATACATACATACATACATACATACATACATACATACATACATACATACATACACACACATACACATACATACATACATACATACATACATACACACACATACACATACATACATACATACATACATACATACATACATACATACATACATACATACATACATACATACATGCATGCATGCATACATACATACATACATACATACATACATACATACATACATACATACATACATACATACATACATAAATACATACATACATACATACATACATACATACATACATACATACATACATACATACATACATACATACATACATACATACATACATACATACATACATACATACATACATACATACATACATACATACATACATACGTACATACATACATACATACGTACATACATACATAAGTAGGGTAAAAACTAAGAATCGAATTGTGTTTGCGGGTACAGCTGCAGCAGCTGCGAAAAACTTTCGAGTTGATTTTCCGTCAAGGCAATACTTACATGATACGTGTTAATTTTAAACTTTTAACCCCAAATCCCTATTATTTTTATTCCATATGACCTCGTCGATTCACCATGGTGTCCTAACCGCATATTACTCTGTTAAGTACCGCATTGTGGCACTACTATAACTGGCATCAATATTTCATGGGGCACGGTGATACTACGGCGTAGATATAAAACAGTTAATAACAATCCTACAATTTTTATGGTGTAGCTCGCAAGGTGCTCGTCGCTTGGAGACATCTTTCGTTTCGAAGTGGAAGTAGCCCAAATGCGCAAAATGTAATGAGTTACTTCATTATAAGATATTTCGCCAGTATACTTGCTATATGTGTAATATTACAATAATATGACTATACTTTGCTCTAACAAAAACCAAAATATGAGTTAAGTAACTGCATTCATGAGAAATAGACCTATTTACCGAATATTTTCTACAGTGTGCTCTAGGCTGATGAGATAGACAGTAAACACATCATATAAACCAAATTAACTTAGAACTATGCAGATGACCTCTTCCATACAATAAAAAATATGCTTGCTTGCTTGTCATGTGAGGTAGCTGGCGTATGTTGTCAGAGTTTGTCAGGCCGCCCGATGGTCTCAGACATGGCTTAATGACTGCTATATCAATAAGAACTGGGACCGACAGCTTAACGTGCCCTCCGAAGTATGGAGCGATGAAAAACCGCATATAACTTAGAAAATACATTGGTGCAGAGCCAAGGACCAAACCCGTTATCGTTGGATTCTAAGTCGCACTAGTAAACGGCTAGGGTGTCATCGATCTACAAAAAAGACACAAGTTTAAAAACTAAAACCCGACTACAGTCGGGTATAAAAAATAGCCTTTGACACTCTTTCGATGAAGACAAATCGGTTGACACCTCGTTTGTCAAAATCGAACCAATAGGGGCGACGCTTTGGTGGAACATCCACATACCCACATGCATAGATACATACATAAATAAATAAAAAGAAAAAAAAAAAAAAAACTCTCCTTCTCCAAAAAAATTATCTTCTCTTGTTTTGCTGTAGTCGGGTAAAAAATTAAATAAACAAATGAATAAATATAATTAAAAAATTAAAATTAAGCATTTTATGTGTTTGTTTTAAATTACAGTTTTAACCTTTTGTTTTGTTTTTTTTGTCATGCTTTGTCGTCGAGTTGTGAGCTACCCTGAAAGTCCGCATAGCTAATCGGGAAGTGCTCGTAATTTGAGTTCTAAGATTCCAGGACAGAAATACCTAGGTAGATACGTAGTATATACACACAAGTGAATTTAAATAAAAGCTTTTAAAAATTGTGTTCAATTTTGATTTTTTAAACATGATTTAATTGTTTTTTTTTTTATTATTATCTTAAATAACGGGCAAAGCTTCATCTCTGTTCCACGTCTACACTGTGGTAAAGTATACTGTAACCGGCCAGTTCGCGTAGCGCGTCATGTGAACTTTATGGGGAAACACCCTCGCTACATACATATTGCGGAATGCCCGCTTTTGAAAACGATACAATGTATTGATTTTTCAGATTGTTTTATTAACAGGTCGGCATTGGTTTTAGCAACTAGCTTAATTACTATTAAGACTGGTTTACGAAGAGCTGTTATTTTTGTTTAGTAAATTAATAAGCTAGAGAATTTCTCATTAATTGATCTCGCTCGCGAGTGGTAGTAGCGCAACGGATAGCACCAGATTCGAACCTCGACTGGACCAATATTTTTTTCGATGCCGTTGCTCATGAACGGTTAAGAGGAAAGGGAACCCATGCATCTTCTATAGGGTTTGCCGTGAACTGTAAAACGCAAGTTATGGGAGAAAATAACTACCATACTAAACCATAACAAAATAAAATAATTCTGGTCCAATTTTATTAATCACAGAATCAAGTTTGTTTATATCTTTTCTTTTATCTTAGTATATTTTAATTTTTCATTTGTACAGTAAATTAAAATATATTAATATAAAAGAAAAGCTATAACCATAGTTTATTCTGTGAGTAATAAAATAGGGCCAGAATTTTTTGATTTTGTTACGGTTTAGTATGGTAGAAACGATTTCTCCCAAAACACAAATTTAACGGAAAATGTAAGGCAAAACCTGTCGAAGCCGTGCGGGTTCCTTGTCCACTTAAGAAAACATCGTGAGGGGGTATCCTTACGTATATGGGGAAGTAGTCCAAGAAACTCAAAATTCTTACTTCATTCAAACTTTTGACATCCACATCAACCAACACGTTACTGGGCCAGAACGTGGTGGATCATGTCCCATTTTCTGTCTCTGAGAGATCTGTGGGCCTGTGTGCCAGCGGTGGCAACTAATCGGATGGATGATAATACTTTGACTTATATAATACTACTTAGCCCGCGTGGTCAGTTTTCTGTGTTAATAGTAGCCTTTTTATTCCAGGACCAAGTACTTATAATGTACAATATACTGCATTTCATCAAAATTTGTTCGGCCGTCAAATAGTTTTTTATTTATTATCTACCTCTATCTGACACAGATACAAAGTACAGCAGATTTTAAATCAAGATATATCCAACAGTGAAATTTGAGTCGGTAGTTTTTACATGATGCGCGGACATACAGACAGACAGACACTATTCAAAAAAAACTTGTGCAGTAGCTTATTATTAGGACGACTTAGAATCCAACAATATAGCGTTCGGTTCTAGTCTCCGCATCATTTTTTTAAGGTGTGTACGGTTTTCTATCACTCCGTGCTTCGGAGGGCACGTTAAGCTGTCGGTCCCGGCTGTTATTGATTAATAGCAGTCGTTAAGCCATGTCTGCCCTCGGGCGGCCTGACAAACTCTAACACCAGAGGTCATCACTACCTTATACGACAAACAAGCAAGTAGCTTATTTTAAGTCCCCTGAACCAATTTTTATTAAATTATCTTCGTTGTATAGACTTTTTGTTAGTTATTGCTTTATTATAAGTATAGATAACTTTCCAAAAATAGAACATCATTATCAGTTTATACTTGTCCACTGCTGGACGTAGGCCTATTCTAATGCACGCCACTGAGCTCAGTCTTCACCTCTCTTTCATTCATTTTCTTCTTTCCATTTTCTTCTAGCCGCTTTTCGCAGGTCGTCACTCCACCTGGCCACAGGGCGTCCGACATTACGTTTGCCTAAACGTGGTTTCCACTCGAGAACTCGTCTACCCCAACGGTTATTGGTTCTTAGGGAAATGTGACCAGCCACTTTGGCTTGCTTATCCTTAGAGCTATGTCAGTTACCTTTGTTCTCTATAAAAAACAGTCATTCACAAAATAATTACAAGCATCCTATTTGCGTGTAATAACTGCACATTTGGCGTCCCATCCGCACACACGTTACTAGGGGGTCGTCACAATCATCTCGTCCATAGCGTCCCCTTTCAATCTCCACTCTAATAAATAAAGGGGCAGTAAAAAATACGAACAGACGACGGTGGCGCCCTCTAGCGGACCCATAATCAACGTCATGGAGGAAAATTTTATTTTCCTCGGCCGTTAGGTTTAGAGCGCGATTATTGGTGCAGACGGTTTAGGGTTGAGATGCCTCATTGATGTAAATTTACTTACGGTAAATTTTATAAAGTTTGGTGTCATGGTTTTGAAGCGTTTACCATTATTAGGGTTCCGTACTTGAAAAGGAAAAATAAACTAGTCATTTTTATAAAATCACGTGGTGACGTGTCCGTTAGAGAACTTGTCACACACGTGATATAATGATATAAATCACGTGGTGACGTGTCCGTTAGACGAACTTGTCACACACGTGATATAATGATATAAATCACGTGGTGACGTGTCCGTTAGACGAACTTGTCACACACGTGATATAATGATATAAAATCACGTGGTGACGTGTCCGTTAGACGAACTTGTCACACACGTGATGTAATTATATAAAAAATCTTTGTCAGATGACAAAAAGTAGCAGCTTCTTGTTTGTTTTTTTTTTTGTAGATATCTAGCAGCGCCCCGCGGTTTCACCCACGTGAGGGATGATGATGATGATGATGATGAAAAGTATCGTATGTGTTATCCCAGGGTATAAACTATCTCCATTCCTAATTTCATCAAAATCCGTTCAGCCGTTTGAGCGTGAAGAATGATGCTGATGACGATGATGATGAATAAAAGTATTCAAGTGATAAAACGTAGGTATACGCTATTTCCATTCCAAATATCATCAAAACCTGTTCATCTGCTTGAGAATGAAAGATAAACAAACATTAACACACACACACACACACACACACACACACACACACACACACACATACATACAAACTTTCGCTTCTATAATATTAGTGTATATTAATAAATGAAGTTGGAAGACTTTTGGGAGCTGTAAGTTCTGGCACATGCAGTGCAGATTTAATTTATTCTTGAGACCGATCAATCTCTGTGTTATGGAAATGGAACCACCCTACTATACTGCTGCTTCTTTACTGAAGATTTCTTTCTCTTGGCTCCAATTAACTATCACATTATAAATTTCTAAATCATACCAAATACTTGCTACGCATTACCCTGTCCCAAGCTTCCAGCAAATCTCGACCAAATAATTTTCTTTGTTTCAGAAAACAGCAAGTTCAAAAGACCCATAAAGCGACACGGCGACGCAAATATAGGTGTACCTAACCAACCATGTATACTCACCCTCGGCGAAACGCAGATATTATGTAAAACCTAACGGGAGTCTCTTCAATCAATACACGTTACTAGATGATGTAAAAGCTTTCTTCTCCCTATTAATACCTAAACCAGACTCTATTTTCTGACTGGCTGAGTTGAGTTTCCCGCGTGGAAAATATCGTGATTTTTTCTCTTGACATTCTGAACAACAAATATCCTGTCAAAGAATTTTCACTCTTAACCCTGAGTCCTTCAACACACAATACGTAAGCCGCATTTGGGAGGGACCGCGGAAGAGTTAGTTTTTTTGTGAATATCAAAATATGAGCCCCCTTTTACAATCCCATTGTATCCGCTATTGATCCCCATAATAGTTTGAGTCGGCTGGTCCAGGGTGTCTTAATAAAAGGGATGAAATGATGAATGTTCATACCCTAGCTCGATTTATGCGCGCGTGTTTAGAGGTTATAGACGATAATGTTTTATTTGGTTTAAAATTGATCACTTCATCATTGTTAACTTCTTAATAACAATTGCATACTTCCACAGGTATATGAATGATCTCTTATGTCAGTGAATGCTATTATAGCATTCACTGACATAAGAGATCATTCATATACCTGTGGAAGATGGATACCTGTGATACCTGTGTGTGTATACCTGTGGATTTATAAATACGCTAAAATCAAAGATAAAAATATCTGTAAGACTATCTCAACTTAAAATATTAATTATCTGCTGTTCTGTGATCTCAATTAAAAGTTTTCTACAACTAAATATATACGGTTTTAAAACAATGTTTGACAGCCTCTTAAAACATAAACAAGTCAAGATAAGATTTACCAACCACGATAAAACAATCACTTAAATCAACACACTTAACAAAATACTCCACAATATTAGCATAGACAATAGCAAAATTAATATGATTCATATCAAGAAATTAAGTCGTACTTAATTAACTTACTAACGTGTAGAATTATTGCAGTGGTGTAATTAAAATAATAATTCATAACAATATATCAACTTGTTAATCTTGAAAGGCTGTGTGTGAATTTTATGAATTAGGTATATTATGTTCTTTATTGTTCAAAACTGTCTAATGTGGTTGAACTTTGAATTAGGCTTGGCTACATTGTTAATTTAATGTGTTTTAATAAACCTTAAATGTAAGTAATAAAACGTAACCCGAAGGTATTAAACTTACTAAACTACTATGAGGTAGTTATCTTTTAATTTATTTAATTAGGCATGACTTATGTTAACGCGTAGTTAAAGTACTTTAAAATACCTACTTGAAATAAGTGTTAAAGTTTTTATTCCTTCAATAAGTACATATTATCTTTTTTTCTTTTTTTTTATTACTTACTAGGCAATCGTTTGACCACGACCTCACCTGATAGAAAGTGATGATGTGGTCGAAGGTGTAGCACGCTTGCCAAGTAGATACCTATTCACTCTTGACTTGAACACACCGGGGTTATAATTTACCGGAAACACTGACGAGGGCAGGGCATTCCACTCCTTTGCAGTAACGTATTTTTATGATTTAGCAGAGAACATAACTAATAATTTTCTAAATAAAAAAGGCAAAGGAAAGTTAGTTAATAAGTAAGTTTCGTCCGTGATCCAAGTTTTTTCTTTAGAAAATTATTAGATACGTATTATTTGTATTATATGAAATCTTCAAAATTCGAGACAGGTAGTGTGAAACTAGCCTAAAATATTATAAATTACGAGTATTTTGTACCTATTCATATATTTATTCCTCTTCGAGAATCAAACTCACACCTTTACGCCTTAAACTTTATTATTAACAGCAAAGATTACACGTGATTAACTCTGTTTACTAATCACATTGTTCTTCACTACCAAAACGATCAAAAATTTTTGTGAACATAATTGTCGTTGCTTATAAAGCCTATAAGAATTTATAAAGAAACCACCTGTGCAAACTTCAGGTGACCTCTCAGCCTTAGTTGCAAAACGGTCGTGGTTGTGCTACGGGTCGTAGCCGTAAGCTACGTTGTTACGTAACTCGTAACGGGCCGGTCGTTGACCTGCAAATTGCGCGCGCGCTGTCGTCGCCCGCACTGCTAGGTGAGATAGGCGAATTAGTTGTGAGGCTAATTTTGTCTGTTTTATTGGTGAATGGTTGATTATTGCTTGTTTTGAGGTTAATTTAACTGTAGGTAAGTTAAAATTCTGGCTAAGCATTTTGCAAAGTTCGTGAGTCACCTTTAATTATTAAGCACTTATTTATTAAATTAATTCTTGTGTTTTTCTGACTGAATTCCTGTAAGATAAGTGATTAATCCCACTCAATAGCACATGCTAACCCTTAAGAGATTTCACTCTAGATATTCGTTAATTTACATAATATTATAATCTCTCGTATTTTTCATATAACTATTTTTAAAACATTTTTATAGCCAATGGTCCAAAAAAAGCTTGATATTTCATAAATATTATTCACTAATCGATTTCTATGGTTCTAGATATCCCACATTTGCCTTTTACAATAATCTAGTATAAGTTCTCGTTAACAGATCTGCCCCGCAAGCTCCATGGGACGCCATCATGCATCATTTATAGTCATTGTGCCATTTATGTCCATTGTTAGAACTAAGCGGTGACTACTCATTAATGTTTTACAAAGTACGCGGTGCTATAAAACTAAACATTGTTATGTCTATGTCTGATTTATCATATAGATTGTAGAATATACCTACGGGGTGATAAAAGTACAAGAATAATATCTAAATACCGAGTTATACTTGCCAAGATGTAAAGTACTGTGCAAAATTGGCAATATACACCATCAAATGCAACCTTCTGATGCTGCTCAATCAGTTTTTGTAGATGTGTAAAGGCTGATGATGATGATGATGATGGATCAAAGTTTTCAGGGTTTCAGGGTAACAGGGTAGGATGATATCATCGTGCTCCCAATTCTCAAACAGGTTTTATTGTAGACCATCTCCATTTGCTATATTCTTACGGTACGAAGAAGAAGAGAAAGGTGGGAAAAAAACAATTGATACCTGACAGAACCCTGACATTTCCTGCCCCACGCACACTCTCTTCACGCTGCGCTCGTTTCTATAAAGTTGGTTTATGTCTTCTATTCGCAGCTAATAGGCACCAAAACAGTATCAGTAACATGGTATAAAGTACCAAACGTGACGCCTAGAGGTCCGCGATCCGCCGATAATGCAGACTTCAATTGATTTCCGCCTTGCTAGGGCTGCCTCACATTTGAAAATGAAACTCAACTCAAGTAAACAAAGATATACCGGTTACTTTCTTGAAAAATAAACTGGAATATCAGCATAGAGTATAGGGAAATAATTGTTTACATAAATAGGTTCATGTGTTTTGTTGGTCAAAACTAGGTTAAAATATTTTTTAGATGTTCATCGGATTATTTTCGCTAGTGGTTTAATGCTGTGACGTAGGCCTTCTTTATTTTTCATATTAAGCGATAACTAACATTTCTTAAATTTAGGTTGCATTGTACGTCTGAAACAAGCTGCACTCTGTTTCTGACTGCGTGAACATTTTGCACCCCCGTTCAAACCATTAGAGATGAATTAAAAACGGGTTAAGTCTGTGCGTTGTCTGTTAGTTAGTCATACAGTAGGTCACGATACTGTTTTATAGATAACACAAGATAATAATAAGATACATACGCGAGATAGATTAATGGAGGATTAACAAATGAAAGGGGTTTTTTTCAAGTGGAAAACAGCGTTCAAAGTAGAAGGAAAATACGACGGCAACCCTAGCCGCTGTGAGTTCGCGAGCAGCGCCCGCGCACTCTTCTGATTGGACAACCGTTAAATTACTACCTGCGCACGATCACGTGGAAAAAGCAAATTCTATTGATAGATCCGAAGACTGGTTTATTGTACTGTTTCGAGATGTTTGCCGGCGGGTTTTTTGTGGTTGCTTGAATAATACGGTTGCTTCTGATTTGTGCGCTTTATGAGTCGGACATCCAAAGATCACTTATGACGATACCGGGATTTTAATTTTTCAGCTGCTGTTAAAATCACTTCAAAGGTTCCTATTATTTTAAAACGTAAAATAAAACTCCATTATTTTAATTCTATTAAAAATTGTACCTACTTAGTCTACCAAATAGACATAAATACATATAAAACATATAAATACAGATATAATAAACATAAATATACATATTAGTACACATAAATACATTTTTTCATGAATTTCCATTTATTTATTATATGTTTTCCTTTTCACTTTTTACGTCTTAAAAGCTTTTCTTTTCCTTTTTTTATTGCTTTGTCATCGGTTTGTGAGCTACTCTAAAAGCTACAGCCAGATAGCTAATCGAGAACTGCTTGAAATTAGAATTGCAAGATTCCATGACAGACAAAATACATAGATACATCAATACATACATAGATACATACATAGAAGTGAAGTAAAATAAATCTTTTATTAAAAAAAAAAGTACATTATCTTAGCTTGGTTCTAGCCACAATGCACTGACAGCCTTATTTTGTTTTTATCATCTATATCTATCTATATACATATAATAAAACTGTAACGGGTCCAATTCTGTACATTGAAGATATTTTGAAATATTTTTTTGCACCGTACTCTAGATTCGATACTGAAGCACAAACTATTTTTTTTCTTGTTTATCTGTCCGTCTGTATGTCTGTCTGTCTGTATCTTGGCTAGGCATCACGCCGACACTACTGAATGAATTTAAATGAAACTTGGTATGATTTCAGTTCATAACTTTGAGGTAAGACATTGGATACTTTTCATCCCGTAAAAATTAAGTGTTCCTACAGGATAGGAGTGGAAAATTATTTAAAAGAACACGTAGCACGCTGAAACTATTGGACGAATGTTGATGCAACTTGGCACATACATAGTTTATAAGATGGGTGAAAATTATGGATACATTATGTACCGAAAAAATAAATGGTTCCTGTGGGATATGGATCCAAATTCTGTACATTAATGATATGTTTTTTTTTTGAAGTTACTCTATATTCGATAATGAAGCCTAAACTGTATGTTTTTTTCATTTTTGTCTATATGTCTGTCAGTCTGTAGTTTAGCAGTGCATCACGCCGCCGGAACTACTGGATGAATTCAAATGAAACTTGGTATGATTTGAGTACTTGGTACTACGAGGTAGGACATAGGATACTTTACATCTTGAAAAATTTATGGGTGAAGGATAGGGGTTGAAACTTATTTAAAAGAATACGTACCACGCTGAAACTAATGGACCGGTTTTGATACAACTTGGCACTGTCTTAAGTTATATGATGGGTTAAAATTGATGACAGGTTTTATCCCGAAAAAGTAAAGGGTTTCTGCGGGATGGGTCCAAAGTTATGTTAATATTTTATTTAAAATATTTTTTGAATGGTTCTCTATATTCGATACTGAAGCCAAACTTATTTACATTTTAATTTTGTCTGTCTGTTTGTCCGTATTTTGACCGCGCATCGTACCCAAACTACTAAATGAATTAAAATGCACAACATGCTCTTGGGTGCTTAAAAAAAGTATTGAACAACTTTTTTTTATCTTTTTTTTTGCCTTTCTTTCTGTTTATCTGTATGTTTGTTTGTTCACGCGTCACGTAAAGACTACTGGACCGATTGCACTGCGGTTTCCATTGTTAGATAGCTTAGGGTTTGATTTAAATCTGGTGTAATTAGTATCTCAATTCGCTGAGTTAGAAGCCGAGCAATTGATAAAAGTATTTTTGACGGCTGAAGAAATTTTGTTCATTTGAGGACCAATATACCAACATTTGTTTGCATATTGTTCCTTGAATAGCACAGTATGGTACTTTGAACCTAAAGAAAAGACCACGCTTGCGAAGCCGCGGTACAGCTAGTTTCAAATAATACTGCACTGTGGTATGGACGATGAAAAGACTTGACGTAGTTTACCAAATGCTGCCCATTCCAGCTGAATCCATCTATCGGCTTCCGTTTCAAAGTTGTTCCTACCCAATTGCATAGTCTGTCCGAGATAAACATATTTATGAATAACTTCAAGGGGAACACCGCTATCGACGATCGGTTGCGGGGTAATAAGGTTGTTAAACATAACCTTGGTTTTATTCATGTTCATCCCAAGACTGATACGACTAGAGGCGTGAGTTTGGTTGGTTAACATTTGCTCGAGATCCTACAGCGACTCTGCCATAAGGACAATATCATCAGCGAAATGGAGGTGTGAGATGTAATCACCATTTATGTTAATGCCCTTTCCTGTCCAGTCCAGGATCTTAAACATATCTTCCAGGGCGTTATTGAACAGTTTTGGGGATATGACATCCCCCTGTCTCACTCCCCTGCGCAGCTGGATAGGTTTAGTGTGCTGGATCTGGACATGAACGGACATAGTCACGGCATCATGAAGCACCTCATCACCTCAATGTATCGCCAGTCCATTTGTCCACGCTTCAGGGATTCAAAAACAGCGCAGGCTTTGACAGAGTCATAGGTTTTCTCATAGTCCACAAAAGCAAGACACAGGGGCTGGTTATAGAGCTTATACTCTTCAGTCTTTTATATAACCTGCCGCACTGAGTGGATGTGGTCCATGATCACGTAACCCCTTCTAAACACAGGCTGCTCCGGAGGCTGAAAGTCATCAAGTCTTCTCGCTAGACGATTCGAGACTACCCTCGAAAATAGCTTATAGGCGTGGCTCAGATGGGCTTCTAGTTTTTAATGAGCGATTTATCTCCTTTTTTGAAAAACAAAGCTACCATGCTTTTGTTCCACGCCTTTAGAGTTCTCCCTTCGTTCAGAGCAGAGTTAAACACATTCTGGAACTCTCGAAGTACAGAACTTATTGTCGCTACCAAAAGTTTCGCAGCAACTCCGTCATACCGTGGAGTTTTCCATTTTTAAGCTGCTTGAAGGCTATCTCGATCTGGTCTAGGCTGATTTCCGGTAGGTCGGTGGTAGGTGTAGTGGCGGGTCAATGCGGCACGGGAATCCTCATTGCTGGGTTCTGGTTGTTGAGCATGCGAGTCGTAGAGTCGGTGACGGAATTGCCAGATGATGTTTTTAGCTTCGTCAGATGGGGCCTTCTCAATTGCTGGACAAAAACCTTCGTCCCCCGATTTTGATCGATAGCCTTCTCTATGCTGGGTGTGTTGACAACGTTGTAATGCATCTTCGTGGTCTTGTGAAGAGCTGATGACATCTGGTCTGTTTTCTGAATCCCTGCAGCGTGGACAACTGAGTCATCCGAGTGTGCCGACGTCGGTGCGTATTCTGCACGAACTTAAGACTATACCTCTCAGTCAGCCTAATTATGAGGTACGCTACCCTGGTCGACACACTAAGATCTCTACAACGTTGTCAGCGAAGACTTTATGGACGAGGAACCCTACGCCACCTTGGGATTGCTGATCACCCTCCCAGTAGTACATAAGGTGGCCCGATTCTAGAGTTATGGTGTCCTTGCCCTCTCTTCAGATTTTGCATAGCCACCTTATCGTTGCCAAGCGAGCGAGGATTCTTCGCACCCCCTACCTTGCCGTCACCATGACCGCGACCTTGGCCAGAAATAGCAGGGCTGCCGGGAACTAGGGGCCATTTATTTTTGTGTTCATATCATGGAGGTATTTGCCCATAGTTGCCACGCTTGGCATGCGGGTTAGCAACCACAGGGGGTAGTTTCTTGTACCGGTGACGCTGCTGCTCGTCACCGGCCTGTGGGATTTAACTACGCCATTATCGTTATGGTTATACCGCTATCCATCGGTCGTCAGAGCCTCGTTCGCTGTTCGGCAGGATGCACCACGCGCAGGTGAGTTGGTTGGTTGTTTGTTTGTCGTATGAGGTATTGCTGGCTTCTGATTTTTGAGTATTTCAAGCCACCCAAAGGCCTCTGACATGGTTTAACTACTGCTATTAAACAATAACAGCCAGGACTGACAGGTTAAAGTGCCCACCAAAGCACGGAGCGATGAAAAACTACACATAACCTTGAAAAGTAATTGGTGCGGAGCCTAGAATTGAACCCGGTATCGTTGGATTCTAAGTTGCACTATAGAACCGTTAGGCTACCATCGCTCTATAATAAGTTGACTTGGAGATTTATGATGGTAAGCGCTCTCTTACACCCCAATTAAATTTGAAATCAGACTCCTATTAATATAACTTTATCAATATACGTACATACATTAGTCTTTTATGGCATAAATCTATGACGATAGCAAACCTGTCCACCTTTACAACAGTGTCAATTAGCCATAATAAATTCATAGCAAATCGCGAACCACATTGCACCTTCCATATAAAGCCCACAATCAATAGAACCAACGACATCGTCAGTACAATGTCGCACAACATTAACTTGCGGAAAAAAGTGTTTACAGAACCTATTACATGAACAGACAATCAGACAAGTATGGATTCGATAACATAAATAGACATCATCATCATTACCTTCCTTAAATAGTGTGGTTACTGTGTCATTTCTATCGATTGCAAACTGCCACGGTGCGATAAGGTTCTACAGCTTAATTAAATTAAGGTGATGGTGTTTATTTATTTTTAAAGGCTTTATTTAACATGGGTTTTTTTTTTTTTTGGCTTTGTCATGGGGTTTGACATGGTTCACATTTTAATTTTATTTCTTATCTTTTAGTACATATAAAAAAAAAAAAAAAAAAAAAAAAAACTTATTTTCAAGTTTTATTTTTTATTTAGTTATTTCTAAAGTGTACTGTGTTTCTACTTGTCAAGCCCTTAATTTGATACACATATTGAGGAGCTGAAAAATATATGTAAATACGCCATTTTGTGGTAGCGGCCATGAATATACATAATAGTAGAAGTATAAACATTAGAAACGGGATATTTACCATGGGACTATTTATTGTAATGGTACGCGTGTAATAAAAGAGGGTATACCATTTTGTCTAATCCACCCGCAGTTACTTCAGTTGCTTGCAACAGTGCTGAAATATCGAGAACTCAATACAAATAGTACCCATGGTAAATATCCCGTATCTAATGTTTATACTTCTAGTGTTTGTGACCATGTCAGTTTTAAATAATATATCAAATATAATAATAATATAATATGTTTTAATATTGTCATCATAACTAAAAATGTTTACCAAATTTCAGATCAATCGGTCAACACGAAAAGGCTAAAATTTTAATTACTATATTTGATACAAGTAAACAGAAATCAACAACAAACAGGGCAAGGTTCATAAAACCATTAAAAAAAGTAAAAGTACCTATCTTATGTCAAGGTCTAAAGTTTCTTTCTGCCATATTTCATCAACATCCGTTCAGCCGTTTCAGCGTTGAGATAACAAACATCCATACCAATATATAAAAGTGAAACGTCTGTTTCTTTGTTTGGGGAGCGATAACGGCTTGACGGATTTTAATGAAATTTGGAATGGAGATAGCTTATACCCTAGAATAAAACATAGGATACTTTTTATCCCAGAAAATTGAAAGTTTCTACGGGAAAACTGGAAAATGTTGATTACTCACTGTAAGGAATGGTTGCTATCACAGAAAGGTCTGTGGTTGCCATAGAAACGAAATAACAAATCTGTCAAAAACCATCAAGAGCTATACCTACTTTTGCATTGGTTTTTAATGTTCTAGAAGAAAATATGATGCTGTTTTTCGCGATAAACAGTAGACCGCGGAAAACTAGTAGTATACTAATACGCACAAATAGGATAATAATAGGATTATGTGTTTTAAACCTCCATATATTACCTTTTATTTTTAGAGTCATAGGTTTAGAATTAGAGCGAAGCTACTTTTGTCCATACAAAATTGCCTTCACCGGTAAGGCTAGAGTCACGAACCACAATGGATGCGCCGCATTTACTCGTACCATTCTACTCGTAGCATTCGATAATAGTGAATAAACACCGCGATGAGTTATCGCCGAGATCTCGGGTCGTCGGCCGCGGTACCGTTCCGCTTGCCCCTGAACGCGACGAAACTGCTCGCTGGATGTGGGAACCTGGCGAGCACGGACGTTTGGATGCGGCAAACCAATCATATTGATATTTAATTATGTTTTAAGGGAGGGAGATATGCTGCAAGTTCACTGAAAATTACACCGCAAAGACTACTTATAAGTCGTCTGATCAAGTCAACCCTACGTGCGTGACAGTGTTTTCATATTTTTATATAATATAATTTTATTTTATATAATAATTAATTTCAAAATGACCCATTCGCTATTATAAACGTAATCTGCGTTGAATGCGACCTGACCCTGTAGCGAATGGGTCATTTTGAGACAAAGACATTTTGAGAAAGGGGGATTTTGAGCAAAGTACTTTCTGAAAATGATACATCTTGAGAAAGGAAAGGAGAGAAGGACATCGTGGGCTGAGATGGCAAAAGCAAATAAATAAACAGGGGATTTAGTGATAAAACTAAGTGCATAAAATTGGATTTTCTTTAAATATTACAATTTAGACAGCGTAACATAATTTTTATAAGCATTTTGTATGACAGTATTTAATAAAATGTCATTGTGAAAACTAATAGACTTGAAAGTTGAAGTTTGAGGATAGGAACTGTTTGTTAAAGAACTTGCAAAATATTAATGATGTTAGGTCTTCTATTAAGTTTCGGATGCAGTGAAAAGTTAAATCATCTAAAGTAGGAGACATTCCTTCGCGGGCCACGAGTGATGATCGTCACAGCGTGTTCGGTCCCTCAAGGACCACCTGTGACGATCGTCAAATTAGAGCCTAGCGGAGTTCTGACCTCATTTGTATTATATTAGAGTAGAGTTTTCTATTAGTGTTAAATATGAATGAACACAACTTGAACCAAGGGAATTTATTTGTTGATAAAATGTATCGATCTCGGTACATTTTATGTGATCTTAAAAAAGAATCAAAAGCCATGGGTTTGGTCATTGTAAAACATCGAGTTAATTGAACAGTTGCAGAAGAAAAGTTCTCGATTAGGCATAATGGACTGGAAGACGGAGTGTAAAACCGCTCCTACGTGGTGGGCCGACAACCTCATGGGAGATGCGGGAACCGCTGAAACCGATCGTTGTACTTTTCCATGGGGGAAGCCTTTATTCAGTTCAGCAGTGGATGTCTTCGAGATGATGTCTATTACCTAAGTTGTTCATGTGAAAATAACTGAATATGTTGTCTCTCTTACCGAACTCATTTAAAATTGTCATGAATTTAAGTTAAGAAAATATTTTAATCTAATTTTTCACTAAGCCTCTTCAAATACAGATTGTGCATATGGCAAAGCATCTGGCCATCTTAATTCAATAACAAAAAAAACTCCGAAAAAAAGACAATGATCGATATTACCCGGTGACGACTTCTAATACGCAATCAAAAGCCAGTGCTCTACTTGTTTATTGTGTTGGTTTAAAATTGAATTTTCTTTTACAATCTCATACCGCATCCATTGGAACAGTAGTCCCATCGTTTAGCCGTCCACAGTCGAATTCCGACGTGACCATTCCGCTAATCAAATTTTGTAACTGCGTTATTGTGTCCGTCGGGTACGGTAGGTACGCGTTTTCAGGCCGCGCCATCAATTATGTGTTACCGTTAAGTAGAAGATGTTACTCATAGTTTCAATAGATCAACTATGTTATAATGAAATCAACTATGGGTATTGACTATATTGAATAGCCACATTCGCAACACGACATTATTTGAAAAAAAAACCCGTTTTTTTATGAACTAGATTCCAGTCTCTACAGTCTAACAGTATTCATACAGATAGGGTGTAACAAACAGGGCCCTTAATCGTTATGACTATGCAGACACGTGATGCGTCGCGTTACGATTTATTCATGGAATTGTTCGTGCATTCGTGAGACAGGGAGATATAATATCCTCAAAACTGTAATGCTTTGGAAGATATGTCTAAGATGCTGGATTGGAAAGGAACGATTGCACTATGGAGAGTGTGCACAAGAACTGCACAACCTGATTCTCCCATCACCTTTCCATCACCATACGACTAGACGATCAGCAAAGCGCCACCCTTTCATGGTTGAAATACCTCGCACAAGAACGAAGCGTTACGCTTCTTTATTTATTATACGAACTGCAAAGGAGTGGAATGCCCTGCCCTCGTCAGTTTTTCCGGTAAATTATAACCCCGGTGTTTTTAAGTCAAGAGTGAATAGGTATCTACTAGGCAAGCGTGCTACACCTTCGACCTCATCATCGCTTTCCATCAGGTGAGATCGTGGTCAAACGATTGCCTAGTACGTAACAAAAAAAAAGAACGGGCATTCAATGGCGAGAACATCTTACACTTACGATTTGCCGATGATATTGTCCTAATGGCAGAGTTGCTGCAAAGTATGCTGGCCAACCTAGGTTGGCCAGCATACTGAGATGATGATGATGATGATGATTATGCTTCTCGACGCATCGGTCTCGGAATGAACATAGATAAGACCAAGATCATATTTAACGATCTTGTTGACCCGGAACCGATTGCAGTCAATTGTGTACATCTTGTAGTCGTCAAACAATATGTTTACCTTGGGAAAATATTGCAAATAGGTAAGAACAACACAATAAGGAAGCCAACAGAAGAATTCAGCTGGGTTGTGCAGCATTCGGCAAGCTTCGTCAACTCTTCTGGTCGTCCATACCGCAGTGCCTGAAGACAAAAGTCTTCAATCAGCGCGTCCTACCAGTCGTGACCTACTGAGCCGAAACGAGGACACCCACGGTCAGAAGGTCAGCGAGCTATAGAGATAGCTATGCTTGGAGTTTCTCTGAAGGACAAGATTTGTAGAACAGAGAACCAAGGTAACCGACATAGCTCTCATCATCTTAATCGATATATTTGTCCATTGCTTGCTCCAGCAATAGAAAGTGTTTGTTTATTGATTGACGTGATTATTTGTATGGGTATACTTGAAGGACTGGAGAGTGGTATAAGGACCTCATAAATATCATTTCCACGCGGTCGAATCAGCGGGGCTATAATTGTTTTTATCCAAAACCCCGACTTCATATCGAAAAGTAATTAAAAATATATATAACAAAACAGTTACACTTTATTCACAGAAAAAACAATTATATTCTTTAAAACACTATGATTATGATAACTAAATTCAAACTATCAAGTACTAAACCTGTTACCAGTTGGCAACGTTGTCAAAATGCCTTTGCAGCATTGCCACGTTGTATGGCAGTGCTTAGGCTTTGAGCAAAAATGTTTTAACTATAATTTAGGAGGTTCTACGTTTTCAAACAAAAACCAATCATACAAATAGGTTCAGAAATCCTGGAGAGTTAAATATACCTCTCCGGGATTTCTAATTTCTCTCTTTTTGAAGTCGGTCGACAAAGGACATGTTCGCAATCATAAGACCATAAAATTAATCACCAGTTAAATACACTTCTTCACATAGCCTGAATACTAGTCAGGTTAAACGCACTCTCCTAACGAATGAGGCTTTCGAATCGGTTGGTTTTATCTGCACCAACAGTCGGTGATTAATATTAAATGAGTGTTTGTGGGTTATAACTGTTAGGGATGTCTCTGCTTTGATGGAAAATATAATGCTCTTTAATTCCTGTTTTGTTTAATGACTCTTTATTGTGTAAATTAAATCCCTAAGAAAAAACAAGCATGCAGAAGTAACCGTTGTATGAAAGAATGAAGACATAAAATTGTCTAAAGCACGTGCCAGAAGTGACTCCAAATAATCGGTATTGCTATTTTCATTCTATTTTTACATGATTTTGATTACGTTTCTACAGCGTCCCGAAATACAGAATTTAATAAATAAATAAAATTAAAGATGCAACAAAGTTGTCATTGACCCAGCGAGCGAAGCGAGCGAAGCGTCTCTGCTTCAAGTTCAATCAATTTGCTTTCATCTATCTGTTTGTTGGTACTTCTCTACGGGTTGTAATTTAAATCCGATCTCGTCAAAACTTGGTATATGTATAGGTTTAACGACTTTATAGTTATTTTGTCGTAGGGGATTTTTGATTAGGGGGTACTTCCTTCAAAAGGGGGCAAAAAGGGGGCGCCTTATGAGATCCGATTTCGATGGGTTTTTTTTAATTGAATGGTATTAATTTTAAGTTGGTCTCATGAAAATTTAGTGAAGATCTGATGAGGATCTTCGGCGTGATGAGCAGAATATCTCCTCAAAATGGAGTAAATTGCTCACTTTTAGATTTCCACCACTGAAATCGGCCCTTTAACTACTGGTTATTCTGTGCTACTAGGTAGGAATTATTGGAGCACCTGGGTTATTAATGTTAGTTTTACAATAAGGTCACTAGATGGCGCAGTTGTACACCGCTCGATTGTTGCAAAAAAGTTTGTACTCGCGAGGTCTACTGTTCGCAGAATTAATAGTCGGCTGTCTAAGTGTTAATGTTTGACTGCAACGCCAGGTGCCAACCTTAGTTCCTTAACATACGAACCTGATATTACTCTCTCTGCGACCGCGGCAATGATAGTTAAAGGAATGTCGGAGTTATTAAACGCTAAGCTATTTGATCAACTTTATAACCTGTTCTCATTGATATTTCAAACGATCACTTACTACTTTAATAGCTGTATTTAAACCTTTCAACCCATCTTTCGTCACTTGACTATTGGAAAATTGTACCAAATCTGATGCAACTTTACTGCAGGTGTTAAAATTAAAAAGTTTATATATGATGTGGTTTATTTTTAGTGTCTTAACATTTAAGTGCATTTAGTTTGGAGTCCAAACTAACTTTGGTTGGACCCGAACTATTTTAAAACGTTGGCCCATAACGTGACGATTAATAAAATTTGAATCAAAATTATGTTTTAAAATTGTGAGAATTTACTCAAATAAATTAAAATAACGTTTATTGCCCAACACTTACGTTTAAGAACCCAAAGATTCATTTGAATGATTTGGCTTTACATTGATTGGAAAGTGATCGGTCATTTTTGGCTTTACTTTTTGTAACTATCCTTTATTATTATTATTTGATATATTTGTGAATATTTAATTTAAATAACTTTGTTTATATACATTGCATTTATTGTAACTCGTGAAAGTATTATCTATGTTGACCAAATCACATTCCATATTTCAACAATGGTGTCTGTCAAATACTTACCTATCCAATAGGACATTTTTTTAAATTTTGTTACGTTTTAATTCTCCAAATCAAATATCTTAATTATTCATCATCATCATCAGCCTAAATACTAGTCCACTGCTGGATGTAGGCCTCTCCTTGTAATCGCAACTAAGCCCGATCTTCGGCTCTCCTCATCCAGTAGCTGCCAGCTGCCTTTCACAGGTCGTCACTCCACCTGGCCGGCGGGCGTCCTACATACACTACGTTTGCCTAAACATAGTCTCCACACTACCAATCCTTTTCCCCAACGATAATAGGGTCAATATTATTTATATCATTCGTTACAGAAAAAAATACTTAATCTTAAATGAACAAAAAGTAAAGTCTACTTTTTTGCAGACATAAAAACTGTGCTTATATTACTGTGCCTACAAATTATGAGGCTTATGTCAATGTTTCCATCAAGATATTGGGCAAAAAAGTTGATGGCACACTATATACGTTACTCCAAGAGCATCATTTCTATGTTATGGTGTCTTAGCACGCTAGTTAAATTATTTAAACTGTATACAAATGAACGACAAGCCGAGCTGATCATTCATTTGTGTACACTCGCCTGGTCATAAGCGTAGACCCATGCTTGCTTGCTAGTCGTATGAGGTAGTGCTGGCCTTTGTATTCAGAATTTGAAGGGCCGCCCGTTGGACTCTGAGATGGTTTACCGACTGATTCCAATCGATAAAAACTGGAACCCACAGCTTTTGAAGCACTGAGCGATGGAAATCATAATGCATAACTTAGAAAAGTATATGGTGTGGAAATGTGAATCGAATCCTGTCTTTTGTTCGATTCTAAAGCGCACTTGTATATCACTCGGCCACGATTGCTCTTAACAATTGCAATACTACCCAGTCGCATATTATTATTGCTAGTTATTTCTAAAATGGGAAATATATGTGTGTGTGATTTTTGAAGTGCGTATTATTATTATGCAAGCATAAAAAAACATCTTTGAAAACAGTCAAATTAAACAAACGTACAAATTTTGTTAGAATATAAGAGTTCAAATCAGCCCCGAACTTAGTGCATAACCACTTAAACGAACGCAAATTAATTCATCAGAGCTTTCTTCTGATATATTTAATCCTCACTCCTATAAAAGTCTTCGATATTAATTTTATAGCAAAACATTCTTTGACAAACATAATCTAAAACAATTTTGAAAGATTGGTACATGTTACGTATAATGTTATTTGATAGTGTGTAATATCAGCCTTCGTTTAGCACAAACGCAACATCATTTATCAGAGCTTTCTTCTTATTCTAAAACACACACTTACAAACTGCTTCGATAAAATCATCCATAGCAATACTGGACAAATAAAACCAAAAACTATTTTCGAAGGCAGTCGAGTCCAAGACACCACACAGTAAGATATTGAAATACCCAAACCCGTTTGCTGTGCTTCATTTAGTGCATAAACAACTGCATTCATCAAAGCTTTCTTCTGATACACACACTCACAGAGCTTGGACAAATAAAATCAAAAACAATTTTCGAAGACAGTCGAGTCCAGATACGTTCTATACACATAAGTGTGATATTGAAATGTTGAAACTGGTTTGCCTCCTGGAGCCCCGGACTCTGAGGGAACGCGGTGACCCAGCCGCGCCTGGGAATACAGAATCGCGAGTTAGGATCAAGGCATCTGGTGGTACTGAGAAACGCTTTGGCTTGAGTTTACTGTGCATGGGTTACTGAGATAGGAAAATTCATAAATATGTATATACCGCTCAGTGCCCCCGCTATTAAAAAAATGTCGCGATAATATTGTTCCCGCGTAGCGTATTTTCCATTCCTTCCTTAATGGTTTGGCGGAACTGTACAAAACTTGGCCACTTAGACACTGACAAACCGAACCAAAGTGTTATGAAATTATTATGTAAGGAGAGGGCACCGCGGCAAAATGATGAAGCCAAAAATGGGAGTAGTTTCAGAAAAAAAAAAGAATTTTGGAAATGAAAGCGATGACATACTGTTTATTTGTTATATTTAAATACTAGATGAATTTACATATCTGTTAATATTAAAACACAGTTTTGTACAAAAAGTGACCAGAATGTTTTTGTAAAAACAAACAAAAATCGCAAAAATTTACGGCTCGCTTTTTGGTTTTTAAAATCTCCGCGGTTTTATTTAAAGAAAAAACTTTTTTTGGTGTTTTAAGGTATAATATATGAGAATTATGTGTTTGTAACAATTCTTTGTTGTTTTCCTCCCTTAGAGGAGGGAAACACACAGATTCGATAATTAATGCGGGATTACATTTAAATCGATTTAAATCGGTCAAACAGTAAAACTTAACGTCCATGTTATTTTTGGTCGCTGTAGCAACCAAGGGGGATTAGCTTTGGGGGAATTGGTTGCTACAGCGCCAAAGGGGATTTAGCGGCTAATATTAACACTTGGATGTGCATCCAAACATCGTCAAAATTTACTTTCAATAATTAGTTATCCAACTTATATGTGTAGTCTAGTCTAGATATTAGCTACGCCCCAAGGTTACGCCTCGCGGATGCTGATGACGATCAGAAATTCCATGTGTTATTCTATGGTAATATATTTTATCTCCATTCCAAATTTCATCCTAATCTGTTCTGGCATTTTAGTGTGAAGAAATAACATACATACATACACTCACTCAACACACACAAATTGTTGCATATATAATATTAGTAGAAAAAGATCCATGTACACATATTATAAAGAAATAAGTAAAAAAAGTATGACCAAAGAAGATATTAAAAAAAAACTTAACTTAAAATGAGCAACAAAACAGAAATATAACGTTTTTAAAAGTCGTGTCTCTTTCTCTCTCTTTCTCTCTCTCTCTCTGTCTAGCTAGATATTTGTTCGTGCATCACGCATAAACTACTTGACCGATTGAAATGTGGTTTTAACCGTTGAATAGCTTCGATTTTGTCTTTTTAAGTTTATATTCTTGTTTATTAGCTTATTTTAAGTCCCCTAGACTCTAGGACATATTTTTTTTATCTTCATTGTACAGTAAGTATTTTTATCTACACTCATATCGTAAAATCCGGATTATGAACTCAAACATGGTGGCTTAATGATATACGGCACGACTGTAATAAGATAAAAAACATTATAATACTATTTTTTGAACTGAAAGATGTTATGTTATATTTTTTCTCCATAAAAGCACCGGTGGGCTCCGCAACTACGAGTGTTTTCGACATTTATTATCTATGGCGGCGCGTGTTAGACTGCATGCGCGCGAATTCGCTGTGGACTGGATTTTGGCGCAATTTACTTTACATTAGTAGGTACCTAACCAATTTAATGTGTTTTTGTTGATCAAAAGTTGTATCCTGATTATAAATGTCCGACAGTAGAATGAATTTGACTCCACCTGACATCACGGAAACAGCAACGAACATGACGAACGAGCTTTTACCAGAAATATCAAGAAAATATTACGACAATTAGTTTTTCATTAAATGCAAGCACATAACTAGTTATTAAACTCACTCTCGTGTTTTAATACCCCTTATTATGCAACCGTTTCATAAACTACTATTGTTTCTTACTGCTTTATTATAATAACATGTAATAATATAGATTATAGTAGAAAGTAAAGAAGAAGATAGATATTGGTAGTTTAGGACCTACATACTTTACTTTTAACCCAGAGAACTGACCATGCCATTTAACGGTTTGCCTGAATAAATGTTACTTCCTCGCGAAATCATGTTGTTCTCTACATTCAGGATATATTGTTATTAAAATCGATTTAGTACTTAAGCGATGAAGTTACAAACATACAGACATACACATTCAGGTCTTCATACTCGTACTAAATCAATACAAAACATATTTCAACCTTTCACGGTAGCTTCCGACTCTGGGTTGCGCTTCGAGCATAGTGAATTAGAAGTGGCGCCGACTGAGGTATTTATTATCTTCGATAGGCATTGTCGGGAATATCATGCCGGGGTGGGTGCCTCGTATTTACATATAAAAAGCTTGTATTTCACGACAAGTTATGTGTCCTGTCGGCGACGCTAGCGCCAGTCGATTAATTGATTCAATGACGACATAGTGCACACGCGATGACAACGCGCTCTTTTTCTTACACGGTATATAGTAAGAAAAGGAGCGCGTTGTCATCGCGTAGTGCACTACTTATATAAGTAGAACCTGAAACGTGTTGAGATTCGATAAGTATCTATTACTAATATATAGAGTTATGACTACTCTTCCTCATCCAGGGGTTGCTATGAGAACCAGTTAAGGGAACAACAGCATTTTCCTGTGTATCACCAAGTCGCCTGCCAAGCGCAGTGTTAAAGGCAAAATCACCTTATTTTATGGGGGAGGCCCAGTGTGGGTACAGCAGTGGGCATCCTAAGGCTTATGATGATGATGATAAGAAGCAAAACTACATGCCCCCACCCGTCCAATGACGCTGTAGAGGTCAGTTATAGACAGCACATAAACATTTTTTAAAAAGTTAAAAATTAAAAGTCATTATTGAAATACGATGTTATTTTCTACACAACAAATTCGACAGCCTTCGCAACGAGCCTCTCCACTTGCATGTAAAACAACAACAAAAAAATGACAAGGAGGACTTTTGATGTGTTTAAATGGCAATGTGTGTCCTCAAAAAGAAAAAACAAGCTGCGGCAAGGTTGGCGATGCAAAGCCGATCTCTACTAAAATTCAATAAGTTATTTCAATTCGATATCTTCGTTAAAATTCACTTCAATATACATTACCACTTTAATCAAGACAAAAGTGCAAAAGGCTCGAGAAAATGTTCAGTGTTTTTGCAAAGTAAAGGAAATACAACCTAGTTAATTGGGCTTAATCGAAAAAGAAGACGAAAAAAGTGTTTGATACAATCCCAAGTATACTTTTACACACACATAATATAACTATTTTTTTAATTTGATTTGTTTTAGGTTTTGGCAATACTGTTTTCATTTTAATCGCAGGAGCGTTTGCCATAATTATGCCTTACACGAAATTTTAAACTCAGTTAGTTAGCAGCGTATTTAAACTATTAACATTTTATTCGTCTGAATACCTTCCTTGTTTTAATTACAATTTATTTTAGGTTTTGGCAATACTGTTTAAATTTTGATTGATTTTTCTAAAACGATTAGATTTAAAAATTATCATGCGGAACGGGATATTTATCGTGTAATTTATTTGTTTTGGGTTCTCGATATTTAGGCTCCTAGTGTCGAAAGTAAAAAAATGTTTGAGGAAGAGGGTAGATCGATATGTTTGCCTTTCAAACTGACCGCTTGCAAGAACATCTGTGTGCGTGTGCCGTGATCTTGGCGTCTGCAACGGATCACTCAAAACAAATAAATTACATGGTAAATATCCTGTTTCTAATTATAATTGTAATGTAATTGACCATGACAGTTTCAGATCTTAGGTCGATTAGATTTTGTCTCCATTTTATATGTAAAAAGCCCGCGGAACTACACGCGTGGTGATTCCTCTGGGTTAAAACTAACCTATGTGTTACTCCAGGACTAAAAGTACAAAATACCAAATTTCGCTCAGCCGTCAGATAGTTTTTTATCGATTGCTCGGCTTCCAAGTTCCCCAGTTTTATGTTAAAACCGCATCGCTGTCTGTCCAGTAGTCGCGTTACGTGATGCGCGAACAGACAGACAGACAAACAGACAGACATTATTCATCCTTCCCATTTACAAGAAATCTGATAACAGTTATAATTGTGACTGTTTTAAGATTTCTGCTTAAAGATAAATTAATATATAAATGTGAAAGAAATAAATAAAGTTTATTTTTATATCTATAATGTTAGGAATTTTGTGATTGCATAGTTAAATTATATGTGTAAAAGTATGCTTGGGATTGTATGCAAATATTTACGCGTGTGTATGTATAATGTATTTGACGCTTTTAATTATTCATGGTTTACTGACTTTTTGTTACTTACCTACTAAAATAGATCCAGGGTTGTCGCATTTTTAAAATAACTTATTAAATATTTTTAGTATAAATATTTAATAAGTTATTTCAACCCGATTGATGTAAAATTGTTCCTACATTAGTAGGTCATGACATTGACTACTAAACTTTTCCTCCCAGAAAATGCGTTCTTCAGATCGTTCTCGCAGAAAATGGTCGAAGAGCGGGCGGGGCGCAGTTAGTTACATATAAACAAGGAAAATCTTATTACAATCTGGTCAAGGATGTGTGCTGTGTTAACAATGCTTTACCTCCTTATCGCACTTACGTCAAGCTTGTGTCAATTTGTAATATTATAAGCCAATGTCACATTAAGTGGATAGATGGATGAATGATTTATTGCAATTTTATGCAAGAACTAGCTGTGCCGGCAATTTCGCATGCGTGTTCAATTCTCTGGGTTAAAAGTACTCTATGTGTTATTCCAGGACCAATATACCAACATTTGATCAAAATTCTATCAGCCGTCAAAAATATTTTTATTTATTGCTTGGCTTCTGCTCATCGGATTGAGATACCAAGTACCCCAGTTTTTAAGTCAAACCCTAAACTATCCAACAGTGAAAACCGCATTGCAATCGGTCCAGTAGTTTTTACGTGATGAACACAAACTAACAAGCAAACAAACAGACCGACACGATTTTTTTAAATGTTATATTCTTGTTCAGTAGCTTATTTTAAGTATCCTAGACATTATTTTCAAATCATCTTCTTTGTATAGATTTTTTCGTTCTTATTGCATTATGATGACATACGGCACTGAGACGTGGTCGCTAACTATTGGTCTCATACATAAACTCAGAGTTGCGCAGCGTGCAATGGGGAGAGTTATGCTCGGTGTTTCACTACGTGATAGAATCCGAAATCCGTAGAAGAACGAAGGTTACCAGGCAGTGGACTGAACATGATAACATGATAACTCAAACAGCTTAAGCCTGACATGATGATGATGATGATGATTGCTTTATTATATGTATAGATATATCTATTAATAGTAATATTTTCTTAGTTATTAGATTATAAGTTGTCCTCAATCAAAACTTGTGCAAGATTAAGAAAAGGTAATAGAAATATTAGAACTTGTATTGAGATTGCATTTAATATCCAACGGCAATGTGGCATCATATCATTTTAATTAATATTTTGTTCAAAGCATGTCGTTGTATGGAGAGAAAAAAAGAATATTAGGCGTGCTTTAGATGCATAAAATTTGTATTGTCTACTTGTAGTATTGGTACTGCTAATGATAACCTTTTCGAAATTCAACTGTATGAAAGCAGCTCCGCCAAACTAACGAGTAACAAAATCGATTCATGAACTGATAAAAAATCGATTGAACATCCTCAATTTTGCCACTGAACAGCTTCATTATGTTTTGTACCAGATAATGGAAATCTGATAGCAATTGCTCGCATTGACTTCTGTAATACGGCTGCAGGTCTCGCGCGTTTGTGTTTGCGTCGGTACCAACAGCTTCGTTTGTTATTTTGCCGTATTAAGTGTGATTGTTTAGCAATTGAATGGCCGGTCTGACTAGCCTGTGCAATTACTGTCCAACAGTGATGATTTAGGAATTAAAGGGCGACGAGGACAGAACACGCCTGTAAAGGACACTCAAAACTTAGTACCACACTATTCAAAATATACAGTTTTTATTAAATTGCTTGGCTCCTTCTCATCGGATTGAGATATTAAGTACACCAGTTTTAAACACAAAACTTAAGTTAATCAAGAGAGCAAATCGCATCGCAATCGGTCCAGTAATTTTATTCAAAACTTAGTACCAGACTTTGAAAATTAATATCTATTTTTTATTCAATTGCTTGGTTTCTACTCATCGGATTGAGATACCAACTACATCAGGTTTTGAGTCAAAACCTAAGTAATCCAACAGTGAAAACCGCATCGCAATCGGTTCAATTTTTTGAAAAAACTTACTAAGCTTTGAAGGCGTGTATGTGGTCAGGAAAATACCTATAGGTTATGTACTACACGAGTATGACTCAAATTATTAAAAAGGTGTAAGGATCCCGTCAATTGTTGCAATAAGAATCAGTTTCGGTTCAGCCCTAATGATGTCCTTGAGTGAGTTAAGAAACGCACAAGTATACAAAATGTTGCATGTGTGAGTGAGTGTGTTGGCTTGCAACGAATCGGCATTTATCCCACATTAGTATGCATCCGTAGCACAAAATAAATAAATAATAAAAATAAAGGTAGCGTTGATCCCTCTTTGTTGGAGCAAACCTCGAGAATCGGCGAGAAGCAATACACAATGATCGCATTTTACACTCATAAGTGAATAATGTAGCTTTTGTAAATATTGTTAGTGGATACAGTTGATACGGTTTTGGTGATGTGATGAATCAGGGGCGTAAAAATAAATTTGTAAGTGATTGGGCATTGGACAGCTTAGCATATCAATGAACTAAAAAAATGGCATATTATTATGAAGATAGATTACAGAGGTGGGATGATGTCTATGGAAGTGGATATGGCGTCACCATAATCAGTCCGTAATTGACTGAGTATGGTGACGCAACTACAATTTTGTATTATTTTTAGTTTAAGTGTTTTTATTAACAATAATTATAAAAATTGTTTTTTTTTATAATATAACCCTTTTAAATTAAATTTATATTATATTATTGACCGAGCGAGCGCGAAGCGTCTCTGTTTCAGATTAGGTAAAAAATCTTTCGTATGTCCGGATGTCTGTCCGGATTTCCGGCTGCTTTCCTCTTCAGGTCGCATTTCTCAACCGATCTATATGATCTATAATCTTGGTATACAAGTAAAGCAAATTTTTTGAATTTTTTAGCCATCGGGAATTTTTGATGGGTTGGTACTTCCCCCAAAAATGGGGAAAAAGGAGGCTACTAAATATCTCCGCCATTTTAAATCCGATTTCAACGGTTCTTTTTTCATTTGAAAGGTAGTAACTATAAATTAGTCTCATAAAAATTTGGTTAAGATCTCATGAGCATCTTCGGCGTTATGAGCACAATAGCTCCTCAAAATGCAGTAAATTTCTCACTTTTAGGTTTCTAACAGTGGAATCAGCCCTTTACTTATTAGGTAGGAATAGATGGAGCTCCTTGATAATTATTGTTAGTTGTACAATAAGGTAACTAGATGGTGCTACTCTGCACCACTAGATTGGTCGCAAAAAAGTTTGTACGCTTGAGGTCTACAGCTCACAGAGCCACTAGTATTACTAACTGTGCCAGCGGCTGTGCCCGCGTGGTTTTTTTCCCGTGGAAAAATTATCTTATGTGATATTCCAGGACTAAAAGTAATTAAAAAGTACAAATAAAATTAATCCAAGAACTGAAGTCTCTGCTTGGACAAGGATACAAATAAGCCACTGCCAGAAATACGGAATCGAATAGAGTAAACATCGGACATTGGACCGTGGATGCTAAGCGTAGGCAAATAAATTTCTGGGATTCTAGACCTCAATTAATTCCTAGAGTTCGGGTTTACGTAACAACTGGGCTCTACGTGGTCACAGCCAATAAGAGCCCAGTTGTTACTCAAACCCGAACTCTAGTAATTTATTGAGGACTCGTTACGTTTGTTTGTTTGTCGTATGAGATAGTGCTGGCCTCTGGTGTTAGAGTTTGTCAAGCCGCCCGAGGGCTTCTGACATGGCTTAACTGACTGCTATTCTGACTGCTATTAATCAATAACAGAAAGGACCGACAACTTAACGTTCCCTCCGAAGCACAGAGCGATGGAAAACCGCACATAAATTAGAAAAGTAATTGGTGCGGAGCCTAGGATCGAACCCGGTATCGTTGGATTCTAAATTGCACTATAGAACCATAGGCTACCATCGATCTTGTTAGGTGGAATGTGTCGCGTTAAAAATGTTCATTCAAATTAGTGCACGTTTTAAAATAGATAGATATATAAAACTATTAAGGAAAATTTCAAGCCCCAAAATTACAAAACTTACTTGAGTTTTATAACCTAAAAATACGCAAAAATAGAAACAATCAGCGGACTTCTTGTTGTAACATATTAAAGACAGAATTTAAGAAAATGAGGATACATAACTAATTATTGTACGAATTGCTTCTAAACAAAGTTGACAAGAAAAATAAGTTACATACTCAAGTCTACTTTAAGGCAAAACTCTATCTAGAGTTAAAGATTACACTTTAATCACTGCCGCACTACCCTAACCAACAACATTAATTCAAGTCACAAGAGAAATGGCTTTCTCACTTAAATAACTTAAAGGACGCGACTTACAGCTTAATGAAGCCTCTACGCCAGTAAATATTATTACAATTACCATTCGAGCTGATTAAAAAAAGTTAAATGAATATTACTGGCACACAACAGCTTTACTGATTACCTAGGTCAATATCTGGTGGAAGCGAACGCAGAGTTAGCTATCTATAAATATCCGAACTGTATGCTTTTATTGGTTTCGTAGACATTATACCATTTTACCTTGTTATTTTTCGCTGTACTATTTAAAAACAGTTTAAAATAAAAACTGAGAAAATTAACGATATTGTGACTTCAAAATTAAGAAAGATGTAGGTACAATGATACAATGATACAATTCTTTATTACAACAATAAATAATTGTATCATTGTATCATATGGTACAAAAAAAAGGAATAAAAGTATTCAGCGCATAAAGAAGATAATTACTTGTTACTAATGCGCTGAACACCTTGTTCTGTTGTTTACAGACACGTAATAAAAGCACGAATACGTAATGGCGCTAGAGAGGTGTATTTATCGTAAACCATCTAAATGAATGTAAAAAAATACTCAGTTTTGCACTTATTGCCTACTAGCTGTACCCGCGGCTTTGCACGCGTGGCCATTTCTCTAGGTTAAAAGAACTCTATTACTATTCCAAGACCTAAAAAACCAATATAACAAACATTTAAACAAAATTACTTCAGCCTTCAAAAAGTTTTCATCAATTGCTCGGCTTCTTCTCATAGGATTGAGATAATAAGTACATCAGTTTTTAAGTCAAACCCTAAGCTATCTAACAGTGAAAACCGCATCGCAATCGGTCAAGTAGTTTTTACGTGATGCGTGAAAAGAATAACAGACAAACAGACAGACACGAATTTTAAAAGTATTTCATATTATTTTTTGTATCTTCCTTTTACAGATTTTTTAATACTGACTGCTTTATTATAAGTATAGATGCCCTTCACTTTTGGGCAGAATAATAAAAATATGTGATTTATTACATTATTTAATGATGCCTATAAAGCAGTACCGTGACATACCTACTGACTGACTGACTGACTGACTGACAGACAGACAACGCCCAGCCTCAGCCAGTGGATCAAGGTATTTCAAAATATGGAGGAATATTCCTTGAGTATCCTAGAGGTTAACTATGTAAATAACTATATACCGTAAAACATGAATACCAACTCCAAATAAAACATCTCTATCCTGCGGGGATGAAAAGTATGCAATGTCTTAACCTCGTAGTATAATTTCAAATCATGCCAAGTTTCCTTTAAATTTATTTTGTAGTTTCGGCGTGATGCTCGTCCATGATATAGACAGACAGACATACAGACAAACAAACAAACAGACTTAAATGAAAAATAAAAGTTTTGTCTCCAGTATGAATAAAAGAAGATACTCCAAAAAAAATACTATATATCTTCAATGTACAGAATTTGGACCCATATCCCGCTGAAATTTTTATATTTTCGGCATAAAAAGTATCCACAATTTTCACTCATCGTATAAACTATGACTGTACGAATTTGCATCAAAATCCATGCAGTAGTTTCAGCGTTATACGTGTTCTTTTAAATAACTTTCAATCTCTATCCTGCGGGAGCCCTTTAATTTCTCGCGATGAAAAGTATCCAACGTCCTATCTCCTAGTATGAACTCAAATCATGCCAAGTTTCATTTGAATTCATTCAGTAGTTTTGGCGTGATGCGAGTCCAAGATATAGACAGACAAACAAAACTTAGTATAGAACAATTTTGGCTTTAGTATTGAATATATAACAGCCTCCAAAAGAAATAACAAAATATCTTCAATGTACAGAATTTGGACCCCTATACTGCAGGAATCCTTTATTTATTCGGGATGAAAAGTATTCTCAATTTTTACCCATCATATAAACTATGACTGTGCCAAGTTGCATCAAAATCCGTCCGGTAGTTTCAGCGTGATAAGTATTCGTTGAAATAACTTTCAAGCCCTATTCTGCGGAAACTGCTTAACTTTTCGGGATGAAAAGTATTCTATGTCCTACCTCGTAATATGAACTCATTATAAATAATAAAATAATTATTATAATCTTGCCAAGTTTCATTTGAATTAATTCAGTAGTTTTGGCGTGATGCGCGCCCAAGATACAGACAGACAGACAGACAAAAATGAAAAAATAAACAGTTTTGTTTTCAGTATGGAACACAGAACAGCCTCAATTTTTTTTTACAAAATATCTTCAATGTTCAGAATTGGACCTGTAACAATTTTATTATAAGTATAGATACATGCAGTAAACATATTGTATGTCATTGCTTTACTTACCTACCCAGAAAAATGTTGATAATTAGCACGAAAAATCGACGAGATTTAATTATGACGCTGACCAAAGCCTTATTAGTCTGTATTTGCTAGGTTACAAGAAATCTAATGCTCTGTCGGTGCATGACAAAATTGTAACCTGTGGAAGCTTTTGTTTGTTAGACATATATATTATGGGCTCCACAAATAGAGATCATTTGATATATTGCTTCACAACAATTACGTTGATAGGTAAAATAAACGTTTTGAAATATTATCACAAGAAAATACTAATTGTAAAATCAAGACCCCAATCTAAAACACAATTTCTTTAACCGCTCAGTAGTTTTTTTTTTGTATATTTTCTTTGTTATCTTAAACCTGGCACTAGCAAACGCACTAGTGCACTATTAATAAAATTATAATTTTCTATTTACGCTTCAGTCCTAAGAAGTCCACTATTGAACATGGGCCTTCCCCATATTATGGTAGTTTTTGCCGTACAGCTTGGCAGTAAATAAGCAGGACCCACACAACATATTTTCTTTTAACATTATTATTGAGTGCTATATATTCAACGACATTGGACTGATATACTTATAACATCATAAATGGTTTGATCTAGTCATCAATTCGATTTCTTATAAAATACATCAACCTACGTTTACCATCACAATCGAATCCACACCAATATGTAAAAGTGATACGTTGACTCTTTATTTGTTTGTTTGGGGAGCTTTCAAACCAAAACGTCTGAACCGATTTTGATGAAACTTTGTAAATAGGTACTGTACAATTTAGAAACCAATACAGGATACATTTTATCCCGGAAAATGGTAACCACGGGAAAACTGGAAAATGTCGTATACTCGCTGCGAGGAAACGAAATAATAATAAGTCTGTCAAAAAGCATCAAGAGCGTTGGATACTTTTGCATTGGTGTTGAATATCCTTGATGAACATAGGATGCATTTTTTGCGAAAAACCGCGCGGAAGAAATCGCGGGTGAAAGCTAGTACATTATAAAATTCCTATAAAATAAACTAATTGAGTGCTCCACAAGTAACTTGTGCTATCAATAAGTATAAAGCTACATACGCCCACGCTCGTGATAAGGCGAGGGTATCTAAAGCATCGCAAATTTTCCTTTATCCCTACAAAACGAAGCGCGTACCGATTAAATGAGGTGCTCGCGTTTCTCCAGATAGCCTAGCAAACGCTTTCCTCTCATTCTTACTTAGTATATTTCAGCCTGCTTTCTCTTTCCTTCCAGCCTGCGCAGCCTCATCTCGACGGCACCTCGCCGTCGCCTTCAAGTCACATATTTTATTTGTGGAGCCTTCCTGCATCCAGAGGGGACTAAAGCTTTCCATGCACGATGCGATCAGAGACAATCCAGACGCTAGTTTAGTTTGCGAAGGAACTCAAACGGCCAAATAAGGTAGGAAAGTCAGCCGCTCCATGAATGGCGAGCTGATTTGTTTCTCGTGTCGGAGACCTGCCAATAATATTCACCCACACATTTACCTGGATGCAATAATCGTAGACGATTTTATGCTTATAGTGAGACGTACGTGAGTAGGTGACGATGCGAGTTAGGCTGTAAATAGTGATGCAATGGAGCCGGGAATGTTGGCGTCTCGAGTCTTTCAAATGCAGATTTCTAACGACATATTATTTCGTTATTGAATATGTTGAAGTAAGTGTCCAGTTGGGAAACATATTCGAGCCCATTAATTAAATAATTAATTTGTTCCTTTAGTCTTGCTTTTGTTTCACGAGAGCTTCAATTCGCGTCTATTTCAAAATCAATAATATCAATAAGATTTTGTTAAGACAGCATTGTAACATTAGTAACTTAAACAAATGTCACGTTAAACAGTAAAATCTAAAGAAGAACAATGAAGTAGTAAAATATTGTGACCACGTTATAAAATGAATATTGTGGGTAATTGACCCGGACATAGATCACCGGGTACCTGAATCACGTAGGAGGCAAAAAACAAAGAATTATAATGAACATAGTCCAATTTTTAAAGCTATTTAGCTTTATTGCCACCTGTTTCATTTAAACTATTGACGCTTTAAGTTTTTTTTTTTGGGTAAATATAGCTCAGCAATATCCTATCTTTTTATGATTGTTAAGTTGCAACTTTAATCAACATTTGCCCACGCGAGTTGATTAAACTATAAAAGTATCAAATTAATACAAATAATACTTATAACGGCGCCCAAGATATAGCAAAAATAATATACGGATTCAAGCATATTTTCATACATAAAAACATTATCTGACTACTATATGTATAGAACAGTTTATTTAACAAAATGATGCTAAGAGCCACTCGCCAATAAACAAGACGTGCCAAGCAATCAATGCCACATCTCAGTTTACGAGCGAGCCCCAACGATGACTTACCATTGCATCGGTGCATTTGCGCAATTTGCAAAGCTCGATATTCATTAATTTACGGGACGGTTCCAAAGAAAACCTTAAAGCCCATGTGTCCATTGCTCGGAAAGTATTAAGACACAATGATAAAATAGCAGCCGCAAAAACACACCCCTCATTGTAAAGCAGACATATGCAAACCATTTCGCATCTTATGCACCTTGAGTTAAGAGTTTTGGAAAATCAAAAGGAGCGGAAAAAATATCTTGGTTCATTTGTTTCGTGTTGATAATATTGGTCTTTGGGCCAAAGCTTCTTATTTTATTCCAGGTATGCGAAACATTTTATGGTTCGACTGTGTTGAGGCTTGCGTGTCTCTCACATTTATTGTGTTCGGAATCATTCCCCGAATGCCACATTTCAAAATCGGCATTTTCCTTTGATTGTTGATAACCACTTCCCTAATTAGGAACATAAAGATTGTGAACTTATGTGCGTTATGAATTTGGACTAAGATTTTTGGCGTTCCAGAAGAGTTGATATTGGCAACGTATACGTAAAATTTTGGCTCCAGCCAGTCGTTTTCCATTAATATATGTTGGAAACAAATGGTATTAAATTAATTGAACAGTTATTTAGCGTATGTACGTTATATGAAGAATTTACTTAAATAAATGTAAATTATTAAAAATAAATAAGTACGTTACTAACCTACCTAATAGCGAGATGAACAGGAAGAAACTGGTCGTGTTAGCAAGACAATGCACTGAGACAAAGGAGCTCTGGCGAGCGGAGTTCACGCTTATTTAAATAAATAAACTTGGATATAACGCTAATACACGTTATTTATTTTACAATGAATTGATTTATTTGTTTTCGTAACTGGGTATTTGGCTTCACAGGGAGTATTAGTCGGAAATGGTGACTGAAAAACTCAATGTCATTTACTCTTATTATATTTCCAGGATACCTACATAGTCTATGTGTTATTTAAGGACCTAACGTATATACCAAGTTTCATCAAAATCCATTCAGCATGGAGCTGAGTGGTAACGAACATTATTATATAATATACACACATACTTTCGCATTTATAATTTAGAAGGAAAATCCAAAAAATGGGTTATCGCTCTTTCGTCTCATTGCCTATTTTTAAAAGTTTTTATTTAACTTGCAATGTTTGTATGTATGTCTGTATGTATGTTTGTGTAGGTCAAATCTTGCAAGCTGTATTAACACCACTTCCTCTTATCCTACGGAGTTGAATTTGTGCTATTGCTTCAGTTCCGATGACAATGCATTTCTTTGGTAAGCATGACCTGAATCAACATCCAGGATTAGCTCCAGATAAAGGAACTCTTCAACGGTCAGCAAACACAGTCACGAAATTTTGTGTACGTATTTTATTATGATAGCTGGTTTGAAGTTGTACCATGACATGGTTGCTGCACTCCGGGTTGGCTCCTGAACAGGGAACTCCTCAACGGCTAGCAAAATGTTTTAAACGCATTTAATTGTGATATCCCATTCTAAGACATGGCATGGCATGGCTACAACAAAAAAGTTTTTTTTTTTTAATGTTTTTAAATTAACTTAATGTTATCTACACTCATATCGTAAAATCTAGATTATGGAATCAAAAATGGTGGCATAATGTCATACTTTAAGCACGCCATGTCTCTAATAGGAAAAAAAAACATTATAACACAGTTTTTTGAACTAAAAATTATTAAAGTTATAATAACTTTTTTTATAAGCACTGATTTCGCTCTGTACAACGAGGATTTTCGCCATTTATTATCTATGGCGGCGCGTGTCTAGACACCGTATCTAGACCGTACGTGCACGAATTCGCTGTGGACTGAACTTTGGCGCCATAATTTACTTTACATTTAATTAGTACATAAACAATTTAATGTGTTATGTGTTTTTGTCGATCAAAAGTTTTATCCTGATTCAAAATGTCCGACAGCAGTGTTAGTGAGGAGAATTTGAATCCACCTGACATCACGGAAACAGCAACGAACATGACGAACGAGCTTTTACCAGCAAAATCAAGAAAATATGACGACTTTTTTTCTTCATTATAAGTAAGTTCCTGTTGCATGTGTGCAGGTAAAGTAGTGTATGAAACGACACATAAAACGGCACTTGATATTAAAACACTCGAGTGATACTATTATAAACCGTCTTATAATATTATATACTCTCATTATGCAACAGTTTCATAAACTACTATAAGAAAATCGTTGCCGTTTCGTCCTACACCACGTGATTAGCTCAAGTACAGTCAGCTCTACAATCACAACCGAGCTTTCATAAACTTTGAGTACTCAACTAGGATACGATGCTAATAGTATGAAATACATCAACTAAAAAATATTTTTCCTAGTACCAGGTGAGCAGAAATCCATAAGAGTTTCGACATATTATTCATTACATTTAGAAATAGAATGCCACACAGGCAAGGCAATAAAGATTGTTGGAAGATGCCAGTCAGTATCTATGCTATTTAACACAAAGCCCTGCTTTTCACCCATTAGTATTAATTTAAATCTTATCACATCATTAATTTCGTTAGATTATCTTCAAACCAAACCCCAACTTAGACAGGAGACTCACCAGGTTCTAAAAAAATATGTTGATCGTTTTTTCGACATTACCTTTAGTTACAAGCAAACAGAAAAACCATCGATACAATGTCAGTCAATCACAACTTCCACGGCTTATTGTTTTGTCACGTTTGATGTTAAACTACTAGTCACTTATTATTATGCTAGTAGGCTAGTTAAGCAGTAATATAAACTCAATCAGCCTACTAAAGTCTTCTTGTTTTCTATGACTTGACTAAAATGTCTTGACTTGCGGCAGCTCTGTGTTCCGATACTCTTACTTTCCCTCTAACATGGTAATGGGCACTGGTGCACAAGTCATACTCGGGAACGGGTGCTGCTTGTGGGGACTGGTCCAGCCTGGTTACTTATTAATCATTTGTATTTTTATCAATTTGATCGTTATAGGACGTCTAATTGGCACTTTTATCTTTTGTATTTGACATTTACATTACATCTGAATTATTATCATTTTTTTACATTTAAAAATAAATATAAAGTATTGTCAA
Organism: Alsophila aescularia; assembly: GCA_946251855.1. Lineage (NCBI taxonomy): Eukaryota > Metazoa > Arthropoda > Insecta > Lepidoptera > Geometridae > Alsophila > Alsophila aescularia. Next base: position 14,211,990 of record OX276375.1, on the reverse strand, counting down.
TAATGACATCCCCGTAGAGTTTGTTTGTGCTCTCTTCTCCAACGGGTGTATTTCCGAAGGACCGGTAGAGCCAGTAGAGTATTTCTTTTTCTTGCGAGATGAGTCGGCAAATGAAAGGGAAATTTCCTTTCCATTTACCTAAGGTTATTGATTTGATCTATTTATATAATTTAATACGTTTCTCCTTGTTCATGAGATGTTAAGTTTTGTCTTGTAAAAGTGCTATTATTTTGACCTAAATACTTAGACTTTAACTTTGACTAATTCAATATTAGAGTCGGAGAAAGTTTGCTTTGAGTCACAGTTAGTAGATAAGTAATGAATGAGCTGATGATGCATGTAGCAGTCAGCACGATGTTGGATAATGCATTATCAGATTTCACGGCTCTGAGCACGATAATCAGCTTTTCAGATGAACATCTGCATGACAGCCACACTAAAAAAATATTATCATGAACCCCAATACCTTTTTTTTATGTTTCACAAAATGAACTACTGTTATACAAATATTGCTCTATTTCCCACTGTGTAAAACTTAGTATTAAAAACACCAAAACAGTCGAAAGCCGCTAACATAAAAAATGCTACAGTAGCCGTCACACTTGAAATATTTTGAGAATAATTATATTTTGCTATCATAATCACTTTTGTGGTATTGTTGTTTAATTTAGCTGTTGTAACAAGTCCCATTCATTACTTTTAAAGGTTAGTCCTGTTTTTTTGTCTCTTTGGATCACCCAATTCTTTTCCAAGGTCATTCCACGCACTTATCTGTCTGTCTGGATGTTTGTTCGCACAACACGTAAAAATACTGGACCTATTGAAATGTGGTTTTCACTGTTAGATAGCTTAGGTTTTGAATCAAAATGGCTGCAGCAATTTTGATGTTTGGTATATTGTATTTTATAAGACTTTTGGTCCTGAATAACACATAGGAAACTTTTTTCGCAGTAAAAAGTCCATGCGGGCAAAGCCGTGGGCACAGATAGTCTTAAATTTTTTACAATTTCAATTTATATGTAGCTGTTACATTTTATGTTATGTTTATTTATTGTATGTATACAGTAAATTTGAAACATACTCACACCTCCAAAATATTGCATAACACAATGAAACCCGTTACATAAAGCAGGCGTCCATATAAAGAAGCCTACACGATTCGCAACTGACCATTGTCACAGCAAGGTCTTCGCTGGCGACAATTGCGAGTTATCTTCCTCCTTCCTCCTTTAGCGGAAAAGCCTTGCGGCGCCGGCGCATCAGAGGTCGGCTCCCAAATAAACGCTTTTTGTCTTTGCGGCTCCTGTCACAAACACTATAAATAATCGTATTGTTTCACGAAGCTATTTTTAAGTTGAATTCAATTAACGAATGTGAAATTTATAGAAGAGTTGGTGTGTAACCCAAATATAAAAAATATATGATTGTATGTCGTTAGCAACCGCCAAATCCCTGAGCAAAAATCCCTGAGCAATATTCCTGAGGATAGAGTGGGAAGAGCGAGCTCTCTGGGTGGAAAAAGAATGCAAGAGAAAAACGAAGGAGGCAAGAAGGTGTAAATACAAAGAAGAGTTTGAGGGAGCGTCATAATAATATATACTGGCTTTTTCATCCCCTTCATCACATTATGATAGAAAGAACAAAGCCGATGTAAACAATTAAGCATTCTTAGTTTATAAACTATCGCGAATGTATATATATATCTATAGGTATTATGAAGAAGGAAAACATAAATAGCTGATCAAGTACCTAATGACAACATCAGAAGAAGGCCAACTTTGTAAACGCAATATAATAGTAACAAAAACAACATTGTATTGACCTTCACTGGCTATAGAAACGTCGTTCATTGTCTGGCACCTTTCTCTAGAAGCCAGACTCGAGACATAAACAATATTCTCAACTAATCACACAAATGTTTCAACACGAGCGCTTGTTAAGTCCAGTGAAATCTACGTCCCATACTCTGAGGGGACATTACACACTTTCTTATTTTCCCGAGTTCGCAAGGTAATCTAGTAATAGGCAATCTGAGGGACTCTCTCTTCAACGCACGGTGAAAGTGCATTGCATAAGAGCCCTGCATCTACCGCAAAGTCCGCAAATCACAGAATTGAGGTGCCCTAAGAACTGGCGTTCCGTGGTACATAAGTAACCATTTTCCAATTAGGTTGCGAATGCATGTGTATAACTGGCGAATTTGTTCGCGTATTTCATGTGAATCCTTTTTTTTTATATATAGGTTAATTACCATATCATATAAGCTTATCTATCATAAGCGTCGTATGTTTGTCTTTCTTAGCACCAATATTTAAACGACTATTAGACTCTTATTTTTAATATTTCATTATAGAATGAATTGGATAATATTTTTTTTGCAATTATACCAAAATAAAAATAATAATTAAAATACTAATTTATTGTCTTTCATTTCCGAATTTGTTTATGTTGTAATTTTGAGTGGAAACCTGTGATCTGTGACATTTATCAACGTCGTTCTAAATAGATTTTTTATACCATTTCAAAAAGAGGAGGTTCTCAATCCAACTGTTTTTTTATGTGTTACCTAATTTCTGAATAGATTTTAATTATTATTTTAAGTTAAAAAGGAAGGCCTCTATTGTGTCATATGTAAATTAAGCAATTGAAAGAAAATTGGTTCTTCTTTTATAAATAATTAAATCCATTTGAGTTAGTTTTGTTTTTGTTTTTTTTTTCTAACCTTTGCCGACCGGTGGGCAAAGGTTATAACACAGTGGACGCCTGAAGATGGACGACGCCGTCGAGGCCGGCCCAGAAAGAGGTGGCGAGATGACCTAGACGCCTACCAAGAGGGCTGGTACGAGGCGGCTCAGGAAAGAAAATCTTGGAAGGATATGGGGGAGACCTTTGCCCAGCAGTGGGACATATACTGTCCCACTGCTGGGCAAAGGTCTCACCGGTCGGGATGCATACGGCAAAGATGACCCGCCCAATCCCATTTGAGCTTGGCAGCCTTGTAGCCTACGTCCGTAATGTCTGTCGTGGAGCGTAGCATTGTGTTCCGAACTCTATCAGATCTTTTCACATCTAGAACGCTACGCTCCATCGCTCTTTGACAAACCCTGAGTCTAGACTTTTGTGATTTGGTCAGAGACCAGGTCTGAGCATCGTAGATTAGGATAGGCAAGATACACATGTCGATGAGTTTGCGCTTCAGTGAAAGTGGAAGGTTACCCTTCATTAGCGACTTCATGGACCAGTAGCTCCTCCAAGCGTTTTTGATGCGGCGATCGATTTCTTTATCTTGCCGGTTGCTGAAGGAAACTATCTTATTATGTTCATATTTGTTGGTACAAAGAATTATGTACAAGGTCTTAAATGTTTATTTCAGTACAGAATGAATTGGTTATTATTTTTTTGTAATTATTCGTCTTTCATTTCTGAATTTGTATTTTTGAGTGGAATACCCATCAACGTCGTATCAACGTTGTTCGCGATAGGGTTCTGAATAGATTTTTAGACTACTTCAAAAGGAGGAGGTTCTCAATCAATTCTCAAAAAAATATTTTAGTAAATCATTAAATCCATTTGAGTTGGTTTTGTTGGTGCAAAGAATTATGCACAAGGTCTTAAATATTTATTTCATTACAGAATGAATTGGATCATATTTTTTTTGGAATTATACCATTTTTCATATCTGAATTTGTTCGTATTGTATTTTTGAGTGGAACCCGTCATATCAACTTCGTTAGCGATAGGCCTCTGAATAGATTTTTAGACCACTTCAAAAGGAGGAGGTTCTCAATCCAACTGTTTTTTTTTTTGTATGTTACCTACCTAATTTCGGAATCTATTACAATTATTATTTTTTTGTTGAAAAATTAGACCTCCATTTTGTCCTATCATGAAAATTGGTTCTTCCATTTGATTTTAGTAAATCGTTAAATCCATTTGAGTTGGTTTTCTAAGTGCAAATAATTATGTAATAGTTGAAAGAATGTATTAGTGGTGGTGACCACCCTTTCACTTGACTTCTACAGAATATTTATTTCTAGAGGTCAGCCTCTGACGTATTTTAGTTAAAGTGTCCTGGACACATGCTAATGACAAATATTTTAATCTACTGAAATTGAAAAAAAAACTTGAATCTAGTAGCAATTTGCTGAGTAGTTTGGTTGGAAACGCACATGCACAATTTATTAGGTCAATCAATTAAAACTCAAATGTCATCGGCTCGACTAAATGTGGACCTGGTTAAACGTGAATGTGTGGGTGTGCACATATACAAGGGTAATTCAGCTACATTTTGCGATACAAGATTTCAAGCTTGACAATACTTTGCGATCCAAAAATGACTTTAAAAGGAAGCGTGGCTATTATTAACCAACACGTAAGGAGTGAGTCAAGAGGACATACGGACAAGTCAGGACGGGTGCTTCTTGGAACCCTTTTGTTGCTGCATATCATTCTCAGTGCCCAATAAGACAAAATCAGATCAAGCCCATATACGCATAAACACGCTGAGAAGACGCTGGCGTGTCCTTAGCTGTTCTTAGCAAGATGTCTGAATTATTAGAATGTAAAATGTTGCCTTTGAGTCAAACCTAGTTTGGCAACGGATAAAACCAATTCTAAATTGGAAAGGTTCCAAAAAAAACGATTTAAAAGAATAATCACCTCAGTATAATAATATACGAAGTTACGTGAAGAGTTAAGAGTGTTTTTTTTTGCTTAATTTGAGAATAAATAGCACAGCACTAAACAATTCAAAAAAAGCTCAGCACTAACATTAAAATATCTATGCGTGCTAAAGTTCTGGAAATAATTTACATCAAACTCATAAATCCTTATTTTTTTAGGTTCAGTACTCAAAGGGCCCAGGAGAAACCTTATTGCTGAGGCAACGATGTCTGTCCTTCTGTCTGTCTGTATCTATCTATATTTGTCAAATGCTTTTTTTGCTTGTCGCCTAATCGAGGGCTAAGAATCACAAATAAATTCAAAAGCTGTAAAATATTCCAGAATATAGAAAAAAGCTGCAGAGTAATTTTTAAACAGCTTCTCTGCAGCGTTTCACGTCACCAGTGCGAAAGGCTGCGACGACGCGTCGGCGGCGGTCACACAGTCCCGTGGGTCGCCAACGGCAGGTAATGACACAAAACGACGTACACGTGAGCGCAGCATAACTCACTGGGATCATAACAAAGATCCGCCAGACACAGATTACTTGGTAGTGCGGCGTGCCAGCGAACGAGTTTATAGTCTTCGATAGTCACTTAGCCAACGACTTTATATTATGTTGATATTTGTTCGTAAGTTTTGAATCGTTTTGAATTATGTTATCTATTTGGTTTCGTTGTAAAGGATTTAACTGAATTATCAATTCCGATGATGGGAAACCAGAAGGTCGTAACCCTGGCAAACCCAACTTTACACCAGCGACAAATAACAGTTTTTATTTTGAGAATTTAATCATTATCTATTAACGGTAAGTCGTGTGAACTTTTTTGACCATAGCTATTAAATACAAATCTGTATCAAATTGTCTGCAAACCAATAATTTCCTAATGCTCGAAATAGGGGGTTTTCGAGTTACACCATTGTCTAGAGAAATTACAAACCTCAAAAATGTCGTAACTTGGCATGATGTTTGTACTGAATTAGAAAATTATAACAAATTCGCTGACCTCATAAAGGTCGTAAGTACTTTTGATTTAATTTGTGGACAGGATCGGGCCATAAAATGGCTAGAAAATTTGTCGTGATGTAAATCGATAGAAACTCAATGATCTCAATGTCTTAAGTTTTTCTGAACGTAGTTTTATTGAACTCTTAAAAAGTTACATGTGGCAAATCGTTTTTTAACTAAGCGCTACCTATGACAAAATTTGTTGAAAATGATCTTAAATACGTAAAGTATTGAAAAACTTTTATCTTAACACAACAGCAAAAGAAATAATCAATGTAATCAAATATCATAATAAAGAATTGGTCCTAATCTCTACTTTAGCAGTTACACACATCAACAGTGTTTGTGTATAGGGATGTGATAATGATTTCAATAGACAGATACCTATACCTTTTGGGTCACGCTAATCTCAATTGCCTATTTGAATGAGAAATAATAATTGAATTATCATAACAGGGAAAGAATGTTATAATTTTTGAGAAAATTATATATCTTTAATAACTTTCAAAACCTATTTATTTTAAAATGTATTCTGACATGTTTTAATACTTCATTAAGAAGAAAATACAATAATTACAATATGTAACTAATACTAAATCTAAAGTAGAAGGAATAAAATAAAATCATTTTCTTATCATAATATTATTATAAAGAAAGATCAATGTCACTTGATCATGATATTTTTTACTATATAAATATATTTTCATTGTAATTAAATGGAAATAAAATATTTGATTACATTTAATATGAATATGTTTAAGTATGTAAATTACTATTACATATTTAAATTTTGTTCAAATTTGTGTCTGTGGCTCGCAATTCGAAACTTTTTGACGACGGAATGTTTTTGGCCTTTTCTAAATTTTCAGTGACAAAGCACTTAGTCTTTTCACTTTCACTGTCACACACCTTCAATTATTTAATTACACATTCAATATTATAATGCTAGTAAAAATCTGGTCAAAATCAGTCCAGCCGTTTCGGAGATTTTTAATATGAGCATACGAGACCTGAACGTAGCGAGGGGGAGGCGGCGAACGAAACGAGCAGACCCGGTACGCGGCGCGAAGTGAAGAGAAGGGTGAGTGTGCGAGAACTAAAATGTTCACCTATTTTTTTTCTAAATTTCATTCGTGCGCTTAGCACGTGGTGGTTAAATTATCATCATCTTGTCAGCCTTTAGAAGTCCACTGCTCACTAGTCACTAGTCACTGCATTGCTGAACATAGGCTTCCCCCAAAGAGTGCCATGACGAGCGATCTTGTGCCACCTCCATCCACCTGCTACAATGTCGTCCGTCCATCGTGTGGGGGGTCACCCTACGTTTCGCTTGCTTGTTCGTGGTCGCCATTCGAGAACCTTTATTCCCCAGCGGTAGTCGGTTCTGCGAATTATATGGCCTGACCATTGGCACCTCAACTTGCAAACTCTAAGAGCTATGTCGGTAACCTTGGTTCTTCTACTGATTTTCTCGTTTCGGATTATATCACGTAGTGAAACACCGAGCATAGTTCTCTCCATTGCACGCTGCGCGACTTTGAGCTTGTGTGTGAGACCAATAGTTAGCGACCACGCCTCAGTGCCGTATGTAATGACTGGCAACACGCACTGATTATAAACTTTCGCCTTGAGGCTCTGCGGTATCTGCCACGAGAAGATATGGCGGAATTTCTCAAACGCTGCCCATCCGAGTTGGATTCGTCGGTTGACCTCTTTGTCGAAGTTGGATCTACCCAGTTGGATCGTCTGACCTATGTAGACATCAATAGCTTGGATAATATCGTTCCCAACATAAACCAGCATGGGTGTGACTTGGGCATTTGACATGATGTTCGTCTTACCCATGTTCATTTTAAGACCCACCTGTTGAGAAATAATATTGAGGTTGACACTGACCATTGTGCTTAGGTCGTCCAGGGTTTCTGCGATGATGACTATATACTTATATAATAAAAAGTATAAAATAATTATATTAGTCATGGTGGCCTTGCTGTACAAACACTTCAACACTTCGATGTACCGGCATTCAATCTGGCACCGCCGTAATGCCAGGTCTCGACTGAATCAAAGGATTTCTCTCGTAGTCCACAAATGCTAGACATAGTTTCCCATTATACTCTTCGGTCTTCTGTATAATCTGCCGGAGCGTATGGATGTGGTCTACGGTGCTTAAGCCTTTCCGGAATCCAGCTTATTCGGGAGGCTGTAAGTTGTCAAACCTAGTTTTGGCTAGTTAAATAAATATGTTCGGGACAATTCAACCCAATTATACCTAACCCCAAACTAGGATACCCTGTACTATGGGTAACAGACAACGGATAAACATACATTGACACGAATATTACACCCAAAACATTTCTGCTTATCGCACAAATGATTGCCCCTAGCGGGATTCGAACCCGCGACCGCTGGTTGACTTCGTGGTCAGGGTCACTAACCATTCGGCCAAGCGGTCGTCGGTAATTAAAGGTAACCTTTATTGATGACAGACAGTAGCTATTTTCAAAGGCCATTCGGCAGTTGTTTGAAAAACCTTATACCCTCAATAAAAAATATATAATAACCTTGACATTACGTAAATCATAAGTATATCATAGTCTCACAATAAATATCTAACGGGGCTATGGTTTATACGGAACCTCAGCTTATCAGTGATCCACAATCGAAACCTAGTTACTAGCATTTACTAGCGAGCATTGGAGACACCTTATTCGTGCGGCTCCGCTCATAAATTTCGAGATACACGCAAAACGCGCGTGCTACTAAATCTGACAGTGTCTGTCGTTAGGCGGACTTTGAATATACGAGAGAATATAATATTGCTAGGTGCTAGCTAGAATAAAATGGACCAGAAATTGTGCTGAGGCACGACAAAATTACTTAGATGTAACGTAATAAAAGCATTTTTGAAAGAAAAGCTACCTAACTAAACATTAAGATGAACATAACATTTCTCAGAAAGGGAATATTAATTTGACCGACGATAATGATGATCAAAACAATTTTAACTAATATTCAAACCTACATAAAGGGAGAAAAGTTTGGATGGCCTCAATAAAAAGTACCCTCAATATTGAAGATGGCTAATTTTACTCAAGAAATAGATTCACTTATTTTTACAAGTAAAACTACATAGTAACTTTTTTTAATGTCGTTTACATTAGCTGAGAATCGAACCAATACAAATGCGGAAAAATAACAGCCTGTTTTTTATGTAGAGTCAGTCATAAAAATCATATCTCTATAAGAATATAAGCATCTTAAATTAGAAAAAGATCATGACAACATTTGAGAGATTTGATTCTTGTGACCTAATCGATCGGTGAGATTATTTTTTTCGCACGTGTGTGTCGGTTCGATTCCCAGCTGAGGAAAACAACTTTACAAAAAAGATTTATGTAGTTTTACTTACTTTTAAAAATAAGTGAATGTTTCCTTTGAGTGAAACAAGATTATAAGTTCAAAAACTGAAATCCTACAGTCGGGTAAAAAATAAACTATGACACTCTGGCGATGAAGATGAAGCGATTGATAAAATCGAACCAAATTTTTAGTTTGAAAACATGACCCTAACTTTGCTTCATCGTAGTCGGGTAAAAAATAGCCTATGATAAGACGAATTAAGATTATGATAAATTAAGACAAATCGATTTACACCTCATTTGTCAAAGTCGGACTAAGTTTTTAGTTTGAATACGCAACCCGTCCTTTGCTTCGCCGTAGTTGGGCAAACTAAATAGCCTATATGCACTCTATACCTGAAGACAAATCGATTGACACCTTGCTTGTTAAAATCGGTGCAATACGGGCGACGCCTATGGTGGAACATCCACATACCCACAAAGTCAAAGTCAAAGTATTTTATTGTAAATAGGCAAAAATAATAGCATTTCTACAAGTCAAAATTAACATCTCATGAACAAGGAGAAATACATAAAATAATATAAGAAGATCAAATCAATCAAAATTTAGATAAACTAAATGTTCTTTGAGTTTGAAAAGGAAATTTCTCTTTCATGTGCCAACAGAGTTAAATCTCACACTGAAAAAGGAAATACCCTTCTGACTCTACCGGTGCTTCGGAAATATGCCCGTTAGAGAAGAGAGCACCAAGAAACTCAACGGGGATACATAGATACATACATAGATATAAACATATATTATACATACATACATACATACATACATACATACATACATGCATACATACAGAGACTGCTAAACTCATTACCCTTCCCTTGCTTCGCAGTACCCTGGTAATAACTAACTAGGTAAAACAACACGCCTGCCCTGCCAAAAAAGAACTTATGCCAATCAATTATATACAGTTGAAATTTGCTTAACAAGGCCTTCAATTTGATACCCATTATTGTAAAATTCGAAGTAATTTTTTTCGCATTTGAAAATAATGCAATAAATTTTAAATTGCAATTGAAAAAATATATAGCCTATGTTACTCGGAGGGATATACCCCATACGTCTAAATCTGATCAGGCATTTAAATTTTATGGTGGATTATAGAAATTCACATGCATACATACAAACAAGCAAACAAACATACATACACAAAACCTAAAAACAATATACTATTTTTTTGGGCAGTCGTGTAATTAGCTATCCTCAATATTGAGGGTACTTACCTTCCGGGGCCTGCAGTCTCGACATATCGATAGTGATTGCTTTACAACCGAAATCAGTACATACTGATGACAACTGTTAGGTTTGACAGTTATTGTCAAAGTCGTCGGTATTTGTACTGACATTGATCGTGATTGACATCGATATTTGACAGATACTACCAAATATCGTTATAATTTGGCTTTGCGACCGAGGTTGTAAAGCAATCGCTGTCGATGTCGAGACTGCGATTGCTATACAGACCCAGGGCCCGCCATACTTTCCACCCTATATATATAATATTCTTGGTTAGATTTGATGAAATTCTTGGAATATCAACTACAATGGTCCCGTCTGTACAATGTCTGTAAACGGAGAAAAATCTTTTTTGTCTGACATTTTCAGCAATATCTTCACTAACAAAAATAACGAAAACAAAATATTTACACTTACTTGAGAATACCTACTGTGACAATGAATCAAGAGAATCGACTTATCGTAACTACTGTTCAACACATTAGCTTGCAAACTCATCAAACCCATCTAATTATAGCTCCTCGCAAATACCACTAGCTATTGGTTGTCTATGTTTCTCTGTTTTTGCAATAGCACGCTTGGCTGAATGATTAGATGTGCTTCTCGACCTTTAGATAGTGTTGTAATATAATGACATCACATGGACACTGACTGTGATAGATCATAGAGTACAATGGATATATACAAATATGTCAGTCGGTGTTATTCTGAATAGAGATTAAAGGCCAGGCTCCAAGGTTACATTTTCCCACTCCCCACTTCCCTGCCACCTACCCTACACTCTGCCACCCGCTATCCGCAATAAGCACTGAAGTGCCTGCGTAACAAGGTTGAATATCGCGAGCGCTGTTTGAACACACAATTTAGCTCGGAACTAAATGACGTATGTCTCAAAAGTTATTTATGTTATTGGCAGGCTTATAATTTAGTTAGGTAAATTTTGTCTTAGCCTTAGATAATAAACTATATTTTCTTGCTGTGAGATTTATTTTAGAGATAAAACTTAATCTAAAATAAATCTTGAGTAGAAAAATGTAAACATTACCGAAAATAACGTAATTTTTGATAAGAAAATGTATCGAATGAAATTTTGTTAATAATGTTTTCGTCTTAGTCTTAGAGAGATAAAGATCTCAAAAACATATATGTTAAGTTTCACATTTATCAGGTTGAGATATTTATGCAAAAATCACTTAAAAAGCAGAGCCTGGTCTTAGAAGTAGTTACTTTTTTGTGATAACCGCTCAATGCCCCCGCTATAAAACAACCTATAATGTAAATACACATCATCGCGGCAAGACGGCAAAATGGCGCGAAAATATTGTTGCCGCGTAAAACAAATTTTCCGTTCCTTCCTCAACGGTAACAAAATTACAACTTAGAATTAAGACTAATAAGTAATTTTACTTTAACCTAAGCTGCTAAGTAGAGTTATTAATAAGAATGTGTCCAATAACACTTTTATTATTCTCTTTTTAAGGGGTAAAGGGAAGTTACTCTCTTCTTGTGTTCATTTGGTTTGCACTCGTTATTACTACATGATCACTATCAACTCAAGTAGTTACTGAAAATTAATTATTGACCTATAGATCAATTTCATTGACTTTTTAAAGTACCTACTTACAGACAACGTTATTGAAAATACTGGACCATTTAAATAAGTCGTATATTTCTTTATAATAACTAAGAAGAAAGGTCGTACGAAACTGAAAAAGCGTCATTTTGTCTTAATAAAATACTAGTTTTGCGCATAAAATCAAATTTAACTCACTGAAATGTAGGTACAGTGTAGTTATATCTGCATTGACTAAAATTATTTTCCATCGCCGCATGAACATTTGCAATCAAAAGCCAATACATTAATTAAAACAGCTAATTAACGAGCGTTAAATAAGACGTTCTGAAGGCAATGCAATTACACTCCCTTTTAAGGTCGACAACGACTTACCCCCGTCGAGTCATCGAAGGCCTCGCACATTAGCATCTGCAAAAAATTATACTTATAAAAAGTAAAGCTAAATTAAACTATCAGCCGTGGGTGGAGCTCCACCGATTCTTAATAAGAACGCAATTATCTGCATTAAAACAACCAATAGCGACAGCGTGGGCGCCAAGGAGTCCAAGGACCACCACCTTGTTTGGCGAAATTGTGCCTCACTTGCTTGATACTCCACATATTAATACTGCTTTGTTAACTTTATCGTCCAATAAAAACGGCGACCGTTCTTTATACGTCACAAATAAGAGATAAAGATCGCCAGACTAGCCGATGACTAGCTTACCTACGGTTTTAATGCCAGGTTTCTCAACCTAGATAGGTTTAGTTCACACGATGACATCAGTAGGCATTGTAATGTGAGACTGAGTAACTAATCAATAAAAATAGGTTGTAGAAGGATTTATGATTATAAATTTACATTTGTCATTGTTTATCTAATTGATTTGGACTGATTCAACGGCAGATATAAAGATGATGTTAACAATATTCTGTCATTCTGTCGAAGGTCAAAAAGCTGCAACACGGGTTTCTAATAAATGTTTTCTATATCTCTGTTGTTGGATAAGTGTTATCAATTTTTTTGATTAGTTTAAATGGGTTTTCCTTTTTAATTAGCACAAGCTTTCAAATGTCAAGTTATCAATCAATGTTTCAACTGAAATACAGTTTTCTTGCGGTCCGTCGTTTCAAAATAGGTAAAGAAAAAAGTTAGGGGTTATTAGATAAAAAAAAAAACTCATTTGTGATATTTATTAAATAAAACAAAAGTAAACAAAATCAAAGTATCTAGTAATATTCAAGCTAAGATGACAAAATAACACACGCACAAAAGTACAAACAGCGGATGCGGTCCGCCTACCAGGTTATTTACATTCGTCCAATGTACAGACAGAAAAAACTTGGCATCACCATTTAAAGTAATAAAACAATGTAGTTCATTAAGTTAGCTACCTCCGCCCACGATGGCACTTTAGTCTCGCGTTTTTTTACTATACTGGATAAGCCTGATAACTTTTTATATCTGAATATAGCTGCAATTTGGAAAGGCATTAGTCTTAATTTAGCTGGTTATGGCAATTGATAGATCGATAAAGACTATGTGTTAGACGAAATCTTATTAGGTCATATTGGAGACACGAGGCAAGGTTGTGGCTAGTAGTCTAATGACTCATAACGTGTCTTAGTAAAAAGTAAAAAACATAACAAAAACAACGTTGTTTATGCGCTAGTGAAAAGATCTGAAATCACAATTTTCATCTTTTCATTCTTCACAAACTAGTAAAACTGGACCAAAATGAAGTAGCCAACATGAAAAAAACTATGTTTGAACTTAGAAGTTGAACAAACCATATGTCAAAATGACGACTACACTGTAGATATCACAAAATCCAAAACACCGACAAACAGGACTAAGCCAGCATGTGTTCAAGTCAATCGGAGACTAACTCAATACGTGATGGCAAACAACCAACGTGTTAACAAACGTGTTAAAATATATCTGTCGTGGCGATATCCTACAATTGATAATTACATGAAATGGTCAATAATTTCATGAAATGGTTCTATTTCTTAAAATGGTAAGTTAAAACTGACCAACATCAACGTTTAATTATATTTCAATCCACGTTTGGTCATATCTTTAAATATAATGAATGTAGGGTTTTCATGGTACCAAAGGGTTTTCATGACTAAACACGAAGTCAAAAACCTAACCTATCACGGCCAAGTCCGGCTTCCGCCTAGCGCACCAAGCGGTGGATGATGTAACTATTTTACGATATGTTCACTAATGTTTGACCATATCATGAAGTAGCCGTACGTTTAGCTGTTCATATCGTCAAATGCTAGTCATTTATTGATCTGGCCAAACCATTTTCATGACGTCAAAGATAAGTTCATTAACCAAAAATGTATCTTTATGTAGCCAACCATTTCATGAAATGATCACGACATATCTACAACTAGACTTACATTTTGATGCTCCTAACTGTGATGGATGATAACTTTTAGGTTTAAGTGAGTGGAAAAATTAAGCAGCGACAACTTTTTACGAAAGGTGACATGTGTGTGTGTGTAAGCTGACAGAAGGAATAGTAGTGGACCATTATTGCTAAATAAATGCTACAATCACAGAAGGTTAAGGAAAGTACAGCGTGTAACGCAAACACAATATAATATTTTTACACGGCTGAGGAAGCGTATGTGTTTGGGTTGTATGTATGTTTTTTATTTGTTTGTTTGTACGTTTCTTAGGCGCGTCCTACAGCTTAACCGACTTGATGGATTTTGACAAATGAGGTATCTTTGGATTCGCCTTAATCACGAGAGTTCTCTAAGATATATAAAGTGTCGGCTTACAGCTGCCATATTGTATTTCCGACGGAACAAAAATGACCATAACCAATCGAGTGAGGTATCAAAATGAAGGTATTTAAAAGACCATTCCAAAATTATACAATTATTTTATCTAAACAATAGAAATGATTTATTAAGCTTCAAAAAATCCTTCCAATTTTAGATTATATAAATTATGGAAGTATACTGTAGTCCAATGTTGCTATTGCAACTATTAAAGTAAAGTAACATAATGTCAGTCAGTAAGAAACGTTAAATTTATAAAGTATGTATGTTTGTTTGTACTTTTCTTAAGCGCGTCTTACAGCCTAAACAGCTTAATGAATTTGGACAAATGAGATATCATTGGATTCTTCTTGATCACGAGAGTGCTTGTACTCGGCTATTACAAGACCACCCCACCCCTCCATTATATATTAGAGCACCCTGACCTCCGCGTGGTCCGACCTTGCCCAACCCCTGGGCAATTCCAGAACGCGGAGCCAGAAGCTCACAAGGAGTTCCTGAGCGAAATGAGTGCACGGGGGCCTGAACGTAGCGAGGAGGGAGATGGCGAGCGAAGCAAGCCGGCGACTTCATAAGCGGAATGAAGGTCGAGTGTGCGAGTGGAGTGAAGGGATGACGATGCGAGATTTCTGGCGAGTGCTCGTTTCTGTGCCGGATAAAACCCTTCCATTAAAGCAGCCTTAATGGAGGGGTATATATTAGCCGACACAGTGTATACAGACCGGTACAGGACAGGACCGGATCGGTACAGGACAGGACCGGACCGGTACAGGACAGTATAATTGTAAGAAATGGAGCGGACTGACAATATACCGTACAATTATAATTTCACTAGTTAAATTACAATATCACGGCTTTGACAATATACCTACTTACTACATATACCTACATCGATTAACAATGATTATGTTGAAAGTAGCTATAACAGTCTCACAGATTATTGTATTGTTAATATAAATCCTCATTTTGTAAATCATTGAAATTGCTAAATGTTCTAATTGTATTACAAGTGGGTAGCGCATTTAATAAATCATTGCCTGTTAAATAAACGCGTAGGCTTTTAATAATTATTTTTATAAGTAGTATCTTAATATTTTTAGAGTCCCTTCATTGAAATAATGTCTCAATTTGACGCTTGCAGTGTAGGAAGAAAAAGTAGTCATAATTATTTAGATCCATCTAGATAAACCTTACAAGTACTTAGAATTAGAGCAACACCTACAAGTTTTGGTTAGCGTTACGAAACGGTCATAAATCAACCAATTTAGAGGAATATTCCATTTAAATTTAATGACAATGTTAGTATAATTTATCTATTTAATTTTAAATTAGGCAAAAATAAAAGAGGTCGTCTGAAGTAAAGTTGTTCTTGTTGTTACCTAACCTGTATTAGGACTAAAAATCAAGAGCCCAAAACGTGCTGGTACTAATAATTATGGATACGGATACAAATGTACTAGATTTAAGATATACTAATGCTTGAAACCTTCTTTCTTCTTCTTCTTCTTCCAGACAGTTCTTGTCAGTGGAGTAATTTCCAGCGTTCCCTATCTGCGACCAAAGCTTTGACTTCCCTATACGACATGACATTTATCTTCTTCTTGATCTGATGTGTAAATTTCCTTCTAGGTCTGCCTCTTCCTCTCTTCCCTTCTACATTCCCTTCTATGATGGTTTTTATGAAGTGGCCATGTTGTTTAATGTAGCCAAACATCTTTCATCTTCTCCTTTCTATGCTCGCTATTAAGTTTCATTTTTCTTGGACGAAACTAATACTTCAACGTTCGTCTATCTTTCAGTTCAGTATATTTTCTCCATGCGCCTCCTGCTCCACATTTCAAATGCTTTCAGCCTTTTCCGATCTTTCTGTGTCATTGTCCACGCCTTGCTTCCATACAGAGCAATGCTCCAGACGGAAGCTTTTTTTTTTAAACTGAGATGTTTTACAATTTTGGATTTAAGAAGATGTTTTTGTTGTTGTTGAATGCTCTTTTTGCCATCGATATTCGAGCTATAATATCATTTAATGTTTGATACCAGCAATACAAAATAGTCAGGACAACAAAACAACCTTTCAGCATATATCCACACAATCGCAACCCATCAAATCGAAACCAATTGACCAACACTTGAATAAGTCAGAAATGTCAGCCGCAATAATCAAGTCAATGCAATAGCTGTGCGACTTTGGTTAAATGCCATTAGTTACTTTTGATAATAACACACGTACGTTGGACTTGCAGTTGCATAATGGACAGTCAAAGTGAGGTATACACGGTAGGTCTATTAGATGGCATCACACTTGATCTGGGTCAGTTTATCCTTAGACATTATGCGTTGTCTTCGCTCTTTGGAAGAGATGGGATATTATGGGAGAGTATAATAATATCGTCTACCTTGGCTCAAAATGAGTACTTTTTGGATCGCCATCCCTGCCTGCTGTCCTCTTAGAGCCATCGAAATGTTTGTGGGTGACGGTGGTTTTCAGTGGTGGGAATGGATTAACATAGACATAAGACAAAGTGAAGATGATTTCTGTCTGCTTTCTTTCTGTCTTTTGTTTTTTAATTGACCTGCGTAAAGCGGCTGGAAGAAAATGGATGACGAGAGCTGACGACCGAGCACAGTGGCGTGCATTAGTAGAGGCTTACGTCCAGCCGTGGACAAATTTAGACTGATGATGATGATGATGATGATGTTGCTTTCTGAGCGCGTACGAGTGATCACCTTTTGATCGTGATTATGGAAAAAACACCAATAGGTGGGGCAAACGGCGAGCAATCGCTCGTTGTGGTGTTCTGTGGGGGCGGCCGTTGTTTAGCAGTGGACCTTTACCGTATGATGATGTGATGTGATATGGTTTGTACACTAGCTAGAACTAGAACATACTCCACTGATGTACTCAAACAACTGATGTTGTGTATCCAGCTTAAAAACTTGTGAAACCATTACAACCTTCGTATGGCTCTTCACCTCAACTGATTGATATCTAATTAGTTGATGGTATTATTTTACAGTAACTTTTGTTTCTCATTGTAAATAGTAGGTTGTTACTACGGTTATAGCGATCACGACAACAGTTAGCACGAGTACAGGTATTCTGTGCTATAGGCGAAGACATCCATGACGTTGATCAAAATAAGGGGTGGCAGGAGGTACAGCTTTGGGTGTCTTCAATAAAATAAGTATCTATCTGTTCATTACTAAGCACCTTTAACTTTCTCTTTCCTTTTTATAGTGATATCACGGACTTTACCAAAAAACAGGTAAGTTCTGCAGATCTAATGACATATGGTATTGATCTGAGTAGCAACCAGTGAGCACCAAGCCAATGGAGAGCTATTAGTAGACCAATTTCATACAATTGGCAGATTCAAAATCCATTCCTACTTCTGACACACTGCTTAGGATAATGGCCGTCATCTACCAATTGAAGAGTTTTTAATATTGCGATAGGTATCAAATTTTAAAGCGTATGTCAGCTCGAGTCTAAACTATTGGATGTTTTATAGTAAATACGTAATGAGCTGGGAATGGAGCGGTGATCGCCGGCCGGCCATTGTCCGGGATCCAGGCGCCTTCCGCAACAAAATACCACTTCTCAAAGGCCTCTGACTCCACATGCCTCCACACTTCATTACCCACACCACTATTTGGTAAAGCGAGACGAAGCGGCTCAATTTACGCTGGACCAGTGCATACTATTAGTGTAGGAAAGTATCGAAAGGCGGAACGGCGCGATTGAAAAATAGAAAACGTGTGCAGCGACGGTCTGTACGTAAATAATGAGACTGTCATTGTTTGAAATGCGGGAAGTTACGTGGAAAATAAGATATTAATTAATTTTGTAAAATGTATAGGTTACTATTTCTTACTGGAAATCGTAAACGAAGAATCGACGATGCAAGGACAAGTAGCCTATAGTTTCCGTGTGACCATAGGAAACAGTAATTATTAACCTTCTTTCTTATTAGCAGAAGGATTAGGATTATTAGCAGAAGGAACTTAATAAGTTGATTGTAAACAAGACATAAGATCAAAAACAAAAAACGAATACGGTCGAGTAATATATAGCCTATGACACTCTTGTGATGAAGACGAATCGATTAATAATACCTCACTTGTCAAAATTGAACCAATAGGGGCGACGCTCTATGGTGGAACATCCACATACATACATACATAGACTGTTAAACGCATTACCCTTCCCTTGCTTCGCCGTACTCGGGTACTTTTCTTTTTTTATATTATATAACTGAGTGGAGCCCACACAACGTTAGACGACGATGCGGAGGCCCAGACGGAGTAGGTGCGATAAGCTAGATGCTTATTGGAATGATTGGCCACAGAAATCTTTAAACATAGAGGAGTAGACGATGGGCAAGGAGGTCACAGCCCTGCGACCATGGCTGAATTATAACAATAATAAGTGAAAAGACGAGCTTGTCGTTTACCTGATAGTAAGCGATGTTACCATCGAAACGACGATGAGGAAGAAGCGCCACATCTGTCCATAACAGCATAGGAGTGCTACCGAGAACTTACTGTGTGATGATGAAATAATCTATTTTATCATTGTCTACAATATCTGCACTAATATTATAAGGAGGAAAGATTTGATATGGATAAAAAAATACTGAACCGTTTTAAAAATTCTTTCATCTATAGAAAGCTACATTATCAGCGAGTAACCTGGGCAGTAAATAAATTTTCAAAAAAAAAAAACCTTGTGCGAAAATTGCAATAATGTAAACCCAAGGTATCAAAAATACAAAACGGAATGACATTTTACCATGGAAACGAAATAATAACATGTCCGTCAAGACTTGAGTAATGCAGTTGTCTATGGTCAAAAAACAACAAGATCGTTGCTTCCAAAGATTTTGAATTACGCTTACTGGCGTATTATTTTTTAGAAGTTACGACGGTTATAATAATGCTAAAAGTAAGCAAAATGTCGCAGTGTGAGCGCCACCCGTGCGAAGCCGGGGCGAGTCACTAGTATATAATAGATTTATTAGAGAGATTTCTTATAACACATTAGATTATGCTGATACGTGCAATGATGTTCTATGATATGTGATAGATAATAGATAAATATCTACGAGTGTGATCCATTTAAGATAAAACAATTGTACATGAGACAATTATGTATGTAAAGAGAAACAAACAAGGATAGTTAATTTGTATATCAGTGCCACTCAGAACTTACTGTATGATGATGAAATAAACTTTTTATCAATGTATACTAAAGAGATATTTCTTATAATACATTAGATTATGCAGATACGTGCAATGATGTTCTATGATATGTGATAGATAATAGATAATTATCTACGAGTATGATCCATTAAAGATAAAACAAATGTACATGATAGAATTATGTAAAGAGAGACCAACAAGGATAGTTAATTTGTATATCAGTGATACATCATCTGTTAAATTATTGTTTGAAGTTGCCGATAGAGCTATTTAAATTGGAGAAAGTAATATGAATATATTAACCATAATAATTACATAGTTGTTCACCCCTCACGCTGTACCGATATGTATATTTTCCAGTACCAAAAAGTACGGACCATAAAATTTATTTTAAATATATAAACAAAGTCTTTCATCCGATTTGACCTGATGTCTCAATTTTATAAATGCTTCAGTTTGTGAGTGTGTATGTTTGTACTTCTTCACACTGAAACGACTAAACTGATTTTGATAAAATTTGGTATATAGATTAAGGTCCTAGAATAGATGAGAATAGATGATTGATGGTTACGCTGAATACGTTTCAGCATCACTATCACCCACGCGAGTGAAACCGTGGAGTGCACTAGGATTTTATATAAAACACTAGCGTACCCCACGGTTTCTCTCGCATATATGTATATGGCAAATCGTAGTATTTCTTGTGTCAAAATGGCGGAATTTGTCATTTCGTCAGATTTATTTCGGTCTGATAGATAATTAATACGGTTTTCGCGCTTGCAAGTCGACGGAGGATGCTGTTACATCCTTGGTCAGCCATGTCACTGTGTCAACATGTCAATAACTAGCTTAATATGAATCTGCTTACTCTTAACGCATCAAAAACAAAGTTCCTAGAATTTAAAATATCAAACAGAGACTTACCTGAGCTACTAACCCACTCACTTAAGATTCACACATACGGCGATAGTACTGCGCTTGAAATAAAGTAGTTGGGCGTGGTAATTGACGATAAATTGTCCTGACAGAAGCACATCGACCTAGTCTATTCTCGGGTTAGAAAACTTAAATATGTGTTTTTAAGGCTAAGGAAAGTAGCTGATGCGGAAACTATTAAGCTGGTGTACATTGCTCTGTGCCAATCTGTTCTTACCTTTTGTGTAATAGTCTGGGGAGCAGTTTGTAGTAGTCGTCTAATAAGAGTAGAAAGAGCTCAAAGATCTATACTTAAAATTGCATACATCAAACCTTTTAGGTATCCTACCAGTAAATTATACAGCGAATGCAAATTTTTATCAGTCCGTTAGTTATACCTACTTGCTTCTGCACTGAGGTTCCACAAAGTGGCTCCAAATTTGGTCACAAAAAATATAACGAAAAGGTCAAACAGACAACTTAAATGGGAAACTCGTACACGTCGTACATTATTTGACAAAAGATCCTTTTTATTCGTAGGTCCCTACTCCTATTCAAGATGAATAAAATCCTTGACATCTTCAATTCTACTAGATACATTTGTAAAAAAAAGGTTACTACTTGGCTATTTACTCTTGATTATCTCCAAAGCGAAGACTGGCTGAAGATTGTTAAATAATTACCTTTATGTAGTATAAATTTTAAGTATAAGTACGCATGCCAATTTTTGTGTCAGATTGAAAACACAAAACACACGCGGTGAGTTATGCATACTCACTTATTATTTCATGTCACACACACTCAACCATATACACGCATCCTCACACAAACACACACCGTCTCACATACACACACACACACACATACCCTCTCACCCTTCCTCTCATTGCTACTTGATGATTAAAATCCTATTTTCATTATTGTCTGATTGTGAAATGCAAACGACAAACACAACATCATCAACATGAACATCTAATCAACTGGAGAAACTATCCCCTATAACACACGGAACCCTAGTATGAGGACTAGTGATCACAACGAATACTAACTACTAGCCAAAGACTGTTACAACAGTCATATTATGTCAAAAATGTTTAGTAAACTGTATTTATTGTGTTTTGAGCAATGTTACCAACCGGTAGAAGTTCCTTTATATGTAAATTTTTTCGTGCCACAATTATAAATTTATTATTCATGTTTTCCGGTTGGTGCATGTCAAGGCTTGGTTTTCTTATGTTTTCCACTTTTGTTAGTTTTACCTACAGTGCATGTTTTTTCAAAGAAATAAATTATCATTTATTATTATTTTATTTATCATTTTATGAAGGGCTATTTAGACTTTGTACTTCGAATTTTTGACCGCCATTATTTGTCGATAAATCGTATTTTTTTAAATAAAGCCCTGTTGGCAGCAACAAGGTGGTATTTCTCGCGCGAAAGAAATCTCAGTATATTTTCTTGAGTCCGTACTAACTGCGTATGCAATTCAAAAGTTATCTAACACGCAGATACTTATTTCCGCTCACTACCTTGATACAAATAAAGGCACAATAGCTTCGTCTTGTATAGGAAATCGTCGCTCCACTGGCTCGAATAATTCACCACGAGCCTTAGTTTCACATGAAAATTGTAATTTTATATGCAAATTGAATATACCGCTTTGGCGTAATGCTAACCTTTGTATATATTGGTTTCTTGAGACTCGGGATTTTTAGAGCTTCGTGTGAAATAGTTTGTCCAGAACTTGAGATGTGATTACAATCCAGTCACGGAATAAATGACATAGTTACTATTTGAACGTAGGACAGTTTAAGAATCCCTAATGCGCTCCAAACACTAGGCCAACTTGCGAGTAAATTCAGTAAATCAGTGCATTCACTGGCCTCGTGTACAATTACATTTGAAGAAGAAGAGTTCAATGAGTAAGTGCCTTCCAAATACGTATTCGTTTTTGAAACCAGTGAAAGACTGGACTGACTTGCATACTGGCCTCGTATCCAGAACGCATAACTTACAACAATTACAACCATATGAAATGGTTGGTAGCTTAGCTATATACAAGTACGAGTTAGAATAGAATCCAACGATACCGGGTTCGGTCTTCGCACCAATGGCTTTTCTAATTTAGGTCACAGATTAAATAATAGTATTAAAATTATGTGCAGTTTTCCATCGCTCTGTGCTTTTAAGGACACGTTAAGCCATCGATCTTGACTGTTCTTGATTAATAGCAGTCTTTAAGCCATGTCAGAGGTCCTAGGGCGGCCTGACAAACTCTGACACCAGAGGCCAGCACTACCTCGTAAAATAAACTGAGCATTAAATGGTAGTTAATTAAATAAATGCGGAAGGGCTATCCGAATGGACTTTCAACAATTACTTTAAATTGAGGGTTCTAAAAGTTGCTTTCTATTTATTAAATGTACATAGCTATCAACTATATATTTTATCTTTTATTACTTATTTATAGCTCATCCCAATATAGGAGCAGGATGTTTTGTTTGTGATGAAGATTTGCGTTTATGACAATGATGCATTTAAGTACAACTATTTTGCATCATGTCGTGTTCATGTTTGTGCCCTAAAATATGACAAAGTCTAAACATAAAACATTAAATAATCACGTTAGACTTTATATAATATACGATAGAGTTCATAATTGAACAAGGTGTTTGAGTACCTTTGCAGCGTATTATAGTTTTAAATCACGTTCTAATTATGTATTCATTATAACA
Organism: Alsophila aescularia; assembly: GCA_946251855.1. Lineage (NCBI taxonomy): Eukaryota > Metazoa > Arthropoda > Insecta > Lepidoptera > Geometridae > Alsophila > Alsophila aescularia. The sequence goes on along the minus strand of OX276375.1, from coordinate 14,188,454 downwards.
AGTTCTAGCAACTATTCGAAAAAGTCCTCATAAATAAATGAAATATAACTTATTTATTTTGAATAACTAAGACAAATACAAGCTGTAACTGACAAAAATAGCATAATAACTGTCAATAAATGTCAGGTTAAGTTGCAACAATGTTAATGCCGACGCTAAGTTGGACATACGATATCTTATTAGGATAACTGTTTAAGTCATGAACTTCAGCGATATTTTGACATGGAAAATACCTCAGCTTGACACTGTTCAAATGGCGAAGTGTTAATAGTAATGTTTTGTACAGTAACGTTCCCTGAAGGGCTAGATTCGTAATGAAGTAATCCGAATAGAACCAAGCTAACCGACATAGCTCTAAGGATAAACAAGCTAAAGTGGCAGTGGGCTGGTCACATTTCCCGATGAACCGATAACCGTTGGGGTAGAAGAGTTCTTGAGTGGAGACCACGTCTAGACAAATGTAGCGTAGGACACTCTGTGGCCAGATGGACTAACGACCTGCGAAAAGCGGCTGGCAGAAAATGGATGAGAAGAGCTGAAGACAGAGCTCAGTAGCGTGCTTTAGGAGAGGCTTAAGTCCAGCAGTAGACAAATAAATGCTGACACGTCATAACATTTATAACGGTCATTGTTTAAGACTACAAATTTTGTTGATTTAACTATTAAATCCTTTGTTCATTTAAATAAAATATCATGGTACCAGGATTAACCAGATAGATAGCAGTCTAGCTGTACGAGCTGTGTATCTAAGCTCCAAGCTCCTGCCCTAGTTTGTGGATAGGTATGAGTAACTAATGGCGACCCACCATAACGGCACAGCGCTGCATCCTATGCAGTCACTACTAGTTCTCGGTTGCTGAGTAGCTAATCTGTTTGTCGCTTACAGCTGCTGACTTGGCCAGTGTCGTGAAGTGGTTAGAAGTCGGCCGTCAAATCATTGCGCGTCCTTCACGCTAGAACAGGTGCGAAACGCGTGCACTTAACAACTTGATACGTGTGGATTGCAGTTATTTCATCATTGAAACGCTGAGAATGCAGTTTCGCCTGAAGTCTGGCTACGTTATGATATAGAGATAGCTGCCAATTCAATTTTCCAATTTCAATTTTTCATATTTTTTTTCAATTTTCCATACTGTCAGCTCAAATTTGGTTTGTTTGAGTAACCTAAAGTTTGATCACCTTAGAGATGAGGGCGCATCGGTAAGGCCTGCACTACTCTGGCTGATGTAGACATTATGAATGTGTAACAGATACCTATTGTTTGTATGTATGCTTGGGAAGTCATATGCCTGCCTACAATTTTTTTATGTAAGTAGTAGTGTGATTTCTAGGGAAGGTATGAATCTGATATTGCTTGTCGGCTCGTTGGCTTGTTTTATTAGATTATTTGTCTTTTTTGAATTGAACTCTATTATCATGATATAACATAGTTATTTTCTTCCCACAACACAGGGAATCCTAGTGTGGGAACTAGTATACCCACAATTAACATAATTAAAAAAATATCGTTTACTATAAGGTGTCCGATTGTCTTGTAAGATTTTTGACAACGAAATAAAATTATTATTATTATTATTAGTAAAGTAAATACAGTTATAACAAATAATTATTCTAATGATTGAGGTTATATGTGCTGTTAGGAGATAACATTGGTATTAATATTGTGTCCTCATAATTTCCATAAATTAATAATTTCATTTAATTTATATATAAGTACTTAATTAAGGATTGTATCTCACTTAAATTTATGTCTTATCCTAATTATGACAAAACTAAAATATGTACTAACTTGCTATCGTAATAATGTAAAAACCTGTAAAGGCCTTGCAATAAACATAAAAAATATGAGATAATTACACTGTTGGGTCTCAATTATAAATAAATAAACTTCCCGCTTTGGGAGAAACTATGTAGGTACTAATATTGAATCGCTTGGGTTGTGTATTGCGTTTGACTATATCTCCTGGTTTTAAGTGACGATATTACTTTTTAAAAGATTAATAAACCAAGCTTATGAAATAATATGCAGCAAAAAGCCGGCAAATAATGTCTAGTCGACGACGACGCATATAATCTAACCACACTAAACAATAAAACACCCAAGCTCCGCAACAAGCAAGAAAACAATCCTGTTTTCCAAATCGTTAAAATAGATCTTCGGTTGTGTGCGATCCAGGAAGACGAGGTCCATGGGCGTAATGAGGACAAAATTCCTGGTCAGGGGGTCGACGAAGCCACTATAAATAGGCTGCTAAATCAAAAAAATAATACATTATTTGCAATTTATATTTACTGTTATACAAACATGTTTAGTATTCTCTATTCTAATATATAGTTTTGGAATTCCCATAACAGGAGCCTTCAACCATTAACTTAATTTGATTTCCACATTTTAGAGGGTGTCAAAACCATTATATTATACTACCTGCGCTGCACCCGTGTTTATGATAAAAAGTATCCTATGTGGTATTACAGAGTATAATCTATCTTTATTCCAACTTTCATCAAAATCTGTTCAGCCGTTTCTGCGTGAAGAAGTAACAAACATACAGACACACACACACACGCACTCTCACTCACAAACTTTCACATTTATAATATTAATCTGTTGTGATATTGTGATTGTCTCATAAATTCACAATGCAACGCAACGATAGTCGTCGTCGCTCCCTAATCCTAACATATTTTTTATTTTTGTAAAGGCATTGAATTATATAATTATATTATACACAAAATATTATTTTGTAGGCGCAAAAACTACGTTTCCCACAGGCAGTTTGTTTGAGCGGGGGGATGTGAACTTCAATCGCCCCCTCACCTGATTACGTCCACGTCGAGGTCTTTGGCTCCCGAAGGAATGCGGCGTGTGGGAGTACCGAGCTGCGCACACGACGCTTTCTATTGATTTAATGAACGCTATCTTATCTTGCCCAATAGTCCCAATACGGTTAATACGATCGTTTTACGCGGTTTCACGTATTTTATAGTTTAATTTTGAAGGGGAACTATTTTTATCTTTTGTTGCGTCAATTTGGTCTTTTGTTTTGATAATATTGCCTTTAACTTTTCACTTTAATCCTCTTGTCTATTCCATTATTACTTATAATAAAGCACTAAGTACCAAAAAAGTTTGTACAAAGAAGATAATTTAAAAAAAAATGGTGTAGGTTACTTAAAATAAGCTACTGAACAAGTTTTTTTTTTAAATCGTGTCTGTCTGTTCGCGCATCACATTAAATTTCAGGACCGATTACAATGCGATTTTCACTATTGGATAGCTTAGGTTTTGACTTAAAAACTGGTTCTTAATCCAAGCCGAGCTATCGATTAAAAAAAAATATTTTGTACTTTAAAGGTACTTTTGGTCCTGGAATAACAGGTAACATTTAACCCAGATCATAGCATAGCATAGATAGGTAACTTCTTAAGCACGCGGGCATAACCGCGGACAAAGCTAGTTAAAAATAATTAAATCTCTTATTTTTTTAAACATAAAAATCAACGATTGCAGCATGATGAAGCAACAAAAATATTTTAAAAAATGAAGTAAAAATCATCGCTGAAAATGTTTAAGGACAATACCCCGAAGAAATTGTCATGTCATAATAATTGAAACTTATGTCATTCACCAAACCTACACTGGATTATAAGATATGGTGGATTACGGACCCTAATCTCTCTCACAAGAAGGTCTGAGTCAAAAGAGTGACAACACTTAATGAAGTGATAATAAAGAACAACTATATGACTTATTTTGGTGACCTAGAAGATAATAAATTTATAACTGTATTTTAGTTAATTTCTGTCTAATCAGCAAAATTAACACTTATCAACTTAAATCGTAACAAAGTAACACTTGCTCGATGAAGCTCATTACTGCTCAATATCCGATGCTTTTAATGTTACCATAAATATCCAGGACCTGAGCATTGGTACAGAACACAAACAGTATGGTTACTTTGCTGAAACAGCATCAATTTGACTCACACAAACGAGCTGCGAGTTATACATTCGTACTATCGCTAAAGTATTCAATAAACGCAAGAAAATTACCTTTAGAGTGTCATCATATTGGTTAGTTGAATATCAAATAAAGTTAAACGCCTTCTCAAAAAAACAACTCCAAGCCATTCTACCTATACAATTCCTCTCCTCCAATCAATTGTACTGTGTGCTTTGCAATATGACATTTAAGATCAATTTTGGCTTTGGCAACCATCTTCACTCACACATCCGGAGATAACAAGGTTCTCCGTTGACGGATAATTTAAGGAGGACATCATTAACACCATCATCGTCATCAGTTTAATACAATATCGTGCACAGCAGAGCATTCGTTATAAATATTGATCTGTGTCCTATACCAATTTTACCGCGATTATGTACAGTTCTTTGACATTGTTGACCCTTTCGCTATCGGTCTTCCAAACATTATGTATTTTACTATATTTATTTAATTAAACCCAAATCTGATTACTCTTGTAAAAGCCCTCACTGTTTATTATATTGCGACGTACGTTTTGATCGCCGATAAAATGCCACATTATTGACTGGCCGTATTAAAATGCTATTAATTATTTTGCACATTTTTACGAGAGCGCCCATAACATCGTGAAATGACAATAATTATCATCGAACTGAGAGCGAATGTAATTTTACACTTCTCTGATGTTAATTATAACACGGAACCGAGCAATCCTTGTCTTATTAGTAACCGTGCGTGTAGTTGAAGACAACGCTCGCCCTTCTGACGCTAATACTCGTACCTACTTCAGTCTTCTCGCGAATACGTTCAAAGTATTTTGATCGAGACGTGTTAAGAAGGTACATTATTGAAATGATTAAATCCCATTTAAATAAGATGCTAATTATGTGTTCGAAACGCGAGAGTTTAAAAATTTAAAAACACCACTATGCACAAAAAAAGGAACAAACAAAAATTACTATGTATGACGCTAGATTTAGAAAAGCTTCTGATTAATACTAATCATAATACAATATTAATGTATATGTACCTAGATTTAAATAAATAAACAAACGCAAAGGTCTGCGCACACCTGACGCCCGGCACACTAACAACGCCAAGCCGCCGGCCCGCACTATGGGAAGATACGAGTAGAGTCATTTTCATGTCCTATATCTATAAATTCCATGTTTATAAAGATATTTACGTGACCGCAGCTAATTTTTATACATGTTAATTGGTAAACACCTACCCCCTTACTTATAAAAAGTTATGCAGTGGTTATGCAATGATTAGTAATTAAATGATTAGTACAATATTGTACTGCGCAGAATTACTAAGTAAGTAAGGGGGCTAATCTATAAAAATAACATTAAATTTAGACCTTCGGGAAGTTTCGCAAAAAGTGAAAGATTTGGTAAATTTTAAGGAGGGTACTATGTTTCATTATTTCATAAACATTTTTATGTGCATATTGTGTTCGAGAGCCATCTCAAACCGTCTCGCAAGAAGACTTGACGAATTCCAGCCTCCTGAATAGACCGGATTTTGCGGAGGGTTTAGCACCATAGACCATATGCCCACAGTGAAGCAGATTATACAGAAGTCTAAAGAGTATAACCAGCCCCTGTGTCTTGCTTTTGTGGACTATGAGAAGGCTCTTGACTCCGGTGAAATGCGCGCCATGCCAAAACATCCGCCTGCTAGACCGACGCTGAATTTCGAACGTCGAAATTCGACATCGTACTAAAGTCAAAGATGTAAGTATACGGTTAGCAGGCTAATAAAGATGGGCAGGACACTCAGCAAGACGGCATGATCAAAGATGGACCAAAGCGATAACGAAGTGGTGTCCTAGAGGAGCGTAGCATTCACAGGGCAGACCACCAGCCCAATGGTCAGACGACATTGTTAGGCACGCAGGAATATACTGGATGAGACTTGCACAGGACCGGAACAAATGGCGTGAAAGAGAGGAGACCAGCAGTGGGTGGATGGAGGTTGAGTAGATAGAAAGAGAAGTAGGTATTTTATTAGTTTTACATGAATTTCCCCTCAACTGCAATACTTCTATATCGTAGTGGCGTGCTGTCGAAAGATAAAACGTTACTAGTTTGGCAAATCCCAAGATAAAATACTTGATCTCGACTTTCCAAGATAATGTATCTTATATAGGCAACAGACTCTGCTGTCTAATATCCATTTAGTTTACATTTTTACGTGTCAATATGAAGTTATCAGTACAGATATATTTCCTGGGTGAGTTATATTTCTTTTCAATTTTTAAAAGACAACATGAAACACATAAGTCTTTGAAAAAGGAAGTTCACTATATTTTATTCATTCATTCATCATTATCCACAGCTGAACATAGGCTTCCCCATAGAACGCCATGTCAACGAGCTCACCTAGTGTTCCATCCATCTCTTAGATTATTCATTTATTTCTATGTTTGTCCCCCTTTGTGTTTTACTATTACAACTATTAACTTTTCCATATATTATACAACTTTTCAATTTGTATTTGTTTGTTTGTCGTGTGAATAGTGCTGGCCTCTAAGGTCAGAGCATGTCAGGCCGCCCAAGGGCCTCTGACATGGCTTATCGACTGCTATTAATCAATAACAACAATAATTTCTGTTATGAAGTCCACATTTCAAAGAAGTAAGTACTTAATTGCCAGTTTTTTTATTGAAATGTTGCAGTTTGCCTAAGCGTCACCACAGCAACTCCAGTATTCGAACTAGCAGCTGTTGCATCAAATGCAGCAGTTGATACCTCAGCTCGGATAGTCAATGGATTTGAAGTAGACATTACTGAAGTACCGTACCAAGCATCGCTGAGACGAAGAACGTTATCTGGATGGGTACACAGTTGTGGAGCAGTTATCATAAAGAATAGGGCCATTTTGACAGCAGCCCACTGTGCTGACGGGTAAGTAGGATGCAATAGAAGTTTTAAACTGACATGGTTACTAACACCAAAGTCAATACTACGAACGGGATATGTGCCATGTTATTTTTTTTTCAAGTTTCCGTTATTTCAGCACTGTTGCAAGCGCCATGACTATGACCATGACCACGGATATACTACATAAATGCAAATGGGTTATATTTTACGAGCAGTAAAATGGTCTAACCTCTTGCGTGCTCTTTTTTAGAAACAAAATATCGGTGTCGTTAAACAAAAGATATACAATTATACATGGTTAGTATCCCGTATCTTAGGTTGACTTAATAAATGCAGTTTATTGGCTTTATTAAACATTTGTCCGTACTGAAAAATTATCTCTCATCCTTGCGACGTTTCTCCAATCCCCACCATTGGACCGATGACAATTTTAACGGTCTGCAAACACAGTGAAAAGAAAAATAAATGAAAATAAGAAAATAAAAATTAAGAAGAAATAAATTACTAAGAAAATATTATTCATCGGACAAAATGTTATTTGGAAAATATCTCTTCATTTAACAATCAAAGAAATAAAAAGGCGTTATGTAGTTGTTTGAACAACACGTGAAAACCATTTCGAAAAACTTTAATTTTTTGTAGGTAAAACGTTCATATAAACTATTATAATTTGAAGTGTTAGACAAAACATTTACGCTGAAGTTATGAGCTACTTCCGGGAAAAAACCTGTTGTGCTTTATCACTAAAGATAATACCACAAGTGGCTTCAAATTTTACAAGTGCTATAGATCATACGTAATTTCCTGATAGGTGCTTAAACTAATCTTTAATACAATTTTAGTGAATACCAGTAATGAGTCGCAAAATTTTATTTGCAGGTATGAATCAGAACCATCATCGCTGAGAATTGTAGTAGGTACAACGTCCAGACAGACTGGTGGTAAAACATACAACATATCAAGAGTCATTATTCATGAATTGTATTCGTCAGCAACATTGGAAAATGACATTGCTATACTGGGCACCGCAAAGAGGATGACATTCAGCGAAAGCGTCAATGCCATCAATTTTGCTTATGCAGACTTTAACCTTCCTGATGGTTCCGAAGCACTTGTATCTGGATTTGGAGCTATATCAGTGAGTTTTGATTAGTATGAAACATTTAATTATAATTTAACGGTTAGGACAATGCCTTAATATATAAATTTCCTTATTTTTAGTATGAAGGTGCGGTATCATCAGTTCTCCTGGCAACGAAAGTGCAGATAGTCAATCAAGATACATGCGCCCGCACGTATCTTCGAATGGCCACCATTACTTCTGGAATGCTCTGCGCTGGTGCTTCAGACCCTCCCCGAGACGCTTGCCAAGGAGATTCTGGTGGACCTCTTGTAGCCAACAACTATTTAATAGGAATTGTGTCTTGGGGAGAAGGTTGTGCAGACAGAATTTATCCTGGAGTTTACACGAGGGTCTCAAAATACAGTTCCTGGATAGGAGCAAATATAGCCGAGGTATTTGACTGAATGACAACCTGTAATGAAATTGTGCACGATCTGATTCAGGTATGCTTAATACGTTGGACCTCACGATGTTCATCAGTGGCATAATTTAAATTAAGTTATGAAAAATAAAATAAGGAATTGCTTAAAATAGTGTGTTGATATTTTTTTGTAAAACCGAATATAAAATCTTCTTTTATGCTAACAAGTATTTATGTAGATACTCTAAAATAAACTAAAGTGACATGCACAAACTTTTATTTGTTGTATGCACAATCTAGACTTCTATACTAATATTATATAGAGGAATGATTTGAGCTTTTGTATCATTGTATGTTTGTATATTTGTATGTGTGTTTGTTTGTAATAGATAAAATCAAAGAATACTGAACAGAGTTAAAAAATATTAAGATACATTATCAGCTAGAAACATGGGCTGTATTATATTTTTTTATAAATTAGAGATCCCTACGCAAATTTGCAATAATGTCCAAGATATCAACAATTTACCTAATGACGATTACTCGCTGTAAGGAAAGCAATGACCATGTTGCCGTGGAAACGAAATAATAACAAACCTGTCAATAGGCACCACGAGCATTGCTTCCAAAGATTAGGTATAATAGCGTGTTGCCGCTATACTTTAGCATTAGTTTTAAATTTTAAATATGATACACAAAATAATATACTACAATTATTTATAGTACTCATCGTTACCCACAAAAAATACCGCGATGCTATATATTATGTCTAATTGTTATAGTGAAGTCATAATAACCGTTTTTGACCATATTAGTCAATCAAGACACGGGTAGAATCGTCCACAAATAAAGATAAACCCTTAGCTACCCGTTCGAAGCCGGGGCGAGTCACTAGTATCTTCTAATCTTAACTTTATATTTGTATAGCTAAAGAAAACTGCTATACCGAAACATCTAGGCCTAGTGAGCAGAGTTTTTTTCTAGATATATTTCATAATGATGTCATTCGATACTAAGTTTGTTATTAAATAAAATATATAAATTTGTGAGAATTCACACCAATTGCCTAGTCTCAAATTAGGATACACTGGACCATGGGTACTTGACATCGGATAAACATACATAGATACGAATATTACATCCATAATTCGGAAAGAAACATTTCTGCTCATCACACTAGTAATTGCACCCTGCGGGATTCGAACCCGCGACCGTTGGTTGACTTCGTAGTCAGGGTAACTAACCATTCGGCCAACCAGTCGTCACCGGCCACGATGACTTGTGTAAATTTCAGCAACCAACTTATTAAAATAAATAAATAATTGTTTTGGTAACAAAGTCAGTATAAAAGGGTGATCATGAACTTGATTAACTGACAATTGAGTAGATCAACCTTTAAATACAAACGACTTTCTACACGACGGCACTCGCGATTGCGATAAAACCTATAAATACCAACCTAATAGAGTCGTTGACATTTTTACATGTGTACTTACTGATAATGATGTAGATTTCCACTTATTTGGAATTCAGTTTGAAAACATTGATCTAATTGTACTATAGAAAGGAATTGTCTTGTCGAATACGTAATGTTTAATCAAAATAATTGTGAGAACAAGCAATAAATTAATTACAATAGTAAACAAACAGCGTTAGTAGTATGTTAATGATAACGTAGGTTAAAGTTGTGATAATTTATTTCAATTTTAGTTCTGACTTAATCGTCTCATTACCAGAAAAGTTTATATATTCGATTGACACCCTGAAGTTCAATAGGCTATCTTTTGTTAATTTGGATGTGGTTATCGCGAGGTCAATTATTAACAAACAAGCATACACACATATAGCAAGAAAGATCAAATTGAATTCCTCGCTGGTAAAATAACACAATAATGTGCGCGGATACTTTCATTCATAAATACGAACAATAACCTGGTTACCGACCTATGTAAGTACATTTGACCTTGAAATGTACGAAGCAGAAACAATAGTATGGAGGAAATTACATATATTCAAACATATATTTTTTACGCATAAACATAACTTGCGAGGTGGAGTGACGACCTGCGAAAAGCGGCTGGAAGAAGATAAATGAAGAGAGCTGAAGACCGAGATCAGTGGCGTGCATTAGGAGAGGCCTACGTCCAGCAGTGGACAGATATAGGCTGATGATGACGATGATGATACATACTTCAAAACAGTAGCAAAACTGCCTCGCGCTGTCTATCTGGCTAGTTCAATCACCAAATTTTCTACTACAACAACCCATCTCAATGCATGTCGGTTGAAACATCGACACGAAGAACAAGAAGCCGACGCAGAACACTGGTCGAAAGGGAAGCAAGAAGATAAAACCAATTACCTGCTCTCTCCCTCCTTAACAGCTACAATGAGAATAATTATTAATTTTAAGTCAACCGACCAAACTAGTAAAACCAACTTGTAATGTTCAAACTCTTTTTCAATGCCACAGATCTCCTCGATCCAGGTCTTCATTCCTCTATGCTGCTCATCATCAGACACTCATATATGCAGATACGAAGAATTCCATCAAAACTGAACAATTGAGCACAAATTCAAAAATATTCTAGACGCGATAATGCCCCAAGAATGTTCAAAAAAGACGGATCCCACATCGCCAAATTGCAAGCGAAGCAACCAAGATATGTCGATCCGCTCGTACGCACAAGCCTCACGCACACACTTACACCATGTTATATCATCGGCCACCAAGATCTCGACTATGTTGGTCGTTTTAATTTTCTAAAATCGGACGGTAAATCAAAAACAATGCAGACTTTTGTGATTAAATTACACATAATCCATAAAATACTGCAAATTATCCACTCTCGTACACATACGCAGCCACCATTTGCTATGCTTCACTCATTTGTTTGCCGGTGTTGACTCCGTCTTTTTTTAAACCTTCTTGTGCCCGGGATCCCTTCGCAAAGAGTGATCAGAGCTTCGAGTGTAAGCTTGCTTTTGAGTGATCTTGGGAACCTTGAGATTGAACCCAAACAAAGTTAAAAACAATCTCGCTAACTCTAGCTTTCAACCACTACATCCGTTTGGGAGCTACTATCGTAGTATCATGTATCGTAGTATCGTGTTTGTGTCTGTGGTATCCCACAGACACAAACAGATAGCAGCTTCAACTCTTAACACCCATATTTTCACGTCGGGCGTTATAAATATAAGTGGGCACAAAAAGTAAATACAGCACTGTTTATCGATCCCCTATACCTAGGTGGTAAATTAAAGCCCATGGTATCGATAACGCAATCGATTAATGAAACAATAAACTAGTCAATTACGTCGGTCCGGGCAGTGGCGTTGGGCAAAATCACTTTATCTACCCTTTGTCCCAGATTACGGGCGTATTCTGGAAACCGATCGATACAGATAAATGTTACCGTGGGAGGATCGATACAATTTGGTTAGGCGATAGTGTTGTTGAGGAAAGATAGAGGTTTGATTCATTGTGAACAGTTGATCAATATTGTGAAATATTAATGAGAGGCACTTTTCCTAATTTTTCCAATTATGAATCATACAAATATTCAACCTCGTTTTTAATTATATAGGTAAGCAAACGAATCGAATTTTATATCCCATTGTTAGACAATCAGTCTAATAAGTATTAAAGCAAAGAAAGTGCTTCAGTTCAAGGAAATGTATTGTAACTGCGAACTTTAGGTAGGAATATGTGCTCATAATATGCTAATTTTCAACCGACTTCAAAAAAAGAGAAGGTTCTTAATTCAAACAGTATTTTTTTTCGGTTTGTTACCTCAGAACTCGGTGATTTGTGAACCGATTTCGACAAATATTTTTTTGTTTTTAAGGAGTTACTTTCAGATTGGTCCCATAGACATTTTATCAAAATCGGTTTAGTAGTTTTTTAACCAGTTCCAATAATAAGACAAGTTTGGTTCGAGCGTTCGCGAAGTAAGAGCGTTTGAAGTCGGTTGTTCACGTTTTTGTCAAATAATAGTTATTATCCGACTGAAGAGGATTATGTGTTTGGGTAATATGTATGTTGGTTTGATGGAACGTTTCTTAGGCTTTCTACAGCCTAAACAGCTTGTTGGATTTTGATAAATAAGGATTCGTTCACGAGAGTATAGGATATATATGACACTTCATCAAAAACTAATATGGCGGCTTACAGCTGCCATGTTGTATTTCTGACGGAACAAAAAAAAGACTAAAACCTATTGAGTGCGGTATCAAAATGAAAGGCTTTAAAAGACGATTCCAAAAATATATATTTCTATAACCTAAACAGTAGCAATAGTCTTTCAAGCTTCTTACAAAATTATCAATTTTAGATTATTCAAGTTGTCTATGTACTATTTTATTCAATATACACACACAGTACAGCCAAACAGTCAGGTTTTTGTATTTTTATAATAATTTTTACTTGTTACTTTAGCATTTATACCTGCCATGTACATTTTTTCCCGTTTTATCGCGGAAACTGACAATTTTCTCGAATATAATGGAATTTTCATTAGTAATGTTTAGATTTTATAATGAGGTTACTATATTGCGAAAGCTCATTGTATTAATGTAAAGCTTTGCATGCTCTCGTTTAAGCTGGGACAAGTTATATAATGTTTAAAACTCTGCGATGATTTTTAATAATTATCTTAATTTTCAATGAATGATTATTTAAAAGAAAATACTCTCGACACTTTGTGAATTTATATCGCAAATCAAAATAGTGGCATTTGACAGCAAGGATACCTTTTATTTTCAGTCAACAGAGGGCGTGCCAATCCGTGATGGAGCTTCGTTTAAATGTTTGCAGTCGACGTTACTCTACGTTAGCCACTGGTTTCACCGAATAAAGGCTCATTAGGCGATTCGCAAGTGAATTTACTGGTATCCATACCAATATAATTATAAAAGTGAAACTTTGTCTGTTTGTTTGTTTGTTTGTTTGTTTGGGGAGCTTTCACGCAATATCGGCTGGATAGATTTTGATGAAATTTGAAATGGAGATAGCTTATACCCTAGAATAAGACACTTTTAAGGGATACTTCTTATCCCGGAAAAGTTTCCACGGGAAAACTGGAAAATGGTGATTACTCGCTGTACGGTACGGTTACCATGGAAACAAAATAACAAGTCTGTCATAAAACTTCAAGAGCAATTGGTTCTATACCTACTTTTGCATTGGTTTTTATTATCCTAGAAGAACAGGATGCTTTTTTCGAGATAAGCAGTAGTCCGCGCGCACAGTCACCGGCGGGAACGCTAGTATTTTATAAACAACGTGAAGGAGTAGCTAGATTTATGTGAGAATCAAACAAGGAAAGAAGGTGGTGCAGTTATTATATGAAAATAAACAAATAGCTAGGTTACTCAAATAAAAAAATTACGTTTTAATGCAAATATGTGACTTCTACTCCTTTATAATTAATCAAGGTGTGCACGCGGTTTTGCCCGCTTTAAATGTAACCTAAGTGTTATTTCAAGACCAAAATTACATATAAATAACAATAATACTTCGATCGAAATTCGTTCATCCGTCAAATAGTGTTTTAACGATTGCTCAGTTTCTACCTATCAGATTGAGATACAAAGTAGACCAGATTTTAAATTAAAACATAAGCTATCCATCGGTGAAAAACGCACTCTAATCGGTTTGGTATTTTTTACGTGATGCGTGAAAATACAGGCAGACATACACCAAATGTTATATTCTTGTTCAGTAGCGTAATCTAAGTCCCTTACCATTTTTTTTCTTCGTTATACAGAGTTTTTGTTACTTACTGCTTTATTAAGTAAATTGAAAATTTTGGTCTTATCGAGTTCTAGTGGAGGAAAACGCGTAGTTCCCGAACAAAAATCTAGATGGAGCTAGTTGAATCATTAAAAAAATATTAAAGAATTATATCTTCTAAATAATTAAAAAAATCTTAATAGCTCTAACAAGTTTTCTTTGAATAGCATCGAACTAAATAATTAACAACTGTTATAAAAAAACTTGTTTGGTTTTATTTATTATTAGTTATCTTTTTAAAAGCTTTTATTTAACGTCTATGTATTTATCTATGTATTTTGTCTGTCCTGGAATCTTGGCTGAAACTTTCAGGGTAGCCTACATACCGATGACAAAGCAATAAAACAAGAAAAAAAAAACGTAAAAAGTGAAAATGCAACAAAAAAAGAAAATAAACATAAAAAGTGACATTCACTAAAAAAAAGGTCGTAAAAGCTTCTTGTTATAAATGTTTTTTATTTAAATTATACTTATTTAAATTATACTTATTTAACTTACCATTATGAAGTTCAAACAGTTCAAGCTCCTTTCGCACAAAGACGGAGTCTTCTAGGTGTACTGTCACCACGCGCTGGCGTCTGATTGATTGCCTCATTTGAATCCCGGGCAGATTCGATTATGATTAGCATCTATCTGTTTGCAGAATCGACCCCCGTGACAGAGGTTTTGAACTGTTGGCGGCACAGGGTGGCAGCCGATGATGTTATCTAAAAACTAAAATAAATTGTCACTGTTGGTGGGTTCATTTTGTTTTGTTAATGTTTTTAATTGTATTATTTTGGTTAGCGTAAATTGAAAAATCCTTGGTAACCAGGGTAACCGACATAGCTCAAAGGATACGTAAGCTAAAGTGGCAGTGAGTTGGTCACATTACTCGAAAAATCGATCGTTGGGGTAAACAAGTTCTCGAGTAGAGACCGTTAGACAAATGTAGTGTAGAACGCCCTGTGGCCAGGTGGAGTAAAGCGAAAAGCGGCTGGAAGAAAATGGATGAGGAGAGCTGAAAACCGAGCTTAGTGGAGTGCATTAGGAGAGGCCTATGTTCAGTAGTGGACAGATAGGCTGATGATGACGATGATAATGAAATAAAAAATAAAGAAACGAATCTCTAAATTATGACCTTCTCCGCGTAAAGTAGTTAACAATTAATGTCCTAGGGCTAGAGGCACCTAAAACAAAATCTTTTTTACTTTAAAACTCGCATAATTGTGCAATTAAATCCATTAGAAGATTTAATTTTATTTAGATATTTACCTTTATTCACTAAAAACTAAAATAAACTAATTACAAGTCTAGAAAGAAGAAGAAAGAAAAATAAAAGAAAGAAGAATAGAAAATAAAGTTAGAATTTAACCTACATTTTTCACCTACTTGGTTAATTTAGTTGACAGGTGAGATGAAATCAAGTTTGTTTTAACGTCATAATCACAAGCTCTCTTTATAAGATAAAGTAATTTAAACGCTGATTATCCAACATTCAACCTAAAAATATATACAACTTAAAAAGTAACCATTTGAACTGAGAAAATTTTGGTGAACTTCGTAAAGCTATATCAATTATAATGCCCAAATTACGTATAGATAAAGTATTTTAATCTACTATAAATACTGTGAAAGCTTCCGACACTTGGTCGTAATCTGTTTCCTCTTTCTAGACGACCACATTGTTCCTCTATTATTGACTTTTCAAGCGACTTTCTACTTTATTTCCGAGCAAAATAGAGTCTTTTTGTTTTATTGAGGCTTATGATTAAGGATATTGTCGATGTAAGTGCAGAAATTTATTTACGACACCCCCTCATTTAGACGATTTGTGTCCCTTTCTCTCTCATAATAATGGAGGCAGTCTCGCTCGCACGACTCATAATAAATTTTGGGGTGATTCGGAATTAACAATACCATAGTCATCATACCCGAGCTTGTTTCGACATTTATCGGGATGTTTGACGATTGTGTCAAACATTAATGTGTTTTGGTTTCTTTAATATATTTGAAACATTTTCTTTTGATGGTCTATTAGTCGGGTTTTTTTATTAATTAAGCAGGCATAAGTGGGTATATCTCCTAGTTTTGTCCGATTATTTTTTATTTAGTTACAATGAAATTATTTCACAAGCTGCCTAGCTGAACACAAAGAAAATATTGAGTGCATTCCATATTTTTTTCGATACAATAATAGGTATGTATATTTTAAAGTAAATACAGTTTAACAAAAAGCAATCGATATCGATGACATTAACTATGCACATCACTATGCCACAGCGTACGCCACTGCCGCCGCGCCACTCAATTTAGGGGTGGTACTGCTCAGACGGCAATAATGTTCACGAATCAGTGTCGCCTCGACTAGCGTCTTATTCGGATCAATTTCTAATCTGTGCCGTCACGTCGCCCTTGGCGCGGTCGTCACGTCAACTGTGGTTGTTTGCATAAACACGGCTTTTGTTTGTCGACAGATTGTTATTTAATAAATTATGAATAAGAAAATTATGCGACACATTTTAGTAATTATGTTTACTTATTTTTGATGCGTCATATCTTAGTTTATAGTCAAAGTCAAAGTACTTAATTCTAAACAAGAAAAATAATAGCACTTTTAAAACCCAAAATTCATGAACAAGGAGAATAAATAATATATTATAAATAGATATATCAATAAAAATAGGTAAACTAAGTATGCTTTGAGTTTGAAACGGAAATTTCCCTTTCTTGTGTCGACAGAGTATAAGCTCACAGGAAAAAGAAATACCCCTTTGAATATACCGGTGCATCGGAAATACGCCCGTTAGAGAAGAGAGTACCATGAAACTCTACGAGGATGTAATTATTTCCATTTTTGACAATACTTCCATATTTTTTCAAATGTATGAAATTCAAATTATACACATTTAAATGGCAAAGATAAAAGTGACAATAAGATGTTCCACAATCATCAAATTGGGAAATCCATACCAATATATAAAAGTGAAACGTTGTCTGTTCGTTCGTTTGTTTGGGGAGCTTTCACGCGATAACGGCTTGACGAATTTTGATCAAATTTGGAATGGAGATAGATTATACCCTAGAATAAAACATAGTATAGCTTCTATCACGGAAAAATTTAAGTTTTTATGAAAAATCTGGAAAATGTTGATTACTCGCTGTAAGGAACGGTTGCCATGGAAACGAAATAACAAGTCTGTCAAAAAACTTCAAGAGCATTGGAGCTATAGGTTACCTACATTTACATTGGTTTTTAATATCCTAGAAGAACATAGGATGTTTTTTTTCGCGATAAACAGTAGTCCGCGCGGACTAAGTCGCGGACGGGAAGCTAGTAATAGAATAAAAACAAAAGTCTGATAAGAAACCAGGCTGGATCAGCCTTCACCAGCAGCACCCGTTCATGAGCATGACTTGTGATACCACCATGTGGTAATAAATTTGCACATAATATTTTCATTATTTTCTTACGCTTCTACTGTCACGTCAACTATTGTTTTGTTTATGTATCATCTTGTTTTTTTTCGCATACTGCTTTTTCAATAATCCATCAATTTCATTCACGACTAGAGGATTCAATCCCGGGATCTCAAAAACCGGGATCCCGGGATCCCGACCTGTTTTAGTCCCGAAAATTTAGGGATTGAGTTTTCCTGATCCCGAGATTTTCGAGATTGACATAACTTAGAAAAAATTATGCAAATTAGACCGCTTG
The DNA here is from genome assembly GCA_946251855.1 of Alsophila aescularia. Taxonomy (NCBI): domain Eukaryota; kingdom Metazoa; phylum Arthropoda; class Insecta; order Lepidoptera; family Geometridae; genus Alsophila; species Alsophila aescularia. The sequence goes on along the minus strand of OX276375.1, from coordinate 14,170,606 downwards.
AAGTGAATCGTTCAGTGCGTTTTACCCTTCAATATGTCTACTATCTCGTTTTATCCGAAAATCTCCCGAGTAACATAGTTTTTTAAAATTCTATATGGCGGCATTATGGCTCCATCATAATGTGCGAAAAAAAAACTTCTAATACAAGACTGCCCAAAAAAAGGAGTGTTATGTTTTTAGCATTCATATATGTTTATATGTTTGTATGTTTGTATGTATGTGAGTTTCTTTATCCCTCCATAACTTATAAATGCCTGAACAGATTTAAACGTATTGGGTATCGTTAGAATCCTTACATCTCCTCAATTAACTTCTTTTTTTTAATAAATCCTGTATGGCCACTGTATGGCTCAATTTAAGAAGGCGAAAAAAAACTCTAATTTACAATATGGGTATCAAATTAAAGGCCTTGATAAGCACATTTCAATAGTACATAATTTGATGGCATAAGTTGTTTTTTGGCAGGGCAGGCGTATTTTTTTAGCTTATTTGCATAGTTTTTTGCTTAAAGGTTAAGTTAATGCACGTTAAAACAATTCACACTCTTTTTTGAAAAATAATAAGTTAAACATAGAGACAGTGATATTAAATCTAGTTAGTCTGACTTTAATTCTGATTAGTTAGAGTGATTAGAATAGTAAGGTGTATCTGTATACCGTAAAATACTTTCATTTTTAAATGTTTATTTGTTGAAAGCTGTTTTCTGAAAGATTTTTCTTATATTTTTATTTGTAGCCCTCAATCCCGGGATTGACTAAGCATAATCCCGAAATCCCGGGATCAGAAATAAGGGCCGGGATTGAATTCACTATTCACGACACACTTGGGGTCTGCGCGAGGCACGTAGTATACCTAACTTTACCGGTAGGTATGGTCAGAATGAACCATGTCTTATTGTGTTAATAAATTCTATATTTTATATTATATTTTTTACAATGTACGATTTACTTTTAAGTGGTATGCAATAAAGAGTTATCTATCTATCTAGCTTCCAAATTAGCTTTACTACGAAATTTATTCAAATATTGCGTATAATAGTAAATTGAAACTTAAATTTAATTTAATTTAAATTTAGGTTTGTGTGTTACTGATTATGTAGATAGAGAATGGGACGCTGGTGGGTTACCATTTGTTTTGGTTCTGGCCTCCCAATTCCAGGAGTAATGTGAACGAATTTGGCCGACTACAATTGTTTATTTTCGATATTTTTCATTTTTAAATTTATTTCAAATTCAACATCCTGAAATCCCTAATTCAGTGTTTGAATACCAATTTGGATCTGTTAAGATAGACAAAGTAAAATCAATCAATAGCTCTCAATCAGCTAAGTCGACGAATATTCAATTCGATTAGACCACCGACGGCTAAACCCACCAATAAGTAAGTGTAATACTATAGTCCCACGGCCTATTACCTGGCAATTTCACAGAACAATCTACGTCGGATCGCGTCGACAGCACACAATGATGTGACTCACACGAGCTTTGTAACCGAGAGGGACGGCACTCGGTCCCGCGATTTGTTTACACAGTGTAGCTTTCCCTTTCGCGCTTGCTTGTATGCGTGACCATCTGGCGGGCGCGGTGGCAGCCCTGCGCCTGTAGTAGTGTTGCCCCCACAAGCGCACCCCCCGGTTCGGGGTAGTTACATCTGTATGCGTGACCCAGTCGAATAAATCTAATGCTACACACAAACATATTGGTGGCACGCCGTGTCATTTTTACGCTTGTGTTGTCGCTACTTGGGGTTCTTTATACGCGCGATGATATTATTATTCTGACGATTACGGCATCCTTTATGCTTACAATAAAATAATTAATAAGGGATGGAGTGTATTGTGAAGCGGCAGTTTGCGATCGGTATCGGACCACTTAGTTTCATTCATGCTTTGAATAGGTAACGATCGTGTTTATTAACAACATTAAAGTAATTATTATGGTACGATTGTTTTAAAGTTTAGAGGACACTTTAGGTTCTACTATTTTTCAACAACTCTGTGAACACTCACCACTACATTTTTATGGGTATATTTTGAATCAAGTTTTCTGTTAAAATATTATTAATAGTAATTTTACTAAGCGATTTAGTAAGCCAATGTATTATGACTTTACTTTTCTGCGCATTACTCTTAATTAATAAAACAGTCTTAAAATACATTTTAAATATTAAAAACACAACAAAAACGATTGTTAATGAATGAAATAATTTACCTTCTTAACGATTAGGTACACAACAGCGAAGAAAAACTTCAGAATTTTCTCAGTCTTAAATAGTTAAAAACACTCATCACCACTAACTAGGTTACTCTCATAAAGCGGCCAAACATCCCTAATTACTCACTACGCGCTGGTACAGTTGACAGCACAACCCTAGTTTAGTTAAACAATTACGCGGCAGGGCACATGGTGACGGGCCTGCCTCTCCGGCCATTGTGGAAACTCTATGAAACGACCAGCGAAGCTTGAGCTATGGGGAAGTAAGCTGTTTGACACTCTTTTGTGTTCAAGTGGGCTGTATCGGAACAAAAATAAATAAACAACATTAATATCAATTATTATGGTTAAAATATGTTGTATTGAAGATATGATTATAATCGTTTTGACCGTATTATTGTATTAAACCTAAAATAAATAATTCGAACGAGTCGAGCCGTTTTTTCGCAACAATTGTTACCAGACTCGCGCGAATATGAATTTATCATAGGTATAGATTGTATATATTCGTCCCTTTTGAAACGTTATCTATGTTATCTAATAGGTTTATGTATTGTATTCTTAGCGCTAATGCCCATTAGTTCTAATAATAATGAATTTTTATTTTAGTGACCTCTGTTCATAGAGCTTTTACAAATGTGACAGAGAGTACATGTTTGCTTCTGAATTTAAATGATCTGACCTCCAGCGACGAACACGAAAACGAACGTGGCAAAGCTTCACCTAAAAAGCGCGGTAGCTCATCTTATACCGGTTAGTAATATACAAATATTATTATCCGGCCCTGTTCACAAAATATCAATAGCGCATTTACCAGCCTCAGGATAGATTTAAAAAGTTAACGATCTGTTTTGATAAACGCGATAAAGCTGTTGTGATTATGACTATATTTTTTGGTGTTCTATTGATATGTTTTATGGATAGATGAATTATTTTGATAATATATAATAGTAGTTTATGTAACGGTTGCACAATGAGGGTTATTAAAACACGAGAGAGAGGTTAACAAAACGAACCGTAGGCGAGTTTTTAATAGTATCACTCGAGTGTTTTAAAAAGAAAAGAAAAAAGAAACGAATAATTTTTATTTCCAAAACAAGTAAACAATGGTGTACATTACATAAAAATATATAAAAATTTGTTATTTGTTTTAATAGCTAGTTATGTGCCGTTTCATACACTACTTTATCTACACTCATGCAATCGGAACTTATATGAAAGAAAAAAAAGAATAGGTACATGTTCTTTTTTTATTTTTCTGGTAAAAGCTCGTTCGTCAAGTTCATTGCTGTTTCCGTGATGTCAGGTGGAGTCAAATTCTCCTCACTAACACTGCTGTCGGACATTTTAAATCAGGATAAAACTTTTGATCAACAAAAACACATAACACATTAAATTGGTAAGGTACTAATGTAAAGTAAATCATGGTGCCAAAATTCAGTCTACAGCGAATTCGCGCGCATACGGTCTAGCGCGCGCCGCCATAGATCATATATGGCTAAAACCTCCAAACCCTCGTTGTACGGAGCCAAACCAGTGCTTTTATGGGTAAAAAGCATATTACAACATTGTTTAGTTCAAAAAACAGTGTTAGAGACGTGCCTTGCGCCATTATGCCACCATTTTTGAATTCATAATCCGGATTTTACGATATGAGTGTATGAAATGAAATACAGTTCAGTCACAGAATAAATAATAGTACTCCGATTCAGTCCATCGAAAATCCGATTTATGATAGGCCAAGACGGGAACAACTCATAATAACAAGGTAGACAGTCAAATAAAAGCAATAATGATGTGAAATTGTGGGATTTCACATAAAGAAAAAAACAATACCTACTTTCTAACGGTAAGATACCAATTTCTAACGGGTTACAAAGTCGTGAACTCTAGGGTCGAGTCCGGCGCGGGCGACGCGGCAGACTTGCCCTTTTCGAAGATCGGTACATTCAACTAATTCGACAGCTTAGATTTTATTAAATTATTGTGTTCTTGATTTATAAAAAGAAATATAAATTCAATTTTAAAGAATTATGTAGAGGGCGTGATATTGTTACTAATAATTTAATTGTTAATTGTTATTCTAGTAGAAAACGTACGTTCAAATTTTTTGACTGAATTTTATTTGTAATCTAAATCCATCAGAATCATCATCATCATCAGCCTGTACTTGTCTACTGCCGGACGTAGGCCTCTCCATGGGGGTACTCAGGGTGGGGCAAGGTGGGGCATCTGCCTCTCCCTGGTCCCTGACTCGAAGCTAAAAATTTAGGTTTATATCCTATGTCACTCGGGATGATGTAAGTATTCTGACGATATCCTATACATCCAAATCTTTCTGCATACGAACATACATACATACATACATACATACATACATACATACATACATACATACATACATACATACTCGTACATGAACCCTAAAAACACTCCTTTTTTGGGCAATAAGAATGACATAGAATTTATGAATTGTGTTAAAAGCATTTAATAGAAAAGAGCTATTACAAACTTGGCGAAGCTTTTGCTGATACTATTTTTTTATTTTTTTTGTTTTATATTTATAATTTTATATTGTGTTGCCATCTGACGTTGAATTTGCAGAAAACTTTATTAGAATGTTTTACAGCCCAATTTATACTATACGATACTTAAAATGATTTGTAACTGACCTGCATAAAACATGTAATTTGTTAAAAGATAAAAAAGAAAAGCAAATCTGCACGGCGCAGCTAGTTAACTAATAACGTATGAATTTTAGGCTTAATTTTTAGGTCTTGTTTACAACTTTATTTAACTCCCAAACTCGAAAAGAGAGGGGTGTTATATGTTTAGTGTGTATGTATGTGTCCGTATGTCTTGTGGCATCTTAGCTCCCAAACGAATAGATTGATTTTAAATAGTTGTTTCCAGAGCCCCGATTCTGTTAACTATTGAACAACGATAACGCAAGTCGATCGCTAGAAAATATTGACGAAATTTTCTCATTTACCACTTAAAAGTTTTAGAAGCGTTTGTTTTGGGAAATTTTAGAAAAAAAAAATGCAAAATAAAAACAAAAATCATAATTTGTAAATGATAAAATTTCGCAAAAAAAAAACTAGCGATCGACTTGCGTTATCGCGGTTCAATAGTTAACAGAATCGGGGCCCTGTTTGAAAGCTGATGTGATCGAGATGGTTCTTAGCTATAAGGGGGGAGGGGGAGGGGAGGGAGGGGGTAGCTGTTGGGGGTGGGGGATCGTAACTCCCAAACTAATGGACCTATTTTGATGCAGTTTTTTCTGTTTGTAAGCTGGTGTGATCGAGATGGTTCTTTATGGAGGTCAGAATCGTAGCTCTCAAATGAATGGACAGATTTTGATGCGGTTTTTTATGTCTGAAAGCTGATGTGATCGAAATGCTTCTATAAGTAGCTTCTATAAGTAGTATGTAGCTATAAGTGACGCCTCGGTCGGGCTTTATTTTTATTTTTATTGTGTTTGTTCAATATACAATGACAGCGTGCCACTTGATATTAGTTCATGGGTATGAACAAATTACATTTTGGGTTACCCAGAGGGGGTCCTCCCCCTCTAGGTAACCTGAAGTGACTCTGGATGACAACCTCCTCTTAGCAAATTTTACTCCAAGGAAAGATTCCATGATTTTTGAAATTAATTATTACTGCCTTCAAAGTTTTTTTAAAGTTGCTTGCCTCAGACAGGAATCCGACAAAAATGACGAAACTTTGTCCTGTAATTTTATGCCATCTGTCAAACACAGGGTCAAAAATGAGGTTTAAATTTTTCAGAAACATTGGTGTTGATTCTGAGTGCACTGAGTCTTTCCCGCTCTAAAGTTATTGCTGTCATTTTCAAAGCTTTTGGAAACGAAAGGGACAACAACAATGTTAGACCTGTCAAATTTAGTTTTAGTTTTAATTGCACTCACAATCGACACTACTGACTCTTAAATTAAAAGAAGACTATGAAATCTAACATTTTATCCATTCTAAGGCACATTCTAAGGCATTTTTAGGCACGAAAAATTAAATTACAATAAACATTGAACATAGTGCATTTTTACCATTAATTTACTTAAATGAAAATTTATTTACTGCCGTTTACTGTCGTATTAGTTGACATTATCGTTTATATTGATAAAATATAACGAGTCGGCAAATCTGTTCATCATGATGGCAGCATCATGATCAAAGTGGGAATATGATTCGATGTTTCTGTGCCGTTGTTTACGAGTCTAATTGTTTAGAACATATCGTGCCAGCGCCGGGCTTGTGGTACCAAGCAACATTGACTGCAGTTTTATGTAAATACATTGTAGTTTGCCTACAAATGCACTATCTTCATTACTAATGTTTTTTCCTTGATGCCTCATTGACTTGATAAAATGTTAGACTCTTCTTATTTTTTTTCTTCTTTTATGATAAAATGCTTATTTGACATAATTTTTTTGTCATTTTTGTCGATTCGATTCCCGGCTGAGGCAAGTAGGTTTTTAAAAATCTGTGAGTATAGATAGATAGATAATACTTTATAGTACACCAGTTTCAAAAAAATTACAACAAATAGTAACAATATTATAACTAAAGTACAACGGGCGGACTTATCGCTAAAAGCGATCTCTTCCAGTCAACCTTTGTGCAATTAATTAATTGTGTTGTTTCAATAACTAAGGAATGTTTCCTCTGAGTAAAATTCGCCATCTTTCTATTTATACTTATAATAAATCAATAGGAACGAAAAAGTCTGTAGGTACAAATAAGATAATTTAAAAAAAATTGTCTAGGGTAGGTACTTAAAATAAGCTACAGAACAAGGTTTTTTTTAAGTCGTTTCTTTCTGTTATGTTTTATGTTTGTCTGTATGTTTGTTCGCGTTTCACGTAAAATCTACTGGACTGATTGCAATGCGGTTCTGTTGGATAGCTTAAGGTTTGACTTAAAAACTGGGATAATTGGTATCTTAATCCGATGATTAGATGCCGAGCAATCTATAAAAAACTATTTGACGCTGAACGAATTTTGAAGAAATGTAGTATATTGTACTTCATAGGTACTTATGGTCCTGGAATAACACGTATGGAATATTTTTAAATGAAATGACCACAAGGGCAAATCCACGGGTACAGCTAGTCATCAATATTTAAGTTACTTTCCCTCCACCGCCTTTAAATTCCACCCTGTATAGTAAACACAGATCTAACTAAAGAGACAATATAGCCGGCGTTAAAAGGCCAGCCGGAGAGATCGGGGGAAGTGGGTGACTCCCTCCCATCCTCTCTGGCGAAATTACTACATTTTGAAGGGAACAACTTTTTATGAGAATAAGCTGCTATGAATCTTGAATTATAAGAAAACGAGATGTGTGAGTGCATTATTCAGTCTGCTAAGGCTTGGAAAATATTTTAATGATCTGACTCACTTGGCACAATATCATTCCTATTTTAGAAACAGAATCACCAAAACTACAAACTGAAAAATATATATGCTTCGTCTAGGTATGCCAATCTATATTGGCTAGCTGGTAAACTTAATGGGTGCGAGGTCTGATGCACCCATCAGACTTCGCGCATCCATTAGGTTTTATTCCTCTGCGATCCCACGGGTTTATCTGGCAACTCTAAAAAGATACATTCTATTATAACATGAAAGCGCACGTTTTCCAACGTTCAAGAGAAAAAGATGAAGTTGTCATCCGTTCAATATACTTACTTCAAGATTTCTGAAAATTTAAGCGCTTTTTTCGAAGTACGAGCGTAAAAATTTGATTCGTTGTGAAGCTGATACTGATATTCGTGATACATTAAACACCTTTTAAACTATCACGAAACACAACAATAAGTTAGCAATTAAGCTATTAATCTAACTTGACAAACTATCCAAGTAAATTAGTAATCCGAACCATCAGGGCCGCTACAAAGTTTTCGAATAACTTTTAACAGTTGTTGTGACAACCTTACGGGTGCTCGGGAATGTTCGGGAGAGGTCGGGTTAGGTCGGTAGCGGTCGGTCTCAGTCAATAAGGTGCATTGGCCGCCCCAAGTCGCCTACTGGACCTGGGATGCCAGATTAGAAAACTCCACAGAAATAGGGAAACTTATTAAACTTTGGAGGAGCTAGGAATTAAATTTTATGGGCTATGAGGTTTTAAGTTCCATTTTTCTTTTTAATATATTTTGTTATTACATATATTTTTTCTCAAAATTTCCGCTCGCGCCTTTTGATGGTCTCCTATCGTTATTGTGCAATTTGATATTATGTCACAGTATAAATAATACAATGAATGTGTTTTAGTTTTACTGTAATCGAAATAGGCATGAATTTTCGCAATCACTTCACTCGCGCTCATTACCATGCAATATCTAATTTCGGAATCATGTTTACTTTTGAATTTTATAGTTCGAAATATTATGTCAAAATGTTTGCGCTCTCTGCTCACGCAATTTATGCTAGTGCATAATTTTTGTGTTTCGAAATAATTGTTTTATTTTTACACCAATGAAAATATCAGAAAGTTTTCGCTTATCTTCGCTTGTCTATCATTTTGAGTTTTGGAAATTATTTTTAATTTATATCAAACGATATAGCCTGAAAAATCGCCTATGTAACTTACCTAAGTGTCGAAAACTCAAAAATTGGATCCGCCCTTGCTTTAGGCAACGGGGTTCGGGTCAATAAAATAATTTAGTTATATATAAAATTACCGTTCCTTCAAATTTTATTATATATAAGTGACACATGTAACTCATCGTAATGTTATAAAATGTGAAGTCATTCCTTGCGGATGAGTCATACTTAGATAATTAATTAAATTGTAATAATTTAACTGCCATATAATATGATAAAGATTGAACTTGATGTTGATTCACTATTATAAATGTATTGTCACTTCCTGACAGCATTAATTTGCGAGTCTTCAAGTCACGTGTGAATAGGTTACTTTACTTCTAGGCAAAAGTTACCCATAATTGTCAGTTATCATCAGATGATATTTCATCCGATGATAACTTGAACTCAAACGAAAGCAACAAATCAAATATAAAATGTTAAACAGATTTCATAACTTAAAAACTATTTGGTTAAAATGTGGCGTAATAACGTATTATAACACTGACGCTTGATTTGTGTTAATTTAATTGACTCTATAAGTAAACATCATCATCATAAAGACCATTTTTATAAAAATGCGCCCAATAATGCAATTTTACAATAAGTTATCCAGAGGTACAATGTTAAATAATAAATATTATTACAACTGGTTTTGTACATTTAACTATTCACGCCTTGGTCACTTCATGTATGTTGTCATAGCAACTTAGGCGCTTTATTTCTCCACAATGGCAACTCAACAATTCCACAGATGAGATTCTCCTCGGGTCGAAGGGTGTGAAGAGGCTCCGACGCAAATACTGTTAGGGATAATTGTGTCTTTTATTTACACCACCGCGGCTTTTATGATTGGATACGATGGATTTTCTATTAAACTATTTTGTTAAGCTCCGTTTTAACTTGATTTAGTTTGGATTGATCTTTTTGTGAAGAGGTTTGTGTGCATTATTTATTAGATGCACGTTTGACGGTTTATGTGAACATGAAAACAATGGTGGTACCTATTTCATGAATTTCTTGTATAATCAAATCAATACAGCAATTACAAAGTCTTTTACATTGAGGATCATTAGAATTAAATTTAAATGTAGATTCAAAAACTTATCTAAAAGCTTTTTCTTTTTATACGCTTTATATTAGCTTCACTTGTATGTTTGTAACCGACTCCTTTGGACGCTATTTTGACCCACTTTAAACGGTCAGATTTCATTCAAATTTTGCACACCTGTCAAAGACCGATGACAATGCAATAATTCGAAAAAAAAAAAAAGTAGAAAATAAATAATAGTTTAAAAAAACTAAAAAACACGCTTTATATAGAAAACCAAACTAAAAAATAGAAAATAAATTTTAATAGTGTAAATAAGGAAAAAATGATTTATTTAAAAAAAAGCGTGGGGTGCTTCTCATATCTGTCAATGAAATATTTATAACTATTGACCCATGCACCCCACGATTTTTTTGAAATAAAACTTTTTTTTTTTATTTACTCTATTAAAATTTATTTTCTATTTTTTAGTTTGGTTTTCTATATAAAGCGAGTTTTTTAGTTTTTTTAAACTATTTTTTTTGTATGCCATCGATTTGTGAGCTACCCTGAAAGTTTCAGCCGGACATTAATCGGGAAGTGCTCAAAATTTGAGTTGCAAGATTTCAACCGAGACACGACAGACAGACAGACAAACAAGAAAGTGACTTAATAAAAACGGTCGAGGTGCTGACTTAAAATGAGCTACTGAATAAAAATATAATATTTTTTATAATGTTGTCGGTCTGTCTGTCTTTATGTTCACGAATTACGTAAAAACTCTAGACCCATTGAAATGCGGCTTTCACTGTTGAATAGCTTAGGTTTTGACTTAAAATCTGGTGCACTTTGTTTCTCAATTCGATGAGTACAAGCAACACATAAACACTAAATATAAACACGATTTGACGGCTGAACCAAATTTGGTATATTATTATAAATAAAAATTATAAATAAATAATAATTAATTAATTATTGTACTTTATAGGTACCTACTTTTGGTCCTGGAATAACACATGGGATACTGTTTCCCAAGAAAAAAATGCAGCATGCAGGCAAAGCTGCGGGCGCAGCTTACTAGCTGAAACCAACTGTTTTTATCCATAAAAAATAGTCTTTCAATCGTTGATAACCTGAAGGATCTGAACGAAAAACAAACATTCTAGATATTAGATAAGATACGCCCTGACTTAGCTGACTAACGGAGCCCTTTGTTTGAAAGCTGGTATAATTTAATGTTTTATAATGTTGGTTCATTGTAGCTATTTTCGTCTAATTAAAGGGCCGATACCTCCTAACGGGAAACGAACGATTTATTATGTCAATCGTAACCAAATCTTCCAAACGTTACATAACACGCGTGTGAGATATCCCGGTGGGCGGCGACGGAATGCTGGAGGAAAGCCGGCGGCCTTGACACAACAATATTTGGTGCGCCTACCTAAACAACCACAGAGAAACACAGTCACCACAAAACTTAGCCCAAAACAGGCAGAGTGAAAGTTAGCTCCTAAATTTGTCCCTGCTCTGTAACCGGAAATGTTTAAGTCTCAGTTTATTGAGCTTTCACGCTTGATGCGCCAGCGCTTCTTTATCGCATCGGTAATTATGACGCTGTGCGCGAGAGATATGTTTTAGACACACATTTTATTTATAAATGATATGACAAAAAAACGCACTTTTTTTAATGGCAATAGTAAAAGCAGAGAAGCGATTAAAAATTATCCACGTGAATGTATTCGCGCGTACAATATTTTAAAACAAAATGTCACACGCTTTCCACGAGTCTACCCTCTCACCCTCTCGTCTGGGGGTGGCGGGATGGATCGACTGGGATGGGTGCACCCCCTCCTCTTTCCAGCTCGGGGTGTCATTGTGGACTGTGGTGTCGTAACTCCGCGAACTTTTTAATTTACAATTAGGTAGCTTCCCATTTCTCTGCCCTATTTAGCTTTCGTTTTTCCGGTAACCGTAGCGGTGGTTCATAATTAAAATTTATTTATCGCGTTACTGGCCCTTAAATCTTTACGGATATTTATGAAGGAGACGTGCGCCTTAAGTTAACCCATTTGTGTTCTAGTTGGCCACGAGTATTTAAATATAAATGCTTAGATAATTATTTTCTTGGATCTTCACCCTTTTTTTTGTCTTCTAAATATTGTCTTGAGAACGGCAACACGGGTTTCATAGCCGAACCGAACGCATCATTGCATCAAAAAAAACATCGTATTATTAGAAATTTATTTCCAAACGAGTCACTTTTACATCTCACTTCGTAGTAGGTCCAGTAAACAATGGTAAATAATGCTTCAAATCTGTTCTACAGCTAACTTAAAATGATAACAAAGGTGGGCTATTTTGGGGGGAAAAAATATTACCTTCACTCTGTCTGAGCAGAGTTTGATACCCACACACAGTGACACTTTTAAAATGTTCTGCGAAAATCAAAGAAAATACCGTCGTCTGTTAATATAAAAAGGTTCCAAAGCATTTACAAAACCCTGTCTGCGGGGTGCAACAGTCAGTGATTGCTTATTGTGACAATTACTGAGGCCTAATAATTAACTTGTTTTTACAACATGTCCGATGAAGCAACGGACGTTTTCGCCTTGTGTCTGTTATGTTTAAGATGCGAGCGAGAAGCGGTTATCATAAACAGAGGTTAAAAATGTTCCTTATATTTTCCACCTGAATTTTTGCAGCAGCATATATGCGTTTTTCTATCGCTAAGTGCTTCGGAGGGCACGTTAAGCTGTAGGTCCTGGCTGTTATTGATTAAAAGCATTCGTAAAGCCATTTCAGAGGCCCTCGAGTGGCCAGACACCAAAGGCCAGCACTACCTCATACGACAAACAAACCGCCACAAAGTACCTACACTACACTGACTACCTTATTTACTGGCCTTAATAGAAGCTTAATTTTGACCATCATAAAATTATATCGATGTATCAAGTGACAAGTCGTCGCCCAAGGAAGACCTTGCATAACTTATTTCCAGAGAGAGAGAGTGAAAGCGTATTGGTCTCTCTTAGCGTGAACAAGGCAAAAACTAAGCTCTTGATTAGTCAAGGAAGGCAAGATATATTCTCACGCACCTAACGAACTCAAAATAACTGGAAATTGAACTGATTCTAACTATTCCACTTTTTTGTCTCTGCTCATAAGTGGCGATGGTGGCAGCGATAATAAAATAAGCAGATCGATCCAAATGTCAATTAGATATGGAAAGCCCACCACAATAATAATTAAATCCCGTCAGACAAATTAAGGCTGGATCCCACTTTGTTCTCCATAATATACTTTTATACAGCAAAGTCCTGGACTAATACCGAAAAGAAAGGAAAACCCAAAGAAATAAAGACCGAAGTAAGAAAAATTGACGCATTTTTTTTCGTATGTTTCGAATTCCATGGACTGCTCTTAGGATCGCCTCAATTCTCAATCAACTGTATATAACAAACAAGGTTTTTGCTATTTATTATTAACGTACACTAAGTTACTTTGGCTAAGTAAGTTACTAGCAGATACCCTGGCAACCTCGAGAATCATTGTCGACATAAAAGAACACGGTTGATCACCTACACTATAACCGGGCCAAATAAATATCATCTACTGTGCTGGTCTGCTATAAAAGTAAATTTAATATGACATGACAATATTTATAATTTACGACATAAACGCTTTATTTCATAGCTTGCACCCTAAAAACGCGCAAGCATCCACTGAATTTACCCTGACACCCGCGGAGCTTGTTTGTGCATCGCCTAAGCGGCAGCTTTTACTTTATTTTTTTATTTCCCAGTTTGTCATAGACTATGTTTTTTTTCGGTATCTATGTTGTTTTACTTTGACTGGTTGTGAATTATTGCTTTTGAAAGTTACGGCTGCTTGAAACGAATTGTTTTCTTGCAGTCTGGGTTCGTGCTGACACCAATTACTGCGTTTTACAATGGGGCCTAACAAAGTTGTAACTTTGGGTTCTTTAATGGAGAACAAAGAGATGAATGATGTATTTCTACGTTATGTTAGCCGCATGCGTTGTCGTCGCTATCCATCAAACTATCAGCTCATAAGAACATTATGTATTAGTAGATTAAGTATGAATTTAGAAACTAAACAAATAGCTAGAACCAAGGTTACCGATATAGCTCTCAGAGTTTGCAAGTTGAAGTGGCAATGGACAGGCCATATAGTTCGCAGAAGCGACAACCGCTGGGGAATAAAGATTCTCGAATGGCGACCACGAACACGCAAACGAAGTGTGAGGAGACCGACGACATTGTAACCATTGCAGGAAGTCGGTGGATGGAGGTGGCACAAGATCGCTCGTCATGGCGCTCTTTGGGGGAGGCCTATGTTCAGCAGTGGACTTCTAAAGGCTGACATCATTAGAGATCATGTCAGCCTTTAGAGAGAGACGATGTAACTGAAAAAAACTGCATGGCTGATCCAGACAGAATATGTTAAAATAAAAACATTCTTTCAGGACAACATCGATCACAACAATTTACATTCCAATCTGTTCCAAACCAAGAAGACTGAAACAAAAAGAAAGTAAGTCTATCAACCCAGTTGCGCACAAGCCGTATTTTTAAACATGTTGGAGTTTTCTAAATCTGAATATAGTAATAAGAGGGCGATCACTCTGCATCTATTCGTAAACTAATAAAGCTATTTCAGGCCTTCCGATCCACCGGAGCCGACGCCCGACGAGCTCGTGTCGTCGCCGACGGCCTGATGGATTTTCCATACAAATACTACAAAAAAACTCCATCGAGAACAGATTTCTATAAATATTGGCCGATATTTCTCACAAAGATTCGAGGAAACGATCAAACGGTTCAGTCGAGTTTGATTGGAGAGTATATTATTCACAGTTTTCAAATGAAACGCGCGCTAGAAAATATTAACTCAGACTTAATATAATATAAGGCTCGCTAGTCTTTTAGGATATCCTCAGAAACAAGAAATAAGTTCAAAATTTAAACCCAACATGGTTGGGTAAAAATAGCCTATGACACTCTTGCGATGAAGACAAATCGATTTATACCTCGCTTGTCAAAATCGGATCAATAGGGGTGACGTGGAACATCCACATAGATTCATACATAGACTGTTAAACCCTTCCCTTGCCTCGCCGTAGTCGGATAAAATATTATCAAATTTTCCTTTACTCGTGTTTCATTCGTCGTTACAGTATCTTTGCTGCTTTTCATATGCAACAGTATTTCAAAAGGCGAGTATTGAAGATCGATGGTTATGCACAAATTGTTTGTAGCTACAATATTGGTAGGTATGCAAAATCAAACGTTGTATGTCTAGACTCGGGAAATTCTATCGGGAACGCCTGGGATATGATATGTTACCCCAAAGGTAAATAAATGAATCCCATTTCAGTTTATTTTAGAATATTATCTGACGAGCTATAACTGAAATCAAGACTAAAAGTCATTAACAAGATTTGTTAACTTAACATAAAATATAAAGAGCTTAGTTTAAAAAATATTAATTACACCTAATGTAAATGAATGTGTGTTCACTGTGTGAGACTACAACAACCAGTGCTACCTACAATATCTATATGTCAACAATCCAATGAGTATTTTATTAATGTATTATCTATTACTATCTCAATTCTTTACATCCGGCAGCATCCAGTAGTTCTATCTCCATTTCATCACCACATAAAATCACCACAATAATCCCATAAACTCAACTGACAACAGAGCAAATGCGCGGGCGCAGGCCCATGTCCCGTTAGGGATCCTTTGTCGATCTCCAGCAAAAAAACCTTACAAAATCCGCCGCCACCCTTACTAAGCAAAAAACATAAAACAGAAAGGACCAAAAATTAAGGCAAAGGAATGTTGCACCCGTGACTTGTTGTACCTAAGGGCATATTAATAAATCGGGTTATGTTATATTATAAGCCAGTGTGGCGCAGGCGCATCCCTTTGACATGAACGAAGGAAACGATATACGTATCTGATGACTTCGGCGTAACAATTAATAATATGGGAAGATATGATACAACTAAATATTAAATTCTAGCTGTGCCCGCGGCTTTGCCTGCATTTTATTTTTTGTGGTATGAAAGTATCCTATATGTTATTCCAGGACCAAAAGTACCTACAAGGTACAATATACTAAACTCCGTTCAGCCGTCAAATTGTTTTTTTATAAAGTGCTCGGCTTCTACTCATCTGATTGAGATACCAAGTAGACCAGTTTTTAAGTCAAATCAAACCCTAAGCTATCTATCAGAGAAAACCACATCACAATCGGTACAGTAGCTTTTAAGTGTTGCGCGAACATACAAATAGACAGACATACAGCATATTTTATGTTCTTGTGCAGTAGTTAATTTCAACCACACCACCCACACCACTACCACACACCACACAGTACACCATACACACACCACACACCACACACCATATATTGTTTCATGGCTCTTCTTTATTTTGACTTTTTGTTACCTACTACTTTAGTGACCGC
This sequence comes from Alsophila aescularia, assembly GCA_946251855.1. Classification (NCBI taxonomy): domain Eukaryota; kingdom Metazoa; phylum Arthropoda; class Insecta; order Lepidoptera; family Geometridae; genus Alsophila; species Alsophila aescularia. The sequence continues at coordinate 14,154,259 of OX276375.1, read as the reverse complement.
GCGAGCGAAGCGTCTCCGTTTCAGCTTGGGCAAAAATGCTTTCGTATGTCCAGATGTCTGTCCGGTTGGATCTCTGTTCTCCTCTATAGGTCGCATTTCTCAACCGATCAGGACGAAACTTGGTATACGGGTTAAACAAATTATTAGTTTTTTTTTATCTTCGGGTTTTTTTGATTGGGGGGATACTTCCTCCAAAAAGAGGCAAAAAGGGGGCTACTGAATATCTCCGCCGTATTACATCCGATTTCGATGATTCTTTTTTTAAATGAAAGGTAGTAACTTTAAATTGGTCTCATAAAAATTTAAAGATCTAATGAGGATTTTCGGCGTGATGAGCAGAATAACTCTTCAAAATGCAGTAAATTTCTCACTTATGGGTTTCTACCAGTGGAAACATGCCTTTACCCACTGGCTTGACGGAGCACCTTGGTTATTAATGTTAGTTTTACAATAAGGTAACTAGATGGCGCTACTGTGCACCGCTAGATTGTTTACAAAAAGTTTGTACGCGCGAGGTCTACAGCTCACAGAGCCACTAAGTATAGATGTGGTAATTCATGAACATTCGAATAGTTAATTATATTTATACGGTTCTAAATCACTATCATAATAATTAAGTATATTTTTGAACAACATTTTGTCATCACATGTTTGTAGTGTTGGCCTCTGGTGTCAGAGTTTGTCAGGCCACTCGATAGCCTCTGACATGGTTTAACGATTTCTATTAATCAATAACAGCCGGGCATCTATGGTAGGTAATTAATATTCCTATTGCTAAATCTACTTCTGATCTTACTAGACTACTTTATACGTTCATCAAAGGTGACACAACACAGTAATAAATACTTACTTCCTTTATCATTTACTTATTTTTATTTATCTTGTATGGCTGCGCTATAATTATTATTTTGCCCTACATGAATCATTATTCAGAGCACAGCAAGTTCTAACATCATCGACAGGTTATTGTGTGAATCACACTTCCAAAGACAAGACGATGACGTTTCATCAACCGTGGGAGCCACATAAAGCATTTGAATGAAAGCTCAAACAGATCGATACGGGTCTCCACTGGAATATTCCATAACTCCTAATTTGCTCAAAAAATCTTCTACCTGCTGTTAAACGGCGGAAAGGACCCTTGCCACGTGCGAGAAGCAGCTTGCGTTCATGTTTTTGTATGTTACTTTCAAAATACACACTGTACTACCATATCACAATAAAAACGTTTTATTCTTCCCTAGGTAGGTGAATAATCAGCCTAAAACTTTACAATTACAAGGTACTTAGAAGCAGTTTTGAATGCTTTTGTAATCAAATAGAATTTATTGTCTATGAACACAAATATTCTGTAAATAAGGCACTGACATGACTACCACTCATTCTGAACGTATATCAAGTGGATCATTTTACCACGTCTAAACTAGCTGTTATTGTGGTGGTAATAAACCACGATTCACGCCTAAAGTTTACGATCGTCTTTTGTTTTCTTGTAGAGCACTTGACTGAATAAATGTGATAATTTAATGTGATGAACTTATGAGTTTTAATTGTTATCACTATAATGTTAGCTAGGCAAAATAATAAATGAGAAATCTATATAAAAAACCAGTACCTAGCGGGTGGGGAAGCAGCTAGAAGCTTCAAAACGATCTAGTGATTTTATTAAAATCATTAGAGCATAACAATCTCTCCTCCTATGCTAATTTTAAAGATACTACCCAGCTGGAAGATAGAACCGGAAACTCTCTGAAGTAAATGAGAGGTCGTGTCAAAACTGAATTGATTTATTAGAAACAGTAATAAGTAAGTCATTAAAAGAGCCACCAGAATCTTCGTAAACTGATTTTGTCGCTGTACATGTCATAACTTATTAGCTCTACGCCAGAAAAATACTCAAATGTTGTGTTGAATAGTAAATTGATAGTTTGGAGATGTTAAGTAGTTACTTTAATCGCTGATTTTTCCAGTCGACTAATAAGTCACCATCAGCTTTATTTCCCAGTTCTTATCATAGACCTGATTCATTAGGCTGCACCAAAATGAGAACAAAATTCTCATCGCATGCAGCACAAAAAGTGCAAAGCAAAGGTGAGTACAGACCATGAATAGGCACCGTCGATTTCTTTCAACAATAGAATTACAAAGAAAAAATACCTCGGAGCGTAGATAGTACTGAACCGGGCGGCGAAATGAGTTGCCCTTCGGTGGCGGGGGTGTGAGGAGAGTCGAGATTGGCCAGTGGTGCAAGAGATGAGCTGGAAGAGTGTAAAAATGTAACAAAGAACTACGTAACGGAAAGTCTAAAATGAAATTAGTACGTATTCGATCTGTCAACCCTTGTTATTCAACTTATAACAGTTTTCGCATATTTGATTTATGGCGAACGTAGAGATTTATTTCGTAGGTATGTCAAATGGGGTAGTGCCCACCTCTGCTTTTAGAGTTTGTCAGTCCGCTGAGGCCGCCTAAAGGCCGCCCAAAGGCTTCTGAATTGCGAATTCAGAGTCTGTTACATTAACAGTTTGTGCCGTAGGGAATTGTAATTAATCACGATCGAGATTCGTATACCTAGTTTTGCCTTGGTTATGAATCTAATCTATATCCATGCCAAGTATTATCTACTAGAGATTACCAGTTATGGGCTTCATTGAATTAATTATAGTAGGGAAAGCTGCCAAGAAATAGGCTATTGAAACCGGAATTATGAGCAGGAAGAAAATAAACATAAGAAAAACTCTTGAATCAGTAATCCATACAAATTATAGAAAAATACCTCAAACCAATATCCCAAGAACAAGTAAAATAAACAGACGTTTGCTGAACTTATTTATAAACAGCCAGTCATCTTTTCAAAACGACTTTCATCCCTGCTAGGGACAAAGAGAAAAGACAGATGAAAGTAATCAATACTTCCTTTTACCCGCTCTCGCGTACTCTTGTATTTTACGCTGCTATCCCGAAGATCCCTGTTGGATGGGACTCTCCCGTTTCGCCATAAATCTTAGGACCCTCGACTGCCACCCGGATTCTCGCCGAAAATATCTATAAATACCCTCCTACCTACATATTTCAAATATTAACAGGGAGGCTGGCTGAAGAACTGAGCGACAAAGTCAAGAATTTGTTCTGACTAGTTGCAGATTCCTACTTCATTTATTATTTAACTACCAAAATTACGGTTTATAATATATTCTATACGGATTATACTATATTCAAGTAACCATTACGGTTTGCTTTGTGAAAAGCTTCCAAGCGGTCGATGCACAAATATGGACCACGCCTACCTCAGATGGTTTAAAAGCAAACGGTAGCCAGTGTTTAGTCACAGTACCTACATATATCTGTTAGGATTATTATATACGAGTATATTGTGCTTTAGTTCAGTTTAGCATGAAGTCTTTTAGTTTGCGGTCATACATAGATACATTTTTCAAGAAACACGGTTTGCCACAGTGTTTATTATCAATTCAAAATATATGATCATAGATCTCATTAATAACTAGATCTATACATGATAGATTGGGTAACTCATAGGCCTTTTTCACAGATGGTTGCCGTTTTTACAGCAACCTGATCCTGAACCGTCACGGTACCGTTTATAAACAGACAGCGTTGGTATGAAAAGGGCAAAACTAATAAAGCAAAACTATTAACCAGAAATACAACTGGAACTAATGAGTAAGTAGACACACTGGAATTGACATCACAGCATCTGATGAGTTCATTGAAGCTGCTTGACGCTGCTCAGGTACAACGACATGTCACTTGTGGGTTAGGGGCGTGGGTGGTTTTCCACTAGTGTCCGGCGACGGTAAGGCAACCAGACTGTCAAATGTAAGAAACATAATATGACGACGTGTTCCCACTGGCTGGCTGCCATGCCGGCGAATTATCATACAAATGACAGCCGAGACGGCGCCGTTGCCGTGTCGTCGACTATTGGACGGCGACGACAAAGCATTGGTGATGGCGCCGTCGATAGCTGCAACTTTTATGAAAAATACGGTTGAAAGCTGCAGCTGTTCAGTGGAAACTGTTTCACTTGTTTCCATTTGTAAGAACACTGACTGTGATAGAATAAATAATAGTATATAGTTTGGGGGTGACCCCCAAATGGCCTCCAACCTCCCATTATAGCCATCCTAAGCCTCACAAGACCTAGTCTAAAACTGAAATACATAATATACCTAGTCACTATTCAGATCACTATTCATCATCATCATCAGCCCGTGTCAGTCCACTGCTGGACATAGGCCTCTCCGAAAGCACGCCACTAAGCTCGATCTTCGGTTCTTCTCTTCCAACTGCTGCCAGCCCCTTTGTCTATATCGTCGCTCCACCTAGCTTGAGGGCGCCCTACACTACGTTTTGAGTCACGGTCTCCAATCAAGAACACGTCTACCCTAATGGTTATCAGTCCTTCGACAAATATGACCAGCCCACTGCCACTTCAGTTTACTAATCCTAAGGGCTATGTCGCTAACTTTGGTTCTCAACCGGATAACCTCATTCCGGGTACGAGTTTTCAGAGAAACTCTAAGCATAGTCCTTTTCATAGCCCACTGAGTGACCTTAACTTGCTGGACTAGTCGTACCGTTAGTGTCCACGACTCGGCTCCGTATATCATAACAGGTAGGACACACTGGTTAAAGACATTTGTCTTCAAACTTTGCGGTATTGGCGACGAGAAGACGACGAAGTTTCGCAAATGCTGCCCAGTACAGCTGTATTCCTCTGCGGGTCTCTCTCTCGAAGTTGTTTTTACTTAGTTGCAAACTTTGCCCCAGATAAAAATACTCCTGAACAACTTCGAGAGCAGTTCCGTTAACAGTAATTGGTTCCGGAATAACATGTTCGTTGAACATAGTCTTGGTTTTGTCCAAGTTCATCCGAAGACCAATGCGCTGAGACGAATCAGCTAGGCTGTCCAATATCTGTCGCAAGTCCTGCAACGTTTTTGCCAAAATGACGATCTCGTCCACGAATCTCAAGTGTGTGATGTACTCACCGTTAAGGTTAATGCCACATCCTCTGCAGTCCAGAGTCTTAAACATAAATCCTCCAATGCATTTGAGAACAATTTCGGAGAAATAACGTCCCCTTGTCTCACACCTCCATACAGGGGGATATGCTTAGTCTGCTGGTTCTGTACTTGGACGGTCATTGTTGCAGTGTCATACATACATCTCAATACTTGGATATATCGCCAGTCGATTTGGCATCGTTGCAGGGACTCCAAAACAGATCAAGTCTCGATAGAGTTAAAGGCTTTCTCATAGTCCACAAAAGCTAGGTACAGGGGCTGATTATACTCTTCTGTCTTCTTTATAATCTGCCGCACTGAATGGATGTGGTCTATGGTGCCGTATCCTCCCCAAAACCTGGACTGGTCTGTTGGCTGGAATTCGTCGAATCTCCGCGCAAGACGATTTGTGTGCGAAAAAAGCTTGTAGACATGGCTCTGGAGGAAAATGGGCCAATAGTTTTTCAAAAGGGTCTTGTCACCATTTTTGAAAAACAGGACGACCACACTCGTGTTCCATGCCTTTGGAGTTTTCCCAGAGAAGAGGACAGAATTAAACATATGCTGAAGCTATTTACGCGTGGGAGTATCCTGCTTTCAGGAGCTACGTAGTAATTCCATCGTCACCCGGGCTTTACAATTTTTGAGCTGTTTCTGAGCCATCTCCATTTCATCAAAGTTGACTTCTGGCAGCTCATCAGTATAGTGGCGGGTCAGAGAGGCCCTGGAATCCTCAATATCGGGTTCGGGATGCGACGCGTGTGACACGTATAGTCGGCCATAGAAATCTTCAACTTCCGCGAGAATCTCCGGCTTAGAAACGACAACTTTCCCCCTTGATGTGGTCAACTTCGTCAGATGGCTTCGACCTAGCTGTTGTACGAAGACTTTAGACCCCCAATTTCACTCTATGGCTTTTTTATAGCGCTTTTATTGGAGCGTTGGAGATCTCGTCTTACCAGTTTTGATATTTACTAATTCAAAGACCGCCGATCTGGTGAAGTGACTGCTGTTGTAAAAGTTTTGATTTCCTGCCTGACGCCGTATCTCGCAGAACTTCGTTCCCTCTTCCCTCAGGATTTCCATCATTTGGTCAAGGTCATTGTCAATGTCAACGTCAATTGTGCTTTCCAACGCAGCGAATCGGTTTGCCAGGTTAGGTCAGAGTGTGGACTTCATTTGATCACACGGAGACGTTCAAACTTGCAATCAAAATCCATAGTGTTTCGGACAAGTCGGTGATCACTCCCGGTTTTAAACCTTGTGATAATAGAGACATCTCTGAATATGCGCTTTTTGTCTGTTATGATGAAGTCGATCTCATTTTTCGTCGCACCATCGGGGCTTTGCCACGTCCACTTCCATTGGGGCTGCTTTTAGAAGAATTGGGATGTAAGGTATACATCTTGTCGAACAAAGGACGAGGCTCTGACGATCGAAACATGGCGGCATATCCATTCTAAATTGGCGCAGTTAAATTCTACAGACCGGTAGCACCGTCATCGGTGTAAGAAACTGTGTCATGCGATCGCCAACCCGCCTGCCCAGCGTGGCGATTAAGGGCATTACCTCCATGATAAGCACACTACAACTACAGTCTACCAGTTCCCGGCAGCCCTGCTATTCCTGGCCATGACGGCGGTCATGGTCACGGTAGGGCAGGGGGTGCTAAGAATCCCCGGGCTACGGAAGGCCGCCAAAGCCGACTGACTCTGGCTAAGTTTAACGGACGCACTTTACGGCTTGACGAATATCTGACGCAACTGGAAAAGGAGCGGCACATGAGATGTAGTGATGTGAGATAAGTCTCACCCGATTCCTTGTTATGATTCTTCATCACCCTCGATGCCTGGTTGAGTATCTTAGCGCAGTATCTCCGCACCAAAGCACGTAGCCACGCCGAAGTGTGGCACCTCAATGTTCTGTAGCCAGCATTCTTCCCTTCATCCGATCCGCGTTGCGCAGTATCTCCGCACCAAAGCACGTAGCCACGCTGAAGTGTGGCACCTCAATGTTTTGTAGCCAGTATATTTTGGTCCTCTTGAGTGTGTTCCGATCTCTCCATATTTTATTGAGTTGGCTCATTACTGATTTGCCAATGCCAATTTCGTACCAATGCCGTGTGTAGCTGCCCAATAATTGTGGGAAACCAAAACCACCCAACCCAATAGATCATAACATTCGGACTTCTTAGATACCTACACAGGTATTGTCTACGCATCAGCTCAGCTACTCCGTCAGTGCGGGGATGAGAGGGGTCAACCAGCCACGCCGGCACCGGCACTCACACATATATACGGCTCCGGCGCCGTGCCGCGTCGCCCGCGCATGCTTGCCCTTGCGCAACCGTTTTGTATTTTGTATTGTGATCTTAATTAACCATATTTTGTTTGTTGATTATACCACACCTTTTATATAGTCGTTTATTCTTCTTCCACTAGTAGTTCCCTTAACAAGTATCTGTTTTTTTTTTCGTCATGTGGCGTAGTTCCCTCGTCACCCACCCGTCCTTCAGCATCTGAACATCAGCATCAGAGTAAAAAAGGAGCGTATAACGAAAAATTATGGGCAAGTAGTTCAGCATTATTATAATCAGGACAAAGTAGTCCAGTAAAGAGAAACCTATTAAAAATGGCTCACTCAGGTGTTCTGTCGATCCGTATCGTTCCAGCCTTGATTCTATTCTGCGACGGTCGCACTGACACGGTTAAACTGAACTCGACAACCCATGATTAGGGATGGGATGATATGTCGTTCACCCATTATTTTATCGATGCAATTTACATAGAATATAAATGTTCCAAGACAAAAATTGAACCGATACAAGACATTATTTAGATTTCGAATTTGATTTTAAAGCTCACTGGCCTCACTGCTGGGTATTGCAGTATCTTTCAACACCTTTTCTCTACCAACACAGGCAACTACGCTTAATTTTTTCCACATTCGCCCGCACTTCGCAACCAAAATTGTAAATAGAGCAATATGAACACTTACATCAGCAAGCTAGAGTTCAGCTGGGATAACCGATTTTAGCTGAAACTTTACTTCCTTTCATCGTTACTTTGTGTATCTCTTGATCACAAATTAGAAACAGATCGATAAAACACCGATGTAAAAATTATCGAAGTTTCTATATAAACATCGATAGTTTCATCAAAAAAGCATCCCTCGTCATGAGCATGAGTCAATCGTCCGAGCAGACGTGACGAAAGCAACCATCCTTGATACAATCGTACATCGCACATACTGTTTATCGACGTCGTAATTATAGGCGGAAAATAACGATAGAGCGAGGCTCAAGGGAAAATTACAAATCAGCTCGCGACGCCTGTTTTCAAGTCGATCACAAACATCATCACGTCATGTCTATTACCTACTTTTCACTGATTTATTCCCCAGAAATACACTTTCACTGTAGAGACACTTGTAATAAAACTAAGCTTTTATTCCTGTAAGAAACACTTATTTTTTATAATATATTCTTAACAATTCCACACCAATTACCTAGCCCCAAACTAAGATACCCTGTTCTATGGGCACTACATAACGGATAAACATACATAGATACGAATATTACATCCATGACTCGGAAACAAACATTTCTGCGACAAACATTTGTGCTCATCACACAAATGATTGCACCTTGCAGGATTCGAACTCGTGACCATTCGATTTCATACCTAGGGTCTCTAGCCACTAGACCAACCAGCCGTCGCTGGTTTAAAACCCCCTTTCGCTGCTGGACTGGCTAAGATATTCTCCGACAGAAAAACGTTATTTGTCTATGGCCTGAGCTAAGTAGTTTCATTCAGGGTCAACTCTCGATCAATGTCGGCACAAGTCTTCTCACTTAAACCTATCTATACTTATTATATAGCGAAGCAGTAAGTAATAAAAATACCATACAATGCATTGAATTATATGTAATTTTCATCATCATCATTGTCAGCCTATATCTGTCCACTGCTGGACGTAGGCCTCTCCTAATGCACGCCACTGAGCTCGGTCTTCAGCTCTTCTCATCCATTTTCTGTCAGCCGCTGTCCGCAGGTCGTCTCTCCACCTGGCCACAGGGTGCCCTACAATACTTTTGCCTAAATGTGGTCTCCACTTGAGAACTCGTCTACCCCAACGGTTATCGGTTCTTCGGGAAATGTGACCAGCCAACTGCTATAGCTTGCTTATCCTTTGAGCTGTCGGTTACCTTGGATCTCCGTCGAATATCTTCATTACGAATCTTGTCCTTCAGAGAAACACCAAGCATAGATCTCCATAGCTCGCTGAGCGACCTTAAATTTGTGGACTAGTTTGACCGTAATCGTTTCGGCTCCGTAGGTCATGACTGGTAGGACGCACTGATTAAAGACTTTTGTCTAAAAGCACTGCGGTATGGACGACGAGAAGACTTGACAAAGCTTGCTGAATGCTGCCCAACCCAGTTGAATTCTTCTTTTGGCTTCCTTCTCAAAGTTGTGCTTACCTAATTGAAATATTTGCCCAAGGTAAATATAATTTTGAACAACTTCCGTGTCAATAAGATCTTTAAACATGATCTTGGCCTTAACTATGTTCATTACGAGACCGATGCGTCGAGAAGCATCAACTAGGTTGGTCAGCATACTTTGCAAGTATTGCAGCGACTCCACCATTAGGACGGACTATGTCATTGGCAAATCGTGTGAGATTTTCTCGCCATTGATATTAATGCCCATGTGTTTTTATAAGAAAGCATAGTGTTGTTTTTTTACATTTTGTTGATACATCTGATAAATACATAAATGTAACAAAATAATCACTTCTTTTTAATATATTTTTTTATGGTTTTTTTACACGGACAGAGCCGTGATCGCATCAAAAAAACTGCAGGAAGTTATTGTTTTAATCCTTACCCTTAAAACTTGTTCAATTATTAGTCAAAACTTTCACTGACATAACGTAGTTATCAATTTTGATCACGCTTTTACCAATTTTGAGAAAGTGGGCCGGAGCGCAACTTCCGTGCCGCACCGCAGCGTGCCGCGGCAGCTAAGTTGATACCTCAAACCCTTGATTTCGTTTTCGAGCGTTTAACCCGTGCAGCGGATAATATCTACAAAGAGTTTTTTAAACATGGTCTCGAGGTCTATGAATACTGAACAAGAATATTTTTTGTATCGTATCTGCCTGTCTGTCTCGATGTTTGTTCGCGCATCACGTAAAAACTACTGGACTGATTGAAATGCGGTTTTCATTGTTAAATAGCTTAGGGTTCGATTTAAAATCTAATGAACTAATTGACAGCTGGGCGAATTTTCATGTTTGGTATTTTGTAGGTACCTTATAGGTAACTTTTATCCCCGGAAAATGTCCACGGAGGCGAAACCGCGGGCACATCTACTTTCATTTATTATCGAAGCAGGCGGAGAAAACTAGGCGGGTAGTAAGTAATATATAATAGCTATTCACCTTTCTCACGGTCCAAAGATTTAGGCATCTAATATTCAAATTTAATCTTCTTACGTCTAGAATCTCACCGCGCCTTATGTAAACTATTAAGATCTGTAGGTACCAAGTTGTTGTGAAGGGCAAATTTATTATTTATACTGTGCACATGGTCATAAAATATTCCATGGAAGTGAATACGCCAGTCATACAGATTAATATGCCTACATTTCACAATGCATATTTTACCATGGTTTTATTCAGTCACTTTTTGTTTGTCTGCCTATCTGTCGTAGCGGGTGGAATCTCTAAGCTCAAATTTTGAGCACTTCCCGATTAGCTATCCGGCTGAAACTTTCAGGATAGCTCACAACTCGATGACAATGCATTCTAAAAATAAGAAATAGATACCTGAGTTTTAGACTAGTTTTGTAATAAACATTTGCTGTTTGTTGCGAAGTGGGTACGTAAAAGTAGACTGAAGATTCTACTTAGTTCCCTATCTCTCCGTTTTAGGTTTCCGTATTCAAAAGTCAGGCGAGAACCCTATACCAAATTGGCTATGGAGGAACCCTATCCTGCGTTACCCGACACGCTCATAACCTTTGTTACCTGAGTAAGGCGAAGCAAGGGAAGGGTAATGAGTTCAACAGTCTATGTATGTATATATGGATGTATGTTTGTAGGTGTGGATGTTTCACCTTAGCGGCGCCTCTATTGTCTTGGTCCGATTTTTACAAGTGAGGTATCAATCGATTTTTCTTCATCTGTAGAGTGTCATAGGTAATTTTTTTACCTGACTACGGCGAAGCAAAGTATGGGTTATGTGTTCAAACTAAAAACTTGGTCCAATTTTGACAAGCGAGGTATCAATCGATTCTTCTTCATCTATAGAGTGTCATAGTTAATTTTTTTACCCGACTACGGCGAAGCAAAGTATGGGTTATGTGTTCAAACTAAAAACTTGGTCCAATTTTGACAAGCGAGGTATCAATCGATTCTTCTTCATCTATAGAGAGTCATAGGTATTTTTTTTACCCGACTACGGCGAAGAAAAGTATGGGTTATGTGTTCAAACAAAAATTTTGGTCCGATTTTGACAAGCGAGGTGTCAATCGATTCATCTTCATATATAGTGTTATAGGCAAATTTTTTGCCCGACTACGGCGAAGCAAAGGAATGGTCATGTGTTGAAACTAAAAACTTGGTACGATTTTGACAAGCGAGATCGCAAGAGTGTCATAGGCTGTTTTTTAACCGACCGTATTTGGGTTTAGTTTAACTTATATCTTGTTATATCGTGTTGTCAAAAATACCATTAGTATTTCGTCAATGTGATAAGACTTTGCTTGTTAAATTTCATCCAATGTACTGTGAATAACCACAATTTGTCACCATGCCTCCTTAAACCAGATTTCCATGTCAAGGAAACTCAATAGTAAATTATCTCCACGTGAATATAACTCATATCGCAAACACGACGATGGGCGTTATCTGGGAAATCGTTTAGCAATCCAATGGAATGTACGAAGATTACATACAAATCATAACCTCAAAATGTGCGTATGCAGAGGATATTCAGACAATATTAGCTACTAGCTGCGCCCCGCGTCATTACATATACATTTTTCCGGGATATAAAGTATCCTATGTTGGGTTCTATTATATTCGCCTCCGTCCACTTGACTCTCCTAACATGGATATTCAGCATCTAAGAACATAAAACATTTCATTCATTTCGGTCCAGCCACTATTGCGTGAAAGCACCCCAAACAAACAGTCAACGTTTCACTTTTGGTGGCGATTTTATAAGAGCCTGTCTTTGTTATACAGTGTTTTTAACGGGTTATTCCCTTTCTCCCCACCAGCTTTGTCCCATTAGTGGGGAGAAAGGGAAAAATAATAAATGTATGGTCTTTCTCTCCCCTATGGAATATATTATTTGACAGTAGGGAGAAAGGTAATAATCGAAAAAGTATTCTCTTTGGCCAAAAAAATAAATAATGGAATCAAAAAATATACCTATCATAATAGTGGGGAGAAAGCAAATAACTAAGTTTACTATAGTATAATGTCCCACTAGACTGGATATGAAGCAATCATTATTTTCAGTAAGGGCAATTAAAGAGATATCAAGGATTGCGTAGTGGGGAGAAAGAGAATACGTTTTCGATTATTACCTTTCTCCCCACTGTCAAATAATATATTAAAAAGGCCATACATTTTTTATTTTTCCCTTTCTCTCCACTAGTTGGACAAAACTGGTGGGGAGAAAAGGAATAAGGCCTTTTTTAACAGGGTTCTGTGGCAGCTATGATAACCGTTACAGATAGGCGGATGTGTTCTTAGAAATCGATCTAGGGGTTTACAAACGTATGAAAACTGCGTATAGGTTTTATTTTTACCAGACTGCGCAACGCAAAGATCCAGTAATGTGTTTATCAGCCTATGTTCATCATCATCATCATCATTTGTGGCACTATATAGACCAAACGCGTGGACCGATTTTAATTATTCTTACGTCAATCGATTTGTCTTAATCTTGCGAGTGCAACTAAAGACATGACACTAATCAATATGGCGATAACTAGACGCCATATTGTGAAAAAGAAACAACTGAAAGTCAAAGAAGTACTTAACTGAAAACTTACACTTTACGTGACTTAAATGCAATTAAGCTATGGTATTACATACAATACGGCCGTGTGGACCCAGCTTAATAACTGGTCCACCTCTTCTCATCCTGCGAGTGCTGTGAGAACTAGCAAGAATTCAGTAAAAGAGCAACATCATTTTCCTGTGTATCAGCAGTCGTTGTCTTCGAACTGATGATGTGATGTGAAGCGATTGCGTACAATTATCAAGATTTGTGTCTACGTTTCGATGACGAATATCAAACAGTAGTACAAAAAAAGGCTACAAATGGATTAACTACAAAAAAAAACTACTCATCCAATTTTGATACAATTTATATAAAACGAACCTGAAAGTCCTAATCTATCAAATAAAAAAAAACAGAATCGGCCCACAATTGACGAAGAAATCGGTAAAAATAATTAAAAAAATAACATGCTTTCCAACATAGAACCTCCTCATTTTGTTAAGTCGATTATAAACATAGAACGTAACAAATATTAGTTGTATCCAAGCGGTACGCGTCAGGTCGTGGGTTCGAACCCAACCAACCACAAAAAAAAGAGCTCAAAACATCGTTATTAAACCATGGTGGTTTTATAGCCTGTATTGCCAAGACCACTTCTCTGCAAAGTCTCTATTATGCTTGTTATACTATAGAGATGTTAACCGATAAAACGATAAGTATTTTTAAGATGAAATGACGTAATCTATGACGATGAGGAATTACTCGGTAAATTACCAACTTTTGACGTCATGTATAAGCGTATCATTGAAATTGTAATTAACACTTATTTACTCATTACGAATTTTTTACATAGATCAACATCAATCAAAACATCAATGTATTTGTAGCTACAGTACGGCCGATAAGTCGTGGCCACTCTGAACTTCGTGCAAATGACTGCGCAATGAACTTTTTTATGAACCGAATGGCTTTATTAGGTTTATCGTCGCCTCATTCCGCCATTCGGTTCCTAAAAATGTTCATTGCGCATCCATTTGTACTAAGTTCAGAGTGGCCACGACTTATCGGCCATACTGTACTAGCTCAGTATGTGTATAGAAATGGCCTTTGTTAGATTTGAGATTTCGACTTCTAATAGAGTTTTAATAAGACTCATTTCCTTAAAAAAAAAAAAAAAAAAAATTAAAATATGATAATAACGTCATTAGTAATCATGCATTAACTGTAATTTTAAATGCGATACTAACTCTGTCTCAGTATATTTGTTACCTTGACACAAATAAACGGCTGAACCCATCTTGATGAAATTTGACAAGGAAATAGTGTGGATCATGAGGAACGACATATGCTGTTTTAATAAATAACCGTATGTTGCCCGGCATAAAAGTACTGTGTAGTGGACACATACCTCGGGCACAAAATACAAAAAGCGGATGTGAGAACCAGCTAAGGGAATTTTCAGGAAATGGTTCCTATATCATCATCATCATCGTCATTATCATCATCTTCATCAGCCCGTGTCAGTCCATCGGCTAAAAGACACGCCGTCGGCTCTCCTCTTCCATCTGCTACCAGCCACTTGGCGTATATCGTCAATGTTCAGCAGTGGACTTTACCGCCTGATGATGATGATGATGATGATGATGATAACCCCGTAAAAATGACCACGCGGGCAAAGCCGCAAGGCACCGCTATTTGTGTATAGTCGTCACCGCATCTGGAAAAGAATTAAACTCTGCTGTCATCTACGTATCATTACAGTTACAACCTTGGGCGTGGAAGTCTAAGTACTTATAAGTATCTCCACTTGATTTGGGTAAGCTTTGACACTTACAACACTTCATAATTGTTGTAACCTAATATAAAAAATGGTTTTGCAACTGCTTCCTACTCACATTTAATTGTTTTACGTCAGCCAACTTGTTTTCCCCGTTTTATCTAATAACAGCAAGCGGAACGACAGGTTGAAGCCAACGTAACAGATGCGGTTTCATATCAGTTATACCGATAAGACAAATTAAAACACCGATAAAAACCGCAATCGATAATGGAATAGGTATTTACAATCGAATACGTAAATATGTAATACTCTACCTTGCACTTTCGCATGCCTCAAATATAAAATTGTGTAATTATTGACAAGACCGATTCGATCGAAGATAATTCCCATTAGATATTATATAGACTGAATAGAACTTCTTAGCTGACCGAGCGCGAAGCGCGAGCGAAGTGTCTCCGTTTCAGCTTTGACAAAAATGCTTGCGTATGTCCGGTTGTCAGTCCGGCCTTCAGTCCGGATGTCAGTCCGGATCTCTGTTCTCCTCTACTGGTCGCATTTCTCAACCGATCTAAACGAAACTTGGTATACAGGTTAAGTTTTTTTTTAGAATTTTTTAGTCGTTGGGGATTTTTGATTGCACGGGCTCTTCTCCTAAAAAAGGGTAAAAAGGGGGCTACTGAATACCTCCGCCATATTAAATCCAATTTCGATGGTTATTTTTTTATTTGAAAGGTAGTAACTTTAAATTAGTCTCATTAAAATTTGGTGAAGATCTGCTGAGGATCTTCGGCGTTATGAGCAGAATAGTTTCTCATAATGCAGTAAAATTCTCATGTTTAGGTTTCTACCAGTGGAATCAGTCTACCAGAGATTGATGGAGCACTTTGGTTATTAATGTTAGGTGTACAATAAGGTAACTAGATCGCGCTACTGTGCATCGCTAGATTGTTTGCAGAAAAGTTTGTACGCGCGAGGTCTACAGCTTACAGAGCCACTAACAAGTCTTAGACTGCAGCGAGTCTAAAAGATGGTGATAAATATAATAATTGTTCAAAAGAATTCGATACTCAATATTGCCACTCTACCCTTTTTAGCAATTAGCTTCTTTCCATTTAAGGTTGTCTGGAAAAACTTCAGTTCAGTGGTGGCACAAGATCACTCGTCATGGGGGAGGCCTATGTTCAGCAGTGGACTTCTAAGGGCTGACATGATGATGATGATGATAATGATGAACATTGCTTCTAGTATTTATTATTTATCCCTTGAAAGAGGACATGATCTAAGTAGGAACCTTATCCTTATAAATTCTGAGGCCGTTGCATCCTTCTGTTTACATTCCAAGTAAAGATTACTCACGAGTTAATTCAGATTATATTATCCCAAATGAGTCATTGTTTCACTTAGAATACCCATTCCGGGAGTTATTATTGAATGTGTTATAAACAAGTTATGTAAATTCATAATCGTCATAATCAGTCTTATTCCGCTTACTCTGAAGATAGACTTCCTTCCACCTATGTCAGTTCTACAATTCCTAAATAATCGCATATATAATATTACAAGCTGTGCCCGCGGCTTTGCAAGTGCGAATATTTTTCCGTGGAAAATGTATGCTAGTGGCTCTTTGAACTGTAGACCACGCGAGTCTGTCTTTGCATAGCAACTCAATAAATGTATACCAAGAAACAACAAAAAAACAACTACAAATCGTCACGAGAATCGGTTAAGAAATGCAACCTGTTTTTGTACGTATTCAAACCCCATAAATCCGGCATTTAAAAAAAACAAAAATTATAACCTGCTCGCAAAATTTCACGTGACTCGGTTGAGAAATGGCACATGTAGAGTAGAACAGCCGGACATCTAGACATCTGCCGGGCATCTTCCGGACATACGAAATCATTTTTGTCCAAGCTGAAACGGAGACGCTTCGCTCGCGCTTCGCGCTCGCTCGTACAACTAGGTAATTTCCAGGACTAAGTACCTAAAGTACAATCTACCACAATTCGTTTAGCCATCAAATACCTAGTTTTTTGTCGATTGCTCCGCTTCTACTCATCGGATTACGATACAAAGTACACCAGATTTTAAGTCAAAACTTAAGCTTTCCAACAGTGAAATTGGCATTACAATAGTATTCGTTTACACAAACAAACTTTGTCACTAAAGGCCAGCACAGCCTACCTACCTTATACATACCTACCTACCTTCTACCATTTATTATATATTTCTACCTTATACAAAAAACAAACAAATAATCAGTCCAGTAGGTTTTACGTGATGCGCGAACACACAGAAACACCATTTAAAATAATGTTATATTCACGTTCAGTAGCTTATTTTGAATCCCCTAGACACCTAATCAATTCTTTTAATTATCTTTCCTGTACAGACTTTTTGTTATAAAGAAAGTATAGTTAGATAGCTGATGTCAAAAGCATACAGTGCGACGCGCAACCATTAGAATAAGTAATAATACATATTCGTATTTCGTATGTTGCAACTTTACGTATGTCATCTCAATCGTTGCCAGTTTCATTTTTATTAACAACCATTTATTCTTACACAGTAAAATTAATTTCACAATCTAAATAGAGATTCCGCAAGTGTTATGGGCACCTTCCGGCTAAGGGCCAACCACTCTGTGGCCTGAAGCTACCTGTTGCACCAGTTCTGGTTATCTTTACGCAGCAACTTGTTAATGTGGAAGCATATTTAATGCGCACTCATTCTCATAACACTTCTGATGATTTGTATAACTGTGCTTCATTTGATTTACTATTTCCATTACCTCAATATGTCGGCGATTGATCTAAAATAGTCGAATTTCTAATCAAAGATGTGCGGTTACCGTTTATTGGATAATTTTAGAGCTGTAAAATACGACCCAAACAAACGTTAAAAAGTTATTATATTATTATTTTATCAGCCCTTATTTTTTCCACTGCAGGGCAAGGGCCTCTCATATAAAAAATACTAGCTTTCCCGCCCGCGACTTCGTACGCGCGGACTACTGTTTATCGCGAAAATCTCCATCACATCAGCTTTCAAACCAAAAAACCGCATCAAAATCGGCCCATTCGTTTGGGAGCTACGATGCCACAGACAGACACATGGATACATACACATACTATATACTTACTAGCTTTCCCACCCGCGGTTTCGTCCGCGCGAGTATTACTGCAAAAAGCATCCTATGTTCTTCTAGGATATTAAAAACCAATGCAAAACTAGTTATAGCATCAATGCTCTTGATTTTTTTTGACAGTCTTGTTATTTCGTTCATATGGCAACCACAGACCATTCTGTGATGGCAACCGTTCCATACAGTGAGTAATCAACATTTTCCAGTTTTCCCGTGGAAACTTACAATTTTCCGGGATAAAAAGTATCCGATGTTTCATTCCAGGGTATAAGCTATCTCCGTTCTAAATTTCATCAAAATCCGTCCAGCCGTTAACGCGTGAAAGTTCCCCAAACAAACAAACAATCAAACAAAAAGTCAACGTTTCACTTTTATTATTGGTATGAATTATTGCTTCAAATGTCATGTTATAAATTTTACACTAAGATACCAAACACTAGTTAAGAAACATTAAAAAAAACATTAATTTGGATCGCAAAAGTTTAGGTACAACTGTTTCTTACAATACCTGAACAATATTTTTAAGTTGTATTCAAAATTATTTATATCATTATGAATTGTTTATAGCAAAAAGTTAAGGTTGGTTAATTCGTTTATAGTTCTTACATTTATACAGACGGTAAAAATGACAACGACACTGACCTACATTATAAACTCATCATACCCGAAACAGGTAAAACCAACACACAATAAGTGTCCCAGTTTCTTATCATTATCAGCTACCGCACAGGAAGTGATCTCTCACCGGAAGTTGAGCCTCGCAGGTCATGGAACTCGAACCGCGGTATGCTTACACTAAACTTATTTAGACAGTACGTAAAGTCACCAGAAATTATCAGCGTTCTGTCGGCGTGTTAATAATTATTTATGGAATGGATAATAATCTATATCTAAAACTGTAACCAAAGTGAAATCTGTACATGGAAAAGAATTTAGAAAAATATTTTATATTTGAGTAGATGAAAGTAGTAGAATTCAAACAGATTGTCTGTCTGTGTGTGACTTCATCACGCATAAACCACAGGACGGATTTTTATACCGTTTACTGAATTGAATTGTATTACTTGAAGTCTTGCAGAGATTTTATCTTTGTTTAATCAAAATTGGTTTATCCAAAAAGGAGTTACCAGGCATTTTTATATTTAGTTGCGCCACGTAATAAAGAATATGTTGGTACTAACAACGTAGTAAGACAGTCAGTAAATTAATTAATGAATTCCTATTGAACACAGTAATTAAAAAACCCTTCAACTGTACACACGCATGCGGTGCGCATGCGCATGATACATTTCCCTTTAAAATTGAAATTTATCTACATTTTACTTTTCACCGTATTCTTTCTTTGGCTTTTAGTATCACAATAAAGGATGTCTTCAACGGTTAACAGCACAGACACAAAATTTTGTGAACGCATTTTATTATGATAACCAGTTTTAAGCTTTACTATGACAAGGTTGCTGCACTCAGGATTGGGTCCTGACTAGGGAACTCCTCAACGGTTAACAGCACAGACACAAAATATAGTATACGCATTTAATTGTGATAGTCCGTTCTAAGTTTTACCATGACATGATTTTACTACTGCATAAAAGCTTTTTATAAATGTTTCTTAATTAACTTATTTGATGAAATGTCGAGAACGGATTGACTGATTTCGATAAAAAAAATGTTCTTCTCTGTCTTGAGAATGTTTCTCGCGCCTTTGAAAAGTAAGTAAATAACAAATAAAAATGGACTGGGGTTCGTGGGGCGGGGTCGGCGGTTGTTTTTATGTTTTGAGAGGGGATGGAGTTGGGGAGGGGAAGGGAGGAGAGAGAAGGGTGGAAGGAGACGGAAACGAGAAGGGGGAGAAGGGGAGAGAACCAGAGCAACATTGTTTTTAAATGTGCTCGTAGCTAATACTGTTATGTGATTTAATGGCGACAGAGCAATGATATTTTTTATACTAGTCATTGCAACAAAAATTCAAATCAATAAACCAGAAGTTCAGTGTTCAGATCAGAAGGCATGGTCTTAACGTAGCTTAGGCGCCAGTGTGGAAGTGAGTAAGCATCAAATCGATTGAATGAATCTTGTATACTGTTTTCCAGTCTCGTGGTTACGAAGATGTTATTTTCAACTCGCCTCAATACATACGGAATGACAATGATAAAGGCAAGCCTAGCATTGAATCGGCAAACAGATATTGCGATTGTTTCGTGCCTTATAATCGTAATTCGATTATTTAACTCGATTATATTTAATACAAACGACTTTATTCAATGGAAAAGAAAGGGAAAACAAGATCAAGCTGCATTTGTGACCAAAATCGTTCCAATGCTGTAATCAACTGATATTAATTTGTGGCCTTCAAGAACGTAGGCTCTGGAAGCGCTGACGCGATGATGTTGACGCTTGTTAAAAAGAATGGTTGGGTCCATCATCATGCATTTGCATGGGTCCAAGATGTGTATGATTTGAGACAAATTGGGATTTGATTATAGAATTGCCCATTAAAGGGCCTATTATGGCCTAATTATTGACTGCTGTAGATTAAATTTCAGTAGACAAATCCGATGTAATCATATATAATGTAATTGGTTTGGTATATAATGTAATTGGTTATTTCTAAAGTGTTCTGTGTTCTATTTTAATTTGATACCCATATACAGGGGTTGAAAATATATATGTAATCCGCCATTTTGTGGCGGTGGCTATTTTGTATTTAAAATGATACTGAATATACATCATTGTATTTTAATCAGAACAAATTTTCAGATCAACAGGAAGGGGCTAAAATTTCAATTATTAAATTTGACCCTAACAAAAAAAAAAACAACAAACATGGCATGCTAAATAAAACCGTTTAATTATTAACAAGAACCTAATCACTCACTTAGAATAGTACAAATTTACTATCCTGGCTGAACTGAACACCTATTACGGAGGACCGTCGTTGTTGCCCTGTTTTGTAAGAGTTCTACTTTTCAGCATGATTGCGAGTGGATAATCGTGCATCTGACCTATATGCATATAAATTGTTCCCTAGCCTACAGACTTGAGGAATATATTATGAGTAATACAAGGCTTTGCTACTTTCTGGAATATATTATTCCAGATCGCATTCGTAATACGGCCGAGAAATGTGCTCACAATAAAAACTATTAAAACCTATTTAAACGATTATTTATATGTTTTGTTTTTATTAGTTACGTCAATTTGTTTTTTTTTTAGTTTTAATCTATATATTTTTATGATAATTATATATACCTATGTATTAATTGTACAATAAAACTTACCAGAAGTAATAGAACAAAAATAAATACGCGTCCTTAAAAAAATTATAAAGAAATTAGAAAAATGTTTGATCTTCAAATTATGTTTTGGTTTTTAACATAGGTCTATAGATAGAAAAAACATTAAAGCGCATGAAAATACAGGGTCTATATTACATAGGTGATCTTAACGCTTATTAGCAGTTTGTCGTAATTAGCTAAAGCAATTGTGATTTGATTTACTAAAACGTAAGTAGGTAACAAGTTTTATTATTTTTAACATAAACTAGTTTTTTTGTGATGTTATGTTACGAAATTTAAACATAGGTATTGACTTTTAGCATAATGCGAGTATAAAAACCTCTAAAATAATATATGATACAATATTTTTTTTAAATTATTATCACTTCTTTCTTATACCTAATTGCTAAATAACTAACAAACGTAGGTACGTGCCATTGTTTTACTGAAAAATTATCTTTAGTCACAGAATCAATAATAGTACTAGCCTTGCGGTTCCAATCTCTGATCCATATCAGCATGGTAGTAACCGCTTTTTATCGTATGGGTATTACCAATATGGTTTCCTCGGGGAACTTAAAAATAATTAGTAGGTACAGTACCCAGGGAACTTCTAACGTTCGAATACAGGCGTCATGCCCGCTGTATGACGCCTGTGTAAAGATTCGTAAATGTGATAAAGTTGTCACTGTATACTCAGATACGTATCTTAACGTCTATTTCAAGAAAATCTAACAATACCCTATCATTTAATTGTACTTATTAAACTGGAGAAACTACGACATTGATGAAGATACTCGTACTTTAAATCGAGTATACTATTACCTGGGTACCTAATCTATCTTTTATGTTTATGATGTAATAAAATCCAAATAAATGTAAATCATCTCCAACCTGCAGCAGGTCAACAAATATATATTTAAGTCTTTCCTTCATCACAGCAAAATACATTCTCATGAAATTCCAATAAATGTGCACAATTGATATTATTTCAGTTTTCAGATCGCGCGTGTGCATCGCTACGGTTATCAGTCCATAAAATAGACCACGTGCTTGTAACTTTCTGGAGTCTCTTTGTCATATTTTGACGATTATTTTCCTACATTATAAGTAAAGGAAAACAATCAAACATAACATAATCCAGTTAGCAGGGGCGACGACCGGCGGCGCCGCGCGGCCGCGTCCCCGACCTTATTACTGCGCCTCTTGCGGCCCACGGTAACCTCGATGTCCATCGATTCCTACAATCCGTTCCATTTACCAGACATTACAGCTTTTATATACAACTTAGTGACGAAGTAGCTCATAATGAGGCTTCCCTTGATCAGTTTGCTTAGCGATACGCCATTGCTATCATATCCAAATTAGTGACGAAGTAGCTCATGATGAGGCTTCCCTTGATCAGTTCGCTTAGCGATATGCCATTGCTATCATTATTCTAGATGGCTGGTTTTAAAGAATTTTGAGTCGTCCTAATCGATTGCGATTTTTCAACTGTTTTTAATTTTTACAGTATCATTATTTCACAGGCTATAAGCCGAGTTAAATAAAATATTCACTGTTTATTTTATCAATATTAATTGCTTAACATTTATACTTATAATAAAGCAATAGGAACGAAATAGTCTGTAAAAAGAAGATAATAAAAAAAATTGTCAAGTGAACTTAAAATAAGCTACTTAACAAGAATATAACATTTTTAAAATTCGTGTCTGTCTGTATATCTGTTTGTCTGTATGTTTGTTCGCGCATCACGTAAAAGCTACTAAACCGATTGCAATGCGGTTACTCTCTACTCACTGTTAGATAGCTTAGGGTTTGACTTAAAAACTGGTCTACTTGGTATCTGAATCCGATGAGTAGAAGCCGAGCAATCGATAAAAACTTTTTAACGACTGTAGGAATTTTGATCAAATGTTGGTATGTTGGAATTTTAGGTCTAATATTACATAGAGTACTTTCAACCTAGAGAAATGACTACGCGTGCTAAGCCGCGGTTACAGCTAGTACCTGAATAATTGTGTAATAAAGGTGAATAAATCAATTTAAAAAAAAACGGTTACTGGGCTTAAAATAAGCTACTGAACAATAATAAATCTTTTTTTTTAAATTGCGTCTCTCTGTTTGATACAGAATAAAAAAGTTTGAATGCGCAAACAGCTACAGTATATATGTAGTTATTATGCGCTACCTAATTAATTAAGCACCCATTAAATGTTATTATATCTAGAAAAAAAAAAAAGTAAAAACATTTATTGAACACACAACAATATAAAAAGCATAGATAAAAACATAAATAAAATGTGCTTGTGAGTGTGTGAGGGGCTCAATGAGCACAAATGCCCAGTACATTACACTAGATGCTGCACTGGTTTTAATATGTAATGTAAAAAAGGGAGCGAAAAATAAATACAATATACCTAATATACATAATTCATAAGACCTATATATATTTTTAGGCTGTACTTGCACCCGTGCGCGCATAAATCGGTTTTGGTACTGAGTTTTGGCTGCCGCGGCAGCCGGGTGCAGTGAGCCTATATATATATATATAAGATATACGTTTGAATATACGTGTACGATGTACGTTTTATCTATAAATATATACAGTACATATAAATAATAAAAACGAAAATAAATACAGAGAAAAACATGATTTATAAAATACACACATATATAAAAATAAATAAATAAATACATATTTCTGAAATGAAATTAAATTTTATTTGCACGGACATATGTAAATTAATATAGATGTTACAGTTAGAAGGTATCAACATGCCCCACTTAAAACTAAGTATGCAAATATTTGAGTATCAAATGAATACTCAAATATCAGCTAATTATTGTATTAGTAAAACTATATAAATTAACACATAAGTACATATTAGTTACACATAAAACAATATGTCTCAAATTTATAAAATGTCAAAAAAAAAAAACATTATGTCAATTCTGACCACGTTGGATACAATATTTAAAGAAATCTTTCATAGAATAAAAACAGCAATTTAACAACCATTTATGCAGTTGAAATCTAAATCTATTTGTAGGCAAATCTTTCAGGTCATCAAGAAGGGCGTTATAGACTTTAATGGCCATACAAAAGGCATTTTTTTTCGTAAGCGTTAGTCTGAATTTAGGCAAAAAAAGCCTATTTTTTTTTTGTCTCAATTGCCTCTTGCGAAAAACCTGTTGTTTTCTAAAAAAAACTGCATTATCCCTAACAAACAAAGCCAATCGTTCTATATAGATGCAAGGAAGAGATAGTAACTTTAACTTCTTAAACAGTGGTTCACATGAATCCAAACTATCAGCTCTACACATTGCTCTGATACATTTCTTCTGTATTACGAAAATTCTATTTATGTCAGTTGAGTTTCCCCATAGAAGAATCCCATATCGAAGAACAGCGCAGACATATCCATGGTATGCTTTTAAGGCAGAGTCAAGAGAGGATACCTCTGTTAAGCGACGTAGTGCATATACAAACCGACTCAAACGGTTGGCTGTTTCGTCAATATGGACTTTCCAATTTAAGTTTGAATCTACGTAGATACCCAGGAACTTCATGTGCTTAACGTCTTCTATTTGTGTACCATTATATTTGATATTTAGGTTTAAGGGACTACCCTTTACTGAATAAAACTGCATAAACTTAGTTTTATCTAAATTAACTTTAAGATTGTTAGCATTCAGCCAGGTCACTACTTTATTTATTGTATTATTAATTTCACTTTCGAATTGAATTATATCCTTATTATCACATTTAATTAAAATTGTAGTGTCATCGGCGAATAAAATAGACGTGTGAGTTGTTATGTCTGGAAGGTCATTAATATATAGCAAAAATAATATTGGGCCCAGAATACTTCCTTGCGGGATACCAGAGGCATTATTTCTATATTGCGACCTATGGCCTTGTTTCAATCTGTGTTTTTGATCTATATTCATTATTTCCGTACACTGTAGGCGATTGCTTAAGTAATCCTTGAACCAATCATTAGCAATCCCTCTTATCCCGTAATTATAGAGTTTATTAAAAAGACGCTCATGATGTACCAAATCAAACGCCTTGCTCATATAAAAAAAATATGCAACTACGGGCTTGCCATCATCGATACAATCGGTTACAAACTTCATTAGCTTAAAGTTTGCAAGGGTAGTTGATTTGTTTTTCCTGAATCCGTATTGTTCGGGACAGATAATATCGAATTTATCTAAAAAGTCTTCAAGTATGCATGGCTTTTTCTATAATCTTAGATAAAATAGGTGGCCTGTAATTATTCAGGTCCCTTTCATCGCCCTTTTTATATAGTGGTTTTACAACAGAATATTTCAGCCTGGCCGGAAAAATGCCCTTAGTAAAGGAAAGATTAATAATATGGCTTAATATAGGCGAAACCAAGTTGGCAGCTTGTTTCAGCAATAGTGTAGGTAATTCATCATGACCAGTCGATTGCGAATTATTCAGCGACATTATTATACGATTTATTTCGTCAGGACTTGTTGGCTTTAAAAATATACTTGACCCGTAACCAGATCGAGTTGCACTTCCAATTTGAGGATCATTTTTGTTGGTGAGATCAATAAAAAAGTTATTAAAAGCTGAAGCAATGTTGTTTGGACAAGTTAAAGTGCTTCCATTACAATTAATTTGTTGTATACAGTTTTGTGTAATTTTTGGTGAAATATGTGTCTTTATAATGTTCCAAGCTGCTTTACACTTGTTTTTTGCAGTGTTAAGGTATTTAGAGTTACTAAGCCTATACGATCTTAAGATACACTGTTGGAGTACGTATGAATACTTTGTATAATTTTGTTTCGATACTAACTTTTTACTGTATTGCAGGTATAGATTACGTTTTGTTCTACAACATCGTTTTAGCCCTTTCGTCATCCATGTCATTTTAGTGGATTTAGAAGTGATTTTTACTTTAAGTATCGGAAAACAAAGCTTGTAAAACAAAACCACATACTCATAGAATAGCGAAAACGCATCATCCGTTTCACTCTTCGATAGCATATCAGAAAATGTCAGGCTAGAAATACAATCAATAAACTTACTTATATTACATAGGTTCATATCTCTTCGCTTCACAAACCAATAGGTGCAGAGCTTTTTTGTAAATGATGATATTTCTGAGATGGAAAACATAAAATAAACAACTGAAACATTTTTAAGACATTCAATTTGATATAATTTAATATATGTAGTACAAGTCCCAATTTGAAGCGTCTAAAATCTAAATAGGTGATATAAATCTCCAATGGTTAGAGATATAACTGCTCATTTTAGTAACTGTGCTACTGAAATGAAATGGAGTACAATGTTTTCGTGTTTTTCCGTGAGCAAAAACTCTAAAAATAAATGCGTCAGAGCATGAAACGATCAAATCAAGAGTGATCTCAATCCACTGGACTGACATCAAATAACGTCAGCCAGGTAAATATTTAGAGTATTGTGCGTACTTGAATACTTGCCAATGATTGTTGGACTTCGATCGAATACAGTTCGTTAATTTATTATTTAAAGAATTTACCAGGTCTGTGCTATTTTTGGGAAGGGCATCTTTTCTGGTGCATGATCGACAGATCTCGGGGTGACCTTGAGTTTCAATTACAATTTGTTTTCTTTGTCACTTCGCTGATTAAAACGTAAGTCACGCTAGTGAAACTAAATGGAGTCTTGGCAGACGAGAATGAGTTCTAAAACGTACGGGCGATTCAAATTAGTTGGTTGACAATCGTACAATTTAGCTATTCAATTCACGACATACAAGAGAACAATTGCATTTATTTAGACTGTTGTTCGTGTGGAAAACGTTAAAGTTTTGTAGCGTCGACTCAAAATCCACACCAATATATAAAAGTGAAACGTTGCCTGTTTGTTTGTTTGGGGAGCTTTAACGGATAATGGCTGGATGGATGGATGGATGATATAATTTGGAATGGAGATAACCTAAAACCTGGAACAAAATATGGGACACTTTTTGTCCCGGAAAATGGTAATTTTCTTCGGGAAAACTGGAAAAATTTGATTACCCGCTGTTAGGAACGGTTGCCATGGAAACGAAATAATAACAAGTCTGTCAATAAACATCAAGAGCGCTGAACTTTTTCATTAGTTTTTCATATCTCTTACTACAGTTCATATAAAAGAAGAACATAGATGCTTTTTTCGCGATAAACTGTAGTACGCGTGAACGAAGTCGCGCGCAAAAGCTAGTATAGTTATTAAATAAGTTTTGTTATATATTTATTTAGGCTTCCCATTGATAATTACATTAGAACTTACTCTATTTATTTTTAGGTTAAGGTTATATTGCTTAATGCACTATCCATTGAAGGAAAACACAGCATGCGTTATACCATATATAACTAAGTAACAGAGCGATGGTGGCCTAACGGTTCTGTAGTGCAATTTAGAATCCAACGATACCGGGTTCAAAACCTAGGCTCCGCACCAATGACTTTTCTAAGTTATGTGCGGTTTTCCATCGCTTCGTGCTTCGGAGGGCACGTTAAGCTGTCGGTCCCGGTCTGTTATTGATTAATAGCAGTCGTGAAGCCATGTCAGAGGCCCTCGGGCGGCTTGATAAACTCTGACATCAGAAGCCAGCACTACCTCATACGACAAACAAATAAACTAAGTAACTAAAAACATTTTAACACAAGTTAATTTAAAAATCATTTAAAAAAGCTTTTATGCAGTAGCCATGTTATGATGAAACTTAGAACGGGCTATCACAATTAAATTCGTAAACAACATTTCGTGTATATGCTGTTACCCGTTGAGGAGTTTCCAAGTCAGTAGCCAACCCAGAGTACTTAAAATGTCATGGTAAAACTTCAAACCGGCTATTATAATACAATGCGTACAAAAAAAACGTGTCTGTTCTGTTAACCGTTGAGGAGTTTCCAATCCAGGAGCCAACCCGGAGTGATGCAGCCATGTCATGGTGAAACTTCAAACCTGCTATCATAATATAATGCGCCCCTACACAAAATTTTGAAGAGTTCCTTTATCTGGAGCTGTTCCTGGATCTCGATTCAGATCATGATTACCATAAAAATGCAATGTCATCGGAACTGAATCAACATGCAAAAATTCAACTCCGTAGAATAAGATGAAGTGGTTCTAATTCAGTATGCAAAATTTGACCTAAACAAACATACATACAAACATTACAAGTTAAATCATCATCATCATCATCATCATCATCATTTCAGCCTTTAGAAGCCCACTGCTGAACATAGGCCTCGTCCAAAGAGCGCCATGACAAGAGATCTTGTTCCACCTCCATCCACGAACTTCCTGCGCTGGCTACAACGTCATCGGTCCATCGGGTGGACCTCCCTACACTTCGCTTCAAGAACCTTTTTTCCCTAGTGGTTGTCGGTTCTGCGAACTATATGGCCTGCCCATTGCCATTTCAACTTGCAAACTCTGAAAGCTATGTCGGTAACCTTGATTCTTCTACGGATTTCCTCGTTTCGGATTCTATCACGTAGTGAAACACCGAGCATAGCTCTCTCCATTGCACGCTGAGCGACTTTGAGCTTGTGTATGAGACCAATAGTTCCACAGTAATTCCACATAGTATCAGTGCCGTATGTCATCACTGGTAACACGCATTGATTATAAAAAAATTGTCTTGAGGCTCTGCGGTATCTGCAACGAGAAGATATGGCGTAATTTCCCGAACGCTGCCCATCCGAGTTGGATTCGTCGGTTGACCAAGGTCGACAAGTTAAATAAAAGCTTTTAATTAAAGTAAGTTACCAATAACTTATAGCATTGCTTTCTTGCTTGTCGTATGAGGTAGTGCTTACCTCTTGTGTCAGAGTTTGTCGGGCCGCGCTGCCCGTCGGCCTCCTTAGGGCTGCTTTTAATCAGTAATAGCCGGGACCAACAGATTAACGCGCCCTCCGAAGCACAGAGCGATGGAAATCCGCACAGAAATGTCATTGGTACAGGGCCAAGGACCGAACCCGGTATTGTTTGATTCTTACTCGCAGTATTATACCATCGCTCATTTTACATACATTGAAGTATTGCCGACTTAGTGCAATTACACTGAATTCAATTCACAATTAGTAAATTTTTCGCACCGAATTTCTCTACTACCTACATTTCCAGAATTGCATCTGAGCATATTGATAGGAAAATACATAAATATCTCGTTTCATTGTCGCTTCCATAGAGTTAACATCATTTCTACCGCAGAGACAAGGCGACAAGAAAGCAGACTTTCACTGTAAGCCGATGCTTGCTCCTTGCTTCATCACACCTCATTTGATTGCTTGAGGCCAGTGCCGTATTTAGATAGTGTGCCCTTAGCCATTTATAGATATATATCAAATATAATCTCAACTACTACAAGTTTATTGTCCTCAGCATTGGTCAACTATTACTAATCTGCTGTTAGTCTCAGTCGTCACTTGATGTCTGATTCTGAACTCGGTATTCAGATGAACGCGTGAAATTATCATTCGACCAAGCTATAGGTATTAACTTTAACTGATTCCAGGTCAATTTATTTATTTACCCCTTTGAGCTATGAGGACTGTTTTTTACTTTTTATAGGAGTACTTTTCAGTGTCTGTCTTTCTATCTAACTAGCCTGTCTCCTCTGCTGAGTAAAGGCCTCCTCTAGTTCACACAATTTTTTCCATTCCTGTGCAAATCTATTCTAATACCCCCCAATCTACTACACAATTATCATCTGACCATCTCTGCCATGATCGTTTCGTCCATTTCTTGCCACCACCACTCGGTGACTGCCTAGATCTACCAGTTTGCATCTTGTCGTTAAATGTCCTACCTATATTCACTTTAGCAGGGCACTTCGTGTTCCTTAGACTTACAAGCGACGTAAAATTTCGACGTTTGGAACACGATCTATAAACATAATCCTGTAAATGCTTTTCAGTGTAAAGAATGATCATTCTTAATTACGCAAGACTTACATCAGCTGAGTAATATTCCCGGAAAGTGTCCGTGGCCGCAATCGCATAACCTATAAAAATATACGAAACCAAAGATGCAGCATCATGACCAAGAGCTAAGAGCAGTGAACTTTCACATCATCATTCGTGAACCTTACAAATAGTCCTATCCAAGGGTCACCTATCCAAAGACAGAAGGCTTTTCTGGAGTACATTCTAACGTATCGATGAGTCCGGCACTGCTGAAGGGCCACAGTTTATTGAGCAGTAAACAACCAAGATTTATTGCGCTGGTACTAAACACAAACGAAATATGTTTCGAGTTGATAGTTAAACCTGTGCTTTCCCATATGTAGAATGCGAAGAGGGTTAATGGTTTGTTGTGTATCTAGTTATATGTTGGCGTAGTTTATTTCATCATTTATATTAGGCACCCAATTAAAGAGTTTTGTTTATTATCTACATAGCATTGAATTACAAATCAGTGAATGCAATTTTTTATCATACACAATTGGATGTAAATGCCATGCCCCGGCTTAATAATATGTCCACTGGTTCTCATCCCGCGTGTGATGTCAGAACCAGGAAATGGACAGCACCATTTTCTTGAATATGTATCAACACCGTTGGTATACTCACCAAACTAAGCGTGGTCATTATGGCCCCCCTCCCCCCCCCCCCCTCCTCTTTGTGCTGGAGATGGATGTGATGTCGGTGATGATTATATTTTTAAACACACATTCAACTTCTTGTATGTGCTCTTGTGTACCTGCTCATAATTGTTTATTAGTCTCCATCATTGTCTCAATTATCCTTACGCGATTGTATCAACGTCCTCACGTGAAGCCGACCTTGTCACGAAGTTTCCACAAGTATCTCTTCCTACGCGAATTTCCAGCGATCGAGTCGGATATATGACTAACAATGAACTGGACCGACGTCAGTTTTCTTATAATTAGACGACTTATCATCTCGATTGGCATTCACCGATCGTTGGTAAGTTATTTACGGATTATGTAATAAGCCTTCGTCGGACTTAATTGTTATTTAGATAAAATTGATTTTGAAGTTGTAAACCTATCAAGATCTTTCCAGGTTTACAATAAATTATACCTAAATACTTGAGGATTGAATTTGTTTTTCTTTCGTACACTATTGCTTTTGTTAGCTGTTTAGTTAGAAATATTAGCATCATCTGCTATGAATAGTATGCTTTTGCAACTCCATTTTATTTAATTTAAGGGTTATCTGATAGCTGCAGACATTTTACCCGTGAACTATTCTCTGATCTTATAATAAACCTACTCGCCCACTGCTGGATTAGAGACTCCTTCTATTGAACTTGTGATCCAACCCAATCTTCACTTTTTCGTGTCCAGTCCTTATTGTTCCTTTTGACCGAAGGCTTTCCTGAGCTGTATTTACTCGTACCAACACAGTTCTCACTCAAGATGTCTTGCCCAATGGTTTGCACTTTTTCGTAATCATTTATTCGTCCACTGCTAGACCTTTTCCAATGAACAATACAGACACCAGTCTTCGACTCTTCCCATCTAGTTTCTTTAGGTCGCCTTTCGCAGGTCATCACTCCACCTGGCCTTTGAGCGTCATATACTACCACTCAAGGACTCGTATATCCATTACTTGCGTTAAATTAATTGGGATATTTTAGTCACTGTCATCTGAAGCGTAAATGTTCCTGTGCAGACTTGACGTATCTACCAGTACCTATATATGCATTACGAAGCAGTATGATGGACGTATCATACCTCTATGTAAATAAATAAGCAAATGGTCTCATTACCCGCTATAAATCCACAGTTTACTAACCAGTTGGGGGCATAACGCACGCAGTCGCTGGTCGGAAGGTGAAAGGCGTATCGCTTTCGAATTAGATCGCGTTATATCGACGACACGACGGAGAAACGCACAGACCGACGCTATCCAATGTTTATTACTCGAGCACTGAGATTTGTTTATTTGTTAGGGACAACATATAACACAGTCGCGCTGTGGTTACGTATTTGTTCCATGCTTGGGGACGCTTCTGCAGTGCTCATACAGTTGACACAGAGCTGACACGGTTTAAATCGAAAAAGCGTGGTTTAACCAGAGCTCACCATGAGGAGAAATAAGTTAATTATGCAATACAAATAGGCTGTATTTTAAATACTTTGTTATGTAAGTAGGTACGTATCTATCTACAACAATAGACATTTCAACTAAAAAGTTTTTCTCAGCGTAGGTAATAGAAAGCTAGTGACAAATAAATAAAAACAATTTCAAATAGTTTACCACAAAAACTACTGAACCAGTTCTGATATCATTATTATGACACTACACGGAAGGAACAAAAATCGTCGAAGTAGGGATATGTGTAAATACACAAAAAAATACATACCTACAGCCGAATTTTGTACCTCTTCTTTTGGAAGTTGTAGTACCCACCCATCCATACTGTTCCTACCGAACACATATCACATTATTTTAGACATGAAGTCTTCAAACCCAGACTAAACAAACGTCTACAGGTACATTTTCTACCACATCATTCATAATGACAATAGGAATAATGCGTGTGTGGTGTGTCAATCAAAAACTCCTAACGTCTGAGTCGAGCGATAAACACCACAAATTATGGATGATTCAATAAATGCAAGTTTTTCGAAAGATCATACAAATGGATGATTCAATAACAGCAAGTTTTAATACCTAATTTTTATCCGATTACATAACTTTGGCT
Organism: Alsophila aescularia; assembly: GCA_946251855.1. Taxonomy (NCBI): domain Eukaryota; kingdom Metazoa; phylum Arthropoda; class Insecta; order Lepidoptera; family Geometridae; genus Alsophila; species Alsophila aescularia. The sequence goes on along the minus strand of OX276375.1, from coordinate 14,121,311 downwards.
ACTTCTTGGATGATATAAGGTTTCGTAATACAGTTTGTAATGTAACATTTCGTAATGGCGCGTAACAGAATGTGCTCTTTGTTACTTCCCTTAGTACGATTACGTATGAAAACATGCAGAATTCATTTGAGCCTACGAATAATAATAAGTATATTCGTAGACTTTAAAGTCTAAAGTGAATGTTATTTTCCCCAAAAAGAGTCATCCTTCCTTTTTATCTTTGCATGAAACCAAGGCATTTAAAAAATAGATAAGACCAAGATCCATGTATAACGATCCTTTTGACCCGGAACCGATTGCAGTCAATGGTGTACCGCTTGAAGATGTCCAAAAATATTGCAATTAGGTAAGAACAACTTTGAGAAGGAAACCATCAGAGTTGGGCGGCATTCGCAAGCTTCGTCAAGTCTTCTCGTCGTCCACACCACAGTGCCTGAAAACAAAAGTCTTCACAGTGCGTCAAACCTACTTATAGCCATGACCTACAGAGCCGAAACATGGACACTCACGGTCAAACTAGTCCACAAGTTTAAGATCGCTCAGCGAGCTATGGAGAAAGCTATGCTCCAAGCATAGTTCTCATAGCATAGTTTCTCTGAAGGACAAGATTCGTAATGAAGATATCCGACAGAGAACCAAGGTAACCGACATAGCTCTAAGGATAAGCAAGCTAAAGTGGCAGTGGGTGGCTCACATTTCCCGAACAACCGATAACTATTGGGGTAGACGAGTTCTCGAGTGGAGACCACGTTTAGGCAAATGTAGTGTAGGGCGCCCTGTGTCCAAGTGGAGTAACGACCTGCGAAAAGCGGCTAGAAGAAACTGGATGAGGAGAGCAGAAGACCGAAATTAGTGGCGTGCATTAGGAGAGGCCTACGTCCAGCCGTAGACAAATATAGGCTGATGATGTGCCAGATTAAAAACAGTTACATTGCTATAAATTGTAATTTACTGTTATGATTTCAGGTGAGACCTGCTTATCGAAATCATCACTTCTCTTCATCAGTAATAACTATTTCACTAATTCCTATATTATTCTAAACTAGTTGTTCCCTGTGGCTTTGCCCACGTGGTCATTTATCTGGGTTAAAAGTAACCTATGTGTTATTACAGTACCAAAAATACCTATAAAGTACATTATATAAAAATTTGTTCATCCGTCAAATATATTTAAATAAGATAGATAGATAGATAGATTCAAATAGATTTTTATCGATTGCTCGGCTTCTACTTGTCAGATTGAGATACCTGCAGTACCTACATTTGTTTTGAAGTCAAACCCTAAGCATTCCAACAATTAAAACCGCGTAGCAATTGATCCATTTGTATTTAAGTGATGCGCGACAAACAGATACGATTATTAAAAACGTTATATTCTTGTTCAGTAGCTTATTTTAATTACTTACCCTGTGCGGTTTTTCATCGCTCCGTGCTTCGGAGGGCACGTTAAGCTGTCGGTCGCGGCTGTTATTAATTAATAGCAGTCGTTAAGCCATGTCAGAGGCCCTCGGGCGGCTAGACAAACTCTGACATCAGAGGCCAGCACTACCTCATACGACAAACAAGTACTTACCCTAGGCCATCTTTTTTATTTTCGACTTTTTGTCACTTATTGCTTTATTATATTCTATCTATCTTCTGTATAGAAGATAGATAGATAGATAGGTAGAGATATAAGAAAATATTTGTTAGTTGGTTTGTTTGTTGCTCTTTCACGCAGCAGTGATTTTTCACATAGTTTTACTTCAAGGACCGGAATATGTGTGATGTGGCAGTGCTTATTAATAAGTAAATATAAAAATAAATAAAAGCACGTGAAACCACAGGGCGGGCTAGTATCTTTTAAATATTCAAAAGGAAAAATTTAAACTTGAAAGAAGATTTTGGAGTGTCGTTACGATAGCGTAAAGATCCTGGCGCGTTAATCGATGGTTTATGAATGAAACCAGAAATGAATGTTGTAAACAAGACGCGCGATGGGTGTGGCAGCATAATATTATGCCACTCAGAGCAATGGGGATGGTGCCGATTTGAATTCCGTTCCGTCCGTAATCCAATTTCTTCCTCTAGAAAACTAGTAAGGTTTTTATTGTATTGATTTCTAAATCTCTAAAATTTAATATAGTTTATGACTCAAGATAAGATGTTTACATCTATACATAAAAAAACACCGTGATGTACTCGTGTACTGTATACTGTACTGTACTCGACAAAGCACAGCTAGAGATTTGAAATTTGGAGGAATTATTCCTTTAGTACCTAAGGGGGTGAAAGAGGGTGGCAAAGTTTGCACGCGGGCAAAGCCGTAGGGCTCAGGTAGTTTTCAATAAACGTCATACAAAAATAAGCCCAATTACATATATGTCTATCAGCAAGGTTTCATATTCTATAGCTAACCACAAGGCCAATGTGTTTTCCTGTATACATTAATATATTGATTGGGAATTTCACCTTTATTGACTTTGTAACTATTCAAACTGGGAAATACTCCCAACTAAAAAGTACGAGAAGAAGCGGGAATATTTATGTTGAAGTAATTAATTGCTTAATTATGTTACTTTTAAACTTTGCATATAGTTAATTGCTCGAAATTGATTTAGTAATATGTTCATCATCAGCATGTAAATATATAATACATGGAATAAATAACGTTTATACCTAACCTCAACTTGTCTGTCGCCAACTTTAAAAGTAGATCAATATCATCTGTAATTATTTAAACTCAACCTAGATACTGTCAACTAATAACTCTGTTACATAAAGCCAATGTCAGTATGTTACTTTGTTGAGTATCAATTATACCATAGAATAAATAATAGTACAACCATACTCACATAGATTATCGTACATACTATATTTTTTGCTTTGTTCTTAATTAGTATGGATTTTAGTGTTCTGGGGTTGCAGTCTCGTCATAGTTAGCGATTGCTTTACAATCAAATTCGGCTGCAATTCAAAATCGATAGGTTTTGACAATAATTGTCAAATGTTACGATTTTTATCGGTATTTGTACTATAGAGACTAGCGAATATCGTTATAATCTGACTTTACGACCGAGATCGTAAAGCAATCGCTATCTATGTCATGTCTGCCGGTCTTGGCACAGAATAGTACTCTGGTCCTGGTCAGTCGCACAGGGCGTCTTCAAAATAACCACACGCCTCTTCTTCACAATTAAAACCACACTAAGTTTTCTAGCCATCCTCGCTTTTATATTATAAGCCGCAGCTTAAAGGAACACATAGGACAGCAAACCAATGGATTCCATTCTTCCTCTGAATTTATACTGTCCAATCCAAAGATTGTCTGGAAGAGATCGTTTTAAACGATAAGACCGCTTATTGTAATACCATAGTCTAGGTATATTATAACTTGCTATTTTGTTTGTAACTGGTATGCAATAACGAATTTCGTACCGTACATTTCCTCCCCACACCACACTAAAAAATATTATTTTTTATTCGGGACAATCCCACACCAATTACCTAGCCCCAAACTAGGATACCCTGTAATATGGGCACTAGATAACGGATAAACATACATAGATACGAATATTACATCCATGACTCTGAAACAAACATTTCTGCTCATCACACAAATGAGGCACCATAATAGTCAACATCACACTCTTTTCAAGACTTCTCTTCAGCCATAACCACCCTTCCTTAAACAGGATTTTCGCCGCAATACGCCTTCAATATTATGAAGTACGCAGCACATAAAGGGCCCGATGTAATACGTGACGATATGTGACCAACGACCAATAAAAAGGGAACTTAATAATAAAACGTTATGGGCCTTTTGGAAAATTGCTTTCATCCGTTCAGGTCAGCACAAACAGGATTAACAGGGTTTATTTAGGTAGGTGTTTTGTATTAAGATTACATAAATATAATGGATCAGATCCTTCTATCATACATAATCAGATCTTACTTTAGTTATTCATTTATACGTACTAACTATTCGTGACCCTCACGGATACGGCGGCATGACTAATATACTTCATAAGGGAAGCAGGTATGGAAGCACCTGCACTGCAGTGGGCCAAAAATACACAATTAAAAATATAGGTAATGCGGCAAAGGGCTTCAAATAATCAGAGGAGGATCTTACTGAGTAAGATGTAGTATGCAGAACATGCTACGTGTTTTTATTCTGTGGTATTGACAGGAGATTTCTCAGTTGTCTGCCAAATCCACGCAATTTGGAACTGCTCCATATTTGCCAGCATAAGAAAAGGATGGAAAATTAATAAACAAATAGAGTAATAATATTATAAGTTATTTACTTCTAACAATAAGTGATTGCACGCCTTTTAGCCCACAAACAATGTTCAAAAAAACTGTAATACCTATTTCATTATCAGAATGATTACATAAATAAACTAATAACAGGGTGCTGGGTTCAAGGCAGCAAAACTTTAACGAAACGTCTGCTAATCTATATTACCGATTTGATGTAAATATGTAGGTATTTGAATTCCAACAATTATAATAAATATGATTATCATGCACAGAAAAAAGTCCAATGGCTCAACAATTAAGACAGTGTGTGAAAAATTAAAACATATCGCAGTTCTGTGGGAGCAGGTTTACCGCAGAAACAGGTGTATTTAATTTCATGCCACATGCCGTGGATTTTCAAAAAGAACTGGTTTATCAATTATTACGTAATATTAGTTTTAATAATATTAATATCACTAGTGGCTCTGTGAGCTGTAAACCTCGCGAGTACAAACTTTTTTGCAAACAATCTAGCTGTGTACAGTAGCGCCGTCTAGTTACCTTATTGTAAAACTAACATTGATAACCAAGGTGCTCCATCAATCCCTACCTAGTAGGTAAAGGGCTGATTCCACTGGTAGAAACCTAAAAGTGAGCAATTTACTACATTTTGAGGAGCTATTCTGCTCATCACTCCGAAGATCCTCATTCTCAACTTAAAGTTGCTACCTTTCAATTGAAAAAGAACCGTCGAAATTGGATCTAATAAGGCGGCGATATTCAGTAGCCCCCTTTTTGCCCCTTTTTGGAGGAAGTACCCTCTCAATCAAAAATCCCCGACGACTATAAAATTGTGAAAATTTGTCTAATCTGTATACCAAGTTTCGTCTAGATCGGTTGAGAAATGCGACCTGTAGAGGAGATCAACCGGAGATGCGGACAGAGATCCGTACATACGAAAGCATATTTGCCCAAGCTGAAACAGAGACGCTACGCTCGCGCTTCGCGCTCGCTCGGTCAATGATGCACTCGAATTAATGTTTGATTGTGTTATTATTGCTATTTGATTTGATATTGCTCTTTATTACAGCGGATATGGTTAATGGGAATGATCAAGTATCAATATTTCCTATTAAAGTTGGTAGTTATTTGATTTACTTGTGTCTCTCAAATGCAATTGAAAAAAATACAGCACAAAAACCAAAGTTAACAAATAACAACCCTGTATCTGTGTGTCAGTTCTATGATAGTTGCATGTAAACCACTTTAAGTAGCGCGACCGCTTTACCTGGTTCTAGTATTCCTACTTTGCAAGCTCACACCATACCACATCACACAAATACTATTACCATACATAGTGATCATAATATTATTACAGAGGCTTTCAACGTATCTACTAGACAGTTACATCATACAGCTTCAATCAGTTACCGAGCTATAATATAATATTGCTACGCATCTTACTAAAGGCAAGGCAGGTCTATTTGATAGCGGTAAGCCTTAGCCTACTTAGACACACTACTGCTTACTTAACACACGCGAATTTATGTCACATATCACTTTGATATTTTGTTTAATGAACTTACTAGGTGCTAGGGAATGTTAGTCGTTTGAGGTAGTGGCATAAAAGCTGTTCTTGGAGATCGATATTCAGAAAATGATTGCAAAATCAGATCATGGGTAGAGAAAATAAAATGTATGGTTTAGGAAATAATTATTCTCGTACCTTGAAGTAAACCTAGGGAATGTTAGTCGTTTGAGAAATGCAAAATGAAACGGTACTAGAGTGTAGGTTTAAGTTATAATCATTCCATTATCTTGAAGTAAAGCTAGAGAATGAAAGTTGTTTGAGAAAAACAAAATAAAACAGAACAAGAGTAGAGGTTTAAGATTCTAATATCTATAAGTAAGGGAACGGTAGATTTTTAGGAATACAAAATGAAACAGAACAAGATAAGTATTTTAAATAATGATACTAATATCTTGAAAAATCACTTGATACTAATATCTTGAAACAAGGGAACGTCGTTTGAAAAGAATTAAATTATTAGGAAGAAGTTCACCAGTATATGTAAAAGTTCGTATACGCTTATACAATGCGTGCGAGATTGTGAAGCAGGTCGAAAAATACCGTTTAAATCGAATTTTAATGCTATCATTAAATTACAACAGCCCAGCACTGGAATGATAACAAATCAGCCTAATACGTTTCGTAAATATTGCATATAAAGGTATAAAAGCCAATAAATCAAAATTATTTATTCGCGTAAAATATTTCCTATATCTGACGTAATAAGATAACAATGGCATTGAGAATATAGAAATCATTACTTTCTACACTGTGTATGCACACGTACAAAGCGATAAGGCTCTCAGTACAATCAACATCAAAAACTCAATTTACCACCTTATCTCAATAAGATATTAAAAACTACCTTGGCAACTCCATATAAATCAAACATTTTACACTGAGGTATGGTATGGATATGTAAAAAGTTTCCAGTTCGTACGTACAGAATGTTGTAAGTAGTTAATATGCCGATATGTGAGTACTTGATAACACGTGATGCAGTAATTGGGAAACTGGACGTTTAATGAAAAGCTAAATATTTTAGTTATCGGTAGAAATACTTGTTTGCCGTTGCATCGTTAACATAGTTTGTTTTGTAATCCCAGACCATTGATGTAAAAAAAATAGTTTTGATTAGAGTGTTATGGAAAAACTCTTAAACAAATGTATACAAATACCACGTAAGACTCCTTAGGACAATAACTGAGTTGAAGAAGGATCGGGTCGTCTATTTTCTACTCATGTGCCTCTCTGTTCTGCTTAAATTCTTCTTTATTATAGATAAATGCGCCCACCCGCGTGAGGGATGATGGGAAAGTATCCTATGTGTTATTCCAGGGTATAAGCTATCTCCATTCCAAATTTCATCATAATCCGTTCAGCCGTTTGAGAGTGAAGTATGATGATGATGACGAAAATTATCCTATGTGTTATTCCAGGGCATAAACTATCTTCGCTTCAAATTTCTTCAACATCAAATGATGGTTATGAAAAAAAAACTATGTGTTATTCTAATGTATAAGCTCATTTCAAATTTAATCAAAACACGTCCAGCCGTTATCACGTGGAAGCTCCCCAAACAAACTAACAGACAACGTTTCACTTTTATAAATAGATGTGGATTTATAGGTTTGCAGTCGGATAGTGAACAAAATTATCGAGAGCGCATAATCACTAATGTCTAGACAGTTTTCTTGACTATGAGTGAGCCTACCATAACTTATCAACGAAAGTTTTAATAAAATAACAATATATAAAAGTATTTTATAATTTGTTCTACTTAACCGTTTATACGAAGGACAGTCTATTATCATCAATCACATGCCTACTCTAAGTTTTGACAACAACAATATAGTTATAATAATAAATGACCAAACTAAGGTCAACATTTACCTACACAAATAATATAGGTACCTACCTAATACTTTGCCGACCACTCTTGGCACTTACACATGCCTAGAAAACCAACACCCGCCTAGAAATATGGCATACCAGTAACCATACGTAAATAGAAATAAGAAAGTTTTTGAAAAGATTTTAGGACAGGTTATTTTATTCCGAGCGATAATAGCCGGATAATTATTTAGTCGCTCAATACATTTACAAGGAATAAAATTAACTGTTTATAGCAGTTATCGCAGCGTTTTATTATTTTGTACTAGTGAATTGACCGAGCCTTTAAAATTAAGCCTTAAGAATGTCACGAGGCGATCCTTGGGTTTGTGTTTGTTCCACTAGCCCAGGGACCAAACCTCAGTGGACACAAAAGTACAGGAACAATTAGGAGCACAGGAACAGGGGGAGATGTTGATAAACAGAGGCTTCACCTTCGTGGACTCGTTGTAGCAGAAGATGACCATGTACAGAGATAGCTGGCCTATCAGCAACGCTTGCAGGACTCTGCTAGTCGAGCTGGTCCTTCCTTACTAAACACGAACACGCCCCAAGCTAGAAGTCAGCATTTTGGTGGGCATTCTATTGGCCGTTATTTTAGGTACGTGGTATTTAAGCAGTAATTTAAACTGCCAGATATAGATACATAAATTATTAATTTATTTACCACTTTTTATCAGTTTTTTTTTAAAACATCGACATGAGCCAAAACAATATCGGAATGACAATCTAGGAATGACAGGTTATTTGAATTTAGAATTAAATAATGACAAACTATCAAATGGAATGAAATGGATTATGAAAGAATTAAGAATTTATCAAAGAGGTTTCACATCGTCACAAGAAAATATAGAAACGGCAGAAGAGATCGAGACAAATAAGTATAAATAGACAAACATCCCGAAATACTATCTTACCTCTTTTCATGAAGATGCTCTTTGCTCTTTGCATTTCTAAAAATCCACCATTTAAAAAAACTGTTATTCCGCCATCAATAAAACGAATGTCAATCAATAGGGAACATTATAATAAATAAAAAGTATTCTATAAAATAACCCACAAGTAATATACCTTCTGAGATACTCATATTTGGGTTCAAAAATCATTATTTTTCGACAAAGTTCACGATGATTAATAATTTTTCGTGCAACTACGGGATGGCGCACAATAAATTGTATCCGCTGAATCCCCTTTGACGCTCTAGTGACCAAATTCCACGACGACGAATCCCCCTTGGTCGCTGCAGAATCCTAAAAAAACATGGAAGTTAACTTTAACCGTTTGACCGATTTAAATCGATTTAAATGTAATCTCGCATTTATTATCGAATCTGTGTGTTTCTCTCTTCAAAGGAATACATATATTATACGTAAAAACACCAAAAAAAATGTTTTTTTAAATGAACCCATGGCCTTTCTCCGCGAGCCGTAAATTTTTGCAAGTTTTGTTGGTTTTCACAAAAATATTCTGGTGACTTTTTTACTAAACTGTTTGTGTTGATGTTTTAATGTTAACGGATTGGTAGGTTCATCTAGTATTTAAATAAAACAAAAAAATAGTGTGTCATCCAATGAGATTTTACCAATAGAGACGTCATACCCATTATTAAACACTAAAAACACGGCGAAATTGTACTAAGCTACTTACATAGAACTTAAGCAACTATATTTGCATCACTGAAGAGGCTAAAAGATCACAGAGATATACAGAACCGCGTCGTCAAAAAGAAATAAACATATTATGTTCTCAGTTACAATGAGTTGCAGTGAGCGGCCGATCGCCAATCACCGCCGATGACGGCCTGTGAAGCCAAGTGCGTCGGCTAGCAGCTGGAGCAACTGGGGCAAAATGGATAGAAGGGTTAATTCAAGCCGAAACTAAAATGTTTTTTTTTTAAAACAAATTCTTTCATAATAATAGTTCTATATATCCCTGAGAACGCCCGTATGTTCGCCGGACACTTAAATCATGCGCGTAAATTTGTTTTTTTGTGAATTGCTTATAGTATAAATTACATAATGTTATATACCATTTTATAGCTAAAACAAAAAAGAACTTTAAAAAAATACCATTAACCTATCAAAAATATACTCATGTTAACATTTTCCCGCCAAAAATGACGAAAGGCACTTTGAAGCACATTGTGACAATCGTCACTTGCGATACACTAAACACAAAACTATTTTAATATGTTCTTTACAGTATTATTATACGTAATGAAACAAAATACAAGCTATAAATCACTAAAAACAACACAAATAAAAAATCACGCGGATTGATCTCACTAGGACAACCTAACCTCACAAAAAAAAACGATTAGGACCGAAGCACTTTATTCTCCAATAAAATTGCTCGTTTCAAGCTGTTTTCAAATATATGTAACACCATGGCAACGTTCCATATACAAAGACCCGTCTCTCCTTCTTAGTTTGTAATCTTACGTAGTTTTTATATACTCTTTGGTTTGTTGTAATCGAGATTTTTTGCTAAATTTAATACCTCAGATTTCATTATTGCAATTATCGAAGGAAACTCAAATTTTTGAAAAATAAAATCCTGCTTGTGTTACTCGCTGATAATTTAGCTGAATGAAAATTCTTTATGTGAAAGAATTTTTAAAATCGGGTCTGTATTTTTTGAGTTTATCTATTACAAACAAACAATCAAATTTTTCCTCTTTATAATAATAGTGTAGACAAATACAATACTCTATCCTAATTCAATACAATTATGGTTGCAACTCCGCTAGACTCCGCCCGACTGAAGATCGTCAGCCGTGGCCTTTATGGAGTGGAGCGCAGACTTACGATCGTCAGCCGTTGGTAAGCCCCAACATCCCCTAGCATCATACGAACTAACAACGCTGCGTGTCATTATCGCGTTCTCTCTGTCGCTCTTACACGTAACCCGCTACTTGTCTCGTTCGTGTATTTTCCATTTTCAATACCGTAAACATTACTTAAAAATTGAAAGACATATCCTTCCTGCCTTTCACAGTTGTCCCAGAGTATGTAATGCGCTTTCTAAACACACAAGATGGCATTTTGTGATGGCGTGTATTTACGACGCAACCGTTGCCATTCTGTTTGGGACTAAGTCGACACAAGCTGATTAGCTTGTGTTTGCTTTGCCATGCAGAGTAGAGTACAACGTATCTACCTCAGTTTATATATAACATCATTGATGTCATCGCTTTTGTTTCCAAAATACGTTTTTTTTTCTGAAACTACTCCCATTTTTGGCTTCATCATTTTTCCGCGGTGCCCTCTCCTTACATAATAATTTCATAACACTTTGGTTTGGTTTGTCAGTGGCTACATATATTCAGCCAATCACAGGCCGAGTGTTGTACGGATCCGCCAAACCGTTCAGGAAGGAACGGAAAATAAGTTTTTCACGCCATTTTGCCGTCTTGCCACAGTGATGTCATGGTCACGTAGTCGGAGTGTATTTACAATATTGTTTTTTTTTATAGCGGGGATACTTATTTCTTCAGATAGCTATTCTAGGGTGGTTCCCTAGCCAAGACAGCAGAACAGTATGTATTGTCCTAACGCTTATTAACGACAGAATAAATAATGTTCAAACCCAAATATCCCGGAGAGTATATCACTAAGGCGTTTTTTTTGGAAAACTTTATGTTTCTTATATTTTTTTTCCTATATCTAATGACACTGGTTTCAATGATAGCAGAGAAATTGGTTTTTTTAAATAGTAAACGTAGTAGGTTTGCCAATAAGGTTAAGGTTAAGGTTAGGTTGCTTTTTAGTTCTTCTTCTTCTTGTTTAAAGCCCAGCTCTTGTCGGTGGAGGCTCTTTTGTCGGGATGTTGAAATTAATGTCATGGAGACTAATATTATACAAAGACGAATTTCATTGTTCGTACGGTTTAGAGCCAGATATGACTAGGACGTGGGCTTGGTCCTTTACTGTTAGCTTTCGAGTTTATTTTGTAAAACCCAAATACTTATATTGATTTTTTACTTATAAATAAAATGATTTTATTATGTTACTAATAAGTAATGTTGGCACCCACTTTTATATTTTAAGATACCAGTGAACTGAGTTGAAACTCCATTTATTACGTGTCTCTTAGTAATAGGACGGAGCTGCGCTCAATAAAGTTTTCATTGAGTAATAATGCGAATAAATAATCATGGTAGTTGGTTTCCAATATCCAGGCATTTTTTTTTAGCTTCGCTTACACTTTTCTTAGCATAGATTTTCCTATCTTCACCGAAATATCCATCAAAATGTCAGACAGATCAATCCCGCTGAAATTAATAGGAATGTCGTCATATATTCATCATTTACTAGCTTTCCCGACCGCGACTTCGTCCGCGCGGACTACTGTTTATCGCGACAAAAGCATCTTAGATTTCTAGGATATTAAAAACCAATGCTCTTGATGTTTTTGATATACTTGTTATTTCGTTTCCATGGCAACCGTTTCTTACAGCGAGTAATCAACATTTTCCAGTTATTTCAGTTTTCCAGTGGAAACTTTCAATTTTCCTGGATAAAAAGTATCCTATGGTTCCAGGGTATAAGCTATCTCCATTCCAAATTTCATCAAAATCTGTCCAGCTGCGCGTGAAAGCTTCCCAAACAAACAAAAAACAGACAACGTTTCACTTTTATATATTGGTATGGGACTGCCTCGGCGCGGCGTCTGGCTGTCTTCACTTATCCAACAGCTAAAAAGTAAAATGGTGATGTGATTTTTTTACACCTGACTAGATTCGTCTTGTGATCTGCAAATTCAATTCAGAGCAATATATAACTTAGTTCATCCATGCACTTAAGTAAAGTATACTCGTATCACACAACACAAACGCATCTCTGTTTTCTTTAACGGTTTTATTTTAAACGGGGTTTTTACCGGTTAATACCGTTTTTTATGCTCAAGTGGTTAGTAATTGAAGTTTTACCCCCTTCTTATTGATCGATTGTTCTGAAATTTGTTACACACAAAACTCTGATAAAAATACAATTATGTATATTCAGTATCAATGTAAATCCAAGATGGGCGCCGCCACAAAATGGCGGAAAACATATATATGAAAAAATAATATAAAATCCCCCCCTAACCCCCTATACCCCTTACTCCTATATAAAAGGGGTTGAAATATATATATTTATTTATATATATATATATATATATATATATATATATATATATATATATATATATATATATATATATATATATACTTGAAACGTACCTGCAGTAACTGGCATGATCCATGATCCACTGATAGCAATTATTTATTCTGAGCTGATAGTAAGAAAATATAAAATAAATAAAAAATATTTTAAGTTATACGGTTTTTATTGTAAATAAGATAATCTAGGTACTAAAAACTAAAAAATAAAATAAAATTGTGGAGCGAGTCGAATTTCTATCCATATATATATATATATATATATTTTATATTTTCTTACTATCAGCTCAGAATAAATAATTGCTATCAGTGGATCATGGATCATGCCAGTTACTGCAGGTACGTTTCAAGTAATGCGGTAGTAAATATCTACTAAGATGTGCATCCGGTGCTGATCTCCTTACATAATGTCAGGTCTGTCGTTAAACTATAACAGAACTGCCGCTGTGGTGTAAATGTGCAAAGTGTTTTCATTGGTGGATAAGATATCTTCAATTGACTGGAATGTTATTAAATGAGAAAATTATTTATTAACTAACTGCGCCCCGTGGTGTCACCCGCGTGAACAATTATGAAAATTGTAGATAATGAAAATTGATGGTGATGAAAAAGGATGATGATGATGATGATGATGATGATGATGAAAATGTATGATGATGATGATGATGAAAAGTAGCTTATGTGTTAATCCAGGGTATAAGGTATCTCCATTCCTAATTTCGCTCAAATCCACATTCAGCAGTTTGAGCGTGAAGGATTGACAAACATACACACACAAACTTTTGCCTTTATAATATTATTGTGATTATAATATACATATTTTTTACTTTGATATAATTTTGGTTCGTCCATTCAAACCAGATTGCTCAAAGGTTAGGTATTTGGGACATATTATATTTGTGATAATGTCACAATCAAAATGACAAATAAAGTATGTAAGAACCATCATATCCTCATCATCAGCCGGAAGACGTACACTGTTTAATATTGGCCTCCCCAATTCGGTGATTTTTGCTATTTCATCGTGATTGGAAGCCGTCTCAGTGATTGTAAATGTAAGGCATTTTCAGAAAACTATGTTTTATATGGCCTTCAAGAGTAATTCTCAAAAATTACTTAAAAAATTGTGAAAACTGTCCTGTCGAATGGTTCCAAGTCAACTTCTAGTTGAATCTTACCAGATTTACTTCACTGATTTATACATGAAGATGAGCTTAAAATTCAAAGCATTTATAGGAGTTATAAATGTCAATCTCGAGCAAGTGCAGCTTATAATAAAATTATAAACCGACAGTTCATTCGTCTGCAAGCTTACTTTAGCTTACTACATCAAGCTTACGTAAGACATAACATGTAATTTACTAACCTATTCATGATTTTCTCATATCTGTGTTTCCTATCCTTCTATGAACGATGGGTTGGCACACGACTTCAAAATAATCATAAAATTTATTTGATGTGGTCGGAGCGAAATGAGCATTTCCGTTAATGCCATTCATTCATGTGCACATTAGCTGCTACCACACAATTTTAATAAAAATTAATAATTGATTTTAATGATAATTGTTTACCTGTAACCTTTCTCTAATACCTTTTTGTTTTAAATAAGTTGTAATGTATGATCGATTGTATGCCTCTAAATAGTGCCCGTTAAGTTTTCATTGCACAGAATAATTTAATTATCAACTAGCTGATGCCCGCGGCTTCGCACGCGTTGTCATTTATCTAGGTTAAAAGTACTCTGTGTGCTATTCCAAGACCTAAAATATCAATATACCAACATTTGACCAAAATTCCTTCAGCCGTCAAAAATATTTTTATCGATTGCTCGGCTTTTACTCAACGGATTGAGATACCAAGTACCCCAGTTCTTAAGCCAAGCCCTAACCTATCCAACAGTGAAAATTACATCGCAATCGGTTCAGTAGTTTTTACGTGATGCGCGAACAAACATACAGACGAACAAGCTAACAAACAAACAGACAAACAGACAGATACGATTTAAAAAATGATCTATTCTTGTTCAATAGCTTATTTTAAGTACCCTGGACCATATTCTTTTTAATTATTTTCTTTGTACAGAACTTTTCATTATTATTGCTTTTTTCTAAGTATAGATGAGCTCGACGAACTTAATAAAATATATCATTCTCTCAAAATATATTTTGCGTCAGCCGTCCGTAAATTGGTTTTAAAATCAATTATTTCGTCTAGATTTATTGATTATCTCAGCTCAGGTTAATGCATCACCTTGGTTGAGTTGCGTCCCTTTTGTATATTCAAACAAGTAGCTACCAAACCTATAGAAAAATTCTTTTAAATTTAGTACATCTATACAGATTTGCATTACATTACCCACATGGTTACATTACAAACGTATACATAATATGCAAGTGTAAGCATAACAACTTAACAACCTATAAATTATAAAAGGCAGTAGACATTGGGACAGTTATAGGCACGTTTCAAATATAGGATCGTATTTTGAACGAGAAATTATGTGTTGCTTCGCATAATTCTATATTTAATTTGCATATCATATTTTCTACTTCCGAATTCTATCGGCTGATCGCGAAAATTTGAATGGAAAATACATGTCAAAGTTACATTTTACTTATTAACACGAAAACATGGTATATAAATAACTAACTCCAAAGCTTTCGCAAGTAGACCATACATATCCCGATCGCACCCAGACGGCGCGTCATACACATACCCGTCTGTAGATATCTCCAGATGTGTGTCCCCTACTGGAGTAGTTATTTTCCACGTAAAATGTACATACATTGGAGACTTTAGCTTTATCGACATCAGACTCAATCAGGCTCGCGGTCTTTACATCAGATGAAATGAGAAATGCCAAGTATTTATTGTTCTTTGTCATGGCGAGATTTTGTTTTTATTAGCTCTGTGAAATGTTACTACGAATGAGATGCATAAACTTATAATAAATTAACGCATGGTACCAATCTGAGATTGTTTTCCAAATTTTAGTATGAGAAATTGATATTGCCTTTCATGAAGCATGAATGCTTTACTTTACCAGCTTATATTTTACTATAGGCTATCCGTAGCTGGCCACCAGGTTCTATTGGGCACCTAGCAGCTTGCTCAAGATCCACATGGGTCTGCATGTGGATCGTGAGCAAGCTGCTAGGAAAAAAAATGAATCAAAGGAAAATGACGATGTCAAAAATAGAGCAGAAATATGGAGAGTTAAGACATAAAGATTCCATCGCTGATTCCCCTTGTATGACACAAAGCTAGAAGGGTAAATCTTTAAAGATGACCAATGTAGTAGGAAGGTGTGCCTAAGTATTTAATTGTAACTACGACAGGCGCCAGTGTAACCTAACAGGCAACACTAGTGCGGTTTGCCACGGTCGTCCTTGGACGACTTAACATCGATAACGGAGTAGTTTGATAACAAATTGGTATATGCGGAATTGTTTACTTTGTACGTGGAACAAAGGAATGACTGACGTAATTCTATTCTAGGTTCATTTCGCTTTGGTCAAGTTTACACTCGACTCAGTATTATTTGTGTTTAGTATGTAATGACTGATTACAGCAACTAAATCGTTTTTGGTATAAGACGTACTCTGTATGGAAATCAATACTACCTAACTATTGATTTCCAACAGATTAAAAGTTACGACACCTACTTATATGGGTAGAGATAAAGTGGTAAGGTTTTCAGTTTAAGGGTTCTGATGTAGTATACTTACAAATAATACTACAACTTCTACGGCAACTGGTTAAGAAAGATAGTATATTATTATGAAAACTGGTCCACTTTACCATTTACCAGTGATGAATTACGCCACAGAAACTTATTGGCCTGATTTACAGGCTCAAAGTCACTCAACGAACTATGGAGAGACCTATGCTTGGGATGTTTTTGCATGATAAATTCCGGAATATGGATATCCGCAACAGAACTAAAGTTAGAGTTACCGGAATAGCTCTCAGATATTGCAATTTGAAGTGGCAACAGGCAGGCCACATAGCTCGTAGAACCGACAACAATTGGGGTATAAAGGTTCTCGAATGGCGTAGGGTGGCTTCCAAGCAGAGAACGGAATAAAAATTTTGTGGACCCACGGAGCATTATTTTTGGACCTGATTACACTAAACCAGACAACCTGGTGAGAATGGCGGGGTTATCTGGATGTAAATTGCAAATTGTGGCGTTCCATGGGCAAGCGGGGGAGGCCTACGTTCGGCAGTGTGGACGTCTTTCGGCTCAGATGATGATGCTAATAAAGAATGCTTAAAAAATAAAACCTTGATGCTGACGATTATATAAAGAAATTATACAGAATAAACCGATAACCGTTAATAACCGTTGGGGTAGACGTGTTCTCGAGTGGAGAACACGTTTAGGCAAACGTAGCGTAGGACGCCCTGTGGCCAGGTGGAGTGAAGACCTGCGAAAAGCGGGTGGAAGAAAATGGATGAGGAGAGCTGAAGACCGAGCTCAGTGGCGTTCATTAGGAGAGACCTACGTCCTGTAGTGGACAGATATAGGCTGAAGATTATGATGATGATGATGATAGAGAATAAATTAAATTAAATTTAAATAAACTTGAAGAGCGCAAGTGTTAAAGTAGCATGATTTTCGCAATACCAAATATACTGCCTTCCGTCACAGTACAGTTCGGTCCACATAATATATCCTCTACGATATATGTGTGCATTGGTGAACTTAAAACCCAAACATATATGTAATAACATCAAAATAAAAAGAATCTAAATAATTATTAGTATCGATCTAAATTCAAATTGAAACGGCTAAGATGAACGACGCGCGGGCTCGTGGCGCGAAGACAGCCGGACACGCCGCACGCCAATTAACGCGGCGCGTTCACACGGCTGTCCGCCTCACTGATACCCTTCCCGCACACCATCCGCGTAACGAGCATTAACCTGTCTTACCACTTACAAAACCAGCGGCTGAACTAACGCAAACGCACGCGTTCACGCTCATACCGGATAGGGACTTGCATCGTCTCGATTTGAAAATAGAGAAACTCAAACATTCGCCCGATTATCGGGATCGCTGTCGATGGTCGGTCACTGCCGCCCGCCCGCTCGCCTCGCCCTGCACTATTTATATCGAAAAGAGAGAACTGCGTTTCGACACTTTACGTATGTGTGTAAGTACCTTTATTTTATTACCATTTGTAGCCGGTTTTAGCTGCAATGATTAGGAACCGTGGTATATTTTATTGTGGAACATTATTATGGTGCGCTTCACTGTTGAATTTTCAAATTTTAATTTTATATTTGTACAGGTTTGTTATGCAACATTCCATGGATATGATTTTGATTACATTGATATTAGATTCAAACTTTTCAGCGAGAAATATATATTTTAGTATTAACAACGGTTATTAATGAAGAGATATGCAGTTTTTATATGCTTTATATTAGCTTCACTTCTATGTTTGTATGTTTGTAACCGACTCCTTTGGACGCTATTTTGACCCACTTTAAACGGTCAGATTTCATTCTAATTTTGCACACCTGTCAAAGACCGATGACAATGCAATAAATCGAAAAAAATATTTAAAAAAACTAAAAAGTAGAAAATAAATAATAGTTTAAAAAAACTAAAAAACACGCTTTATATAGAAAACCAAACTAAAAAATAGAAAATAAATTTTAATAGTGTAAATAAGAAAAAAAAGTTTTATTTAAAAAAAAGCGTGGGGTGCTTCTCATATCTGTCAATGAAATATTTATAACTATTGACCCATGCCCCACGATTTTTTTGAAATAAATCATTTTTTTCTTATTTACACTATTAAAATTTATTTTCTATTTTTTAGTTTGGTTTTCTATATAAAGCGTGTTTTTTAGTTTTTTAAACTATTATTTATTTATTTTTTCTTTTTTTCTGTATATTTAGAAAATAAATGTAAGCTCAAACAAAAATATGCTATGCTACCAAAACTTATGGTAAACATTTTAAAACAAAGTTATTTACTCTATCGGCACAGTAAATGTATCTTATTTACAGTACTATCGACTTCATACTCCATATTATCGATCCTTTACCATTCCCAGAGAGTTCACAAAAAGTAAATAACTACTCAACACATACATACATCACAAAAAGAGTTATGGGCTTTAAGAAATCACTGGATATTTTTAAAATACTGTCGTGGGAGCATCTTATGGAACTTTGAAGGATGCCGACATTGGAGCAGTCCCTGCAACACAGTACCTAAATTATGTACAAGCTTAAAGCACACAATATGTACAATACAAGGTTAAAGTCCCGTGTCGTCGTTTGCCGGTTAAAAAATTTTGTTTGCATTTATGAATGAAAAGTGTGCACGTGAAATATTTTGTGTTAGGAAAATGTACTAGCACTGTAAAAATAGTAATATAGTTGATACTATCTCTCCGGTTACTGTTTTCATTTGCAAAACCGTATATTTTGTAAATATCTTTACATTATTCATATTTTTTCTACGCGCAAGCATAATCATTGTATATGATGTTGATGACGATTTTTTTTTGTGCTAAAAGCAAGGCTGTTTTTCAATTCTCTCATCCTTAGTGTTTCATCTTAAGGGAAAGGAATAAATCGGTGAGAAGACGATGGATATACTCGTATCTCAGTTAGCATACATCATCATCATCAACATTAGCCTAAATTACGTTCCCACTGTTAGAACACGCAGCTTCTAGAGCAGAGGATAAGCCATAATCAACCAAGGCCAAGTACGAGTGTAGCGTACCATAGATATGTAACAGTATTACTATATGCCCCAGGTTCAAATCCTGCTTTGAGCTCACCTTTTTCTTTTTCCTTAAGTTATTATTTGCTAGCTGGGCCCCGCGGTTTCACCCGCGTCTCTCAGGAATGGTTCATTTTCGGGATAAAAAGTAGCCTATGTGATAATCCAGGCTATAAGCTACCTCCATACCAAATTTCATCCAAATCCGTTCAGATGTTTGAGCTTAAAGGAGTAACAAACATACACAAACACACACACACACACACACACACACACACACACACACACACACACAAACACGCGCGCGCGAGCGCGCGCGCACGCACACATGCAGGCATAAAAACATTCACCTTTATAATATTAGTATGATAATATTATTTATTCTGTGGCAACTATGTATTAAAGCGTCAGACATTATCAGAGCTTTAGAAAAAGTGCGAGCTTACTTACTGCTCAGTGCCGTGAACTGTAGTGGAACCAACTCGGTAAGACAATTTTTTACAACCTACCTGCTCCCTTTACACAAAAATTAAAACTTTATAGACGAGTGTGGGACTCATCAAAGAAACCGCTGCACGATCGACTGATTCCTTTTTTAGTTCTTTGCCTTTTGTTGGAAAGGTTTTGGCGATTTTTTAACTCTATAGCAGGCAGAACTTGTATTTGTCTCATCATGGTGAGTGTAGAAATATAATGCAACAAATACTATAGACAGTGCGAACTGCAATCCTAAGAGTAGACAGCTTTTTCCACTGTTATTTCGCATGTCAATAGCTTGGCTCGCCTGGACCCGATGAAGAATACTGCCAAACCTAAAGCGAGTAGCCACGGTGCAAGACAGAAGCACAGCATAACAATAGTACAGAAGACAGTAGTCTTTGCAGACTTCCAACGATCTTGTGCGATGCCGCTGTACATGCGCGAACTTCGCTAGTGGCTATAATACAGAACATTAATTATTATTTTGTGAGTATTGTACATGTCAAAATCCATTGGTGACCCAAAACCATACGAGTGATGTGCGAGCTTGTGGCTTGGAGGAGAAGACGAGGGAAAAAAAGCAAAAAAAAAAACATGTATAACGAGTCTAACAGATCGCTCGCCCGATGGTAAGCGTCACGCCCTGCGCCTGCCTATAATAATTCACCTGAAATTAAGTGATGAGACGTGCCTGATGTTAAGTATTGATATGGTCGAATATGCTAAATAGGTTAAGCCTAGATAGAATGAGACCGAGGATTGGTGCCGGAACATCCCTAAAGAGGATTATGGTAGACTTTCTGCTTGGTGGTAGCTAGCCAAGCAGGGTCGGGAGTAAACTCGGCCCGCTTATCTGCAAGGAAAACTTAATGTGTTGTAATTTCGACCCGCGAATAATTTCATAATTTTCTGGTAAATACAAATGAAAATTAAAAATAAATTAACGGGCACTATAATTAATTTCCGTAAATTTATTTAAGTGAAATTATTCCTTCTACTTTTCAGGCAGTTAATCTCGGATAATTACAAATTATCTACCCGCATAAACAATGGAAATCTATAAAATAGATCATCACTAGATGACGCAAAGCAGCGCCACCAACTTAACAACTAAAATAGACCATACAAGTTGCTTCTGCGCAGGTCACGTAGAAACTGTTGCCTAATTCGTGACAAGCGCAGGTAGAAGCTGGCGCCCTTTGTCACAGATTAACAAACAGTCCCATCTACAGTCAATTACAATCGATCAGTGTAATTAATTATTGATGACAACTACATGGTGTTAATTGATGACAATATTGCCGTTACAATTATGATAATTCAGTGATTGAACGAATTCGATTCATTTCAATAACTTGTCAATCCTAATAATAATTAAAAGAAAGAAAAAACTAAAAATATGCCTACATTTATATAATACCAACCTAATTATTGAAATGTTATATAAATATAATATCATGGTTTGATATTGTACAAAAATTCAGTTTTTATAACTTACGGAAATTATCCTTGCATTACTAGACAAAGTTACAAGTAAAGCGGTGGTATACTGTGTAAAACCACAGAATAAACAATAGTACAAATAAAAAAATGAATAACAAGTCTTCCTAACTAACTAGCGAATCGACCCGGCTTCGCACAGGTGAAATTAACAAAAAAATGAGGTGAAAATATAGTTCTCTCGCACTCGACCTTCACTTCGCTTCGGGGGACGGCGCGAGCGGCTCGCTTCGCTCACTGCCTCGCTACGTTCAGGTCTCGTATGTATTGGTTGTACGTTATCACGACATATTGAAAATGTACGTAGATAAGCTGCATCATTTCATCAATTGCATTTTTAGTAATATGTTACAAATTAATAATGTGATCGTTATTTCCGTACCACGAGTACATATTTCCCGCATTTTTTTCTATAAATACTATTTATTATAATTATACTGATTAACTCCTTGATTGACGATTTCTTGATTACATTTCGGAATACTTAATATCTTACCAAGTGGCAAAAGAGAAAACATAGATATAAGAATGTTTTTTTAAGCCTTATTCTTCTGACACCCATATACGTAGCCATAATACCTCAGGGATTAATCCTGCTGATGTTACCCAAATGGGATGTAGCCCTTTCACCAAACCATCATCTTAGCCATCATCTTAGACTTATACTATATTAAGGACTAGCTGTGGATATTTTTAATATTCCAGGAAAAGTAGTAATATTCCAGGACCACAAATATAGATGGTACATTTTAACAAATTTCGTTCAGCCGTCAAATTGTTTTTTCCGATTGCTTCGCTTCTACTCATTGGGTTGAGATACCAAGTACCAGATTTTAAGCTAAATTTAAGTTATCTAACAGACCAGTAAAAACTGTATCACAATCGGTCCAATAGTTTTTTCAGCAAAGACACAGACACCATTAAAAAAGGGTTATATTCTTGTTTATTTTAAGTACCCTAAGAAAAATTTCAATTGTATCTGCATTGTACAGACGAAGTCACTTAGTGCATTATTATAAGTATAACTGAATTGCCTTATAAATACGCAGCAGGTTTGTTTGGATCAAACATGTGAATTTGTTTACGTGTGCAATGGTTGAATACATCGTATTTAAAATTGTCATACAAAAGTAAAACCTTATAAATTATCGACAACCATAAATTGCAATCACGTTTCACCAAATAGTAGGTTTGTGCATCTGCTCCTCTCAATGGTGCCCTGGTGGAAATACTTCGTTGAGATAGAGCAACCCAACCCACCCGAGATGGTTCAGCAGTCCAAAAAAACAAACGTGGGGGGACGGGTTTTGTTATTGTTGCACCGCACAAGGATTAGTATAGCTGAAAGGAACACCGAAGGCTTATTAAATGACAATACACACACACACACACACAGACACACACACACACACACACACACACTTCATTTTCAATTTCTACTCTTTAAACTACAAATTTTAAGATAAGATTCACTTTTTCCAGAAAATATTTTAGAAAATTTTGATTTCAACATATTTTTACTATGAGATCTACTGGCATGTGGCTGACCACTGCGTAGTAGCCTTTGATGCGCGAGCACTGTTGACAAGAAGACATTCAAGGTCAAGATGATTGTAGTCTTTTCCCAGCTGATTACTACGCAGTATTATTAGGCTACTAAGGGTTTGAAGAACACTTCCTGAAATAATCTTTAAAAGTAAATTCATTAATGAAAAACTTCGAAATCTCAAAAGTCATAAAACTGACGTTATTTGCCATGTCGTGTGGAATACCGCGGTACTTAATCAGTGATGTTATGATGTAGAAAAGATATTATGTTAAAAGACGCGGAAGTTCATATTTTCATACAAACGTACAACAATATATATATATATTGATATATTAATTATATTTCTTTATTTATTATTATTATTATATGTAACAAAAACACAAATCAGCTTCAGTTCACCACTGCCAAACAACCTATCGTAACCACATTGGCGCCAACATCGGTTTACTCATATGTACTCGTACTTCTGCATTACATAGAATCAATTAGTACAATTTGTAAGTGAAGAGCGAGACATTACGATAATATTATCTACTAATGCATCGCATATTTTCGGTGCTAAGTTTTGAATGCCACGCACGCGGCAGGATGTTGATAAAGCCTATCAGTTAACTGAGACGTTAACAATAAGTGCGGTTACAACACTGTCAAACAATTACCTAGTTTGACATGTAACTTTACGACGTTAAGCCTGTATTACGTTCACGAAAGTAATTTAGTCATTTCAAACACTTTCCTGGAAGTAAATTGCAATTGATATCATCGCAATTAAAAAAGAATAAGAGAGAAGTATTTCCAAGGTTAAATTGGAAAATTTTGTCATCCCTAAAGCGCACGAAAGTAATGCGAAAGTAGTAATAGAAAAATGTACGCTCTCATGCGAAAAATTGTGACCTGTGAGCGAAGCATAATTTACGAGTAGGTATATGTAGTTTGGACCACCCAAAAACCGGCTATTGCATTAAGTCAGAATGTATAATTTATTGTAGTTTAATGCCAATGTTTTGGCGCATGAGTTGACGCTAAGTTGTTTACAATCAAACGTCATTTCAACCCGTACAAATAAAACAACCTTGCTAAAAGGTGTCACTAATTAAATAGGCGTGAAAATATGCTCGTTATTTAAAAAAAATGGATTGTTTATCATTACAAAATATTTTAATTTAATATAATCCCAATCCAAGCGGCGCAAATATGCGCACCTTGACCGGGTGTAGATGTTCGCTCCATTTGGGGTGGGAGACGATGTGTCCGTGGGGCCGGCCGCTTTGGGGCTTTATCTGGTCTTGACCAGTTGAATGATGGAGGCGTCCAGAATGCTGCCTTTTATTTCGCACAGAAATTGAGCATTGCCATTTAACATGGCAATGCCGCCAGCATTCTGCGGATCTTTCCCTCCACTAATGGTCTTTTAGTTTAAGTTTTTTATAGTTATTTTAAGTTTTTAGTCAGAATTTTAAGTTTTCGTTAATTTTCAGTTTATAAGTTGTGTGTAAATAAATATTCAGGCGAGTAAAAATTAAACAATAACATTTGTGCACATGTTACAATTTTTACCAAAACTTCCTTAGTTTAGCTACATGTATATCTTAGTAAGTTTTTGTATTGCAATGGATCCTTCAACAAATATTTAATCGTTTTTATAGTAGACACCTACGGCCTGGTATTTGCGAATTTTTAAATCTGTAATTTTAACTTTTTGTCGGGTTGAGGTTACCTTATAAAACTTTTGTGATATCCGGCATTGATACTATTTATCAATCTATATCCATAGAGCTTTGGCTGAGCTGAGCGTTAGCATGTGCTCTTCACAACCCAACAGCACCTGGTATTTGTACTGGTATCGTCATCATGTCAGCCTTTAGAAGTCCACTGCTGAACATAGGCCTCCCCCACAGAGCGCCATGACGAGCGATCTTGTGCCACCTCCATCCACCGACAGCATCCAATAACTAAATAATATTTAAAAAACAATTATTAATAAATAAATATTCTGTGACCTGGTTCAAAAAGTTACGTTCGGATTTCAATTCTATCGTAATATAGAAGTACAGAAATATATTCAAAGTAAGTACCTACGTATAAATAGTTAGCTGACATTGTTGATTTGATCCATACATCCAATTAAAGGTGTGAAGATACGGCACGATCTAATAACACATACTATAAAAATATAAGTTCAAAACTAAAACCCGACTACATCTTAGTAAACTTAAAAGTCACAAACAAGAATATTCAAACGTTTTAGAAAATTATAACTTTAGAGCCGGGGGGAGCGCGCTTTAAATTTACATCGCAAAAAGGGCCCTAAATTTTTAAATTTCTAAAATGTTTGAATATCCTTGTTTGTGACATTTTAGTCTACTGAGACCGTAGTCGGGTTTTAGTTTTTGAATTCATATCTATATATAAATTATTTTAGAGGTATAAAATAAATATTTTCAAAATATGCTAATTTAACCCCATTTCAGTTGATACCAAATAGGATCATAGAAAATATATATATATTTTAGTCTTTATGTCCTCTAGAGGGCGCCATATTCAATTTAATATGATGTCACGAGCCTATAACTAACGGACGATGAAGACGCTTCCTCATTTGACAAATTATGATGAGTAGTTTAAAAGTTATGAAGGAAGAACATACATACATACCCACCCACATACATACATACATACATACATACCGTTAAAATCATAACCCTCCTTTTTGCTTCACTGTAGTCGGGTAAAAACTGGACTAGATACAACTACAGGTAAACAAACCCACACAGCTACATTCCCACCACTTGTGCTTCATGTGTATCAATAACAAAGACAAAGAGACATACGCAGCTGTAGCGTGAATGAGAGTCACGTGCTATAAGAACGCCACTCCGATTGTGACCAAGACCAAAGAAGGCCATTTGTGTGCGTTCCACCTAATTTATAAGATCCACGCACAAGGAGCTGGTACATAATCTTCCCACTTTTTATTAGATCTATGATTTGATACGTTTATTTTAAGTTTCTTTCTCTCCTTGTCCATGAGACATTAAAATTTATTAACAATGTCTAAGGACATGTGACGTCCTCTATCCTGCTTCAGTGCATCACTCTCTCTCTTTCTCCCTCTCTGAGAGAACTCTCCAGTGTCTTAACAGTGGGAAAGTAACAGAATAATGTTGTGATCAATCAACCGACCGAGCGATGGCGGTGTAACCATCAATACAATGGCGTAGCCAAATTCTACATGCTAGTGACTACGGGCAGCAATGTCACTAGTGCGAGAAGCTACGCTCTGCGGTCACCAACCCGCATGTCCAGCGTGGCCTAACCTCCTATACAAGATAAGACAACTATGAGAAGAGTTACGAGAGGCCTACGACCAGCAGTGGACATATACAGGCTGGTGATGAGTGATCAATCAATAACAAGATAAGTAGGTATGTTTGGAGGCTGCAGTAAAAGTGATTGCCTCTGCCTACCGAGCAATCAGCCTTGGATTCCACGTTTGAAATCTAGAGGCGGGCGTGACCACGATGTTCAACAAATGATATCATGCTGGTGCCAGACGATTACGTAGTAATCAACCCGCTCACCTCGCTCATTCATCATGTTATTAAAACTGTAATCTTTCGCGTAACAACAATACCAATACTCGCTACGCACCACGACTATTTTCGGCAACAGTTAGTAAACCAGCGTTGTGGTGTAAACATCTGAATGTTGATATTAAGATAGAAAGGTAGCAACTGTTATTAGAAGATGGCGGTCTACTGATAATTGTTGTCTAAATATTTACCGTTGTTGAAGCTCACTCCAGTCTCCTAAATTCCTTTTTATTTTTATCATAATAATGCATTATATGACAGAAATTTGTTTTAGAGATATCCTTGAATTGTTTTCAAAATCTCATTTTTAAGGAGGGGAGAATTATTCGCAATCGTAGGATTCTACTGTGTGCTATAATCCTCTTCTCCTTCACTCTACTCCTTTCGATCTTGAGCTGTCCTCAGGAACTCTTTTCCAGAACTCTGGCTACGTCGCTGCGTCGTCACTCCATCGGGCTGGAGCCTCGGCTGTGACAGCTTTCATACACCTTCCGGCATCTGTGGTACGATGTGGTCTGACCATTTCCAATAATTAACCTTGGCAATTCGCATAGGTACTAATATTCATGACTTTCGTCCTTTGATGAATCTCGACATACGGCACGCTATTTACCAGCATAATCTCTATCATTTTATAGAGATATTTTTACCCGACTACTGCGAAGCAAATGTTTATATGTTCAAACTAAAAATTTGGCCTGATTTTGACAAGCGAGGTATCAATCGATTTGTCTTCTTGTAAAGTGTCATAGGCTATTTTTTAGCTGACCTCGGTAAGGCAAAAGAAGGGTTATTTGTTCAAACTAAAAACTTGGTCCGATTTTGACAAGCGAGGTATCAATCGATTTGTCTTCATTGCAAGGGTGTCCTAAGCTATTTTTTACCCGACCGTAGTCGTGTTTTCGCTTTTGAACTTATGTCTTGTGGATCTGACAGATGTCTTCCAGCGTGAGTGGCCATCTTTCCGAACCATAAGTAAGGATAGGAAGGATACATTGCTTAAAAGACTTCCGTCTTCAGATTTTGCAGAATGTCTTTTAATTTGAATGGTTTTATTGAGGTTGGCCGCAAACTCAGTGAATTTAAATGGCATTTAAGAATATCAGGATATAAGTGCTGCCATCAGGAATTCAACTTGCCAGTCAGAACTTCAACAAAGAGTGGTTTCGGAAGAACCACTGGTTCCCAACAAAATAAACAGAACAGATTGAACAAAAACCTGAACGAAGAGAATGAGTAATCATTTTGTTTACATAGAATTATAACGTGACTACTTAAACGGCTTAATTATTCTTAAACTCAAATCCGCTGAGCACCTACTTATGGTAATAGTTACTATTAGCTAGCAACAATATTCATGCATATTCATGATTTACCTATTTTCTTGTTATTATATTGCCAGAAACTGTCGAATAACTATTATTTCTTCGTTGTTTTGTTTCATACGCGAACGTGAAGTATTTGTATCTATTGACATAGTATAATATTATAAAATTATTATATCTAATACAAGATCAGTTTTTTTACATAAATAGCATTAGTAAAATATATAGGTCGGAGAACTCAAAAACACAAAAGCACAGAACAACACAGAATATAAAAAAACATGTAAATCACATTAAATTTAAATGTTTTATCTGCATTTAAATTTAATGTTAGCATTTTCTTGTGTATCCCATCATTATCCTCACTAATATATAGAAGTGAAACGTTATTTGTTTGTTTGTTTGAGGCGTTTTCACACCAAAACAACATAAGAAGTTTTAAATATAAGTCGATACCTACTGTATAAAACAGAGATCAACATAAAATACATTCATCTCGGAAAAAGGTAGATGAAAGTGAAAAGTTAGGATTTTTTTGGTAGATTGGTTGTACTCGCTAACACATACATAACGCAAAATATTGGAGTAACATATAGAATACATTTTACCATTGAATACGTGGACAATTCCGGCTTGTTACCAAATATAACCAAGATGCCTAAACAAGCGTGGTGATAAGAAATAACCCCTTATGATAGTAATGGAAGCAACGGCTCATTGTGGCATTCTATGGGGAGGCCCATGAAACTGTTGTATGTTGTACTGCGTGTATGTGGAATGTGACATCGCCAAACGGCTCCAGCGCTGGTTAACTGCTAGCATTATGCTGAGTTGGGGCCGATTAGTGACATAACATGCAATTTTTTATTTTCTTTGTGCTGTTTTATCATGTACCTACTTGTCACAAATAAACTTTTTTCTATTCTAATCTATTCTATTCGATCTTTTATAAATATATATGTACTTACATAAATAAATATATTCGGGAGAATTCACAACAATTAGCTAGCCCAAAGCAAGGATACCCTGTACTATAGGTACTATATAGACAACAGGAAAACATACATAGATACGAATATACATCCATGACTCGGATACATCCATGCTCATCTCAAAAATGATTGCACCTAGCGAGATTCAAACCCGCGATTTGGTTGACTTCAAAGTCAGGATCACAAACTATTCAGCCAACTGGTCGTCAAACTGAAAGATGATGTATTATGATGTCATGTTGTCACGAGGCGGTCCTAGGGTTTGGGTTTGTCCCACTAGCCCAGGACCCAAACCTCAGTGATACAGAATTACAGGAACAGGAACAATAGGGAGCACTTTGAGAATTTCGTGGTGATACAATACGGATGAAAATAACCTCTTATGTAGGTATTATCATATATATATATATATATATATATATATATATATATATATTTAAAAGAGTAATTCAAGTTGTTATAAACTTATTTATGAATTTTATAATATTATTTCGGTTTTTCCAAAAATTAATATTCGTATGACAGTTTATTTGTATTTAGAATCAATCAATGATGACCAACTATCAAAAATGAAAAGAAATGGATTATGAAAGAATTAAGAGATCAAATGAGTATTATTATGAAAGAGGTTTGCACCTCGTCACAATGCGAACACAAAATGTCACGTGAAACAGCTGAAAATGAATAAATGCGTTGAAGATAAATCTGAAGCAATAATACTGAAGCTCTAATCACAAGTACCTAAACGATCGTTAAATAGAGAATTGACTTCCTAGAAACCATCACTTTGTGGTTAATATCGACGAACACGTGCTTCTGTAATCACGTTTCGTCGGCACATGTCACTTCACCATAACGCTTTGCCATATTATTCAAAGTAATTGAAGCTAAACAAACTGTAGAAGTGCGAAAGGAAAAATATATATAGTGTTCTGCTATAACTAGATCTTTGGTTCTGCTGTTTCTTCTTCGCTACATTAAATCACCAAATATGTCATGTAAGAGGCCCGCGGCCTGACAAACTCTGACACCACTACCTCATATGACAAGCAAACAACCAAATATATTGTGAGGTCCAGTACTAACCACCAGACAAAATTATTAAAACCCATAAATGATATAAATATGCTCAATATAATGAATAAATGCTCAATATAACGGGCAAATGAAAGACTTTCTCATTGACCTTATGAAAATATGTCATTGAGAAAGAGAGGTTTGTAGGCATTAACCTACAAACCTGAGATTGCCTGTAATCAAATCAAGGAACTTGCTGGACGCTGTCTAAATAATTGCTCACTATCCTATTTTTGCCAAGGAAGCGTACCATGTACTGTTAGACCAATCATGTACAATTACCTTTCTTTGTGAGTTTTCAAAGCTTTTGGTAATAAAGACACATTAAATAAATAATAGTTTAAAAAAACTAAAATATATGCTTTATATAGAAAACCAAACTAAAAAATAGAAAATAAATTTTAAGAGTGTAAATAAAAAAAAAAAGTTTTATTTAAAAAAAGCGTGGGGTGCTTCTCGTATCTGTCAATTAAATATTTATAACTATTGACCCATGCACCCCACGATTATTTATTTTCTACTTTTTTTTTCGAATTATTGCATTGTCATCGGTCTTTGACAGGTGTGCAAAATTTGAATGAAATCTGACCGTTTAAAGTGGGTCAAATTAGCGTCCAAAGGAGTCGGTTACAAACATACAAACATACAAGTGAAGCTAATATAAAGCGTATAAAAAGATCTCCGCTGTGCACTGAGTACTATAATGTCCAAAATTCAACAAGAGCAGCCTCAGGCTCTCACTAATTATAACATTTTGTTTTAGTTGAAGTACGATTTAATCTTTTGTTTTTGTTTGACTAACATTCAACAACATAGGTGGCTTATATCAGCATCGTGTAGTTTTACTAAACTTTGAACCCTACCCCTTTTTGGCTAACTTCTAACTTACCATCACGGTGGTAAGTTATAAGTTAGCCTTAGTCTTCGTGGTTATTTATATATAAACCCAGAACCCAGAAACCCAATTTTACGCCTCCGCGGGAGAGTAAAAAACCAAGGATCGTGTTTTTTGTCCTTTTTACCCGACTACGGCGAAGCAAGGGAAGCGTAATTAAGTTAACAGTCTATGTATGTATATATGGGGATGTTCCAGCATAGCGTCGCCCTTATTGGTCCGATTTTGGCAAGCGATTTGTCAATAGATTCATCCTCAGGTATAGATATTGTCTTAAGCTATATTTATTACCCGACTACTGCGAAGTAAAGGAAGGGTCATGTTTTCAAACTTAAAATGATCATCGCAAGAGTGTCATAGGCTATTTTTTACCCGACCGTAGTGGAGTTTTAGTTTTTGAACTGAATGTCTTGTTGTCAATTAGAATGTTTTTTTATGTTTCGACAATTATAATTTGGATAGAGATCATTTTCGAGTTTTTCTTTGGAGACTTTTGTCAGTTCTCGTAGTCAGTCTACGGACCCCTAAGAAAATAACAACACCTTGATAGGTACGCCATTGTTAAACTTAACCACTTTGTTATTTTCCAATTGTGCAATGTTTACGAATGAACCAATAAGGTTTATTTCTAACGAAAATAAGTAACGGAATTTTCCATGCTGATTGTAATAAAAACCTATATTAGTTAAAATTCTGACACTATTATTTTACAGATTAGCAGTATATCATTATCATTTTACAGATTAGTACATAAGAGAGAAAAAAAACACTTTCACACTTTAGCCCCTAAAAAACATTACTTTCTATTTTTCACACGCTAGTTCTTGGTATTTTATAAAACTACTGCTCTACCTCAATATCTGTTGTTTACGTTGTCACCACTAAAAACCTGAACTGATTTTGATGAATTGAAATAGTGTGTATCAGTAGGAAGGATATATGCTGTTTACACGACTGCCCAAAAAATGGAGTGTAATGTTTTTAGGATTCATGTTTGTGAGTTTCTTTATTCCACCATTACTTTTAAATGCCTTAAAAATTTAGACGTATTATCGTTAGAATCCTTACAACCCCCCGAGTAACACAGGCATATTTTTTTTGAAGTCGGCTCCATTTCAACTGCAAAAATAATATATTTTTCTTCCATTTTTACAATATCGGTATCAATTTGAAGGCCTTGATAAGCACATTCCAATAGTACATAATTTATTGGCATAAGTTCTTTTTAGCAGGGCAGGCGTATTTTTTTAGGTTTTATGCTAGTTATTTTTCACTTTTTACCCCGGAAATGTCCTCCCGTGCAAAGCCGCGGAGCGCAGCTAGTATACGTAAACTTAAAACCCAGACGAACCTGATATAATTAACAATCACCAAGTAGGTACCTACCGACTGTCACAGTAGGTTAACTTATTGAGTACCTACTACTTCGTTTGCTTTTTGTCTGTATTGACGTCAATCTTTTGTTATCGTATAACCAAGTATAACACTCCGTTTTTTTTTTATTGTTTATTATGGACACACACTTGGATCTACATACTTACACTTTATACAGTACCTATACCCTCAATATATTATATCTGTATACTCTGTACTATACAATAATAATAATAATATTATAAACAGGAAACATTTGTCAACATCTAAGGTTGCCTGGAAGAGATCGCTGCTTAGTGATAAGGCCGCCGATTGTACTATTTTAAGTTCATTGTTAATGTGCCATATTTTAAGTTTCTTTAGTGCAATAAAGAGTTATCTATCTATCTATCTATCTATTTGTATTTTTTATGTTTGTTTGTTTATAATGGATAAATTCTAAATATAGTGCCACAAAGGTTCAGACAAACATACATAGGGTGATAAACACATTACCGGGCCTTTGCGTTGCGCAGTCTGGTAAAAACACCTAACTTGTTTCAAAAATTATTTCATAAAGCTAATGCGAACTTTTCACTTTTTAATAATTTTTTAATATATTTTAATTAACTTATTTATACTTTTTAGTGGGATAACGGGAAAAGTATGGGCGGAGCCGTGAGAAAAAGCAGCTATTCTTTCACTGATAAAAAGCTACACAATTCCAGATGGACATAGGCTACTTTTACCTGGGAAAACTTCAAGCGGAACCGTGGGGCAGAGTAGCTATTCTTTCACTGATAGAAAGCTACACTATTCCAGATGGACATAGGATACTTTTACCCGGGAAAACTTCAAGCGCAACCGTGGGGCAGAGTAGCTTTTCTTTCACTGATAGAAAGCTACACTATTCCAGATGGACATAGGCTACTTTTACCCGGGAAAACTTCAAGCGGAACCATGGGGCAGAGTAGCTATTCTTTCACTGATAGAAAGCTACACTATTCCAGATGGACATAGGATACTTTTACCCGGGAAAACTTCAAGCGGAATCGTGGGGCAGAGTAGCTTTTCTTTCACTGATAGAAAGCTACACTATTCCAGATGGACATAGGCTACTTTTACCCGGGAAAACTTCAAGCGGAACCATGGGGCAGAGTAGCTATTCTTTCACTGATAGAAAGCTACACTATTCCAGATGGACATAGGATACTTTTACCCGGGAAAACTTCAAGCGGAATCGTGGGGCAGAGTAGCTTTTCTTTCACTGATAGAAAGCTACACTATTCCAGATGGACATAGGCTACTTTTACCCGGGAAAACTTCAAGCGGAACCATGGGGCAGAGTAGCTATTCTTTCACTGATAGAAAGCTACACTATTCCAGATGGACATAGGATACTTTTACCCGGGAAAACTTCAAGCGGAACCGTGGGGCAGAGTAGCTATTCTTTCACTGATAGAAAGCTACACTATTCCAGATGGACATAGGATACTTTTACCCGGGAAAACTTCAAGCGGAACCATGGGGCAGAGTAGCTATTCTTTCACTGATAGAAAGCTACACTATTCCAGATGGACATAGGATACTTTTACCCGGGAAAACTTCAAGCGGAATCGTGGGGCAGAGTAGCTTTTCTTTCACTGATAGAAAGCTACACTATTCCAGATGGACATAGGCTACTTTTACCCGGGAAAACTTCAAGCGGAACCATGGGGCAGAGTAGCTATTCTTTCACTGATAGAAAGCTACACTATTCCAGATGGACATAGGATACTTTTACCCGGGAAAACTTCAATCGGAACCGTGGGACAGAGTAGCTATTCTTTCACTGATAGAAAGCTACACTATTCCAGATTGACATAGAATACTTTTTCCTAGGGAACATGCAAAGTGGGATAATGGGAAAATTAAGAGCGAAGCCGTAGGGCAGAGCAGCTGGAAGATTATAATAATGTTTCTTGTGAAAAATCCACTTCTGCACAGTTCCACGTGTGACGATCGTCACATAAATTAAATGTTTTTCTATTGTTTTAAAAATTTGTGGAACTAGAAGGGAATTTGTGGAACTAGGTATACGATGGAGATGTAAAGTAATATTAATAAAATGTTGAATAAGGATTCGGACACTGATATCACAATCACAAGCACAAAACACTTTTGGTACAGTTTACTTAAAAATATTACAGGTCAGGAAAAAATAAATTTAAAGCCCTTTTCTCACAAAAATGTTGAAGGAATATGGCCCTTTAGAATAAAAATATATGGAAATTTGATTGATATTTCCAAATTGAATCAGCAGACATAATACTCTTACAAAATAACAAAAAAAAAACATTTTGTCAACCAGCTGTAATGAAACAAGAACCAATACAGAAGAAAAACAACAAGTAACAAGTGGCACTGAAACTTTTATATGATTGGCACTTACCATCAGGTGAACAAAATGCTCGTCTATTTTAAAATTTCACTTTTTTGTACTCCTGAGTACAAAAAAAGTGAAATTTTGCTGTTTGTATGTGGTATGAGGTGGTGGTGGCCTCTGGTTTCACAGTTTGTTAGGCCACCCGAGAGCCTTTGACATGGCTTAACATCTGCTATCACTCAATACCTAACAGCCGGGACAATGGAATTCTGCACATAAGAGGTCATTGATGCGGAGCCGAGGAACAAACCCAGTATCTTTGGGCTCTCACGCGCACAAGTAACCACCATCGCTTTAACAAAATTTGCTGTAATACATACACACGAAATTTGAAGTCATATTTTTAACCCCCGAACAAAGAGACGGGTGTTATAAGTTTAGGGTGTGTATCACTGTGTGTGTGTGTGTGTGTGTGTGTGTGTGTGTGTGTGTGTCTGTGGCATCGTAGCTCCCAAACGGATGGACCGATTTTGATGCGTTTTTTTCTGTTTGATTGCTGATGTGATCGAGAAGATTCTTAGATATATGGGAGATGGGGGTAGGGAGAGGGGGGTAGGGAGAGGGGGGAGGTGAGAATCGTAGCTTCCAAACGAATGGACCCATTTAGCTGTTGATTTTTATGTTGAAAGCAGAGTTAAACGAGATATGTCTTAGCTATAATGGGGGGAAGGAAGGAAGGAGGGAGGGGGAGGAGGGAGGGGGAGAAGGGGGGGGGGGTGAAATCGTAGCTCCCAAACGGACGGACCGATTTAGCTGCAGTTTTTTTTGTTTGAAAGCTGGGGTAAACGAGATGGTTCTTAGGTATAATGGGAGGAAGGAGGGAAGGGGGGGTGTGAGAATCGTAGCTCCTAAACGAATGGACAGATTTTGATGCGGTTTTTTTATTTTTGAAAACTTATGTGATCGAGATGTTTCTTAGCTATAATGGGGGGTGGAGGGTCGGGGGTTAAATAAATCGTTAATATGTGCTTGTTATCTAGCGTTATTTTCATACTAAACAAACACACTTAATATTATCTACAAGCTGTGCCCGCGGCTTTGCACGCGTGGTCATTTCATTTCAAAGTAGCCCATACGTGTTATTCCAGAACCAGAAGTATCTATACGAGTATCTTCTATATATTTAACTAGATTTCCCGCCCGCGACTTCGTCCGCGCGGACTACTGTTTATCGCGAAAATAAGCATCCAATTTTCGTCTAGAATATTAGAAACCAATGCAAAAGTAGGTAGGCTTGTTTTTTTTTTGAAATACTTGTTATTTCGTTTCCATGGCAACCGTTTCTTACAGCGAGTAATCAACATTTTTTCAGTTTTCCCGTGGAAATTTTCCGGGATAAAAAGTATCCTATGTTTTATTCCAGGGTATGAGCTAACTCCATTCCAAGTTTCATCAAAATCCGACCAGCTGTTATCGCGTGAAAGCTCCCCAAAAAACAAACAAACAAGCAAACAAACAGACAACGTTTCATTTTTATATATTGGTATGGATGGATAAAGCAATATGAACGAAAAAGTCTGTACAAATAAGATAATTGAAAAAAAAAGGTTTAGGATACATAAAAATAAAAATATTTTTTAAGTCGTGTCTGTCTGTTTGTTCTTTAGTATTGTTTGTTCGCGCATCACGTAAAAACTACTGGACCGATTGTAATGCAGTTTTCACTGTTAAATGGCTTAAAAACCAAGATACCAAGAACCCCAGTTTGTAAGTCAATACTTAAGCTATCTAACTGTAAAAACCGCATCGCAATAGGTCCAGTAGATTTTACGTTTGTTTGTTTTACAGACAAACAAACAAACAAGCAGACAAACAGACAGAAACAAATTTAAATAGAAGATGACTGAAGAAAAAATATCTAACGTACTTAAAATAAGTTACTGAACAAGAATATAGTTTTTTTAGAAATCGTATCTGTCTGTTTGTTTGCCTGCATGTTTGTTCGCTCATCACGTAAAAACTACTCGACCAATTGCGATGCGGTTTTTACTTTTGGATATTTTAGAGGTTGACTTAAAAACTGGGGTACTTGGTATCTCAATCCGAAGAGTAGAAGCTGAGCAATCGATAAAAAACTGTTTGACGGCTGAAGGAATTACAATACAATACAGATACACTTTATTGCACACGAAAAAATGATACAAATAAAGATACAACTTATAAATTAAAGAGTACAATTGGCGGTCTTATCGCTAAAGAGCGATTTCTTCCAGACAACCTTAGTATGGAGAGAATCAGAGATTAAATACCTTTCAGTCGGTGGCACAATAATATAGTTAACTAACATACATACTTATTACTAGCCAGCACTACCTCATACGACAAACAAACAAACAAACAACTTATTACTTATTGATATGTTAGGTCTTGGATTAGCACACAGAGTACTTGACTCGCGTGCGAAGCCACCGGCACAGCTAGTGCTAAATAAATACTTTACGTAAGTACCGAGTTGAAGAACAGATAAAAAGCTAATTATCTGTGTTTAAAATTATTCCTACCAACAAATTCCACACCGAAGTATGAATTGTTGTTATTTGACATAGATGTCAATACGCGGGGAGCAAAATCCGAAGGTTCCGCTTGAGGTCACCTACATACGCGCGACGCTGCCTGGTCACGGCCGTTTCGAGACCTCACACCCGGCGGGTTGAAGGTCTAAGTGTAAAAGAAGAGCAATTTAGATGTGACATCATTTTATTGATAATAATATTCGATTATATATTAAGTGCGGTACAAATACCATGGTACAAAAATCGACTTCAAATGGATTAACCAATAACCAATTTATAAAGAACTACTGATCCAATTTTGACACAATTTATATGGGACTAATTCTTTCAAATAAAAAAAGAATTTTCAATATCGGTCCGCAATTTACGGAGAACCCGTTTTGTACGTTCTGTAGTCGATTCAAAATGAAAGAAGCTGAAAATTACTGATTTGATTGAAATTTCTACTAAGTATGTTATATTTTATATAGTTTATTTATATTTTTAATCGACTTCTAAAAGAAGAAGGTTCTCGACTCGTCTATATACGTTTTCATTTTAATCGACTTCAGAAAAGGAGACGGTTATATGTTCGGCTGTATATATATTTTTTATGTATGTCGATCGATATTTCCGTCAATTGCGGAACGATTTTAAATATATTTTTTTGTTTCTTTGTTCAGCCATTATCTTCGAGATTCTTGAATCTGTTTTTGTAGTTTTTTTAATGTGTCGAATTTTAATGTTTAATTTACAATTCATCGAAATTGGTACATTTTTTGTATTTTTCGTATAATTAGATCAGTTTAATTAAATTAACATATGAAACTCCTGCAGTCTCTTAGAATGTCTATGAAGGATGTTATTGACAATGGTAAATAATCACTATATAAATAAACAATGGAGGAATAAAGTAATTTAATGTGGAAAGTTATGTAACTCAGTGATAAGCAACTCAAGGTTAACACCGTAAAACGTAGAATCAATTTCATGAGCACAATAACTCACATTCCTATTTTAACTGCAGCCGTCAATAATAAACATTAAGTGGCAAAACAGAAACTTATTAATATCCATTGAATACTTGTTTGTTACAAAACAATAATGAGAGATAGAACCACCTGCGTCCTTGAGTTCTGCTGTTTGAAAGTATGTGGGAACAATCTAATTGATTGTCCAAACATGAGACTCGAGTCAAAGACCGATATGTTCAATTAGTGCAAAGAGACGCCATAGTAACTTCAGCGTAGGCGATAACGTATGTCCATTTATCTCAGAGACTTACTGTGCGTTTTTCGCGTGGAAATTTGGGCTTTGGCGGGGAAAGAGAGGTGTCAGGTAATGTGGTTGCTGGCAAGCGTAGGCGAATTCAGTCTGTGTGTGACGCGACGGTCATGGTCATTGTGGTTGATAGACGGCTAATATGCTGCTTTTATTGATGTATCTTGCTTATTTTAGGCTTATCAGAACCTTGGTTAAGCCTCAGTTCACTTTAAAGTTAGTTTTGTTAGGTACATTTTGTTTCGAATGTCGTTGGACTCCATTCTTAATGCATGTGCATTAAGAATGGAAGTTTGATATTATTATTAC
This sequence comes from Alsophila aescularia, assembly GCA_946251855.1. Classification (NCBI taxonomy): domain Eukaryota; kingdom Metazoa; phylum Arthropoda; class Insecta; order Lepidoptera; family Geometridae; genus Alsophila; species Alsophila aescularia. The sequence goes on along the minus strand of OX276375.1, from coordinate 14,082,437 downwards.
AAGCCTGCAGTGTCCAAATGCAGGTCAAAAGGCATCCTTACCCTTTTTCCATTTTTCTCTGTCTATCGCTACGGTATACCAGTTCTTCGTGTCGGAGTCAAGCTCATGTCTTACATGGTCTGCCATTAGCATCTTGGGGTCCCATTGCTTGGTAATATTTACCCAGATATCTCAGACTCAGACTCGCAGCAGACATCTTCAGTCCCACTTTAGTTTTACTGCTTTTTGGGCTCATCTGTAGTTTGAGTTTTACTGTTCTTTATTCGGCCAGTTAGTTTCACCACAGAATAAGTAATAGTACCATCTGAGAATACTGCGTCCCATTGCACGCCGTTGGACTATAATATATGTCACAGGTAGATAGCTTAATCCGCCGTTCAATTAACTGCATGAATGATATTCAGCCATTCAATCAAACAGCTAGGCAAATGACTTGGATCGATAACGTTTAGCTACTTGCCTAGCCTAGTCATTTAAATTTAGTTCCACTTTCTGCCGCCTGTTGCTGAAGCCCACATACTGTCATTATGGCATCGGCAAGCAACAATATAGTTGGTGTTTCTCACATTTTGATTGCAATGACGCAAAAAAAAAGTACAATGGAAGAGAGTAGTGTCAAAAATAATGTGTATTTAGCTGTCAGGCTATGACTGAAAGTACAATGGAAGAGCGTAGTGTCAAAAATAATGTGTATTTAGCTGTCAGGCTATGACTGAAAGTACAATGGAAGAGCGTAGTGTCAAAAAAAATGTGTATTTAGCTGTCAGGCTATGACTGAAAGTACAATGGAAGAGCGTAGTGTCAAAAATAATGTGTATATAGCTGTCAGGCTATGACTGAAAGTACAATGGAAGAGCGTAGTGTCAAAAATAATGTGTATTTAGCTGTCAGGCTATGACTGAAAGAACAATGGAAGAGCGTAGTGTCAAAAATAATGTGTATTTAGCTGTCAGGCTATGACTGAAAGAACAATGGAAGAGCGTAGTGTCAAAAATAATGTGTATTTATAAATTTCAATCGAAAACCGGTTGAATATGACGAACAGGATCAAGGAAGGTTTTTTTTGTGATTATTGTTTGTTCTGTGAATTCAATCAAATTTGTTCACAACCGTCTGTTTGCATCTACTGTTTGATAGAATTGCGCCCAAAAAACTAGGTAGGTAGGTAAGTTACATGAAAACTGTTTACTTATAAACATTTGTCTGCAAAACTACTATGTTTAATAGAGTTGCGTCATATTAACCGACTTCAAAAAAAAGGAAGGTTCTCTAGTTGATGTGTATGTATGTAATATTTTTGAAAATGCGTAATCCATACCAATATATAAAAGTGAAATGTTGTCTGTTTGTTTCTTTGAAGAGATTTCACGCGATAATGGATGGACGGATTTTGATGAAGTTTAGAGTGGACATAGCTTACACCCTGGAATAAAACATGGAAAATTGTAAGATTGCACGGGAAAACTGGAAAATTTTGATTACCCACTGTAAGGAACGGTTGCCATCACAGAATGGTCTGTGGTTGCCATGGAAACGAATTAACATGTCTATCAAAAAACATCATGAGCATTGGTGCTATACATACTTTTGCATTGGCTTGTAATGTCTGGCTTGCTTGTTTTGCTACCAAATGGTAGCAAAACCGCTTAAATAAGCGGTGGAAAGAGGTAAGCCTCGGAAGGTAAGCGCGGTAAATTCTATCAAAAATGTACCTAATTTGTTCACAAGCGGCAAAACTCAGTGAAAACGAAAACAGTGTTCGGTATAAGTCCAGGTTTAAACGGTTCTTATATGAATGATGATATGGTTGTAATGTTGTTTGAGCATAACGGACTTTGAATAAAATTGTATTATTTTTAACCCCCGAACAAAGAGACAGGTGTTATAAGTTTAGAGCGTGTATCACTGTGTGTGTGTGTGTGTGTGTGTGTGTGTGTGTGTGTGTGTGTGTGTGTGTGTCTGTGGCATCGTAGCCCCCAAACGAATGGAGCGATTTTGATGGGGTGACAGCTGAGGTAAAGGAGATGGGTCTTAGCTATATGATGGGGAGGGGGGGAGTTGAGAAAAAGAAGGGGTCGAATCGTAGCTTCCAAACGAATGGACCGATTTAGCTGCTGTTTTTTTATGTTTCAAAGCTGAGGTAAAAACGAGATGGTTCTTAGCTATAATGGGGGGGGGAGGGGGCGAATAGCTCCCAAACGAATGGACCCATTTTGATGCGGTTTTTATGTTTGAAATTTGTAATTTGTACATGTTCTGATATTCTTCAATGTTGTTTGACATGTTCAGTTTAGGAGTAAATTGATTATTCTAGTGATTCTGCAGCAAGGTCAATTTTTATCGTTTTTTATTTTGTAAAGATTTCAATATAAAAGAACCGCCATATACATTGATCCTGTTAATAGGATCATAGGCCATATAGGACAAAAAAGACATCGTATAGCTGATGAAACAAAAAATTCAGCCAAATAAGGAAGTTGACCTAGTCCGACAGCGTGTAGCTTATATAATAAAATACATCTCATGATCAATGATCAGTTACATAGATTCGGACCCAACTTGAGTTCCTTTTATTAACGAAATCAAGAACTACGAGTATCATGATCCCACAAAACTCAGACCCAGATCCCAGTTATGTCGATGATGATGATTATAATGACGATGAGTATGATGTTGACTAATTTAACTAGACAATGTTCTATAGCAGGGTGACGTGTTGAATTACACTGGCCTACAAGACATAGAACCACACTTTTAAAATGAAAAGAGTTTTTATTAAATTGCTTGGCTCTTACCCGTCGGATTGAGATACCAAATACACCAGTTTTTACTCAAAACCTAAGCTATCCAACAATGAAATTCGCATCGCAATCGGTCCAGTAATTTTATTCAAAAGTTAGAACTACACTTTTAAAATTAATAGGCATTTTTTAAATTGCTTGGCTCTTACCCATCGGATTGAGATACCAATTACACCAGTTTTTAAGTCAAAACTTTAGATATCCAACAGTGATAATCGTAATCGCAATCGGTCCGGTAGTTTTATTCATAACTTAGAACCACAATTTTAAAAATTAAAAGTTTTTTTAATTACTTGGCCCACCGGACCAACTCATCAGATTGAGATACCAAATACACAAGTTTTTAAGTAAAAACCTAAGATAACCAACAGTGAAAATCGCATAGCAATCGGTCCAGTAATTTTATTCAAATTTAGAACCACACTTTTAAAATTAATAGATTTTTATTGAATTGTAATTGGTATCTCAATCCGATTGGTTGGAGCCAAGCGGCTCCAACCAATCGGATTGAGATACCAATTACACCAGTTTTTAAGTCAAAACTTGAGATATCCAACAGTGAAAATCGCATCGCAATCGATCCACTAGTTTTATTAAAAACTTAGTACCACACTTTTAAAATAAATATTTTGTTTATTAAATTGTTTGGCCTCTACTTATCGGATTGAGATACCAAGTACACCAGTTCCTAAGTCAAAACTTAAGCTATCTAACAGTGAAAATCGCATCGTAATCGTTCCAACCGTTCTATTCAACACTTAGTACCACACTTTTTTTTTTTTTTTTATTAATTTGCTTGGCTCCTACTCTTTGAAATTGAGACACCAAGTACACCAGTTTGTAAGTCAAACCCTAAGCTGTTTAACAGTGAAAGTCGCATTGCAATCGGTCCTTTAGTTTTAATGTGATTTGCGAACAGACAGACATTAAAAGTGTGGTACAAAGTTTTAAAGGCCACTGTAGTCCAGATCTACCGAAGAAACAGCATTTTAGTGACCACTTTTCAGATAGCTCGTGAATGGTAAGGCCCTGACGGATTACCAACCGGACGTTTGAAGATTAAAGTTCACATATACCAAAACTAGTTTTAAAATAAAATGAGAGTAATTAAAGCATAAGCAGACGACCTTGACTATTAGTCAAATAGCGCTTCCGGGAATGCATACCTAAATGTGTTTGTTTAAGTAGACAAATATAATAATAGTGCCAAATTAAGTCCGGGATTTCAAGGAAAAACGTAGTTTAAAACGATTCAAGATAAACAAGTTTTCTGTGCTCTATGGTTCTTTAAGTCAAGCTCCCAAATAAACTAGCTTACTAGCTGGCTTACAATATCATCTGCCTAGCTCGCTAGTGGTATCTTCTTTCCTCTGGGCCAAGATGAAAACTCGAAAATACAATAATTCAAGTGAGGCAGTACACACTTATTTGTACAAGAATAGAAAAATGAGTGGGATTTATATTTTTATCGCTCAGATGCATATTTATTTATATATCATTATCTGCATATTTCTGCGATTCTACCTGATGTCTAAATAGCAGAGAATTGGAAAAGCTTAACCTTCAGACTGTATCAAAGTACAGTAGTCGCAGCCAATGTAAATGTTTGTGAAGATAGGCTCTGTGAACGATTGCGCAGGTACTGCTGTGAGGATAAAACAGCATAAAGTAAAAGCGAGATAAAATATGCGAAAAACGTAAGCGAGTGAGCGAGGCTGTTATACAATGCTGTCTTCACCTTCAACATTGGGATTGCGCCTGAAAAATAGCAGTTTACGCAGCGAATAGCAGACAAATTCTGAGACATACTTCCGCTGCGACTACTAGGTTAGTGTTGTCATGCACACTGACATGAGTGACGCATATTTGTACCTATATGTCACTATTTAATTGTAAGAACCGGCATATTGTAATAAAACGACTGCACCCACCAATCAGGGGCAAGTTCGCAATTTAATGATGGCTATAGAACCGCTGCAAATCTGAGAAATTGTATAATTATGCACTTATTGTTTGATATTATTCGATAACGCATGTGCTATTACAATTTTACGGATGGAGACGGATAGATTGAAATATATTGATATTGTATTCGCTTTATTGTAAACTAGCTTTCCTGTCCGTGACTTTGTCCGCGCGGACTTCTGTTTATCGCGAAAAAAACATCCTATGTTCTTCTAGGATATTAAAAACCAATGCAAAAGTAGGTATAGCACCAATGCTCTTAAAGTTTTTTGACAGACTTGTTATTTCTTTTCCATGGCAACTGTTCCTTACAGCGAGTAATCAACATTTTCCAGTTTTCCAGTTAAAACTTTCAATTTTCCGGGATAAAAAGTGTTCTATGTTTTATTCCAGGGTATAAGCTATCTCCGTTCCAAATTTCATCATTTCCACGTGTATCTGGAAAAACTGGAAAAATGATGATTACTCGCTGTAAGAAACAGTTCTCATACTAACGAAATAACAAGTATGTCAAAAAATAACAAGAGCATTGTTGCCTACTGTTGCATTGGTTTTTAATATCCTAGAAGAACATAGGATGTTTTTTTTGCGATAAACTGTAGTCCGCGCGAATGAAGTCGCAGGCGGGAAAGCTAGTAAGTAATCCATATACATTAAACATATAAAACAGTCACGTGACAAACCTACTGACTGACAGACAATGCCTAGTCTTAGCCATTGGACCTAAAGATTTGAAAGGAGGAGATATCCCTTGAGTATCCTACAGGTGCAAAATCGATGTGCCATCGGCAAAGCGCCAGCCTTTTATGGTTGAAATACCTCACACAAGAACGAAGCGTTATGCTTCTTCATTTATCATAAGAACTGCAAAGGAGTGGAATGCCCTTCCCACGTTAGTGTTTCCGGTAAAATATAACCCAGGTGTGTTTAAGTCACGAGTGAAGAGGAAGAGGTATCTACTAGGCAAGCGTACTACACCTTCGACCACATCATCGCTTTCCATCAGGTGAGATCGTGGTCAAACGATTGCCTAGTAAGAAACAAAATAAAAGAAAATTAAAAAAAAATGCACTAAGGATATTTTGAAATTCCATCCTTAAGGGGTAAACGTGGATTGCAAAGTTTGCACATGGGCAAAGCTGCGGGCGCAGCTAGTATGATATGTAAGTCAGGTCAACCTATACAAGTACCACAGTAACGGTAGGTAGATGCAAAGCTGCGGGCGCAGCTACTATGATATGTAAGTCAAGTCAACCTATACGAGTACCACAGTAGCGGTAGGTAGATGTAAAGCTGCGGGCGCAGCTAGTATGATATGTAAGTCAGGTCAACCTATACGAGTACCACAGTAACGGTAGGTAGATGCAAAGCTGCGGGCGCAGCTACTATGATATGTAAGTCAAGTCAACCTATACGAGTACCACAGTAGCGGTGGGTAGATGTAAAGCTGCGGGCGCAGCTAGTATGATATGTAAGTCAGGTCAACCTATACGAGTACCACAGTAACGGTAGGTAGATGCAAAGCTGCGGGCGCAGCTAGTATGATATGTAAGTCAGGTCAACCTATAAGAGTACCACAATAACGGTAAGTAGATGCAAAAAAAGCTAGCACTCGTGTACATGTCAATATCATCTCACATGTAACAATGTGTACGACAAAACAGCTAACTAATGCAGTAATACATACACATCATCTAATTAATTTATCTCTATTAGGGCTCCCTCCAAATCACAATTGCTTCCACAATCAAACTATGACCTCATGTGCGGGCGCACTATAAAACAATGTGCAGTTCTCACGCACATACTCCGCTCCCACAAGCCGAACATCTTCAAATTAAACACTCTTACCACAATGGGATAAGGTCGAAAGTAGAGCATGATTACCAGTTGGTACTGATTGATTGTAACGGTGCCTTTGTTTAAATACAAATTGTGGCTAAATACGAGACCACTGGACGGAGCGGTTCAGTGCAATTGTGCAGTGGGAATTTTAACAAGAGTAAATTTATTATTTCTTTCTATTTTATAAAGTTAAACTCATTGAATAACTTTTTATCGTGTTATGCGTCAATCAATCGTCATCGTGCGTTATTATGCTTTTTTTGTCGTCATCATGTCGTCATAGGTACGTATATTGTGCGTTTGTCGTGTTTTTAAGCCCCGACGAAAGAGAGGGGTGTTAATGTTTATTTATGTATTTATTTATTTATTTATTTATTTACAACATTCCTGTGGGTGGGCATTACAATCTCCCAATTCGCCCACCCAAGAATCAAAAGCAGGTACACCAAATTACACATTTTAAACAAGGAAATAACACAAACACACAAATTAATACATATTTACACTACATAAACAATACAGAAACTCAACCAAAAAATTAGGCACTTGCCAACTTTGGAATGTTATCCATATACCAATATATAAAAGTGAAACGTCTGTTTGTTTGTTTGTTTGTTTGTTTCAGGAGCTTTCACGTGATAATGGCTGGACGGATTTTGATTAAATTTAGAATGGAGATAGCTTTTACCCTGGAAAAAACATGAATACCTTATATCCCGGAAAATTTTAAGTCTCCATGGGAAAACTGGAAAATGTTTATTAATCGCTGTAAGGAACAGTTGCCATGGAAACGAAATAACAAGTCTGTCAAAAAACATCAAGAGCATTGGTGCTATACCTACTTTTGCATTGGTTTTTAATATCCTAGAAGAACATAGGATGCTTTTTGCGGACGAAACCGCGGGCGGGAAAGCTAGTAAGTTTATATAGTATGTGTATGTATCCATGTGTTTGTCTGTGGCATCGTAGCTCCCAAACGAATGGGCCGATTTTGATGCGGTTTTTCGGTTTGAAAGCTGATGTGATCGAGATGGTTCTGTAGCAATCGATTGAGTTAGGAATATTCATGGGATGAATAGAGAACAGAAAATCAAAAAATCGCTGTCGGTTGGGAAAAGAATAGAAATCGGTTGAGTTGCGAAAAAAATAAAAGTCGGATGAGACGTCATAGGATGAATATGGAACTACCCGTTCTTAGCTATAATGTGGGGGAGGGGGGGTCCGGATCGTAGGTCGCAAACGAATGGACTCTATTTTGATGCAGTTTATTTTCTGTTTTAAGCTGATTTGAACGAGATGGTTCTTAACTATAATGGGAGGGAGGGTCGTGGGTTATATTTTTATTATTTGTGCTTGTATTGATTTTAAAACGTTTGGCGCAACCTGGGCAAAATAAATAGTTATACATGATATCCCAAAAGTCAAAGTCTAAATGTTATTGGGTCATAATACTTCGGTGACACAGTTGAAGATAGTTTAGGTTCCCAATAAAAGATTTAAGAGGCATTTTTATAATAAATAGGCCGTGTGTAGTACACTCGGCCTACTAATTCGCAAGGCTGCACTGACCACGAGACACCTTGGTAGCTAATAATTTCAAACGGTCTTCACGCGTTAAACTGTCGTTTCCCGCGTATTTTATGGCCGAGTTATTTATTTACAACCCAGCTTCTACTGTTCTTGGCTTTAGATGATACGGAAATTGAGTGCATGAAAGAAGCTATACAACTTTTTGATAGTTTTAATGACTACTGGCAATTTTCTTCATAAGTTATAATTTATTACTTTACTTAATTTAATATGTTTGTATAACTTTTAAAATATTGCTAAACAGGTTTATTTCAACTCAAAGGTGTTGTTGGACCGGATGTGAATTGAAGGACGCAGAATTTATTCAGCCAAATAGCCTAGGGCTGCCATCCCGGGTTAGGTTATATAGAGTTTCCCCGGATTTGTCCTAGTTTGGAAGGGCGTCTGAGGGCGTCCGGGAGGGTTACTCATGAATTTTCCGGGTAAACCTTGGACGCTCGACGTACTGGCAGTTGCTCGTTTTCTATTCCACTAATTAGTTATGTATATAATATGACGTATGGTTAAATATCTTGAGTCAATCACACTGCCTGCCTCTCTTCAGACAGGATTGTGCATAACATTTTCCGCATTTTGAGCATAACACAAACTTTACAGACTCGTGATTCATTCAAAATATTTTATTAACTACTAACCTAACAAGATAATGTTATTTGATCATTTGTTTTAATTTGATGCCAAAAAGAAGACAGTTCTTAATATTTTTGTTAGGTATAAGTTCCTACCAAATTTTTTAGTAGAGTACGATGATTATAATTTAATTATGTTATTGGAGTTATTAATGAAATAAACTTGTTTGCTTAGCATTCCAATAGGCAAGAGGTAAATAATTAAATAAATATCCATATTTTTAAATACCTACCTTCACGGGCGTCCGGGGAAAAATCCTGATTTCGACCAAATGTCCGGGGTTTTTACAATATTTGTCCGGTTAGAGCAAAAAAATTATGGCAGCCCTACAATAGCCAAATGTAAAATTAAACTAAACTGATTGACACTGACACAATAATCATATAAAGGTACCTAGGTACAAACATAAAAATATTCATCACTCGTGCGTACGCATCCGTCCTCACTTTAATATTTCCCATCGTTTTGTATTAGAGAACACATTTTTTGCCGTGATTGCGCGCTCAGCTTAATCTTAACTACTATCAACATGAGTTATTGAGCACTGTTGTAAAAATTGTTAAAAATGAACTATATATCCAAACATCGACGACAACTATGTTTTTGTGTTCTTATCTTAGCATTTAATTTGAGAATCCGAAGACCTTGCCCGCAGTACACGCTGTCTAGACCAGTAAGGGTGTCCTAACCTTTGACATTTTGACCGTGTACTTAATTCGTAACTTATACTATAAGTTAGATGTACGTAGTAGAGTATAACTATAATTTGTACTTGCCAACATCTACATATAGTTATAATAGGAAATACCAATGACAAAATAGTTTAATTGTTTTATTTATACTATTATCATTCACTTTATTTATTTTCTATCTTAGATTGAAGTTTTTTTACAATACAGTTATTTATAAAAACATTAATAATATACCGGCATCGGCAGTGGAGCAGGGCCCAAACTACCGGTGGCTAAGGCTGCAGAGTGAGGAACGTCCTGACTATACGCGCCGTGTCGCTAAAAGGCCGTTCGCCGAAACAACTATCGGGACAATGATCGTCCAGTCAACATCCCACATGGCGGTCACCTGGTGAGCCAAGTCAAGTCGATAAGATACGATACGATAAGATACGATAAGATACGATAAGATACGATAAGATACGATAAGATACGATAAGATAAGATAAGATGCGATAAGATACGATAAGATACTATAAGATACGATAATATACGTTAAGATACGATAAGATACGATAAGATACGATAAGATACTATAAGATACGATAAGATACGATAAGATACGCTAAGATACGATAAGATACGATAAGATAAGATTAGATACTATGATATACTATAAGATACGATAAGATACGATAAGATACGATAAGATACGATAAGTTACGATAAGATACGATAAGATACGATAAGATACGATAAGATACGATAAGATACGATAAGATACGATAATTTACGATAAGATACGATAAAATACGCTAAGATACGATACGATAAGATACTATAAGATACTATAAGATACGATACGATACGATAAGATACGATAAGATACTATAAGATACGATAAGATACTATAAGATACTATAATAAACTATAAGATGTTTCTGTTAAATTTTCTCGCAATCGAAGTGAAAAGCAGAGTGTATAATCCATACCATACCAATGTATAAAAGTGACGTTGTCTGTTTGTTTGTTTGTTTGGGGAGCTTTCACGCAATAACGGCTGGACGGATTTTGATAAAATTTGAAGTGGAGATAGCTTTGTACCCTGGAATAAAACATAGAATACTTTTTATCCCGGGAAATTGTAAGTTTCCGCGGGAAAACTGGAAAAAGCTGATTACTCGCTGTAAGGAACGGTTGCCATGGAAACGAAATAATTAGTTAGCGTTTGATTTTACGAAGATTTGTGGTGTTTGTGATTTGTGGTTATATGTTAAGGTAAGTCTTGGTAAAAATAGAAACCGAAAGAATTCCGGAACGAAACATCCCGAAAACATTTTCTGCTAGGTATGGTAGAAATTGACACACAAGAATTTATGATATAGAGATTATATGATAAGGTTGACCATCTAATTATATTATTTATATAGTAGAAAGAAATAAAAAATATTTAATAGAAAATATAAAAAAATATTTAATATAGTAGAATTGTACAAAAAGTGCATAAAACAAGGCATTTTATGCGAGACATTTATATGCCGAGCCGAAACCGAGGGTATTATATTGAACTCGAGGATAAATTGCCTTGTTTTATAAAAAATCTAGCTTTCCCGCCCGCGACTTTGTCTTCTAGGTTATTAAACACCAATGCAAAAGTAGGTATAGCAACGACGCTCTTGATTTTTTTGACAGACATGTTATTTCGTAGGGTCAACCTTACCATAGAATATAAATAATAATTATACTAGTATAGGACGTATCTTAATTAACCAAGCAGTAAATAAGTATTATAAAAAATATAGAAAAGAAAACATTACGCAAGCCTTTATCTAAAATCTCTAAGTTTATTGCTTTGTTATGAATTATATGGTATTCCCCAAATTCATTAAGTCTATTGATAAAGTGATATGTGTTACTGATATGCTAACTTGTTATTTCGTATGACCACGATGTCCGAAATTTTCGCATATTATGCGTAAATTCAATGAAACGCGATTAGTAAAATGTACTAATAATAATCATTAGTCATACATAACTTACGGTTATGAATGACTAATGAATGACTATAGCCCATCGTGTTCCATAGCGTCCGCTTTGTATTTCCGTTTAATGTATTGTCAATTCCTTACTAAAACCGCCTGGTTTTTTTTCCATAAGATTTTCCGTGGTCTAATGGAGCATCATAATTTTTAGTAGGTATCATAATATGTTATTATGATACCTACTGATATATGTTATTATGATAATTAAGTTATTGTGTTCATTTACTTTGTTTTTTTTTGTTTATATATTTATCTAATAAGTCTATGTAGATATGTCTAGTTGTTGTTTAAGTTAAAACTAGATTAGTTGTTTAAGTTCACTTATCTTTTATATTTATTTATTTTTGTTTATGATTGAGCACCACCGTCCATGACAATTAAATGTAATCCTCTCCATTCAACTGTTGTACGGAAGAAATCGCTTTAAGCGATAAGACCGCCCATTGTTCTCTATTTAAGAAATGACTATTCTTGTGTATGATTTATTTGGTGTGCAATAAAGCGTTTATCTATCTATGTCATAAAGTTAGTTTTCATTTGATTTTCCAAGAGATAAAAATAATTGAAGAATTTAAGCAATAACTTTTGGTATATTGTAATTATTATGTATTAGAAATTATAAAAACACCACCGTTGTAGTCCAAAGACAAATAAATCATTAGAGAAGTAATTTAAAGTTTTGACAAATATACAGCTCAAACTGTAATTCATAGAAAAACTAAGCTTCAAAAACAGCAGAGGTTTTGTTTGTTTAATATCCTTTTTTTTATATCCTAATTTCTCAAATACAACGGTCACCCTACAGATATCGTATGATACGTGTTGAAAGGCGTAAATTCACGTGTGCACGTGCTCATTGCCCTGTTATGCTGATAACAATATTATATACTTATCAAATAATCGATATTCGGTATCGGCTGTCATTTATTTATTAGTTTTGGACTGGGCTATTAATATAATGGTTACGTCGGAAGTGCGCCGCATGCCTTATTTTATTTATTTTTTAAACGCAATTGTTTGCCTACTATCTAATATTTAAAGATTGACTTTACTACACCATATGTATTTGCTTACGTACCTACATTTAGAAGCTATACTGATGACATTTTACTCACGCGTTGCTAACTCGTGCAACGCGTGATGCAAAATTATGGTTAATGGTCAATTTTCGTCTATTTTCTTAAATGATTCTAAAACTATTAATAACAAACAATAAGACCCCCACAACAAGCCATTTCATTTGATGTGTCACATGGTCACTTTATTTTTAAATTGGGGCCCACTGGGGTTTTAATTTACACCCATCCAAAATTCATTTATTTACGATCACACGTCCGTGTTTGGGTCATAATATGGTCCAAATTTAAACATAATAGTTCCAGTATATTCGGAGCAAATTGGCTGTGACAGACGGTCAGACAGACTGACACACTAGTGATCTTAGAAGGGTTCCGGTTTTTATACGGACGTAGAGAACCGTAAAAGCGCGCGATTCTATCGCGTTTACATCGATTCAAACATTGTGCGGTGCTGTTAACGCGCCTACTCACGCGCGTTTTTAGCTGGCTGAAAAGGTTTATCTACCAGCTAAAACATATTTTGTAGTTTATTACCTGGATACGGAAAATCTTTGTTAGGACCAAGACCGAGATTATCCGACGATAATCTCGGTCATTACTAATACGTTTTTCACAATTGATTTTTATTCCACATCCTGGCTCTAAACCTCAACCTGAACCTATATGTACTGAATCGCTCAAAAAAGCGAAACAAAACATCTGACGGAAACCGGCATGTCCAAGCATCACAGACATATATGACATCATAATTTTCCATGCTGGCCCAGTGTGGACTGGGCTAGCTTGGAAAATTACGAGCCTATTCCCTCTCTCTCACTCACACAAACTCTCTCATTCGATGTGTCTCCCTCTGAGTAAAGACATGTGCCCTTGCAGTAGGAACGTAATAGGCGATGATGATGATACCATTTCAAAGTCAAAATACCCAAATCGACGAAAATTACAATAAGTAGTACCTAAAAGGAAGTTCCCAAAATAAAAATACATTTCAGCATCAAATATACAGTGCATTCACTCACTATAATGATGCTATTGAAAATGGGTCAAGGAAGTTGCAAGCAGGTAATCACTACAAATGCTTCTTCGCCAAGGTACTTATAGGTTATAGGTACCTGTCTACTTAGCTAACGCAAATACTACATAATAATGTTTTTTTATGTCCAAATATGACTTAAAATTATATACATGACAAATTATATTAAAGCAACTAAAGTGACCAGTCAATTATTGTACTAGTAACTAGCTGTGCACGCCTGGTAATTTTCTTGGAATTAAGGATCCTATGAATTATTCTAGAACCAAAATTACCAACATACCAAATTTCATAAAACTTCGTGCAGACCTCATATCGATTGTTTACCGATTGCTCAGCTTCAACTCATCGGATTGAGATACCAAGTACGCCAGTTTTTAAGTCAATCCTTAAGCTTTCGAACAGCAAAAATCGCATCGCAATCGGTCCAGTAGTTTTTTACGTGATGCGCGAACAAACAAACAGACAGACAATTTTTTTAAAAACATTCAATGCTATCAGTGATCTGTAGCTTATTTTAAGTCCCTAGTTTTTTTAAACGGTTTTATTTAGCTTGCCCAGTTTTTTGTACTTTTTTGGTTATTGGGTTAAATTTAGTAATTGAAATTTTACCCCATTTCTGTTGACTGATTGATCTGAAATTTGGTACACACCTTTAGTTCTGATGACACTACAATTATGTATACTCAGTATCATTGTAAATCCAATATGGCAGCCGCCACAATATGGTGGATTACATATATTTTTACAACCCCCTCAATATGGGCATCGAGCTTAACTAATAAAATACAGTACACCATAAAAAGTCTAAGATGTCCGCCACCACAAAATGGCAAATTACTATTATTTTTCTTTACCCTCGATATGGGCATCAAATGAAAGGGCTTGACAAGTAAAACTCAATACACTTTAGAAATAACTAAATAAAAAACTAAAAACTGGAAAATAACTTAATAAAATAAAAAGTTATTCGGTTTTATTGTAAAGAATGTACTAATAGCTAATAAATAAACTAAACTCGTGGGGCGTGGCGTCACCTGAGTAATAGAAATTCGACTCACTCCAATATTTTATTGTTTTTATTAGCTTTTACATAAAACCGTTTTTTTTAATTGCTTATTTTTTTTTATTTTCACTGTACAGACTTTTTATTACTTACTGCTTTATTATAAGTATAGATAGATAGATAGATAGATAGATAGAAATATAGACATACCTACACAATAATATGAGTATGTCAGGAGATTATATAAAATAGTTTGGCATGAGACTCCAAGTCATCTAGTTATTTCGTTAGCTCCTTTTTAGTATTCATAGAGTCTAATTTGGGGTCAGAAGAAATATTATGTGATTGTCCTTATTATTCTTTCTCTGTGGTATATGATTAAGCAATGTCAGAGGCTACTTACATTTGAAGACATTTATATTTTTTCCAAGGTGACTATACCGAAGTAATTTTAGTAATATTTGTTTAATGCATGAGTTTAAAAATAAAAAACATGAATTGAAGGTCGGTCGGTCAACCAAAAGAATCGATAAAATATTATATAAATATATTATAAACATCGGTATTGGTATCACTATCATTGCATTAAATCATAGATAGAAGTAAAAGAACCAATACATAAAAACCGACTGCGAACAAAACACAAAAAGCGGCAAAAATTTAAGTGAGAATGGTTGCTAACCAACTGTATATCGTTATACTCGTAGATCTTAAATGGTAATTTAAAGAGAAAATGATAAGAGAATCCTAAAGGCGATTTTCAAGTACCTTTTCAATCATACCCCACTTAACATAGTTCGTAGAAATTAGAATTTTATTTTTTATTATATGGCGTCTGGATGTAGCCATATTGAATTTTGATTGTTGTCGTGTCTTTAGTAGCACTCGTAAGATTAGGAAAAATCGATTGACGTTAGAATCATCAAAATAATCCATGCGTTTGGTCTATATAGTTCCCACTTAGTGCCACAAAATAACAAATATACATACATAAGCTGATAAACACATTACCCTCCGCGCATTCGGATACAACTGAAGAAAGACACACATTTATGAAATAATTAGCTGTGCCCGCGGCTTTGCACGTGTGGTCATTTTTCTGGCTTAAAAGTTACCTATGTGTTATTCCAGGACCAAAAATACCTACAGAGTACATGACTACATTTCATCGAAATTTGTTAAGCCGTTCAATTGATTTTAATCGGTATCCACACATCGGAATGAGATATAAAGTATACCAGATTATAAGTCAAAACTAAGCTATCCAACAGTGAACAGTGAGTCTGCATCGCTATTGTTCTAGGAGTTTTTACATTATGCGCGAACAGACAGACAAGCAGCAGTCCACCATTAAAAAATGTCGGTATACCTAACAGTTTTTTTAAAATTATGGTCTTTGTACAGACTTTTTGTTACTTACGCTTTATTATAAATATAGATTTAGATAGATAGATTACAAATAAAAACATAACGCATCAAATGGAGCCCTTCGGTGGATTTTTAACCGACTACGTCGAAGCAAGGGATGGGTAATGAGTTTAACAGTGTATGTATGCATGTATGTGGATGTTCCACGATAGCATCGCCCCTATTGGTCCGATTTTGACAAGCGACGTATCAATCGATTCGTCTTCATGTATAGTGTCATAAGCTATATTTTACCCGAACGTAGTCGGGTTTTAGTTTTTGGACTTATGCCTTGTTACTAATGTGCTTCGGTTCCCGTTTCTTTTTTTGTTTAAGAGTGATTCGTTTCTCGTGTTTCGAACTTTCCGCTAAGAGCTAGTGCCAGAATTTCTACTTAATTGACTGGTCTGTTCACTACATGAATATTATAAAAAGTGATTAAATTAGAACGGACGTAGCGATAATATAACTTCTCTACTAGCTCCTGTTTACTTTTTACAGTGTTGTCCATTAAATAACTCGTGCATAGTCTTTTGTTCATATTTACTTTGTAACTACCCATCTTTAATATTTCGACCTTATCACGTAAGGTCGACCGGTTAAGAAATCTTTACAACGGCACAGAGACATTCTCCTTCATAGAGGTAGGTACTTGTTAATATAATTCATATTGTATTAACCTTTAAAGTTACTGGACTTAAAGAATAAACAAAAATTTGTGTAGCATAATTTTAAGGTAAGTGGACCAATTGGTAGCCTCGATACTTAATAAAAGGGACAGAACGTTGCAAAATCGAGAGTCCAAAGCACCTAAATTACACCGAATCGAATAGTCATTTGGTGAGTGGATAGATGCCGTGACATACCGTTTCGCAGTGATTTTTCTATGTAGTCACACAGAAGCCACTCTTAAAGTACTGCTACTTTGATAGCAGGCTTCACATTGCGCGTTAAATTTAAGTTTCAGTAGAGACAAGTAAAGGTATACAGTTTCAAGATAAATTCTCGTTTATATTAGAGCGCAGTACCTACGGAGTGCGTCCGTCTCGGGTAAGACTAAGTCGCAACCATACGATGCTTGATTCATGGCATGCTCTATTTTCAAGGCAGATAGCTCCTTAGTAAATGCATGTAGAGTTTATAAAACAAGCGTCAACACTTATGGGGACACTAGTTAAAAATTTCAAAAGGCTTGCGTAAACATTTCTCAGAATTTTAACCCGCCAACCGAAGCCGCTCTGAAATATACAAGCGTTTAGAATAGTAGAACGTAGAATGTTTATGATGTGCTAATAAAATAAGTTCACGTCGATGTTTCCCAGAAGATTTGTACTTGAGACCAGCGAATGAACTGCTTGATATGCTGGTATTAATACAACGTTTTTATTATTGGTGTTCAATTAGATTATGCTTTTAGAACCTCAGAATGATAAAACCATAACAGAAACTAATCAAAATCCAATGGATACTTATAAAATGTCATGGTCAAAACCTATAATCATACATGCATCGGTACCTACCTACTTATACATGCATCGGAATCTATCTACTTATTTATTTAACAAGACATAAGATCAAAAATTAAAACCCTAGACTACGGTCGGGTAAAAAATACTTTCACTATACTTGAAGTGAAAAATTACTTGAATTGGAAATTTCACTATACTTGAAGCCAAATCGATTGATACCTCACTTGTCAAAATCGGACCAATAGAGGCGACGCTATGGTGGAACATCCACATATCCACATACATAGACTGTTAAATTACCCTTCCCTTGCTTCGCCGAATTGTACTTAGATAGGTATCTAATTGTATTTATTGCAGTAAGATTTTGTTTAACTAAGTATGGATCTAAATAATTAATGTAATTTTCAATAATACAATTTCTACAACTTGACCCGGGTGCGGTGCAGTTGATTTCATAAAGGGCGTTCCCCTTCGTAGCACGCAATCTCACAAGGCATAAGAGATGAGCGAACTGCCTAACCTACCATACCAAAGAACTGAATTACAGCAATGTCATCATTATCATCTGTATCATCATCATCATGTCAGCCTTTAGAAGTCCACTGCTGAACATATGCCTCCCCCAAAGAGCGCCACGACGAACGGTCTTGTGCCACCTCCATCCACCGACTCCCTGCGATGGCTACAATGTCGTCCGTTCAACATGTGGGGGTCTCCCTACACTTTGCGTGCTTATTCGTGGTCGACATTCGAGAACCTTTATTCCCAAACGGAACATAAAAATACATATACTACATATATACATATTTTTGAATACCTATATAAAAGTATGTAAAAAAGTTTATGAAGTAAACGGTTTTATATGAACTAAAAGCTAAAAAATAAAATAAAATCGATGGGCGAGTCGAATTTTTGTTACGCTGAACCCCACGACTTTATTAAAAACATATTTAACTTATATTATTTTCAAGTTTTTAGTTTTTTATTTAGTTATTTCTAAAGTATACTGTGTTCTACTTGTCAAGCCCTTTCGTTTAATACCCATAATGAGGGTATTGAAAAAAAAACTATTCCGCCATTTTATGGTGGCGGCGGCCATCTTGGATTTGGAAATTTCATGGTGAAGAAAGAAAAAAAATAATGTATTGGAAAAAATAATATTTCGAACACTGTCATAAAAAAATAACCTTATTACTAATATACGTCTAAATGTTACTATTTGCAAAATAGCCCCAGCTCAGCATATTGCTGGTCGTAAAACGATACCGCCGTTCTTTCACTGGGACCATTCGGTAATGTCGTGCGGATAAACGGACAAAATAACGAAAACAATAAAAATGTAACTGTGTACAGTATTCTTCTAGTGAAGCCCTTTCATTTGATATCTATATAGCAGAGTATGAATAAATATTATCCACCATTTTGTGGTGGCTGCCATCTTGAATTTAGAATTTTCATGGTGCACTGTATTCTACTAGTTAAGCTCTTTGATTTGATACCCATATTGAGGGTTTTTTTAATACAATCCGCCATTTTGTGGCGGCGGCCATCTTAGATTTACAATGATACTGAATATACATTATTGTATTAGAACTAAAGGGGTGTACCAAATTTCAGATCAATCAGTCAACAGGAAATGGATAAAACTTCAGTTACTAGATTTGACACAAACAAACAAATAAACAAACAAATAATCAAATAAACAAAAATCAACAATCAGATCAAGCTCTAAATAAAACCGTTTAAAATAGAATAAAGCCTAACTGATTGACTAGAACAACGTAGAGCCTAAACTACTTAAGAAACATGAAATTCTGAAAAACGATGTTCCTTTTTTATCGTGGAGGTGTAGTGAGTGTAATAAGAAAGGATTTTTCGACCCATAAGGAAGTTAAGCCAGGTGATAAAGTTTGTTTAGACAATTTTAACTCCTGGATCGATTTACTCATAACTGTTTGAAAAAATAACCTTATAAGTAAATAATAAAATATTTTTTATTTTTCCAAAGATTTCTCTAGAAGGGTGGCAAAGTTTGTTTGTTTTAATAGCAAAGGCGCGCGCAAACGCAGGCGAATACGCGTAGGACGCGGGTGCTTATTGGGTGGCTATAGTTGGTAGGTAGGTGAGGCCTCTTTTTTTCAAATAAATATTGTTACGAGCTGGGGTTCGGATAAAATTAATGTATGTAAATTATGGTTAGCATACAAAATATTACGTTTGTTTCAGAAGGTTCCTGTAGATGTAACTTTTGCTTCATCTGACCGCAGCTCTTCGAACATTTTGGTACCTACTGTTTTTATAAAAATGGACAGGCGTAACAATATTTATTGAAACCTGTACGTACCCGTGCGAAGCTGGGGCGGACCTTTAGTTAGCCTAGGTATATATTCCCTCTACTGAACGTATGCCTCTCATAGTATTCGTCACTAAACCGGATCTACGTTAGGCTCTCATATTACATCTGAACACCGTAAGAAACAAGTTCAAAAACTAAAACCGACCACGGTCGGGTAAAAATAGCCTATGACACTTTTGCGATGAAGATGAATCGATTGATACCTCGCTTGTCAAAAACGGACCATGTTTTTAGTTTAAACACATAACCCTTACTTTGCCTTGCCGTAGTCGGGTAAAAAATTGCTTATGACACTTTATACCTGAAGACGAATCGATTCGCTTGTCAAAATCTGACCAATGGGGGCGACGGTATGGAGGAACATCCACATACCCACATACATACATACATATATTCATAGATAGTCGGGTAAAAAGAAACAACATACATAAACTATTAGAGTAGGTAGTGTATTTCTGTTACTTGTGTATATGTTATGTGATAAACACAGTATTACCTAATTATGAAACCTGTTAGTCTCTCGGCCTTCAAGTGACTAGGTAATTATAGTTTTGCTTCGTCTCTATTGAAGATAAGTTTATTGTCAAATCATTGGTTGTCGAGTAAGATGGAACATTATTCAGGACGCAGAAGTACAGTTTTTCGCATTACGATTAGGAGAGTTTCGGGAGATTCGTTTATAATTATAATAGATGCAGTCTTATACTAGTTTACGTAGAAAGTCGATTTTTGTAAAGCGATCTAGCCTAATCCTCTCTTCCTTTTTGTAACACGTATCATTTGTCGCCATGTCTCATAACCCAGACCCCCAAACATCACGACGTAACAATTACATAAAAATGGCGTTCACATCGGGCCGTCGTCGGCCGCGTTTCCTACTCGATCGTGTAAACTTTCACGAAATCAAACAAAGAAATAGCGAAGCGGCTCATTTGCATCTTTCCCACGCGGACAATAGAATGACCCAATCGCTTTGGCAACTATAAATGATGTGCTAGAAATCCTACGGTCAAGACGTCCCTACTAACTCTTCAGTATTCTACAATCTCACAATAGAAACTATGCCATAATTTAGCAACATTCGATACAAACTCGGTAGTTATCTGTAACGTATGGCGTCAGCAATGCGACAGAACAAACGAATTGAGATCTAAACACAGTGTTTGGATGGCCTTTTTATTTCGATCGTTTCCCATGACTCGAATGGACAAATCGTCATAAACAAGGGCAGATAGATCTTGTTCACCTGGTTTTCCGTCTGTGCAGCAATTTATGTACACTTTGTCTCCTTATTTTATAGAAAAATCGATACATACTTACATTTCGATTAAGTAGATCACTGAATCGATTTTTCTTCTTTTGTTACTTTGGTTTCATTTTCCAAATTCAAATAAATCAGTTTCTAAGATCTAAAAATTAAACAATATCCAACATTTCAATTGGTCTATATCCAAAATTCGACTCAGATAATGATCAAAACTTGGTCCGCTAATTCAGAACTGATTTGTTAATAAAAAATGCAAAAACCGAGTGACAGCTGATAAATGTGTAGTAATGAAGAAAACAATAGCTAAGGACTTTCTAGTCGCTCGATGGCTTCCCCCCTTTCTCATTCCACTTTTCTCCCCACACTAAATAGGTAGAGAAAGCCTTTGACCTCCACCTACAGGGCTTGTTTACTACTCGCCACATTCAAAGCACTTTTGCGTGTTACTGGGAAGGTTTGAATAAATTGAGACTCAATTTTTATATTGGCAGTAATACGTAGGTATTTATATAATAATGCAATATTAGTCTTTTCAAAAGAAAACAATCAATTTTACGAGTTCTAAATTTCAGAAGTGGTGTACACCTGGTGAAAAGGAGCCCACACATACCAAGTTCTGCAGTTCTGCGTGTGCGTATAGTAAATTCTGCGAACAGTACCCCTAGTACGAGTTTTTATAGTTTTTGTAAACGAAATGTAGTTTCGTTTAGTTCCATACATTTACTGGCGGCGCTTCTAGTGGAAACTTGCAGGAACTAAAATCGGTAGGACGGGTTTTATCAAATGGTAGTAGGTATTCGAATTCGAAAAAAGATTTCGAAAAAAAAAAACAAAAACCTTGCATTTTAGTAGTACGAGTTGCCATTTTGACAAGTTTAGTGGTAGTAAACTTTGATCATTTTCAAAGTATTGTTACTCGTTAGATACATTTTCGTGAGAGCTTCATGAGATCTTGCGATTTTTTATTATATTATGATGACGAGACGGTATCTTGCGTGGAGGTTAGCCTCGGAGGCTGTAGGAGCTGACCGTCGTGAAGGGGAGCGACAGGAGCTTCACGTAGGTGGAGAATGATTACCACCCAGCCGCATCTCTTACAACTTTGTGCAACGGTATCGCCTCACCGGCTCACTAGAGAAGGTTTTGTCTATCTCTGTAATACTCTGCGGGCATATACAAATCTCAGGAACTCTCAAAGAATCTCTCTAGAGACAAGTTAAGTTAATAGTTAGGTACCTAGGTAGGTACTCATATCTATAGATACTTTATCTTATTTTGAACTTGTATTTTGTATTTTTGTAGCACTTATATACCTACAACAATATAAAAAAACATGAATTGTAGTGCGAAACACTGCCAATCTACCTACTTTACAATTTCAATGTCGTGATGACGTCACATCGATTTCTATTTTGCCATATATGACTCAATTGATAAAACAAACACTTAGTCCAGGATTCCCAACTAGTTATTATCAAAAAACAAGTATTACATCGAAGCTGAGGCATAAAATCAATATAAAATAACTAGGTTTTGTTGGATTACTTTGGTCCGTAACTTCGTTAATACTGAACGAAATTAAAGACCAAAGGTACCGGAAGAATCAGAAAAATACGTTATTTCCATTTATCACATCAATTAAACGTAAATCGATTATCATTATTTCGCAATAAAACCACAGATAAAAATGACATACGAAAAATAAAACATCAAAAACCAATACGGTGGACAATATATTTTGTCTCTTTTTTTTGGTTGCGGGGAAGAGAGATAGAAACATGTAGTGTGAAGTTCGTTCAATCAAAATTTTATCGTTTGAACTTCATTTGAAAACATGAACTCGTCCTACCGATTACACACAAAACTGTTAGTTTAGGGAGCTCACGAAACTTTTTTCCATTTTCTTAATGTGCAAACTTGTACTAGGCGTACAGTATACCTCGCGAGCACAAACTTTTTGCAACACGCGATCACAGTAGCGCCATCTAGTGACCTTATTATAATACTAAGATTAATAACCAAGGTTCTCCACATCAATCCCTACCTAGTAGGTAAGGGCTGATTCCACTGGTAGAAACCAAAACGTGAGCAATTTACTGCATTTGAAGAGCTATTCTGCTTTTTTGCTCCTTTTTGGAAGAAGTTACCTCTCCCCTCCCCCCCTTTAATCAAAAATGAAAGACGACAAATTTTTTTTTGTTTAACCTGTATATCAAGTTTCATCCAGATCGGTTGTAAACTACGACCTGTTGAGGAGTACCAACAAACTGACAGATTAAAGCAAATTGATTGTACTTGAAGCAGAGACTTGAGCTCGCTTCGCTCGGTCAATAATGATGAACGTTCTAGTATTTAATCGCAATTCATCTAAGCGGTCGTTTCCCAACAAACAAGAAGAATAGAGAAGTAATAATGTCATATCGTCTCCTCTTGCAATCGTCATAGCTTTGAATTTCACGATTGAAGTCATCGAAGTAGGAATTGATGATTGAAGTACCTACGCGCGATATAGATACGAGTAACCTTATTAATGTTAGAAAAAACTCGTAGCCTAAGTTTTATTTTTGTCAACACCTTTCCAAATTCAAAACGAAAATACAGCTGAAAATGCTCTAGCCTCAAATTCAACAAGCAGCATAACAAAGAAGTAAAACTTACTGACAATAATTTCGAAACAAATGTGAGTCCAAATAGTAAACAGACAAGATCGGTGCGATCCCGTTGCACGGAAGCTGGGGCTGCCAACGGACGGCGCCTAATGTTAACTATGTTAACTGATAAAATTAATATAATAATATTTTAGTATCGATGGATAGGAAAAACTATTTACTATAATCACATTATCACACTAATATTATAAATGCGAATGTATGTGAGTGAGTGAGTGAGTGAGTGTGTGTTTTTGTTACTTCTTCACGCTGAAACGGCTCAACGGATTTTGATGAAATTTGGTATGTAGATTGTAGATACTTTAGGCCCTGGTATTCCAGGACATGGAATACTTTTCATCATCATCTCGGGCGGGTCGGAATGAATGTTGGGGGAAGTGACAGTTCTCAACGAGACAGGTGTCAAAGTGACTGGATTCAATATGACAGGTGTCAAAGTGACAGGTGTAATCAGTGGTTTTTTTTGGCCATCTTACTAAGTGACAAGACTAAACTCATCTTGGGGAAATCGTGGCATGTAAAAAAAGAAGTTGATGTCATCTTATGTATCTGATACAAATTCAAAACCAATATCTCTAGGGTTTTAGGAGTCAATGATCACAAATAATGAAGCCAGATTCACAAAATACAATTTTTAAGATGGATAGGATTCTTTTCATCATCATTGTCTACGCGGATAATACCGCGGGGTGCAGCTAATGTTCTATAATAAAAATATTTTAATAAATTAAGAATATTAAAATTGGAATAAATTAAGTTATTGTGTTCAAATATCTAGTCAAAAGTCTAGTCAAGTAACGATTCAGTAAAGTCGTGGAACTTTACTGAAACTCCCTGGGATTTCCGGAAAAAATACGAAATAGCAGGTTTTATCGTATTTGTATCAATTATTCAAGCGTTTGTTTTAATCATTTGCCCACACTCGTGCACGTTAAGAACACCTAATGGTTAACATTCCACCAATATATCACATTAACACTCGAAGAAACACAAGTTTGAGATAAAAGTTCAAAGCAAAAGAACCGTCTCCACTTCGTTTCCCGCCAAAAGTCAATAAATTAAATGTTGTTACGTTTTCAAAATCCATCAGTCAAATATCAGCATGTTAAAGATGACCAATCACTGCTAGTTTCCGAATTCAAACCAATTCTTAATTCAAATAGTAAACAGGCGAGGTCGGTGCGATCCCGTTGCGCGAGTGCGCGGGAGTCGGGTCGGAATAACGGGCGCCGGCTAATGAGAACGCTGCTCAGTTATGCAGATGCCGGTAAAGGTTGGCTGAACTAGATGCTTTGAACTTTGTTATTTGTTTTTAGAGGATTTGCCGTTGCTGAGGTGGACTGGGACAATGGAGCAATTATGGTAACACCTGACAGTGTTGACAGTTTGTTACTTTTGTTTATGTTTGTACACATTTTAACGATTCTGATGTTGCTCATGCTTTCTTACCTTTTATTCTTTTTTTGACGACCGGTTGGTCTCGTGGCTAGTGATCGTAATCAAACGGTCGCGGGTTCGAATCCTGCAAGGTGCAATCATTTGTGTGATGAGCAGAAATGTTTGTTTCCGAGTCATGGATGTTATAATATTCGTATATATGTATGTTTATCCGTTATCTAGTACCCATTGTACAGGGTAACCTAGTTTGGGGCTAGATAATTGGTGTGGAATTGTCCCGAATATATTATATATTATTATATATTATATGAATGCAGCTCTTTGAAAAGTGTATGACAAGACATAAGTGCAAAACTAAAACCCGACTACGGTCGGGAAAACAATAGCCTATGACACTCTTGCGATGAAGTCAAATCGATTGATACCTCGCTTGTCAAAATCGGACCAATAGGGGCGACGCTATGGTGGAAAATTCACATTATATATACATACATAGACTGTTAAACTCATTACCCTTCCCTTGCTTCGCCGTACTTGCGTAAAAAGTAAGTCACATACCTTTATTGTACACTAGAAAGAATGAAAACTTTTCTACCTAGTGACGGAAAAGAAAGCGACCTCCCATTTCGAACTTTGGCTTGTACTTTGTCCATTGTCAGTAAGACCAGAGACGACATAATTTATTAACTTTCACATCAATCATCTGAGTACGACTTAAAACATTACGTATTTAGGTTGTTCACCATCTGTCAAAAACAATTCCATGCAAATAAATGCGCGAGCGCATCTCGCACGATGTCGGCTGCATTTGGCGGCGCGAGACGGTTGCAATTGAATGGCGCGCAATCACGTTATGCGCGTCTCTTGCAATTTTGGGCTTTAGCCGCAGTCACAGAATAAAAAATATGTCGCAGTGTCGCCTTCACGGCCTGTTTAATCTGTAGTAACAGTGTTGTTGTTGTTTATCAACAACATAAAATGAAAGAGAATAGGTAAATACTAATATTATAAAGAGGAAAGATTTGATTGTTTGTTTGTAATGGATAAAATCAAAAAATTCCGAACCTATTTTAAAAATTCTTTCACCTATAAAAAGCTTCGTTATCAGCATTCAACATACCTAGGTAGTAATTTATTTTTCAAAAAATTATAATTGCCTATAAAAATTTAAATAATGTAACCCAAGGGGTACCAAAACTACAGAACGGAATGAAACGTTGCCATGGAGACGAAATAATAACAATTCTGTCAAGTGAGTAATAATGCAGTTGATTATGGTCAAAAAGCCCTTATTCCAATGATGTTGAATTACGCTTACTGACGTATTGTTTTTAGAAGTTACGACGGGGATTAAAAAGCTAAGAGTAAGAAAATTGCTGCGGTGTAAGTGCTACCAGTGTGAAGCCGGGGCGAGTCAATATGTGAAAAATATATTAAAATAGGTTCAGTATTTTTTGAGTTTATCCATTACAAACAAATATACAAACAATCAAATCTTTCCTGTTTATAATATTAGTAAAGATAGAACTGTAGATGTAGATGTAGACTAGCTGTGTGCGCGGCTTTGCCAACGTGGTCTTTCTCTGAGTTATAATTAACCTAGTTGTTAGTACCAAAAAGTATGGTATACTACGTGTTAACAAAATTTGTTTAGTCATCAAATATGTAGTTTTTATCGGTTGCTCCGCTTCTACTCATTGGATTGAGTCTCAAAGTACACCAGATTTTAAGTCAAAACTTAAGCTATCCATTTGTTTATAACACATCTCAGTATCGCAAACATATAGGCATTATTAAGTTACCTTTTTATACAGACTTTTTGTTACTACGGGTTTATTATAAGTATAGAAAGATAGATGATTAAGGGATGTTACTTATCCGATTTGTCCAAAGGCAAATAAGACATGATTACAGAAACATACCTCATAAGTATTTAATACTAGCTTTCACCCGCGACTTCGTCTGAGCGGACTACAGTTTATCGTGAAAAAAGGCATCCTTTGTTCTTCTAGGATATTAAAAACGAATGCAAAAGTACTTACCTATAGCACCAACGCTCTTGATGTTAATATTCAAATTCAAATTCAATTTTTATTGCATTCCATACTTAATAATTAGATGGATACAAGAATGAAATTAAGAAAAATGTTATGTTATGTTTTAGAAGAATGTTATTTGATAGACTTGTTATTATTACATTTCCATGGCAACCATTCCTTACAGCGAGTAATCAACATTTTCCTGTTTTCCCGTGGAAACTTACCATTTTACGGGATAAAAAGTATGCTATATTTTATCAAAATCCGTCCAGCCGTTATCGCGTTTAAACTCCCCAAACAAACAAACTAACTAACAAACAAACGAACTAACAAACAAAAGAACAAACAGACAACGTTTCACTTTAATATATTGGTATGGATAGTTACAACCTCAAAACGTAAAACTTTTTTGTATGCAACGATCACATACAAAAAATTCGAACAAAGCCAGTAGGTACACCCCTCCCATTTGAATCGACAGTACAAACTGCAGCCAAGGACTGGCATCCGAGAAATGCTTTCAGTGACTAATCGGCTAACCATTCGCGGTTAAACGCTACAAGTTGATTGGTAGCCTTATTTTAGAATGGTGGTCTACACAACGCCGAGCTTGGTACTTGATCTGTATCATGTTAGATTGAGATGAGCATAATTTAAAAAATAAATTAAAAAAACGTTATTTTTTTTGTTGCTTTGTAACTTTTACGTATTTAAGTGTTTTTTTTCTTTATTCCATTGTTTTTTCATTTATTTTCTTTTTGGCTTTTCACATATTTTTTTATTTCATCGGTTTGTGAGCTACCCTGAAAGTTTCAGCCAGATAGCTAATCGGGAAGTGCTCGAAATTTGAATTGCAAGATTCCAGGACAGACAAAATACATACATACATAGATAGATACAAGTGAAGTTAATTAAAAGCTTTTAATAAAAAATAAACCTAATTTATGTGGAGCTGTGCAACTCCTTATTGCATTATATAATCATACATATAATTCCTTATCAGGAATGGTATTGACTCAGATTAGAAGAAAAAGGCAGATATCACTCGCGGAACACGACTGACGCCTAAAAATCAAATACGTAACTGAAAAGCTTTTATAATTATGTTGAGTCAGTGCGTAGTGTTTTTCAGTACATCTATAGTAACGGCAAACTCGAAACATGACAATATAGACTAAAAATTGTATTAGCTTTTCAATGTTTATTTGCTTTTTAGCCTCATTTTCAGGTTCCGCGCGTGTCATCTGCATTTTGCTTCTAATCTAAGGGTATTGGGGTGTTACTTGAAACCAGTGAACTCAGAAAATATGCAAGGAATATAGATTAAGATTAAAGAAGAAGCGTTTTACATTTTCATAGAAAAAACAAACATTTCATTCATTCTTCTTTCATTTTTTCAAATTTCATAAGAAGAACCAGCATTCTGTTCACGTCGCCTCCACCAAACACTTTGCCAAACTAAATCACTACTAAAATCTTATCTGTCACCGAAAAAGTGTACTAATAATTTTTGAAATATACTCTGTTTTGCAGGTTCTGTTTTGATTTTGGTGTGTGTGTGTGTGTGTGTGTGTGTGTGTGTGTGTATGTGTGTGTGTGTGTGTTTGAAGTATCTGCTATATTCTTCTACTTCATAATATCTAGAAAGCCCGAACTTTCTAGATATTATTAAGAAGAATATAACCAAAACAGTTACATTGTGGGAACACGTGAATAAGAGTAATGATAATATATTGTGTGTTGTACAAAATATATTATCATTACATTACCTTGAAGAAAGCAGAACACGAGTACCAGTATTGGCAACTGTGACGAATGGTAAAATGAATGTATAAACAGGATTGAGTCAGTACGACATGGTGTCCGATAGATTCCTGCCATTATTAGTATTGCAGCGTCGGACACAACACACATGAACATCTGGAGATGTAAGAACTTAGTATTACTGGCAGAAGTACGTGACTATACGTTATTAGCTTCTTTGGCGTGTGCATCAACACATATAACAATCTGGAAAAAACATATTGTCAAGTTGATGGCAGATATGAAAATTCAGCTAACGATAGAATCACAGTAAAAAAAGGCATTGAATTTGTAACTATGTAATTCAAGGAAGTAATAAAGGTAGTTTAAATTTACTAGACCACCATGGACGTAATTATCTCGAAGAAAAATGGTAATGCACATCACCGTGGAAGTGGAATGTGGTAATTGTCTATTGCGCCGGTCCCGTTGAAATGAAAGTAACAATCGCTTTATGAAACTTCTCGATGGAAGGTAATCAAATCGAGCTGTTACACAATGGAGAGCCAGATACTAAAACAAAACAAGGTTGGCTAATCAATCGCTTGTTTGGTTTTGTGTTGGATAGAACAATTATTATGAAAAGTGTAATAGCTGAAGACCAAGCTCAGTGGCGTGCATTAGGAGAGGCCTACCTACAGCAGTGGATAAATACAGGCTGATGATAATTATGATGAAGCAATAGGTAATTAAGAAAAACCAAGAAGGAAGGAAATTTGTCTAGGTGGTTTAAAATGGAGTAAACAGTATCTCAAGTAAGCGTATCTTATTCTCGACCGCAACATCTCTTTTAAACCAAGATGCTGTAGATATTTGTAACATAAGCACAGCTACAGGTAATTGTTTACATTTCTGTTACGTATTGCTCTTTCTAGTCAGTAACGCGTGTCATTTCAATGCGCCCGCGCCACAGAAGGCGCAACAGCGGCGCCGCCTGCGCCTTCTGCTTGCATCAAAACAAACGGAGAAAGTTTAGTTATATTTCTACGTGCGATCCGCACTATTTCCTATTTCCACATGGAACTAATAGTTTTAGTTGAATAGGAATTAACGAACATTTGTTGCTAGTTTCTCCTTACGTTGCCGGAATACAGAAGTGATAGCGGCTTTAATTGATGTATCAGAATAATTAGGTATAAGTTGTGATAGTTACCGGTTTTTTTAAACAGACACTTTTCTTCTCATTTTGATCAGAGCACCTTTTTTTTATTACTGTCAATAAAGAATTTCTCGCGTACCTAGAAATTCCTATATTCCAAGAAAGATCATTTTAAAAGCTTTTATTTAACTTTACTTGTATGTATGTATATATGTATGTATCGATGTATCAATTGTCTTGCTTTATGAAACTTTCAGGGTAGCTCACAAACCAATGACATAGCAATAAAAAAAGGAAAAAAAACAACAAGAAAAACAAAAAGAAACATTCAGTTTTTTTTTTTTTTTTATACAATTGCACAAGTAAGAGTAGTCAACAGTACACCGAAAGTTTAGATAATTTGTGACAAACAACTGGCGCAAAAGTGTTTCGCGTCCATTTATCATCCCGGAACAAAAAGCGAAGAATGCACGGTGTACCAACCGGCATAGATTAGAGAATAGTTAGTAAACCGAGAGTAACCGTTACGTAAACTGGCGTATTGTCAAAATGTCGCAAGAGCAGATCACGTAGGCACTCCTTGGATGGACGCAACCGACGGATCGCTGGGAAAGCACCATAGCTCTGGCAATCAATCACACGAGAATCTCGAGTATTCGACAAATGGATGCAGTGGAAACGTTTTGGATCCGCAACTGCTAATTTCGTGCCGTTTGTCAATAGTTTACTCCGTTTCTGTAATTTCTGTATTCTGTTCACCGATTATTCCATCGAATTTATAATACTTTATTTCTAAAATAGCCCGCGGCTTTGTCGGGTCATTTCTTTTGGTTAAAAGTATCTTATGTGTTATTCCAGGCATAAAAGTATCTATAATTTACATTTCATCAAAATTCATACGAAATGTATTCATGAAATGGTTTTTCACCGATTGTTCGGCTGCTTTCGATATGATTGAGATACAAAGTAGCTACACCAGATTTTAAGTCAAAACCTTAACAATTCATCATTGATAACTGCGTCGCAATCAGTCCAGTAGTTTTTACGTGATGCGCGAACAGACAAAAAGACACAATAAAAAAATATCTATGCTTATTAAAAACCAGCTGTCCTAGCGGCTTACCCAGCCTGGTCATTTTTCTGGGTTAAATAAAAGTTACCTGTGTATTATTATGACCAAAGAGTAACCATGTACTACATTTCCACAAAATTTGTTTAGCCATCAAATAGTTATATCGATTTCTCAGCTTCTAATCATCAGATTGAGATTCAAAATACACAATATTTATTTATTTGTGATGCGCGAGCAGGCAGACAGACAGACAAAACCTGTAAAGAAATACTTTTTCAGTTAGAGCATATTGCGTCCCCTTGACCATTTTTTTTATTATCTTAATTGTACAGACTGTTTGTTACTTACTGCTTTATTATATTATAGATATAGCATTCTTATGTTTAACTATGACTCATTTCACGTAAGTACCTCATTTAAAGTAACATTGAGTTCATAGAGTGATTACTTAGTCTGGATTTAAGCAGTCTCATTCATATTTTATAAAGCAATAGAAAGGGCAAAGGAACGTTCAACTGAATTGATCCCTAAAACTCTAAAGTTATTGAAATTTGAGAATAAAGTTTTCAAACTACCTTCAGTGTTCTTGCATTGTTTTGGTATTCACTCCACGTGAATATCCTCTCGAACGGATAAAGATATCGATTGGCGACCTTCACTCTGACATTCGTATCCATCAAACCTCTTCTTTTTGACCATGTACTAATACACAGTTAAATAATTCCACAATAAGAACGGTACATGACCTTGTTACAGTTATAAAATGTCATGCTCGTGTGTATGAGCAACTCCAACTGGTTGCTATCAAAATAATGAAATTGAACTCACGTACATACATCTAAGCAGATTTTCCTATTGTTCAATCGCAGAATAAAGGCTTTATCAATGTTATCCATACTGATGTGACTTGATCAACAAAACTGAGGTGGTGGAATAACCTCAGTTTTTTCATCAGGTCCAAACATAGCTTTTTAGCGTATGGCCTTTCTTAGTCAATAAACAAGTTTAGAGATTACTTTCTAGACGACCGTGTCACCAAATAGCACATCGGTGCTCCAAAATCGGAGTCTCAAATTGAACAATGAGCTGCGGCGACGCGGGACCGAAAAGAAAATTAATTTAGGTATTGGTGTCGGTCGCCGAACCCGCGATTGTGAAACGTTGAGCGATTGCGTTCCGTACTGTTTGTGTAACACACCAGCACAATGCTTCGCCAGATCGAATGGCCCTCGAATTTGTTCATATGTCGAAACCTGACTTCAATAACTGATGCTTAAGAGAATCCTTACACTTTAGCTTGTTTCATAACAATACTCAGCGATAACCGTGACTCCTTTTACTTGTACTTAAAGACGACAATGGTAGAGTGCACCATCTCTACTTAATTTTTGTCTTAAGTATTAATGTTATACAATCACACTAATATTTTAAATCAGAGAAGTGTAGCCACTGTCGTAAACAGGCCAATCAGAGTTTAGAGTTTAAAAAATGAATACCCTTCTATCGAGCGGAAAACTTCGTATACGTTACGCAGAACTCCATACTTACCTACACTAGAACTGACAATCCAAGCGAAACGTTATAAAATGCATAAACACCGATTAGCGCCATCTATCTTTAGAAGTGTGTGTTTGTTACTTCTTCACGCTCAAATGGCTGAACTTATTTGGATGAAGTTTGGTAAAAGGATAGCTTATATCCTGGATTAACACATAGGCTACTTTTCATCATCATCTTCCACCATCCATCCATCATAATCCTTGAAACCGTGGTGCGCAGCTAGTAAGTACATAATACAAATACATACTACTGGGGCTGCTAAAGAAGTTCTCATTTCAATCGTTCAGCCAACGATTTCAAAAATAACTGACCCACGAATATTGACGACAATGACAAAAATCGCAGCGTGCGGCACACGAATACAGTCAGTAATTGGACGATGAGATCTCGTGTGGAACTTGGCTCGAGGCGGTATGAATGAAAGCCACTCACTGACAACGTACTACACTCGATCGAGACCACACATCCACGAAATAAGCACCACAATTGACTACACAGCTACTATCCATTACTACCTACTCCCGACGATCTTCGTGAGACTTCGTAGTTTCCGCGCAATGGGTAAGGTATTAAACGATTTGTGGTTCGGGAGCTTGATCGGTTCGTGGGCCTATAAGGATATCGACATCCGCCGAACGAGTTTTTCCAGTCCGTATCATCGCAATATCACGGTTATTATTGAAGCGCGCGTTGCGGTCGCGACAGGTAAGTAAAGCATTTATCACGGGAAATATTTACCCAGTGCTGTGTTATCTTGTACCGCACACAATTCGGGGGAGATTGGATGAGTATTATCTTTTTAATCGCAGGTTGACGCTGGTTTTATTAGTGCTACATTTTAGACTAGACGAGACCATGTTTATTAGTGTTTATAATTTAGACACAGCGTAAAAAACAATGCCTTTTGTTTAAGTAACTAGCTGGTAGTTTTTTGGGATGTAAGAATCCTATGTGTTATCCCATAAAAAAAGTAGCAATACCTGTACCAAATTTGATAACTTCGTTCACACGTCAAATAATTTTACATCGATTGATCGGCTTCTTCTCATCGGATTGAGATACCAAGTATACCAGATTTTAGTTCAAAACCTAAACTAGCCAACAGTGAAAACCGCATTAAATTGGTCCAGTTAACATACAGAGACCATTTAAAAATATGTATATTCTTGTTCAGTAACCTGTTTTAAGTAACCTAGACAATTTTTATCTTCGTTGTACCGAATTTTTGATATTGCTTTATTATGAGTATAGAAGTATAGATAGATTAATACAATAGTAGTATCATGTTGCAAAACAGGTCAGATTACGTAAATCGCTACTCTCGGAAATTCGAGGAAGTAATAATGATCTAGAAAGTTTTTTCAAAATACGTAGGTGCGTTTGATTGTATCTCTGTACCATACCATACATACTTACGGTACGTACGAGTCTGTCTGTGAGCAGAGAAATTTGGTAACACAAATATGAAGTCGCAACCAGTTCACAACAATTGAAACAGCGACTCGAGAGACGGTGACCAATCCGTCACGGTGCTTGTAGGTTGTGAATGTTGCGCCCGCGCAGTCGACGGCACTCATTCCACGCCGCTTGCGGGATGGACTAGGTTGTCTGATGTATCGCCAATTTATTTTTATTTGAGTACCTACTTATTCACTATAATCATCAGTTATAGAAGATACTTTAATATGACGTCAACTTCTGGACATAGGCTTCTCCTAATGAATGCCACTGAGCCCAATCTTCGGCTAGTTAATTGTTGTGAATTGTGCTAAACATATTAATGTTTTCTGTTGCAGAGCAAAAATTAGCGTGGCATAATTATACATAATAATTAATACAACATCGTTCTTTTACGCATCTTTTATTAATTAAGACAAAAATATTAACTTAGGCTAAGTAAACATAAAATAGGTACTTCTTCATATTGTTTTTCAAATAAATCAGTTTATTCTAGTTTAAAACGCGTCATTTGGCTAGAATCAGAATCGGCCATAATGAACAACAGAAAATTTATAATACAAGGAGTAATTAAAAATAGTAACACCATCTCAAATCAAATATTATTATAATTAAACTTGTTTTTCTCTAATTTTACTTGCTCCATAAGTCCGAAATTATTTAAGTATTCGCTTTCAAGGTAAGTTATTGTTTTTTGTGTGAAGTTGCAGGTGCCATATAATAGTTTTTTGTCTTTATGTATATCAATTCTTCAATCATTTCTTGCGTTAAACGAGTAGCGTTTAGAAGCTCTTCCTCTTCCCATTTTTGCAGTGATTCATCAGGATCTCCTTCGATATCTACGATCTCAGCTGTATCTTCAGTGTCAGGATTTATCATTGCTTCTACAGCGGTTTCGTAACGGTCTGTGTCTGCATCAACTTCCACTTTTATTTCAGTGTCATCAAGTATATCAATTTCCTCGTGAATTAGTTGTCTGATGTTGGATCCAGAGGCTGTATCGTTCTTATCGGCTGTGGTCACGTTCTGAGATAGGTCCCCACTCTCGTTTTGTTGGAACATGCTGGTATCGTCATTGTCGTCAAAAAGTACTTCGTCATCTAGAAAACTTAGAGTTCCGTCTAAGTATTTGTTATCCAAGACAGGATTTTCATTAGTCTTTTTTAGTTTGGTGTAACGGTCACGTAAGCTTTTCCACCTAGTTTTGAGCTCTGTTACTATAAAATAAACATTAAAATAGCATTAGCACTTATTGTAAAGGTTTAATTATTGTTTCAAGATAAATATAATTCTAGATACAAAAATCTCAAAGAAGACAACTTTTAGGGAAAACTGCTATACTAGAAAAACGTATTTACACGTATATTATGGCTTATACTTTGCCCAGTCAATATTTAATCTTTATTTTATTTTATTGGGAACTGGGTTCAACTATTCAGTTTGGGGAGTGGTCATTGAAACCAAATCATTCTTTTATTTAGTGATTTCGTTTGTTTGTTAGAAGCAGGTAGCTTCGTTCATGTAACCGTTATGATTGGATTAACCATAATGCGTACTTAAAACCAGAGCCAAAATATAATATATTTTTTTCATACAAAAACATAATTTTTTGAACTCCACTTTTTAAAGCTAAAATGCCAAAATGCAAAATATATGAATCCTTTTTGAATTAAACCTTCGATCCGCTCCAGCTCCGCGCGGGTAGCTAAGGGCTTATCGAAATATTTCTTTGTACAAAACTTTATATTGACCACCCGCGGCCCGCGCGCTTCCGCTTTTAAACTATTCTACCACATAGTAAACTAATAGTAGGTACTAAGAACGGGTCGCGCAGAATTCGTTTGAAATCCGCTCATCAAAATCATCGTCATACTTTATGAAATGAGAAAGACCACTGTAATACTTAATTTTATAAGCATGTATAGAGTTTAGAATAACTATAAAATATATAATAATTTTTTAATGGAAAAAAATATTGGGTCACGGACGAGACGGTCATTTGGTTGGATTTACGCGAAGCAGGCGTTAACTGCTATAAAAATCATAAAACTATAAAATAAACAAAAAAAAAAAGAAGTTTTTTAGTTTACTGAAAATCATTCATTTTGGGCTTTTGTAATAAGAACTTCTTGTAAACATAAATGGTATGCTAGTTTTTTTGTTGACCTTTTTGAAAAACAATCCTTTTGTACATTACTTTCATATAGCTCTAACAGCATACGCAGCGTACGCAAAAAAAAAAAAACAATATCGAACGGCTGATTTTTCAGACTCCGTAGAGAAATTGAGCAATAGATCGATTAAATTTATAGAATACTGTAATGAATTATATATTAAACCTTCCTATTGAATCAATAAAGCTTGGGTGAAAACTGAAACAAAATTGGTTCAGTATTTTCTGAGATAATAGCGGACAGACAAACGCGTTGGCATTTGGTGACTTTCTTTTAATTATGTAGATTACATAGTATTCGAGAACCTTTCTTCCCTAACGGCTATCGACTCTGCGAGCTGTGGTCTGCGGGGTTTTCCCATTACCAATTTAATCACATATCGCTTGACAATCACACTATTAATAAGTATTTCTGTCTCGGTCTGTTTGTTACCTTTTTGCGACTAAACGGCTGAACTAATCATGATGAAATTTGTCATGGAAATAGTGTGTGTGCATCATAAGGAATGTCATTCGCTCTTTCTTTTTTACTTTTTACACGACTGCCCAAAAAAAGGAGTGTAATGTTTTTTAGATTCATGTATTTTTCTATGTATGTATGTATGTATGTGAGTTTCTTTATACTTTTAAATGCCTGGACAGATAAGGACGCATGGGATATCGATAGAATCATTAAAACATCCCGAGTAACATAGGCTATAATATTATGGTTCTATTTTGAAATGGAAAAAAAAACGTGTTTTACAATATGGGTATTAAATTGAAGGCGTTGATAAGCACATTACAATAATATATAATTTATTGGCATAACTCAAAACATGTCACAAAAAATATTTAATAAAATAATTAGTTATAAAACACGACTGCCATGCCAAAAACGAACTAAAAAGCCAAAAACAAGATATTTAAAAATACAATTGTCATAGTCGACCTCTCAGTCATCTCTTAGATTAAAGTTTTGACTTTTAGTTCGGTTTTGGTAGGGCAGTTGTATTTTTATTATAATTTTTTTTTTTTTTTACTTTACGAATGTGCAAAACGTGGACAAAGCTGCGAGATGCAGCTAGTTTGACGCAAACTCCTTCCCAGAATTACTAATGGGTCTAGCATTAGTACGTAAAATAAGTACCTAATAAGTAATTCTTCGACGTGAAGTAGCAAGCCTGGCGGTATTCTACAGATTGTACTATGGAGTGTGCACAAGAACTGCACAACCTGATTCTCCCATCACCTTTCCATCACCGTACGACTAGACGATCAGCAAAGCGCCACCCTTTTATGGTTAAAATACCTCGCACAAGAACGAAGCGTTACGCTTCTTCATTTATTATAAGAACTGCAAAGGATTGGAATGCCCTACCCTCGTCAGTGTTTCCGGTAAATTATAACCCCGGTGTGTTCAAGTCAAGGGTGAATAGGTATCTACTAGGCAAGCGTGCTACACCTTCGACCTCATCATCGCTTTCCATCAGGTGTGATCGTGGGCAAACGATTGCCTAGTCCGTAATAAAAAATATATATAAAAAAAAACCGAGATGGATCGCGGTCGCACAGACAAATTATAGTACCACTAGTAATAGGGCAGAATAAATAACGACTGACGTAAGTTTCTCTCAATCAAATCGCCCTTTGTAGGTAGGAACATTATTTGATTATAATGCTGGATCATGTTAAAGTAGGTAGGTGCAGCAATATTTGTTTTGTTGGACATTTAATTTATCATATTGCAATAAAAAACCTTTTGAAATAAAAAATCCATCGAAATCGGATCGGATCTAATCAGACGGATATTCAGTACCCCCTTTCTGCTTTTTTATGAGGCGGCCCCCAATTCCCCAACAACTAATAAATTCTAAAAATTCGTGAAACCCCGTAAGTATACCAAGTTTCGTCTAGATCGGTTGAGAAATGCGACCTGTAGAGAAGAACAGCCGGACATCCGGAAACACATACGAAATAATATTTGCCTAAGCTGAAATGGAGACGCTTCACTCGCGTTTTGCACTCGCTCGGTCAAATATATAATTTAAAATGTAAAACGAACTTACCCGAGACATCTTTAAAGTATTCTTGAATGTCATTCCAAGCTAGTTTTACTCTTGTAAGTCGATTCGGTCCATCATTAATATAAATGCATGGGTACTCATCTCTTATAAAACGAATTAAGTCTAATTCGAATTTCGTCCAATATTTATGGTATAACTTCTTGCCTTCATTTTGGTAGTCCATAGCAAAATTGTGTGCTGTCTGCCTGTATCCTGGTTTATTTTATAATAAAATATTTTACAAACAGTAAACACGTGTAGTTAGAACGGGCGCCGACAGCCGAAAGAACCGAAGCGAGCGAGTATGTGTGAGTGAGATAGCTGAGCGGGCGGTGTGTGAGCGCGCATGCGGCGTTGCCGTTTTGTTTTGGCGGGATATTGGCGGGCGCCGCGCGCCGTGCGGTGATCGCGGACCGCGCTCGCGACATTCTGGCACGGCAACGCTCTGCTTTTACTATTCGTTCTGTGGTTCGGCGGAGATCGCTCACTTTTGTCACAGTACACAACATTAAATATCCTCCGTGAGGATATAATAATATTATGTATACTGTGCTTTCGGTTAAACTAAACTTAGTACTGAGGTCGTTTTTGTTTTTTGTAGATAATTATTTAATGAATGTTATTTGTGATTTATATACTAGCTGCGGTTTTGATGATGATTATGAAAAGTGTGTGTTCATCATCATCCATGCGGATAAAACATACGGATGTGATTAATGTGATGACAAATATTAATTTAATTGATTCATGTTTTTTTTATTCTATTCAGGGTTTAATTTAAAGGCGGAGGGAAAGTAATGTTTGCGAATGTTACGCAAAGGAAATATTCCTATATTAAATTTTTACTGCTTTCAAACTGTTTTGAAAACTTGCTTGCCACAGCCAGGAATCGGACCGGAAAAAAGCCTAATACTTTATCTTGTAACTTTAGGTATGGCATCCATGGACAGGGTCAATAATGAAGATTAAATGTCTGTAAGAAACATTGTGTCCTAAAATGAATTATTATGTCTAACACTACCTTTCGCCTGCAACTTCGTACTTCGTGGAAAAAATCATCCTATGTTCTTCAATGATATTAAAAACCAATGCAGAAGTATAGCACCAACGCTCTTGATTCTTTTTGACTGACTTGTTATTATTTCGTTTCCATGGCAACCGTTCCTTAAGTGAGTAATCAACATTTTCCCTTTTCCCATGGAAATATACCATTTTCCGGGATAAAAAGTATTCCATGTTTTATTCCAATTTCATTCAAAATCCGTCCAGCCTTTATGCGTGAAAGCTCCCCAAACAAACAAACAGACAACGTTTCACTTATATATATTAGTGTGGATTTCTAGTGCCTTTCTACTCAAATGAGAGCTAATATATAATATATATATACTAGTTTTCACTAGTTTCACGTTTCACTTTTATATATTGGTATGGATATATATATATAAAACTGTACTCATTGTCCCTTTTGTATTACAAGTATTACAACATTGTGTAGCCCTAAACCCTGAAGTATTAGTTATTATTGCATTTATATTTATTAATTGAATAATCATTACTAAATCATTCAATATACCTGCTGGATTTTGCTTGAATCTAGTACTCAGTTCCTTCTCACTTAGTTCCTGATCTAGTTTCTCACTATAATTATTATAAAAAAAAAATTGAAGGCAAATTTTCTTTTTAAGCTTGGTTACAGATTAGATCTTCCAAAATTACAACCGACAACGGCGAAGTAAACCAGCTTTCAGCTTTGCGCTTGTGTCTGCTTTGTAGATTCGCGTTCTCCGTAGCTATTCGTAGGGCGGTGACGTCACGATGACGCTTCCGCCTACGACAGCCTACGACCGCTACGAGATGCGTAGGCAAGCTCGTTTTCTTCCCACCCTCTAGTTAAACTGTTAACGTACTCAAACCTTGTACCTGTAAATTACGTTAATTTGCGTAGGAGCCTTATAGGTGTTGTGGGATATTATATCCCACATAATATTTTTAGATCATCTGCCCTTCATATCCAAGCTAGAATACAATTTCACAAATAATAATTGTAATTATTATTAATTATATTTAAATTAATTTATAAATGGCTGTGGCTGCGCCCAACAGCATTACCCGCGTTTAGTTTTCCGAGATAAAACTCTTTTTTTTTATTACCGTCTAGGCAATCGTTTGACCACGATCTCACCTGATGGAAAGCGATGATGTGGTCGAAGGTGTATTTAGTGTTATTCCAAAGCCTAAACTATCATTATACTAAGTTTAATCGATGTCTATTCAGCCGTTTCGGAGCTTTGAAGTAAAAACATAATTTAAACACAGATTTTCGCATTCATACCCGAACCTTTTTCGTATTAATACTTGAAAACAATGTAGCAAATTTTATCCTGCAATTATTTAAATTAGGATTTGTAGTTATTTTACTACGACATGTTTTATAAAATTTAAATGACAAAAAATTGCAGATCATATAATATTATTTGTAATTTACATGACTGATGAGATGAATTACCTCTACCAATCAGCAGTAGGAAGTGTTGATAAGTACAATCAAAACGACAGCAAACGTACAAACTAACAGTTTCAATAAACCATAAATTTTGATTCACTCTGTTATTTAATGCCACAAAAAGTCGTAATGTAGCAAGTGCGCTTTATTAACCCCTGTGTACCACGAATCGCATTCCGGTTGCAAAACCAGTATTTTTAATATCCCGACGAGCTCAGAAGTAGCCGACTGCTGAGCCGAATGTATGGAAGAGTTCTGTGGTATGTTTGGCCGGGTAATGTCGGTATCTGAGCAAAAATCGAGGCGTATGAAGTGGGCGCGATCTATGTAAGTGCCTACACGCATGGTCGGTACGCTTTCGAGATGATCGTCAATGATGTGAGAGTCAGATGAGACATGCACAAGGAATACTTACCTATTCATTTATTTTAAAGTAATTATTTATCAGAATAAACACAAAGAAATGTTATCAGAATAAATGGCCCAATGATGTTGATGTATTTTTGTAAAACATCATTGATCTGTCAAGGTGGCAGATGCTTGATAACATTTTGGTTTTAACTAAGAAAAAAGTCTCATGATGAATAGGAAGTTTTCCGTAAGGCAATTAAAAAATAAAAATGCGATATATTTAGTTGACGAGACATGGATCTCAAGATTTTGCAAAACCACACGAAGCAAGGTCGATAATAAAAAATATTACTTATTCTCATAGAAAATGTGTCTGTCATGCTTGTTTTTTTTTTTGTAGTATTATATTCTGTTTTGGTTTTTGTAGTTATTGTTTAGCAAATCTGTTGGATCCTCTTAAAAAGTTTACTCTTGTTCATTATGGAATGTGCAAGTATCTTTTACTTTTTACCAGACTGCGCAACGTAAAGAACGGGTAGTGTGTTTTTTATGTATGTTTGTTCCTTTGTGGCACTATACATACCAAAACGTGAACCAATTATGATGATTTTACGTCAATCGATTTGTCTTAATCTTACGAGTGCCAATAAATACATAAATGTAATCAAAATTCAATATGGCGACAACCAGACGCCATATTGTGTTTTTTTTTTTAAATCAACGAACTATTCTAAATGGAGTATCATTGAATAGGTATTTTAAAATCATCTCTAGGTTTCTCTTATCATTTTTCATTTCGAATGTCCATTTAGGATCTATAACGATTTAAAGTTGGTTATCAACCATTCTCACTTTAATTTTTGACTCCTTTTACGAGTACTTTTGTTCGCAGTCGGGTTTTTTAGCACTTTTGATTATGTACAAGTTGAGTAGCTATAATATCCATTGATTTACACCAGCCGGCCGCACATTGTTAGAAAATGTCTTCAGAAAATTTTTACGCGCACCGGAAAGCACTCTACGCATATATTTTGTTCTAGACCCCGCAGACTATCAGAAATTAGTCGTACTGATCCTCATTGAGAATTTTACGCTTATTCCCTGCTAGCAAGAGCTACTTTTGTAGTAAAGTGCGCTAATTTTCTGACAAAAAGACTCTTCTAAAGTGCCTGTCATCACTACTGTATTGGAAATTATCATTTGGTATAATATTCTCGTATGTTCATGTAAGTTTTTTTTTATTGTTCCTTACTTGTGCCTTTTCTCACAACTTTTATAATCTATGTCATTGATGTCGCTAACGATTTACAGTCTACTTTACAAACATGCTTCCACCTCACAACCATAACGCAGACATCTCCATCCCCAAGTGAAAATAGGTTTTATTGTGTTGTGATAAAGTATAATACTGGTTTGTGTGAATGTACGTTTGTGTAAGTTTACTAGTTATGCCCGTTAATACAATGAGTATGTGTGTATGTACCTATGTTGATTGTGTATTACACTCACCTAGACGGAATAATAATATTTATTCTGTGCCTAGACATAAGATCACTTACACGAACCGATTGTTAAATGCCATGTGATTGGGTTAATTTGTTTTTGTATATGTGTAATTTATTTAAATAATATTTTAATATATTGTTAAGAAAATCGTAAAAATTTATTCCCATTAAGTTTTATGGAGGAATGTGATTACGACAACGACATTTATAAAGACAGCATTGCCTCATTTTAGGTTTACAAACATTTTATACCTAAACATTTTTTCATAATTACTTTTTCACTTCACCTACTTCAAGAAAAAGTCAGAATATATGTAATGCAAGCCAATAATTTTTGACAAAAACGTGAACAGCCGACTTCAAACGCTCGTACTTCGCGAACGCTTGAACCATTTTTTTCTTATTATTGGAACTGGTTAAAAAACTACTGAACCGATTTTGATAAAATTTCTATGGGACCAATCTGAAAGTATATCCTTGCAAACAATAATAATTTAGAAATCGGTTCACAAATCACGGAGTTCTGAGGTAACAAAAATAAATTAAAAATAACATACGCGTCGAATTGAGAACCTCATCCTTTTTTGAAGTCGGTTAAAAAAAGGCCGTTTGGCTGCTTTATCGGCGTGCGCTGACCAAACGGTGTGACATGAGTGAAAGGAATGTACTGAAAATATATTGGTCTTCATTAGTGATATAAAAAAGTCCGGGATATCATATAATGTAATATGTACCAATCACAGCAAATCCAAATTAAACGTTTTTCAGTAATATAATGTTTGATTCAATTTTGTAATCATTTGGTTTAAACGGTATTTATCCTTCTCAAATTAAAAAGCGTAGTAGTCTTTCTCATTTCAAGTCGATTACTTTTGCCTCTTACACCATACTTTTATCATAAGTAATTTGTAAGTTATGACGATGTTTTGATGACCGGATTTCAATTAATTCTGCGCGGCCGTTCTTCATACATACTATTAGTTTATTCTGTGGTGCAATAGTGCAGACAGGCGCGGTAGCGGGACGGGCGGACGGGCTGCGGGGCGGGAGATCAAGATAATATTTTGCACAAATAAATGTTTCAAGATACTCTAAGCCGACCCGAGCGAAGCCAGGGCGGGTCGCTAGTCATCCATATTATCAAACTATAACATTTATCATTGCAATAGTTTGCATAAAATTCCTGTTTTATTTGAATAGTGCAATACAATACAATACAATAACACTATATTGACACACAGTTAAACAAATTACAAAATAGAAATAACATAAACAACAGGTACAATGGGTGGTCTTATCGCTCATAGCGATCTCTTCCAGACAACCTTAGGATGGAAAGAAGTTAATTGCTAATAAGGTTCGGTAGTGTAGCAATATTAAATTTCTATACAAACTTAATGTAAATAATAAGAAATAAATAAAATATAAAATAAACTACACAGTAACAGTTACTTAAATACTATGTTAAAATATATTGCTATAAGCACCTACTTACCGAGGTAAGTAATTATAAACTTACATACATATAAATGTATGTATGTATGTGTGTATGTATGTACACACATGTATACATATCAAGTCAGTGCTGGTTAGTCAAGTTAAAGCCTGTGAGGAGCTGGAGAGGTAAAAAAAACACTAGGGTCTTCAATAGATTGGTAGGTATCAATAGATTGTGCACGTTTGATGGCTACTGGAAGGGCATTCCAGAGGCGCACAGCTTGGACAGTAAACGAGGAGTCGTAGAAAGAAG
Source organism: Alsophila aescularia (assembly GCA_946251855.1). Classification (NCBI taxonomy): domain Eukaryota; kingdom Metazoa; phylum Arthropoda; class Insecta; order Lepidoptera; family Geometridae; genus Alsophila; species Alsophila aescularia. The sequence goes on along the minus strand of OX276375.1, from coordinate 14,037,851 downwards.
TAGTGTGTACTTGGGTAACGAGGACTAAGTTTTCTGATGATCTTAGAGACAAGGAGTGAGAGGAATGAAGAAACTGGAATCGTTCCTTGAGATAGAGGGGAGTAGAGGGGTTGAAGAGTATGTTGTAGAAAAGAAAGAGAATGTGAGTTTTCCGGCGAAGGCGAATAGGGAGCCACTTGAGCTTTGTACGAAATTCACCTTACAGAGAAGTTTTGAGGACGCTCAAGCTTTTTCAGCTGCTCATCTGTAAGATCTAAGTAGCTGGCATCGGCATAATCAAGAATGGGAAGTAGAAGAGTTTGAACGAGCGCAGCTTTAGTCGCAGTGGGTAAAAAGTTACGTAATCTATTCAGAGAAGCTGCAGAAGCAAACATTATCCGGCTAACCGATTGCAGTTGTGAACCCCAGGATAAACATCTATCAATAATCACCCCAAGGTTTTTCACCTGATCACTAAATGGTACAGTAACCCCGCCAAAAACTATTTGAAGGATTGTTGAAAAATCGATTTTACTGATCGTTCTGGAGCTTCCTATAACGATGGCCTGAGTTTTAATAGGATTTACTGTAACACCATATGAACTGCTCCAGTTTCCTATCACAACAAATCAGAGTTGGTGTTATCAATAGCCTCAGCTAAGTTGTCAGATGAGGCCTAATAATTGATGTTTTATTATATAATAAGAAATAATTAATACATATTAAAACATCAAACTTGTCAAGAACATTAGGTATGTTTTTCAAGATCAATAATCTTCAACAAGTGCCAAATACACTTTGTGGTATCTGAAGTTCGCGAAAGCGCAATACTTAACAATAACATTTTGGTCGCTCCGTTTGCCGCCATACATGAGTCATACATATATAATAGAAGATTATTTATGTATGCATGAGTGGAAAACTGCGCGCAAATAGTTTTCAATAATATTAATGAAAACAGTTATACATCTACACTATACATACACTAATATTATAAAGAGGAAAGATTAGAGTTTTTGTATGTTTGTTTGTTTGTAATGGATAAACTCAAAAAATACTGAACTTATTTTAAAAAATATTTCACATCCAGTAAGCTATATCATCGAGTGACATGGGCGGTTTTTTGGCGGAAATGTAATAATGTAACCCAAGGTATCCAAAATTTGCCTATAAAAATGTCGATTACTCGCTGTAAGGAACGGAATGACATGTCGCCGTGGAAATAAAATAATAACAAGTCTGTCAAAATCAAAAAGCACCACGAGTGTTGCTGCCAAAGATTTTGAATTACGCTTACCGATGTTTACTTTAGAAGTTACGACGGGTATAATTGTAAGAAAAATGCCGCGATGTGAGCGCTACCCGTGCGAAGCCGGGGCGAGTCACTAGTATGCAATAATATGCAACCATACTGCATCTTGATCTATATCTGCATCATATCCATATCCATATATATAAAAGTAAAACTTTGTCTGTTTGTTTATTTGTGTGGGGAGTTTCAACGCTATAACGGCTTTTGATAAAATTTGGACTGGAGATAGCTTATAACCTGAAGTAAAACAATATCCCGGAAAATGGTAAGTTTCCACGAGAAATCTGGAAAATATTGATTACTCGCTGTAAGGAACGGTTGGCATGGAAACGAAATAACAAGTCTGTCAAAATACATCAAGAGCTGTTAGTGATCTACTTTTGCATTGTTTTTTAATATACTAGAAGAACAAGGATGCTTTTTTTTGCGATAAACTGTAGTAAACACGGCAAAAGTCGCGGCCGGGAAAAAAAGCTAAACCTAAAGCTGTCCACTGATGAACTTGGCTACAACAAGTATGCCACAGATTAGCCAACACTTACTAGAAGCTACAACTAATAACAACCATAACGAGCTTCAACGCCAACCTGTGAGAATATACATTTAGGGGCAGTCCTTACATAAAATTAACATAAAACATCTCGATACAAGTAGGTATATAAATTGTTGCCGGATTAATTTATTAACAGTTTTAGCCGCAGGAATGATTAATAGCTCTATTGATAGTTTAAGTGTTGGTTTTAGTGAATAATTTACGAGGGTATGTAAATATTGCAGTGGACATGCTGGGCTTGAGTTAATAACAATTTGTCCTTATGACCATTCATCATTTTCTTGAACATGCCCAGGCAAAAATGTTCAAAACAATACGGATTCCACACCGTCAAATCGAAAGTGAAGCACACGGACTTACTGATCCGCCCCTACACACAAGCCTCACGCACACACTTCCACCATGTTATGCCGATCGGCCGCCACATCGTAGAGAACTTGTTAGTCGTGTTAATTCCGTCAAGATTTCATGGAAAATAAAAAAAGCAATGCAGTCTTTTGTGAAATTGTGTGTCAATCACAAAATACCACAAATAATCTCACACACCACAAATATTTACACACGCATAAGCAGCCACCATTTGATAAGCTTCGCTCGTTTGTTTGCTGTGTAGACTTCGTATTTTTTAAACCTTCTTGTTTGAAGGCAAATATTTATCATTATATATTATATTAGATTTCCCGCCCGCGACTACGTCCGCGCGGATTACTGTTTATCGTGAAAAAAAGCTTCTTAAGTTCTTCAAGGATATATAAAACCAATGAAAAAGTAGGTCTAACACCAATACTATTCATGTTTTTTGACAGACTTGTTATTTCGTTTCCATGGCAACCGTTCCTTACAGCGAGTAATCAACATTTTCCAGTTTTTCCGTGGAAACTTTAAATTTTTGGGGATAAAAAAGTACCCTATATTTTATTCCAGGATATAAACTATCTCCATTCCAAATCCGTAAAGCCGTTATCGCGTGAAAGCCCCCCAAACAAACAAACAGACAACGTTTCACTTTTGTATATTGGTATGGATTAGATTTCCCGCCCGCGACTACGTCCGCGCAGACTACTGTTTATCGCGAAAAAAAGCATCCTATATTCTTCTAGCATATCAAAAACCAATCTTAAAGTAGGTATAGCACCAATGCTCTTTATGTTTTTTGACATACTTATTATTTTGTTTCCATGGCAACTGTTTCTTACAGCGAGTAATCTACATTTTCCTGTTTTCCCGCGGAAACTTACAATTTTTCGGGTAAAAAAAGTATTCTATGTTTTATTCCAGGATATAAGCTATATCCATTCCACATTTCATCAAAATTCGTCCAGCCGTTATTGCGTGAAAGCTCCCCAAACAAACAAACAAACAGACAACGTTTCACTTTTATATATTGGTATGGATTCGCGTAGTTCATACAGGTAGGTTGGTACAGTGTTGGTCCACAGTTAGTTCCGAACCCTCTTCTTGATAAGGTATATCTATTTTGATGTAAACTACCTCGCCACAATCTTTCTAAATCGAGATGCGAAATCCAATTCATGCAAAAAGCAAAAACTGAACATCAGTCATTCTGAAATTAACAGTTTTTTTGGGAATCAAACTACTGCCCGTTTTAGAAGCTTAGTCAAAGTTCTCCTACTGCCAATTGACAAGTAATGTTTGTCGTCATTCCACATTTACCTAGTTATTTTACGAATGCAGGTACTAGTATGTACTTATTAAATGGCAACTCCATTCCCAACCACACCGAACTCACACCGGAAACGATCATTCGAATAAAATCACGCGTTTCCATCTCTGTCTTGCTTGGCCAAGTCTTGAGTCACAGATAAACTAACAGTTAGTACTTAAAATGCGTGCACAGGTTAAGTGAGAGATGGTATAAAGATGCGAGACACAGATGGGGCTGTAGTTAGTACAAGAGAGCCAACAATCAAAGCAAGACGCCGATGTAACTGTGAACCGGGCATTTGTCGAGCCGTGTCAATAAACTTGATTCGAAAGTGGAAGACGCTCCGGCTTACATAAGCGACCGACAATGTGGGAGCCGCAGATTAGGCAGGAGTTCTGCGTACACGAGTCAATTATGAACATGTTAATGATGCTACTTCTGAACCTCTGATGATGTTTTAGAATGATCCACTCTCGAGCGCATCGTCAATTAGAATGCTAGATCTTCATTCTCGTAGAGGCCTCGCAGGCAAGGTTCCAAGATGTCACGCGAGGCGAGGCAGCACATGGCGACGCGGACGCGAAGAAGTTTTCGTCTACAGTTCTCGTCTTTGCTTACACATGATCTCTGTATCACCGACACGTTAGACGGTGTCTCATTATTTTTGTGACTATGATTTTAGTTTTTCTGTTTCCATATCGGTATGATTGATTATGTTGACCATACTCGTTACAAGAGCGAACATTGTGATTGCTCAACTCAAGCCTTTATGGGAAAAGTAAGAAAATACCAACCACGAGCCAAGAAGATTTAAAAAGACTAAGATAACACCGCCAAACAAACGAGTGAAGCACATCAAATGGCGGATGCGTATGTATGCGTGAGTGGATAATTCCATGGGTTCCATGTTTGGTACTAATATTATATTTAATGCCTAATTACATGTGAAAAATGAGAAAAAAATTGAATAATTTGTGATATTTTGTGGTTGATACACAAATTATAATCGCTGGCTGTCACATTTCAAAACATTGTTTTTGATTTTCCGTGAGAACTTCACAGAATTAACACGGCCGAGGCCTTGCTGCAATGTGGCGGCCGATCGGCATAACATTGGTAAGTATATGCGTGAGGCTAGTGCGTCCGAGTGGATCGGTATATTTTGGGTCCTCCTTCAATTTCGATTTGGCGGTGTGGTCTCCGTATTTTTATTAACCTTCTTGCTTCGAGCATCCAAAAGCAGAGCCCAAAGAGTTAATCAGATCTCATCAACGGAAGACGTTCTTTGCTGATTATAAGCCCCCAACAAAGGGGGCTCTCTCATCTCATATGTTGCCATAATCACTAAGCTTGTCAGCAGATTTAAAAAAACTTTTTTTAATTGATGTGGTGTATACTACTCGAAGTGATTTTTGATACACATAAATTGTATCAAAATTGGATCAGTAGTTTTTTTTTAGTTACTGGTTAATCTATTTAAAGTAGATTTATTGTACCATGGAACTTTGTACAGTACTTGTTTACTGGTATTAGATGAAATTGGGAAAAAAGTCGTTTATCTTCATTAATAGGGGCAATGAAAATTCCGTGGGCCCGCGGAGCGTAATTTTTGGACCCGGTTATACGAAGCCAAATGTTTGCTTTATTAGTAACTACCTTTCGCCAACGACTCCGTCCGCGCGGACTACAGTTATCGCGAAAAAAGCATCCCATGTTCATCTAGTATATTAAAAACCAATGCAAAAGTATAATACCAACGCTCTTGATGCTTTTTGACAACCTTGTTATTATTTCTTTTCCACGGCAACCGCGAGTAATCGACATTTTCCAGTTATCGCGTGGCAACTTAGCATTTTCCGGGAAAAAATGTATTCTATGTCGGTCTCTATATTGTACAGTACCTCTTTACAAAGTTTCTTCAAAATCGGATCATCAGTTTTGGCGTGAAAGCTCCCCAAACAAGCAGACAACGTTTCACTTATTTATATTGGTGTGGATCTTAGTTGGATAGTGCGTCGATGGTTCGTTTTTTTTAACTTCATTGTTTAAACAGAAATCTCGCAAGGAATGACTTTGTTTGTACCTCGTAGGTAATCTCGTTGTAGTGATGTGATCAACATTCGATTAGGAAGGTAAGCTTCGGGATTTCGGCGGAGAAGGATTAATTAATTCGTAACAGTAGACCTAAATATATTTGTTGTTTTGATTACATATACAAACAGCAGAAAACTTAAATAACTTTTGATTGTATTTACCCAATTTTTATTTTAAATGGCACTGATAGCCGGATTACTATTATTTCTGACTAAAATAATAATACACTGGTCTTCAAAACTTAGTACCACACTTTTAAAAATAATAGTTTTTATAAAATTGCTTGGCTCCTCCTCATCAGATTGAGATACCAAGTACAGCAGTATTTAAGTCAAAACCTAAGCTATCCTACAGTAAAAATTGCATCGCAATCGGTCCAGTTGTTTTATTCTAAACTTAGCAGGTACCACTTTAACAATTATAAAATTTAGTTTTTTTATAAAATTGCTTGGATCCTACTCATAGGATTGAGATATCAAGTACACCACTGTTTAAGTCAAAACCTAAGCTATCCAACAAAGAAAATCAGATCGCAATCGGTCCTGTAGTTTTAAAGTCATGCGCGAACAGACGGACATTAAATACTAAGTTTTCATGGCCAATGTAGTTCGTCTTTATGGAGAAACAATATTATGCACAAGAAATTCTATTTATTTCAAGCAAATAAATTGAATTGATGATAATAATAGTATTAATGTTTGTCCAAAGCATCGACTTAAAACTACTGTTTAGTATAATAATAGTCACAGAATTGTAAATATTGTATGTACCGTAATCCATGTTGAGTTTACAGAATACACGTCTCGACGGCTCGACACGGCCACGGGCGCGGCGCCCCGGCGCGGGCGGGGCGCCGCGGCGCTGGCGCACCGCTGAAGTCCAGTTACTTGCAAAACCGCTATTTATATCAATTCCATAAGCGCAAACAGACACACTTAGAGATCAATTTAGTATTAATTTCACAGAGATTTATTTGTAGAACAACTTTCATAAAGTTCTTGGACTACTTCTGATGGTATCGTACTTCTGCGGAAATAGCTTGTAAGCTTTTATCTTGCGCACGTCTAGGTTTTGCGTTTATTAGTTAGCTTAACTCACTTTAGCCAATATATGTTAATTCTTACATTTTAGTCGAATTTTTGGTTCATTCTTTTTATTTTTACTTTTAAAAAAAAAGCAATTTTTTATTTTTTTAAAAGATACAAGCGCCAGTTTTACTAAGATGATTCGGTGTTAAAATATGTAAAAATATCCTTTTAAAGTATTTATTTGGATGTTTTATTATAAAATATAATTTAATCATTTAACTACATACTGTAATATAACGTAACTATGAATCTAATTTACAATTAAAACTAATTATATACAAAACCTATCATTTAGATAACTATATACAAATAAAAAGAAAGATTTTAGCTCGCCGTCTGCAGGTAAGGTGCCCAAAAAGCTGGCGACGTTACCTCGTTGAATAGCTAAGCTAGTTCTTTGACCGAGGTGAGCGCCAGCTCTTTGGTCACCTGTAGTTTCTACTAAGCAGCGGGGTTTTGTCAGCGAGATGTCCAGCATCGCATCTCCCTGACAAAACCCCGCGCTTCCGGACCCCAGGGCCCTATAGTTTCTACCCCAAACGGAAGAAATATGTATCCATCACCGATAGATACAAATTTCTTTATATGTTGTATGTGAATAGTCCTAGCCTCTGGTGTCAGAGTTTGTCAGGAAGCCCGAAGACATCTGGCATGGCTTAACGACTGCTGTTAACCAATAACAGGTGATAGGTTAACGTGCCCTCCGAAGTTAGCGAAGCTAGGGCCAATGGAAAACTGCACATAACTCAGAAACGTAATTAGTGTGGAACCTTGGACCGAATCCTGTATCGCTGGATTCTAAGTCGCACTAGTATACCGTAATAATTATGGCTAGTATAGCCATAATTATTATGGAATGTGACAACTGCAAAAATTGTATTTAAAAGTCAGCTGGCACGTAACAATATTAAATTTTTACGTACAGTAATAATTATTCTCTATTTTAATTATGTCAAAATATTATACAAACAGATATTTAATTTTATTCATGAGCTTGCAGATAAATAAAATAAGCGATAAGTGAAGTTGTTCTGATTTGCATATTTATGCATTCAATATTGCGTTAAATTTAAATACTAGCTACCGATGTAACACTTCCGAGAGGTGCAAAGTCAATTGCCATTGTAGCTGTCAACGCCATGGGAGGTAATTAGCACGATCAATCACAACACCTGTCAACGGTGAACTGATAACAGATCTACTTGACATGTTCCGTTTAAAGACACAAAGCGTTTACCGGTGCTTTTTTGTCGTGACCAATGAGGCCAGCCTTAAGCTTTAAGCATCGACAAGATTACATCATATGTACTGTAAAATAATTTGTCAATTTATATACCTACTTAAACAATATTCGTATCGTCTTCAAAAAAGCTCGACCGTTTTGGTTGGTGATGTAGCTCCGCGTTATTTATTGGCCTTTCGGATATTGCTCAAATAAAAAAGCCTTTATCGTTCCGACACGGTTGGGTCAATTACTAGACAAAAGCTCGAATAAGATTGTAGGTAGTCATCGGATCGGCCTCAAATACTTTAAGGTGAGTTTATTAATTAAGGCGGCCGACCTTGCGGGCCGCACATCCAAGGAGGTCGGTCGAGCACGCGAGGAAGCGAGAGAGCTATATGAAGCTGTTCCTGTCTAATATTCCGAAGCTCGCGTTCGGTGCGCGCGACCTGTGAAGTGCCGACGCGCGCCATTTCAACCGTCTGACGTCTCCTCATTGACCTTCCGTTATCTGCACTGCACTACACTAGGATTGTCATCGAGTTATGGGCGGGCGTGTAAGCACCACTTTATAATTTGCGATTGATATATGTCATTTTTATGCAATAACATTGTTTTGTTGTGTCAATGTCGCGTGAGGATAATCATGTGGTTTACTTATAAACAATATCTATTTTATTAGGCAGTGATAAAAAAGACAATAATTGTCCCTACTTACAAAGTATTTTATTAAATCCTGAATAAGTATATTATTACAAATAAAAACTAATCACCAAGGAGCATTAAGCTGCTCGGTCGCTAAGCAATTATAGATGCTAAGAAGCGAATCTACAGTAAGCCGGTATACATGACGTAGGTATCATACAAACACAAACACATTCTCACACCGAGTAGCCGAGAACAATCCCAGACAGAGCGCAAGCCGTGAGATCACTCGAAACCGCACCTTAAGCTCATTGTCAAACCGATTACTATAAACAAACAGGACAGATGCGGTTGGAATCTTGTCAAACAGGCGACTTCGAGCGTTGACTTATTATTGCCGGTAGAACATTTCTGTGTCTGTCTCACCCAACCAAAAAACAGCCATAACATGCCAACACAAAGATCAAAATTGCTTGTGTTGAGTTGAGTACAGGTAAAACACGAGCACGACCGTACGGAGCGCGCACACAGGCGCAACTCAACGTTGCCATAAATAAAAGATTCCTACAGAAACAATTGTTGCGTAGAGGCACAGGCTTCGGAGGTGAGCCGGAGCCTCGGTGAATGTAGTCACTGCCGACTAATCGCCTCAAGCCGATCGCGAAAGTAGGTGACCGCCCGTGATTGACGCTTGCGAAACTCCGTTCGATGACATTTAGACTGGATGGACAATGCGCTAAACCCTCGGTAATTATGAAACTTATTTGCTTTTGGATTCAATAACATACGATGTTACGTAACTTTGCTCTAGCAGGTTTGGTTCAGTGTAGTGTGACCTAGCCACTGATTGTTAAATACGTTACACTTTCAACCTGCTTGTCACGTGTGTGTCATTAATACCCACTTAGTTTTTCTAACTATCAATAAAGGCAAATTTATTTAGGTACCTACAATTTAGGAATTTTGATTTAATTTAATAGACATTTATATTTTATATATTGTAGGTGAACAAGATACATATATATATTTAAATACATATATTTAAATTATGTAGGATTATGTGAGTAAATGGATTGTCAATTTTTAATGAGGTTATAATAATGTTATAAAAGTTAAAAAACGCAATGCAATGCAACTGTTCCTCCAAATGAAATGAAATCTTGATATTATCAACGACTTAATTTGTCGCACTATTTGTTTATAAATTTCAATAACCCAAACTCCACGGAATCTCTGTTCCGAGATAACGCCGCTCTACTTAACCTCGCCACACAGAGAAGCGTAAACGTGAAACAATACGGTACAGTAATACAACTTTATCAGCTCACTTCACTAATATCCCTTCAAACAAAATTGAACCTTAAGATTTCCACTAACAAAGTCGACAGATTTGCACGTGGTCGTTTAGTCAAGTGTATTTACACGTCCACTCACACAAGCGTTTGGCCATCTGCGTGGCTACAGTGACGTCGATGTGTGGGAATGCCAGGGAAATTTATACGACGGCACACCGTACCCACTGTAATTCACGGTTTTGTATCATTTTAAAAAGCAAACACTTCTGTATGAGATTATCATTGAATTATTTTATCTTGTGTGTAAACGCCTTGAGGAGTGAGGAAGCAGTGGTATGGCGATAGCAAACAACCTGTATTACGATTATCTCTTTAAAAAAACGATACAGGTGTCAGAAAAGGAAGCCATGAATTAGCGAAATGTCAGCGTTATTGTTCCAAATATCTTGATAATTATTTTAACATGCAAACACAACCCAATAAAGAAAGAAAGTAAGTACCTATCAAGAGAAAACACGAAACTCGTTCATAAATTCATAACAAATTGAAAGTTTAAGCAAATGAACTCGAGTCAGTGTGTGCTTTCTAGAATAACGTACATTATTTAAGTATAGACAAAACGAGAGAATCTGTATCCATACGCATCGACCGGAGCGACCGACTCGACTGTTTTGTACTTAGTAGACCAGCACGCCCACCTAGCTGCTTATTTCTTAGGCAACGAATTTGTGGATGAGGCAGTTTGGGATCAATGACATGTAGCTTCCGACACTCTTATCTGGAACAAGGACAGAACCCGACTTGGGCAATAAAGGGTTGAAAAAGTTGTCGCCTGAGTTGGAATCTACACACAGCTGCTGGTTTAATCTTGTTTAATGCTAAATACGAGCGGTAGCTCTGGCTACCGCTACACTATACAAAAACCGGTTTCTGCACGAGCGCTCGCCTTGAGCCTTTAGTAGACGACTGCTAAGCGTGGGGTGTGGGGTTAAGTTTTGCAGTAGACATATGTCCCAAGAAGGAACCTTATAAGACCAATCTCAAAATAAGGATTGTCACTATATCACACTAAATATTATAGATCAGTAATCAGTCTATTCATTTTAATAGGGTCAATGTGTCTATTGTAACAAACACACAGACTGTTTGTAACCGTTTCATGACTGCGGCTGAACCGACTTTGATAAAATGAAATAAGCAAATAGTATGCAAACATGAATAAACTCTTGTTTGGGAATGTAGGCCACTTTGAAATGATAATTTAAAAAATGCGTTCCCTCAAGGCACAGAATAAATAATATTCAAGGCAAGAAGGTTTAAAAAAGGCGGAGTCTACACCGCTAAATCGAAAGAGAAACTCAGAAGATATGCCGATCTGCTCGTACGCACAATGGTCTACTCCCGTTGTCCCGCATTTTTGTACACCACTTTTTTTGACAATAGGAAAAAATAAAATTATTCCCGTTATCCCAAAGGTGGACATCGGAAAAAAAGTTTTAAAAATAAACTATGATTTATTAATGTTCCAAATTTCGTTCCGTCTTACGACACGGAAATTGTACGACGCCATAATTAGATAACTTGGTGTGAGGATAACCACTTTTTTTTGCATTGGCAACGACGTCATCTGCAGACCTTTGACTAACTTCAATCGACAGAATTGTTTTACGTCCATGTGCACCATTTTAAATCGGTGTTTTCTGCTAAATAAGCGTTTTGCGTCAATTTCTGTTACTTTGCAGTTTCACGCAATGACACGGAATTGTGCAACGGACAACGAAACTAATCGTGGCGTAGGTTAAAAACCTACGCCACGATTAGTTTCGTTGTCCGTTGACTGTACATAAATATGTCTTATGATCGATATTTATGTACAGTTATTATAATTGCGGTTATTCTAAGTGTCATTGTACCTAAAGATTAATTAGAAAAATAGGAAAGTGAATGGTCAATAAGCTTTCTTTATATTATTCTCTTATTTTGCACAAACCTAAAAATAACTAGTGTGCTTGCTAAATTTAAAGTACATACAAACGTAACATCGCTACGCTCGGTCAAATTGTGATACTTTCAACTGAGATTTCCGCTGTGAAATGATGCAATGAATTCGGTCCTTACCCTTTGACCCCAGAAAAAAGCTACATTGGCAAAACAGCAGGCAGTAGGTAATTGATTCATTTTTAGGATTTGGTACCCCACTTGCTCCATACATATAAAATGGGAATGTTTTTTTTTCAGTGTTATGTGTCATTGAATACGTCTTTTAAAACGAAGTAGGTACTAAGAGGTTGCTCACAAATGTGTTTGAACTCTGTCCAGTTTGTACACAAAAATAATAAACTTTCCCATTTGCTTTTACTGACTTCATATACTCAGACATCATCTTGGTACAATGGTCATGTCATGAAACGTGTGTGCATGTCTCCATCTACGAGTATACTTATGATAAAACTGTAACGGGTCCAATTCTATACATTAAAGTATTTTTTTTGTATTGTACTCTATATTCGATACTGAAGCCAAAACTGTTTTTTTTTCTGTCTGTCTGTCTGCCTGTATCTTGGCCCTAGCCAAGATACAGGCAGACAGACAGACAGTCTTCGTTCTTGTCAGTTTTTCAGTCTTAGTTCTTGGTTTCGGCGTGATGCCTACATCACGCCGAAACTACTGAATGAATTTATATGGAACTTGGTGATTTGAGTTCATACTACGAGGTAGGACATAGGATACTTTTCATTCCGAAAAATTATTAAGTAATTTAAAGGAACACTTACCATGCTGAAACTACTGGACTGATTTTGATGCAAATTGGCACAGTCTTAGTTTATATTGTCTTTGTATAAAATCCTTTTTCCTGTCCCCTTTTATAAATCCTTTATCCTTACATTTCATAACAAAACACGCTCTAATCTTTTTTTTAATAGGCATTTAAAGCTTATCAATCTGTCTTCTTACTTTAAGTATTTCACTTGATGCAACGCGCCAAGCGGGATGTTAATAGTAACATCAATTGGGCGCCATTTTTATTACAAAATACCTACACCCACGCCTGTGGTATACCTATATGAATTAATTACTAATCTCGTATAAAACAACCTACGCGTAAGAAAGTATATGAAAGCAATAGACAGGGTAGGCTTAGTTACAAAGTAAAAGTTCAAGCTCCGGTCATTGATATAAAAATCAGTTTCTCGGCGTGAAACAAACAATAAAATTAATAAACACATTATAGATAGAATATTTATAATTGTCCAGACAAAACACATACGTAACATGTTAATGATCAGTAATTTACATAATTTACCTCACTGTTTTCGTGTTTTGATATATTGTATCTGCAAACTTGCAAAGTGATTTAATATACTTATTTTACTTACAAAATATGATGAAGTCTCTATATATTTTTTGCGACTCGATTTAAACGTATGTACTATTTAATTTAGTACCTTAGTGCTATTAATAGATTAAGGCTACAGAAAGGGGACCTAACATTTTGAGCAATTAGAGTTGGACCACACAGCTAGAACCTCATCTGACATTATTGGCGTTTCGTTTTTATTAGATTATACACCTACTCATACAACAGCGGAAATAAGCATCTAATTTTGAATTCATCGAAGGAATGTCAACTCTGGAGGCATGTTTTTGTCGAACTTACAACTCTTGTCTTGAGTATTTTGTAGTGGCAACCCCGCACAATCCATTATAAAGAAGAAGTCGAGTATTTTGAACATCAAAATTCATTTTGCCATCAAATAGTTTTTTATTGATTGCTGGGCTTTTTCTCTTTGAATTGCGATGCAAAATTTACCAGCTTTTGAGTCAAATCCTAAGTTATCCAACACTGAACAACGCATTTCCATCGGAGATGTAGTTTTTACGTGATACGAGAAGAAACAGACTTACAGACACCATAGTTAAATAGTTATATTCTGGTTCAGTAGCTTATTTAAAGTCCCCTACACTTTTTTGATAATTACTGCTTTATAAATAAGTATAGAAAGTATAGTAAATGGATAGATAAACGATGAATTTAACACTTTTGCAATAATGTTGTAATTTATCTTATGCATTACGTACGATCTTCGGGTCAGTGCGTGATAGGTACAATGTGATGCGACAACACGTGATATGTCATACCTTTAGCAATTATGTGGTTTCATAGTTCTGTTGTCACGTTTATCTACAACAATGCAATAAATGGGCTATTTCTGATCTACTGTAGATATTCATTAGGTATTGTTATTATAACCAGTACTTTGGAGTGGCATCAAGGACTCGTGGTGTGAATATCTTAAAAGGCTGAGGTACCAACATAATTGACAACATTTCAAATGTTAAACATTACTATTTTATATTTTTTCTCTAAAGGAATATAGAAAAATAAGAGATACGTATTTATTCTTTTTCCAATCTAAGCTATATTTTCCGAGAAAATTATTAAAAACTAGCTTATTCTAAAAGGAAGTAACTGCCAGAGTTCGGTGGAATGAACAAGATCACCGAAGCCACATTCGAAAGAAAAAAACATTTATATATCTGTCAAAGTCTGGTTCTAGCGTAGTTTTTTTTTTAAGGCATCTTTATTTTATGATACCACCAAACTCTGCTTGGTTGAGAGTTATTACTTAATATCTTTGTAGTTACTGCCCTAAACATTTTGGAAAAATAAGAATAATGATGAGCGTCGCAATGTCACGAAATGGTTTTCGAATTTCATTGCCTTATGAAATATAAAAACATTTCGTGTTTCACACGGGTTGATATGAAACCTACTTTCTCTTGATTTAGAAGTAAAATAATATTATATACCTATAACTCTTTGATATTCACTCTAAAAGACAAATCAAGATCACACCAACGCCCCTCACCTTTGATTATCTATTGCTCCTTACAGTATTTACGACATTATGTATTTTTTGTCATATTCACCTTCAGTTATACCCAGCCATGTCAACTTTGTTAATACGAACAGGTATAAATGAGGCCCTGTTTTTGCCGAACAATTTGGCATAAACGTGTAACAAAGCAAATTGAGAACACAAAAAATTGACAAAACCTGTTGTTATATAATAAGTAGCGATTATGACATCAGTCTGACGACGTACGAATACATACGCGAAGGTAATACAGATAATTATAGAGAGTGTTAATACCTTGAACTTAGACGTCACGGACTTGGATTTCTATTACGTAAAGCTGTCCTGCCGAATATAGCCATATTAAGAAACAATGGCATATTCAAAACATATTATATCTAGAAAATTTACGCACACAGAAAAAGCCCGACTGCGAACAAAACTAATAATTATTTTTTACGGTAATAAGACCTATTATGCGATTATATAGGAACTTTATCACAGTTTTATTAAAACTACTCATTCAAAATTTTTGTGAGAATGGTTGCTAACCAAATTTAAATCGTTATAGATCCTAAATGGTCATTCGAAATGAAAAATGGTAAGAGAAACCTAAAGATGATTTTCAAATACCTATACTCCATTTAACATTGTTCTTTTCAGTAGGTATATGGCGACTGGTTACCGCCATATTGAATTTTGATTAATGTCATGCATTTAGTGACACTTGCAAGATTGAGACAAACTGGACGTAAGTAAGTAATCATCAAAATCAGTCCAAGTTTTTTTTTTTATTACGGACAAGGAAAATGATTATATATTTGGTCTATATAGTGAGATAAAGGAACAGACATAATTATAAACATACATACATAAGCTGTTAAACACAATACCCGTCCTTTGTGTTGCGTAGTCTAGTAATAACAAAATCATTTTGTTTTAAAAGACCTCCTTTTTGGAACGCTTCTACATCAATAACTAGGGTCCGTGGAAGTAATGCGGTGTACTTCCAACTTGGTATGATTTGAATTCATACTACGAGGTAGGACATTGGATACTTTTCATCCCGAAAAATTAAAGGGTTTCCGCTGGATATTGGTTCAAAATTATTTAAAAAACACGTATCATGCTGAAACTACTAGACGAATTTTGATGCAAATTGACACACTCATAGTTTGTATAATGGGCTAAAATTAAGGATACAGTGTATCCCGAAAAAAGAGAGGGTTCCTGCGGGATAAGGGTCCAAAGTTATGTTAATTTTGAAGTAAATAATATATAACTACTTCATTACTTGGCTTGCCAACTTCAAAATACGAATTTGCGGGAAATGATGATGTCAAATGCGGGACAAGGGTTTATAAAGCGGTATTCAATTAATTTTGTTTAGAATACAAAAAAAAACGTGAACTTTTCTTTGCAAATGAGGATGAGAAGTAAAATAAAACACCTTGTTAGATTAATAATAGTCAATATTTATTTAAAAAAACGGTTATAGACTATAACTTAGTGTATTTTACACTTTATTATGAAAAGTATGAATTACTTTTTAAATGAGATAAGAAAAATTTACTTTTACTTCTAGCTCTGACTTCACAGAATCCACATGAAGGCGATTACGCGTCGGTGGAGGCGTTATTAAAAAGTGAGAAGACCCTGTCTGCTGCTGCATTAGAACAGGGCATAGATGCAATGTTTTGAAATATTTTTAGCAAGTTGCGCGTGTTTGATGCCGACCATATTTTGTTTCTTTAAAGTTTCCTTCACAGTACAAAACTCTTCATGGAGATTTATGCGTGGTGCGTAGCTAATTTCGAAACGTGGGATATTTAGCGTAACTCACACACCCTGATCGGGACGTCACGTTAAGGGTCTCAGAAACGGGACGTCCCGCGTATAGCGGGATGGTTGGCAACCCTATTAAATACCCTTAATATTCAAAATAAGCTACTGAACAAGAATATTATAACATTTATTTAAAACATGTTTGTATGTATGTTTGTTTGTTCGCACATAACGTAAAAATTAATGAACCGATTGCGATGCGGTTTTCATTTTTGGATAGCTTAGGGTTTACCATAAAAATTGGTATAATTGTTATCTCAATCCAATGACTTAAAACCATGCAAAAGATAAAAATCTTTTCGACTGCTGAAGAAATTTTGATCAAATGTTGGTATATTGCATAGATTGGTATTTTAGGTATTAGGATAGCACATAGAGTACTTTTAACCTGGAGAAATGACCACGCGTGCGAAGCCGCGGGCATAGCTAGTAGGTAATAAATATATAATTTCATAATGCCAAAATTAGTGCCAATGAAATGTCCTTCGATACTCAAAACGTGGAGCAATAATAAGAATACAATGACTACATAAGTGATATATTTTTTTCCATCGATACTCAAATCGTGGATAGCAATAATAAGAATACAATGACTACATAAGTGATATATTTTTTTCCATCGATACTCAAATCGTGGATAGCAATAATAAGAATACAATGACTACGTAAGTGATATATTTTTTCCTTCGATACTCAAAACGTGGATAACAATAATAAGAATACAATGGACTACATAATATGTAGTTATATATTTAAACGGGACTTAATCGTGCAGCAGCACCCTTCTCGACGCTGACACCCGCTAGTTCAGTCTTCTTGTGACCACGATCAATGCAACTTGATCGAAACGTCGAGGTAAATAAATATTAAGTTTTCAGCGCGATTAAGTCCCGTTTATATATATAACTATGTGTTCGAATCGCGAAATTTTAAAAGTTACATAATATGTGACTTTTTTTTCCTTAGATACTCAAATCGTGGATAACAATAATAAGAATACAATGACTACATAAGTGATATGTTTTTTCCTTAGATACTCATAACCTAGATAACAATAATAAGAATACAATGGACTACATAAGTGATATATTTTTTTCATTCGATACTCATAACGTGGATAACAATAATAAGAATACAATGGACTACATAAGTGATATATTTTTTTCCTTCGATACTCATAACGTGGATAACAATAATAAGAATACAATGGACTACATAAGTGATATATTTTTTCCTTCGATACTCAAATCGATTTCGAAACGAAAGGGACAGCAACAATTTTAGAGCTTTCAAATTTAGTTTTAGTTTTAATTTGTGCACTCAGCATCAACACCAATGACTACATATGTGATATATTTTACTAGGCACTAGGCTGGACCATATGCAGCACTCGTTCACTATCATATGACTTGTGTACCAGCTAGAACCCAATTTAGAGGGACATACCGACTCGGTCGGTAGACATACCCGCTGCCAGTAAATACATTTTAGTGACTTTTTGCAGACCTAAATGTATATTGCGCTTCATAATCATCATCATTACAGCCCGCATCAGGCCACTGCTGGACATATGCCTCTCCCAAAGCACTCCACTGAGCCCGATCTTCGGCTCATCCGTTCCAACCGCTGCCAGCCATCTTGCGCATATCGTCACTCCACCTAGCAGGAGGGCGAAATTTAAAACATTACGTTTGCCGAGTCGCGTTCTCGACTCAAGAACACGTCTACCCCGTCTATCAGTCCTTTGGCAACTATGACCAGCTCACTGCCACTTCAGCCTGCTGATCCTATGGGTTATGTCAATAACTTTGGTTCTCTCTCGGATCACCTCGTTCTGGATTCGATCTCTCAAATAAATTCCGAGCATAGCCTTTTCCATAGCACGCTGAATGACTTTGAATTGGTGAACTAGTCGTATCGTGAGAGCAACGTCTCAGCTCCGTAAGTACAGGTAGTATGCACTGGTTGAAGAGTTTAGTTTTCAGGCATTGGGAAAATGGTGACCAAAAAACTCGACGAAGTTTACCAAATGCTGTATTCTTCTACGGGCCTCTCTCTCTCAAAGTTGTTTTTATACAACTGCAGCTATTGCGCTTCAACTACCTGTAAATATATATGTCTCCAGCAATGATTGTCAGTGGACAAGGCCTCGACCGCGCAGGTCCGTGTGACATCATGCGCCCGCGACGCGACAGTGATTAGCCTTATAGTGACTACGAGCTTATCTGTGTCGCGACCCTCAGATCACAATCGAGACGATTTACATTAAAGTCGAATTGATCTACACGCAGACAAAGTGATGTTCTATTTTGGCGTGTTTTGAATTAATCAGCCACCCATGGTGTCTGGACCGCTTCCTCGATTGTTGGGTTATGGGGTACTGACATCCGTGAATGGAAGGCTTGGCGACATCCTTTTTATTTATATTTATGTAGAATAGTAGACAGAAAGCCCGTGCAATGTTTTGTAGTGGCACAAAGTTTTGTAGTGTTCTTGTATGCATTTTAAATAGCTTGTACATCAATATATGCTCCATAATTTTAAAAATTATCCATATGAGTATATTATTCAATGTTTTTTCGTTTTTTCTACGCCACTTTTTAATACAATGCCTATGTTAAAATTATTTAAACTAACTCCCAGGCTTGTAATATACATAATAATATATCAGTATAAAATAATATGCTCTTTGATAAACTGTTTAGATTATAATTATATATATCTATAGATATTTAGCCATAACTCATGTATTTTTTTTAATCCATTAAAACCATAAAACAAATACATCAATTAATCACATTAAATACCAGTATAGTTAAATTTTAAACACACAGAACTTAGAATTATATTAGAATGTATTTTTATTACGGTAAAAAAAACTATTATATTATAGTAGTCTATACTAGTCAAGATAAATGTCAAGAGCATTATATGGTCAAAATACAATTAGTCAGAAATGCAATTATTATAAATTAATTACACCTACTATTTACAAATAAATTAATATATTTATAACTAGCTGCTCCCCACCGCTTTGCGCGACTTTTTTTTCCATCTCCCCACTCTTCCTCTTCCCCCCTCCAAAACCACCACAACTGTTTGGTAGAGAGTTAGCCAAATGTGGTGGAAATGTAGGTGGATCTATTTGGAAAATACTAGTTTAAGTAAAAGCCGCTGTGTTAATACTCGTATATTCTTTTATTCGTTGAATTTGTTATTATATAGAATTTTCCTACATGTTGTCTCTTTAACACTACAATTAGTTTTTCGTGCATGTTTCTGGTACTTTTTTTATTGTTTATGGTCTCAGATGCATTATTGGTCTACTTGAGGCATTTTTAGATCGCTACCATACCAAAATAAATCGTAAGTTCGAATCGGATTCGTTCGTTGCTTGGAAATAGAAAAATAAAAATCTAGTGAACTTTCTACTTACTTACTTTAAAAAAACCTAAATGCAATCAACAATGCAACAAATGCAGTCCAACTCGAAAAACGGCTCGACCGATTTGAATAATTATTTTTTTGTTGTGTTCGTAATTGCACAGATGAGGTTTTAAAATAATAAAATAATTAGTAAACTCAGTTTGAATTTTTACTGAAATGTATTAAGGTTTTTGGGCTTTAGAGCTTTTGAAGATTTTGAAGAAATTTTCAAAACGAAATTTGTCAAAGTGATAGGTGTCAAAATGACAGGTGTCAAAATGACAGGTGTCAAAATGACAGGTGTCAAAGTGACAGGGGTCAATCCTAGAGGTGCAACAAGGAGGCATATTTTTTTCTATATTGTTGACGGTGTGGTAAATAAATAATAAATAAAAAAGTTAGTGTATGTTAGTATGTTTGTTAGAGCGCTGTTTTATCATAAAATTGACAGGTCAAAAAAATTACTCCTAGTTGCATCACTAGGTTTGACCCTAGTGGTGCAACTAGGAGTCATTTTTTTGATATATTTTCCTATAGACTGGAGTGGCATATAAATTATAAATGAGAAAGTTTGTGTATGTTTGTTAGAGCGCTGTTTTATCATATCATTAATATTTTTTTGCAAATTCTTTGTCAAAGTGACAGATGTCAAAGGTACAGGTGTCAAAGTGAAATCTATAAACATAAACAATAATTAATGGAGGGGTGTTTGCGGGGGTGGGAGTTGAGGGTTGTTGGTAGGGTTTAAGAGAGGAGTAAAACCAGGGTTGCAGGCCGGATAACCTCCAAGAGTGCCCGACTGTTGCTGGTCCCCTTCGATGCGTTTCATCTGGGGGGAAGAGCAGCCGTTGGGACGGTGCACCCGGGGATCGGTCAATAATTCTCCTCGGGGGATTATTGGCCGTAGCCGATATCTGGCAAGGTGGGTCTGGGTAGTTTTACTACCTGGACGGCAGGAGGGGAATCGCTACAAAGAGCTTTTATCTTTGTGGAGGTTCTCTTCCTGTGGGGTGGGCGTCCTAGTGACGTGGAGGGGGGGCCCGGGCGCTCGGCGCAGGCTCGAGGAGGTGGGGCCTTGTGCGCTTGGCGCCGGCTCGAGGAGGTGGGGCCCGGGTGTTTGGCACCGGCTCGAGGAGGCGGTCCGCTCCCAGACCTACCATACTTCGGAATGATGGATTCGGTGCTGGGAGTGTGACGTGGAGGTGGGGCCTTGTGCGCTTGGCGCCGGCTCGAGGAGGTGGGGCCCAGTGCGCTCGGCGCAGGCTCGAGGAGGCGGTCCGCTCTCAGACCTACCATACTTCGGAATGATGGATTCGGTGCTGGGAGTGTGACGTGGAGGTGGGGCCTTGTGCGCTTGGCGCCGGCTCGAGGAGGTGGGGCCCGGGTGCTTCGCACCGGCTCGAGGAGGCGGTCTGCTCTCAGACCTACCATACTTCGGAATGATGGATTCGGTGCTGGGAGTGTGACGTGGAGGTGGGGCCCGGGCGCTCGGCGCCGGCTCGAGGAGGTGGGAGGAGGAGGCGACTCCTCCTTCGTATTTGTGGGGTCACTGGTGGAGAGTCGGGGGGCTCTCCATCGGCTTGCACGCCCCACCGGTCGTGGTGAGGGGTGACTTTGGTGAGCAAGGTTGCCCCTGCACAGGCGGAGGCCCGATTGGGTCTGCCACTGGGGCAAGATGGTAGAATGCAACCGCGACCCCATCTTGCCCCACCTCGGTGGAGGACTGCTCACCATGGGGTTTTAGTGGGTAGGACGGGCAGTCGCCCGGTGAGTCCCACATAGCCGCTGGGCCTTCCCCGGGCTCAGTGGTATGCGTAAATGCATTTCCCCATGAAAAAAAAAAAAAAAAAAAAAAAAAGGAGTAAAACCAGGACTTGAACAAAAAAATTCAGTCAATCCAATCTCGAGATATCATCAAACAAGCCGTTTCCATACAAATGTATGAGAAAAAACATCTAACCAGTAGATCATAAAACGGAGCTTTTGTTGATTCTAAGGCGGTATGAAGTTCGCCGGGTCAGCTAGTGTAAGTTAAAAGCAAATTAAAAGCCAAAACGATGAGTTTCAAAAATTATGCCGAAATAAAAGTCCTCGTAGGGTCATATAATATATGTCAAAAGAAATCATGTGCGGAGATAAAGTACACATTAAATAAATCTTCCCTTTTAAGGCTATGAAAGAACTTCAGGAATTCACTCAGTAGCATTTTGGTGTCATAATAAGGGTTTAAAACAGAAGCTGTAGCGGTTCCGTCAAAATCTATAATGACATTTTTATGAAGTTCACTAACCTGCTAAACTAGTTTTTCGTTTAAGCAGAGATGTGGCAACATTGTGGTTAACATTAATGACACAATAACGTCAATTATAAAAATAATTATACCGACAAAAAATACACCACAAAATTGTTGAAATTTATCATTGCATCATCGACATGAAGCACGCCTAACGTTTTTGATTCATATTTTATAATAAATATAGAAGAAGGTAAAGGTTGGAAAATACGCTGTCTGAATGTTATTGCCTCATGAGGATCTGGAAAATCCTAAACAAGTGGACTGTAAAATTTGGTTATTTTTTCATATAGGCGATATTCCTATATGAAAAAATGAGTCAAGTGAGTATTGTGAACCACTTATTGTTAGGATTCCGTTGTGAAACATTTTCGTTTGTACTTAACCCTGAACGTATTCATAAGAGGATATAGCAGGTAACTTAACCTTAAATAATTTGCGTTGTCAAACTAAATAAGTGATGTTATTTTTTTTTAAGTGAGATTTATATAGTAGTATCATTGTATACATAATCTTGACAAACAGACGGTCGAACTGGACGATATGGAAAAACATTATTGTCTATTTTACATGGGATAATGTAAGAAATCTAACGATACTCCTTACATCTAAATCTGTTCAGGCATTTAAAAGTTATAGTGGAATAAAGAAACTCACATACATGCAAACATATACATACATGAACCCTGAAAACATTACACTCCTTTTTTACGCAGTCGTGTAAAAATACAGTCGATTTGAAAGCTAATTTTATATATTGTGTGGAAGTTAAAACTGAAATTTTCCACATCTTACACCGTGCAAATTGACCGACATTGAAGGCTATCAGAAATGGTGCGATCTGCACCACTGTCACCGGTACCAGTTGGTCGCGTGCTGTCTACAAAAGAAGGTTGGTGGGGAATTTATACCCATTCAGTAACAAGGGGGTATAATCTGTCCGACGTGCCCATTGTGGATTGATGAAAGGAACTTGTCTATATCTAAATTGGTATTTTCAATAATCAACAAGGTTGAGACGTTTGCATTCTGCTGTCATGGCATTTTATAGCAAGGATATTTAAACTAGTGTAGCTTCCTCTTGACGATGTTTTTTTAAAGGTGACATGGTGACATATTTCGATTATTTAGCTAAAGCCTAACCATACACGTCTTTGGCATTGCAACATTCAGAATAAGTGGTCATGGCAAGTCATGAATATAACGTCTTCTACCTATCAACTTCATGCATATCAAATTATTATTATTATGGCATTCGGCGATACTTACTAATATTGACCGTTCTCTCATAAAATGAAACATTTATAAATGCAAAAAGTAATAAAAAATTACTTTAGTTTGCCACGCGTAAACAAACAATTAATCTTATTGCATCTGAAACGAGGTGATCCGACAGAGAACGAAAGTAAACGACATAGTTCAAAGAATTAGTAAACTCAAGTGGCAATGGGCCGTTCACGAAGAACTAATAACCGGTAGGTTAAGTGTGTTCTTGAGTGGAGACCACGTATAAGCATACGTAGTGTAGGACTCCCTCCGGCCAGATGGAGTGACCTACGCAGAGTAGCTGGCAACAATTACATGAGAAGAACGGAAGATCGGGCTCACTGGCGCGCATTAGGAGATACCTATGTCCAGCAGTGGACTATGCAGGCTGTTGATGAAACAAACACTTTACTTTGATAAAGATGTCTGTCGATAGATAATGATAGTACCTTTTGCAAGTACATTATATAAGTTCCAAAGCTTTTTCTTAACATGTCGCGGTCAATAATGTAAAGATTCTTGGTCAGGCTATATTATTTACCTAATTTCATCATTGGTCTTAGCTAAGATTAACAGTAACTGTAATATTAATTTTAAAATATTCTCTTTTAGAAAGTCAAGCCAATTATTATATTGCCAATAGATTCAAAGATTTACACAAGCTTCTCGTAACAAGTATGTTTGTTTGTATTGACCTTTATTCCCCAATTAGCGTATCCTTGACTAATGAGGTAAAAACTGCCACGAACCCAACATATTTACTAAAATAAACCAACAGTAAATACCTGCATGAACTCGTACTCACACTGAGAACTAAGCAACGCAGAAATGTTTTAATTGCCACGATTATGATCTTAAATTGTTATGAATAAATTAAACGCAGAACACTAAAAATAACATGTGTGCGTAACTTTAGACATTGATCAAGTGTCTATAAATACTAAGTTGTAAGGCAGGAACATAGTTATCGATACTAAGCACTATAATCTATTCTGTGGGCTTTGACAAACTTTCCGGGATGTTTCTTGGTATCAGTTGGGTACTTAAATAGTATGAAGATTTAAGTTAAACAATTATTAAATTGATTCTGAAGGTTATGTATATAATATCTAAGAAATAAATGGAAAATTTATGAATTTTAAGCCGTTTAAGCCCTTTTGAAAGCCATTAAATATCTGGATTTTACTTGGTCCAAAGATTATCGATTTCCTGTTACCTACTGTTTTAAAAGTCATTGATTATGTCAATAACAGAGACAGTGGCGTGACGTTTAGCGTGAATGGAACAATAACTCGAGTAGGACAGTGGACATCGATGTGGCCTCGCAAATCGTCTGCTTATGCTTATTCGGGTCGAGCGCGCAATGTCAACCGCGCCATGTGTGGTGTATGGCTTGGGACGCAGCGAGAGAGATTTACCGTGTCACATGAAGGATTCTGAGGTCGCAGCTTATTTTCTTTATATTTGTGGGAGAGTGACAAATATAACGTAACCAATGCCACAGAGTAACGACCGCAGGGCAACGCTTGATTTTGCAAAGTACTAGGTGGCACTTTGAAAAGTACTAAGTGGCACTTTGCAAAGTACTAGGTGGCACTTTAATTATGTATGGGAAGGTAAGCGTGATGATAGTCAACTACAAAGACAAAAAAAACGGCTCGTGACTTTTCAATGTCAGACTTTATGTACGTGTTTCTCGTGTAATTCTATTTAAATAATTTAACCTATTTTTTTTTAACAAGAGCGATGGTGGTCTGACAGTTTTATAGTGCAATTTAGAATCCAACGACACTGGGTTCAAAATCTAGGCTCCGCACCAATGATTTTTCTAAGATAGTGTGGTTTTCCATAGCTCCGTGCTTCGGAGGGCACGTTAAGCTGTCGGTCTCGGATGTTATTGATTAATAGCAGTCGTTGAGCCATGTAAGAGACCCTCGGGCGGCTTTAAAAACTGACATCAGAGGCCAGCACTACCTCATACGATAAACAAACAAAATCATTTTTTTTCATGATTAACATATTTTTTTCTACTTTATTATATTATGAAATTATCTATAAAAAAAATAACAAGCATTAGCTTAGCTTAAACGTATTTATTCTTTTGATTATCTCAAAGCTACTCGTATTATTAGAATTATGTTATGAGCTACAATAATTTGATTGAAGCTGAAATAGTCTAAAATGTTGATAATCCTAGAGTTGTTTATGTAAGCCTCGACTCTGTTGATTAGCACCTTGAAATCGCTGTTACCTCCAACTTGGGTCACGAAACAAGCGGTAACGTTTTCAAGGTACTCGCTGGTCTCAGGGTACTCGTTGACGGGACATACCTCGCTTCCTTAGATTATATCGATAAATGGTTACAACGATGATCACGTAACGAGCAACGCTTCAATAAACTAAGTGTAATACGAGTGCAATCGACTTCTATAGGTTAGTACTGTTTCGCGATGGGTTTCGTGTCCTGTAAACAACAGGTTTGTGAAAATATGGCTGAATCTATTGGGGTCTTGTAACTTCTATTGACGTACATTATATTAAAATAACTACACTGACCTTCAAAACATAAGTAACACACTTTTAAATTAATATAGTTTTTATTAAATTGCTTGGCTTCTACTCATCGGATTGAATACCAAGTACACCAATTGTTAAGAAATACTGTATTTAATTTTATAGTATTTCATCTTAATTTGTTTGAGATAATTTTTTGTAATTCTTTAAGGTATGTCGGTAATTTTGGTTCTCTGTCGGCATACTTCGTTACGAATCTTGTCCTTAAGAGAAACACCGAGCATAGCTCTTTCCATAGCTCGCAGAGCGACCTTAAACGTATGAACCAATCTCACCGTGAGTGTCCACGTTTCGGTTCCGTAGCTCATGACTGGTAAGACGCACGCATTGAAGACTTCGTCTTCGTCTTCGTCTTCGTCTTCGTCGTCTTCGTCTGTAGGCACTGTGGTATGGACGAAGAGAAGACTTGACGAAGTTTACCAAATGCTGCCCATCCCAGCTGAATTCGCCTGTCGGCTTACCTCTCGAAATTGTTCCTAACCCAATTGCACAGTCTGCCCGAGGTAGACATATTCCTGCACAACATCAAGAGGTACACCGTTAATGACAGCTGGTTCCGAGGTAATGAGGTCGTTAAACATTACCTCAGTTTTGTCTATATTCATGCCAAGACCAACACGTCGAGAGGCGTCAGCTAGATCGGTCAGCATTCGCTCAAGTTCCGGCAGCCATTCAGCCATAAGGACGATATCATCGGCGAATCGTAGATGTGAGATGTACTCGCCATTTATGTTTATGCCCGTACTTTTCCAATCCAGCGTCTTAGACATATCTTCAAGGGCGTTAGTGAACAGTTTCGGAGATATAACATCCCCTGCGAAGCTGGATATGCTTAGACGGCTGGTACTGTACTTGTACGGACATGGTCGCGGCATCATACAAGCATCTCAACACCTCGATGTATCGCCAGTACACTTGGCGATACTACGAATATACACTGTGGTTTTGGTTTGATAAAATTAAAATACAAAATACCGAGCATAAAATTATGACCTTACCAGAAAGATTGTCCGCAAATTGGACCGACGCCTCAGCAATCGAGCCGCAGGTAAGTAGTTTTAGCTGTCAAATAAATCGTGTCCGTAGAGTTTTCGGACAGGTTTGCTGTCAGCCAACATAAAAAATAACTATTCAATTTAGAGCTACAGCTTGTTGACAAATAATCATAACAGTTTTTTTCCTGATGTGGTGGTACGAGCTGATACAATCTCTTCTCCGGTTGTCAGTTGAGTAATATATACTTACAATAATAAGCAATAAGTACGAAAAACTATGTACAAATAAGATAATTTAAATAAAATGGTTTACGGTACTTAAAATAAGCTACAGAACAGAATATATCTTTTTTTTAAATAGTGTCTGTCTGTTTGTTTTTCACTGTTGGATAGTTTAGGGTTAGACTTAAAAACTGGTGTACTTGGTATCTCAATCCGATGAGTAGAAGCCGAGTAATCGATAAAAAACTATTTCCAACCGAAGGAATTTTGATCAAATGTTGGTATATTGGTACGAGTATTTTAGGCTTGGAATAGCACATAGACTACATATACTTTGACAACACGCGTGAAGCCACGGGTACAGCTATTAAATTATAAATACAGTGTTAGTAAATGTAATAATAAGATATAAGTATTTAGTTTCACACTATGTCAATCAGTCAACACTTGCAAGCAGATTATAGTTAACTATCTCTCCCCCCCTCTCTCTCTCTCTCTCTCTCTCTCTCTCTCTCTCTCTCTCTCTCTCTCTCTCTCTCTCTCTCTCTCTCTCTCTCTCTCTCTCTCTATATATATATATATATATATATATATATGTGTGAGATAGCCTGTTTCCCGAAGCAATGGAAAAATCATTACTAACTAGGAAGCTCGTTAGTAGTAATGATACTTACTAAACATTTTGTTTAGTCGGTACACCCGAGTTACTTAATAACCGGTTCAAATTATACAACACAGGCAAAATAAAGTGGTTCCGATTGGAAATATTGCTTATTTTTAGATCATTTGTGCGAAGGTACTGCTAACAAGAGAGCCTGTAATAGATATTGCAGTTCTTATAATAAATGAAGAAGCGTAACGCTTCGTTCTTGTGCGAGGTATTTCAACCATGAAAGGGTGGCGCTTTGCTGATCGTCTAGTCGTACGGTGATGGAAAGGTGATGGGGGAATCAGGTTGTGCAGTTCTTGTGCACACTCTCCATAGTGCAATCTGTAGAATACCTCCAGGCTTGCTACCTCACGTCGATGCGCCAGACTTTGAAGCTTACTCTTTACCAGAGTGTCATCCCCAATGAGCCTGATAGCATGTCTCTCAATTGAATCCAAAGACTCGAGCTGATACTAGGCAGAACCGTCCCAGAGGTGGCAGCAGTACTCCATACAAGATCGGACCTGTGCTTGATAAAGATTCAAAAGCTGTCCCGGTTCAAAGATTCAAGTACCGCCTAACCTTAGACAAAATACCAAGTTTTTTTGCAGCTACCTTGGCTTTGGATTCAATATAAGACCCAAAATTCAGGTTTGATGTGAGTTCGACACCCAAAAACTCCAAATGGTCGCCTATTGGTATTGTTACACTTTGGAAAGACGGAGATCGGTTTAGAGGACTCTTTTTAGCAGAAAACAAACACGCCTGCGTTTTAGTAGCATTAAACTTAACGAGGTTAGCATCGCCCCAATCGGACACGGCTTCTAAGGCTAAATTTAAACGGTCTACCATAGCCTCTCTCTGAAACTGGACAGCGTCACAGCTGGTTTGAGCATTGGAAGTGTATCTCTCAACTACAGTACTGTCATCAGCATACCCAAAAGTACCGGGCTTCAGAAGGTCATTGATGTGCAGTAAAAACAGTGTAGCCGAGAGAACCGATCCCTGAGGTAGACCGGCATTGATAGCTATTTGATCAGACGAGCAGCCCTCTAAGACTACTCGAATAGATCTTTCCCTCAAAAAATCAACTATCCAATTGATAAGCCAACAGGTAAACCATATGAGGGAAGCTTGTTTAAAAGGCCACCGTGCCAGACCCGATCAAATACCTTCGATATGTCAAGGGAGACGGCAAGCGCCTCACCATGCATGTCTATGGCTTCGCTCAGTACGTGAGTGGCATACGCGAGAAGATCCCCAGTAGACCGGTTTCGGCGAAATCCGTATTGCCGGTCACTGAGAAGATCATTGTCTTCAAGGTATGCCAAGAGCCTAATGTTTATGACATGCTCCATACACTTACAGAGTAAGGAGGTAATCGAGATGGGACGATAATTGGCCAGATCAGCACGACTACCCTTCTTTGGTACTGGTTGTACATTGGCAAGCTTCCAGCTCTTCGGAACTTTACTTGAGTGAAGAGAGAGGCGGTACAAACGCGTTAAGATGGGAGACAATTCGGGCGCACAGTATTTCAACACAATCGCTGGAATACCATTAGGACCACTGGCCTTGTTCACATCTAGAGCTCGAAGCCTTCCGAGAACCTCCTTCTAGCGAATGCGAATTTCGGGCATAAAAACCCCGCAATGAGAAAGGCAGGAAGGTGTCTTGCCAGAAGCATCTAGATGCGAGGCTACTGCAAAAAGAGAAGCAAATAAATTCGCTTTGTCTCCAGCAGTATGAGCTAGTGATCCATCAGGTTTAGCAATGGTGGCAGTGAGGGGCGGCAGAAGTTTACTTCGACCGACTTGGCCAGGGACCAAAAAGCTTTGCTACCCGCGGGGTATTAAGCCAGTTTGGCCCCAATTCGACTTACGTGATCAAAATGGGCCTTCCTAAGTATCTTCTTGCAGGTCTTAGCGGCAACGTTAAATTTTCTAATTTTGTAAATATAAAACTATGTAAACTTGGCAAGACCATACTTCCCTAAAAAAATATAAGGTTCAACCAATTTCCCCTAAGACAAGCCAGGGAGCATTATGCTGCACAGTCAGCTCTCTTCCAGCTTCTTTACAACATTTCACACAGCTTTCGTCAGCTGGTACATCTTGGGCTCATATTATCCTTGTTTTTATGATTTTAGCATCAACGCCTGCTGAGCGAGAACATCACATCACACTTTATAATATTACTAGTTTTCCCGCCCGCGACTTCGTACGCGCGGACTACTGTTTATCGCGAAAAATAGCATCCTATTTTCTTCTAGGATATTAAAAACCAATGCAAAAGTAGGTATAGCACCAACACCATAGAATTAAATAATATGTAATGTCTATCAATGCTCTTGATGTTTTTTTGACAGACTTGTTATTTCGTTTCCATGGCAACCACAGACCATTCTGTGATGACAATCGTTCCTTACAGTGATTAATCAACATTTTCTAGTTTTCCCGTGGAAACTTACAATTTTCCGGGATAAAAAGTATCCTATGTTTTATTCCAGGCTATCTCCGTTCTAAATTTCATAAAAATCCGTCCAGCCGTTATCGCGTGAAAGCTCCCCAAACAAAAGACAACGTTTCACTTTTATATATTAGTATGGATGGATAAATCAGAGAAGTGTAGCCACTATCGTAAACAGGCCAATCAGAGTTTTGAGTTTTAAAAATGAATACTCTCTTATCGAGCGGAAAACTTCGTATGCGCGATGCAAAATATATAGCGCCATCCTTTCTCAAAAAAATATGTGTATGTATGTTTGTTACTCTTTCATGCTCAATCGGCTGAACAGATTTGGATGAAATTTTGTATTAGGATAGCTTATATCCTGGATTAACACTTAGACTACTTTCATCATCATCATCATCATCATCTTAATCCACGCAGGTGAAACCGCGGGGCGCAGCTAGTAACAAATAATTTTCTAAAGAAAAAATTTGCCTCTGCGGGACACATGACTTTAACCAATTCATTCCGCCAAAATAGAGGGTTTCTTCTGAAACCCGGATCAGGATCTTACGGTTTTCTTCCTGCAACAAAATTTTCCAAACAATCAATCTCAACATTTTTGTAACAATACAACTGCCTGCAGCACAGGAAACACCAAAATAAATTGGCGTGTCACTCGAAAACAGTGTATAGAATATTGGAATTAGGTAATCAATCTTGTTACTACCTATCTACTATAAGTATTGTATGTATAACTAAGCTCAAGGCTTTTTAGAGTCCCCTTGACCGTCATTTTTTGTAAACAACTCGTCATGTTCCTAGGTCAGAGAGGTATTCGCTTATTGCGCTACATTTTCCGGACAATGTTCACTAAAATATTCAAATAAACATTCATATGATTGTAGATGACGATATATATAACCATAGTCTTTTTAGCCGTTTTTATCTGACTTTGTTTCACATACATTTTACGAGTACGGTAATTCCTAGCAATTTACAAAGCTACTGGCTTAAAAAATATAGTTCGTGTGAAATTTCCAAGTTTCAGAGATGTGCATACCCTTTCCGGAGAGAATAGTAAAATAAGGCATTTACTGCTTTTCCTTAAAATACGTCCGAAAGCATCAACAAACCTGGAGAACCGGGCCACTGACGCTCTCATGCACAATTGCACATACGTAAACTTTAGTAAACACGTCAATTGGTCACATATTGCACAAATTTTGTGTCTAAATTGAGCAGCGTAGTATGCATCGTAATAAATCAACGCTTCTAGTATTGAGGACAAGTCCGACCTAAGAAAGGTAAATGCCTCAATGCTACCACTAGTGGTAAAGCGAGCGCCGCCACCACAGTTACTGGTGTAAATACTCAGTGAGGAATCTGACTTGCTTTCTGCACATCATGAATTGGTGCGTGTCGAAGAAATAAATAACAATAAGAATTTTATATGACAAACCTAACTATGGTACCTACTAAGTAGAATAATGATACTTATATAATACTCACTCTCTTTTTCTCTCTCACACACATACACAAACACACAGTTACTGTCAAAACTCCCGTATCCTTATGTAAATAAGTTCGGCATTTAGAAATATGTCATTAGCTAATCTCTCAAAAACTCAACCACCATTATTGCGAAATTACAACAAACAGCAGTCTATCTATACGATTTTGTCAAGCTTGTTTGTTAGTCTATTGAACGAACTTGTACCACAGAATAAATAATAGTACAAGCTTGTACGCAGATTTCCTACTAGCCACGTACTGTGGCCAAGTGGAGGCGAGAGGTCGCCCGTTCTAACGTGGCGGCCCCGAAACAAATGCGTACTTATTTGCCAATACACACTGACGTTGTCTTTATCTGTGTGACTACAAATACGTCTAGAATGATAATATTTTGATGTAGACGTCGCCGTGTCAGCCCGTATTCAGTAAGCCGGCAGAATTCGACCGCATTCCAGCTCAAGAAGGTATTCGAGCGAAAACTAATGCAACTGGCTGTCGAACGCTGCAGTTCAATAGTTTTCATAGGTGCATTATGTACCTATTAAATAATGGACTGGCTACCAATTAGTCCGAAATAAACCTCCCTACCTGTGCTACGGAGTGATCTCTTGCGAGCTGACATCCTGAATGTGGATGTACACATTCCGGATATTAAAAAGAGAAAAAAAACTATCATAGCTCTGGGAATAAGCAAATTAGTGAGCAGTGAGCAGGTCACATACCTTGTAGATTCAATGGCCAATGGGAAAGGAAGATTCCCAAATGGCGACCACAGATCGGAAGACGGAGCATAGAATGGCCTCCACGACACAACTGATATATAACAACTGGTGATGAAAACTGCAAGCAACCGTCGTTGTGGCGTTGTATGGTCCTCCAATAGACATCTAGCTGATGATGATGATGATGAACGTGCCTAAAAACTTAAGTAGTTTCACCGAATACTTGTGGTAAAGTGTGATCGTTGGTACATTGGATCAGATATCTCAAAATACGTGAAGAATTCTTAGATAACTCAGATATATTATAAGGACTCATTCTTCACAAAGATCACTTTTGAGCAGTTGGAGAACTACTAGGTACTACTACTATTATACATCCGCAAAAAAGGAACTAGGTACGGAAAAAACCTTTAATAAACCCTTTACAAGCTCATTGCGCAGATTATGCGCATTTAAAGAATCCATAAGGAAATCATAAACGTCACGTATTCCAAACAAGGTAGAAGATTGATGAATCTCATTTCACTTTAAAGGTGTCAATCAATAAACGATTCAATTATATGGATATATCAATTTGTAGTTTGAGACAGTGAAATACCTATAAAATTAACAGCTCCATAATTGCATTATGAATATTGTATGCTAACCAGTTTAGTCTGGTTATGATTGCGAAATGTCATTGCTGGCGACGTGTATCCGCGATAGAGGCAGGTAATGCGACGAATGAATTCTTGGTTGACTAACTTGGTACACATTTGAGATACTTGCATAGTAGCAGTCGACTTAATCGTCCAAATCTTAATCAAATATATCACTACTAGCTGTGCCCGTGGCTTCGCACACGTGGTCAGTTATTTATGATAATAATACTATTTTTGCTATTCCTAGACCTAAAATTCCAATGTACCAACATTTGATCATAATTCCTTCAGCCGTAAAAAAAATATTATCGATTGCTCGGCTTCTACTCATTGGATTGCCATTTACCAAGTACCCCAGTTTTTAAGTCTAGTTCGTGATGCACGAACATACACACAAACCAATAAACAGACAAATAGACACGATTAAAAAAATTGTTATATTCTTGTTCAGTAGCTTATGTTAAGTACCGTAGACCTTTTTTTTATTGTCTTTTTGGACAGACTTTTTCGTACTTATTCTTATTATTATAAGTATATATTACCCAACTGACAACCGGACAAGAGATTGTATCAGCTCGTACCACCATATCAGGAAAAAAACTGTTATGATTATTTGTCAACAAGCTGTAGCTCTAAATTGAATAGTTATTTTTCATGTTGGCTGACAGCAAACCTGTCCTTGTTCAATAGCTTATTTTAAGTACGATACACCATTTTATTTTTAATTATCTTTGTACAGACGTTTTCGTACATATTGCTTTATTATAAGTATAGATAGATAGATTGGAACAAATTGGATACGCAAATAATTTAGGTTCAGTGATAAAAATCTGAAGCTTGTGCACTTTGACAAGAAATTTATGAACAACCACACAGAATAGTAAATTGGCATTTATAACATGACGAATGAGAAAAGGCATGGAGATTTAAAGACTGTACAGAAACTGAGGCAGATAAATCTCCAAAAAACCGGACATTTACGAATTCAACTCGTTTGCTGTACAAATTGCTGTGAATATGGTTTTCTTGTAATCTATGAGTATAGAAATGATATACTATTTCCTGTTATTTTTCAAAATTGTATCCTTTAAAGTTTCAAAGATATACAGGAAAGGCCAATTTTTATCTATTTTCTTAAATAACATTAAAACTATTTATTTTAAAATTATAGAAAAATAAAATTTGAGACCCACACAACAAGCCCTTTTAATTTGATATGTCACACGGTACAGTCAGCAAAACTTTTTTAAATTTTCGGATTTTCGCCCCATATTTAATATGTTTACGTTACACGCCCGTGTTTGGGTCACAGCAGTTCAGTACTTACGGAATTCTAAAAAGGACATAAGGATTTGCTACTAGAGTTACGTAGTAGTTTCCAACATAAATTTTATTAAGGTTTATTATAAATCATATCCTTATAGGAAAATATGAAATTGGACATAATCCGTCAGCACCTAAGGCATACCGAAAATAACTAAGTCCACTGGCAGAGATTATATGATACTAACTACATAATGATAGTGCTTGATGACTATCAAAGGTAAAAAACGTGTAACCATGAAGCGACAGTTTTCACGGCACTTGTCCTCGGGAATGCACGTGACCGCCGCGCATGAGCACAATTACAACCTGGCAATTACAAATAATGCTGATATTCACGGCATGAGTTCCCGTGATTAGCCGTTCAGTATAACGTCGACTGTAACTGTTAAAACCTTTTCGCACTGAGATTTGTTTGATGTTGATGTCTAATAATTTTATTCAAAGTTCAATAGAGAGCTAAAAGGGCCATACTCTTCGTTTTGACGGTGATACAATTTAACTTTTGGTCTATGAAAATAATGTTAGATTAACTAGTTACTGGCACATAATGGAATATTACCCGTATGTTAGGGAAATCGAGAATTAATTAAATTAAAAAGAAGATAATCTAATGAAATCTTTTTTTGGTCCGAGCTTATCATCATCATAATCATCATCAGCCTATATCTGTCCACTGCTGGACGTAGGCCTCTCCTAATACACGCCACTGAGCTCAGTCTTCAGCTCCCTTCATCCATTCTCTTCCTGCCGCCTTTCGCAGGTCATCCTACACTACGTTTGCCTAAAGGTGTTTTCCACTCAAGAACTCAACTACCCTAACGGTTATCGGTTCTTTGGGAAATGTGACCAGCCAACTGCCACTTTAGCTTGCTTATCCATTGGGCTATGTCAGTATCCTTGGTTCCCCGGATCTTCATTACAAATTTTGTCCTTAAGAGAAACTCCAAGAAGAGCTCTCTCAATAGTTCGCTGAGCGACCTTAAATTTGTGGACTAGTTTAACCCGGAGTGTCCACGTTTCGGCTTACGTTACGTTCACGTTTTAAAGACTTTTGTATTTAGGCACTGTGTTATGGTCGACGTGAAGACTTGAAGAAGCTTTCCGAATGCTGCCCAACCCACAGGATTCGTCTCTTGACTTCCTTCTCAAAGTTGTTCCTAATTGTAATATTTGACCAAGGTAAACATACTGTTGGACAACTTCAAGAGGTACAGAGTCTTTCAGAGGACCGAGCTTATAACAAATATCAATAGACGTCATGACGGTGCTTTAATGATCTATTGTACAATTTAATCTAATGCTATAAACGATGATGATAAAAAAATCTTTCATAATCGCAAAATTGGTTGAAATTCTAAACAGAAAAAAAGCATTCAAACATTTGTTGCAATAAAGTCATTGTACAAAATGCGCATAACAACAGTTCGACATTAAATACAAATTATCACGATATTAAAGCGATGCAATAAGAAAACACGTGTATGCATAGTGCATTATGTATATTTATTTCCGTTTCCTTACAGTTAAACAATAATATATAGTTTTCTTGAATACATACTTGTGCCATTGAAAAGCAAGACGTTGTATAAGTAGTTATAAGTTATAACAATGGCACGTGTAAACATTGCATTTCATCTAAATATAGGTTGACTTATGACACGATAGGAAAATCACTGGGTGTCATAAAACTTAATGTCAAGTAGTTAAGTATAAAATTTAATGGAATACCTTGCATAACAATACAAAGTACGTTATTTTTCATACCAGTTTGGTCCATCTAACTAAACAGTAGATTTATTTACAAAACGAACCAGGAATCGGGTTAGTGCTTTCTTTTTACTACTGTACTTTCAGTCTGTTTAAAAAAAGGATATATCTTCAAATTGATTTACTAAAATCTACTGAACTAATTTTGATATGGGACCAGTCGAGAAGCATACCCTTTCACATAATACAAGAATCATCGAAATCGTTTTAGAAATCCTGGAGGTGATAACATACACACAAAAAAGAAAGTACAGTCAAATTGAAAACCGTCCCCATTTATAAAGTAGGCTAAAATTGATTGCTTTAGTATAATTACAAATTTTAAATTAATTCAGAAGCCACTCAATTAAGACACTGAATTGGAACAAAACAATCCTAATTTCAATATAAATAAAGCCGCTAGGATGAAGTTACTAGACACACACTAAACTCAGGAAAACTAACAAGAATAGATTATGATAATAATAATAATAGTAATACGACCTTCAGGCAAGCTCAAAGATCAAAGAAACAAGGAAAATACTTAAACAGAAAGATGACACTATTTGTGTCCAAGACGACATAAATAAACGTTTAGGTATAGAAAAACAAAAGAGCTTCCCACAGATAAAATCTAACCAACCAGTGTACTATATAGATGGTTGCTACAGAGACAAATAACATAATATCTATCAGCTTCAAGATCTAAAGCAATCTGCTAAAACGTCAAACGTCTTTAAAGTTAACCTTGAAAGACAGACAGATAACATAACACTAACAAACTGTGTTCCAGCAAAAGCTTGTGATGATCTGACAAAAAAAACCTCTCAGTTTTATTCAAAAATATTTGTAATATGTGTACGCCCAGGAATTTAAAGATCATGATGTGAGGATGTGACGCTCTGTGTTGTCTTTTGTCAAAAAGGGACCGTTGGTACTGGTAGTAAGCGGATTTAGTTATCTGAAAACCTAACTTAGTCTATGCCAGGAATTATTCTGAAACTGATGTCACTTAAGGGGTCGGTGGAGAATGAATTTTCCATACAAACGTAATATCAAAATCTCTTGTAATTGTACTATATTTCCACAATGTCATGATTTTATTCGGATTCGGATAGTCTTTTTTTTAGGATCTCAACTGTATTTTGTTTTCAAACTAATTACCTGAAAGGAAATATAAGTGAGTATTCCATTTTGCATATAAATAGGGGAAATGCAATATTGGAAATATGTGGAAATAGTTTCCAATTACAAATGATTTTGGTATTATTACGTTTATATGGAAAATTCATCCGCCGGACTCTTAAGTAAACCTCCAAGTCATCAGTTTTTTAAAAGCAAAAATTAATTAAAATACACGCGTAAGCAAAATGATTATGTACTTTTATTTCTAGTAGTTCTTGGAGGAAGTACAATTTTGGAATATTAATGGTAAATTAGAAACATCGAATCAGTGAGACTTTCCATCTAAGTACCAACAGAACTAGCGCTACACAGATTACCCCTAATCTGTGTAGCGCTATTACAAACATATCTTTTTATAACTATTGAAGAACTTTCACGGGCCCAACTGCAAATCCTATTGTGTTGGTTTGTACCTACTACATTGAACAAACTTATAACCCGATTTGTTATTTTTTATATTTTCAGAGAGGTACTGAGTCTCCAAAAAACAACGATTACTCGAATTGAGGGACTGAAATCAGATTCATCAGAAATTTCAGTAAAACAAAACTTGTCATTTTTATCATCAGCTGCCTGAGTTTGCGTTTAGCTGAGCATAGAGCATCTCTTATTGAATTCTACTTAATGAATTGATCTTTTAATTAAATAACACACAATAACATCATATGTAGTCAAGGTCAGGTCACTTGATTATCGACTAGTCGAGCTTTTCCAAAATGTTTGATACGAATCTGTTCTAGGCAGATTCAAAGCTTCAGCTCAAAACTGCACATAAACATGTAAAAATATTATAATATGTGGCCATTAAGTCACCGGGCGAGGTGACAATGGAAAAACGGGTAAAAAGTGTGTCAGCTTGCGCGTATCAGGTGATACACCGGTCGTCGTCGTTTCACATCTGCGCGTTCGGCTATATGCTTAAAAGCATTCTTAAACTCTTTTAGACCGTTTTGTAAGTCATTAATGGCGAAATTAATGACTGAAAAAATAATATCAAATATGAATATTGAGATGTTGAATTTAAAAGTCACCATCAAAGGCGATAGGGATTGAAATGAAATGAATGCGTTTTCTAATGACTTTACTGTCAGAATAAACATTTTTAATGATTTCCCCAATTCTCTCAACAATATTCATTTCGACAGAAAGCCATAAAAATCTTCTGGAATCAGACGTAAAACAGTTCTTTCCACAAAAAACAAAAACAAATATACTTACATTTCGGAGATGATCGCAACCCTCTGGTGGGCAAGTGCAAAAACCTGTAAAGCACGTCAACAATTATACAAATAAACCACGTGTGGCCCGCCGGCATATGCCTATGGCGACGCGAGCAAAAAGGCGTTCCAAGGTAATTGGTGCCTGTATCACGTGATGCCACTGCGCAGGTCGCGTGGATACAAACACGATTGCAACAAGTGCACTATAAAGTATCCACTCCCGTTTTGGCTCTCATTATATAATCTTACTTTGCATTTATGTTAATCACCCATTGAGACATAGAAACAAAAATGCAGCCAGTAATGCAATGAGTAAATTGCGTTTAGAAAGGAAAACCATTGTAATATAATTGGTTTACTTATTTATTTTATTACTGTATCAGGTCATGTGATAAGACTGCGCAAGTCGCAGAATTTAATGAGCTCTATCAGCATTCGTATATAGCTCCAAGTAGTAATTTTTAAATGAAACAGCGTGGTAAAAACCAAAGCTAGACAAACAAATAAAACACTTGTGTAACTCGATGCCTTATTGACATAGGTGATATATATTGGTTCAAACGTAAATAATGCACAGGTCATGCGTCTGCACAGGTCGCCCAAATATTGATTGTTACAACGAGTGATTTTGCGGAACTTCTGTGCGTGGATCTAATTCTGAGGCTTTGACTTGATCCGACATTTAAAATCATAATTCAAATGTGTGATCTGATAGTTTAATGACTATGAGTTATGACAGAGCAAGTAAAAAAGTAAACGTGTTCTGGCGTACTTACTTATTCATCATGTCAACACAAATGTTACGCTGTGACTGGCTAAATTATGGTTTTAATATGCACCTAAATTAATTTAATTATATAGGACCTCCAGATTTGAAACAATTTAGGATATTCAGTACTTATATCTGTTGAAACATTATTGCCGTGCATTTTTCTCATCTAAACCCACGTTTAAGTATAAGGACGTACCCTAAGGAAATTTATAAGGTATGTTTGTAAATACGCATCCAGGGCGGGTGGCAGTGCCTATAACAAGGCAAGGTCGGTCGGTGGGTGCGCGAGCGCACGCGACATCGCAATCACTTTCACTGCGCGTCTTGCAGACTGTTACCTAATCTGCATTGCCGAATGCAACGCGGATCTGCATAGAAATAGTGGGAGGCTGTGGTGCGGTGGGGCAGTTCTTTTTTTTTCAATGGTTTGTAGGTAAGAGTAGGTAGTATAGGTACATTTTTGAGACGTGGGTAATAGACCCTTTCAACTTAAACATAGTACTTAAACATAGTAACATAGAAGCGGTTGCAATATATGCTTACCAACCTGGTTGATGCTTCTCGAAGCATCGGTTTCGGAATGAACATAGATCATGTTCAACAATCGTACTGACCCGGAACCGATTGCAGTCTATGGTGACACGAAGTTGTTCAAAAAAAAAATATTTACCAAGTATATTACAATTTGGTAAGAATTACTTTGAAAAGGAAGCTAAAAGAAGAATTCAGCTAGGTTGGGCAGCATTCGACAAGATCCTTCAAGTCATCTCGTCATCCATACCATAGTGCCTCAAGACGAAATATCAGTGGGTCTTACCAGTCATGATCTACGGAGCCGAAACGTGAACACACGGTCAGATTAGTCCACAAATTAAAGGTCAGTCAGCGAGCTATGCTAGAACTCCTATCTGAAAGACAATATTTGTTATAAAGTGATCTGACAGAGAAACAAGGTAACCGACATAGCTCTAAGAATTAAGAAGCTAAAATTGCAGTGAACTGGTGACATTTGTTGAAAAAACGATAACAGTTGGGTTAGACGGGTTCTCGAATGGAGACCACGCTTATGCAAAAGCAGAATGATGACCTGCGCAAAGCGGTTTGCAGAAACTGGCGTATGGTCATACAGCTATTTAGCCCTAAAGCGATGTAGTAATATCTAGATTTCGTCTTATGCGATATAGTCATACCTGCTATCAATCATATCGAGATGTAGTCATAAAGCTTCTAACCCGATGCGGAGAGCTGAAGATCCTCAGTGGCGTGTATTAGGAGAATCCTACATCGAGCAGTGGACAAATATAGGCTGATGATAAAAGAGTATACCTACATAATGTTAAACATATTTTTTTAACAATAATGTCAGAGATAATCCTTTTTTTTTTAAATCCTCGCTTCTATGAAACTCAATAGTGCCTGTTTACGAACTTTGTAACTGACTTCAAAAAGGAAGAGGTTCTCAGTTCATATTTTAAATGTATTTAACCTCATATATCCGCTGCGATTTCTGAACTGATCAGTATGATCTATATGCAATTTAATGAATGTGGGTTCAGTAGTTTTTAGTAAATTCATTTGAAGTCGGTTTTTGGTTCAAAGAACCAAAGTTGTTGTATTTAATACATAGACCACCTGACAACAGCTTTGAATTAATATGTCACAACACACATCATGCGTCTTCACGACAAGTTGAATCAGTTTCAGTGCTTTCGTAACTTGGCTAAGCTCACGTAATCACAGGTAGTTTTGACAGCTCCGTAAGTCTCACGTCCGTCTTTCTGAAGTGGCGCACTTGAGAGGCTAAGTGCATTGAATGAACATTCGTAGACTTCAGAAATTTATACTTATAACCACATTGAAATAACTTAACTTGGCATAATCATAATCATTATCAGCTGGAAGGCATCCCTTACTAAACATAGGCCTAACAATGAGCAGGGGCTCGCTATTTGCATCAGTAGGTCCACCTCGTTGGGGCTGTTCTGAGCTCCGTACTTCGGCTCATGATTGCTATTCGATAACCTTTGCTTCATTTTTAACTTTTTGGGCTCGAAAAGAAAGGGGTGTTATAAGTTAAGGGTGTGTATCCGTGTGTCTGTCTGTGGCTTCGTAGCTCCCAAACGAATGGACGATTTTGATACGTTTTTTCTGTTTGAAAGCAGATGTGATCGAGATGGTTCAACCACTTGAGCATAAAAAGCGGTATTAACCGGTATTCCAGTAGTAGCTACGTTGCTTTGGCGCGTGTTATGCTCAGGTGGTTAGAATGGTGGAGGGGGTTGTTTTTTTTTATTTATGCTTTTTGTCTAATTTCAGGCTTACCGTGACGATGTGAAGCTGATGAAAATAAAAAGAATCCCGATTTCAACTGGGAGGATGGTTTTAAGTTGGCTGCTTCATGGAAACTCTCGATAAGCAAGTATTTTTATCGCAGTTTGGTCAAAACTGAAGTGTCGTTAGTGTTGAGCTAATTAAAAAAATTTAGAAATGCGGTTATTTCGAGACAACATTTGCCCTTCTCGAAGCTGACAATCGCAACTTCAGTCTTCTCGTGACTACTTGAACAACAACTTGATCGAATCGTCGAGGTTAATAATTTTACGTTTAAATAATTAACTTTAATAAT
Organism: Alsophila aescularia; assembly: GCA_946251855.1. NCBI lineage: Eukaryota > Metazoa > Arthropoda > Insecta > Lepidoptera > Geometridae > Alsophila > Alsophila aescularia. The sequence continues at coordinate 13,995,664 of OX276375.1, read as the reverse complement.
AACACTTTAAACCTTACCTTCATCTTGCCAATAACAAAGTTTAACATAAAGCATACTATAATAGTGGAAAGTTACAGATATTTCTCTCCAGTTAAAATAAAAATGATCAGGGTGGTAAGTTTAAAATACCTACATAATTATTATATTGACAATAAAGTTTCAAATTGATTGTAGTTGCGGTTACATTTGTGTCGTTAATGTATTACCCACACTCACGGCAGTGTAAATGAAAATTAACTTAAAAATAAGCCGTAATTGTTATTGTTTTATCACTTAGTCCCATGCAAAAGGTATACAATTATTTCTGGAGGCCCTCTTTGGCATCAAGTTTCAATATGCGAAACATGTTACAACTTTTTTGTTTAAATTGCGATAAGTCCGCTCATTGTACTTGTTTTAAAATAATTATTTTTGTATTATAATATATTTTTAGGTGCAATAAAGTATTATCTATCTATACCTACTTACCAAGTTTATATACAAATATGTACAGAACAAAGAGACTGGCAAGAAAGCGACATAACAATTGCAGTGTCAGCCACTTCTGAGCAGTTTAATGTTTCATGTCCCTAGCTCATCGGGAAGTTAGAACGAGTATAAAATCAAGTGGGTTGGCTATATAATTGAGGGGCAGGAGTTGAGGGGGAAGGGGGGGCTGATCGCGCGAGCCGAGCGAGCGCCAAAGTTAATTTACTAAACTTAGCTTTTTAATAAACTTAATACTGAAACATCTCATAAACTAAGCATCTCCGCGGGAGGGAGGGGTACCAGAGGGTAGCCTCCCCTCCCTCCCTCCTCAACTCCTGCCCCTTGATTCTATATATTTCCCCAGCGTGTTAATAAAAATGTGGTAAAAACGGAGGGAGATAGCTATGCTTGGAGTTCCTCTGAAGGACAAGATTCGTAAAGAAATGATCCGACAGAGAACCAAGGTAACCGACATTACATAATTGAGCTGAAGTGGCAGTGGGCTGGTCAGATTTCCAGAAGAACCGATAACCGTTGGGGTGGACGAATTCTGGAGACTACGTTTAGGTAAACGTAGTATAGGACGCCCTGTGGCCAGGTGCTGTAGCTGGCAGAATCTGGATGCGGAGAGCTAAAGATCCAGCTCAGGGGCGTACATTAGGGGAGGCCTACGTCCAGCAGTGGACAAGTGTAGGGTGATGATGATTATGAAACAGTACGAACGTAAGTACCACCTACCTTTTTCACGAAAATATTCTGGCGTTCTATCATAGAACATAGTCCATTCGCTTGTTACGCATGCGCATGCGCAGTATGCGCGTGGTATCTTTTTCACGCGCGAGCAAGGTAGTAATTAAAAAGTTCATAGATGTGGGGTAGACGAGTTCTCGAGCGGAGACCACGTTTAGGCAAACGTAGTTAGAAAGCCCTGTGGCCAGGTGGAGTGACGACCTGTGAAAAGCGGCTGGAAGAAAGTGGATGAGGAGAGCTGCAGACCGAGCTCAGTGGCGTGAATTAGAAGAGGCCTACGTCCAGCAATAGTCAGATATAGGCTGATGATGATGATGATGATAATGATTTGTCTCTGGTTTCTTTTACGTTCGTTACAGAAGACATTCATATAAATATTGCTTCGATTTTAAGCGTTTGTAGTAAGCGTGGAAAAACGAACCAAGCCACAGACCATTAAACTGTTACTACTGCAACAAACGCGTGCACACACTCGTAAAGTAAAACGATAACAGAGACGTTAAAAATTAACTTGTAAACCTCACACGGGTAATCGGAAGTTAATAAAAGAGTTGCGCAAATAAAAACGTGAAAATGAACATGTTTTGAGTTCAAGAGCAATTTAATTTTAAATGGTTGATACCAAAAAAAGGTTAGAACAAAGAATTAGATATTTTAATTGATTGTAATTATGTTCACATCATTTTATTATCGCTTTACTTCTGTCACTCTTTTTAATCCTTGACTGAAAAACGTTTTACGCGAATGCTGTGAAGTTTGTATGTGTGTTTTTTAGTCACAGAGCGTTCAATTTTGATGCAGTTTTATTGAAAATCCAGTTTATTTTCACTGATCTCTATGGATTTGCTGTGCCGTACTTTCTTTTGTGGTGATTCAAAGTGCCCCACCGAGCGTCCATGGAACTAAAATTGACATCTTATCATCTCGTGACGTTAGTCGCAGAATAAATAATAGTACAAAAACCTTAGTTCCGTGGACGCTCACTACTGTCAAACTACTGCTATCAGCGCCAAAATTCACGATAATCAGATGCTCTCATTGCGACGTTCGTCAAGAGCCTGTCTAGAGTACAGAGTAATATGCAGTTGTCTAAGAGTTATTTTCCTGAGATGGTTGTAGTTAACATACATATTCATAATCTTAATGAGACAAGAAATTGTACAAAAAAAAACTAACTTAAGCAATGAAATCTGAAGCTTTTGTCACATGTGACAATATTACAAAAGTTTTAACTTTTGAGATTTTGTTTGCATATATGTCATTGCGATTGAACTGGCCAGCTAAAACTGACCATAACATTGACACTTCAACGTTTAATTAATTTTCAATCCTTTCTAGTTTCTTTGAACGGGTTGTCACATATTCGACACAGTGCAAATATATACGCATTAAAAAAAGATTAGGTACTTCTAGCATTCTTATGAAGCTGAAATTTGGATTACTTAGTAATGGGAGCTAAAGAAAATAATCGAAAATGTGTCTTAAACCAACAGAAGTAGCGGTACAACAAACTTATTTTTTTAGAACTTCTAAAGAAGTTCTCTGGGCTCAACTGCAAAACTTTGCCTCGGGAAATACAATGACGTTCTTTAAAATTCGTATAGGTAAGCCATAATGCGCAAATCTTGACTCGCTCTTGGCCGGCTATTTATGAACTGTATACATTGTTGTGGCTTGTAGCAATTGTAGCATACATTAATCAGGTGATTTCTGCGTCCGCGCACGCATCCTGAGGTCATAGGATATACTGGGTTGAAGTGTCCACACACTTCCGAAAAGTGATACACAGTTCAAAGAAGTATTGTTTACAACTTGTTACTCATCTGATCATAATCTAGCTAGTTACTTAAAAGTCAATGTTGCGATTTGCAATCTGGAAAAGCCACAAAGCACAGATTAGGCAATAGGTACATAATAAGTCCATTAACTACATTTCTGTCCATCTTAAATTTTCTTTGAAACTGACCACGAAAGGAAATTCAGCTTGATAGTGTAAAACCTGGAGACTTCTTAAGTATTTAAAAAACATAAATAATTTCAAATGATAGGACAAATAGGTAAGTGATCGTGGCTACAGTGCCATAAGTCACAACACCACACAAAGGTCTCCGTGTCAAGTGATGCCTTTATCAAATAACATCGATTGCGTTCAATGGCTTCAATCGAATTACAATTCTCGTCGTTGATTCACAATAATTTACAATAGAGGCGTAGAAAATCTTATAATATAAATAGGTATATGTGTATGTATACAAATATTTTAGTCATGGGAACAACGGAAACGTGCACAATTTCATAGCCTTGGTCAAGTCGAAGTGAAGAAGTCAACATTAAATAAAATTAACAAAATGATTTGATTCGTAAGTTCAATGAAACATTGTAAAGTCTATTTCTTATTGTTCCACATATTTAAAAGGATATCATACAATAAGCGACTCATGTGAGCGACTACTTAATGCTTTAAAAAACTGGAGTGCTGTTATATTTTTGCCTCCTAGATCCAGAATTCACCTAACCTCCGCCCAATATCCATCTTAACCAAGTTTCCCAACATGACGCAACAAAAATCAACAATCCTCATATATTCCCGACTTATTGAAATCCAAAACACGTGATTTCCAGAAATAGGCCACCCAATACAGGCACGACGCAACGTAACAGTAACACAAAGGGTATAGGCACCGTCAGTGTAATTAGTCCACTCATTGAATCAATAAGTTTATCCGCTGTCGTCGTGAGTATCCGCCAATCGTCAACCGGCGGCGATGTTTTGATGTTCACTTAGTTCACCATTTATTGTGCTTTTCATGGACATGACGATGATCTTGATGTGTTTTTTCTTCTTCTTGCATTGTCTCTCCACTAATTGGTTGGCTGTGAGCTCAGCGAACTTTTCTTTGTCCTGCGCCAGGTGAAATAATTGTGTTGTGTAATATACGTGTTCACTTTACTTCTTAAAAAAAAACAGGTTTCAACTGTGTAATTTATCTACCAATAATCGTATTGTAAATTAGTTGGACCATTGGGAACACTATTATTGTCTGCTGTTGATTATTCCCTTCTTTTTATGTGGAAATTATTTCATACAAATAGTTCCGTATGGTGTGTATCATTATTTACACTGTCTGTGATAAGTTATTTTTTCTTAAATTTCACTTCCGGTTCGAACACCATCTTGAACGCAATTTATTTCATGAATATTATTTCTCATGAATTATATTTGTATTCAGTTCTTGGATATTGATTTGCGTCATGGGTGGGTAATGCTCCTGATATTTGGCACTGCTACAGCACCTTACCGGTAAAATTTACCTACTTTATTATTTCAATGTATCATATAAACAGTCGATGCATGTTAGATGCGACATAGGTAGGTATGTGAGCAGGAGTACAATCTACAATAATAATAGATCTTTGATCTTTAAGCAGTGTACATCCTACCGCTGGTCCTAAATTTGTAACCAACTTACTGGTAACACTACCATACCTTGAAATTAGTGACTCACAGAGCGGTCCCAAATGTTTCCAAACAACCAAATGACCTCATGCGGTCACATTTTTTAAGAATAGAGAGATATTGCTAAGCAAACACGGACCGGCGACGTCCGCTGTTGGCGGTCCTCATCTTGTTTTGTTACCTGCATTTTTTTATGAATATGATCCGAAACATTAAATCAGAATTAATATTACTAATTTTTCACGCTATCCTTCTCCATAGTTTAAAATCTAAATGAACCGCTATTATCACTTTTCGGTTTCTTTAAGAGATTGAATCTGGAACGAACATATTACTAAAGTTATCAACATGCCCATAGGATTAGCAAGCTGAAGTGGGAGTGGGCTGGTCATGTTTGCCGAAGGACTGATAACCGTTGGGGTAGACGTGTTCTTAAGTGGTGACCGAGACTCGGCAAAACGTTATGTAGGACGCCCTCCGCGGCTAGGTAAAGCGACGATAAACGCAAGATATCTGGCAGCAGTTGGAAAGTAAAATTGATCTCAGTGGCGTGCTTTGGGAGAAGTCTAGGTTCAGAAGTGGACTAATACGGGCTGATGATGAAAACATCTGTCCTGGCTGTTTGATTCGGTAAATTTTAAGATGCCCATAATGTAATACGGAAAATTGTGTCTATTGCAAGATCCTTAACAAATCAGTACACCTGATAAGGTTTTAAATTTAGTTCAGAGCATAATCTTGGTACTTTTTCCAGAAATACAACTAGGATTACAGTTAGCAACCGAAACGTTTCGTTTAACCAGAAATTTGTGAAACAGCAGGGGGTAATTAGGACTTCGGACTTGTCTCGTAAGGGGTGGGTATGGCTTCGGTCAATGACCAACATGTATTCGTCGCCAATGGAGTCAGTTTTTGTATCAATTTCTTATTCTGTTAAATTACTTTTGTAATTTGCAGTTTGTGGGGATGGACATGTTTTAATACTACATAATTTCATAGTTCTTTCTATACTGTAGATCTTTTACTATAACATGACTCGCAACAATTAGTTAAATAATCTATGAATTGAGAAAACATATCTTTGACAGGTGTTTGTGTATTATTCAGACCTTAGGTACACAGAACGAACACCATATAGTTTTCACATTACCCGCATATGCTAATAGGAGTATACATATATATTTATTCTATGGCTTAGATCAGTTATAAATTTATATTAGGCACGAACAGTTTCTTTTTGTTATGCGTTTCCTTAGATAAGTTATAAATTTATATTAGGCACGAACAGTTTCTTTTTGTTATGCGTTTCCTTAGATCAGTTATAAATTTATATTAGGCACGAACAGTTTCTTTTTGTTATGCGTTTCCTTAGATCAGTTATAAATTTATATTAGGCACGAACAGTTTCTTTTTGTTATGCGTTTCCTTAGATCAGTTATAAATATATATTAGGCACGAACAGTTTCTTTTTGTTATGCGTTTCCTCAAACTTATCATGTTTAAGGTTGTCTGGAAGAAATCGCTCTTTAGCGATAAGACCGCCAATTGTACTCTTTAATTTATAAGTTGTAGCTTTATTTGTATTATTTTTTGGTGTGCAATAAAGTGTATTTGTATTGTATCGTGGTGCACAACAAAAATATTGTAAATAGGAGTTTTTGCGATATCTTTTCTTTATATCTGTACTGAGAATAAATAGTATTTCGCTCATTAAACTTTGAAATGATTACAATTTTTTTATCGTGCTTTTTGTTGAATAATTACAATTGTGAAGGTGGAAATATAAACTTTTCTACACATTTCCGTTGTGAACTAGGCCAATACACAGTTTGCAAACTGTGTAATAGTATTTCAGTAGGTGTACAACGAAAGTAATAAAATGCTTTCAACAAATGAACTCCATTATAATGAACGCCCCGCAGCTTTTCCTGCGTGTAAACTTTGCCACCTTCGTTCACCTTATTAGGACTGGAATATAAAAACCTCTTAAAGTGCCCTGCGGTACTCAAGAAATATCTTCTCCAAATCTCAAATCTCTAGGTCCACCGGTTTTGGATGTGAGTTGTCTGTCAGTCAGTCAGAGGTAAGTATTGTTTTACCGCTGGGTTAAGGTAATAATAATAATAAATAAATAATAAACGTTCTCGAATGGCGACCACGAACAAGCAAGCGAAGTGTGGGGAGATCCCCCACTCGATGGACCGACGACATTGTAGCCATCGCAGGAAGTCGTTGGATAGAGGTGACACAAGATCGCTCGTCATGGCGCTCTTTGGGGGAGGCCTATGTTCAGCAGTGAACTTCGAAAGGCTGAAGTGATGATGATGATGACGATGATGAGTACTGTTTTATATGTATAGATGTATACCTAGACAAAATCTTATTTTTTTCTAAAACCTTGCAACTAACTATCAACTGAATATTTAAAAGTTGAAGGTAGCTCTGAAAGGTGAACGTACTGGCAGAAAGTTAATGTTTTCAAAAAGTTGACTAACTTCACAAAGTTCTTGAATTAGCACGAGGGTGAATAGATAATTGACATGTTTTCGTGGTTCTGTGTCTACATATATTTTTAAACTGTTTAAATATTTATTTAGAAAATCCATAAACACAACAAATAAACAGCCAAACCCAAGCTAATCTTTGTAACGTCCCTTCATGATGTTTGTCACTCCTGATCAGGTAATAATACAGTTAAATAGTTGAGCTTACAAGACATAAGTTCAAGTGAAAACTAGCATAAGACACTCTTGCGATGAAGACGAATCGATTGATACCTCGCTTGTATCGGACCAAGTTTTTAGTTTGAACACATAACCCTTTCTTTGCTTCTCCGTAGTTGAGTAAAAAAATAACCTTATACACTCCATACCTGAAGACAAATCGATTGATACCTCGCTTCCCAAAATCGGACCAAGTTTTTAGTTTGGACACATAACCTTTCATTTGATTCGTCGTAGTCGAGTAAAAAAATAGCCTATGACACTATACATGAAGACGAATCGATCTATAGGGACGACGCTATGGTGGAACATCCACATACCCACGTACATTCAGACTGTTAACTTCGTTACCCTTCCCTTGCTTCGCGGCAGTCCGGTAAAAATAATTGGACATTTCTAGAGCAATACCTACCACGAGTTATTTATTTCAAATGTTTGTTGGTTTAAAAATACAACAGAGGTACTGCATTCAATGCCATACCACTGTCACACATATCGATGCATGATTCGACTTTGTTTACACACGCTCCACAATAACAGTTTGACGTCGTCCTACACACGCAGGTATGCATGCACGTACGCTTGAGGATAAAACTCACTCCAAATTCAACACTGAATGACGGATTGCTAAATCTATCTTCTATCTATACTTATAATGCAATAAGTATGAAAAAGTCTGCACAAAGAAGATAATAAAAAAAATACTATGGTACTTAAAATAAGCTACAGAACAAGAATTTAACATTCTGTCTGTTTGTCTGTATGTTTGATTATGTGCACATCCGTAAAAACTAGTAGAACGATTGCGATGCTGTTTTTACTGTTGGAAAGCTAAGTACCCCAGTTTTTAAGTCAAACCGACTTAAAAACTTGTTTTTTTTGGTACGTGGTATCTCAATCCGATTATAAGAAGCCAAGCCATCGATAAAAATATTTTTAACGACTGAAGGAACTTTGATCACTTGTTGGTATGTTGGTATGTTAGGGCCGGGAATAGCACATATGACTTAACCTAGAGAAATGATCACGCGTGCCAAGCTGCGGGCACAGCTAGTACTAATAATGAAGCAGAATGTACCAAAAAAAGCTGTACAATGAAGATAATTTAAAATAAAATGGTCTAGGGCACTTAAAATAGGCAACTGAACAAAAATAAAACATTTTTTAAATCGTGTCTGTCTGGTTGTTTGAATGTTTGTTCATAAATCACGTAAAAACTACTGAACCGATTGCGTTGCGGTTTTAGGCTTAGGGTTTGACTTAAAATCGGTTCGGTGGCTGTTTTTTTTTGTATATAATACTTTATAGGTAATTTTGGTCCTGGAATAATTGGTAATTTCATTTAAAAGTAGCCCATACTTGTTGTATGTTAGTCACGAGTACAAAAAATAGCCAACCATTGTGGCGGGCAATGACATTAGCTAAAATTTGTAAAAAAAAATTACATGGAATTTTATATTATGTATTTGTTACTTGTTATTATTTTTTATGTTATGTATTTATTTATTTTTTGTTTACGTTATACTGTCCGTTCATCCGTACCGTTACGTTACCGAATGGTCACAGCGGAAGTCCAGCGCTGGTCGTTTTCGACCAGCAATATGCTGAGCTGGGGCCATTTTGCAAATGGTTACATTTAGACGTACTTTAGTGTTAAGTTATTATTTTTTTTTATTTATGTCAGTGTTCTAAATGTTATTTTTTGCAAATAAATTGACTTTCTTCTTCTTCTTCTTCGTCTTCTTCCAACTAATTTAGTCTACAGTTTTTGTAATAATAAACGTATTGTTACGTGTAGTATTGTGCGCTCCCCGGAATTGCTTAGACCAAATTCAAAAAAGCAATTTATTAACTTATATGTGAACGAAGATTTCTTTTTAAGTTCCATAGTCCAACGAGGAACCCTTATAGTTTTGTTATTTACGTCTGTCTGTCCGCCCGTAAGTATGTCACAGCCGTTTTATTCTGACACTATTAACATGACTAGGCTGAAATTTGGCGCATGCACAGATATTTATAAAAGCTACATAAAAGTATAAAAAAGGGTAAAAAAAGAAAAATTTGGTGTGAGTGGCTCCCGTACATGTAAAAGAAATATAAAAAAGTTCACATTCAAGTGGGGTCTCGTTGTATAGGTTAGGTTATATAGGATATATATATAGGATTTTAATATTATAAAGAGGTTTTATTGGTGTTCTTTTCTATATGGTTTTGAGTAATGTTCGGCTCAAAGTGACTATTTTACTAGAGTTTCATATCCCCTGAGGATTGCCAATTAAGGCAATGTCGCATTGCCTTAAGTTTAATTTATTTATTTTTGTATTAATACATAAAACTGAAAGCAATAATTACGTGATATTTTTTTTACATTAAGTTTTAAGATCTATATTACAATCCAAAAAATATGTATGTCTCGATGCATATAATTTCAAATTTATCTAAAACTATCGCTAGAGAAGGTAAATGCATGGTATTATATTATAAAATATTTAATGTAACCATTACACTTTTTATTAAAACAATCAAAAACTGAAAACCTATACCTGCTTTTGATAGTCACTTTTTCCCATAACATCTGCCGCCCAGAACACTTGTTTAAACTAAAGCACATCTAAAATTGTAATAAGGACATTAAATGTAAACTAAAACAAGCAAATCTGAACCTGACCCTATTAAATACCGATAAAGACATCAACGTATTCATATAAAACTGGTTTTCCATCCTAATCTCGTTCGGTATCCGCCGAATCCATAAATTGTTGCTATAATACGTAATGTGCTAAATGAAATATAAATATAACAAATAAATGGTGATGAAATAGATGATGGCTATTTTTTCGATAATAATTTATGGTACAAAGCTTTAATGCCCCATTTGCTTCGAAATTAAACGAACAAAATTGTATAAATTCAAGAAGTAAGCCATCTCTAGCATTAAAGATGTTTATTTAACAAATAGGTCAATAGATCAAAAAATACCACACATTTTAAGAGAGTATAACAAAAACACGACTGTTTTCAACTATGCTAAACACAAAGAGGGAAACTAAATCACTTGTTCACACTACTGTACATAGCTACCTGTAGAAATAAATCAGTTGAAATTTAGAAAAGCACTAGAACTAAAGTACAATCATGTTCTGAATTCTCAAAGAGAGTGCTAATTGTATTGTGACAACAGGGAGAATAAATATTTAACTTTATTGTTTTACAATTAAAACGTAACCAGCTGCCAAAATATTTAGCGGACTTGGTGATGGACAGAAAATGTAAATCGGTGCGGATCAAGGTGACCGATATTAGGACGGGCGTCCCAAAGTTTAAATAATTGAGGTGTCGCAAACATTTACAAAATCTTGTCACTAATAAAATTAAAGATACACAGAAATGTCCGACTCCCAATATATTGATGATTATGAACTACCTACCTTGCCAAGGATTTGAGAAAGTATCGCACGTCCCTTTATCTGTCTGAAAGAAAACCTAAACCCCAACCGTGGGAATATAATAAGGCAAAACAAATATGATTTGCGTGAAATATATAAGTAGTATAATTATATTATATTGTTGATCGATTATATACTACAACCTGTAACATAATTACCTATTAAGTACCAGGGTGGTGAATTCTACTCACCATGGCAAACAACGTAAGTTTTACGATTTTTGAGATTTCGAAGGTTTTCATTCATGAATTTACTTTAAAAGATTCCTAAAAGGACATTGCACTTAAACCCTTAGTAATAATGATTTAAAATAGTTCTGCCTAGTAAACAGCTGGGAACAATCAATAATCATCTTGACCTTGAATTTGTGCTTGTTAACAGACCTCGCGCATCAAAGTAGACTGAGCAGAGGTCAATCGCATGTCAGTAGAATGCATACACAGTCGAAATCTGTTGGAATCGTATTTCCTTATAATATTTTGTAAAAGTGTATCTTATCTTAAAATTTTCAGTTTCATGAGAGAGTGTAGTGTCTAATAAGCCTTCGGTGTCTAATAAGCCTTCGGTGTGTACTTTAACTAACACTTGTGCGTGCTACACTGAAAAACGCCATCCATATTCAATGATGTGGGATGGCTCGCCCCACATTTGCTTTCTCGGACTAGTGACCCGTCTTCGGTCAGAGTGTAACCTTGGGGCTCTGTCTCAATGGTGTATTTCCACCAGCGCAAGTAAGAGGAGCTGATAGAGCAGTATGTACATCTCTTCTTTTTTGGTGCAACGTGATAGTAAACAAACATTTATGGCTGTCGGAAATTTCTTAGATTTTACTTTTGTATGGGTATTTTAAATACAAACATTACACACGTAAAAGAATTCACATGCATGCTCGAAATAAACCTGCTTCGTACTTATAAGGTTATTCAGTTACTCCCTGTATACGAGTATTCATAGTAATAAGGAATTGAATTAAACAACTAATTGTAACAAAATACGCTAATATGCTATTTTTGATTTGGTAGTTTGTCTGCTGTCTTATCGATATTCTGAATCAGCACAAGGTCTTCCACAACTGAGGCAAGATCCACCAGAAAAATAAGCATCACTGCAATAATTTATAATATTAGATTAAGTGGATCAATTATTATTTATTGAAAGTTTCCATCCAGCGATATAAATAGGTCCCTCCTGAATCGAAGCGAATCTGTAGGTACGCTCTTTTCTTTGTCGATTCTTCTTATTGATCGCTTATTTTTAGCACAATGTATTTATTCAACTATTCCTGCACGTGTGCTTTATTCTGATCAAATAGTGTTAGCATTTGTTTAACATAATGTATTTATTTATACAGAAAATTACCCTTCGATGAGAATCTCGATAATCTTTGTGAATGAGATTGTCGTAGATGGAATATTACAATGATGACTAAAATTACCTTTGATTTGTCAGAGAAATAATTGTTAAGTACCTGAGCATTACCTGACAAAATCTGTATCTATCTATCTATCTATCTTTACTCATAATAAAGCAGTAAGTAATGAAAAGTCAGTAGAAACAACGAACACAACACAAAAAAATAGTACTTAAAATAAGCTACTGTACAAGAATATAATATTTTATTATAATGTGTCTGTCTGTTTTTCTGTCTGGATGTCAGTTCACTCATCACGAAAAAGCTACTCTGAACCGATTGAAATCCGGTTTTCACTGCTGGAGAGCTTAAAATCTGGTGTACCTTGTATCTCAATCCATAGAGTTAGATGCCTAACAATCGATAAAAACTGTTTGACGGCTAAACAAATTTTGATGAAAGTTCATATATTGCATTTCTTGGTCCTGGAATAACATATAGGTTACTTTTAACCCAGAGAAATGACCACGCGGGCAAATCCGCGGGCACAGCTAGTCTATCTATATATAAACAAGGAAGTGACTTATGTGCTAATATGTCTGCCAGTCAGTACGCACAGCCTAAACCGGTGGGCCTAGAGATTTGAAAAGTTGAGGGAATATTCTTTAAGTACCCTAGGATAGGGGTGCAATAAGGGGGATTTATTTGAAATTCCATCCCTAAGGGGGTGTGGAGGTGGCGAGGTTTGCATGCAGGCAATGCCGCGTGGCGCAGCTAGTAATAAATAATTGACCGAGCGAGCGCGCCGGGAGCGAAGCGAGAGCGTCTCCGTTTCAGCTTGGGTAAAAATGCTTTCGTATGTCCGGATGTCTATCCAGTTGGATCTCTGTTCTCCTCTACAGTTCGCATTTCTCAACCGATATAGATGAAACTTGGTATACAGGTTAAACGAACTTTTTCAATGTTTTGTTTTCGGGAATTTTTGATTTTCCTCCAAAAAAGGGTAAAAAGGGGGCTACTGAATATCTCCGCCTTATTAAATCCGATTTCGATGGTTCTTATTTCATTTGAAAAATAGTAACTATAAGTTAGTCTCATAAAAAAATAGTAAAGATCTTCGGCGTGATGAGCAGAATAGCTCCTCAAAATGCAGTAAATTTGTCACTTTTAGGTTTCTACCAGTGGAATCAGCCCTTTACGTAGGTAAAATCAAAGGTAAGGTGCTCCATCAATCCCAACCTATGTACCCGTAGGAGTACATAGGTTGGGATTGATGGAGCACCTTGGTTATTAATGTTAGATGTACAATAAGGTAACTAGATGACGCTACTGTGCACCGCTAGATTGTTAGCAAAAAAGTTTGTACGCGCGAGGTCTACAGCTCACATAGCCACTATTTTTATATGTGTTCATAATTTAACAGAGTTCCTAAATAAATGATGAAAACACACCAATGACTTACTGCTGCGTTTCATCATGTCAGATAAATGGATTCTAATTTAAACGCGCAAAGATATTGTAGCAACTGCGTATTTACACCAGCTATTCTCGATGACGGAAGACAAGGCAAATAACATCATTATCCGTGTGTTTGCGATCCGAGCGACATTCATTCATAACAATCGTACTTGCGTGCTGTGCTCAATGTCGCGCAAAGTACGAACACGGGCGGATTTCAATTGTTCACGACTGAGTATGATTATTGTACCTACTTCGCGTTTAACTTGTTTTTATTTTCAATATTTACCTGTTCGTAAAACAGCCTCCATACACTTGATATTCTGTTCATTTTTGGAGCACACCGTATTGAAATGGCAGAAATCTAAAGTTAAATTAAAGTGCTTACTAAATTTGAGTCCATATTTGCTTAAACCAGTGCGTCCTACCAGTCATGACCTACGGAGCCGAAAAGTGGAACTCACGGTCAGACTAGTCCACAAATTTAAAGTCGCCTAGCGAGCTATGGAGAGCTATGCTTGGAGTTTCTCTGAAGGACAAGATTCGTAATGAAGATAACTGACAGAGAACCAAAGTGACTAAGATAGCTCTAAGGATAAGCAAGCTGAAGTGGCAGTGGGCTGTCCACAATTTCCCGAAGAACCGATAACCGTTAAGGGTAGATGAGTTCTCGAATGGTGACCACGTTTAGGCAAACGTAGTGTAGGACGCCCTGCGGCCAGGTGGAGTAATGACCTGCGAAAAGTGCCTGGAAGAAAATGGATGCGGAGAACTGAAGACCGAGCTCAGTGGCGTGAATTATAATACGCCTACGTCCAGCAGTGGACAGATATGGGCTGATAATGATGATAATGATTATGATTTGCTTAAACATATTTTATGATATCTAGTTTTTTTTACACGACTGCCAAAAAAAGGAGTGTATTGTTTTTAGCATTCATGTATGTATGTATGTATGTATGTATGTATGTATGTATGTATGTATGTTTGTATGTATGTGATTTTCTTTATTCCACCATAACTTTTAAATGCCTTAACAGATTTAGATGTATGGGATTTATTTATTATTTATTAATTTATTTATTCAATTGAAACGGTAACTCCTATTATATCAATTAATCACATTAAACTCCAGTATACATTAAATTCAGTCCTATTCTAAACACAGAAATTTGAATTCTAAGTAGAATGACATAAAATAATAATAAATGACAAATAAAATATTTAAAATATTTCCAATACATACATAGTTAATAGAAAATGAAATAGATATCAATAGATATCGGAATCCTTACATCCCATCGAGTAACATAGGCATTTTTTTTTTGAAAACATTAAATATGGCGGCAGTATGGCACTATTTTCAAAATCGAAAAATAATTTCTTAATATGCAAAATGGGTATCAAAATTAAAGGCCTTGATAAGCACATTCCAACAGTATAATAATTTATTGGCAAAAGCTCTTTTTTGGCAGGGCAGGCATGTTTTTTTTTAGCTTTTAAGCTATTTCATAAACAGCTATAAGTAATTATTAACTCTACATAAAGCAGTTCCACCACCTTATTTCTAACAGGTAGCCGCAAGTGTTCTAGCTCACTATCAGTTGGCAGCGAACCCAACACGCTGGTGGCGTTGTCCCATTTGAATTGCAGTGCTAATTCTACGAGCCAAATTAGTACTAGCATATAGTTAGCAGAGGGTTTTAAATTTTCTGGGATCTTCTACCCAACCGCACAGAATAAATAATAGTACTCCGTACAACAACTCAGTTCTATCGTCTGGCGCAGTTGCAAAATGTGTAGTGTGCGTGATGCAGAGGAGAGGTCATAATGGCATTGGCATTGAATTTGTTCGATGTTCTCTAAAGACTCATCTTCGGACGGACAACCATCTTTACATACAGTTTGTAATACAAAACACCTTAACAATATTGAGTAAATAGTCAAAATTCTTTTAACTAATACCTACTTTAACCTTTATGATCAAAAGCATCATTGAATATGTCCAGAAAAGTCATATCAGACAGAAAAGATATATATTGTTGATTTATTTAGTGATGTTAGAAGGATTTTAGCCCAAAACTGAAAAATATATCATAAACGAGGTGGGTTTCAATCAACAAGGTACCTGTGGGTTGGTATCGTGGGATGTCTAGTTAAGTAAAGGTCATGTCTGGTAAATATGTATAGCGCCCTTAGAACAGGTGAAACGGTAAATATTGGACGTCACAAATACAATTTGAATTCAATGAGTTGAAGATGCATCTCCTCACTTAAGACTATCAGATCAGAGGACTAGAGGATAAAAACAGTAAGTATTATCAGAAGTAGGATTTTTAAATACAGTTTATTAACATACAAAAAACGTCAAAGTAACGAGACGTTGGAAAAACAACTTGTTTCATTTTTATAGGAATGGGGGATTCCTATAAAAATGAAACAAGTTGTTTTTCCAACGTCTCGTTACTTTGACGTTTTTTGTATGGCGTTTATGTCAAAAGCTGACGGACAGTAAGCGAAAACTGTTATGGAATATAGAAACCGACCATTAGCCGTTTGCTTGTGGACGATCACGATGATGAGACGCGGATAGTGACTTAGAGGACTATCAACAGTAAGACAGTTTCTCATTCCACTTTTGATGCAATTGGAGGCATTACAAACGGCACTACCGCTACTTGTCCGCACTATGCAAATGTAGATAATACGCGTACTAGCTAAGTGACCGGGTTGCGCGACGTACTCGCACAACGGGGTTAATATCCAACCAGGTTGCGTATAAAACCATGCTAAACACTTGCCACGGTATACCACGCTTCTGAATCTAGAGGGGTTATAACAGAAATCGCTGCGGGCCAGGCGCATGTGCACAGACCGAATGGGGTTACCTCACCCACATTCCTGCCTTCCGGAATTTCACTCACGTTGACAGTCGCAATGTAGTGATACAATGATCGGATTTGCCAATCCGGAAAGGTAAATTTATTTTAAACTGGAGCATAACGATCGGTAGAAAGCAAAGAAATAAGTTTCGACGAGCAGCCAGCATCCAATTAGCACATCCGATAGGTAACTAGGATTAGCAATTAGTAGACAGATCTGCAACAGGGTAACTACCCACGTTAGGCAAAACTGAGTAAGTGCCTACATTTGTTATTGTGGTGGAGTGGTGAGCTGGTCAGTTCCTAGAAGGAGGGTACCTGAACCTTTTTCAAACCTTTTTAATACTTATATATCAACACATAGAGATAGAGATTGCTCTGAGACATTCAAATCCTGTATAGATTTTCCTCTAAATGTTGATAAGATAAAATAATCAGACGAGTAGCAAAAACTCGTCTGGATCAGAGTTCGAACGCATTACTGAATGCCAATTGAGTTCATTAATATTATCGTAAGAACATTTATCACTATCCATGATGTTTCTTTTGATTACGCTGTTATCAGAGCAATACTTGTTTAATCTGAACACTTTTTGCCGACATAAAAACGAGCGCAGGTTTTTTACATCTAATCGGCTGCAGGTTGTATGGAAGAATTTAAGTTTTTGTAAAATAAGATGGAGATATTTAAATATAGGTAGGTTAAGCTGGTTGAGACAAAGAATTGGCAATTGTTCCACCTGCCCCTATACACCTGGACCGGCTGCTCTTTTTATTTATTTTCAACGCAGTTGATATTTTTATTGTTCACCTTCGTCGGTGAATGCGCAAATGAAGCGCGGCGCGAGTGTGTGCACCTTTTTATATCAATTGTCAAGTGAATTAAAGGCAGATCTTTTATCTGGTGATAAGATTAAAGTACTACATCGGCGTCTGAGAAATGTTCAAACTGCTGGCCTAAATTCGGGTTACTACTTCAATTTCATTTAGTTATAGAGAAAATTGACGAGGTAACGTTTTATTACATTTATAGAAACTGGACTCGTTTCACGGCCTAGATTTGTCGGTACGATTATTCAGTCTATATACACGTTAGCTTGTAGTTAGAAGCTTTTTGAAAGTCGAAAGCTACTGGTACTTACTTCGCGTCGAGGCTGTGGCGCTGGATGCAAAACCAGCAGATAAGTAGGTATAGGATGTAAAGCTAAACGTTGTGTAAAAGTATTCAGCTCAAGCAAATTCGGCAATTTATTTTCACTGATACCGGTTTCAGAGAAGCTACTGAGAATCGATCACCGTTTACTCTCTCATGCGCACGCAAAAAAATGTAGCTTCTTGCTTCTTAAAGTTCAAACCGACCGAATTGAAAACAACATACGATTATAACTCGTTGATGCGAGCTTTGTAATTTAGTGTAAGTAATATATTTAGCCCTTTAAAGGCCCAGTCGATAGCTTTATGAAAATAATGGGAAGATAATGAGACCGTGCGAGTGGATCGATAAAAGACAGGCCCCCTTTAGAATATGAAAGATGCTGTTATTAAATTTAAGATTTTAGGTTGGTATTCAATGAACTTAGGTATAAGTAGCTAGTTAAATAAATTGATTCAGTTAACACTTTATACCTTGATAGTAAATTACAATTAACAAAAATAACATATGGTTATAAAAATGTGGTGAAATTCGTACAAAAGCAAGCAAATAAAACGGCCAAAAATTCAAAAAAAAAACTCAACGGTCGTCAAGTAAAGCACGCCATCAATAAAATCTCGTCCGAAATTGTCCGTATAATAACAAAATGTATAAAAAAATTGGGCGAGGAGACGCGGACACGATGCGTCGACACGGTTCGTTGACCCCGTCGATATTTCTCGAAATTCGCCGAGGAATCCGCGCTCTTTTCGCTTTTTAATTGTAAGTAACCAGCTACCCAACGACAAGGTGATATGTTTCCAGAGAAAAATGTATGGCCGCGATGCCCTCACGGCAGAATTACTGTAACGGAACACAAGAATTAAGATTTACAAAGAAACGTGCGACGGATTAAAAAAACATGTATAATTTGGTGTCAGTTAATCTCTATCTGCCCTTAACACACGTCGTGTCCATCTGACCATACATAACATTCTGTAAGGAACAGTAGGCTAACCTACCTAACTTAGATATATATTATTCTAAATAAGACTAGCATTTTAGTAAAATAACAATCAACCGTTGACTCAGTGTCTTTGGCCTCTTGACCGACAACATTTCTGAGGCAGTTTCCACTCATACCACAAAAACAATCATAGATATTCACCAAATGTTTGTACTAACCTTAATAGCAATACGGAAGTTTGATTTTCACGCTACCACCTGAACAATGGCTCACAAGAATCAAGCCGTACATACCTACCTACATATCTTTATACGTATGCCATTCGCCACGAATTTGATTACCTTTCTATTTCATGTGAATTTTTTATTGTTCCGCTGAATTCGTCTTATAGACAAATGTGAATGAGACCACGTATTTGGAATAACTGGCATGATGCCTGAAACTATTCTAAATAGATCATGAGTAGCTAGATTAATTATTATGACACAAGACTGTTTTATTCACGCATTTAAATAAAGTGATCTTCATCATATTCTCTACGTTGGCTACAATTAGCGAAGGTGGTTTAACTGGGATTGAATCTGGTGCACTGCTCTGATTTATGTTAGCTTCACGGATGAAATGACTGAGTCTGCAGTCACTCGTAATGTTACTACAATGTAGTTCCGAGTAAAGTGCACTACTTTCTTGTACAGGTATTTATTAGACGCTCAATTTATCAACTGAAATTTCATATTCTTCAGCACTTTAGGCACCCTGTGTGAAGGACTGCTGGATTTCCGATCTTCTTATCCATCGGTTAAAATATCGTAGCTGCTAAGTGCAGAAGCTGAAGGTTTAAAACAAGACGGCACACATTAACACAATGTTATGCCGATCGGCCGCCACATCGTAGCAAGGTGTCGATCTTTTTAGTAGTGTTAATTCTGTCAAGTACACACCAAAAATGAAAAACAACGTACTTATCTATGTATTTTGTGATGAAATTATGTATCAACCGCAAAAGACCATAAATTATCTACTCACGCACACATACGTAGCCTTCATTAGCTATGCTTCACTAGTTTGTTTGGCGGTGTAGACTTCATCTTTTTTAAACCTTCTTGTCCAGAAGCTTAACTTTAAAAGGAGCTGTTCAAAATACAGAACTAAAAAAACTACTGATCCAATGTTGATGCAATATATATGGGACAACATAGAGAGCTTCCAAAAAAACTACTGATCCAATGTTGATGCAATATATATGGGACAACATAGAGAGCTTCCAAAAAAACTACAGATCCAATGTTGATGCAATATATATGGGACAACATAGAGAGCTTCCAAAAAAAACTACTGATCCAATGTTGATGCAATATTTATGGGACAACATAGAGAGCTTCCAAAAAAACTACTGATCCAATGTTGATGCAATATATATGGGACAACATAGAGAGCTTCCAAAAAAAAAGAAGACAATCCATCCGCAATTGACGGACATATCAGTGAACCTTAGACACCTACGTTGTTACTCATATAGATCAGTGCAGTGAACATACAATAAAAAACATACATGCAATCCAACATAGAACTTCCTCCGATCCGATAGAGTCGATCAAAAAGAGGACTGGACTGGAGAAAAGATACTCTGCGAAGAGGTCCAACAAAAAATGCGAAACTAATCTTACTATCCCTCCTATATCTCACATAAGTAAGGTCCCCTCTATCTCTATCATTTATTTTAATGCATAATTAACTTCCTCAACTTTTTTTTATGTACGTTCTTAGTAGTAATAATGATGTGTGAATAAACTTTGGACTTGTACTTTCTTGTGTAACAAAAAACTTAACCATTCTTATCTTAGATTATCCTTGTTCTTATTTTTATTCTTTACACATAAAGTTAATAAGTTAATATCAACTATAACTATTAGCTAATTTCAATTAGTTAACTATTACTAGTAAAGAATACTGGAGGAGGCCTTTGTCCAGAAGTGGACATTCCAAAATAAAAATTGAATAAGGAAATGCATGACACAATAAATAAAATACTACAATATTTTAAATCTTAAATCGAATTTACACAGATAGGTACTCAAATAATAATACAATTTATTAAGATATCTGAATCATATATAATTAATTAGATTTAAATGAGTAATAATTTTATCCAAATATAAAAATAAAACAGTTTATTGTTTAATTGTGCCTTAAATTGAATGATGGATATTATGTAATAAGAATAAATATGTACTTCAAATTAAAAACAAAATATAAAATGCATGTTAAAATAATATTTTTTTTAAACTTATAAATTATACATTTAAGATAATTGTTTTTAAGGTATACGAAAATTTGATTTAGTAATGTATATTTTATTTTAGTTATATTGTTCTTGGAAATAAATGGCTTATATTATTAAAGAATACTTAAACAAGTTGATTTATGTACTTTAATTAATCGAAGACGGAATTGAACTCCCCATGTTTTTAAGATTTTAGCCTTACGCCTGCTTAGCGAGAACAATAGATAAACACTACATATCAATGTCCTCAATTGCTTTAAAATAACGAAACTCATCGTAGAAACAAAAATAATCTAATTCCGTATGCCAACAACACCGTAAAAACAAAAATTAATCAAATACAAAATTAGCCTCATTCACCACGTGTAAACGTCGGTGACTCTAAATCGGTAACTCTAGGAAGTAGACGTAGAAAATGCTTATTTATAAATGCAGAAGGTACGACCCTAAGCTACGACATAGAATAACTAATAGTGTTCCGGCACTCGATGATATTTAGTAGATTATAATTAGGCGCGAACCGGCCCCGCTTGGTCCAAGTTAGGGGCGTATGCTGACACCCATGGGCGTACAACACGCTTCTGTATTAGTAGCGTTCACCGGGATGTATGGTGTTACTTTGAAGAATAATGTAGGAGCGAGATGGATCGACAATAATGTAAAGAAAACCCGCTGGTATATAGAATCTGGATTCGATATATACAGGACCGAGGCTACCGACCGTACCGGGTTCAATCCTAGGCTCCGCGCAAATGATTTTCCAAGTTATGTGCGGTTTTCCAACGCTCCATGCGTCGGAGGACACGTTAAGCTGTCGGTCCCGGCTGTTATTGATTAATAGCAGTCGTTAAGCCATGTCAGAGGCCCTCGGGTGGCCTAACAAACTCTGACACCAGAGGCCAGCACCACCTCATACGTCAAAACAAAAAGGACCGAGGCCAATGGCCAGAAAACTTAGAAACCTTTTCTAGTGGTGGACCAAAGTAAGTATCCATCTCCGACCGCAAGTATTTATGTCAATTCCTGCCAATCCAAAGGTTGCCTGCAAGAAATTTGTAATAGCGATAAGGCCGCTGGATTTTATGTATAAATACTATTACTATCTAAGTATATTGTACTGTGTTCAATAAAGAGTTATTGTATTGTTTGATGATGATGAAGTTATTGGTAACAAAATAATGTGCTATTCCAATTAGCTGTATCATACACGACCCATTTAATTAATTTGCATGTTATTAGTATTGGGACTGTAATGACGGTCACGTGGCAGATTCCCCAATGATCAGACCAGCTGAAGGAGATTAAACGTCCGTACTTGAAAATGTAGTCTGGTGGCTTGGCTACAGATCACAATCTTTAGTCATGATAATGTGGAATCGAAGAAAATGACACTTAATAAACCATTTTTTTAATAATAATGACAATGAATAAGACATATTTGAATAATATTAAAACAATTAAATCTAAATAGTGAATTTAAAAATATTTATACATGTTCCGCATATATATATTGATTAAAAATGTTTTAAGTTAAAAATATTACATTCAAATTAATTCAAACATTAAAACAACGACAAGGTCTAGAATACTGAAATAAACAAATTACTACAAACAAATATATTCTGAACAACTCGATAAAAATCACAACAGTATATAAATCTATTACGTCTATTAAGTCATAAATACAATATTCAAATGAAGTGCAAACAACACGACACCGACTTGGTTCCATTAGTCGATAAAATGCAAAAGGCGTCATGAGTCCAAATTTTAAATGTATTTCGCATGTGTGGGCTTGAATACATTACAAGTTCAGGTGGTCTATCGATCTATCGATTTTTCGTCGGTGGTTCACGTCACTAGACGGATGATAAAAAATGCAGTACTTATGCTTTCCTGCTATTCCTTCTAAAACACGAAGCTGCAAAATGTCGTAAATGGCCATGCTTCATCCATACAACATTGTTAAAATGTACAAACTAAGTAGTAACAATAAAACATCAATTATTTATTTAATGTAAAAACAGATATAGTTAAAAACAAAGGGTCGAAGTTCTTTCACAAAGCTTAGTCACTGTTTGACATTGAAGTGCCGCCGCTTGTCGTTGCCACGCGCTGAGCGACGCCGCCGCGACCCGACACGGGCAGATGTGCGCGGGCGCACGAGTCCGCCATACCAGCCTCTGCCCTGCAATACCTGCATGCAACCACAGCTTAATCAACACTTACTTAGTAGTCAACGTCGTCACTCATGCGTCCCACAGATTAGTTAACAGTCTGTGCAGTCGTTGCACGGGATTTTCGTAGCATACCCATCCCGTCCTTGAGTCTATAATAGCACAGTACATAATAATATAGTCCTTACGTATATATGTACTGTGATAACATCTATCGTCAATTGTTTTGAAACACGACCTAAGTATGCATTCATTAACTACTGCTACTTAGAGTATCTTTGTTAAAAGCAAGGAACTAGTATTATATTTCATTCAAAACCTACTTGAAATGAAATGACGTAAAGAATTTCAGTATTCTTCTACAAGGAAGTGTCGAAACGCAAACGCTATAAAAATTTACGTACAAATACGGAACTCGACGTGAGTCAGTCGCGAGAAATAATAGGGAATAGCTCCTATATTTAGTAGATTAGTAGTACTATGAATAGACGCGGCTACGATACGCAGCCATGTAAATCAACGCCCGACTAATGTATTACAGCAGTAGGACAGCGTGTCGGCTCCATTAAAAAGCTGTTGTTATCCACACACACTAACACCCGCAATTATAAGATGCCTGGATGGGATAGGACTGCAATCTAGGCTGGAGGCATGAGTGTCAAGACTTTCTTGTCTTATGATGACGGATTTGACTCTGCAATCAGTGCGGGTCTGATTTCTCAAATTAAAAACAATACCTCTTAAATCCTCACGTCTTCTAATGCCATATCATAAGAGCATAAGTGTTAAGGTACTGCTTACATGATTATTCTGTAGTTTTACAAACCTGATACACGGCGTCTGAGGCGTGAAACTAAAAACAACTAAATCCCCACTCATTTTATTATTCTTTCAAATGGTCAAGTTAACAAAACGCGGTGGAAATCATCGGGCGGAACATTGTTACCTGACCCGGAAACTGGCCTTTGATAAGGACCGCCTTTATATTTAGGCCGATAGCCTTCTGCATACACTTACCTGTCATTTTAATGTTTTACTTACAACAATGGAAGGTAAATTCAAAGTTCCCAGAAAACCGCATACTTAAATGTATCATGCTCGATGACTATTGGTTTGGAGAGTTGGATATCAACATCAGGAAAGGAAACGGACCCGTTTAATTAAATAAGCCGAGGACCACTTAGAAGACAAAGCGCAAGAAAAACACCATCAATAATTTACATATATATTTTACATAACACGAAGTATTTTTTTTTGGATCTAGTAAAACTGAAACTGCGATACCCTGTATCTTACGATTAACGCACAAAAACGGAATAAATATTTTCTCAGTGCTAATTTTACAGAAACAATAAATTGTTTTGTCTGTAGCAGGGATGGGATCCAAAACGCATCGTGCGTTTTTCCATTGCCTTCCAATTTTCCATAAGACTATTACTGAGAAGGACACTACGCCATTACTCAATAATAGAGTAGAGACAAGACGTACCGAAACAAAAAAAACTATTCGAGTTACTAATAAATAAGCCTTCAAATCAAACTAAAACCCAAATAAACCAAGTAAACAGTACTCATAATCCAAAAGTCGCGCTAGTAAAGGGCACGAGCAGATATGTCGACATATGGCCGACCCACCGCATTGCGGCGTTCCTCCTATGTACACATACGTTATTATGTACCACTCTAGTCGCAACTAGCTAATACGAGTACATCCACTCGTAAACCGTGGGTAAGGTTCAATTCAAACAACTGGCTATGGTTTGAGCGAAATACAGAAAGAAAGAGCTTTCGTGCGCGTTTAGCGTTTTTGTTTAGATATATACCGTATTTACCTGAGTAATATTGACTTTGTTGTCAATATTACTTTTGTAGACTTGGTGTCTATGTATATAATATGTATAATCTATACTACTTATAACAAAGCAATAAGAACGAAATAGTCTGAACAAAGAAGATAATTAAAAAAATATGTCTAAGGTACTTAAGATAAGCTACTGAACAAGAATATAACATTTTTAAAATTCGTATCTGTCTGTTTGTCTCTCTGTATGTTTGTTGCGCATCACGTAAAAACTACTGGACCGATTGTGATGCAGTTTTCACTGTTGGATAGCTTTGGGTTTTGTCTTAAAAACTTGGTATCTCAATCCGACGAGTAGAAGCCAAGCAATCGATAAAAATAACTTTAACGGCAAAACGAATTTTGATCAAATGTTGGTATATTGGTATTTTAGGTCCTGGAATAGCACATAATGTAGTACTTTTAAAAATAAAAAGATAAATGACCACGCGTGCGAAGCCGCGGGCATCAGCTAGAGTGTAATATCATACATAGTAGTTAGTAGTAGTGCATCCTCTAGTTAAAACAAATCCTCCTTATTTTTTATACCTGTCTAGTGGGACTCGACAAACTGTGGTCATCATTCCTGGAAGGCATCGAGCACATCACGCCATCGCTTCCTGGGTCTGCCTCGGTGATGACGACGCCCCTGATCGCCTGATCAGGCACCCATGGCGTGACGACTCTTGCCCAGCGATCTGGGTGCATTCGGTAAATATCCCGCCCACTACCATTTTAGCCTAGAAGTCTTTCAGCGATTCCTGTTTTGGAGCGAACTGTGTGTTTAGAACTCTGCTGAGCAAATTCGGAATTGCGTCTCCGTAATGCCGTTTGCATAGAGAAAGAGACTGAACACAAAACGCAGGACTAAATTAGCTTACATTATGTACATTACCTTTCGTATTTTAGAGGAGAAATAGTAGAAAAATTGAGGTATTTAAAAAAAAATACACGAAATACTATGTCGACCAAAGTGACACAATTAATTATAAACACGTGTTCGCTGCTACACAAGACATCAAAAGAGGCTCTTGACTCATCAGCAGGAAAATAAGTTATATAAAGTAATAAAATGGATAGACCAAGAAGTCACCTAAGTTCTAATAGACAGTAGAATACAATTAATACATCGGAGTCTCAATCTCAGTATCATCATTGTCAAAGCCAAAGTCGCCTATGTATCGACCACTGTTTTGCTTGCTATTCATCTCCGATCCTGCGTCAATATTGTATTGACGACATTAACAATATTTTCTACCCATCAATAAGCTAAGTATTAAATGCAACAGTAATCATCTGTAAAACCAACTGTACCTAAAATTAAAGTTAGATCTTCCACAAGAAGAATACATTCAAAAACATTTGAAACAACCGAGATTCGGTTCGTAACGTTAGCGACCGATTGAGGTGCTCATTCTGGACGGATGCGTACGATTATAATTAGGATTGTATTTCTGATTCCGACGAGCCTCAGTATGGCGGCACCGCTGGATTCCATCTGAGTCATTGTGCCGGTTCACTTGCCTTTATTTTAGAGAAACACTTGAAAGCGCGCATCATTGTTTCGCCGATGTGACTGGTAATTAAAGTATTTACACTCAGTTTTGCCTTATTTAGGATGTTGGCGTGATCTTTGGTTTATATCGCTTCATGGCTTGACTGCATCTTAAATGACTTTCGTTTCTATTATACCTTTTAGCTTGATGACATTGGTAAAAACGATGGACATGTTCACAGCCAATCTGCAAGCATTAACATTGTGTGAAATCAATTTGTTTCGCGCAGTTTGAGATACCAATATAATGATTGTAGCAGTTATTCAAAATTAATACGCATAAGAAATATTAGATCGTTCTAATATTAACCTATCACGCCACAATCCATTATAATAATGTAACAAACTTGCAAAGAAGTAAGTATAATATCGAAAATCGTCCCCCTCGAAAATATTTATAGAAAAAGCGCAGACTGTTTTCATGTTCTGTCTGGCTTTCTCGATGTAGACGAGACACGAACTACGAAGCGCGAAGAATGGAAATCATCACCTCTAAATAATTGTAAATATAGACACGCGTTAACTCGCCTCTAGATTTATATGTAGAGTAGTAGAGAGCAGCGGAAAGCGAGAAGTAAGTGAACAGCGAATGTGTAGAGGAGCCTTGTTAACATTTTTTGCGTCGAATAATGGAAATCATTGCTCTTGAATAGCTCTACATTTAGACACAAGTTATTTCAACTTAAAACAATGATGTTCATTTTAAAAATTATGTCCTAGAAGT
Source organism: Alsophila aescularia (assembly GCA_946251855.1). NCBI lineage: Eukaryota > Metazoa > Arthropoda > Insecta > Lepidoptera > Geometridae > Alsophila > Alsophila aescularia. The sequence goes on along the minus strand of OX276375.1, from coordinate 13,968,450 downwards.
ACGTAAACAAATATTATGTATACTAGCCGTAGCTAACATTTTTAAAAGCAATTAGTGCCAAAAATTACTTGATTACCGGTTGCTGGTTCTTCCAATAAATAATATCTTATAAATCTTTGTTAGTACCTCACAGAAGTTATATTTTGTTTAATGTAGAGAAGCTATGTTAGCGTGACAAGCGCTCCGCGACTATATCTCGCAAACATATTCCTGTCAAATCGCAAGGAACGTTCGTAAAAATGCGTAGGAAAACTATCCCTTTTGCCCAATAAGGTAAATTATTATTTCTTAAAAGACTTGGCCTTTATAGCTTTTAAAATAGTAATAAATGTAACTTATAGTAGAATTATATATTTTTGTGCATTTAATGCTTCAAATATGACTATCGTTCGAATATGCAAACAGGCGGCACTGGGTTTCATGTAAAATTTGTTTTGCAACCTTTCCCACTTCGGTGATTAGCATACACTTTGACTTTGAACACCCTAATTATGTCAACATTATCGTGTGCATTATCCGATAACCATAAACAAAAGGTCACTTTTGAGGTAAACAAATAACTAACCTTCCACAACTGAGATGAATCCATCACGATTACCGCCTTGACAGTGGCCAGCCATTAATTGACCCGCAAAATCGTAGATGCATATATGCACATGATTATTGTGAAAAATATGTAAATACAGTGTGTAAAGAAGATAGGTGAAAGAAACAAGCTGGTCGGCACGCGCGACTACATATTTCCAGTTGCAGTTAAACAGGTTTGTGTAATAGCTCTTAAGCGACGAGAGCTACCGGTCTTGCCGAGTAAGGTGTAAGGTGTAATAACAAGGGCATGTTGGTGGATGCAATATTTTCAGCGGATCTATCCTTATTTGACATTGACAAAGATTTGCTCGATAAAAAAACCTGTTGCAGTGTTTGTCTTTGTAAAAATTGAGGCCAATGACTGAATAATCTGAGGGCCAATGAATCTAAATTTGTTAAAAAAAATTGGAAAGTTATTTTTGAAGTAGCTTTCAGTTTTCCACATTCAATTGAAAAAAATCTATCTCCTCTACATTTGTCAAGAAATTTACTTATGACCAGTGGCCAGTGGAGGTTATTAAAGCACCTTACACAGATTTACCGGTAAAAGAGAACTAGTGCAGTATATGCGACCAGATCAGATCGAGAATACTCGAAGTCTATCTACTTATAGAGTGGACGAACGCCTCCGGCTGGATTTTGCCTCGTTACTTCGAGGTTAAACGGAGGCGTCCGTTAATTCCCCATTGAAGCTTTCATAAGGCGATATAGTGTGAAGACTTATAGGGTGGTTCTAGAATCTAGAGGCCTACTTTAATTGTCTTCACAATTTTAAAGCTTTATCTACACTAATATTATAAAAAGGAAATATTTGATTGTTTGTATGATAGATAGATAGATAGATAATACTTTAGATAATACCAGTTTTCAAAAAAATTACAGCAAATAGAAACATATGTGTATATTTGATTTTAAAAATTCTTTCACCTATAGAAAGCTACATTATCAGCAAGTAGCATGGGCAGTATTTTATTTTTCAAAAGTTAGAGATGCCTTCGAAAATTGCAACAATGTAACCCATGTTATCAAAAATACAGAACGGAATGGCGTTGCCATTGAAACGAAATGTGAGCAATAATACAGTTATCTATGGTCAAAAACACTGCTGTCAATGATTTTGAATTACTCTTACAGGCGTTATTTTTAGAAGATACGACGGGTATATGGAATGCAATAACAAAATTTGATTTGTACAAAAATGCTAAAAGTAATAAAGTTGCTACGGTGTGAGCGCTACCCGTGCGAAGCCAGGGCGAGTCACTAGTTACTACATACAAAGCTTTGCTATGTTGTCCATTATTTTTCCTCCTAAGTGATGAGTATCTTAGTGACTTGTAAGTTTGCTGGCAACAAGTTATTTGTTATTTTCTGAATTTTTTTCGTAACTGGGTGTACCCGCGTGGTTATTTCTCTAGGTATGCCAAGACCTAAAATACTAATATACTAACATTTGATCAAAATTTCTTCAGCCGTCAACAAGTTTTTATCGGTTGCTCGGCTTCTACTCATCAGATTTGATACCAAGTAAACCAGTTTTTAAGCCAAAAACTAAGCTATCCAACAGTGAACACCGCATCGCAATCAGTTCAGTAGTTTTTCTATGATTCGCGAACAAAAAAACATACAGACAAACACGATTTTATTATATGTTATTTCTTATTCAATTGTTTAATTTAAGTACCCTAGACCAAGTTTTTTATTATCTTCTCTGTAGAGACTTTTTCATACCTAATGCTTTATTATAAATGTGATTCCACTGGTAGAAACATAAAAGTGAGATAAAGATGAGCTATTCTGCTCATCACGCCGAAGATCCTCATCAGATCTTCGCCATTTTTTTATGAGACTAATTTAAAGTTACTACCTTTCAAATTAAAAAAGAAACATCGAAATCGGATTTAATATGGCGGAGATATTCAGTGGCCTAAAATACCCGACGACAAAAAAAAAACTAAAAATTCGCTAAATCTGTATACCAAGTTTCGTCTACATCGTTTGAGAAATGCGACCTGTAGAGGAGAACAGCCGGAAATCCGGACAGACATCCGGACATACGTTTTTTTTTTGCCGAAGCTGAAACATAGACCCTTAGCTTGCGCTTCGCGCTCGCTCGGTGAATAAGTATAGACAAAAAAATATGTTTACAATTTGTTTACATGGTGTCCGTAAACCTAGAAAACTTTGTCAGTACTTATTAGTCAAGTACAACCATATCCTCTTACAAACTGAAAACTATTTGGATTAGATGTTGCGGTAATATCTTGTTGCGATAATATAAATTATAAAATTAGATCACAAAGAGATTTTATGAATAACAACTGATAAAAAATGACGCAAACACAAAGTAGGAAGATGTTTATTAACTTCCTATAACCTTCTCGAAGCAATTGCGCAATGAATGACGCTTCTTTACAAATAATATAACAAAGATACATATAATTCTTCTTAAAAGCATTATTATATTATCCCTACCCTATTCCTACTAATGATAAGAAAGCTGGAGTTAGCCAGATAGTTCTTAGATCTGTTTGGAAATCGTTGCATATGTATTCAGTGCGTTACAGTGCGGCAGATTATACAGAAGACAGAAGAATATAATCAGCCCCTGTGCCTAGTGTTTGTGGACTATGAGAAAGCCTTTGATTCTATCGAGACTTTCTGTTTTGGAGTCCCTGCAACGATGCCAAGTGCGGTATATCCAAGTCTTGAGATGTCTGTATGACGCCGCAACAATGACCGTCCAAGTACAGAACCAGCAGACTAAGCATATTTTGACGGTTGGTTGGTCTAGTGGCTAGTAACCCTAGGAACGAAACCAAACGGTCGCGCGTTCAAATCCTGCAAGGGGCAATAATTTGTGTGATGAGCAGAAATGTTTGTTTCCGAGTCATGGATGGTGATATTCCTATTTATGTATGTTTATCCGTTATCTAGTGCCCATATTACAGGATATCCTAGTTTGGGGCTAGATAATTGGTGTGGAATTGTCCCAAATATATTTATTTAATTTATTTTACTTTATTTATATCCCCCTGTGTGAAGAATGAAAGAAAGAATGTGGCCTTAACATTAACGGTGAGTACATCTCACACTTGAGATTTGCGGATGACTGTAGCAGAAGCGTTGCAGGACTTGCAACAGATGTTGGACAGCCTAGCTGATTCCTCTCAACGCATTGGTCTCCGGATGAACTTGGACAAAAACAAGGTTACGTTCAACGATCATGTTATTCCGGAACCAATTGCTGTTAACGGAACTGCTCTCGAAGTTATTCAGGAGCATGTTTATCTGGTCCAAACTTTGCAACTAGATAAAACAACTTTGAGAGAGAGAGACCTGTAGAAGAATACAGCTGAGCTGGGCAGCATTTGCGAAACTTCGTCGAGTCTTCTAGTCGCCAATACCGCAAAGTTTGAAGACAAAAGTTTTCAACCAGTGTAACTTACCTGTCATAAATACATCATGTCATGTCGTGTGTGAAAAACGGAGCCGAGTGGTGGACACTTAAGGTACGACTAGACCCCCAATTTAAGGTCGCTCAGCGGGCTATGGAAATGGCTATGCTTGGAGTTTCTCTGAATGATCGTATCCGCAATGAGGTGATCCGGCAGAGAACCAAAGTTATCGACATAGCTCTTAGGATTAGTAAGCAGAAGTGGCAGTGTGCTGGTCATATCTGTCGAAGGACTGATAACCGTTGAGGTAGACGTGTTCTTGAGTGGAGACCGCGACTCGGTAATTGTAGTATAGGGCGCCTTCCGGCTAGTTAGAGTGACGATATACGTAAAGTGGCTGGCAGCAGCAGTTGGAAGAGAAGAGCCGAAGATCGGGCTCAGTGGGGAGCTTTGGGAGAGGCCTATGTCCAGCAGTGGACTGACACGGGCTGATGATGATGATAATGATATTGCGTATATTCCTAAAATATCATTCTTTGTGACAGACAGCATCTAAAAACTTACCGAACTACTGCCACTAAAAGATTAGGTATATGCTCAAATCAAGAAGGTTTAAAAAAAACGTTCGTTTGGAGTCCACACCGCGAAACAAACGAGGGAAGCATAGCAAATCGCAGCTGTGTATGTGTACGTGAGTGGACAATTTGTGTTGATATATGTGATTGAATTGAAACACACTTTCATCATATGTGATGACATAAGACTCCATTGTTTTTAATTATTTTTCGTAAGAATTTGAAAGATTTAAAACGACTAATAAGGTGGAGATCTTGCTGCGAAGTGAAGTGACGGCCGATCGGCATAACCTGGTGTAAGTTTTGCAAGATGCAAGAGGCTAGTGCGTAAGAGCGGGTCGTTATTTTTAACCATTCTTAGCTTAAATGTTCGGCTTTGATTGCTTTCATCGTACAGCATAAAATATCTGATAATTAATAACATTTATCAAAACTTGAATCGAAGCGATCAGTGGCAACAATTTTGAAAATGAGTTTTGGTCTGTGGTCCATTTTCGTGATTTAAATATAGACCAAATATTACTTCTGCAATAACGAGTTTAACCTTCTTTATAAAACTTACACGCTTTGAAATAAGGTTGATGAAAATTTAAGAAGTTTCTAAGAAATTCCTTGAAGTAATGAAGAAGTTTGATGGAGTAAACTTGTTTTTTCCGGAGGTGTATCTACGTGAAGATTGAGTATTCCTATCTAAGTGACCAACCATGGCCTGCAGTCTCGACATAGATATCGATCGCTTTACAACCCAAATCAGTCGCAAAGTCCTAACAATACGATATTTGCTAGTCTCTACAGGTACTGATACCGATGACAATCGTTAGCTTCGACAGTTACTGTCAAAAGTTAACATATCTGCATATCTGTAATATAGAGACTTGCGTATATCGCAAATATCAGACTTTATGACTGATTTCGGCTGTAAAGCAACAGCTGCAGACTGCAGGCCCTGCAATATTTTCATTATTCAATATTTTCATTTTATCTGAACTTGTACTTTTGTTTACTTGAAAGCTATCGATTGTCATCGATATCTGTACCATAGAGACTAGCATAATATCCCAAATATCGGACTTTGTGACTAATTTCGGCTGTAAAGCAATAGCTATCTATGTTGAGACTGCAGGCCCTGCAATATGTTCATAGCTTGCGTTTTATCAGTATCTCGCCTCGTACTTTTGTTTACATACCTATCTTATAGCTACATTGTATTCGAGTGGTTATCGTTTTACTTATATGGGATTTTGTTGTCGTCATAGAAGCGATAAGAATATTTGTATTGGTTATTCCGCTAATTGGAAAAACCGTAACTTGTTCAATACATCACTACTTTCCGGGAGAGATTTTTGTAAAAATAAGTTGTAAAAGATTACCCTCAATCTGTTTTCTCACTCTCTATCTCTTGCAATATCTCTGACGTATAATTACTCTCTCTCCGACTGTCACTCATTCTCTCTAACTCTCAGACACTCTCAATGACTATCACCCACACACTAACTCGCACGCATTTTCTGACACTACTCTTGTTAAGAGAAATCCACGTCTGCAGTAGAAATGTAGTAGGTTGACATGGTTTTGCAGTAAAATGAAATCAAATATTAACCGAATTCACAGGCAAGTATTCTCGTTGCCTGGTGTCGATATAATGGAAGTGGCTCTACAACGCTGTACAGAAATAGCCGATGTGCATGTTCGAATATATCTACTTTTTACGACTTCTATGTACCTAGGGCTGACGCGTGTTCCTTGACTTTATGTTTGTTTTGTTCCGCGTATAGAATCGATGTAACATTGTCGTTAGTTCTGAACGTTATGAAATTATAACAACGTCGGACATATTTAAACTCATTTGAAGATACATTTGTCATTAGTTTGACGCCAATGGAGTTACACAGTGACGACGCATATTCTCAGGATTTATACCTGTTCTTTTGAATATTTCCGGTTTATGACGGATAACAGGAAAATTGCACAAAAGTAGATGTATTTTAGAGACTAACTAAGTCGTACATACAAGTAAAATTATCATAGAAATACAAAAAACCCGACTGCGTACAAAATTATTGAATACGAGCAGACCACCATTAATGCAAAAATAATCACACTAATATTATATTTGTATGTATGTGAGGGCGTGTGTGTGTGTGTATGTTTGTTACTTCTTCACGCATAAATGGCTGAACGGATTTGGATGAAATTTGGTACTAGGGTAGCTTATACCTTGGATTAGCACAAAAGCTACTTTTATCCCTGAAAATGTATGGATTCTGATCCTGAGAGACGCGGGTGAAACCGCGGGGCACAGCTAGTATTTATATTTCTTTTTAGTTACATATTTTACTTTACTTTAATAGTTGCAGTTGCAACATTAGACTATAGTAATGACATTAACTTGAATAATCTAAAATGGGAAATGTTGTAAGGAGATTATAAGAAATTTGCTACTGTTTAGTTATAAGAATTGTATATTTTAAAATGGTATTTAAAGGACCTGTATTTTTATACCTCACTCGATAGGGTTGGGTTCTTTTTTGTTCCGTCATAAATACAATATGGCAGCTGTAAGGCGCCATATTGATTTTCTTGACACTTCATTTATCACATAGCTCTCTCGTGATCAAGATAAATCCAATGATACCTCATTTATCAAAATCCATCAAGCCGTTTAGGTTGTAGGACGCGCCTAAGAAACGAACAAACATACATACAACCCAAACACATAACCGTCCTCAGTCGGGTAATTAAGTAACGTTGTGCAACCTTAAACACTTTTAATACCTCTTGCTGAAGGAAATAGAAATCTCTCACTTTTTGTAGGCAATTTAGGCTGTTTATAATCACATCATATCATCAGCCCAAATAAGTCCACTGCTGAACATGGCCCTCCCCCATAATAGGGGGGCGTTTTCCATAATCACTAGCTAGCAGGTGGCGCGGCGATCGCAGTAGATGTTGATACTTATGCCCATTTCCTGAATTTCCTTTGCTGAATCTCACAGCAGCCGCGCCCCGGGATGAGAAGGGGTGGACTTATTACTAAGCCGGGCCCACTCGGCTTATTTAATAACTATCTTTAAATGGGATGACCATTTCGCTTGTGAGCCTTTTTACTCGACTACGGTGAAGCAAGGGAAGGGTAATGAGTTTAACAGTCTCTGTATGTATGTTTTATATGTAAGTGGGTATGTGGATGTTCCACTATAGCGTTGCCCTTATTGGTCTGATTTTGACAAGCGAGGTATCAATCGATTCGTCTTCAGTTATAGAGTGAATCGGCTTTTTCTTTACCCGACTACGGCGAAGTAATGGAAGGGTTATGTCTTCAAAATAAAAACATGGTCCGATTTTGACAAGCAAGGTGTCAATCGATTCGTCATCATTCATAGAGTGTCATAGGCTACTTTTTTACCCGACTACGGCGAAACAAAGGTAGGATTATTTGACCAAACAAAAAACTTGATCCGATTTTGACAAGCGATGTATCAATCGATTCGTCTTGATCGCAAGAATGTCATAGGCTATTTGTTTTTTCTGACCAAAGTCTGGTTTTATTTTTTAAACTTATGTCTTGTTTCCATTTCTTGCTCTCTAGATATTTTGACTAAAAGTCAAAAAACTCAATAATCTGTGATTTTCGTCAAAGTCGGATGTAATGTCAATACGAATGTGACACACCATCGATAATAAACATTGACTAATTTCGGACCACAATCAAGCTTTAATACATACCAAATTAATACAGATTGATTTTAATTACATTCTCGCGTCTACTAAAACTATCTCAGACATGTACGTTATTCACTAAGCAGGGTGAAAATAAAAATAACTAATACAAAGTCTTTAATTACTCCCACAAAGTGTCTGAGGAGCTTAACCCAGATGGAGTGCAGAAGTCGTCAACCCTACACTCCCGCGCATCGGCGATACGAACGGCGAGTTGCAAAACCGTCAGTTGACGGTAATAGCCCGATCGTAAAATAAACACGGCAACTGTGATTTACAACACTTGTCAACGTACGAGGAAAAACTCACTTTTTAATTCTCTAACTCTCCGTTTTCAACGCTTTGATGATGAGTTATTGTTCAGCGGCAATCCGTGGTCATGGGTCCTGGCTTAAGCCACATCTTTTTGGGTACGTCAATACTGCACATATTCTGTGTCTAGGGTTTTGAATTGTTTAAACTTTACATACTTACAGACTTGCGCAAAAGGTAAAGTGTTGACGCGCCATTGTAACGCGTCAACATACAGATAGACACGGCGCGCAGCGGCGCCGCCCGCCCGCGCCGCCCGCCCTAAACAGTAGGTGGTCGTATACTATACCCGTTCACATTCACACCGTTCCTTGTACGAGTATATTTAGTTTCATAAGATACACAATTGTCTATTCAGTCATAATTTTACTATGAATAGTAGTAATAATAAATATACATTAGGAAGCGGTTAAGTGTTTTCAGGATTATGTGTTTTTAATTTCACACTATCATGCAAAATACTGTTAAAATTAGCTAGAAACAGTGGTGTTAAGCAGAGCTAACGATAAAAATGAGATAAGATAATAAATGGCATTCCAGTTACTTCTAGAGCATTCGATGTATGACTTTCATATTTTTTACTTCATCACGTACTAAGCTTATTTCTCAAATGTACTATTATTTATTCTGTGAATGTACTAATAGTGCCGCTATACGTGCTTTAATGTACCTATAAAATACATTGTTATCAGCGTCTGCGTCATGCGTGTTATCAAAAAGATAAGATTTTCAGTTAGAACGGAGACTCAACACGTTTTAATTTTATTATCTTTGGAAACGGAATATTTTTAATGTGATGAAAGGTATTTTGCTTTCGCAAAGTGACAGTTTATCGGTAGATAAGGAAATATATTTTTACAATGTTTCAAATTGCAATTTATTGTTCACAGTTTTATAAATAATTTTACTTTTAACTCATAAAAAATCTATAGAGCAAGTGACTGACTGAAAATATAATGTCACTAGCTGTACCCGCGGCTTAGCCCGCGTAGTGATTTCATTTAAAAGTAGCCCATACGCGTTATTCCAGGATCAAAGTACCTATAAATTACAATGTACTACATTTCTTCAAAATTCGTTAAGTCGACAAATAGTTCTTTATCGATTGCTCGGCACCTATCATCGGATTAAGATACCAATTACCCCAGTTTATAAGTCAAATCCTAAGCTATCCAACAGTGAAAACCGCATCCCAATCGGTCCAGCAGTTTTTACGTAATGCGCGAACAAACATACATACAAAAAGACAGACTCACTTTAAAAAAATGAGATATTATTTTTCAGTAATAGCCTATTTTAAGTACCCTTGACCATTTTTTTTTAATTATCGTGATTGTACAAACTTTTTCGATGTTGTTGCTTTATTATAAGTATAGATTTTATTTTTAACCCCCGAACTTAAAAAGCGAGGGGTGTTATAAGCTTAGGGTGTGTATGCATGTATTTATTTGTGTCTCTCTGTGGAATGGACTGATTTTGATGCGGTTTCTAATGATTGAAAGCTGATGTGATCGAGATGCTTCTCAGCTATAATGGGAGAGGGGGGTTGGGCGTAATGTAATATTTAAATTAGTGCTTGTGCTATGAATTTTTTACAATAATATTACGAATATAAAGAAAAAAGATTCGATTTTTCATGTTTGTATTTATTTGTATAATTGTATGTTTGAAGGTTTGTTTGTAATGGATAAACTCAAAAATACTGAACTGATTTTAAAATTATTTCACCAATAGAAAGCAACATTATAAGCGAATAACGTGGGATCTATTTTATTTATCAAAAATTTAGAGATCTCTACGTGAATTGCAATATTGCAATTTGTGGAAAAAAACCCTACTAAAAGGAACGGAATGACATGTTGCCGTGGAAACGAAGTAATAACAAGTCTGTCAAAAAGCAAAAAGTAGTCCAACTAAATAGTTTTTTAATCAAGGTAGATTATGTACATGTAAGTTCCTCTTTCAATTATTCAAATCGGACCTTTCATTTAGAAGTTACGTATATAATCTTATCAGTTTTTGCTTTACATTTTTCTTCAAAGAAAAGAAGTAGGAAAATATTTTATTAAATATGAATAAAACCCTAGTAAAAGCTTGTACCTACTTCTTTGTACTATTTTGATTACAGTTGGTAATAACTGTATTCTTTTCTGTATTTGATTGATGACGGAAAAAAACTGATATTAAAAAAACAAATCTTTTTTTTTTTCTTTCTTTTTTTTTTGCTTCGAGTAAACAATATCCAATTCTCGTAGTTGGTTGCTTGCACAAAGTGAAAATTTAAAGAGCTAGCATATCAATATGTTGATGTGTTGATGTGATGATATGTTGGCACATCAATATGTTGATGTGCCTAACATCCAAAGTCATAATAATGTCTAGTCTCTACTAGAAGTCGTCGCGAGATTAAATTTCTATATCTAATAAAAACTAGCTAGTTTTAAATTCCTCGAATTATTTTTGTGAATTGAATTATTTTACTTATTTTTTTTATTACGGACTAGGCAATCGTTTGACCACGATCTCACCTGATGGAAAGCGATGATGTGGTCGAAGGTGTAGCACGCTTGCCTAGTACCAAGTAAGAGAGTAGTATTGAGAGTAGTAGTAGTAAGGATACCTATTCACTCTTGACTTGACCACACCAGGGTTATATTTTACCGAAAGCACTGACGAGGGCATGTATTAATTAATTTATTTTTTTATTTTTTTAGGGCAGGCCATTCCACTCCTTAGAAGTTCTTTAAAACATTATTTAGGAAACCAAAATAGACTTACATTTTATGTCAAAAGTTTTACTCTATGTTATGTGTTTGAATATTTTTATTCCTTTAATCTCTATTGTATCAATAGGTTGGAATGCTTACAGACGTCTACAATTGTCCCAAACATAGGCGTATTTCAATCTATTGTGAATAGGGATTTTCCAGGCAAACAAGTGAGATAAGTAGGTACCTTGTTTAAATAGAACCTAATCAGATGCGTGCCGTGTCTATTATTGATAAGGAAGAGTCACTGATTTAACACGCACCTTTAGAGGCCTATTGATCGATACGTGATTAAACTAAGCACATCATTTTTGATCAGAATTTATGAATAAAATTAACAACAGTTACCATAGAACGTTAACCATAGAATATCTAATAGAAAAAAAAATTACTATGGCCCATGGGTAAAACTATCGGCCCTAGATTTCATACATTATGAAGGTACAAACGAAGGTTTAGGCGCAGAATGCCCAATTCTCAAAATGGAATATGAGTCTTAAAAGGACTAATTCTACAAATGGGCATTTCTACAAATGGTCAATTCTACAAATGGCAAGTTCTCATAATGGCAAATTCTACAAAAGCCTAAATATTAGAATGGCAAAATAAAACAAACATAAGAAATTTAAAAAACATTTTTTATATATATATATATTTTATTTAGAATCAAAAGTAAATTACAAAAAAATATCAAACTAGCTTAATCCGATGAGTAGAAGCCGAGCAATCGATAAAAATCATTTTTATGGCTGAAGAAATTTTGATGAAATGTTGGTATTTAAGGTCCTGGTATAATACATAATAGTAGGTATTTTTAACCTAGATAAATCAACACGCATGCGAAACCGCGGGTACAGCTAGTATGAAATAAACATTAATAATGTTTTAAGCGCAAAAACAAAAAGTTTTCAAAATATAAGTGTGATTATAAACTCAGATTCGTAAGATGAGAAACAAAGGAAATCAACTATGTAAATAATTTTGCGCAACTGCGAGGAGCGAGGAGTACGCACGCGGCGACGCGACGCGTCGCAAGGACACCGCCCGCAGGACAAGTCACCCGTCCTCTATTGCCATGCGCAGGTAGCCACCGGCCAGCGGCCAGAGGACGACATGCCCATTGTTTATCGTCGCTAATTATTATGCCTCAACGCAGACGCTCTCTGCGCTCTCGACTCGACCGCCCCGCCCGCCAGCGACACCGCGCAAAAACTCAACAGATAACTAAAAAACCTGACAACATCACTAAAAAATAACCAACCTTATTACATTCTTACACATCAGACGCTCAATGTCATCAAAATAATCTACTTTTTCTAGAAACATTTATCATTTTTTCATCACCGAGCGCTCTACTTTGATCATTGAACTAATCGCAATATCGGGGCGAGAACATTGCAACTATCACGATCGCAGTATCGCGCTCGATTGAGGACCGTTACGTGAAAACGTCAAGCTTGCGGGGTGGGGCAGGCAGGAGCCGATACGGCGACGACTGGCGCCCGAGCTCGGCCGAGCGCCGTGTGCCGAGAGGCCGAGACGACGAGTTACGAGCGGGGGACGCGGGGTGCGCCACTTATCGCGGCGAGCTGGCAACGCCGCGCGGGGTGGGAGCGCCCCGCGCCGCAACCTCTCACTCACCGTCGCCGTCGCCGGCTCACCCACCATCATCCAGTGTTACCTTTGACGGTCGAATGCGCGGTCGTTCGCCGTCGCCGTCAGTGACGTCGGTGTCGACGCTCGTGCAACACGTCTATGATGTTTCGGTGATTTCAAAGTCGGACTCGTGAGTGATAACTTACTGCTTGTCAATTATTGGAACACAGTGACGAGTGCCGATCTCATCACCTTGGATTTGGATTATTTTGATGATTTGTGAAGAGTGACTATTATAAAATTTTAACAAAATAAAGTGAAGTGGACACATGAAAAAGGATTGCAAAGTGACACAAGAATTGGATTATGATCTTAATTTTGCTGCAGTGATCTCGAGGATTTGTTACGTGAAAGTGCTTATAAAAGTAATTAAAAGTGTTTTCTTTTTAAAATTTTAATGTTGGGTTTGACACTCGCAAGTCACAAGTTTTCCGTCAGAAAAAATATTTTTTCTGTATTTTACGAAGGCTCTGACCATATATTTCTAGCAAGATGATGCTGAGAAAAATATAGGTACTAACTTGTTATAAACAGTGCAAAACCAACACACCACCTGTCGTTAGATATCGCTCGCGCTGAACACTCTTCAGCTGACAAAATCAAGTGAATAGTCGCACGAAGAGTTCATCGGGACATAGAAAAAAAAACACTTTTTGGAAGAATATTAATAACACTAATTCTAGGAATAGTGAAATTGCGATTGCATAAATTGAGTATTACCCGTACGACCTAAAATATTTTCTGATGAACAAATAATTATCGAATACCAAGAAAATAAGAAGTTTCACGGTTAAAATTTATAGTAAAAAGTGACAACGCTGAACATTTCGTCGACTGTTGACGTTCACTATGGAAGTTTCAACTGCTAGAGTGAAATTTACGCGCGGCACGCGATATCAGAATTTACACAGCGCATAATCACAAATAATACTCATAAAATAAAGTTTTGGCAGCATCAAAACTTTCACATGAAGAATTTTTTAAAGGAAATTAAGACGGAGATTATTGAAAATGAAGTGATGTTTGATGGATACAAGATGGTGCATCCTGTTTCAGGGGGTGGTCTGGCCGTCAGGACGGCGCACTCTGGTAGCACGGCCGGGTACGGATCCTCTGGGAACTACGTGGGAGCACTCGCTCCCGACACCAAACACTACCAGCAAGGGACCATTGGATACAGAGTCAACGCCCCTAGGTAAGAATAATATAAGCGTGAGAAATTAATAGTCAAGCATGAAAGTGATACGATCGGAATTATTGTGATAATTAAGCTGCATGAGAAAAAAAAACCGAAAAATCACAAATCACTATATCATCGACGTAAACAACTATATTAAAAGTTATCTAAATTTAATATTTAATTAAATTTTTAAGATGATATTAATTAGATTTTACACTAAGTTATGAATTTCAATCAAAAACATTTACGTACTGTATTAAAATGTACTCTATTAAATCTATTGTTTACGTACTACTGCGGCTTGCCAGAATCATTTGACAAAGTCCACGATCCCAGAATTTTTATTTTATGCAAAATTTTACGGCTTTTGATGTTTTATCGCTAGCCTAAACTCACACTCATAGTACTTGTGTACCTATTGCCTATTCTCTACTGTTTTTATCTTATCCGGAACAAGTTTGTTTACATTTCAACAAAACGCTGAAACGTGACTTGGCTTTACCTGTGCTACCTTATCGTAGTTAACAAGCAATAAAAACACTAAAATAAACCGTCTACATAAATGAGTGAGTTCAATATGAATTCAATCATACATATCCATACGAGAGTAAAAATATAAGATACCTATCACTGAATGAAACAAAACTTAAATCAACGCAGAGAAAGACAATCGCAAAAACATAAATCAATAAGTCGCTAACCCTAAAGAAACCCTAATAAACCAAGGGTAACTAAAAGTACACAAGTAAGTGTGACATTGCCGACCGCGCATCGCTGCAATTATAAATGAAATGTGCTCCTCCATCCATTCACACGCACAAACGCTTTAGGGCGCCCAGCACTCACACTAACGCAAACCACCGCACTCACACTACAATCAGGGTACGCACACAAATGAAAAAACACACACTAGCTCGCGTTGGGAATGCACGCGGTGACTGCACTTTAGCGCTTACAATAAACACAAACAAACAAAACATTAAACTAGCAACACAACTGAGCGCTCGAATGGTTGAGGTTTTTTTATAAAGTTAAACTAACAAAGCTTCTAAATTTTAGTACCACTTCCAAAACATTTTTATGGCTGGAGCTTTGGGAACCGATTTTCCAAATTTGCCTAATTATAACCTTTTCGATGATGTATTATGAACTAAATAAGTTATTATAAATAAACATAAAAAACAAGCAGGTGCTAAGTCGAGGAGTTCAACGGCTTTGTTTTGTAGTCACCTTTACAAACGACATATTGTTGATGGCTGCCTGCCTCTATACAAAACCAATAAGTAAATAATAATAAAAATGGGGACCGGCAACGAGATTGTGTGAACAGAGAACACAGGAAGTCTACTTCACTTGAATGGCAACGGCCGGGAAGTTTAACCAAAGTAACAAACTTCGAACTAAAATACAGAGGTTACTAACGAAAATTATGAAGACAATTTAAAAATGTAAATGAAATTGTAACCATATATACAAACTGAAAAGTTAAACAATAATAAAAATAAAGTGAAACCAAGACAAGTAGCAAGAGATTTGTAATAATAACAGATTTGTAACGTTCGTAAGTTATCGTGGGAAAAAACGTCAGTTTTCAACGGGCGAGGCGGCTGGGGGCGGATACAGGCAACATGCATTACACCACGTGCTCAATGGGGTCGAACTGAATCCTTTTTATGTTAAGGTGCAGTCGTTATGCAGTTTGAGTCAATTAGCTGGCTAATCTAATTAACGTAGATAAAAACGAGAGATAAATATGTTTAATGTCAAGATGTAATTTTTTTTTTTAATTCAATGTTAATAGAATAACATTTAACAATTTAGTTGCTTTAATTTCATCACAAGCAAACAAATTATTATAGGGAGCGTCGCCGTAATAAAGGCCCATATTGACGTGACCGGCCCCACTTACCCCGTGCTAGCTAGCGGGTGACCCTTCCCCGCTCATTGTACCGTATTTACCCGGAACGCTCGCCTCCATTTGTAAACCCTCGGAATCCACTCCTTGAAGCATGATTCATTCTCTCCCGACCCCGACGTCAATTGACGAGAATGAGATAGATATCGAAATGTGCTTAATTAAAGTTATTGCTTAGCTGTTTCTATTAGGTAAATCAAATTAGGTATTATTGAAGTCTAATGAACGAGCATAATAACAAAAGAGTCAATAACTTAAAGAAAAATAACACATTAATGAAATAAACATACCTTACACAAACAAATATGAGCAACCCTGAGTGAACAATATAGTTAATATTGAATTTAGTTACAATATAAAAACCAAATATCAGTAAAACATCGTCGATCGAATAATATGAAAACGTTAATGCATTATATTGAAATGTGCGCGCACAAGCCACAATGTGAAGTGGCATTTAAATGGGGGTGACCAACTGTCGACGAAACACAGGGGTTGAACGAGGCACGGCTTCGCATTGCCGCGATAGTAATCTATACGAGACTCAAAATTAATGCCTTATTTAACACTTCACTAACAATAAAAATACATGCCTAGAACACAAAGAAGATAAACGTAGTCCAAGAAAATAAAAAAAAACGGAGAAAATATTATTCAAGGTACAGAAGAGCACCAAAGTTTTAATTTTTTGAGACGTTCGACTCAATACGCGATTATCTCTACTGCCAATTAACCAAGAATCCGACACGTCTGCGCACCAATCTAAAATTAACTGCAGCCTATGTATCAAAATACCTACGCGTTACTCGCACATCTTTCAATACTATGCCAAACACCTTCCAGCTTCTCGAAATAGGTGCTTACCTACTCATTCATATTGATTTATTTAGGAGTTCGTGTGTCGAAGAACCGGGTGAAATGTGCACACAAATAGATCGTGTCGTATTCCACACACAAAACTAAAGTCGAGTGCATCTTACCTTGATTATTTAGGTAGACGGTTGGTCTGTCTACGTGCATATGCCAAGAGATAAGCCCTCAAAAGGTTTATTCCGTTCTGAGAATGACTTCAAAAGAAATGCCTCAACCGAACGGTCGCATTCAAGATCCCAAATATTTTGAACAGGCCAAGTGATTATTCGGATGTGGTACCACTTTTACAAAAAGTGCACCAGGATACAGAACACACAGATTTTTTGTTGGACACACATTTCGGTCGGCAAAAAGAAAAAAGGCCAAACAAATCTATAAAAAGAAGTGCAGGTCGGGCTGAGTTTACCTAAGGAAGGACCCTTGTAAATCATCTGCAGTGTGGATGAATAGAGGCGATGTCGACTCGAGCGTTGTTGACTCGTCTGTTTATTAGTTGTCGACGCTACTAAGTATCTGTTAAGTAAGCTATTTATGAGAATACTTAAGAAGGACTTGTGGAAAACCGATGATCTATTAGCAACAAATATTGACACAACGCTAATATGGTATCGCTTGTTGGCGTAATATTTTTGCTCGGCTAATTGCTCATACGTAGGTACGATTTCATTTGTTACGTGAAGATTAAAATATTTGTAGTAGATACACGTGTAAAGGCAACAGATCTATGTACGTGTGAGTTTGTATTCATTAAAATAATTTCATATGGGAACACAAAAGCTCAATATTGTTGCACTACTACAGAGACGCTATAACAATGGATAGCCCGTGCGAGTGTTTGTCGTGCATTTGTCGAATGGGAATTATTAGGAAGGGCTCCGGGAAGGCTCGGGAATTCGCCCCAAAAGCGGTTCACATGCGCCGCTCTGCGCTCTCCCACTCCGGCGCCGAACAAAAAATCAAACACATCCCGAGAGAAACACAGGGGTAACAACGCGTCACTATACATCCATATTGATTTTTTTCTTTCATTGTTAGTAAAATAATAAAATCAAGGCGCGTATTAAAAAAAGATCTTAGGCCAGTAGAATTTGGGTTGAATATTGAGTCTGAGTTTATTAATAATCGAAGCGTTAACGTGTGGAATGTTCGATTCTGCAAGGCCGCTTGCAATAGAAACTGCGCGTATCGTGAGTGAAATAACATTAACTGGACCAATTTCACATTTAATAATATGTAATGTACTTGCTTACTTGATCGGGCTAACTACATAGGTGATGAATATTGGCGATTTCTGTACTTGCAAGGATAACTACTACTGCTGCCTATAGCAACGCAACGTGATTAGCGTTAGGTGACTGGGTACTTATATCGTTATGTCTGCTAGTACTATTTCATATTTGTTGCGTTAAATTGTGGCTGATTCAAACGGGTGGAATGGTTTTGTTTTGATTAATAGTTATTATCTGGTTGTTTCAGCGGCTATGGGTGCGCCGGCGGTTCGGGCGCGATGAGCGGCGGGGGCGAGAACGCGCAGTTCGGCGCCACCGCCGCAATGGTCGCCGCGGCCACCACGGCCGCGATGCAGGACTCGCAGTCATTCTCGCAGGTACGTCAAGACTACCTTCATTCCCACGCTCTTGCCTATCCAAAGACCCGCTAATACCACAATTAACTAGCTAAAAACCTTTGCAGATGGAATCCAAATCACTAATTAATATCGTTACCCTTTTAGCTTCCACAGACGCCAAAAGAACATTAATTAAAATTCAAGTTATTCAATTCACTCGCGAAAGAATATTTCCAAGCGGACATGAGCTATGTCACGTAGCGACGCGTACGATTAATTGTTTCTCGATTTACAGATGCAAAACAACATGACTATGGGAAATCCCCAGTATGGCGCGATGAATGGGTATGGCCAGCAGCGCAGCCACAACCCGACGATGACCGGCATGGGGATGGGGGGGAACGGTGGCATGAACGGCATGACCGGCATGGGCCAAATGAGCAACGCAGCCATGAACGGTATGAACCAGATGGCGCAGATGGCGAACATGGGCATGCACGCCAACATGATGCCCTCGCAGATGGGGCCAGGCCAGATGGGAGGAAGCGCAAAGATGGGACCCGGCTACCAGAGGCGGCACACGCCGTATCCTTCCGGCACGATGCTCATGGGCCAGCGCAAGCCGCAATACATGGGTGGCCAGCCTGGATTCGGGCCTACTCAGTACCCGGCGGGGTACGGAGGCCGGCCTGGCTTTCAGAGCCAGTATCCTCCTCAGCAACCTCTTGGACCGAGTGGGAATTTCGGTGGAACTATGCGAACCTCGATGAGGCAGTCTACGCCGCCTTACTCGAATCAGGGGCAGTACTTCAACGGTGGCGTGCCTAGTCAGTTTCCTCAGCACCAAGCCGGTAACGGCCAGTACGCGGGCCAGTACGGGAGCCAGTTTGCGCATCAGGAGGTAGCCATGAGGACAAACATGAGCTACCAGCATAGTCCGGTTCCTGGGAATCCCACTCCGCCTCTAACACCCGCCAGCAGTATGCCGCCTTACATCAGTCCAAATGCTGATGTCAAACCCCACTTTAATGAGCTCAAACCACCGATGGGCATGCAAAGTAAGTTTATCCTAAAACATGTCACAACTGAGATATTTTACTTTATGTAAGCTGTGAGCTTTCCTAAACATTGTATTCTCCTTTTCAGATGACGAGCTCCGGTTAACATTCCCTGTAAGAGATGGTATTATACTACCACCATTTAGATTAGAACATAATTTAGCTGTTAGCAATCATGTATTCCAATTAAAACCCACGGTCCATTCAACGTTAATATGGAGGTAATTATTTCATTCAAATTGTTGTACAATACTATTTGACAAGCGACCTAAATGAGTCAGTGGTTAACTGTTTGTTTGCATTGCGCAGGTCGGACCTTGAGTTGCAACTGAAATGCTTCCACCACGAGGATAGGCAGATGAACACAAACTGGCCGGCAAGTGTTCAGGTATCTGTCAATGCCACGCCTCTTATGATTGATAGAGGAGAGAACAAAACATCACATAAACCGTTGTACCTGAAAGAAGTTTGCCAGCCGGGCAGAAACACGATACAGATAACCGTCTGTGCGTGTTGTTGTGTAAGTGTCTTCATTATGTTATTCAATAGACGACAGACTTTTCCATTATGCAGAAACACTTGTGCCAACACTTCAGAAGTGTTGTTATTCTGAAATTTGATAGTATGCAATCGTAAAAACAAAGAGAAATCAATAAATGTGTTTTTCATATTCCAGTCGCATCTGTTCGTATTACAATTGGTCCACCGGCCAAGCGTACGGAGCGTGTTGCAAGGGTTGTTGCGAAAGCGGTTGCTGACAGCGGATCATTGCATTGCAAAGATAAAAATGAACTTCAACCAGACGCCAACGAACGGAAGCAACGGTTCGAATACGGCGAACGACCGGGACAGCATCGAACAAACAGCCTTAAAAGTGTCATTAAAATGTCCTATCACGTTCAAGAAGATCACGCTACCGGCGCGCGGACACGAATGCAAACACATACAGTGCTTTGACTTAGAATCGTACTTACAACTCAACTGCGAACGGGGGTCATGGCGATGTCCGGTTTGCAAGTAAGTGAATCACTATCCTCCCAAGAATGCACATGAATAATTCTGATTGATCTAAATTCTAAAGTTTTTCAAACTTCCTTATTCTTAACGTGCCGTTTTCTTGCAGTAAACCAGCGCAACTAGAAGGCCTAGAGGTAGACCAATACATGTGGGGTATCCTAAATACGCTAAACGGTTCCGATGTCGACGAAGTCACAATCGACAGCGGGGCTAACTGGAAGGCAGCTAAAAGCCCATCAGCAACTGGCATAAAGGTAAGCATCCACCTCACCACAAAATCTACCCGTAAACGTGTTGTTATGTACCTCCAAAGAAAGTTCTTATTTTGTCCTATCACTTACAGCAGGAAGAAGACAGTAACGACAACAGTGTCAGCAAGAGGGGTAAAGCGCACTCACCTGGTTCCATGAACATGCCTACTATGAATAACTGGGACATGAACCAAGCGCTGTCTCCATACCTTCCTCCAGACATGAACACCATTGCCAGCGGTTCAATGATAACTTCGTACAACCAAAGCTCGCAGAACAGGAATGCAGGCAACAATCAGAGCTACGATTTTGGGATGAACAATGGTCCGGGAAGCAATGAGTATGCAGGCAACGGACCCTTGTCTCACCTAAGCGATAGCGTGAACTCTTTGGACCCGCTCAACGCTATGGAAAAAAGTTTAAATGAACAGGTGAGTATCTCTGTAATTTTCTAAGTAAGTTGTAGGTAGTAACAAACTACTTAGAACTGCTTATTGTCCCTTTTTAGCGAGATATTGACATCAGTTTATTACTGTTTCGTTAGTGGGACTCAGGTCTTCTAAAGTAAACCTCTTTAATTTGACTACATGGATCACATGGACTTGCCACTAATGATCTTATCTCCTTGTTCAAGATGCCTCATACGCCACACACGCCCCACACGCCAGGGTCTGCGCACACCCCAGGAGGGGGTGGTGGTGCTCACACTCCCGGCTCCTCACACACTCCTGGGCCACCGTCTGTGGACCACCACTCGCTGACAGATGTGGACATCCCTGCTGATCTCAACTTCGACCCTGCAGCAGTCATTGATGGCGAGGGCACTGATAATCTCAATGTAAGTAGATTGCAGACTTTAAATCTTTTATGCTTTCTTATTTTACTGGTTGGCGAAAGGAGAAATAAATGTGTAGTAGTAAAGGTAGGTAGGTGCCAAATAACATATTTGCTAATGTATGCTGATGCGAGTTCACAATAAAAATGTTGAACTATCTAAGTTTGATTCAGGTCTGCTAATCCGTGTTTTTGTTCGTGCAATAAGCAGTATATGAAACATGATCTTATATAATCGGAACGAATATCATAGGAAAAGCTGTAAAGTACATCAAAAGAACCAGAAAAATGTGTATTGTTTTTGACTCAAATAACAACAAACGATTATCAAAAAGACATCCGTCTTTTCGTTTTTCTCATATAGACAATTTTTGAGCTCTTCTTTTCTTGCAAATAAAGACAACGGAAAATTAAGCAACTCGTTTTCGTTTGTTCCAGTTATTGCCAGAAACGAGTGTAGATCCAATGGAACTATTATCGTACCTGGACGCGCCTGCGCTCGGTGAACTCTTGGCCACGCCACCTTCCTCATCATCGTCGGCAGGATCGCACCCTCCTCGTGCAACTTCCTCTGACGACCTGCTGGCGTTGTTTGAATGAGCCATGCAAATGGAGCTGGTGTAACGAGAGACATTGAACCAGATTACTTCAAATATTCGCTCTTACGTTCTGACACCATACATTTATACTTCTGCAGATAGGTAGTGCTAGAGAAAGCAGCTTAGTCTTTTTGTCTGAATACTTTTACTTTTGGCAGCTAGAGTTCAAGAGACCGACTTTACGAGATCAAGATATTGACTCTTAAATCAAAACAATTTGGCCGCTAAGGTAGAAGAACTGTAGTATGGATACGATTCGACAGTGATTGGTTGATATGAGCTATCTCTCAGGAATTCAATAGTCTGGTGATTCAGAACTCGTTACATAGCTTAGATTAGGAGCCTAGCGAGGCGCGATTCTCGCATTCGAGCTGTGGAGCCCGACTTTGTGATACTAGATTTTAGTTCCTTCTCCATCGCAAGTTAAATTGAACATTGCAGGAAGACACACCGGTAGATACAGAATCTCCCGCCTTATAAAGGTGGTATCGGCAAGTCGCAACTGCAATGTTCAGCGTGACTGACATCGTTGAAGCATCGATGTTGGAGATCATTTATTAGGTGTAAGTAAAGTATTGGAGGCGGACGGCCATAGACACTGCGGTGTTGTGCATGTATAGTTCCTCGCACCGCCGCGCACGGTGGCGCCACTGAGCTCCTTTATATTCTAAACTCTAGCATAACTGTAACACAAATTCATTCAACTTCGTCATTATATCTATAATCGATTAGAGTTTTTTGTGTCCATAAATTGTGAATAGACCGCGTGTACATAGAGAGGAGTTATTTTATTTGTGCTAGTTGTTTTGGTGTCAGCGCAAGCGGCAGTCGCCCTGTAAATATTTGTAGGGTAGTTGGCGACGGGCTGCGGCGAACGGAGGCATTATGAATCTTATAGTTCCTATTTGTTGCGAGAGAACTATAATGTTCAATTGCCATTTACTGTAAAGTAAAGAATTCCTTAAACTTTTCGCATATTTGCATTTTTAATTAAGATACGATAGGATTCGTGAGTATAACGCTACTCGCTTATTGGGTGATATATTCTAAATGAGTTGTTTGTGGACGAACGTAACGAGTGTTACGGACTATATTGTAAATTTAAGTGCAAAAATGAACTCTGTTAAATTATTTTGCGTTATGTGAATCGAAGAATGATAGAAATATATTTTAATTTCTATATTAAATAGTAATGAACTGTATTATTTGTAAATATGAATTTAGTTAAGGATATTATATTACCTAGTTATTATAGGAGAACATGGCAGATACTTATATGACGGCCAGTTTAGTATAGTATTACTAAATTTAAAAAATCTACACATGGTTTTACATGTACATATAAAATACCACCACACACAGATTTAGCGTTCAGAGTACAGAACAGGATTGTTTTTAAACTTAAATTAACCCACCTATTTATTTCATACCCACCCTTAAATGTAAAAAAAAACATTTCTATTGTAACTATTTGAGTTTGAAATCTGTTTATATAAATGTAGTTTCAATGTATTAGTCAATTCTTCGGTTTCGTAGTCAAAAATTTCGTAAGCAATTTTACTCTTAAACATAATTTTAGGACATTATAGCAAAGTGACTTAAGCAATAACGATCTCAGTTCAAGTTAAACTAAAGTATTTAAGTATCCTGTCCTTGTGCTCTGAAACGCCGTTCATTCACAAATTCAAACATCTGTTGTAAAATACGTTTTATTGGGCTCAGACACAAAACGGATACGCAGAAAAAGAAGCTGTACGTTCTCTAACTACAAGGCTTCAAAATCATGACCAGAAAATTTGTGAGAAATACTGATCGTGGAGTGTTTTTCTATCCTTGTAGTTATGTTAAACCTACTGCTTTGCGGATCCGCAGTTTAAGCTTATAGTCAGTATTTTTTATTTAGATCCATGCTCATCATAATTTAAAATCATCAAAAAGAAACACAAACGAGCAATAATGACGTGCTTAAGTCTTATTCTAAATAAATATTTATTTACAATAGACTACTTTATTGTTAAATATTAAAATATGCATCTACTTATTATTACCACCAAAATTGCGATGAGCATTGATATTGACTTGTTTCACATATTTTCAAATGTTTGGTTCTGAAATTGTAGCGTTGTAATAATAAAGTAACTTATTGTTATACATAATTTAATTTTGATACTATTTAGGGTAAATACAGCGCAAATTGTCAACGATCGTGGAATTTTCTAAATGGAATTAAGTTCCCGTAAAATTTGATGTTCAATACATACCTACTCCATTATTCATTTAGGTGATGTACAATTTCAAACGTAAACTTACTGTACTTTTAAAGTTTTGAAAATAACAGTCTATTAAATATCTCTAACTTAGAGTTCTATGTAAAACTGTCTATTTTCTCACTAACTTGTGTAAATTGGTGATTTGCGCATCTTTACTTCATGCTATGAATATGGACGCCTCTTTAGAGTTAGTCGAACTATTACGGAAAACAATAAATTAGTATTATCCGAAGCAGTGGTCAATTATGCAAACAAATGTGGGTATTCTAGAAACATAGTTGTTCACAGATTTTGAAACGTCGCATCGCCTGCGAGATAATGTGTCTAGTTGACCACAGCTTTCATATAAATTACATAATTTTAAGGGACCTTCAATTCCAGTTAGTTATATCTATTTATTGTAGTAAATATTGCTATTGGATGGATCATAGTAACGATTTTTGTTCGACCAAATAGTAATTTTGTACATGCCTCTTTTAGGTGATTTAAAATGACGTAAGTATTTCTTTGTAATAAAATTTCTAAAAATGTTTAGCATATCACAATGAATGATGACAAAAACCGAATTGTGTGATCCATCCTGAGAGTATATGATTACAATAATATTTTGTTGATTATTATAATGAAATGCTGTGAAGTAATCATGTGCTCGTACAAATGTAAGATAGAGGCATTTGGAAATAAGTGAAAGAAGAATTCTAACTAAAGTAAAATGCAATCCCATGACCCGAGCAAAGCCAAACTGTACTATAGTATAATTATGATTTAACATTTTGAACATTATGTGAACATTTTAGCAATCAGGTTGGTACCCACTGAATTCATTTCGAAATGTATAAAATATAAAAAATAATAACATTTTTATGTTATTGAAAATAAAATGAATCTAAAAATTATAAAAGTTTTTCATTTATTTGTGAATTGAAAATATCTGTTACCCTGATATTATAATAAGTAATTGTACCTATTTACTTATTACCTAAATACGTATATAAATCCTTAATAAATAATTAGAATAAGATATTTATTAGTGCATTACTGATCAATAATCTACATAGATTGAAAAGCGAAGTGAATAATTATTGAAAATATTTATTTAGAAAACTATATATCAAAACATACAGTAGGTTTGTAATGCTTATAAGAAGCATCAAGAGCACAAAATATTCGGAACACGTCGGACTTAGAACGTCTACCAAGAACCGACAAACAGGACAAGAAACCGGCCAAACCCGTCCAGTATTTTAAAATATGATACTTAATTATATACATGTAGAATGTTTACAGAAAAACAATATTAATTATATCTACATAATTCGTATAGAAAACTGGATGTCGAATCTTACCTGGGCTATTTATAAACAAAATAAAACTAAGCCCAGGGGACACGGCGCAGGCACAGTGCTTTATTAAAGTTCCCAGCGAGCGTTGTGTACGTAGTTATTCGAAAGTGTTGCAAGTTCATAATTTAATTACCCAAAAGCTTCCATAAAAAGATTATTTTTCTTGCAAGATTTTGTTGGGGAAGCACAAAATAACAAACAACTTTTTTTTTTAAATATTTTGTTGTTTGCCATTAAATTTGAATTATTAGGTGCTTGCTGCGCCCCGGAGCTTTTCCCGCAATCTTTGCGTCCCCCATAAGGATGGAATTTCAAAATATCCGTCCTTAGTTCCCACTCTTAATATGGAATATTTCATAATAATTTCAAATCCCTTTTCAAATGTCTTGTACAGGTAAAGAAGAAGATAAACCTGCTTATTAAAGTAGAGATGATTATTATAAACAAAGCAAATATACATAGATAAATAAGCTTATGAGCACATTACCTACAAAATAAAGATTATTCGAAAATACCACAGCACAGGAAAATTTAGAACGAGGCAACTTGCACAAAAATGTTACAATAGCAGGGCGGTCGCACTCCGCAACAAGTACAAATAAATTCAAGGACCCAATACTCGGGTCCGTTCAGTCGAGTGTCAAGCGTGCGCTCGATGAGTCGCGCGCCTTGTACTTAGCGATAGAGCACCTACTTACGTAAAGTTATTGACAAACTTTATTCGTGTTTTAATTATGAGTACCAAGAAGAAAGCTAGAAAGTACTGCATAGCATTCGGCTGTTTGAATAGTGATAGAAATGACGAATTGTCATTCTTTACGCTTCCAAAGGATATTGAAAGGTAAATATAATTGTAATACCTATAATAGGTCCTAGTTATGTAGTTAGATATTGATATTTTTTTATTACGTAGGTTCCTATAGTTTTATGTTATTTTATTAAATCGATCAACGTAATTTTATAATTGATTATAGTAGGTATTGTTGATCGGAAAATGAATTACTGTGCTGACTTAGTACGTAGCCTACATACTTTTAATACCTTTTATTACGTAGGTAGCAATTTATTTTTCACTCATTAAAAAGCATGGAATTCAGACAGGCCACTTTATTCATCAAAGTGCAATACCTATAGGATATAATCATAATCAACCAACGACACGTAGGTAGGTATCTCACTAAACTTATCGGCGTTCGGTATCTCACTAAACTTATCGGCGTTCTGAAAACGGGATAGGTAGGTAGTAAAAATGAGGTAGTCGGTCTATTCTGATAAGAATGTCATTGTATGTAATATAACTATTTTAATTTATAATAATAAGTAATAACATAATACATTATTACTTATTTATTCTGTTACAATATCTAAGTCACAACATATCACAGAATAATTAGTAGTACAAGTACCTAGTCATATCTTAATACAACCCTACCGAGCTAAAAAGGGACAGAGCGATTCTGAAACGGTTAGAGCAATGGAAGTTCTCGCCCGTTGTGATACGGTGCATTCTAGCCTGCACGCGGTGGGCGAGCGCCTTCTAGGTAAATATAATTGAAAGCTCCCAGCGTCGTGCGAGTTAAATTGTACTTTATAGCGTTGTAACGAGAGTCGCCATTTATTTAAATGATTTTACTCAGTTAGCCTTCTGTACTTGTACTATTATTTATTCTGTGACAATAGGCGGACTTCCTACGCCTTCCGCATTATTTATAAACTTTAATTTCTAACGATACCTATCTTCTTATAAACACTTGAACTCGAAAAGAGAGGGTTGTTATAAGGTTAGGGTGTGTAAGTATGTATCCGTGTGTGTGTGTCTGTCTATCGTAGCTCCCAAACGAATGGACAGATTTTTATGCGTTTTTTTCTGTTTTGAAGATTATGTGATCAGGTTGGTTCTCAGCTTTAATACAAGGGGGGGAGGGGGTTGAGATCGTAGCTCCCAAACGAATGAATGTTTTTTTATCTTTGATAGCTGATGTCATCGAGATGTTTCTTATCAAGGAATGAAAGGGTGGGGTTAAGGATAGGTGTTTATTTAAACATTATATAAATGTTTAATTTGTACTTGTTTCATCTAGTAATTATATAAAATATCATTAGTTGCTATGCAAAATTTAAACATTGCCGTGGTAAGCTTATAAATGTCGATTTCTCTTTAGGTATTTCAGTTATATAATAGTTTAAAGGTGTGGTAAGAAACAACAACAAGTCAATGCGACACATCAAGCAAAAAAAAACACAATCATGCACTGTGCGCGGGAGATTACCAAACCTGGCAGCACCGGACACTCGCACGCGCAGCGAAGCCTTCTCACACGCACACAGACGCAAATCCCATGTAAACACATGCCCTATAGCGCAGACAGTTCACCCAGTCGACGGACCCGACCGAAGCAGGTATCGCGCCTTGCTTTACCGGTTAAACGAACGAACGAACGCCACATAAACGAACAATTGTATTCTAAGCATAAACAAGAAGTCGCTTCTGTGAGCGTGAACTAAAAGTGCTGTGTGTGCCATTTCGAAACAATGCAGGTATGCGCGGACAACTTCTCCATAAGTGCATAGCGGTACCACGGAACCAGATTTTTAGTCCTCAATGCATCGAAAGTAGCCTTTCTGTTTATTTGTTTAATCTGTTATAACTTAAATGGCCACGAGTCAACGGATTCACCTTCAAGCCTGAGGTATGTTTTTCGGATATTTATTAATTAAAATTGTTTTCTTATCGCAATTAATTAGGTACCTACAAGTTATGCAGATTCTAGAGATACCAATCGAAATTTACATTGATATGTGTTAAGTTCTTTGTTTATCTACAATTGAATATTATTATTTCTACCTACCTAAGTAGGTATAATTTTCTGACAAAGCATTTTAAAACACAAGTGCATAAAAGGAATGACCAAGCTTATCGGATTCTCAAGATGGTATTTGATGACTGTACAATTGAATATCGTTCTCCCAGTTTCGAAAGAGAATATGTGGATTTCATACTAATTTTGAATGTTGCATCATTTTTACTTAAAACTGGGCATTACTTCGTCATCTGAAAGGAGTTAGAGTAAGGTACAGTCGATATATTTCCAAGAAACTTGTTTACTTCCAGATAAGTTGTTACAATAGCTAAGCTATACGATTTTGCGTTGCGGAAGTGTTAAGTAAGCTGAACTAAATCTATGTGTTCCAAATTCAGTAAAAAACAAAGTATTATATATTGACATAGGTATAGGAAACTTAGAAGTGTCGCACAATCGTCTAAAGTAGATAAATAGGTATTAATAAAATGTTAGAGATGGCTTCTGCGTCACGCAATGCGCACAGCAAGTAGTCCTTCCTAAAAAAATTGTTAGAGATATAACAATATAAAATCAGAGAGTTCGTGTAGTTGTTTTATAATATTAAAGTGAAGAAGATAAATCCTAACAAAACTGGTAAAAAACCTTCCTTTTAACACAAAACTAAAAGTCAAATAAATAACTACAATTTTACATCAACGAAGATGAAATCCGGAGTTTAATACTGAGTTTTCACTCTCAACTTTAATACACATATTATTTAAGAATTAACCCGTCGCATGTGTTGTTTACGCAAATCTATTGTGTTTTGATTGTTAAACTGATCGCGTGACAGGTGAGGGTCTGTCTAATAAACCAATGAAAATCTTTACACCTCAATAACATCACTTGTCAAAGAGAATTGCAAATATGCGTCACTTATCGATTAGCTTAATGACTCAATGATCGAATATTGTTAACGAGTACTAAGTCGCAATTGCCTACTGTTTTCTACTTAGTCGTTTACATACAATGTTTGGAATATATATACCTATTTTACTCCTTATTTGTATAATTTCGTGATGGATGAGATGTTCAACTGGTAGGTAAAACCAAAGCTTGGCGATGAAAATTTAAATGCCACACAGAACTTTGCATTGAAGAGCAGTACGCGGACGCGGTGCAAGCTCTTGACTCTGAGTAATAAATTATTATCATTCTTTTATTTGCATAAAAGAATGACTCAGATAAATAGGTAAATAAATAATAATAGGTAAATATAATAGGTAAATAGGTATTAGGTATTTAGACTCAGAGTTACAGCTCAGGAGTACTTCAGCTTTCGCTGAAGTGCAGTGTTCTGGTCAAATTTGCCGAAGCACCGATAACCTTTGGGGTAGACGTGTTCTTCAGTGGAGGCCGCGACTAGGAAAACATAGGTAATGTAAAACGCATACGCATACGCTACGATATACGCAAGATGACTGGCGGCAGTTGGAAAGGAAGAGCCGAAGATCGGGCTCAGTAGCGAGCTTTGGGAGATGCCTACGTCCAGCAGTGATCTTATATGGGCAGATAATGATGATGATGCACTGCAGTTCACTTAATTCCTACTTATACTCAATCGTCTCAGATTTTATTTTCATAATGCAGCATTTTTTACAACTGAAGAACACTTCAATGAGTATCCAAAATCATTATTAAATACAGATTTTACAACGTCACAGTAAATATCAGAACAGTTTAGTTTTAGTAACATAAAATTCTTTATTCTATAGTAGGTATAAAATAAGGTACCTATTCTTTCTTTTGAAACAGTGCAGACGGGACGAAAACATAATGCACGAACCTCACGATTTATATGAATTTAATGATAGTTGTTTAACTGAAATTTCGTAACGACGACGATCTGCTAAATAGCTGCAGGGATTTCGTGACATAAGCTTACCTAATTGTTGTCAAGTTTGTGATTGAGAGAGGGGACCAAAAGTGGAATAGATTTAACAGTGTGAAAATACTATATTATTTATACCCATTACTACCTACTATATCGTGATTTAATCCTTTGCTTGAAAAAAACGTTCATAATGCTCTCTACAGGGGCGCTCTACAACATGTTACCATTTTAGTTTCACTACAATAAAAATACCGGATATACAATATTGTCATAACTTAGAAAAGTTCATCCTAATTGCTGGATTACACACTAACTTTATGTTCCTAAATTGTAGAGAATTCAGTCCTCGATGAAAAACTTACATATAGAGCTAGCATGTTTCTAAGATTGAAAAATCGTCTATATAATGCTTTCTATATGTATTTTCTGGGGCACTCTACAACATGTTACCAAGATAGATTCTCTACCGTATAATCACCGGATATTAAATATTTTAAAATTATATTTTTCTATGTAAAGCTTTCTATATGTCTTCTCCGGGACGCTCTACAACATGTTCCCATGTCAGTTTCACTACAGTAATAACACCCCTCTCGTTGAAGTTCAGGGGTTAAAAATAACGTTAAGATTAAATTTTGCTAGATTTAACTTAGCATAAATAGTTTATAATAATCCCGGAGTTATACACAAATTTGATATACCAAACTATAGGTAATTAGGTCCTGGATTGAAAACTTATAATGGATACATGTGGAGAGAGGCTTAGCTGGTAGAGACTGGTATAAAGTAGGTACCTATAGTTAGAAAGTTTTCTAGAAGATCAAATGTCTTTAAGCGAAATGAGCAAAATACAGTCTCTTATAATTATAATACAGGAAGGGCTATAGGATTAATTAAATGCCCCTCTGTAATTAGAGCAGCTTTTATTAGATAATTTTTAACAAATAATAACTGATTTCCTGTAAAGTTCCGTGTAAGTAAGGATTTCCGAGAATCTGATACTTCAATACTTCTTTTGATACTTCTGATTCCATAAAGTTGTGATAAATTCACATACTAAAATCAATGCGTATAAATTTACGTAATTGATATCAGAAGGCATAAAGTATTACAATAGAGTTAATATAAGGCTTACCAAGGTAAATAGTCAACACTGTTAAGTCAAAAACAGCATAATATACTTATTTTATTTACCTGAGCAGCAAAAAAAATACAAAAATAAGCAGAAGTTTATTTTTTGTAGTCTTCAAACGCCTCTTTAGTTTTTAATTACTCGTAGTTCTGCGAAGTACTTATCTGTTTTAAAAAACAATACATTATTTTGAACTATAGCTTTTGCCTGTGACTTTGTCCGCATGAACTACAATTTATCATCCATCTCTATATTATCTGAAACCCATCTTATAATTATATTACAGATGGGGTTAGTCGTTTATTCGTGAAAAGGTACCAAACAGACAGAACAATATACAACCTTTTCGTTCAGCAGTTTTTTATCAATTGCTCGGTTTTACACTACGGATCGAGATACCAAGTACACCAGTTTTTAAGTCAAACTCTAAGCTATCAGTGAAAACTGCATCGCAATAGGTTAATTCGTTTTTACATGATGCGCGAACAAACAAACAGACAGACACCATTTAAAAAATATTATATTCATGTTCAGTAGCTTGTGTAGCCCTAGACAATGGTTTTAAAATAATCCTCATTGAACAGACATTTTGTTCACGCTCACAGTGAGAAAGGTCCTCAAAAAAATTAAAGTTGCTCCGCGAGCAATGGAGAGAGCTGTGCTTGAAGTTTCTCTAAAGGACAGAATCCGAAATGAAGTGATCCGCCAGAGAACCAAGATGACCGACATAGCTCAAAGAATTAGCAAACTGAAGTGGCATTAGGCCAGTCACATGACTCGAAGAACCGACAACCGTTGGGGTAAACGAGTTCTGGAGTGGATACCGCGTTTAGGTAAGCGTAATGTAGCGCGCCGGTGCGGTGGAGTGATGACTTGCGAAAGGCGGCTGATAGCGACTGGAAGAGGATAGCCGAAGATCGGGCTCAGTGGCGTTCACAAGGAGAGGCCTACGTCCAGCAGTGGGTGAATACGGACTGATGATGTGCACACTGTTACTTACTGTTTAATTATAAGTTAGGTGCGAAAGTAAATCAGCCGCTCGGTCTCTCTAAGTGTTTGTTATATTTTCAAGACAAAATAAATGAACTGATTTTGTTGAAATTTGATTATGAAATGGTATGCATCATGAGGAAGGAGGACTTCGCTTTTTTTTAATTTTATCTTCTGAAATTTGTCCATGTTTGCAAAGCTGCGCGGCGTAGCTATTTAATTTCTTGTAAGAAGAAAATTACATGATCTTTATACGTAAATCGTGATATTTATTTTATTGATAGTATAGAGTAGTGTTTTGACGGATCGCGGTACGGAATGGATCACAAAAAGAACTTTTATTGCCTTCATTGTGATTCGGATTTCGAGATACATTTTGATGCAGTAAATGTACAAATCAATATCGAAAATGTATAACATCGCGTTTAATAAAAACTAACCGTGCGCACGGCGTTGCCCGCGAGGTCAAAATTCATGGGTGTTAATGTTTTTGCGCGGACCCGTTTCTTTTTCGAAAATAAAAGTAGAGCTTAAGTTATTCCTTATAACATCAGCTACCTGCCAGTGAAAGTCCCATCAAAATTAGTCCAGCCATTTCGGAGATTAGCTGGAACAGAAAAAAATGGCTTTCGTTATAAGTATCTACATACCGTATATACTTTCATATGCATCTAGTAAAAAGCTGTTAATGTGACATTACAAATAGACACTTCAAATGTATTTATTTGTAAGATATGTAAGATAAGATAAGAAGATGTATAGATACGCCATACGCGTGGCGTATTTTACTTGCGTGGAAAATTATGATGGATGACGATGATGAAAAGTATCCTATGTTTTATTCCTGGACCTAGATGAGAATATAAATAATCATCAAAATCCGTTGCCGTTTCTGTGATGATTGAAAACAAACATACATACATAAAATTCGCTATTTTTTAATTAGTTTTAACAGATTCCGAAATAAAAATACATTATAGGTACTTAGTAGACCTAATATCCAAAGCTAGCCAGCTAGAGGTTTCTTTGCGGGACGTTGCTCCAGTTATAAATATTGCAAAAGCCACCCAAGACACCCGTCTGGCTAGACTAAGGGAGCATGCGCACGACGCAATATCGTAATATTAATTTCTACGGAAATCGAGACTTGGCAAGCGTAGTAATAAAGACGCCCTCAGATAGATGGAGTATCGATACATATTAACTCTGTTTCTGACCAGTCCGTCACGTTGAGTCATCGGCACTCGTATCTGTTTAATCCATATACAGAATGTGATCGATCAAAAAAATGGTAGATGAGCTAGAGTTCTAGGCCTATCAATTTAACCCCGGTAGTTTCGACTTCACCTGATGGAAAGTGACGCTGCGGTCAACGATGGAGCATATTTTTCAAAGTGGCAGACAGCCGCTGGAACTTAGTGCTTATTGGCGAACAAATTGAAATTATTTCCAGCTGATGATAGTATTCTCAATATATAATATTTTTTTTTAGACTATTGGTCTAAGCACAGAACATCTAAAGGTACAAGGTATAAGGTAGATACCCAAATAAAGAAGTGTTATATGACTGCTTTCTCCCTGTTAGTTCATGGCATGTATCTTACTTATTAAATATCAGAACTGTTATTTTAATATTAAGATATTTTATTTGTGTGATTAGAAAAAGAACGAGTTACTTACTTATCCATACCAATATATGGTTGTCTGTTTGTTTGTTTATTCGATTGTTTGGGGAGCTTTCACGCGCGACAGCTGGACGGATTTTGATGAAATTTGTAAGGATACTTTTTATCCCGGAGAATTGTAAGTTTCCTCGGGAAAACTGGAAAATGTTGATTACTCGCTGTAAGGAACGGTAACCATGGAAACGAAATAACAAGACTGTCATAAAACTTCAAGAGCATTGATGCTATACCTACTTTTACGTTGATTTTTAATATCCTAAAAGAACGTAGGATACTTTTTTCGCGATAAGCAGCAGTACGCGCGGACGAAGTTGCGGGCGGGAAAGCTAGTGATAAAGTTCAGGTAACTTAATAAATATGAGTTTGATCAACCTTGAGGCTTGAAATTTCTATAATATATCAATAAACAGTACCGGATAAACTCACCTACTGACTGACTGACAGACAACGCACAGCCTAAGCCAGAATAAGTAGAGATTTGTAATTTATAAAGGAACGTACAAATGAATTCGTTATAATGTGTTCTGGAGCGTTATGACTTGTGACTAGTGTGTTAAAGTTAAATGATGTTCTAAGCTTCCAGGCTCATAAAAATAACTAGCTTAAAAGCTAAAAAAACACACCTGCCCTTCCAAAAAGAGCTTTTGCCAATGAATTCAAAAATTGAAAATAAATTTGTTATCATTTTCAATTCCAACAGTATATAAGACTTTTTTCGTGTTTGAAAATGTTGCCATACTGCGTGCAATATAGAATGTATAAAAAAAATATTTGCCTATGTGACTCGAGCGGATGTAAGGATTCTAACGATGATACGATTTATACGTCTAAGTCTGTTCAGGCATTTAAAAGTTATGATGGACTAAAGAAACTCACATACATACCTACAAATATACATGAATCCTAAAAACATTACACTCTTTTTTTGGGCAGTCGTGTAATAAAATGATGTCGCAGGTCGTCTTATGGGAAAGCGTCCTTTCTTAAAACTAGCGCCTAGAGAATATTATTACGAGAATTACATCACTATAGTCGATGTACGTAATAGTAATTGCTCTGTAATTAATTTTTGTAGTGCAACCACAAGAGAGTTATTGAAACAGATGTTTATCTAAGTGGTATTGAAAAGAACAGACTTGGTGTTACATTAATTGTTTCATAAAGTTAAATACTACTTGGCTCTACGTAATATTTGTACATTTTTGTGATATATTGTGACTAATATTTGTTATGTCCAGTTCAAAGAGTATACAAATATAAGTATTTCCTCCCTGTCTTATGAAACCATAAGTCCTCGAAGTACCTGATTCTCTCGATTTAAAGGATTCTAGAAAAAATATAGGGTTTTTAAATACTACAACTTTTTTAACTGACATACAAGGTCACAAACACTAAAATCACAATTAGAAACGGGATGTAATCATGTTTTTTTTGTATCCAATGTTTGAAAAAAAAACAAAACTCTTGCAAGTGCAATGAACTGATTTGATCCACGATCATGGCACTTGCATCATCGCTGTAATATTGGGAACACAAAACAAAAAAAAAACATTTTTTTATCCTGTTTCTTAATATTCATGAATTTTGTATGAAACTACAAGGTTTGTAATAAGAGTGAGTTAATGAAAAATATATACAACTAGCTGGCCCGCGGCTTTGCCCGCGTGCTTATTTGATTTAAAAATAGCCCATACGTGTTATTTCAGGACCAAAAGTACCTATAAAGTACACTATACAATTTTTCTTCAGCCGTCAATAAGATTCTTTTCGGCTTCTACTCATAGGATTGACATATCAAGTACCTCAGTTTTTAAGTCAAAACTTAAGCTATCCAACGGTAAAAACTGGTCCATTAACTTTTACGTGATGGGCGATCAAACATACAGACAAACAGACAGACACGATAAAAAAAAAACTTGTTCAGTAGCTTATTTTAAGTGCCCTATTTTTTTTTTTTTAATTATCTTCTTTGTACTGACTATTTCGTTCCCTCAGGACCCCTGCATTTTTTCGGGGTAAAAAGTAGCCTATGTGTTAATCCAGGGTATAATCTACCTCCATACTAAATTTCATCCAAATCCGTTCAGTAGTTTTTGCGTGAAAGAGTAACAAACATCCATCCATCCATACATCCATCCATCCATACATCCATCCTCACAAACTTTCGCATTTATAATATTAGTATGATTACTGAATTTCAAGTAAAACCCCACCAGTGGTAACCCTCTGGTGGCAACCCTCTGTCTCAAGCTAGCAGTAGGACTTGAACTCAAAAGTAACACTTCGATACACTACTGTCTGTAATGGTTTAATTTAATTATAATTTTTATAACTATAGCTAATTTTTTTAAATTAAGTGTATTATGTATCGATTTTATAATGTTAATATTATTTCAGATTTTCAAGGTAATTTGAATAAGAGCGTTCTTAAACATATAATAAAAAGTTAACCACTACAAAATGTAGTCGCCTCCGTTCCATAACGAAATTCGTATTAAGGAAGTCCGTTCGGTTTAACGGTAAACAAGCCGTCACCTACCACTGAATATGGAAGGTTTGATACCTAACTTCCCACAAGCTGTGTTTGCTCAGGAGTTTCTTATTAATTGACTTACATTTTTAATACTTTATTGCCCTAAGAAAGTACAAATGAAGGACTTACTGCTAAAGCATTTTCTACCAGCTATCACACATGGTACATAACCTCAAGGATGGTTTATAGCGATCTTGTTGCAAAATACCACTATATACATTTGGCATGTAAAATGCGCAGCTACTGCCAATTTAAAGTTCATGTGGAGAGTCTCCTTTACGAGATACAGGAATCCAAAACTTAGAAAACATGGTTCTAACATAGACAAACATAGTCACATACGTTACTGTTGTAGTTTATAGAGATTGTGTTCTCTTTCCAGTTCTCTTTATTCGACTTTCTTTAATTGTATTCCAGGCAATTTTATTAGCCAGACAACTAAAAAACATTATTTCTTACATATTTTTTTCTTTCCTCTACAAAATTTAGAAACAACATTATTTCCTCGCATTATAAACATACAGAAGTTTGTAATTTGCAGTTTAACATTATTTGATTAAGTACTTATATTACAAAAAAAAAAATGTCTCTCTGGTTGCGCATCATGTAAAAACTAATGGACCCATTGCAGTTTTTACTGTTGGATAGCTTAGGTTTTGAATTAAAAATTGGTGTATTTGGTATCTCAATCCAATAAGTAAAAGCCGAGAAATCGATAAAAACCTACACTCGAGAGCATAGAAATCGCACACTACCTACATTTTCACGTTGACCCATTTTTTTTTTTATTAAATGTTGGTTGCAAATATGACTTAAATTTAATTAAAGTACACACTGTTAGCTTTCTAAAAACACATAGTTCCTAGTCATGACCTTCAACATCATTACAGTAGCAACAAAACAATAGAATTACCCAAAATTGCTCGTTTCAGGTAGCGCGGTTTGCATGACTATTAGCAGGTATAAAAGGTTAGGGGATGATTGAAATGACATCTTTGAAGCTGGGCAGAACCAAAGTCAAGTGGCACGACAGTTTAATTTAAGCCGATATGCTGTTCGGCGTGTATACCAGCGATATCAACAAACTGGTGGCTATACCCGGCGATGAAGAACAGGCCGAATACGTGCTACAACACAGCGCGATGACCGTTTTCTTGTCACAACATCCCTACGAAATCACCGGTTGAATGCAGTTCAACTCGGGCAGCAGCTCCAGGAAGTTCGAGAAGTGGAAGTCAGTCGGTGGACGGTTAGAAGAAGACTAGCCGAAGGAGGCCTGACAGCGCACAGACCAGCAACTGGTCTGAAATTGACCCCAGCAAGCACGACTTCAGTATGCTCGAGATCACATGAATTGGACTATGGATCAATGGAAGGCAGTACTGTTCTCTGACGAGTGCAGGATGTGTCTTCATGGTAACGACGGACGGGGTAGAGTGTACCGAAGACCCGGTTCGCTCAATGCTGCATCTCTGAACGTGTCTCATACGGCGGCGGTTCGTGCATGTTCTGGGAAGGCATGTCACTAGAGGCGAAAACCGAACTTGTATTCATCACAGGGCCCAATACCGAACGTCGATCCCGAGGACTGACTTCCCGACGTTACATCGAAGAGATCCTGGAAGAACACGAAGTGCCTTTTTCGGGATTTGTCGGCGAAAATTTCATTTTCATGCAAGACAATGCAAGACCACACACCGCTGCTATAGTGAGTCAGTATTTGGAGGAGGTTGATGTACCGGTTATGGCGTGGCCTGCTCGAAGCCCAGATCTCAATCCCTCAATCCCCAATCAATGGGACAAGCTGAAAAGACAAGTACGAGCTAGAAACACGGCACCCACGATTCTCAGAAAGATTCAAAGCGCAATTAAGGAAGAATGCAGGAATACCGCAGGATTATGAAAAAAAAAATGATTTCTTCGATGAAACATCGAATGGAAGCTGTAATTCAGGCTAGAGGAGGCAATACCTCGTATTAATAAATGTAAATTTAAGTTATATTTGCAACAAGCATTTAATTTAAAAAATATTTAGGGTCAAAGTGAAAATGTAGGTAGTGTGCGATTTCTATGCTCTCGAGTGTATTTGCCGTTTGAACGAAGTTTTATTTTGGTTTAATGGTAGTTAGTAGTTTCCGTTTTGGAATACCTCATAGATCCTTATATCCCAGAAAATAACCACGCGGCCACTGGCTAGCACAGCTAGTAATTAAATAAATAATGAAACGTATTTTCCCAAAGAGAGTACCTACGCTAGTACTCACTGTTAGCATACACTTCTAGGCATTGTCAATATGGGCATTATGTATGCAAAGCTATCTTATCATCGCTAACATGACCTAATGAGGCGTTAAATTAGCATTGACATTGAAAAAGGTTCTATTTCAGTCTCTATACTCAACCATGCCCCTCTTTGTTTTGTAGAGTTTTTTTTTAGTTCATGACTGGAGAATGCCATCTTATCTTAAGGCAAAATGGTATCCAAATTTGACGATTCGTCCTCACAAATATTTTAAAACTAGACCTTTGAAAACAGTTAATTGACTTCACAAAATACTTTATCCGGATGAGGTCACTGAAACACGATTAAATAAATTTGTCTCGGGAATGAATCAACTTCGTTCAAGTTTCTATCAAAGATATTTTAACAAAAACCATGTGTGTAATCCCAACAAACATTCAAATACTTCTGTGGAATTAGTTTTTTGAAAAATCGTATGATTATTAAAAAAAGTTAAATTAAATTGAAAATATTAACTAAAATCGGCTCCCGAGATGCATCACCTGCTTACCATGACGAGCAGGACAAAAATTTGGAGCCCCTAAGTGCTATCGCCTTAAGGAATAAATTGACAGTTTCGCTGATAGTACAATTAAACAGTTTATTGGTTTACACAAAAAAAAATGCTACACACAATATACCTACATTATAATATATCAATACTTATACTTAGTAGCAGTAAGTAACAAAAAGTCTGTACAATTAAGATAATAATAAAAAATTGGCCTAACGTACTTAAATTATCTTATTCTGATGATGGAGCCGGAATGTAGTCAAAGGAACTCAACAATCAAATGATGTAACCTCTTCGAGTTTGGGCTCATTTGGTTTTTCATGATGTGTTCTATGGTCTTATGTGATATTCTAGGTCTGATGATGGAGCCGGAAGGTAGTCAAAGGAACTCAACTTGAGTTCATTTGGTTTTTCTTGAAGAGTTATCTTGTCATATGTGGTATCCAAGGTCTGTAATAGATCCGGAAAGTAGTCACAAGTACTCACCAATCAAGTGATGGAACTCCTACGAGATTGGGCTCATTTGGTTTGTCTTGATGAGTTCTAATGTGGTAGCCAGGGACTGATGATGGAACCGGAAGGTAGACACAGGAACCCATTACCTAAAAATCAAATAATGAAACCCCTTCGAGTTTAGGCTTATTTGATTGGTCTCGATGTGTTCTCAGGTCTTAAGTACATACGGGTTATGGCTTGTAAAAGCTTGTTTTCAATAAGTATATTTTATCTAAAACTTAAATGTTGAATAATGAAACCCCTTCGAGTTAAGGCTTATTTGTTGTTAACTGTAAATCCATTTGTTTGTGTATTTATGTTTTTTTAATTGAGTGTTCCTATGCAGATAATTTTAATTTTTCAGTTTCAGTAGTTTTATTAGTAATTCATCTTTAGTTTTAATTTGCCAACGTCTTTTTAAAGTGAGGTTAAACTATTTTAGTGGACGTAAATACCTTCGACGTTTACTTACTCGTACCACTAAAAAATAAAGAAATATAAATAGGTACCTACGTAATATTCCAAAGGAAAAAGTAACCATATTCAAAATGTTCCCTTGCAAACAAACACTAAAAATAATTACAATGAGACCAGAAAATTATCACCTTTTCAAAATTAAAAATGTTCTACCAAATAGATAAATACAACATAAGATAAGAGCTTTCTGAAGTCTGTGCCCAACCAAGCCATGTATTTACTAAAACAGAACAAGCCACAGCAAACATGCTATAAAATCAGCGACTTCATAAACATCTACAAAAATTTAAAACGGTTTTACACACATAAACTCTCCTCTTTAATTGAAGTATGATAAATCCTTCAAATAATTTCCACACAATGTTTAGCTCGCACTTTTAGCTTCACGCATTATGTATGCAGCCCATAGCCTTACGGAGAGTCGCAGGACGTTGCCCCTGCCTCTCCCTACATAAGTCTTGTCTATATGACCGCTCGTCTGTAACCAGTAGTAATGACGCAAGTTTTTGCTAAGGATCAGGGGTCTTATTGGCATTTATATTATTACCCGGCTTCCAGAGAAAACTCTTTTTTACAGAGATTTAGGCATTTTCTTACTAGCTGTGCTTACTCAGTAGCTTATTTTAAGCCCCCTATTTTATTTTAGTTATTTAGTAATCCAACAGCGATGTTACAGAAATATTAAACATAAACAGACTTAAAATTAGGCCAAAACAGGATTACATAGGTAATAAGTTTTAGATAATAGCAATAACAAAATAAGAGAAATACAATAAGTGAAATACGAGGCTATATATTTTAATACTTATGCATTTAAACGTGTGTGAGGGTGTGAAGGGGGAGGGGCTGAGTAGAGTATTTTTCTTAATTATTTTTATTGTACAGACTTTTTGTTACTTACTGCTTTATAATAAGTACAGAAGACAGATAAATAACCAAATTACCATAAGTAATGATGATAAAAAAAAGTCATTGGTGCCGTGGTGCGGCGCCTAGGATAGATTTGCATTCAACGACACCGGTAGAAACCGGTGTTGTTGAATCGCAAAAAGCATCTCTCTGATACTATCTCTTAATCAGCTGCTACCTGGAAAGGCTAAGTTTAATTGGCTAAATCGAGGCTTAGAGGCCGAAGTCCAAAACGTTGATCTGACTAGCAGCGTCACTGCAGTCAACGTGGTACACCACAAAGTCGAAAATCGGAGTAGGTGGACGCAAGCAGTTGACAGACTATGAATAAAGGGGAGTCACAATCCTGAAGAATGGAGGAGAAGGACATTCTTCTCCTCAGTAGTCGTTCTCTCATTATTGATGATCGTCTCGGTATATTGCTCATTGTTAAGGTTGTTGTTTGGATCGACTTTGATAAATGAAGATAGGTATTGTTAGATTTGTATTCATTCTGTTCATCCAAATTGTTATAAGGAAAGGTGTAAAATAAAATAGAGACGCTGGCTGCCATTATTGTTTATAAGGCCTCCGAATGCCTTACTTGAATTTCACAAGTGTACCAAAATTGGTAGTGATCATTGTAGAAGGTATAAGTTTGCTTATGTTTGTATTTAGCACTAGTGACTCGCCCTGGCTTCGCACGGGTAGCGCTCACACCACGGCATTTTTCTTACTTTTAGTAATATTACTCGTATAGCAGGCGTAACTTCTAAACAATATTACGCCAGTACGTACGTAATTCACAATCTTTGGCAGCAACTATCTTGGTGCTTTTTGATCATAGACAACTGCCTTATTACTAACCTACTTGACAGAGTTGTTATTATATCGTTTCCATGGCAACGTCATTGCGTTTTGTATTTTTGATAACTTGGATTACATTATTGCAATTAAGTACCTCTAATCTTTTGAAAAATAAGATACTGCCCTTCTTCCCATGTTACTCGTTAATAATGTAGCTGTCTATTAGGTGAAAGAATTTTTAAAATCAGTTCTGTATTTTTTGTGTTTATCCAATGTTTGCTTGCTTGTCGTATGAGGTAGTGCTGGCCTCTGTTGTCAGAGTGTGTCAGGCCGCCCGAAGGCCTCTGACATGGATTAACGACTGCTGTTAATCAATAACAGCCGGGACTGACAGCTTAACGTGCCCTCCAAGCACGGAGCGATGGAAAACCGCACATAGATTAGACAAATCATTGGTGCGGAGTCTAGAACTGAACCCGGTATTGTTGGATTCTAAGTCGCACTAGGAAACCGCTAGACTGGCATGGCTCTTACGTTTTTCAATACCGAATGGACCGATTTTGATGCTGTTTTTGTGTTTTAATGCTGATGTGATCGAGATGCTTCTTAGTTATAATGCCCCTTGTCCACCAACTACTTGTCCAATACCACTTGTCTCATTAAGAAATCAAAATTACTGTCTATAAGTGAAATTTAAATATAAACCTTATAATTATTGTTCCAAGGTACTTGTTTGTCGTATGAGGTAGTGCTGGCCTCTGGTCAGAGTTTGTCAGGCCGCCCGAGGGCCTATGACATGGATTATCGCCTGCTATAAATCAATAACAACCGGGACCGACAGCTTTACGTGCCCTCCTAAGAATGGAGCGATGGAAAACTGCAAATAACTTAGAAAAGACTGGTATGGAGCCTAGGACCGAACCCGGTAAAGTTGGGTTCTAAGTTGCACTATTGATCCGGTAGGCTACCACCGCTCTTACAAGGTACTAAAGTGCTAGCACGTTTTTTCGGGGACTTTACCGATAACTGTGTCGATACTGTCTTCGTATATCAACTGACTCACAGGGAAGTAGGTACTTCGATGAATTTTATCGCGAATTTCGTTATGACCATCGCATTAAGAGGTCATTAACTTTCCTACCAAATTAATTACTGTTGTGACCTGACCGGTTTCTGTCTAGATTTTGAACCGCGCTTTATAAAACCAAGTTGGCAATGTGTTGTTAACGAGTTAATCCCATCTCGGCCTATCATAAAATTGTATTTCGTATCCGAGTTGCCAAATCGTTAACTTAATATTATTTCATTACCAAATCTGATGATTGTCCGAGTTGCCACATAAAATAATATTATATCTATTCCCAACTTGCATATATTTGTAATGTCACTCCATTGACCACCAAAGCTCAGGGAAGGAGGAGGGGGAGTGGTTGGGATACTAAGGGAGGGAGGAAAGAAGTGGGAACGGGATGGATGGTGGGGTAGAGCGAGGGGAAGTGGATGGGAATGCAGGGGAGTGGGAGGGCTATGAGAGCTGGAGAGAAAGGAGGAACGACAGACTTTGGGTATCCAGCGGTCACAGTGCAGTGCTATTACAGATACATCACAATCATCATCATCCCGTGGCAGTCCACTGCTGGACTTAGGCCTAGCCGAAAGCACGCCACTGAGCCCGATTTCGGCTCTTCTCTTCCAACTGCTGCCAGCCACTTTGCGTTCTTTGGAGGAACTCTGAGCATAGCCCTTTCCATAGCCTGCTGAGCGACCTTAAATTGGTGGACTAGTCGTACCGTGAGTGTCCACGACTCGGCTCCGTATGTCATAACAGGTAGGACACACTAATAAGACTTTTGTTTTCAAACTTTTGCGGTATTGGTTACGAGAAGAGCCGACGAAGTTTCGCAAATGCTGCCCAGCCCAGCTGTATTCTTCTGCGGGTCTCTCTCTCGAAGTTGTTTTAACCTAGTTGCAAACTTTGCCCCCATATTAACATACTCCTGAACAACTTCGAGAGCAGTTCCGTTAACAGCAATTGGTTCCGGAATAACATGTTCGTTGAACATAACCTTGGGTTTGTCAAAGTTCATCCAGAGACCAATGCGTAGAGACGAATCAGCTAGGCTGTTCAATATCTGTTGCAAGTCCTGCAACGTTTCTGCCAAACTGTCGATATCATCCGCGAATCTCTTGTGTGAGATGTACTCACCGTTAATGTTAATGCCACATTCTTTCCAGGCCAGATTCTTAAACATATCCTCCAATGCATTTGAAAACAATTTCTGAGAAAAAACGTCCCCTTGTCTCACACCTCGACAAGCTGCTGGTTCTGTACTTGGACGGTCATTGTTGTGGCGTTTTATACAGAAATCTCAAAACTTGGATATACCGCTAGTCGACTTGGCATTGTTCCAGGAACTCCAAGTCGAGACCAAGTCTCGATGGAGTCAAAGGCTTTCTCATAGTCCACAAACGCTAGGCACAGGGGCTGATTAGACTCTTCTGTCTTCTGTGTAAT
Organism: Alsophila aescularia; assembly: GCA_946251855.1. Classification (NCBI taxonomy): domain Eukaryota; kingdom Metazoa; phylum Arthropoda; class Insecta; order Lepidoptera; family Geometridae; genus Alsophila; species Alsophila aescularia. Next base: position 13,923,535 of record OX276375.1, on the reverse strand, counting down.
CTGCCGCATTGTATGGATGTGGTCTATGGTGCCGTATCGTCTCTGAAACCCGGTTTGCTCTGTTGGCTGAAATTCGTCGAATCTCCGCGCAAGACGATTCGTGATGACTCTCAAAAACAGCTTGTAGACATGGTTCAGGAGAGAAATGAGCCGATAATTTTTTCAAAAGGCTCTTATCACCTTTTTGAAAAACAGGACGACCACACTCTTGTTCCATGCCTTTGGAGTTCTCCCAGAGAACAGGACCGAAGTAAACAAACGCTGAAGTTCTTTAAGCGTGGGAGAACCTCCTGCCTTCAGGAGCTCCGAAGTAATTCCGTCCTCCCCCGGCGCTTTACCATTTCTGAGCCATTTCGATTTCGTCAAAGGCTGACTTCTGGCAGCTCTGTACTATAGTGGCCCTAGAATCCTTGATATTGGGCACGGGTAGGGACGCATGTGATACTTACAGTCGGCCATAGAAATCTTCAACTTCCACGAGAATCTCCGGCTTAGAAACGACAACTTTCCCGCTTGATGTGGTCAAGTTCGTCAGATGGCCTCGACTAAGCAGTTGTATGAACTTTTTTGACCCTCTTTTTCGCTCTATCGCTTCTTCTATAGCGCTTTTATTGAAGCGTTGGAGATCTCGCCTTACCAGCTTGAAATTTGCTTATTCAAAGCCCTGTCCTGACTAAGTGACTGCTGAATTTTCGCATCGTTTCTCAATGAGCTGCAGAGACTCTACCGAAAGTTTTGATTTCCTGCCTGTAAGCCACATCTCCCAGAACTTCGTTCCCTCTTTCCTCAGGATTCCCACTACTTGGTCAAGTTAATTGTTAATGTCAAAGTCAATACATACATACACAGATACATACATACTTAATACAAAATATGGAAAAAGACAAATTACCACTATATCAATTTATTTAGAGAAAACTAAATTGGAATGTACATTTAATACAACATTATAGCAATTACTCACATCCAGATAAAGTTAAACAGTGGTTCACAGAAAAACTTTGTCTGTCTATATTTCATAAAGGGACCTGACATTTTACTATGAAAAAATTGTGTCTGTCTGCATGTCTGTCTGTCTGTTTGTTCTCGCATCACTTTAAAACTAGTAAACCGATTGCGATGCGGTGCGGATTCACTGTTGCATAGCTTAGGTTTTGACTTAAAAACTGGTGTACTTGGTATCTAAATCCAAAGAGTAGAAGCCGAGCAATCGATAAAACAACTAATTTGATAGCTAAACGACATGTGGTTTTTTGTACTTTATAGGTACTTTGTTCCTGGAATAACACATAGGTAACTTATAACCCAGAGAAATGACCATGCGGGCAAAGCCAAGGGGAAAATAACTATAAAACCCACTGAGAATGATCCCACTTTTGTGACGAAACAGTATCCCCAAACACATATACACATTAAGATGAAGATTCACCTACCAGTAGACCTGTACTAAGGAGTTACAAACACTATGAACCGGTATTTTATAAATTATTATTGGCCTGTTAACCATAACTCTTGAAGCTCGACCTGAATTCTTGATAAGTCTACCGCAGACTGTCCATCACGTACCGTAAATATTATAATTTGACATACTGGTACCGATAGAAACAATAATGCCTGGCCATAATTGCAAACAGAAATATATCTAGAGCATTCTTGTTGCACCAATGGTTTAATTCACAATAACAATGTTGTGGAATCAACCTAGCTTCATACGCGTAATCTAGATAGTAGTGTCCACATCCTGATAATAATAACAAGCAGCAATTGTAGCCTACAATTTGTAGGTTAAAAACTAATCTAAAATCCACGTTTTCTCAATGCATTTTCAGCGAGTTTAAGCTACCCTGAAAGTATCACCCGGATAGCTAATCGGCAAGTGCTCGAAGTTTGAGTTGCAAGATTCCACCCAGAACGACAGACAAACAAGAAAGTTACTTAATAAAAACGTGGTAAAATGACAATCAATACATTTTATTATGTGCATCTTATTAGAATCGAATGAACTTTACACTTCTATCGACTGACTGGTCTGTTCCGTTATTTCCTACAAATCGAGTCACATACTAACGTTGTTCTCTCGCCTCATAATTACACAATAATCACCCTATTTGATATAACCGTAGAGTAGAAAATTCGGTGCATTTATTGAAGTACTTTTGATGTTTGAGCAGCTGATGATGATTCTTACACCTACACCTAAAACGTTAATAGATATGATAATTGAAACTAGATTTCATTTCGTGGAAGGACCAAAATTAATGATAAAGTTTAGTTAACTTAATATGAGTTTTATCAACCTTGAGGTTTGAAATTTCTTTAATCTATACTTATAATAAAACTGTAGCAGATCCAATTCTGTACATTGAAGAAATTTTGTAATTATTTTTTTGGAGGCTGTCCTATTAATCGTACTGAAGACAAAACTGTTTTTTTTTTAAATCTTTTCCCTGTCTGTCTGTCTGTCTGTCCGTCTGTCCGTCTGTCTGTCTGTCTGCCTGTCTGTCTGTATCTTGGACGCGCATTATGCCGAAACTATTGAATGAATTCAAATGAAATTTGGCCTGGTTTGAGTTCATTGTTCATAGGACATTGAATACTTTTCATGGTCCCCGCAGGATAGGGGTATTTCATTTGGAGTTGGTATTCATGTTTTACGATTTATAGTTACTTCCGTAGTTCGCCTCTAGGGCACTCAAGAAATATTCCTCCATATTTCAAATACCTAGGTCCACCGGATCTATAACATATTCGAGTGACCTTCGATTTGGAAAGAAGAAGGAAAATACTGTAATCAAATTGTACAGGTTGTTATTGGTTATATTAACATCTGCCTCTTTGCGGCTCTGACCTACGGCTCCGCCCGTAGTTTTCCCCATATCCCACTTTGCATTTTCCCAGGGATAAAGTTGCCTATGTCTATCTGGAATAGTGTAAGCTTTCTATCAGTGAAAGAATAGCTACTCTGCCCTACGGCTCCGCACGTATTTTCCCCGCTATCCAACTAAAAAGTTAAATTTAACCTAAAATAAAAGAAGTTCCTTCTGAAATACTGTAACTTTCTATAAGTGTTTTTTTTATATCGTTTTTTTTTAGTCTATCAATAAATAAACAAACAAATATGTATAGGAACAATTTTGAAAAGGAAGCTAATAGGAGGATTCAGCAGGGCTAGGCAGCTTTTGTAAAATCTGTCATGTCTTCTCGTCGCCCATTCAACAATACCTGAAGACAAAAACTCTTTAACCAGTGCGTCCTACCCGTAATGACACATGGAGCCGAAACGAATGGTCCACAAGTTTAAGGTCGCTCAGCGAGCTATGGAACGAGCTATGCTCGGAGTTTCTCTGAGAATTCTAATCCGAAATGAGGTGATTCGGCAGTTCTCTGGAAACTGACATAGCTCAGGAATAAGTAAGCTGAAGTGGCAATGGGCTGGTCACATTTGTCGTAGAACCGATAACCGTTGGGGTAAACGAGTTCTATAGTGGAGACCGCGAATCGGCAAACGTGCAGGCAGTGATTGGAAGAGAAGAGCCGAAGATCAAGCTCAGTGGCACGCCTTGGGAGAGGCCTATGTCCAGCAGTGGACTAGGTTATAGGCTGTTGATGATGATGATGAAACAAATATACAAAAAATCAAATCTTTTACCTTTAAAATTTTATTAGTATAGATAATGCACAAACCATAACTTTTCATTTTAAAATTGTACCAATACGATTTTAAAATCATGGCTCAGTCCTACCTATAAAAAGCTCGCACTTATCTTCCATTTTACAAGCTCTAAACTTGTGTCTAGGTTTTTTTTTCCAGACATCTTAGCCTTAAATATAGATCTCCGTGAATACTAATTAATTACGAGGTTATCAATTTTAATTGGCAGCTTTACTAGACGCAATAATTCTTTGTACAAATTTACGCCTGCCTTATAAGTGGACGGTACGACAAACACGTAAGGTTTAACAAGCACTATTAACGTAATTGTTAATGAAGTTAACACACATAAATCCTTTTTAGATGTATGGGCTTTTAAACTGTTGGAAATATCATGAGTCATGTGTACGTAGGTTCATATTTTTTTTTTGGAAATAGGTATAGAGAGCATTGAATTTAAGATACCGTCATATGGCTCTGACACTTGTCTTTCATCGTCTTATATTTAACTGTTTATTAATTTAACTCTTGGTGGACACTTACATTGCTACATTATGTTTTTCTTTTCTTTTCAATTTAAATATATAAACATATCTATACATCTATCTATCTATCTATATATATATATATATATATATATATATATATATATATATAGATAGATGTATAGATATGTTTATATATTTAAATTTCAATACCAAGAGACACCAAGAGTTCAATTAATAAACAGTTAAATATAAGACGATGAAAGACAAGTGTCAGAGCCATATGAATATCATATCATATCTATATATATATAGATAGATAGATGATAGACAGATAGATATATTATATACGACTGGTTGGTCTCGTGGCTAGAGATCCTAGGTACGAAATCGTAGGGTCGCGGGTTCGAATCCTGCAAGGTGCAATCATTTGTGTGATGAGCAGAAATGTTTGTTTCCGAGTCATGGATGTAATATTCTTATCTATGTATGTTTATCCGTTATCTAGTGCCCATAGCACAGGGTATCCTAGTTTGAGGCTAGATAATTGGTGTGGAAATGTCCCGAATATATTATTATTATTATATCTAAGATAAAACACAAACACAAAAATAGGTTTTTGAGCTTTTGAAGCTTTTGAAACAAATTTGACCAAAAATCCTAAGGTTTTAAGGGCTTTGAAGCTTTGAAGCTTTAAAGGAATTGTCAAAATGACAGGTGTCAAAGTAAAAGGTGTGTCAAAGTAATAGGTGTCAAAGTGACAGGTATCAAAGTGAAAGGTGTCAAAGTGACACCCTAGGGGTTCAAATAGTTGCATCTGTTCCGTTGTAACTATTTGCAGACTTACTGATAAAAAACTATCGCCGAAATTAATCGATTCCACAATCATCAGCGGAAAATGTAAAGGAAAAGAATTGCTGATACCACGAATTCCAATGATTTCCGATTTGCCCTTCGATTTCAAGCGATTACAGTATCCAGTGCGTCGTATAATATCAAGATTGGTCTGACTGATTATTTATTGATACGAATCTTGTTTTTCCAACTGAAAAGCTTCGACACTAACACGCACTGCTGAGGGTTGACTGCATCTCTCAAAATATTAACATTATTGCATTTATTGCACAAACGCTCAGCGCATGTGTCCGATATATTGCGCTATAAGTATGGCGTCAGTAAGAACCGGCCGGAAGACATAATAGACACAAGGACAGCTTGTAACATGGACACTAAATAACACAACCTATAAACTACGAAGAAGTTAAATACCTCAATAGGCATGAAAACCCGCGGCTTTGCCCGCGTGGTCATTTCATTTAAAAGTAGGCCATGCGTATTATTCCAGTACAAAACGTACCTATAAAGTACAATATACTAGATTTCTTCATAATTCGTTCAGCCGCCAAATAGTTTTTTATCGATTGCTCGACATCTAATCATCGGATTAAGATACAGAGTATTCCAGTTTTTAATTCAAACCTTAAGCTATCTAACAATGAAAACCGCATCGCAATCGGTTTAGTAGTTTTTACGAGATGCGCGAACAAACTTACAGACATGACAAGCTATTATCACATCACATATGAACATGAACAATTCTACATTATGGCCAAGTCTCTCACTTGGCCATAATGTAGAAGACTAAACACGGATAGGGTAGCAGTATAATATTTGTCTACCAGTATTTTAGGATTCCGAACCCTTATAGGATCACTATGTTGTCCTTCTGTCTGTCTGTCTATCAGTCAATACCTTTTTTCTCAGGAACGCGTTATGAAGTTGAAATTGCTTGGCTTTGTTACAGTTATCAGGTAGCTCTATGTTATTATCTTTCCATAATAGACCTACCCTCCATTGTATTCCGTCTGCGGTGCGCTTACAGGTCTGCTGCAGTATGCACTCGTATCAAATACTCAAGTCTGAATAATCTCTTTGTGCTGTGAAAAAAACAAACTTCTAAGTCAACGTAATCAAAAGATACGGCCGTTTGTGCCGCATATTTAGACACTCGCAAGGGAATCAAAACCTGTAGGGAACTTCCCGATGACCTAGAATCTTGAAATTTGGCAAGAAGCAAGGTATTACAGTATATGTAAAGGGAGAATCTGAAAACCGTAAAATAGTTACACCACAACATTATAATTTTTTATTTGCTTTTGGTAAACTGACCGCGACCTCTGGGGACAACTGTTTTCCAACGGCAAAGTTAAGTTGGTACGGACCTTGATGCGCGAGTCAGACTCGCACATGGCTGTTTTTTTTTACTCGAAAGCCCAAAAAAGAAGTGTAATGTTTTCAGCGTTCATGTATGTATTACACTCCTTTTATTGGGCAGTCGTGTAATAACAGTTTTCGTGTTAAAACCTACACATTGAAAAAAAAAACAAGAAAAATACTAGTTTAAAACCACATATTGCTTTATTGTTTCCCGTAGGGTAAGGTTAAATTACGTGGTCTAAAGGTTTCAGATTTATCTAAAATATTATTATTATTTCCCATCCAGAAACCACAAGCAATTAAGTCATTGTACAACATTTTCTTTACAAAAATTAGATCCAGTTCAAAACCACACATTTTCAAATTTTCTATTTGAATTCTACTTAACCATGAAACATAATGGAATAGTTTTTTTGCAATTTTATTTATTTTTCGCTCTTATTTAGATAATATAAATGAATGTTTAAAAATCCAGACATAATTCTATACAGTTTATACTTTATTCTGAAAAGTTTTCCAAAGTGGAAGTGCTAGGTTTTGTTTCTTACCTCCTCATATGTACTCGAATACCTACTTAGTATAGAAAGTCTTGCAAGCAACATTATCATGCTGCCTTAGGACAAGGACGTTATTAAGTGTTCCAGTTAACAACACCAACATAATCAAGTAGGCGGATAGCCGTAGGCTCCGAGCACACCTGGGCAACCCCGCGACTGTGGTCATCTTTGTTTCGCATAAAGATGACTACTGCGCGGTAGACTGAGAGAAATCACATGCATGAAATGTGCTTTTGATAGATGTTCTTCGTAGACCTGGCGTAGGTAAATGCGGCAATGAGATCTGCCGCTATTTTCGATTACCAATGCTGCTGCAACCAAGACCAATTGGCCAAGCATCGATCCTTTTCAAGACCGTTTCAAAAGCTGAATTACTTACACGAAAATGCAGAAAGTATACTGCATTACTTTTTAAAATAATTTCACTTAATTCACCAAGTGCATCTGCATAATACATACAATAAACCTGCGACTATGATTTATCATCATCATCATCATCATCATGTCAGCCTTTAGAAGTCCACTGCTGAACATAGGCCTCCCCCAAAGAGCGCCATGACGAGCGATATTTTGCCACCTCCATCCATCGACTTCCTGCGATGGCTACAATGTCGTCGGTCCATCGTGTTGACCATGATTTTATCTATGATTGGTCACAGATATATTATAATTAACACTATAGACAACATTAAAAAACCTCGCAGTCACAGTCATAACAATTTTCAGGTAAGCCATGTTATATATCGATCGCAATTATTTTTTATCGGCATATTGTCTAATGATGGTCGCTTCAGGGGCGGCGCTTTCATTTAATAGTCGAGTGGTCGCTTAGGTGTGTTCGAACTTTGAAGCCATCACAACTTGTCACATAGAAAGTCGAGACAAAGGTTGCCATGTCGTATCATGATCATGACTTATTTGCGTAACTCATATTATAGTGTTCGATGACAGTTGTGCAAATAGGTAACTGGAGGCACAGATCAAGTGTGCGAAGCATATTTAATTTTGGACCAGTTATTCATGATTTCTAGCCTTAAGCGAGACTCAACCTTTCATTCTCTTTAATGTGCGCGTGTTTAATACTCTGCATATTTCGGAAATTAAGTGCTAGTAGTTAAATATTCTTAATATAAGTTAAATAAAAACTGCTGGGATGCACAGATCAAGTCTGCAAAGTTCCAACATTTGATCTAGTTATTAATGATTTCTAGCCTTTGCCGAGACCCTTTCAGTCTCATAGTAATTATGTAGGGTGAGGATAGAGATGTGTGTGTTTGCTTTAGTGAAAAACAATTAGTATCATCTTGTAGCTCAATTTTCGAAACTGCAAAGCAAAAAAAAAACGGACGCATCTTAAGGTCAAAATAAGACAAATTATACGACATTGTTCTCGCTAAGCAGCGTTAATGCTGAGATCATAATTATATTAAAAACTGTCGTAGCTCTGAAAGCAAAAAAGTATATTCTAAATAGAAGGAATTCACTAAAAATACTAACACCAATCTTGGTTAAACGTTAGTTAACTTGATAATATATTTTGTAATGGTTTAAATGTTTTGAGTGATTCAAATGTTGGTCAAAACTCCGGCAGTGTATTTACCTCCACAAGCGATCACGTCAATCCTGTCCACATCGCCACGGTGGACCGCGAACTAGACGCCCTACCTCCGACCGAACCCCCCCCCCCCCCCCCTGGACCTTCGCGAAATCTCGCGCTCAATAAACTCATCCCCGATGAACAATTCGGCTTTAAAGCTCTTGTCCTCAACAAATGCACCGTATCACGGAGCACATTCTCGCGGGTTTCAATAGGGTGATTGTCTCGTGCTTATAGTACAATACTATCTCACCAGCCGGAGCTTCCGCTTTCGTGTCAAGGGCGATCCACCCATCAGAGCCGGAGTCCCTCAGGGCTCCGTGCTGTCTCCACTCCTGTTCATGCTTTACACAAGCGACTTCCCCTGCACTCCCAAAGTAGAGATCGCTCTCTTTGCGGATGACACCGCAATTTATTCCACCGGATGGAAACTGACCCAACTTCAAAGAAACATCCAACGAGCGCTTAGAGCGCTCGTTGGCTGGTTCCGAAAGTGGCAAATAACGGTGAACCCCAAGAATAGCATAGCAATACGTTTCGCTCACGGGGTTAAACGCTATTTTCCAATCGACAACGTCACGGTAAATGACCGACCGATAAAGTGGAAAAGGTACTAACTAAGTACTTAGGAGTCACCCTTGACTATCGACTCAACTTCGGTGAATATATCAACACCATCCACAAAAAGGCGGCCTTTTACCAAGGTCGCCTCGCGCTACTCCTAGGCAGTCGTAGTAAAATGTCCCTTAGAAATAAGGTGACAGTTTACAAAACCTGCGTCCGAGTATATTATTGTCCGAGTATGTCATTGTCAACATACTCGTCCGTAGTATTTGCCTCCCACGTTTCCGTAGAGAAATTTCAGATCCTACAGATATAATAAATTCATCCGCAATGCAGTAGTGCCCCCTGGGCCCTATTTCATAAAACTATAGTAGACTGACAAGTGTCAATCGACAAATGTCAGTCAAACTACCGAAATGCGTTTCATAAAAACCCGACAATTCATTCAATGAATTGTCAAAATATTACTAAATGTGTTTCATAAAACATTAGTAGTGACCGGCAGTCAACCGACAATTGTCTAACAAATGTCAATAGAAAAACGTTTTATGAATTGGCGGTTGCTCAAAAATTACCACGATTTGTAGAATTGTCGTGACAATTGTGACAGCCGAAGCTTTACCCATCACACTACTATGACTGGCATTGTGAAATGCAATATGACTGACAATCATCAGTCCTGTCGTGATTGTTTGTTATATGAAACGCAGGTTTAGCTTATTTGACTAACATTTGTAGTTTTATTATGATTTGTCGCTTTATGAAATAGGGCACTGGTATCAGAGGAACATCGACCTGCATTATGATCTCGAGCTTCCCTCGATCCTTCAATACATGAAGGATACTTCTCGCCACTACTTCGACGCGGTATCCCATCAACCCAACCCTATTATTGTTCAGACATCTGACTACTCGACAGATGGTACAACAGACGCACGGCCTCTCCGTAGACGCTCTAGAGACATCTTAAGAGATCCAGACGATAAAATCGCTGCCGCAGTGCAGGCAGCGATAGAGTCGTCCAACCCGTCCTCACCAACAACAAAACAACAACAACACTCTTAGACACAGACACCGACATCGCCGGTGAGGTCGAAGGTCCCGTAATTAAAGTCGGTTCTATTCGCCTTCGAGTTTCTTGCCGATTCTTCTCGAAGGTGTATTCCGAATCGGTGGTCAGTTATGTAAATAATGCGTGCGCCTTCTGCGTCACGCATTGCGGCGGAGCGCTTTCGCGAGAGGTCAGTTATAGACCAACAGCATATATCCTTACAAAACATAACAATAATCACAGATAATAATAATTACATATCAAATTGACAGTTGAAAGCTACCAAGTTGGTAAGTACTACCCAATTAAGATAGGTAAGATCACCAATTAATGGCACAAATGTATAGTACGTACAAAAGGAATTTTTGTTACATTTTTGATAGAGGTGATAAAGGTCACTTGCCAACGAATCATGGTTTTATTTTTATATCAGTAGGTATTTTATTTCAACTTTTTAAACAAGATCATGATGTCTGTGACCTTTTCAAAATAGTAAAGCTTGACCACTTAACAGGTTAGGTATTAGTTTACATAAGCATGATACATTAGTTACCTACGTATTAGAAAAAAAGGATATTTCTCTTGTAAATAACAAAAAATATAAACAAATAAAGAGACAATCTGAGACTGGTGTTTTTTTCTCTAGTATTCAAATGCAATATTTGAGCCATATTGAAACATTACTATGGTGTGTGTACTACAACTGTAAGACCCAACATCAAAACAACTAAATCAATTTTTGGGCTTGATTTTTGATAAACCAAATAGAATCAAAAATCAATTCCACAAAATCGTTCCATGCAACTTGATCGATATTTCACATTCTGGAAACATTTAGCAAACCGAACAAACCATAGCTTTTTTGGATAATTTGTGTACGTTTTTAAAACATTTTATTTCCATATTTTTATTTATTCTATTCGCAAAATTGTTTGCAGAACACAAGTACCTTTTTTCTTCGAATGTGTTTTTTGCCCTATTTTTCGATGACATAGTCACTTACTCAAACTTTTTTTTTTTTTTGTCAAGTTTGAGTGTGCTGGTTATTCATCAAATACAATAAAAAAAAGGTAACTTAACTTACTGAACTAGAACTTTAATGCTATTTTTTACTAAACCTGATTTCATAGAGGTCTATCCTCCTCTCTAGATTGCCGGCGCTTGTTGTTTGTCGTATGAGTTAGTGCTGACCTCTGGTGTCACAGTTTGTCAGGCCGCCCGAGGGCCTCTGATATGGCTTAACGACTGCTATTAATCAATACCAGCTTAGACCGACAGCTTAACTTGCCCTCCGAAGCACGGAGCGATGGAAAACCTCATATAACTTAGAAAAGTCATTGGTGCGGACCGTAGGACCGTACCTGCTATCATTGGATTGTAAGTCGCACTATTGAACCGTAAGGCTACCATCGCTCTATCCCTGTGCTTACTAGGAAGTCAACAGTCAATAGTTCATCAACAGCCTGCATTAGTCCACTGCTGGACATAAGCCTCTCCTAATGCGCGCCACTGAGCCCGATCTTCGGCTCGTTAGTGGCATGCCTCTCGAATTTGTGCAGGAGTATGTCTACCTAGGACAAACTCTTATGTTGGGCAGAAACAACGCTGAGAAGGAAGCCGATAGGCGGATTTAGCTGGGCTGGGCAGCATTTGGGAAACTTCGTCATGTTTTCTCGTCACCCATCCCATAGGGCCTAAAGATGAAATCTTCGACCATTCCTACCAGTAATGACATACGGAGCCGAAACGTGGACACTATCTGTGAGAATGGTCCACAAATTCAGGTCGCTCAGCGAGCTATGGAACGGGCTATGCTCGGGGGAAGAACCGATAAGATAAGAGATAAGATAAGATAAGAAATAATTTATTCTGACAAACTGTACAAAGCAACACATAAATCAACAGAGAAACTTAACTAAAAACAAGCAACTAAGCACCTGTGTACAAAGATCGCTGCCATGTACAGTGCTGCCAGAAAAGGTCTGAGCTCAGCAAAAAAGCTGTGAATGAAAATCCACAGCGCTGATTTTCAGCTCAGGCCATTGGTGACGCGCGGACTTTTTTAAATTAATAAATATAAAGTAAGTACACAAATATATAGAAAATAAATATAACTATACTAACGGGTGGGGTAGACGAGTTCATGAGTGGAGACCACGTATAGGCAAATGTAGTGTAGAACGCCCTCCAGCCAGCGCAGTGAAAGCGATACTTTCTTATAAACGAAGTAAAACCTATTAAAATACATGGTTCTAATGAAGAATAAAATATTCTTATATTACTAGACAACTACATTTTATGCCTACATAAAACTACTTAGTATTTTATTGCCAAACGTATGTTTAGCAAACTAGTTCTTCGCTCTGTGGTCGCTGCACTTTCCCGTTTTTGTGTTACACATACAGAATATACTATGAATTAAAAAAGTCTACATTGAAAGTTTATTTGTGTTGACAATAGTTCCTTTAAAGGGAAATTTTTAGTGACATGTGCAAATTAAAGTTCTATAGACTTTTGGGAAAGCATGATTTAATGTTACTAAGAGCAAAGTTGCACTTGTAATTATATAATACTAATGTTCCCGCCCGCGACTTTGTACGCGCGGTCTACTGTTTATCGCGAAAAAAATAATCCTATTTTCTTAGAGGATATTAAACACCAATGCAATTGTAGGTATAGAATGCTCTGGATGGTTTTTGACAGACTTACTCCGGGATAAAACTATCCTATGTTTTATTCTAGGTTGTATGCTGTCTCCATTCTAAATTTCATCAAAATCCGTGTAGTCGTTATCGCGTGAAAGCTCCCCAAACAAACAAACAAACAAACAAACAGACAACGTTTCACTTTTATATATTGGTATGGATTTATTGCAGGTTTGGACTAGCAAACGACACGAATCTACTTTAAGATTCTGAATCATGTGCAGTCCAAAGTCTATTTCTGACAACTCACTCATTGCTTATTAAAATACATTAATAATTTAATGCATTCAACCTTGCCTTATGTGTTAGAGAGAGGTGATCAAGGCGATAGTCTTGGGAACAATGTGCTGGTGTGGGCAACTCTAACGTTTTTGTTTTCGTTGGTGGGTGCGAGCACGAATTGCGAATTGATGCAATTTCTATTCATAGCATAAGCTCCGTAACTTGTAAATAACGTCCAGCGATCCTGTGTCAATCTCAGAAGGCGTTTTAGTGATGCTGTATTACTATCCAGATAAATATAAATAAATAATAATAATAAATCTAGTGGCCTGTTATTTCGAAAACAAAACAGGTTAACAAAATTTATTATTATTATTTCGTAAACAAAAAGTAAAACCCGACTACGGCCGATATCCTATGACAAAATACGGTATAAAACATCCTATGACACTCTTGCGATGAAGACGAATCGATTGATACCTCGCTTGTCAAAATCGGACCAAGTTTTTAGTTTTGTACACATACGTCCTTTGACTTGCAGTAGTCGGGTAAAAATAATTGCATGCCACTATTTCTGAAGACGAATCGACTGACACCTCGCTCGTCAAAATCGGAACAATGGGGGTGACGCTATGGTGGAACATCTACATATGAACATACATAAGTACATACATAGAATGTTAACTTCAATTAGCGTTCCCTTGCATCGCCGTAGTCGGAGGATAAACGATGCAAGCCTATGGATATCGGTATAAGGCAATCTCCACAAAGTTTGATTTTGATCCGACTTGTATTTTTTAATGAAACGGAAACTTGCGCACTACTCTGAGAATGTCTCAGGCATTCATTATTATAAAACTTAGATCAAATATTGTTTTCTTACGGTTTGTGTCTTAGAACCAGTTTCTGAACTGTCACTATGCTTGCACTACAGACGTTCATTTTAATACTTCCTTTATGAATCCTCTTCAAGATTATACAAATTATAAAGCATTTTGGAGATCTGACTCCATGGAAAATTGGTGTGTTTAAGCAGCTGTTAAAAACGATAATGTCAATGTCTTCTCGTGTTGGACTTTTAAGGTGGCGATAAATTTGAACATTCACTTGTAATGAGCGTTCTAGCGAATGTTACATGATAGGTAAAAGCTCACATGAAATAAATAGGAGCGTTCTAACGAACATTCTAGTGAATCAACAAAAAATTGCTTTGAGCATTTTGCCGAGCCGTAGCTTCCGCTTCCGCCGCGCACCGCACGCGCCGTGCCACAGCCGTCTCTCTTTCTGTCAAAGAATATATATTTTGACGAGCATTTATATGAGCGTTCGCTAGAATGATCGACGAAATGTTCGTACCGACGATAGGCTCTATACGTTGTTGAGTTCGATAAAATTTAAAAACGGCGTATGCTCATTGTTCTTTTACAAGTGCCAATGCTCAGGTTTATCAGCACAGAACCTTTAGTTACTAAATAAATTAAATTTCAAAAAATTCCGTCTTAGTCGTCCTTTGATATAACTAAATTGAACAAGTTGTTATTCGCTATTTAGTACATCATCATCAGCCCGTATTTTTCCACTGCTGGACGTAGGCCTCTCCTTATGAACGCTACTGAGCCCAAACTTCGTCACCGCATCCACTCGCTACCAGCCAACTTTCACAAGTCGTCACTCCAATCCAATGGCTGGCGGGCGCCCTTCACTACGGTTGCCTAAAGGCGGTCTCCACTCTATAACTCGTTTACCCCAACGGTTTTCAGTTCTTCGAGCTATGTCGGTGACCTTAGTTGTCTGGCGGATCACCTCATTTCGGATGTGTCCTTTAGGGAAACTCAAAGCATAGCTCTCTCCATAGCTCTCTAAGCGACCTTAAATTGCGACTCCGTAGGTTATAACTGGTAGAACGCACGCCTTGAAGACTTTCTTCTTTAGGCACTGTAGTATGGACGACGAGAGGACCTTACGTAGTTTACCAAATGCTGCCCATCCCAACTGAATTGCCTTATCGGCTTCCCTTTCGTAGTTGTTCTTACCCAATTGCATAGTTTGTCCGAGGTAAAGATATTTATGAATACCTTCAAGAGGTGTCCCCCTTGAAGCTATTCATAAATATCGTTCACAACGATCGGTTGCGGGGTAATAAGGTCGTTAAACATAACCATGGTTTTATCCATGTTCATCCCGAGACCGATACCTACGACTAGAGGCGTGAGCTAGGTTGGTCAGTATTTGCTGGAGATCCTGCAGCGACACCGCCATAAGGACTATATCATCGGCGAAATTGAGGTGCGAGATTTACTTTAGTACGCGTTACTTTCCAGTCCAGAGTCCTAAGCATATCCTCCAGGGTGTTAATGAACAGCTTTGGGGAAATAACATCCCCCTGTCTCACTCCCCTGCGCAGCTGGATAGGTTTAGTCTGCCGGTTCTGGACATGAATGGACATAGTCGCGGCATCATACAAGCATCTCATCACCTCGATGTATCCAGTCCGCTTGACAACACTGCAAAGTCTTCAGAACCGCCCAGGTTTCAACGGAGTCAAAGGCCTTCTCATAGCCTTCAATAGTTGGATGTTGTTCATGGTCCCAAAATCCCCTCCAAACCCAGCCTGCCCTGGAGACTGAAACTCATCAAGCCTTCTCGCACGTACCAATTTAGTACATACCAATATCCAATTAAAAGTCTTTCACCCAATTTAAGTTAGTTTATGTATTATTCATCATAACTGTGTTGATATTTCTACAAATAATTACCGAAGTACTATACATATATTCTTGATACACTTACGAGTTTAAGCATTTAATTGGTTCGGCGCCAGTAACCACAGCAATTATTTTTTCCAGCGATGAGACTTAAAAACCAATGTCAGGGTGACGAGCGCAGTCCGGTGATGCGCAAGATTTTGCAACCAACGTTATGGGTGGCGGCACTGCAATAAAACTGTCATGTCAACTTATTTGAATTAATATTAATTTTCATTCCACAATTTTCAAAATA
Organism: Alsophila aescularia; assembly: GCA_946251855.1. Lineage (NCBI taxonomy): Eukaryota > Metazoa > Arthropoda > Insecta > Lepidoptera > Geometridae > Alsophila > Alsophila aescularia. The sequence continues at coordinate 13,907,485 of OX276375.1, read as the reverse complement.
ACAATTTAAAAAAACTACCATAAGGAAATAGATATCCCATTCATCTCGAACGGACGTACTTAGCGAAGCATGACATATAAAAACCGTCTGTATTTCAACGCAAGAATAATTAATGTTATCCGCGTCTATTGTGGCGATCTTCACACTCCGCTGCGATTTCAATGTCAGCGATAATCCCTGGATTATTGCTGTGTGGCATTCAGGAAAGAAAGTAGGTACGCTGATATCATTGAGCACTATTAACATAAATCTCTCATTGTTTGATGATGTAGGACATCTTATTGTCACTTTTATATTTGTAATTTAAATATGTTTTATTATAATATCTGACATATGAAAAAATTCTAAAGAATTAACAAATATGGAAATCAAGCAGCAAAACTAATAAAAACGAAAAATCAAAACTTGGTATACAGGTTAAACGAATTTATAAAATTTTGTAGTCGTCGAGGATTTTTGATTGGGAAGCACTTCCCCCAAAAAAGGGCAAAAAGGGGCTACTGAATATCTCCGCCTTATTAAATCCGATTTCAATGGTTCTTTTTTTATTTGAAAGGTAGTAACTTTACGTTAATTTCATAAAAAATTGGTGAAGATCTGATAAGGATCATCGGCGAGAAGATTTTCCACCCCCTCACCCCGACCCCTTGAAGTTTATGCGTCTTAAAAAGCGTAACAACAAAGTTTAGTGACATTTCAGAACGTTTTTCAAAATGACTTAAATATGTTTTTTGCGTTTTCAACCCCCACATAACAGACAATTCGAAAAATTTGAAAAACTAAATCGACTATTAAAACCATATAATTATCGAATCTGCTCACAAATATTCACGAGAATCGGTTTAGAAATGCGACCTGTAAAGGAGAACAGCCGGACATCCGCTGGCCGGACATACGAAAGTATTTTTCCCAAGCTAAAACGGGGACGCTTCGCTCTTCGCGCTCGCTAGGTCAATAACCGCTACAATAAGTGTATGAAAAGATTTAAAAACTTTTTTTTTTGTTTTTTTTAATCTTTGTTATCACTTGATTAATCTGTGTGTTCATTGTTTTTTTTTGTCACAATAAAGATATGTCTATGTCTATAATCAATATAAGTAAAGTGAAAAAAATATTGAACCCTATCGATTGGTGTCTCATTCGATAGGTCTTTTAGAATCATAAAATATAATAAAATCGTTTCATTGGCCGTTTTTTTTCTATTTGGTTCGTTTACGAAATATTCGGCTCTAAAGTGACCAATTTGCTTGAATTGCATGTAAAGCTTTTTTTATACACTTTATTTCTCGTTAAACCGAATATACTAACAATCTAGAATTAGTTTACGAGATGTAGCTGACCAAGTCAGACCAACTTTGTTGGCATAATGTACGTACAAAATACTGGACCGATTGCAATGCGGTTTTCATAGTTCAGTAGCTTAGGATCCTGGCCACGAAACCCTAAGTGTACGCGTGTTTAATACTTGGCCGAATTTCGTACTTTGTCGTAGTAGTTGGTGTGGAGAAACTCAACAGGAGAAACTTTTTAGATATCACAGATCAGAAATATGTCTTGTACTATTATTTATTCTGTGGATATGTTAAGATAACTACAGAGGTCTAAAGTGATCTTATTAATGCACCATGCACTATCGCAACACTATCTAAAGGAAAATATTTTATTGAGTTCACTGAACCTGCAGTATATCGAAAACATAAATCATCTTTGTTCTTATTTACAAAGTAAAAAAACACCAGCTTAAAACAATTGGTACCCACTACCCAGACATACCTGTCCAATTCACCTTTAAGCTGATCTTACACGATCGGACGCATATGCCAGATACCTGAAAGCTGCCCGAGTGACTGCCAATCATGCATTGAGTAACTGGGACACTGTCAATAATATCCACTGGATGCAACAACGCATACACTCTAAAATTTACCTTTACACTTACCAACGTAAAGGCTACAATTCCATGACACTTGCCCGTAATATAGAAGGTGTGTTTTTAATATGTGCACAGCAAGAATGTTTAAACAAAGACGGATTCCACACCGCCAATTAAATCGAAAGTGAAGCATCCAAGATATGCCGATCCGCTCGTACGTTCCAGGCTCACGCACACTCATACACCATGTTATGCCGCCGAATTCTGTCAAGCTCTCACGGAAAATCAATGACTTATGATGACATTGTGTATCAACAACAATACACCCACGCACACATAAGCAGCCGCCATTTGCTATGCTTCATTTGTTCAGCGGTGTAGACTCCGTATTTTTTTAAACCTTCTTGGTGTACAGTATAGATTGTCGGTACAGCTTACGACAAAGGAAAGTGGTTTATCTCGTTGGCTGATTGAAAAAACTTGTCAACGAAAATGTTAAATGTGTCGCTGACCTGTACCTATTTGCTTTGCATATAAGTTTTACTACGAGCAGCTATTACCCGACTACGGCGATGCAAGTGAAAGGTAATGAAATCAGCATTCTAAGTACTCGTATGTATGTTTAGATGTAGATGTTCCACCATAGCGTCGCCCGTATTGGTCCGATTTTGACAAGCGAAGTAAAAATCGATTCGTCTTCATGTATATAATGTCATAAGCTAATTTTTACCCGACTATGGCGAAGCAAATTAAGGGTTATGTGTTCAACTAAAAACTTGGTTCAATTTTGACAAGCGAGGTATAAATCGATTCATCTTCATCACAAGAGGGTCATAGGCTATTTTTTACCCGAACGTAGTCAAATTTTAGTCATAGAACTTTTTTTGTTCAATTGTTCTATGTCTTGTTGTTCTATTTTATCTATTTTATCTTACTTCTTATCCGAAATTGCATTAAATTAAAAGAAATACTTACCTAAGAAATAACTATCGCTATGAAATCACTACATTATTCGTAGTACTTATACCTATTAATATATACAGCTAGTTGCGCCCCGCGGCTATGCCCGCTCCTCATTTTTATCCTTCCTCATGATGTACACTATTTCTTTGTCAAATTTCATCAAGATCAGTTCAGCCGTATAGTCATGAATAGGTAACAAACAGACAGAGATTCGAGTTACTTTCGCATTTATAATATTAGTGTGATGTGATGACCAGCAAAATATTGTTGTAATACCTATGTAATATATATATATTACAATAAATGCATAGCTTTCGTCCGTGACTTCGTCCGAGAGGACTACCGTTTTTTAGCGAAAAAAGCATCCTATGTTGACAAACTTGTTATTATTTCGTTTTTATGGCAACCATTCCTTACAGCGAGTAATCAACATTTTTCAGATTTCCCGTGGAATCTTACCATTTTCCGGGATAAAAAGTATCCTATGTTTTATTCCAGCTTATACCCTAGAATAAAACATATCATACATCATATCAACATATCGCCATTCCAAATTTTATCAAAATCCGTCCAGCCGTTATCGCTTGAAAGCTCCCTAAACAAACAACCAAATAGACAACGTTTACTTTTAATATTGGTGTGGATATATTGTAATATTAACAAAATCCAGAAGTCCTCGTACCGAAGATACGTTTTCCATAATAACTTAATAGATATAACCGTTTTAAGTACAGCACGAAATTATTGTGAATAATTGAATTTAATTGTCTGTCTACAGAAAACCGAGCAAGAGCGAAACCACTTCGCCGCTGCATTAACATGCAGAATCACTTTATTTCAACGTATCTTTTGTTATAACAATTAAGTGTTTAACCCATCATTTAATCAGACTTCTGCAATTCTCCAATTATAAAACAACTATAACTGCAATCTTGATCATTAGTGCAAGAAACAACAAAGCAAAGACACTGTCTGTATCTGATGATGTGTACTATATATATATATATATAAAACCTCCATTGTCTTGGGCCTTGGGAACCACAACCTGTCCCCCAATGGGAGCGTTATACTTGGGACCTCGTGTATTGATGAGCGTAACTGTTGTTTGTGAACTCGGTTCTGTAAAGGTCAAAGAGAACCTTTGCATGAAGAACCTCATCACTTTTCTGTTCGTTCACTCAGTTATATCAATAACTAGTTTTCCCGCCCGCAACTTCGTACGCGCAGATTTCTGTTTATCGCAAAAAAAGCATCCTATTTTCTTCTAGGATAATAAAAACCAATGCAAAAGTAGGTATAGGTAGGTAGGTAAGTAGGCAATGGTAAAGTAGGTAGGTAGGTAAGTAGGTAGGTGCTCTTGATATTTTTTGACAGACTTGTTATTTCGTTTCCATGGCAACCACAGACCATTCTGTGATGGCAACCGTTCCTTACAGTGTGTAATCAACATTTTCCAGTTTTCCTGCTTAAACTTTCAATTTTCCGCGATAAAAAGTATCCTATGTTTTATTCTGCGGTATAAGCTGCCTCCATTCTAAATTACATCAAAATCCGTCTAGCCGTTATCGCGTGAAAGCTCCCCCAAACAAACAAACAAACAGACAACGTTTCACGTTTATATATTGGTATGGATTACAAGTTTTTGTCCGTAGTGAAATCTAACAAGACGATTTTGACCCACTTTTGCGCCCCATATAGATAGATAGATTAACTCTTTATTGAACACCACAAGAACAACGAGAGATTATATCTAAAAATACAGTTTAACAATGAGTGGCGTCAGAGTCAGTGGAGTCACAAGGGGCGGTCTTATTGCTCAGAGCAATCTCTTCCAGTGCACGGAGAGGAATAACGTGGTGGTCAGGGACGGTGGTTTTCAGTAAATAAATGAATAACATGCCCACACCATAAAATATATAATAGTAATGCAATTTACCAAAAAAAAAACTATAATTATTTATATTACTAATATCAATAGATATTAGTAATATAAATAATTACGTATACAGAGTGGACTTTTGAGACGGGACAGTAAGGGAAGGTACCTTAACCGTTATAGTTACATGAAACGACCATCCATAACTTTTTGAAATATTCTGAACTGCATTCACAGATTTTGAAAAAATTACAGTTAGCAAGCAAATGGAATACACAAACATTTTTATTGATGCCAATCGATCCTGTTTCTTATAAGGATCAAAAGTCTCTATTACCAGGATTGATTGGCATCAAATAAGTTTTTGTATAACATTACTATTTTCTTTCTGGCTGTAATTTTTTACAAAATCTATGAATGCAGTTCAGAATATCTCAAAAAGTTATGGATAGTCTCGTAGGAACGTTTTCCTGTAACTATAACGGTTAAGGTAACATGCCCTTACTATCCCGTCTCAAAAATCCAACCTGTATATACACAAATAACAACAGAATTGTAACTAAAACTTTTACATGATGTTTAAAGACGTTGAGTGAAGGTGTGCGTAATATCTACAGAGAGCATTCCACAATCGAACAGCTTCGACTAAAAAGGACCAATCATAGAAATTAGTTTTGTGTGTTTTGTCTTTAAGATAAGATTCTCTGATGACGTTAGTCATATATTTATAAGCATAGCTTTCGTTTGGGAACTAAGTTCTGTAAAGGTCAAGAGAACCTTTGCATCGACGACCTCATGATTTTCTTCTGTTCTACCACTTCTGCTAATATTTTGAAAATTTAGTTAACCGTAGTGAAATCTAACACGGGGATTTTTACCCACTTTTCGATGTTCAATTATACTGAAAATTTGGATGCTCACGTCATACTGATGGTATTAAGCATAATATTTTGACGTCTATCACTTGATAGTAAAAAGAAACGTGTGAAATTATCACTTTCTGAATAGCAGAAGAACTTTGTTATTTCAAGTTCGCTTCAGAAAACCTAACCATATTATTATGTATCTTTTACAAAGAGAAAACTAGTCATAGCTGTAAAAGAAATATATAGTTTTGTAATTATAATGTAATCACCTACTGTCTATAATTATAATTCCAACAAATATAAAACTCATTTCCAAACTAGTAGGTACTTATGTAGTTTAATTTCAATTCAAACCCAAGAAAGGTTATTCGCAGACATAATATTTTAAATTGCTTTAGAATGTGTTTCGCACGTCGGCGCACGTGACACCAATCGTGAATAATTATTATTTTGTCGCCATAAATTTAGCATTTAATTGTGTCTACATTAAGTAACATATAAAACTTCACATGACGACCGGTTGGCCGAGTGGCTAGTGACTCGCAACCAACGTCGTGGTTTCGTATCCCGCAAGATGCAATCATTTGTGTGATGAACAGAAATGTTTGTCTCCTAGTCATGGATGTAATATTCATATCTATGAAAGTTTATCCGTTATCTAGTGCCCATAGTGCAGGGTGAATCCTAGTTTGGGGGTAGGTAATTGGAAAGAATTGTAAAAACAAACAACAAATCGAGTAAATCCGCTGAACCTAGTTACTTATTAACCTGTACCATTAACGCTGTGAGGCTAGGATTTGTAGGCTTTGGGTGCAGGATGACAACAAATCGAGAGAGGTGGCGAGACACCATGAGCCGAACTACACTAGCCCCAGAATACCTATACTACATGAAGACCACGACCCTTTTGACAAGATCGAAACGACTAAGGATAGATAGAATATTCATTATCGCACACAAAAAAAAATAGGCTTACTTAATGTTAGCAAGCATTATTTTCCAGTTAAACTCGGTGTATTATGTTTTTTAGTGCGGAATAGGGCGTATTTTAATTTGGAATGTCTAATAGATTCCTAACAATTATACTCGTATCAATACTACCTATTATTATAAAGGAGAAGAGACTTTAAACATGGTTGTTCTTTAAATCTCGTTTGTTTGGGCAGCTATATGGTCGCGAAGCTTGCACGTTTGTAAAGTAATCCACAACAACATATAAAAGTGAAACGTTGTCTGTTTGTTTGTTTGTTTAGGGAGCGCCAAAACGGCTGATCCAATTTTGACGAATCTTTGTTGATAGGTTCTGTACTATATAGAGACCAACATTGGATACATTTATCTCGGAAAATGATAAGTTGCCACGGAAAAACTGGAAAATGTCTTTACTCGCTGTAAGGAACGGAATGATCATTCGTTGCCGTGTAAACGAAATAATAATTTGGTCCGTCAAAAAGCATCAAGAACGTTGGTGCTGTACTTTTGCATTGGTTTTTAATATCCTAGATGAACATAGGCTGCTTTTGTTTAGCGATAAATGTAACCTGCGCGGATGAAGTCGCGGACGAAAGCTAGTCAACTCATAAAAATATATCAGTATTATGATGAAAAATTGTAAGTGACTGTGAACTCAGATTACAAAACACCGGTTTAACCCATGTTAAACAATTGCTCTGTGTGTCACACAGCGGATGTGTAACTCTCATTATCACTATGCCAGATAGCTTAACAATTTTATTGATTCAACAAAATAATATTAACAGAAGTGTCAAATTTTGCACTAAACAGATCATTCTGATTTTCATTAGTAGAATCCCACAGTAGAAACTAATGAAAGCATTGAAAAGATTTCCATCTTTCATCTCCTCCAAACTACTACAAAAGAAAAATAAAACTTAATCTGATTTAGTAGTTCATCATCATCATCAACAACCTTTATTAGTTCACAGCTTTTGGCCTTTTCAAAGGCTGATACTGAGCCTGATATCTTCGGCTCTTCTCTTGTCTATTGAGACTTAGAAGCTATTTCAGTTAGTTTGTTAAATGGCTATACCCGGTGGACCATGATGATGAATGATCAGGATGATGAAAGTATCCTTGTGTTATTCATTATCAGATTATATCTCTCCACTGCTGGACTTAGGCCTCTCCTAATGCTCGCCACTGAGCTCGGTCTTCAGCTCTCCTCATCCATTTTCTGCCAGCCGCTTTTCGCAGGTAGTCACTCCGCCTGGCCATAGGGCGTCCTATACTACGGTTGCATAAACGTGGTCTCCACTCGAGAACTCGTCTAATCCAACGGTTATCGATTCTTCGGGAAATGTGACCAGCCCACTGCCGTTTCAGCTTGCTTATCCTTAGAGCTATGTCGGTTAGCTTAGTTCTCTGTCGGATATCTTCATTACCAATTACTATTACTAATTTTCCAGGACCTAAAACATCTATATAATACCAAATTTCATCAAAATCTGATCAGCTTGCAGTGCTGAGAGGTAACAAACTAGCTTTTATCATAATTAGTAGGATTACTTATGTATAATTAACATCAAGTTTAGGTAAGATAGTTGTTTTTTTGGGTTTTCTGGTAGTTAACTTTTTGAGCGAAAGCTCTTGTTAATAATTTTTATCTGGTAAGTGTTTCGATAGTGACTATCCATCTGAAAAGCTTTATTTTCTCTTTCTATAGCTTATAAGCTAAACACAAGTTTTTTATGTTTCTTTGTGTCATATACATACAAATGGAATAAACAATACAAGTACATATATCCATACCAATATATAAAAGTGAAATGTTGTCTGTATGTTTTTTGTATGTTTGTTTGTATGGGGAGCTTTTACGCGATAACGATTGGACGGATTTTGATGAAATTCTTAATGGAGATAGCTTATGCCCTAGAATAAAACATAAAATACTTTTTATATCGGAAAATATAACAATTTTTAACGAAGTAAAAGATTTGTGTGCTATATAGGATAGAGTTTAGTTGCCTTTTGTACCTAACGAAGACTCTAACGTCTATTGACTATGATTGCACAGTGCAGTACCTAATTAATTCGATCTCAGTAACATCGAAGAGTTTACGTGTCGATTTTTATCCGATAAGATGAAGGCAACAAGGTACCAGGAATTAAAATTCTGCACATGTTTAAGACCTAGGTTCCACCTATGTAATCTAAAGAAAAATATACGTACACCAAATTACACAATAATGTTGATGGTGTAACTGAGACTAACGAAAGTGTTTGCAATAATACAGTTGAAGAACTTAAAGCTACATAAATGTGAATGTTTATAGATAATTTAACAAGCATCTATTACAAAGTTGCACTGTTAATTACCAGTACAAGTATCATGTGCAATGAGTCGCCGTTCACTTCTTTAGCCTGTTCTCAGAGGTATCCAATTTAATCTATTTGTACTTATATATAACTAGCTTTCCCGCGCGCGGACTACTGTTTATCGCGAAAAAAGTATCCTATGTTCTTCTAGGATATTAAAATCCAATGCAAAAGTAGGTATAGCACCAACGCTGTTGATATTTTTGACATACTTGTTATTTCGTTTCCATGGCAAACGTTTCTTACACCGAGTTAGCAACATTTTTACAATTTTCCGCGATAAAAAGTATTCTATGTTTTATTCCAGGGTCTAGGCTATCTCCATTCCAAATTTTATCAAAATCCGCCTAGCCGTTATCGCGTGAAAGCTCCACAAACAAACAACGTTTATATATGACGGCCAGTTGGTCTAGTGGCTAGAGATTCGAACCCGCGACCGTTCGATTTCGTACCTAGGTACGAAATCGAACGGTCGCGGGTTCGAATCCTGCAAGGTGCAATCATTTGTGTGATGAGCTTTCTGCTCATCACACAAATGTTTGTTTCCGAGTCATGGATGTAATATTCGTATCTATGTATGTTTATCCGTTATCTAGTGCCCGTAATACAGGGTATCCTAGTTTGGAGCTAGGTAATTGGTGTGGAATTGTCCCGAATATTAAAATATATTGGTATGGATTTATCGATTTAGATAAACATATTCTTAATGAAGATAAATGCCTAAGTCAAAAATAAAAAAACAATAACTTCACATCTCGCTTTCCCGCCAAAAATTAAACTTCCCATGTTCATGCCAGCACTTCCAAAATACAAGAATTGACACGAAGTCAAAGCAACTATTGTTACCCGACTACGGCGAAGGAAAAAGGAGGGTTATTATTTTAACTGGTATGTATGTATGTATGTTCATCTGTTCCTTCATAATACTACTTACTCTTCATAATTTGGCAAAATGAGGTATCAAATATAAATAAATATAAAAAGTTATAAATATAAAATGAGGTAGGTTGGAAGCGTCTTCATCGTCCGTTGGGCTTCAGTCACTCTGCTCCACGCCTATTGTTTTCAAATGAATAAATGTACATACTTTGACTCCACTAAGCTCCACAGAACTAAAATAAAAATATTTTTTTGCGAAATCGCTCCATGGCAATTTGAGCAACGTAATTGGCAAATAAATAAAACGAAAAAATTACTTGGCAATCAGTGGATTTATTATTAAAAATCACAGCATCAGATTAGCTAATATAAGATATTCAAAAGACTAATTATACATAGTGAATATATATAGTTATACCAAGTACGTAAACATATCTAAAAGACATCTTCAGATTAGAAAATCTTCGTTTTTTTACGGTTTTAGTATAAGAAGACTTTCTAATCTGAAGCTGACTAGCTCACAAACCGAAGACAAAGCAATAAAAAATATGAAAAAATATAATAAGAAAACTTCAAAAGGTAAAAAGTGTAAATGAAATATAAAAAATTTTAAAAATGTATTAAGTAAAAACGTAAAAAGTGATAATTCAATAAAAAAAGAAGTGACATTCATTAAAAAAAAGCCGTAAAAGTTTACTTATTTATGTTCCTTTGCACGAAACCTACAAAACCTCATAACCACATTTTTGTAGGTACCAATTTTTGTTTAATCTTTCTTTGCAGACCTTATTGATTTTCTTGTGGAGTGAAGAGGAACAAACGTACAGGCTTATATATCTATTTAAAAATCAGAATAAATGCTCGGGGAGCGATGACCAAGATTTTATGGATCGGAGTGGCTGAAGCCGTCCGTTGGTTATAGGCTATGTGACATCATATTTAATTGAATATACTATGGTGCCGTGTTTGGTATCAAATGAAAGGGCTTAAGCACATTTCAAAAATATATATATTGTTAGCTGCTGTTCGAATCTTTGCTTGCATGCATCCGATAATTGGGAACAATTTCTACAAAATAATTTAAATCAAATATAAGTTCAAAAACTAATACCCCACAACGGTCTTAGTGAACTAAAATACACATACAGGAATTTTGAAACGTTTTAGAAGTTTGAAACTAGAGCCGTGAGAGTGCGCTTTACTTGGTTTAGAACTGGTAAATTTATTTTCTACATACTCGTAATATTACCAGTTTATTGACATCAATTATTGCAATTGGTTAGGCGATCCCAGACCCCTTACATATCAAAAATCATCCTCCAAAAAGGCAAGTCTTCCTTGTTCTAATTCTGGTTTCCTTCTTTCGTGTCGATGTTTCAACAATAAAGGACTATTTCCGTTGAACAATCGTGTTGAAACGGGTTAAGAGCTTCCAGAAGTCGTCGAACTGCTTAACTCATTAGATCATTCTGTATATCTCTTTTATTAACTTTTCTTTCACTAGTCCCTAAACCAATGAGGCATATTTACAAGCTGATGAAAAAAATACTCTGTTCAAAACGTTTACCTGAATAGTATTGAATGTCACAAAATCTCCTGTCCTTGATTTCGCATCCTCATTTGCGTTCGTTGATTGCATGCTCGTATAATCGGTTTCGAAACGATAGTCTTAAAAGATTTAAGTAAATTGGATATTATGGTTTAACAATACTATAATTATACAAAATCTTAATCTTACTTTCTACTAATTATACAGCATGTCCCAAGAAATATGGTATGAATGAAAATGCGAGGTAGGGGACCCCAAGGCCTACCGGGATCACCAAAGGGAATTTCTGGTTGAAAAGTCCGAAATTCCCCTTCGCAGGGGATTGTCGAGGGGGATTTATGGAATAAGTCCCCCATGTGTGTTCCGTGTTTTTTATATTTTTCGGAGATATTCCGTTTTTTTTTTGTTATATACATATCTAGATTTCATCATATACTTAGTTATTTTGACCAAAACAACACTCGTGTACTTATCATTTTGTTCAGAACAAAATGACCTACGAAGTTTGGTGGACTACAACTAAAAAATAAGTTTTATTTTGTTTGTTAAAAGAACTTTATGATAGCACTGAAACAACTATGGTGCCTTTAGTATTACATGCATTGATACCAATAATGGAAATAACAGCCTTTGCAACTTCGTGATTTTTCAGTGTTGCCTTGTAGGTAGATAAATTAAAGGACATGTATGTTTATGTGTTTGTGTATGATTGTGCGTGCGTAAAAGTGTACGTGGCCCCAAATATGAGTTGTGTTTAATAACGTTTGTATTAAATTAGACACTACAAACTATACCTAAATGTACATTTATAACACATGCCGTATTTTTTTATTTATTTTTGTGAATATTCTTAATTACCTGAAGTCAAAGTACGTTCTAGGCAAAAACTGGCCATGTTCTTTATACGACGAATTTTAAGTGAACTAGAAAAGTGCTTGGATTTTTTAGAGCCCTCCATACTTTGATGGTACATATTGTTCTGAACAAAATTTTAAGTTATTCTTTTATTTTTCTTAATATTTTCTATTATTACAATATTTTTTTTGTGTCATGAAAGAGGGTCACTACTGAATACCAACATACAAAAAAAGGTTACTAGTGTTAGTTTAGTCAAAATACTTTAGATGAAATCTGGAGAGATGCGAAAAAAAAAAAGGATTATCTTTGAATATATAAAAAATCGTGGAACATACAGGGAGGGGGGTGATCCCAGTAGGCCTTGGGGTCTCCTACCTTCAATTTTCATTCATGCCTATCATATTTCTTGGGACACCCTGTAAGGACATTGTTAATACAAGTAACCTTTTAATCCGTTCACCATCTTTTGTACCTCTAATTTTGGTCATTCGGTTCTCAATTGAATGCGTTTTAAATGGGACCCAACTAATTGTAATTACTACATGAAGCAATTTCATTCGTTAAGTGTAATTGGTTTCCTTGAGACAACGAGCGTCTCGGGTTACATCCTACGACCTATTATATAGGTCCTAATATAGGTAGGTATAGGTCACATTACTATTAACTTATTTATAATTGAACGGCTATTTAGTCAGAGTTTTTTAATAAATTAATTATAAAGAGATAAGAAAATAAAAATAAATAAATTGAATTTAAAAATGTAGCATGAAAATATAAAACTTTGGATTTAGATTTTGAAGAGAGAGAAAAAGTTACTTATTCAACTTTATGTTTTTTCCCCCATAAATACGATTTTCAGGCGAAGACGGTAGAAGTAAAACTGCCTAATAAGAAACGATTCACATTGAAAAATCCATGGGACAAGATACTAATGACCCTTTTTATAATCACGTATTGATTTCAAAAAACGCATATCTGATTCTATCACCGGAGGTGTTAATGCACCGTGTATCACAACAGTTAAGCCGAGCTAGTTCAGCGAGAAGAACCGTTGGCTGCGGTCGCGTCGCGGTGTAGACCGACCTTTAAACCTATAAATGCAAAAAAATAAATTGGCTGAATGCGGCCTGCTACGTTAACTTTTTAAATGTTTGTAAAGGAGTTTAGTGCTGTGGCTAGGACGTCTCGATAACGTTATTTTTAATTCGCAGTTATCTAGTGTTTGTTTAGTGAAATACGAAACTGATATCAGCGATGCAGTGTAGATAACATTTCCTCGGTTTGTGGTCGTGCGGTTAACTTCCCGAGGTACTTTTTACTGTTCACATTGGAATGTGTATTTGTTTTAGTTATTGATATCTCTTACCTTCTCATTTTGTGGTTTAAATAGGACACTTTGACGCAATCACTTCATTTTAGAACGAATCGTTAAAAAATGTGTTAACATAATATGCAATAGAATAAATCACGTTTTAATAGATATAAGATTCAAAGTGCTAGCATTGTTATTTTTAATAAGAAATTTATCAAAATAATTCCATAATTTCAAATCTATCTATATAGTAACGACCGGTTGGTCTCGTGGCTAGTGATCCTAGGTACGTGATCGGTCGCAGGTTCGAATCCTGTAAGGTGCAATCATTTGTGTAATGAGCAGAAATGTTTGTTTCCGAGTCATGGATGTTATAATATTCGTATCTATGTATGTTTATCCGTTATCTAGTACCCATAGTACAGGGTATCCTAGTTTGGGGCTAGGTAATTGGTGTAGGAATTGTCCCGAATATATTATTATTATAGTATTATTTAAAGTAAAGCAAAATTATGTCGAAACATAATTAAGGCCCGGTTCTAACACTGTTAGCAATTTTCGATCAATTTTGAACGTCTGTATTGTGTTTTATAATTAACCCAGAACTATGAAATTGGTATCACAACAAAATTTGACATATTATCTCGTACTTTGTGAACACAGAAACATGATTAGTATGAACTCACGCGATAGAAAATAAAATCAAAGGTAACACTACTAAATGCTTAGAATATTGATTGGAAAGAGACCCCGTCACTAACTGATATCAAAATATACCAAGAGAAAGAGCATTATGATTGAGAAAATGGCTAGACACTTTTTAATTTGAATTAAAAAGTGTCTAGCCATTTTCTCAATCATCAGCTTTAGTTTTCCTACAAATAAATAAAAACCTTAAATTTTACTCCCGAGACGTATCATCTTTCCCGCTCTACTTTATCACGTATGAGAGGAACATAAAATTCACTGACACCCGGCCTTAAGAATCAAATTGCGAAATCAAAGCACATCCTTATATAAGTACCTATGTAAAGATATGCTTTGATTTAGTATAGACTAAAAACAATGTTCAGAGCAGTGCAGCTGCAGACCGAAAACGTTACTAAAACGCTTGACTTTGCTCGACCTTGTTGCTCGAGTCTTAAATATTTTAATAATGGATCCAGTTTGACTCAGGTACAAAAAGCATTGAAATTATAATGACTTGGACACAAGTTCGATCGAGGGAAGGCCGGAAATGTTTTATGAATGTCGCACCTTATTGGTCTGATAAAAAATTGTAACCTGTTTTAGTTTGCATGGAAATTGAAAATGTGGTTTATTTTCCAAATAAGTGTGAGTTTACGAGAAAATATTTCATATTCCTTTACCATCGTTTATTCTTTCAAGCTAAGAGAATAAACATAACTTTAGTAAATTATAGCCAATTCAGTAATTAAATAATTATTCATTGAGCAACGCAAAACACAGTCCCATTGATTAAATTCTATCTATCTTATCAGACCGTATCCACCCACTGCAAAGTATAGGCCTCCTCTCGTTCACGCCAGTCTTTCCGGTCTGTGCTAGCATCATCCATTGACCTTCAGCGTACCTCACAATATGGTCTGACCATCGGCCTTGTGGTCTGCCCTGAGATTTAGCCCAGATCTTGGATACTATTTGGTGATTGCCTTTGTCCACCTGTTTTCCTCCCGTATGCGATCTAACAGACGGATGCCTAGCATGGCGCGCTCCATAGCTCGTTGGGCCACTGTTATTTTATATATTATGTGCTCTTTGGTGAGCGGCCACGTTTCGGCACCGATTTTGTTACTTAGATGTCATTTGAAGATGCACAAGTTATTTGATTGTGTAAGTATTAGCTACCACAGATAAAACAATAGTTACTTCGTAACAACCATATATTCTAGTCCTGCAATTCTTGTCCACTTATGGCCATACGTTATCAATTAATCGTAATTGCAAATGTTTCAATCAATGGACTGGTGAACGTGTTGATAGTCATATTAGGTTTAATTGACTTACAAAATTTTAGAAGGTTCTCATGTCGTCCGAATATTTTTGTCACCAGGATTTCATATTCTGATTAGATTTGAAAGGGTGGTCCAATACACATTTCATAAAAAATAGCTTTTAGTATATTTAGTAAATCCATTTAACGTATAATAAGGCCCTTTTTAGGTCCCATAAATTTGGACATAACTTTGACTAATTATTACTTAGTAAATTAATAAAAAAAAACATTGTTACAGACAGCAAATGTAGCCACCATGCAATCAGCTCGCGAATCAAGCAGACAGAAGCGATGCAACAAACGAAGAAACTCCCGCAAGAAGTCACTGTCACCATCCGACTTAAAATGCGTCCGAGACTCAAAATCCGACAGCAAGCTCAACAAGCGGTCCTTATCAGAAGGCTCAGTGAAAGTGAAACACAGAAAAAGTAACATTAAGCGAACTCTTACGCATCCCTTTACCGGTGTGGACGATCTGTGTGTGATAGGCGTGTTCAATAGTGATGTGAAACTCCCTCCGCCTGAGAGTGACGAGTCAAACTTGCCACCGACCAGTAGTGATAGGGATACAGAGGATGATGGAAGGATTGTGCCGAGGCCAGCGGTGTACAGGCCACGGTGGGACTCGGGAAGTGAGATGGACTCTTTGGTGTCAAATGTAGTGAGGAGAGCGGCTAGACGACGCAGGACGCCGGCAAACCCAGGTGAGTTAATGAATACTTCAATCATAAAATAAATCCTTCTAAATCAAATTTGATGTAAAGAGCTCATTCGTAAAGTCAAATAAAAAAGCAAACGAAATACATAGTTATATATTTTAAACGGGACTTAATCGCGCTGAAAACTTAATTTTTATTTATCTCGACGTTTCGATCAAGTTGTCTTCTCGTGACCACGATCACGTGGTCACGAGAAGACTGAAGTAGTGGGTGTCAGCGTCGAGAAGGGTGAGCGTTGTCTCCAACTACCCGCATTTGGTTTTGTAAAAATTCAGAATTGTCACGACACACAACACTAACATCTGCAGATTTCTTCGGTCATAAACCGCGACGCGAACACTTGTTTATCACGGGATTCCATAATGCAGCCAACTTGAAACCATCCTCTCGGTTGAAATTGAGATACTTTTTAATTTCAACCGCTTCACGTACAATCCTGGAGTAGTAGTGACGTTTCGTGAAAGCACGGTAAGTGAAAGGATCTTCGGGTCATGGAGTTCAATCCAGTGATTAGGGCCCTATTCTAGCAAATGCTCAGCGACTGCAGATTTATTTATCTGCAACGAAATACATCGAAATCTTCTACAAAATATGTTTTTCTTAGTTGTACAACTGTATAATTGAAATTAAATTGTATTAACAAACTAGCTGAGCCTACGGCTTTGCCCACATGTTTATTTCTCTGGGTTTCAAGTAACCTGAGTATGTCAGGCCTGTCGCACTCCGCAACAGGTACAAATATTATACCTACACTTCGACGCCGCAATATTGGGGATAATTCAGTAGGCTGCCAAGCGTGCGCTCGATGAGACGCGCGACATTTGCTTAGCAATAAATTAAAAGTTTTTATAAAATTAAAAAGTAATAGATTTTTATTTATGAGTACTAAGAAGAGGCCTTGAAGGTACTGCATAGCATTCGGTCTGACAGGTCTCTTAGAATACCTACCTACTTTCAATACTTACATACTGACATTTTATTACGTAGGTAGCCATTTCTTTTTCACTCGTTATTAAGCATGGAATGCAGACATGCACCTTTATTCATCAAAGTGCAATACCCATTATGATATAATCAACCAATGACATTTAATACATAGGTATCTCACTAAACTTATCGGCGTTCTGAAAACGGTATACCTGTAGCATACCTATAGTAAAAATTAGGTACTAGGTCTATTCTGATAAGAATGTCATTGTATGTAATAGAACAATCAATATTTATAATAATAAGCTAATAAGTAGTAACATAATACATTATTACCTACGTGTTTATTCTTTTGCAATATCCTATGTCATATCATATCACAGAATAATTAATAGTACAAGTACCTAGTTATATCTTACCGAGCGAAAAAGTGACAGAGCGTTTCTGAAACAGTTATAGTAATGGAAGCTCTCGCGCGTGGTGATACGATTAATTCTAGCTTGCACGCGATGGGCGAGCGCCTTGTAGTTGTAGGTAAATATAATTGAAAACGCAGCGCTGTGCGAGTTAAATTGCACTTTATTGCGTTGTAGCGAGAGCGATGTATATGACTTCACTGAGATATTCTTCTGTACTTGTACTATTATATACTCTGTGCCTATGTGTTATTCCAGGACCAAAAGTACCTTTTAGGTACAAAATAGTACTTTCGTTCAGCCGTCAAATATTTTTTTATTGATTGCTCGGCTTCTACTCATCGGGTTGAGATAAAAAGTACGAGTATACACCAGATTTTAAGTCACACAAGATATCCAACATTTGTAAAAATAACTGAACCAATGTAACCCGTATTTTAATTGGTTCAGTTATTTTTACGTGATGCGCATACAGACATACAACACTTAAAAGTAGCTTATTTTAAGTCACAAAGACTACTTATTACTGCTTTATCATAAGTATAGATAAATAAATAAAGTAAAGAGGCTTGTATAACATTCTATTCACATTCACACTTTCTTGTGCACAGGTTCACAGTTAATTTCCTATTTTATTATTTACCTATTTAATTACTTCCTTTAGTTCGGAAAAAAGTGATATATTACGTGTGTGTGTGTGTGTGTGTCCATTGTGTGTATCTATGTCCTTGTTTGTTAAAAAAAAAATTGTTGTTGTTATTTAAAAAAAATACATTTCCATACAAAAATTGCAACAACGTAACCCAAAGTATCAAACATTTTCGAAAATTACGATTACCTACTTTGTATAAGGAACGTTGCCATGGAAACGAAATAATAACAAGTCTCAAGTACGTGAGTAATGCAGTTGTCTATGGTCAAAAAGTACTGCCACAGAACACCTAATAAGCACTGCTGACAATGATTTTGAATTACGCTAACTGGCGTTGTTTTTAGAAGTTACGACATGTATAAAAGTGCTAAAATAAGAAAATTACCGATAAACTCAATAAACGCAAGAGATACATACATAACCGATTTAAAAAATTCTAGATTTGGCGTAGACTTCTCACGATAAATAAACGGCCGTGTGCCCGGCACAGTCCCACCCAGATTTTTAAACCCAAGGAGGTGGAATTACGCTTACTTCCTACCCAGTTTTTTAAGCCAAAGGAGGTACGCTTACTGGCGTTAAACCTTAAGGCCGAGATATATGTGAATTGGCCTCAATTTGGGGACATTAAAACCTTTTTTCTCCGTAATATTTATAGAAAAAACTTCAAATAAAATATATGTTAATTTACATCATACAGAGCAGCTCCTCTTCAGCTTAAAAAATCGAAAATACAATTTTAAGTACCCTCTGTTTTTGTAGTTATTACCGTTTTTCTTCTAAACTAACAATCACATATTTTTTTAATTTCCTTTAGTATATTTAATAATGAAACGCTAAAGGAACCTTGGAATTAGTTTTGCAAATATCTGTCCTAATTTTTTTTAACATTTTTTTTACGTAATCTATACTCGCTAATCGCATGGGCAACCCCTCTGTCGCCCAGTAAATCAGTGCGGGACGAGACGTTGTGCTGAACGGATCTGCGACACTTTTCTCCGCAAAAAGGCACCTATTATTAATCTGTGGCTAGTCTTGCGCATAACCAATTTGGAAATCGTATATTATGTCAATTTATAGTTGTAGGCGGGATTATTTGAGTGTGTAAATATAATAATAATGATATTTTTTTAGTTTTTTGTAATAAGGCTGTACATAATAGTATAGTCTTTTATTAAAGTTATTAATTTACCTATTCGTATTATAGTCATGATGACGATGATGATATTATAGTAATTATTATAGTCAATTACAGTCAGATTATAGTAATTATTATTTAATTAAGTATCAAATAATGTTTATCAATTATCTAAATAAATATTACTGGTTTCTTATATATTATTTTTATTATTATAGTTAATTTTATTATACTCACATAATAGTAATTATTATTTTATTAAATTATTTAGTTCTATGCGTGAGTTTATGAAATAATAATCTTTTTTCAATAACTAGTTTTTGGTTTCTGTATGATATGGTAACAATTCTATTGTCCCAATCAGGGCTTGATATTGGTACGAACAATACTAGTATCATAGCGGTAAATACCGGTATTTTCCATTTCGGTACTTGAATATCGATACCTAAAACCGGGATTTTCCCCTCAAGGTACCGGTAGATAATTCAGGTTCTTATGCTACAATGCTAGAATGCCACCATACACTCGCGCTAACGCAGCGGATGTCTATGGATTGCGACGTTGTGCCTTCACACGAACTATTTGAGTCACACAGTGTTCTATCACAGTGATAAAACTAATAATACATCACGCTTCACGGGATTTCAGCCTCAGATTTGACAATCGCCACCACAAGCACTTTTTGTTTTGAATGATGAGACGAAAATACAAATCATGTGTATGATAATAATTAGGGAGTAGGGACTTTGTATTATTCATCTTAAGCCTCATTGTTCATTATCAGTGCTAAAATTCTAAAGTTAACCGTAGGTACTGTTTTTTTTGAATACTTGACTCATCTTTCTTAAGATCTAAAATTTTGTCGATATTTTGCTTTCAAATCAGTTAAGATTCTAAATTGCTTTGAATCCCAAATATTGTAGGTAGGTATCCCAATGATTGGCGTGTTTCACCGTCGGATAATAATAATAATTATTTTTTTTTTAAATTAGGTTCCTTGTTACTCTGAACTCCAGACTTTTGAAACATCAGAGATTGTAATTTATTGTATTTTGATGAAACATTATTTACTAAAAAACGCGCACTAATAGAGTAAATCGGAGACATGTATTTTTTATTGGAAACATAATTATTATTTTATACAAAAAATTGATTTGATTAAAAAAAATGATTATTTATATTTTCCGGTTTTCTCACACTTGTATTGAAAAACTTCGTATAATGCGTGTACGTAACAGATTATTACAAACTCATTGACCGAAGGCAAGTCAGCTTGTGCTTACCAACGATTATTAATGTTTTATTCACCCCGATGCAATAATCATCATCATCATCAGTTTATATCTGTGCCTATAGCTGGACCTAGGCCTCTTCTAATGCACGCCAGTGAGCTCAGTCTTCAGCTCTCCTCATCCACTTTCTTCCAGTCACTTTTCGCAGCTCGTCAGTCCACCTGACCATAGGGCGTCCTACACTACGTTTGCCTAAACGTAGTCTCCACTCGAGTACTCGTCTACCCCAAAGGTTATTGGTTCTTTGGGAAATGTGACCAGCCCACTGCCACTTTAGCTTGCTTACCCTTAGAGCTATGTCAGTTACCTTGGTTCTCCGTCTTGGTTATGCAGTCATAACCTACGGAGCCGAAACGTGGACAGGACGCACTGATTAAAGACTTTTGTCTTCAGGCACTGTGGTATGGACGACAAGAAGACTTGACGGAGCTTGCCGCAAGCTGACCAACCTGGCTGAGTTTTTCTGTTGGATTCCATCTCAAAGTTGTTTTTTTGGGAAATTGTTGCAATTACCTTGGTAAACATATTGTCAATAGATACACCACTTGACTGCAATCGGTTTCGGATCAACAAGATAGGATAAACATGATCTTAGTCTTGTCTGTGTTCATTCCAAGACCGATGCGTCGAGAAGCGTCTACTGGGTTGGACAGCATACTTTGCCAGTCTTGCAGTGACTCCGCCATTAGGACGATATCATCGGCAAATTGTAAGTGTGAGATATTCTCCCAATTGATATTAATAAGATATGTTTAAGATGCTGGATTGAAATTCCATTCCATTCCATTCCAATCCAGCATCTTAAACATATCTTCCAGGGCATTAGTGAACAGTTTTAGGGACACAACAGTTTGACTCACACCCCTGTCATGGTTTTGCACTTGAACCCTCATAGTTTCGGCGTCGGTTTCGAATAAGCATTTCGATTTATCTTTGCAGCGGTGTCAATCCACTTGACACCGCTGCAAAGAATCCAGAACCGCCCAGGTTTCAATGGAGTCAAAGGCCTTCTCATAAGCCACAAAAGCAAGACAACAGGGGCTGGTTATACTCTTCAGACTTCTGTATAACCTGCCTCCCTGAGTGTATGTGGTCTATGGTGCTAAATCCTCCGCGAAACCCGGCCTATTCAGGAGACTGGATCAAGTCTTCTAGCGAGACGATTTGAGATGTCCCTCGGAAACAACTTACAGACGTAGCTCAAGAGTGAAGCAGGTCATTAGTTCTTTAAAAGAGTTTTATACCCTGTTTTAAAGAATAGTACTACCAAACTCCTGCTCCACACCTCTGGAGTTCTCCCACTGTTAAGAACGATGCTAAATAACCCCAGAAGCTCCCAAAGTACGGACTTCCGCCCTGCTTTTAAAAGTTCCTAAGTTATACCATCCTCACCGTGGGGACCTTTTGATTCTTAAGTTGTTTGAGCGCCATCTCAATCTCGTCTAAGCTGACGTTGGGCAGTTTGTCAATGTAGTGGCAGGTCAGTATTGCGATGCAATAATATAGATAGATAGATAAACGCTTTATTGCACACCAAATAAATCATACACAAGAATAAACATTTAACTTAAATAGAGTGCAATAGGCGGTCTTATCGCTTAAAGCGATTTCTTCCAGACAACCGTTGAATGGGGAGGAATACATTTAATTGTCATGGACGGTGACGCTCAATAATAAACAAAAATAAATAAATCTAAAAGGTACATGAACTTAAACAACTAATCTAGTTCTAACTTAAACAACAACTACACATATATAAATATATTAAAATACAATACATACACAAATCTACATAGACTTAATATAATACAAACAAAGAAAATGAACACAATAACTTAATTTATTCCAATTTGCGATAAGTAAAATATTTTTATCCGTTCCTTAAATACGTTTAATGATGGAGACTGACGTATCACGACTGGTAGACTCCATAGTTTAACAGCTTGTACAGCAAACGATGCATCATAGAATGTTGTAACGTGCAAGGTAAGGGTATTTTCAACTGTAGATGTAAATGTATTTTGAAAATTTCTGGCCATAAGTTGGAGAGATGTATTGATATGATTTTTTGTTGTTGCAATGATATTGCCTATCATGTGTTACAACAAAAATCTCAACAATTTGTGTCTAGAAATTTTGAAAAAAAAAAAAAAAATAATTTACTTATTATTGCATCGGGATAGAATATTGAGGACTGTTGCTGCATTCACGGAAATGAGCCATCAAAATATTCTTCGAGAACGACTTGTTTTTTAATGTCTTCTTTCTTTCACGATTTAAAATTATCGTACTATAGCGAGAGAAAAAAAAACGGTTTGCGCCTTATTAAAAATTACGGGTGATGTTAATTTTGAATTCACTACTTATTTCAACCCGTGAAGTACCTACTCACTGCTTTATTATAAGTATAGATATAAACCTCCTTGCAAGTAAAGTTGGTTGGACATGCAGAAATAAAAAAAACTGTAAATAAATCGCACTAGCAAGGTAAGATAAAGTTTCAAGACCACAAGGCCTTAACAGTACACATTTCAAAGCAACTTTATTGAAAATTTACTTTTTCATATTTACTGGAAATGCAAAAAGAAAATTTCGTGGACTTAAAGGCTCGCGTGTTACATGGGGGCGAGACACTTGCGCTGTGCGCCTCTTTACTGGCATCATTCGCCTACTGTACTCTTTCGCTCACACTTATGAAAAGTAGGTACTACGGGAACCGGTTTAGAACCTATTTAAGATACCACTTTATTATGTAAAAATATATATAAATAAATATGTATATTGTTACGCCGGTCGATTCTTAGAAAAACAGTAGGTACTAAAATGATTTAATACCTACATTTAAAGGAACATTCTGGAAAACACTAGTAGAGCGTAGGTACCTACAGAAGTTTCCAGAGCGCGCGGTAGGTATATACCTACGGGCGCGGCGACATCAAAGGTGCCGCCGGCCTTAAGTACCTACAGGCGCGGCGCGACGCGGCAACTCAAAGGCGCCGCCGACCTTGAAAGTTCAAAGACCTACCGACTACTAGTACATACGAGTAGTTATGAGTACATTCTGGAAACTTACGTCGCGGTATAAATAGGGCGCACATCGACTGCCTGCGACATTACTGATTTGGCTGACGAAACGAAACGATCAAAGTAATTCGAAGCGAGTATTCAGTGATAATTGATAAGAGTGTACAGTCAAGTTAAAGAGTGTTTGAGCATTATTTGTTGGATTAATTTCTTTTTGTGGTTTTCGAATAAAGTTGTTTATTTTTGGTGTAATTAGCGTACATTAATTTTATCCGAACCCCAGCTCGTAACAATTTGGTGTCAGAAGCGAGGATAAAATAATGCCAGCTACACCAAAGCAGGAGACAGACCGCATGAGAACGAGAAGCCAACGAGAGAGGGAGGTGGACGAAAGACGGTTTGGTTCGCCATTACGAGCGCCTGGTGGTGGTGAGAGTCAACCAACCACGGAATTGGACGCCGCCGCGGCCGCCGGACCATCCACCGGTCCATCTGCAGATTTTCCGTCTCCTGTAGCCCCGTCTTCATTTGACCTTTCGGGCTTAATGGCATTGCTCCAGGAGCAGGCTCGCAAGCAGGAGGAGCAAGCCCGACGACTTGAAGAGCAGTTGCAGTGCGACAGAGAGGAGCAGACTCGCAGACAAGAGGAGCAGACTCGCAGACAAGAGGAGCAGACTCGCAGACAAGAGGAGCAGACTCGCAGACAAGAGGAGCAAGCTCGTCGGCTAGAGGAGCAGTTGCTTCGTGACAAAGAGGAGCAGACTCGCCGACAGGAAGAACAGACTCTCCTCATAAAAGACCTGCATGCAACTTTTGGTCAGGAACTCAAAGATGTAAAAGAGCAGGTACATCTTCATGAAAAACGCTTCTCCGAAACTGAAAGCCGCATCTTTGGAACTGAAAGCCGTATCTCTGAAACTGAAGCCCAGATTGTAGACATGAAGAAAGCTTTGGGGATACTGAAATCTGGAAGCGGAATTCCAGCTCCTGTTGTTACTGCGTCTTCGGCGCGAGGTTTCAAAGTGCCGCCGTTTGATGGAAGCTCTTTGTGGTCGGCCTATAAGATCCAGTTAGAGGCCGTTGTCAAGGCGAACGGATGGAGTAAAGCGCAGGCCATGACTGCACTCACACTGGGCCTTCGTGACCAGGCCCTTACTATACTCGAGGCCCTTGGAAAGGATGTCACCTACGAACAGCTGCTTGAAGCATTGGAATCTCGCTACGGTGACGCACACCTGGAGCACGTGTTTCGTGCTCAGTTAAAGGACAGGGCTCAGCGGAATAGTGAGAACCTACAAAAGTGGGCTCTCGAAATTGAAAAGCCGGTTCGAAAGCCGTACTAGTCCTCACCTGCACTCAACGACGTGATTTTGATCCAAGCATTTGTCGATGGGATTCGTGACCTGGAAGTGAGGGCTGCTGTGAGACTTGGGCATCACGAATCCCTTAAGGATGCCCTGGCCCATGCTTTGGAGGTGGAGGCCGCACGTTATGATCATCGAGCCCATTGCATCAGGGAAGTTGTGGCATCACCCCCCCGTGACACTCGCCCTAGGTTTATCCCTAGATGTTACGAGTGTGGAGAGGAGGGTCACCTGAGGCCCAGCTGCCTAAAGCGAGTTGTTGGCAGGGAAGACCGATCACAGAACTAGCGGGAGGTGAGCGCCGTTACCGAACAAGACCCTGGAAAACGAATAGACGCCAGAACCATGGGAAGAGTACAGTCAAACATTGAAAACGACACCAGAATTTTGACCTCACAAGCTCACGAAAGGATAAACCTGAACATGAAAGATGGAAGATCTCACAGTAACGTGAAGGAACTGTCCAGGGGACCTTATCTAAAGAATTGTAAGCATTCTGAAAGGCAAGAGGCCATCGAAATGGTACCTGTTAGAATGTTGAGAACGGACTTCGGTAATGAGTTCGGAGAAAAGCCTTGCAGCTGGCACAGCAAAATGACCCAGATATCAAGCCAATTCTTGAGTGGATTAAAACTGGTGTGCCTAAGCCTAAATGGCGCGATGTTGCAGGAATGAGCGCAACGACGGGAAGCTATTAGGGGCAGTGAGACAGTTTGGCTATCCACGATGGGTTATTGTGCAGAAAATTGGAAAATGCTCGAGGAGACCACTGTCATTTACAAATGGTTGTTCCTAAAGCAAAGGTGCCTGATGTTCTACAACTCTGCCACGACGGATGTTCAGGAATGGGAATCAAAAGGGCCCTATCAAAGATACGAGAGCAATTCTTTTGGATCCACTGCCGTGATGATGTGAGAAACTGGTGCCGCAAACCTGCAGACCTGATAACTAGCATTCCAACGGATTCTCCGCGCAGCGTTGCAGATTGTGCAATTGGCTCGAGCTTTAGGTTGGATGAAGTTTGTAGGCAGGTGGAACGGTCTGGACAGCGGGTGTCTGAGAAGATAAGGGCTCGATATAACCGGAAATTGAGAGATCTGGGATTCGACAAGGGTTCACTGATTGGGTTACATGATCCAGTGCGCGGCAGAGGAGGGTCTCCAATGTTGCAAGTGGAAAGGGGCGGACCATACCCGCGTTGTGACCAAGATAAACGACGTCACTTACCGGATTCAAAAGGGGCAGACAAGTGCTCCTAAAATTGTTCATGTTGATCGACTGGCCCAATATTACGGGACTAACACTGCTCGGGACGAGCATGTCTTAGGAGGGGGTAGTGTTACGCCGGTCGATTCTTAGAAAAACAGTAGGTACTAAAATGATTTAATACCTACATTTAAAGGAACATTCTGGAAAACACTAGTAGAGCGTAGGTACCTACAGAAGTTTCCAGAGCGCGCGGTAGGTATATACCTACGGGCGCGGCGACATCAAAGGTGCCGCCGGCCTTAAGTACCTACAGGCGCGGCGCGACGCGGCAACTCAAAGGCGCCGCCGACCTTGAAAGTTCAAAGACCTACCGACTACTAGTACATACGAGTAGTTATGAGTACATTCTGGAAACTTACGTCGCGGTATAAATAGGGCGCACATCGACTGCCTGCGACATTACTGATTTGGCTGACGAAACGAAACGATCAAAGTAATTCGAAGCGAGTATTCAGTGATAATTGATAAGAGTGTACAGTCAAGTTAAAGAGTGTTTGAGCATTATTTGTTGGATTAATTTCTTTTTGTGGTTTTCGAATAAAGTTGTTTATTTTTGGTGTAATTAGCGTACATTAATTTTATCCGAACCCCAGCTCGTAACAATATGTTAGTTAAAATACCAACACAGTACCGGTACCGTCCCAAAGTCAGTGGAACCGGTTTAAAAAAATAGCGGAATTTCAAGCCCTGATTCCAAGTTGACTAAAATAATTTATATCCAAGTCCATAAGTCTCAGGAATAGTGGAATGTAATAGTAGTAGATATAGTAAAAACTTATTGAGTCAATTACAATGCCAGTAATGTAAGAGAATACGTGTTTTATATGTGTTTAGGTATAGGTATGTACGAAAGCATGATTCATATGTGTAAAAAAATACTACAAAACGCTATATATTGTAAACATAATAATTAGGTAGGTACTATTCGATAGAGTATGCTATCTAAAAAAGCTGTGGTAGAGGGCGCGCGGCTGGCGTAACTTTTGTTAGGGGCGCGGGGCCTGCGCGGGGCATTTTCATCGGTAACGCCCAATCGAGCAAGGTCAACGGCGTATATCCTTAAATAACAGTAAGCGTAGGTAATCAACCTCCTTGCGTTAAACAGAATAATAATAAAGACAAAATAGAACGTCAATATAAAACGTATAAACAAAACATTTTAACAAAGAGAATATAATAGTCTAAGGAGGAAGTAATGTAACGTAGACGCGAGTATGTACTACGAAGTGTAAGGAATTGTTGTTATGTTCTATTTGTCAAGATATAGTATTTAGTGTTCGTTATTTTAGGAATCGTTCTCATGTTATAATTGTGCAAATATATTTGTTGTGTAAGAAATTGTTGATAGGTTTTATTTGTCCAAATAAAGTACCTACTAATTTTATCTTTCTATATATCTACCCGTGCGAAGCCGGGGCGGGTCGCTAGTCACATATATACGAGTAGGTACTCAAGAGAGATATTATAGCTGGTTATCACTTCTCGTGTTGTGCTTAGGGCTGCCACCCCTCCGGGTTTGATCCGGAGTCTACGGGTTTGAATGGTGCAAACCCGGGCTACGGGTTTAATATCGATATCTCCGGGTCAGAACAGGCGGTGACAGCGAAGCGATAGTCGGCCATCACTGACAGCTGTCACTAAAAAATGTGCACGAAGATAGACTTTATGACAAGACCAAAAAATAGAAACCAAGTATTTCCTCAGTTCGCACAATCCAATGATTTAACATTGTCTGTTGAAATGAAATGAAATAAATTTATTTGCATGATTACAGTATACATTTTAGTTGTTCATATAGTTCAGGGATCGACTATCACGTATTTGACTATTTTATCGTGCAAATGTTTTTAAAATTACAAGATACTAAATTATTAACATATTATAGGAACAATAGATTTCATAGAATAAAAATTCAAATTAATTAATTGTTTATCAAAATGTCAAAGTAAAATAAAATAAAAATGACAAAATAAAACAATCAAAACAATATTATAATAAGTTAGGTACGCAAATAAAATTAAAATAACAAAATTACATTTTAAATATTCGGCTATTGAATAAAAACATCTGTCGCAGAGCCATTTATACATTTTTTATTAAGTTAATTTCCATTTAGTTGCCTTAGTTCACTATGTAATTTATTATAAATCTTAATAGCCTTTTAGTAACAGATTTTGTCACACATTTTCAATCTATATCAGGGCCTTACAACGGCTTTTGTACTATTTTTCTTTTATTAATGGCTTGGTCTTTTTGGAAAAAGTTTGAATTATTCCTTACAAACTTGAACATTTCAAATAAATATAATGAAGAGAGTGTAAGTAGTTTGAGTTTTTTAAATAAAGGTCTACATGAGTCAGTCCATTTTAAGCCAAATATTGAGCGAAAACACTTCTTTTGTTGATTAACGATGGTTT
This sequence comes from Alsophila aescularia, assembly GCA_946251855.1. Lineage (NCBI taxonomy): Eukaryota > Metazoa > Arthropoda > Insecta > Lepidoptera > Geometridae > Alsophila > Alsophila aescularia. The sequence goes on along the minus strand of OX276375.1, from coordinate 13,878,738 downwards.
CAGTTATTAAAAGTCACCTCAATCTTCACCGAACTGCCGAAAATAATTGAAATTTGTTTTATAAACAATGATTTCGTAGGACACGATTTTTTTAATATGGGAAATTTGTGGACAGAACAGAATAACTGTTTGTCAGTGGACATGGTGAAGGCAGAAATACTTGTAATTTTTTATGTTTATGAAATAATTCTAGCTAGGCTATTTAAATGTAAAAATATATTGCCATTACTTAAAAAAAGCATTAATTTAAACAAGAATTATTAATTTTCATCAAAAAAGCAACATTTCTAAAATCTCCGGGGCTCCTTTTTTTGAAAGGTGGCAGCCCTAGTTGTGCTGCTAAAATGCCGTCTAAAAAACGGTGACGGCACATAAATACGTAATTCTATACATATTGTGATGCTCTTCTTTATGTAAAGTAACTCAGTTGTATCGTATTTGTATCTGAAAAATAATATACGTAGCTATGTAGATATTAAAGGATTTTCTAAATATATCTTGATACTATCATCGGTCATTAGATAAAATGTAGAGTAGTAAATTATTTAGAGAGTTCGTAGCCTACTGGTGAAGTCGTCTGAACTCAAAAACCTCAAACCAGACCAAAATCATGGATAGAACGGCCTAGGGCATAGCCACTATGCCATAACGATTTTTATTTCCACTTTACTCTCCATATCTCGAGTGCATACACATCTTTCTTGCACAACCAGGATGTCTGGTGGGAAATGCTGCGTCCTCCTCTGTACGCTGTTTTTGTGCATAAAGTATTAAATAAATAAATAGTTAATAGTGATGTTAGTGTAAAGTAGTGCTATTGCAAGTGCTAACAATAAAAAACGTATGAACAATATGTCTTCGCATTAATAAAAACAATAAGAAAAGTACTATTGGAAATATTCTTATTTACGACATTTTAAAAGTTTAAGTTAAATTTTAATTACTTATTAGCCTAAATGAAGGCTAGATTCTAATATCAATAGGACCATCATTATGATGTTCTCTAGGCAAAGGAAAAATATATATTGATAAGGTTTAAAAACAGTACTCATACAAAATTACAGCAAGAATTGGAAGCCTAATTATTACAAACTTTTATAAATATATTCGCTATAGGGATTTCCCTAAGTCTATCTAACGGACTTGTAAATAGACTACAATAACTCTAAAGATTACTAGTTGTACCCGCGACCTCACAAGCATGGTCATTTCTCTAGGTTAAAAGTACTCTACGAGTATATACGAGTACTATTCCAAGACCTAAAATACATTTGATAAAAAATCCTTCAGCCGTAAAAAAGTTTTTATCGTTTGCTCGGCTCCTACTAATCAGATTGAGATACCAAGTACACCAGTTTTTAAGTCAAACCCTACTACCCTGCATTGCAAATAGTCCAGTAGTTATGACGTGATGCGCGAACAAACATACAGACAAACTAACAAACAAACAAACATAGAGACACGAATTTATAAAATGTACTATTCTTGTTCAGTAGCTTATTTTAAGTACCTTAGACATTTTTCTTAATTACTCGTATCTTCATTGTATAGACTTTTTCGTTCATATTGCTTTATTATAAGAATAGATTTAAAAAAAAAACAATGAATAATAACTTACAAAAGCAAAAACCAGTAAGTTTTTTTAATTCATCAGTTTTATAGTAACTTAATGATAACGACGAATTAATATAAGCAGTATCTAACTAATGAATGCTGGAGCCTTTTGAATGGACATTATGAAATTATACTTTATTTAAATTAATTATGTAGTACAAATATATTTTATTTTTAGTGTTCCTTACGTCCGAATGAAAAAATTAACTCGGTTATTATTAAATTTATTTAATTAATAAATTATTGTCTGTCTGCCGTCTGTCACAGCCAATTTCCTCCCAATCTACTGGACCGATTGAGTTGAAATTTGGTACACATATGACGTGTAACGTAATATATAAATTTTCTAAATGGAGGTCATTTTAGGTGCAAAACTGTATTTTTTTGTAAAAATTTCGCTAACTGTGCTTTGGTTGCATACAAAATAAAAGGGCTTGTACTCGTATAATTTTAATATAAATAGTTAATAAGTTCTTTAAGAAAATAGATGAAAATTTACCATTATTTTATCTAGTCCAGTTTTTTTCATGATTTTAGAAAGAGTGCCGTATCTACCCCACTTTACAATACAATACAATACAATACAATAACACTTTATTGACACATAGTTAAACAAATTATAAAATATAAATACCATAAACAATAGGTACAATGGGCGGTCTTATCGCTCATAGCTATCTCTTCCAGACTACCTTAGGATGGAAAGAAGTTAATTGCTAATAAGGGTCGGTAGTGTGGCAATATTAAATTTATATACAAATTTTATGTAAATAATAAGAAATAAATAAAGTATAAAATAAACTACATAGTAATAGTTACTTAAATACTATGTTAAAATATATAGCTATAAGTAATTATAAGCTTACATACATATAAGTGTATAATTATACATACATAAATACATCAAGTCAGTGCTAGACAGTCAAGTTAAAGCCCGTGAGGAGCTGGAGAGGTAAAAAAAAAACACTAGGGTTCACTTTAGCTAGATCTATGCGTTATAATCAAAAACCTCGCAGCAAAGATCAGTCAAGATACCGTCAGTGGTTTCATTGTTAGTTTTTGTAAAGACTAGGTAAAACATAATCTGACGTAAGAGATTTCGACAAATTACGTAAAAAGTAACCAAGGTCTTTAACAACTGTGTTCTGTGTTTATCAACACGTGCTAAAATAGTTTTTAGAGCCATTTTGTTATTGAGTAATTCAGTAAAGTCATTTGTTTTATTGAAGGTAATTCCGAATAATTGTTTGTTATTAGATTTTCAGTATAGGTACCTAGCGGCACGTAAGTCTAGCGGTGAACGAAACGTGGCGGGGATCTTAGCATAGTCAAAGTTTATATATACTTTTTATCCCGAAAACTGACTGTGCCAAGATCCCTGCCACGTTTCGTTCACCACTAGACTTACGTGCCGCTAGCCAATGAGATTTTACTAATAGAGACGTCATACCCATTATAAAACACTAAAAACACGGCGAAATTGTACTATAGCTACTTACATAGAACTTAAGCAACTATATTTGCGTCACTGAAGAGGCTTAAAAGATCACAGAGATATACAGAACCGCGTCGTCAGAAAGAGATACACATGTGTTCTCAGTTACAGAGAGTTGCAGTAAGCGGCCGATTGCCAATCACCGCCGATGACGGCCTGTGAAGTTACGTGCGCTAGCAGCTAGAGTAAACTGGGGCAAAATGGATGGAAGGGTTTATTCAAGATGAAAATAAAATGATATTTTTGAAAAACAAATACTTTCATAATAATCCATACCAATATATAAAAGTGAAAAATTGTCTGCTTGTTTGTTTGTTTGGGGAGCTTTCACGCGATTCGGATGGACGGATTTTGATGAAACTTGGAATGGAGATAGTTTATACACTGGAATAAAACATATAATACTTTTTATCTCGGAAAATTAAAAGTTTCTACGGGAAAACTGGAAAAAATTTGATTACTCGCTGTAAGAAGCGGTTGCCATGGAAACGAAATAACAAGTATGTCAAAAAACATCAAGAATGGTGCTATAAGTACCTACTTTTGCATTGGTTTTTAATAGATATAACAAGTACATAGGATGCTTTTTTTCGCGATAAACAGTAGTCCGCGCGGACGAAGTCGCGGGCGGGAAAACTAGTAGTTCCCGGAGAACACCCGTATATTCACCGGACACTTGAGAAACGCGCGTAAAACTTTTTTATTTTGCGAATTGCTTATAGAATAAATTATATAATGTTATATACCATTTTATAGCTAAAACAATAAAGAACATCGAAAAAGATAGTATTAAACTATCAAAAATATACTCACGTTAACATTTTCTCGCGAAAAGTAACGAAAGGCACTTTGAAGCGATTTGTGGCAATCGCCATTCGCGGGACACTAAACACAAAATTATTTTGCAAAAAACAAATATGTCTAAATTAGACGGCCATTTGACGGCCGGTTGGTCAAGTGGCTAGAGATCCTAGGAACGAAATCAAACGGTCGCGGGTTCGAGTCCTGCAAGGTGCAATCATTTGTGTGATGAGCAGAAATGTTTGTTTCCGAGTCATGGATGTTGATATTCGTATTTATGTATGTTTATCCGTTATATAGTGCCCAAATTACAGGGTATCCTAGTTTGGGGCTAGGTAATTGGTGTGGAATTGTCCCGAATATTATTATTATACATTTTTATCTTTTGCATTGCCACTGTATACTTTCCTTGTAATTATTTTCTTTTAGTTTAGTTAAATGATACAAACTTATCTGGTAATTTTGCACTCGAGCCCCAAGATACAGGCCTCGTGCTAGTTTGGGGTTTGTCGACAATCTTATTTGATGTTTCACCGTTTCTTTTTTCCTATTTGTTTTTCTTTTATTAATCTCCTTTTGGCAATAAAAATTCATTTATCATTATCATTTTAATATGTTCCTTACAGTATTATTAGACGTAATAACATAAATAACAAGCTATAAATCACTAAAAACAACACATATAAAAAATACAAACGCACGCGGTCGATGAACCCGCTAGGACAACCTGAACTCACAAAAAAAAACGATTGAGACCGAACCACTTTATTATCCAATAAAATCGCTCTTTTCAAGCTGTTTTCAAATAATTATGTAACACAAATACAATACTCTATCCTAATCCAATACAAATAGGGTTGCAACTCCGCTAGACTCCCCGGCTGAAGATCATCAGCCGTGGCCATTACGGGTCGGAGCGCAGACTGACGATTATCAGGCGTTGGTAAGCCCCAACATCCCCTAGCATCATACGAACTATAAACGCTACTCGCCATTATCGCGTTCTTTCTGTCGCTCTTACACGTAACTCGCTACTTGTCTCGTTCGTGTAGGTGGCGAAGCGGCAACATAGCAACAGTTGATTTAGGGTAAAAATAAATTTATTATTAATACCGTACCGTATATTTTCAATACCGTAAACAGTACTTAAAAATGAAAATACATCCTTCCTGCCTTTAACAGTAGTCCCAGTGTACGTAGTGCGCTTTCTAAACACACAAGATGGAATTTTTGATTATTTTTTCATGTTTCGGGAGTCGCTTGTATTTACGTGTTGCGTCGTTGCCACTCTGTTTGGGACTAAGTCGACACAGGCTGATTAGCTTGTGTTTACTTTGCCACACAGAGCGGGGTACAACGTATCAACCTGTTTATACAGGTTGTAGTTTTGCATCCCCGCCATATTTGCAGAGGTAGGTATACTCCACTTACAGAACACGAATCATTAATAAAAGAAGTTCATTTTTTTTTTAATTAAAAATAATTAAAAAAAGTTTATAAAATGCGATATGTGTACGCGATCCGAATTTGAAATCACCCAGTGTGGCAAGAGCCTGCGCCCACACACACTAATGAAGCCTTGTCGCGTGCGGCGGCGCCCCAAGGCTGGCGGCATCCTCATAGAAAGGCGGCGCGGAGTAAGCGGCGTTTGAAGAAGGTGGAATGTGTGCGGGTCATTGCCCCGGTCGTTGCCCGAGCAATCAGCTGTTCGATCACTCACAGTCAGATACGCTCGATGCTAAAATGGAGCAATTTTCTAATGTCTAACTTATGGAGATGGTTCATTTGTTTTGATGGTTTATTTATTATTTTTGCACACGCCCACACGACGTGATGCTGGGTGCCACACAGAGCAATTCCAGGTGTTAACTCAATGTGAACGTATTAAAAAAATTACACAAAATATTAAGACATCGTGCTCAATTGTGCATTGAAAATGAAGGAGGATACTGAACAGTATCAAGGTCAGTATTAACTTGTTCATTTTTTTTTTTCATTCCTTTCGTACTGTAAATAAGCTGATTCCAATTTTTTTACTACGCCGGAAATTCCTAACTAAGCTAATGTCAACTTTGATAATACATTCTCACTTGCAATAAGTTTATGTATACAAACTGATAATTAAAGGTTCGATATTTATAGTGGCGCGGGCTGCGGCGCGCGGCGCGTCTATAGGAGCACGCACACATACCTACCATACATGTGTGTGTCGAGGGGTTCTACTCCAAAATAAAGTTGGGCCTACTACGATTTATCAATAAAATATTTAATTAAAAATTCCACCTCCAGTTAAATGTAGGAATTAAATAGTATTGTTAGTTGATTAAGGTATACCTATTACAATCGACTCTGCGAATATGGCGGGGATGGAAAACTACAACCTGTATATAACATCATTGCCGCTAGGTATACCATTGAGTGTTTTGTTGAATGTGTTTTTTTTTTTAATTCGATGGTTCTTAGATTTTACTAGGTACATCTTCTCCTAATAGGTATGTATCACCCCCCTTCAGTTCCCCATCATCAACTTATAGTGTCATCAACTTGATTAAAGGAGCATAATCAAGAAAAAAAAATACATAAAAAATATATATAATAATAATCATTTCAGCTTACTGAAAAAGAGCAAACAGTTTCAGCAGTAGCAGAGCTGCCAGAAATGGCATCCTGTGCATCCCAGCTAGGGTACTGGAATACCGGTTATAACCGCTTTTTAACACTCAAGTGGATATAAAGTTGTTATTTTTTTTGGAGGAATTCATAGATTTCATACTGTGTTAACATTGCACTATTATTCATCATCAGCCTATATCTGTCCACTGCTGGACGTAGGCCTATCATAATGCACGTCACTGAGCTGAGCTCACTATTACAGGCACTATTATTATCTTATTATAATTATTTACTCACGTGTTTTTAATTTTCCCGCTATCGAAGAAATCGTGCAAGCTATTATCATTTGCGCTGTTGTCGCTCGACCTCGCAGGAAATAGGCATTTAGCACTAATATTATCTGCTGGTACCGCATTATTATCTGCATAAAGTTATGCAAATACAGCATTACTACTACTACTTATTTTCAATAACACTGTGGAGTGCAGTCTTTTATATATAGGTAAATCAGGCTCTATAACCTAACCTAGTAATATAAATATGTATTAGTTTATAGTAAAAACATGTATTCATTGTATCGTATATACAGTTATAGATTTATTGTATTTTATAAAAGTACTAGCTTTCACCCGCGACTTCGTCCGTTCGGACTACAGTTTATCACGAAAAAAGCATCCTAAGTTGTTCTAGGATATTTAAGACCAATGCAAAAGTATAGCATCAACGCTCTTGATGTTTTTTGACAGCCTTGTTATTATTTCGTTTCCGTGGCAACCGTTTCTTACAGCGTGTAATCAAAATTTTCTCGTTTTCCCGTGGAAACTTTCAATTTTCCGGGATGAAAAGTATTCTATGTTTTATTCCAGGGTATAAGCTATCTCCATTCCAAATTTCATCAAAATCCGTCCTGCCGTAATCGCGTGAAAGCTCCTCAAGCAAACAAATAGACCGTTTCAATTTTATACATTGGTGTGGATCTATGTACTAATATAATGTTATGTTAATGCACCCCCGTCTACTCCTTGTTCTTCCAATACTGTCCATCCAAAGTTTGTCTGGAAGAGATCGCTCTTAGCGAAAAGACCGCCTTAGCGATTGTAAATATTTTAAAGATAGACAAATTGGACGGAGCCGAGATTTTAATAAAATAAACAACAAATTAAATTTGAAGTTAATTTTATTGGTCTTACTTTTGACCGTACAATTCAAGCGAAGATAAAATAATGTCAATTTGTACTTAGTAACTTCCTTATATAACTTTTATAAATGCGTAGGCGATTTCTAGTACATTCTTCATTGTAATAAATAACTAAGTAGTTACATTTCTCATACTTTAACGAGAAAAACATCTAAGTACATAAATGCTTATTCAGCTATGCGCAATTAAAATCAAGTCAACATGTAGAGTACCTCTACTGCGCATTATTCATAGAAAAACAACATAAGTACAAAAAGTGCTTACTTGGTACTTTCACAATCGAAGGAAGTACCTACTTGTATGATTAAATATGTCGCAATTGGACTTCGATAAACAACGGTGGGTTTGTGGTACATATAACTTCTCCACCCTGAGATTGAAAATTATCTGAAAGTTCATTTCTTGAATTCAGATTATTTTCAATTTTACATAATTTCAAAATCTCATTTTTATATTTTATAATAAAGTATACAATAGTAAAAATCATTATAATATAAAGTATTAATGTCCATAAACTAACACTTTTTATATGCACTTTATTGACAATTTCACTCATTTCACTATTTTCACTGTTTTCACTTTTCTTCAAAATATAATTCAGCATTTGTAGATTTTCCATATTTACTCCATCTAAGTTAATAGGTTTCCTTTTGAAATTATTTGTAACTGGAACACTTGGTAAATTTATCAATGGTAGTTTAGGAATATGTAAGTTCATTCCTCTGAACAATTTCTTCCGTAGAGTAATATCTTCAACTTGTATTTTACAATTATCGTCCAAGGTTAAAATATAAGTACCAAGGATTTTCTCTCGAGTAATCTCATTTTCACAGGTTTTTGTCAAGTACGTTTGGTAACTTGCAAAAATTATCCATATGTTCACTTCAATTTGTTGAACTTTTATCTCTGAAGTTTCGATTAAAATTGGAGAACACGACGTAATATTCAACGTAAATTTCATTAAATCAGTTATACATTTATCTTGTTCCAATACGACTGCACAACTTTCTTTACAAAGAAATAATTTCTCATCAATCTCGTCGCATGGCTTGGAGAGCAATGTGATAGAGTTCAAATCCTTCACGAGGATAAAAGGATATTTAGGAAGTATCAAGGATGTAATATTATTAGAAGTATCAAGGATAGGTAAGGGGAATAACTGGTAATATTTGTAAGTGTTTTTGCGTACAATTGGAATTGCCAGTACATATGTAATTTGCCTACCCTTAATATAAGCTTTAATCTCTATATTTTGCTCTATATTAACTAAATTTTCATAATAAACAGGGAAAATTAACTTATCTGTTCTCTCAATTAATTTTAACAATTCAAATAATTCATTAGATTATGAGTTAACAAACTATAAACATGAGTAACTTTATTTTCAAAATCATTTATTTTATTTTTATTTAATGCTTTCTCAATATCAATTAAATTTATCTCAAATTTTATAAAATTATAATTAGAAGTATTAGTGAAATAGCATCTTAGTTTTAATATCAATAATTAATTCATCTTGATTGCATCAATTAAAAAAAATAAAAAATTGCATAGCTTTGTTCTTGATGCATACGATTTAATCTAAGTTTCATTAGATTTTCAGACAATATATCATCTAAATCACAATCTGTTTCCATTTTCAATTATATTATTAACTTGAATAAAAAGATTTTCAATTGTAGACATGTCGCTACTTTCATTTAATAGTGAGGCTGCTCTGCCTACAACTCTACTTGAAATTACATAAAATAAATATAATTATTGTGCTGCTGTTACTTCGGATCCACTTTAGCTACGCACATATTCACATTTTGAAATAAATAAATTTAATAATTTTTTCATTCCCATCAAATTTAGGAATCAATTTCACAATTTCATTTGTTATAATCCTCATAGGTTCCATTTTAAATTATTATTTAAAATCAATTCAAATTATTAAAATTGAGTATGCGTTTGTACAATATAACACATAAAACACACAAAAAATCAAAATATAATTAAAGAAAAGCACATAAAAGTTCAATAAAAACACAAAAATCAATAAAGACACATTAAAATCAATAAATTCACATATAAATCAATTATGACGCATAAAAATCAATAAATTCACATAAAAATCAATTATGACGCATAAAAGTCAATAAATTCACATAAAAATCAATTATGACGCATAAGAATCAATAAATTCACATAAAATTAATTATGACGCATAAAAATCAAGAAATTCACATAAAATTCAAATAAAAACGCATAAAATATCAATACATTCACATAAAAATCGATAAAGACATATAAAATCAATAAATTCACATACAATTCAATAAAAACGCATAAAACGTCAATACATTCACATTAAAATCAATAAAAACACATAAAACGTCAAAAATTCACATAAAAATCATAAATTCGCATACAATAAATCAAAAATAACAAGTGTATTGGCAATTTTTGAAGTAAGCGCCGGACAAATTAAATTTCCACGACTTTAAAAAAAAATACAACCGGCTGCGCCAGACAAATTGGACGGAGCCGAGATTTTAATAAAATAAACAACAAATTAAATTTGAAGTTAATTTTATTGGTCTTACTTTTGACCGTACAATTCAAGCGAAGATAAAATAATGACAATTTGTACTTAGTAACTTCCTTAGATAACTTTTATAAATGCGTAGGCGATTTCTAGTACATTCTTCATTGTAATAAACAACTAAGTAGTTACATTTCTCATACTTTAACGAGAAAAACATCTAAGTACATAAATGCTTATTCAGCTAAGCGCAATTAAAATCAAGTCAACATGTAGAGTACCTCTACTGCGCATTATTCATAGAACAACAACATAAGTACAAAAAGTGCTTACTTGGTACTTTCACAATCGAAGGAAGTACCTACTTGTATGATTAAATATGTCGCAATTGGACTTCGGTAAACAACGGTGGGTTTGTGGTACATATAACTAGATATCTTTTGTGTGTATTAAAATATTTTTAGGTGCAATAAAGTATTATCAATATGCTATACCTACTGTAGATTATACGTTAGCAGGTATGTAATTAAGTAGGTACGAATAGATGTCACTATGTACGTACATACGTACGTACATACGTAAGCACTTACGTGTATTTACTATTTATACACGTTGCTAACAAATTATTTCAGAGACGTCGTTGAAATTTTGGTTTCTGAAAAATCACCTCATTGTAGAATTGGTCCATCCATAATTAATAAGTACCTAATTAGATCTAATAGGCCCTTCAGTGAGGACCTCAAAGCACAGTAGTTAAATATTTAAACGGGACTTAATTGCGCTGAAAACTTGATAAAACTTAATTAAAGTTAGTCTTTTCGTGACCACGATCAATGCAACTTGATCGAAACGTCGAGGTAAATAAATATTAAGTTTTCAGCGCGATTAAGTCCCGTTTAAATGTTTAAGTATGTGTTCGAATCGCGAAAGTTTAAATGTTACAACTCAAACTACAAAAGGTTTTACCATGACAATTATATCTACCACAGAAATTATTATGATAAAGGTAAGTTGTTGAATTTCTATAAATACCGTCAATCGTGGGAATTCAAAAACATGTAGGTACCTAACCAGGTATTTTTCATAATAATGATGGCATAAGTTATCTAATTCAGTTATTATAAAGACAGTCGATATTAATAACAGTTATCAGAAGTAGATATATTACAAATTAAAACATTGCCAGTTAGGCCTGTCGGTCGTCAACAGGATACCTACATTTAGGAGAGTGTGCATTTGAATGCAATTTCTCCCTTTCCCTTTCCATCATTGGATGAATAAATAGATCATAGATGCACAGCTTCGTGTCATCCATTTACGGTTGACATTTCTCTTGTTCGCACCAAGCCTTTGCTTGGACTAATGCTCTATGCTTCTTGATAGGTATAATTTCGGAGTCTTCAAGGGTATTTTCGAGGATACCCTTGAAGACGAACGTGCTCCATTGTGACCGCACATCACGAGATAGCGGTCAAACGTGTGTCTATGTACCTATAATAAAAAAACAATAACTATTAAGTACCTATTGAAACGAATGTCTAGATCTAGGATCCCACCCGAAATAATATTAGGTACATACTAAGGAATATAAAAGAAAACAGCAGTTTCCAGACCACGTAACTCAACCGGCAAACAAATACATAAACAATAACTTTTATTTTATTACTCCGGTCACGTGGGAAACCAGATTTGCAATCGTTTGCATAGGTATCGCATATTTCATTTTATTATATTGTAGGTACTGTACTTTGCCTCGCTTGTTATTACACTTGTTAAAGAGCCATCTATTCTGTTTTGGTTCTATAACTCTATGGTTCTATGAAGCCTATGATTTTCGACTTCAAGCGGTTTTAATGCATAGAGGTTCCAAAAAAAACCACAGATGGCGCTTATAATTATTTTTTATTGAATATTAGGTTTCGAGATTTCAATGTAGAATAAAAATAATGATAACATGGATATTATTTTGTTATTGAAAACCAGTAATTACTATCAATGTGCCTGGTATAATATATTATGTTTGAATATATAATAAGATCAAAAATGTAATGTGAAAAACTTGTCTTATCTGCCATCTAGCGATGAGTGGAAAACTACAAAACTTGTGAAGTCAACCATACGACGATAATCACACTTCATGTTGGAAAATGCAGATGGCACGAGCATTCACAATAATATTTATTTAAAAGTAGCTATAGGTGGGATAGATAATGATTGTTTCTGGCGTTACTTTTCGTATTACTTTCCACATGCTGCGCTTCGCGGATTCACTCGCGTGGATAAGGATGTGATGAACCTATGAGGCCGGTCCTTGAAGTACTTATACCAATAAAAAAAACCGCCCAAGTCCGACTCGCGCATCCGGGTTCGCGCAGGAGGGTTCCGTACCAAGTTGTAGGTATGTTGCTCTAACAAAAGATAAACTGGTATGAAGGAGGACTGGCAGGCAGGTTGCCGTTGGAAAACTGTTGTCCCCATACATTTTAGCAACTGCAAATAAGTAAATAATCGCAAAAAAAAAGGTGCAGTAACTACATATTTAAGGTTTTCGGGTTTTCCCTTTACTTGTGCTATTATGACATTGCTTCTTGCCAGATTTCATGGTTCTAGGTCAATGGGAAGTAGTTACCCTATAGGTTATCGGATTCCCTTGCGAGTGTAAACGCGTGTTTGGGGCATAAACGGCCATATCTTTTGATTGCGTTGACTTATGACCGGTTCCTATATCTTCAAACGAACCGTTTTCGCTTACTGTCCGTTAGCTTTTGACATAAACGCTATACAAAAAACATCAAAAAGTAACGAGACGTTGGAAAAACGACTCGTTTCATTTTTATAGGAATGGGGGGTTAGAAGTTTGTTTAATTACAGCTCCAAGGAATTGTAGATTTGAGTAGGTATTTGATATTAATTTCAACTTCTTACTTCAACGCGTTCCTGAGAAAAAGGTTCTTGACAGACAGACGGACGGACAACGAAGTCCCTTTTTTCCTTATGAGGTCAGTAACCTTAACCTTAAGTAATACAAAATTGTAAATAAGTAAGTTCATGATTATAAATAAAACTTTTCAGTGACGTAATTATTTGTGGCAAGTACTTCAGGTTTGAGGTTTGGAAACGTTATGGCTCCTGGCATGGAAACGTCATGAAACGTCATTTACAAATTGCACAGAAATGTGTATAGTAGTCGCAGCGGAAGTATGTGTCTCGGAAGTTATCTGCTAGTCGCTGCGCAAACTGCAATTTTTCAGGCGCAATCCCAATGTTAAAGATGAAGATATTATTGTATAACTGCCTCGCTTACGTTTTTCGCATATTCTATCTCGCTCTTACTTTGTGCTGTTTTATCCCCACAGTAGTACCTGCACAATCATTCACAGAGCCTAACTTCACAAACATATAGATTGGCTACATTTAGGTAAAGTAGATGAAATAAAAAAAAACAAAAATTTAAACCTACTTACAACAGAAATTCCTTGAAGCGGAATACGAGTAAAGCCAGCGGCAGTGGCGTAGGCAGACAGTATGTAGGCAGCTTCCACATTAACAACCTACAAGCTGCTATAGTACTAAATTAATAATAATGTCAATGTCGTTATTTATTAAACTTTTACTGCCTACACTGCTATTAGAAGGACGTATAATTATTACAACTCGCATGGCTATGCTTTCTTTATGTGCTTAAAACTAGCTGCGACTCGAGATTTTACCCGAAGATGATAATGAAAGTATCCTTTATGTTATTCTTGGACATGAAGTTTATATGCCAAATTTAATCAAAATCCGTTCAGCCATTTCAACGCTAAACGCTGTAACATTATTAGCCCGATTGCTGAACATGTCCCCCCAAATCACACTAATATGATATCCAAAAGTTTGTGTGTGTGAACGTTTGTTAGTTCTTCACGCTAAATGTCTGAACGGATGTTGATGAAATTTTGTAGGTACACAGTGTAAACAGATAGGTAATAGCAGGGCTTAAAGGTACGTAAAAAGGTCCATATGTCTAGTCTATTATCCAAAAGTAAAAGTCCTTTAGACAATCGAGTGACTGGATAAAAATGGGGTTACCAGAGGGGTGCGCAATCCGCCTCCCTAAGGGAGTCCTTGAGCGCCAGGGGAGTGTGTCAAAGGTAATATTTTTAAATTCACTTATTTTTAGCCTCAAATTTTTGTTTTTAAAATGACGAATCTAAACTTCTGTTCTTATTCGAATTGTAATTTATATATTTCACGTAGCTCCATTGTTTTGTTTATACTGATTTATGCTTTTTTTTATAACCTTAAACTAAAATAAAGTAACCATTGGGGTAAACCGCCACCGCGATAGTAACCGCATTTTTGTATTGTGGTTATTGTCGGTCTTGGTCTCAGTGGCCGAGATTAATGGTAAAAATCAGCCGAGATTCTCGTTCTCGGCCAAAAAGCACCGAGAATCTCGGCCATGCCGAGACAACGCGTGTTTGTCACAGAATAAATAATACTACAAGGCTTTGTTTTGAGTGGTATCACAGCGGTGCGAACGCCTTGCTCTCGCTCGAATACGCAAGTTTCGACCTGTGGATTACTGTTTGTTTGATTAAATGTTTTCAATCTCATAATTTAAAGTCATTAGTTGACTTTGCTGCTTAGTTATTTTGATCGATAAGTTCCAACGATATTTAATTTTGCAAGTCACTTGTGTAGCAAAATTTGTGTGATCTTACGTAAAAAAACTCTACTCAAAACAACATCAAAATCATAACAAATTGCTATAAACTTATATTGGTTTTATGTTTTCAGTACTAATAATGTATTTAACTTCTTGCGTTTTGTTTGAGGCAATAATGATAGTGTACACACACAGCACAGGAACACTTTTAATACCTGTAATAAGTTTTTCTTTAGGGCTCATCTTTCTCAGCATTGTGAAAACTTTTTTTGGAGAATAAAAAGCCTGCGTTTTGTAATAAATTATTTACAGCAATAATATTTGGACAAAATTAACTGACTATTCATCTATTTCTCGTCCCAACAATCGAAATAATTATAAGATTTGCTGTTGTACTTCACTACTAACTACTGATAGAGATATTTTGGTTTTATTTTGTTGAGGCAGAGTAGGTACTATAATTAAATAGTACGAACTTTTTCGTTTACTTGCGGACTATCTATTGGTAGTTTAAAAACTTGTTTTTTTTTTACATTATAAATGTAAGATTTTAAATCGTGTCGATCCATCTTTTGACATCTAAGTCAATGATAATCCCAGTAATAATTGATAAAAAAATACTAATAAAAGCTATTTGTGTGTTGTTTTAGCCTCAGCTAGTCAATATAAAAAGTTAAGATACCATTAGGTTTTATGTTGGTATATCTTGTTTAATTGCAAAAACGAATAATATTGAATGTTATCGATGTTTGGATGACTGTTATTCAATTATTATTATTTTTACCAATTCTCGGTCTCGGTCTCAGTCCTGGCCGAGAATGGATTTTATTCTCGTTCTCGTTTCGGTCTCTGCTGAGAAAAAAACCTTAGTTATTTTAGCGGCCAGGGCCTGCAGTCACGACGTAGATAGCGATTGCTTTGTAACCGAAATCGGTCGCAAAGCCCGATTATTACGATATTTGGTTGTCTCTAAATGACAAAGACCGATGACAATCGGTATCTATACTATAAAGACTACCAAATATCGGATTATTAGGACTTTGCGACCCATTTTGATTGTAAAGCTATTGCTATCTACGTCGAGATTGCAGGCCCTGGTATAGGTGATTTATCTATATACACTTCCTTACGCAATATGGCGCAAAATACAAAGGCAACAGGTTAAAACTACTTACAAACAATCAATCAGTGAGAGACAACTCGTTGATGTCTTTTGTATAGACTCTGCGGTACGGACAGTGACAAATTAAATCTGGTTTCTTGGTGTTGAATATCATTGCATGAACACAGAATAAATACCAGTGTACGAAGTTATTTTAGCACATATTGTTATGTATTTTTTTAAACTTATTTTTACTTAATTATTGTAGTTGTTCGCCCTGAAGATCGCCCGAATTACGTGTATTTTCACATTTGGCTAATGAATTCAACAACGAAGCTTAAATTGAAACAAAACACCTCTGTAAATCGCGTCTGTTCGAAATTTATCGTCGCCCGTCGGACAAACATACATCTTTTATACTTCCATACCAATATATAAAAGTGAAACGTTGTCTGTTTGTTTTTTTGTTTGGGGGGCTTTCTCACGATAACAGCTGGACGGATTTTGATGAAACTTGGAATGGAGATAGCTTATACCCTGGAATAAAACATAGGAATTTTACTCCTGGAAAATTGAAAGTTTCCATGGAAAAACTGGAAAACTGGAAAAATATTGATTACTCGCTGTAAGAAACGGCTGCCATGGAATCGAAATAACAAAGTCAAAAAACATCAAGACTGGTGTGCTATATCTACTTTTGCATTAGTTTTTAATATCCTAGAAGAACATAGGATGCTTTTTTTCACGATAAACAGTAGTCCGCGCGGACGAAGTCGCGGGCGGGAAAAAGTATAAAAGAAAGCAGTTTTTTTAACTGAGAGATAATAAAAAAAAATGGTCTAGGGGACTTAAAATAAGATACTGAACAAGTTTTTTTTAATGGTGTCTGTTTGTCTATTTGTTTGTTCGCGCATCACGTAAAAACTACTGGACGGTTTGCGGTGCGGTTTTCACTGGGGTACTTGGTATCATAGACCCTCCCCTGTCACGAACACTTTAACAATGTTATTAAATGACAAAAACGATACTCGACGGGATAAATCCGATGATTAGAGGCAGAACGAAATTTTGAATTTGGTACTTTATAGGTACTTTTGTTTATAACTTTTAACCCAGAGAAATGACCACGTGGGCAAAGCCGCAGGTACAGCTAGTACAAGCATATATGCTGATTCATCAAGGTTTATTTTGAAACCTCACTGCGCTCGGTAAATTTAAGTGTGAATGTTCGTTAATTTATAATTTTGGTTAAACTACTCTCTAAGACAGTTCTGTAACCAATTTTTGTGAAGAAGTAAACTGAATTCCGAAGAATAGATTTTCCGTCTTAGAATTAAAAAAACACCGGGAATCTATAAATACAAGCTAGGAAATGTTTTCAATAACTATCAAAAAAGAGATGCTGGATATCTAGGAGGATCCAGCTCAGCTGAGCTGCATTTGGCACCTCGAAAATATTCTAATATCAACCGAATATCCACAATGTTTGAAGACTCGCCTGTACAACCAGTGTGTCCTGCCCACCATGACTTATAGTGCCGAGACATGGACGCTCACCAAGGCAGCTGTGAATAAAATGAGAGTTGCACAAAGAGCCAAGGAGCGTGCCACGCTCGGCATCAAATTACAAGACCGAGTTCGCAACACACACAAAGACGCCGTACAAAGGTCAAAGACGTCGGAGAGTAGATTTTCAAACTTAAATGGTGTTGGGCAGGACACGTGGCTAGGCAGAGTGAAAGCAGGTGGAGTGAAACGTTGACTGAGAGGTGGCCGAGAACGGACAACAGAAGCGTCCGTCGTCCAGTGGCGATATGAGTCGACGACATAGTAAAGATCATGGGTTGGACATGGATGCGCATTTGCAGCACAGGATCGAGATGAGAGACAGAGAGGCCAGTGCTCAGCAGTGGGCGGACATGGGCTGGAATGATGATGATGAACTATATTTGTAAGTACTTACATAAAATATTCAGTATGTTTAGTGATAACCATGATAAAGTTCGTCATCCGAATTTTTCAGTAATCCAGGCTTGATTACTGGCGCTGCAATGATGGTGGGTAGGTTTTGTTTGCATTAAAAATTCGATCACCGCTCACTCGATGTCGCACTTTAGTGCGCTGTGCCCGAAGGATTAAATACCTAACCACCACGTTACATTAAGTATTAACATAATAGTTTAGTAGTTACTTCAAGCTACACACAGCGTAACACGTGATGTAACTTCATCAGTTGACCTTCAATGTTAGATGCAAGGTTTTTCTTTCTTCAAAACTTAGCACGACAGTAAAAACATTATATTCTTCAGATTTACAACAAAAAATCTGAAGCGATTTCGCTACGGTTCGTTGAAGTGGCAAGAGACATCTGTG
The DNA here is from genome assembly GCA_946251855.1 of Alsophila aescularia. Taxonomy (NCBI): domain Eukaryota; kingdom Metazoa; phylum Arthropoda; class Insecta; order Lepidoptera; family Geometridae; genus Alsophila; species Alsophila aescularia. The sequence goes on along the minus strand of OX276375.1, from coordinate 13,860,364 downwards.
TGGTACAGTTAGAACGTGAATTTGACAGTTTTTTTATGTACTCGATGACTGTGAAGACAGATATGTAGGTATACCTATGAGTGGGAGTTGAGGCCCTCCTACGTTCCACTTAGCCACAAACAAAAAGCTTTTTTTTAAACTTGTTCCATATCCGATTCTGGCTCAGTGTTTGGTCTAGTTCGCCAGTGCAAGTTCATTGTTCTTTAGTTTTCATATTTCTGTTTGGTCGTAAACGCCGCATGGGTTTGCGAGCAGTTTTTGTGGCAAAGTTTGGCCCTCAGTAAAGGCACGTTTTTGCCGCAGTTTCGTGGGTCGTTTGCGTCATTTCGCTTCTCGGAGTGAGTTTTGTTGTTGGCGTTGAGGCGCGAGGTGAGTCACAGTGTTAGTTGACTCAAATGTCGATAAGATTTGTCGATAAACCTGCAAAATATGAGATTACTGATTCGCTGGTAATATGTTAACCTATTTATTTCTTGTTTACTTAAGATCGACTAACATGACCTAAAAAACTTAAATCGCATTCTTCGCATTCTTATCATCGGTCGATAAATACCCATATCTTAGTATGATGTTCACCAGCATGTAATCCCTTGATAATAAATTTTTAATGTATGTCTTATTGATAAAACTAATGATGACAAAGACAATTTTGCATTTCGATCTTCTATAAACATAAAACTCAGACAAATCAGATCAGTTCTCTAATGGTCTCAGTTCATCATGGTTCCTTTACAACTAAAACAAAATTGCTCAACACGCGTGTTGCTTTAAAAACATCTGTTACTAAAATTATCTACTGTAAAACGTCATAGCAACGTCGATAGTAAACAATCGAGCTGGGGACAACACTCGAGGACCAGCGCAACAGTCTCGACCGGCCGGCTCGGCGCACATCCGTTTGCGCGCTCGAGCCCGCGCCGCACAACCCTAACCATTCGAAATTCAAACGCGTACCAATCAAAAAGTTTCAAGAACACGATCTGAAAAAAATAAGAAAACATTTACAAGTGCTAGTTCTTTTTTAATTTTATGCCAGTGCTTTTATTTTGTTATCGTGATGATGAATGTGTCCCATTCATGCGTGCTTAAAGTTGGTTATAACATGACCGTTACAGTGTAGAGTAATTGTTGCATAAAAATAAAAGTTTCTGAAATTATTATAATACCGAGTGGATTATAATTTATAACTGTGAAAATTTTGGCGTTGAACGAAGCCTTGTCAAAGGATACGCGAGAAGGAAACCTTACCAAATTGAAGGTAAGTTTTTAAGTCGGATGTCCAGTAATTGGATAATGGATATCTGATGACAAAATTGGATTAACGTTTTACACCTTTTGTATACCTCTCCGCCTTCAAATACGTTAGTACTTTACCAAATACTTTTCTTTGTTTAGTTTTTACATTAACTTTGATGAGGTAATATTTAATTTATCGCTGTTATTTTATTTAGTTTAACATTCATCTCCAAAATTTCGTTTTTGTATAATATAATAGGTACCTACGAGTATATAAAACAACCCATTTTTTTTAATTTTCTGCCTTCATCTGGGTTCAAAAAATACAGGCAATGCCTTGAGGGCGGCAGATAATACTTATCTACAATGATATAATTATGCTTCAGTCCAAAAAAAACTAATGTGTCTATGCAATTTCATAGATAAAAATAAACATGTAACTAACTCCCTAAATTAACATGTATTTTCCTTTGATAATGATTTATTTAATTGTTTGTTTTTCATAGATTTGCAACTTAACTTTATATAGCAACAAAACTCATTTTTCATGCGATATTAAGTTAAAGTTCTATGAAAATCAATTAGGATTGCTCCACGGAGATGACGTAAGGTTCCAATTGCGTATTATACACTATTCTGTGGCCACAAGGGGTTATTGTTCTTCACTTCGTGATGGTTTCGAGGTGACGACCCAATAAAAACCATTCAAGCACGAAATCTTTTTGATGTGTAAACATCTAATGGCTTGGCACGGGGGTTACGCCGACTTGGCGTGGCAATCGAGCGGCCTGGCGACGTGGTGAGGCGGGATGGAGGGTTGGGGGGGATCTATCAGCCCATCACAACAATTATCTAATGAGTCAAATCTACTTTTTTTTTTCGATATTTTTAAGTGCAAAATGTAAAACACTTCCAGTGGGAATCGAACTCCGGATATTTCATACTGGCGTCAGAGCGGTCTCCCGCTCAACCAACCAACCAACCAACCAACCAACCAGACTTACGGTCTTATGACGAAAAGTAAGTACAGATCAGATGAAGAGTTGCTGATGCACAGTCGACCAATGAGAGCGCACGGTGCGAAACGTTGCTCTTTGTTTTAGTTTCATCCACAGTTTCATATTTCATATTACTAATACAAATCTGAATGAAATGAATTCTATTCTATTATGTTTACACATCTGCCAGGCGTCCAGCGACGTCTCATTATTTTTTAATTATTTACTCTATCGTATGAAATTCATGATTAAAATGAAACCAGAAATTATACATGTCTTATGTATAAAACGAGATGCTAAGATGCTTTTAAATAAGTGTTTCATATTAATTTGCGACGGTTTTGTTATGATTATGAGAGAATCAGTAGTAGGAGCAAAAATTTGTTTTTAATAGTTTTTCCTAATGAATTTTTACTTCCCGGATTTTGTCACCAAATTAGAATAATAGCATATAATATATGAGTTAATAGCTTCTTAGTCTATAATAACTTACATTATGTTATTACAAATCTTGTAACCTGGTGATATAAATAAAGAAAGTATAATTATACAAAATACTTTATGATATTATTGTGATATAGGTAATATTATACCGTCGAGTTTAATTATTAAACCCGTCAGCTTTCAAATAATAAAAGATTATTTGCCTTAGTACGTATGGTTCTTATATAACTTCATTATATCTCTAGACGTTAGAAAAGTGAAATTGAATTTTTAATCAAAAGCTTGCCACAAACCATTTAATAATGACATAATAATTAAAGTCTTTCTTAAAAGTCACGTACATTTTATGTTTTCTTAGCTTAACATAATTAAGTTATATCATAGAAGTAATATTAGCAAAGTATAATTACTAAATAAGAACAGAAAATTACATAACTTACAGCAATAAAAACTTAGATATCTTAAGCTCTATGCTAAATCATGGCACAGAACACAGTGATTGTCCGATCCGTAGGCGAATATCTTACAAAACATTAATTGAAACAAAGAAACTTCCCTTAAAAGGATCATAATTTGATTTGATAAATTAAGTGTCCAAAAACTGATAATTGACCAATCAAATCAGTATGTTTAAGGATATTTTCTTACAAACTAGTTGCTGTAATGGAACGGCCCCGTATGAACGTTTTTGCGAAGTTATTATCCTCCTACAGGCAATCACAATGAATTGTAATACACACCATATTTTGCTTCTATGCTATTAAAATGATGACATTATGCTAAAATGGTAATAAATAAGTTGGACAAGTTGCTGGTGGTGGTACTACATGAAAAATATGTTGCGATGTGCCATGCTTTTATATGACATAAACAACTTCTTTTTTTTCTATTTGTTTGTTTCTTGAATTTTATGTTTATATAAATAAAATAAACTAAAGCGCTTCGGAGCCGAGGCCAGTTTGTGAGTTCAGTCCCACGTGTACTACTACTTAAGAATACTTTTTAAGACAGTTGTGAATTAATATAATCGTACACGGGGCCAGTGAAAGGCCAGTAACTGAACTGACTCGCAAACTGGCCTCGTGTCCGGAAGGCATTAATGCTCATCGTGGACACAATTCAGATAACTTCGTTTTTCTGCTTCTTATCTAGTCATTCAGTTAGTTCATTCGTGAGTATATAATTAGTTCGTACCTGTATTGATTTACTCGTAGTTTATCCAATTCCTAGTTTTGTTTCGGATATCGCCATGCCGTAAATATAAATATAACCTAAAACTAAATAGTAATAATAATAATATAATATAATGGCAATTATAATAATCGCCACAAAGAAATGCGTAGCAAGTTGGCTGTTAATAAGGTATAAACTACCTGAGAGAGATGCTTATCTTTTGCACCTGAAACGGTCTGCATGGCTCTGTGTTTGATTGAACACGCAGAAGATGGACAATCAGTTTGATACTGAGGGACGGATATTTCACACGAGATTGTAATTTCGATGGTTATTCTGCTCTTCGAACCACAACTGTAGTATGTACTATTGTTTATTATGTGTCAGAACGTTAGCGCAAGCCACGACACGACACCAGAGAGCAGCACACCTCAACAAATAAAACAAGCACGCACGCCTGAGAGTTGATGACAGAATTCAGGGTTATGCAGCAAATGTTCATTCATTAGTTCATTATCAATGTCAAATTACCTCCCGTACTGTAACCACAGATTACAATTGATGTTTTTGAGAACTCATTTCAATGAGATAATGGAAATGTGGATGGAAATTTCCTTTTCAAACTCAAAGTATAGTCAAGTTAGTTTAACTAATTTATTGGTTTGGTCTTTTTATAATATTTTAAGAATATATTTTTCTCCTTGTAAAAGTGGTATATTAAGTATAGTTCACTATTATAGAAATAGTTTATCTCAAACGATGATGACGGGACAATCTGAGCTGGTATCTGATTCTGGAAGATAGATGTTGAAATCATTGGCCGCAGAGAGCTTTGAACTTAAATAAAAATACGAAGTCTTTTAGCGTACAGTAAGATGGCGTTGTCTAAATAAAAATTAATAGCGTTCAGCCTGTCACTATGACCAATAGACAACAACAGCAACAGAAAAGTGACAGATCCCTTACTGACAGCCCTACAATATATTTATCCGCTCAATACTTGCACTACCCATACGAACCATTCGCTCAGAACTATCGCACCCATCGGACCGTACCCTCCAGGTAGATAAGTATAGTTCCTACGAGCTAGAAAGTCGATATCAATAATATCTGATCCACATCTCTATTGTTCAGTTGGTGTTTCACAGACAATGGGGTTCGGAAGTAAGAGGGACCGATTTTTGATACCCGCTTTCCAATTTAGTATACGGAAATGGAGCTACAAAATGCTGAATTACTTGGCGGTAATTTACGGCTTATAATATAATGTGACTAGATTCCAAATAGTCTTACTTTCACCCTAAACTACTCCAATAATTTATATTACGAAGCACATAGAACATAGGCAGACAGGTAGGATAGACAGACAAAATATTGAAACCGCACAAGTTAAAAATTCCCAAGAAAACGAAAAAATAACATCGTACCTGCATATTTATTTATATACTTTATTGAACAATTGATTGTGTACAAATGGCGGACTTAATACTAAAAGCATTATCTACCAGTTAACCAAAATGCCTATAGTTTAGTGAGTGAGTGGATTTTCTTCGAAATTATGAGCACCAAGTATTTTTTATTAGATTAAGCTACAAATTATGATCTATCTATTGTTTATATACACGCGAAAGTTTGAATTCTCACCATAGAAGAATTTCCAAGATATCTATAAAACAATTATTGATAGTTAAACCATTAAAATATACTTAGATAGGCGTTTTTATTTGACACATTTTAATGTTGGTTTAACATTGTTAGACCTGACATTTAAAGATCATAAAACACTAACTTTCTTTATATATCCAAAACCGGTAAGGCCGTGGCCAGTGCTGCGGACGCGAAATTGAAATACAGTTATCCTTAACGTCCCAGACATAATGCGGTAATGCGAGATTGTGTAGTGCAACAACTCGCGTCTCTATCCAACATACTTTTCTTCAGGAGTTTGTAGGAAAAAGGCACCGCTTTGTCAGATTTGGACAGAAACACCTTTAAGAAATAGTCCATGACAGGGCTCGAGTTTAAAAACTTCAAGACGTTGATTTCCTTGCTATTAGATTGTAGCGAAGGTGGCCGTACCGGACGGAAACTACCTATAAACGATATAAAACTTACAATACTGCCTATCGTAAAACGAACTATACTGCCCTGTAACTATAATCGCCTATAGACGGTCACATACTCGCCCGTCACGCAATTTTAAATGCATTTCTAATATTAAATAACGTGCGTTTTATTAGTGAACTCTTTAATTACCTACGTACCATAAATATGTCAATTAGAGGAAGGTTAATAAGGTCCTTTTAATAAAACAAGAATAGATGCAATCTATGTATTTCAATCACGGAACTATTCCTTGAAAGTGAGACCTACAAACACTAAATAAGACTGTGTTTTAACTGTGCCTTCATATCAAGTCAACATTAATAAGGAAGAAATAGTATCAGCAGCCGCACGGTATTAATATGGAGCTACAATATATATCTTCATCTCAATTGATATAATTTTAAGCAGTTGCCTAAAATAAACCTTTACTTATTTATAAGTACTTAGTTTGCGACACACCTAAAAAATGCGAGCTGTGGAATTATGCATGAAACCCGAAACTAACGTATTTCAGAAGACCGACGACAAAACTTATTTCCCGAATCACGTTTGTGCCTGTATGACCATCTAGTTTTATGAACTATTATTAAACACTCAAATAACTGTACTTTAAAACAGGTGCTTTTTTCGGCGTTTCCGCTGTACATCTCATGGCCACAGCCTGGGTATAATTACTTGTGTTTCCGCATAGGGAGGCATCAGGCAGCCCTCGGAACCGGTTTGTGCGCGACAGAGCTTAGGCAGGATAGGATTACATCCTGTTAGGCAGGTATACAGTACCAGGAACGAGACAGTAAGTAATTCTAAACTGGCTAGTTTAACTACGCCGTTGGTCCTCACCTATTAGGTATAACGGGGTAAAATAGATGTCAGTCATGCTATCCGTACAAGTTGGCATCATAATTATTATAGTTTTGAATTGATATTTTTTGCCCCTCTCCTTTTTACTCACTACAAGACTCTATTTGCGAATGCCATCATCATGCTCTGCGATATTTTGTGCGATTTATTCAACCACGTTTATACATTGGTGGATGTCACACGTTCTTGAATTTTAGACTTCTTGGACATGCTAGTGTCCTATCGATGTTTTCCTCGTGTTTTTTTCGCGACGTTATGATCGCGATTGCAAAACTATGGGTATATTCCGAATCATGATGACGGAACGCAAATTAGCACTGGGAGCGATCACATCCATTTTATGTGATCGCTCCCAGTGCTAATTTGCGTTCCGATTAGTTAGCGCACTTATGGCAGTTTGCGCGTTGACGGGATTCGGAACGATTGCGAACGTGATTACAAGTTCACAACAACATAACCTCAAAATTTGCTCAAAATACAATGTATTATTCGTGTGAAAGGTAGTCTATCTAAAAATTGGTCAATTGTCTGTAGCCTCTACGGTCTGTAGTAATCTTTGGAACAATAGAAAAAAAAACATATACAACTGAATTCAAATAACAGTTTTTTTTGCAAACAACTGTCAGTCTGTCACTTTGACAGTAGCGCTTACGGTGATAATCTTTGGAACAATAGAAAAAAAACCACACACAACTGAATTCAAATAACAGTTTTCTTTGCAAACAACTGTCAGTCTGTCACTTTGACAGTACCTCTCACGGTGATGTCGGTTTAGGGCATGGTCGGTCTAATCGCAAAATTGAGAATTTAATGACCTCATCTATGACGTCAAATCGTAGTCATGGTCAAGCCGTTTCGGAACGCAAGATATCGCGATCACATCGTTTTTATCGTGATTCGGAATGCACCCCATATATCTGACAAAACCCTATTCATCACTTCCTCAGAGCCTGCAGTCTTCACATAGATAGTAATTGCTTTTCAACCGAAATCGATCGCAAAGTCCCAACGATCGGATATTTGCTAGTCTCGAGTACAGATACCGATGACAATTTATAGCTTCTGACAGTATCTGTCAAAGCTGATCGTTTTCAATGTTTATACTGCAGGTAGTACTATTATTTAATCTGTGCTGCAGGCCCTGGTGTCAGCGAGACTAGTTTGGTGCTGTTTTCATGAAAAATTCTATGTCTGCAGGCCCTGGTCCCAGCAAGACTAGTTTGGAGATGTTCTCATGCAAATTATCATGTGCTGCAGGCCCTGGTGCCAGTAAGACTAGTATGGTGTTATTCTCATCCAAATTACCATGTGCTGCAGGTCTTGGTGCCAGCAAGACTAGTTTGGTGCTGTTCTCATGCAAATTACCAGTCATATAATACCCATCTATCAAATAGTCAAGTCAATGCCAATAACGCCAAAAACCATACAGTGACCTCGCTCTACCACATCCCACGTTGCTCCGTCTTAGGCAACTGGAGCCTTGAATGTGCGCCAACATGCGCCTGCGCCGCTCTTACTTTCATTGTCCGATTGAATGCCGATTTGATTACAATGAGGCCATCCGTGTCTGTGCGTATGGTCATTTAAACGTGTGATACTTTAGTGTTAACGACACACAAGTTTATTGACAGTAATTAGCACTGAAAGTATGTGCCTATGGATTAGAACGAATGTTATCTTGGTTTAATGATAGTTTTATTTAGGAAAATCAGTGAGAAATAATAAAACAAATAGACAAACTATTAATAAAAAATAATGACCCTTAGGAGACTTTCTTCAAGCAGATGGTCTAAAATAACAGCTAGACTTGATAATTCATTGTATTACCATTGTTGGTTTATATTAATGCTCAGAGTTCAACCTGAGTATGACATCATCAAGGCAGAATTACAGCTGAAAACACCTACTTGTAAAATAAACGTCTCACGCTGATTTACTATTTATAATGTAAAACACCAAACCCTATTGCCAATTCTGAAAACGTTTTCATTTTAATATCATTGTGTCTCTTTGAATGATGATTCAAAATTAGATACATAATTATATTGTTTAGTTAGTGTGTTTATGTATGGACCGGAAATAATTATGTACATGCATTATTTAAATATAATCTAGGTGCACAGAATAAACAGTCTTTTGACCAGACTGCGCAATGCAAAAGACGGTAATGTGTTTATCAGCCTATATAATTCTGTATGTATGTTCGTTTGTTGCGCTCTAGAGACCATACGCGTGGGCCGATTTTGATGATTCTTACGTCAATCGGTTAGCCTTTATCCTGCGAGTGTCATTAAAAACATAACAGTATCTAATCAAAATTCAATATGGCGACAACCAGACGCCATATTAAGAAAAAGAAAAAATAATGAATGCCGACTAATTATGTTAGGAGGGAATTTTATTGAAAATTAATTGAAAAGGTATTTGAAAATCATCGTTAGGTTTCTCTCATAATTTTTCCATTTAGGATCTATAACTACTTAATGTTGGATAACAATCATTCTCACTTAAAGTTTGCCTCTTTTAGTTTTGTTCGCAGTCGGGTTCTGTAGCATTTTCGATTATGTCTTGCTATGTTTTTTATTTTATTCTCAAACATTTTACTAAACCGTCATGTCATTCTCTTAGCCATGGAAAGGAAGTTAGGTATAAGATCCAGGTACGAAAAGGTATATCAGTTCCAAGAAGCTTCACAATTATGTTGTGGAAAATCCCCAATACCATTATTGTACAAGTATTGCGAATCTGTTACTAACTAAATTATGCCTTTAATTATGGTTATAAGGAGAGGACGAAACATATTTTTATATATCTTGCCTTTTAAAATTACTTATCTCTGAGATAAATCATAGTATTTTAACAAAATTTCTTAGCTAACTCAGAAATAAGATAAGATACTGTGATTATAATATATCATTTTTTGTTTATTTATTTCTTCTAAAAGACTAATAATATTATAGAATGACCTTTATATTCGTACCGACGTATTCATTATTATTGCACCAATTCTTGGGCATTCATCTTGCAGTGCAGTAGACTCCGACTCCAAGATTTCACATCCATTCTCTATAAACAAGGCACCCACTTAAATAGAAATCAGAAACTATCAACCTGTCTCCCGAGAGTCAGACGGCACGTTAGCATCTATACAAGTTGTATAATATAATAAAGCAGATGTAACAAAAAGTCTGTACAAAGAACATAATTAAAAAAGTTGTCTAGGGTACTTAAAATAAGCTACTAAACGAGAATATATCATTGATAAAATTATGTCTGTCTGTATGTTCGTGCATCACGTAAAAGCTACTGACCGATTGTGATGCAGTTTGCACTGTTGAACTGCTGTACTTAGTATCTCAAATCGCACTCCAATGATCAAAAGCCGAGCAATTGATAAAAATGTTTTGACGTCTGAATGAAGTTTGAAGAAATATGGTACATTGGTACTTTTGTTCCTTATACCCCTGAAAAATGACCACGAGGGCAAAGCCGCGGCCACAGTTAATACTATAATATAATGCTGGCATCCTAGACTGCACCTTTATGACATTTATTTACTAGTTATTCTTTAATTATTTCTTGGATTAACAAAAATCAATATATATTCGGGACAATTCTACACCAATTACCTAGCCCCAAACTAGGATACCCTGTACTATGGGCACTAGATAACGGATAAACATACATACATACATACATACGAATATTACATCCATGACTCAAATGATCACACAAATGATTACACCTTGCAGGATTCGAACCCGCGACTGTTTGATTTCGTAGCTAGGGTCTGTAGCCACTAGACCAAACGATATATACCGATAACCGATATATGATTCATTTTAATAGGCAATAAAGGTATAATAGAACATCTTAATTACATACAATACATAAAAAATACAAAACAATAAATGTACTTGTATATAATTAATTAGTACATAATTTATATTTCTTTAGGTAATTAATTTCTCTAGGAAACTCCTACGCTACACGTTTGGTTAGATGCATCTAGGTAAACGTATTTATGAGAGCGTATTCTTGAAGCTATTCGACATATCGGCGAAATGTTGTTATAGTGTTTCACAGTTTAGCTTCATCTGAGTGTCCATCCGTCTGTTATTAATTGCCCCGAATGTCATAACTGTGCAGAATCTTTAAGCTCCTATAGCTTAAAGATTCTGCACAGTTTACGTAATACCATCTTAATATTTGACATCTTTGAGCATAATTTGATCTTCTTATTTTCCGATGTATAACAATGGAACCACGTGTAAGCTATAGTTATTTTAAACATTTCAAGTTAATTGTGTTTCAATGTTGGTTAACTTCAGCTTAAGAATTTGCTGTATGTTTACTAAATTCTATTCGGTAAATCTAATACGACAGGTTGCCATCGCAGGAAGTCGGTGGATGGAGGTGGCACAGGATCGCTCGTCATGGCGCTCTTTGGGGGAGGCCTATGTTCAGCAGTGGACATCTAAAGGCTGACATGATGATGATGATGAAATTTATAATATTATCACAGAATAAATAATAGTACTACATATTACCTTATTTGTTCGCACATATTTTTGTATTTTTTTTAGCTGTTTCATAGTTTGAATTACCGTTAACGAGAAGTATAAGAATGAGATATTTACTCACCATTTATATTATTTGCAATAATTTATTTTATTTGTATTGATTCTCGATATTTATATATTTAGGCGCAGCGATGCCGAAATATCGAGAACTCAATAAAAAAGCAATGGTAGTGAGCATGACAACTCTTATAATAATTTATAATGTAATATATACAAAAGTTTGTGTGTATGTTTGTTAACACTCAGCGCTAAATCGGCTGAACATATTTTGATTAAATGTGGTATATAACTATTTATAAGGTATATACCATAGGTCCTGGAATAACACTTAGGATACATTTCATCGTCATCATTCACCAGGGTGAAACCGCGGGTCGCAGCTAGTACTATGATATAACGAGAGAGAGTTTTTAAGTTTCGAAATGACATTTGAAAAGTTTAATCTATTAAGATATCTAGCGATTTTGATATACATAATATTTTTATATCCTGTTCCGGAAGAATTCCAGATCATCAGACTTCCGTGTTTTGTGCATTTCTTGCGTAACGACAGAGATTATTAATACATTATATCATAGCGTTGTAACAGCTTAGAGACTTGAGACATACATAACAATCAAGTTTGTCAATTAATTAAATGGTTCTGACACCGCGTCGTTATCAAATTGAAACGACTGACGACGTGCTTAATATCGATAAAAGATCTACCAGCGTTTCCATACCCTATTAATAAAGTTTATATCAATTGATCACCATAATTAGCCCCCGTGGAGATCGGTTCGTGTGCCATGGTTGCTTTCAGCTCACGAGCGCGCCCGCCCATCCGTGGTGCTTTCTATGAACGTCGAGACTAGTCATGGCATCACAGAATAAATATTAGTATTGAATTACTTAAATCACGTGCACAGTTTAGTTCATTCAATTGGTAAAGAACTCACTGAAACAAGACATAAGTTCAAAAACTAAAACCCGATTACGGTCGGGTCTTTGACACTCTTGCAATGAAGACGAATGGATTGATACTCACTTGTCAAAATTGGACCAAGTTTTTGGTTTGAACACATTACCTTTCCTTTACTTGGGATTACCGGCTGATAATGTGATGTGTGCATGGCTTTTTTACAAGGGTTATTAATCAGTCTAACTATTAGTGTTTTTTTTAAAACTATTACTTTTATTCTTAGTTCAAATTCGTCGATTGCGGTATTTACACTCTTCGCATCGTTCGTTCGTTTTTCGCGTCTTTGATATTCATCATCTAATAATCTGAGAGCCCGTTGATCGTGTCGTTACATGTCACTGAGAGCTTGTAGCTGCGATCAAATGCTTGCCCATTCGGCGATATACAAAGAAATAAATATACTAGTCTAATTAGGTGATAGTAGCTACCAGCCTAGTAATTGAGTCAAAACTGGTTGCATCCTACAGGACCTAAGTCTGTGAGTTTTACATTCGATGAATTGTCAATGAATCAACTTATGGCATTCAACAATTTTAGGGGTGTTTTTAATGTCCCTTAGCGCACCAATACAGTGGTCTGTGTTATCTCCGCACTATCTGAATGAAATGAGCGCCTACTAAATACTGAGTAGCAAGACGCTGTCTTGATTCAGTAAACCGTAGGTGGCAGGCACGCAAAGCACTGTGGCTCCGAGTATATCGAAGGCGTTCTAAGAGTCAGGGTGGGCCATTCTTTGGTGATATTATTGTAATATTGACCAGCTATATACTTTAAGTTACCCACATTAAAAAAACTAGTTTAGTAACTTTCATTAATGTGAAAATGTCATTCGTTGGCATTAAATGGTCCCTACAATATATATTGATATGGAGATTTTAGATTCAAAATGAAACTGAACTGATAGTATCTACTCGTATCATTCGATACCTCTGTGATACAACTAGAAGTTAATTAAACGATGTGTTATGTTTTCCAGAGTGGGGCGTCAACTACGAGACGGGCGAGGCGAGCGAGCCGGAGGCCGGTCGCATGCGTCCCGAGGACTACCGGCTCGTGTTCCTGAGCTCAGACTCGTCGTGCCGCGAGGACACAGAGGACTCCTCTTCCACGGAATCGTCCGCCGCGCCGCCCGCGCCCGACGACTGCGACTGGGACTATTTCGAACCGGGCGCGGCGGCTCCGCAACCCTCCCCACCGCCCATCAAACTCGTGCCGCCGCCCTGCCCCAGACAGTGCTCCTGCGGCGCTGAGCCGCGCATCGTCGCCGTCCCCGTCCCGGTTCCTGTACCAGTCCCCGCCGCCCTCTGGCCCGCGCTACTCGCCTTTCCGCAAACACCGCCCCCGCCACACTGGAACACCTACCCCGGCTTCCCGCCCCTCGATGCGGCGGCGCTCGCTCGTCTCACCACGGCCGCAGCCGTCGCCGTCACCGCAGCCGCCACCGCCACCGCTTCCGCGTCCGCAGCCAATAAACTCGAGATGACCACCGTTAAGACTGATAAGGCGATCCAGTCCGAATCGCCGGCGCTGGAGCCCCGCGATAACGATAGCGATAAGAATATCGATCGGCCGATCGAACTCGAAGCGACAGTCGGAATCAAAGTGATAGCAGAACAGGACCGCCTTTCAGTGCAATCAGATCAAGCGGATGCGATGCCGGAACATCTCAATGCAGAGAAAGCGTTTCCCTCGTCCGGAGAATCGAGTGACTCGGAGGCGGGAGTGGCGCGGCGGAGCTACGATCTAACGAGCGGCGCGCCCGAGGAACCCGCTACGTCGGACGAGGATTCCGACGACTCGGGCGGCGGAGGCGGTGGACGGTTCTCCCGCGTATTTGTCGTCAACCCCGCTGATTCATCCTCCGACCTAGAAGACAATGCTGATAGCAGTGGCATCGACTGCGATGATTCCTATGATAAGAAGTCTGATAGTTTAGAAATAATTGCAGTGGAAGCGAACCGGCAAAATGAAATAAACGTTATTGCGGAACCAAGTGACGCGCAGCCGCAAAACAATAACGATCCGAGCATAGTTCTCTTAGACTCAATTAATTTCACTGAAGAATATCCCATGATTCCGTACGGAAATAACAGCGATGAAGGCTGCAGCGAAGGAACAGGGACAAGGTCAGAATTTGTTGATTTTTGTGACACGAATATGCTTCAAAGCGAGACGTGTGAAACATTTAACAGTTTTATTGCAACGTGCAGCTCAAGTAGTGACGATCTAGATAGCACAAATAACACAGATAGTGGTAATTACCGATATCGAAGTGTATCAGAAAATACCGACGACGAATCATCGTTGAATACTTCTAATACCGAGAGCGATATGAAAGTAAAAGTTATGGTGGAGATGCCTAATGAGAAAGATAACTACGAAAATTCATTTTCTCCCGAAATTTCACTGAAACCAACGATCAAATTGACAACTTCGCCGGAGCCTAGCCATAGCATTGCGGGTTCAGCCTCAGTTGATAAAATAGACCTGTTTAAAGGAATCCAACAAACTCTCAGTGAACTACTGAAGAAAGAATTACTGGAGGACCAAGAGGAAGAGAAAATGCATGACGGTGGGCCGGTTTGCAGTTCGACGGAGGGGGGCGCGTGCGCACCTGCCGAGACAACAGTTTGCCGCTCGCGCACGGCTTGTACGGACGGGTCCGCGCGCTTCACTAGCCGCGTTATGATAACGCACGACCGCGTCTCCGTCGTCACGTCGGATACGACGCGGCTCATGCGCGACATCACAGTGCACCACACCAACTCGCAGAACGAACTGGAGCCTCAAACTGTTGCACAAACAAACGAAACGGACGAACGATTATCCGACGACGAAGCGGCGCAGCCTTCAGGCGGAGTGACTGTCGTTAGCAATGCCGACACTCTCTCGGCGGTCGTGTGCCTCGAAGAGGGTCTCGCAGATGACGACTCTTGGGTCGAGGACGTCAGCCATGACGAGGACGAGGCCACTTCGCCTTCCGACTCAGATTCGGGGGACGAGGCGTCGCTGCCGACGAGGGGCGAGGAGTTCGCCTACTGCCGCCGTTCCATAGACTTCACCCTGCACACGATAGTCGAAGAAAGTTGCGAAGAAAGCGAGACGGAACCGACTACGAAAAAATCGCGACCTATATCGGCAACCGAGTTGGAAAAATACTTTTTCTTCGGCTTAGGCGATGGCAGAAACGTGCACGACGATGAGGAAGCCGTGTCGGAAACGTCTAGTGTATGTAGTGAAGGTGGTGAATCTATTCCTGACAACGAACAGCCTAAACGGAGTGGTGATAGTGATGAACTGGTGTCTTCACGCTTGGAAAAATACTTCTTATCAGGATTTATGGGGTTTAATCAAGAACGGAGAGAATCAGATGGCTCCGGTAGTGTTGGAAGTGACAGTGAAGGGAGACAAAGTCCTGAACAACGGAGAAAAAGGCTGGTTCGGGCTCGAGGGACACCCCGTTCACATTCGAATTCCTTGGATAATTTGTTAGCTGGGGAAGAACCTTCTCAAGATATCCCAGAAGTTTCAGATGGTTCGAGTACCGAAACCGAGGACAGACATGACTCATCCGAAAGGATGGATATGCAAGGTGAAAATAAGAGGAAAAAACAAAACAAAAAGACACGTGGTTCACCGGCCGATGAAAGGCGACAGTCAGCTGAGTTCACCGAGGAAGCCCGCGATGACACAAGATCTGTTTCGGAAGGCGAGGATGGCAGGTTATCGCCACGACCCGAATTCCCACCTCTTGGATCTGAATTATCTGAATCCAAGAAACAAACGAGCAGAGATAGCGGTTTTGTGGGAAGCTGCGACGATTTATTAAGAAACGGAGATTCAAGTAATGATTTCAGATCTCATGAACCTAAAACCGAGTTAGAAGAAATTACCGAAGAAATAAGGCCAGATATAGAAGAGCGCGTCGAAGGCCCTCCGTCATCTCAACCGCCACAAAGTGCACTCAGCCGTAAAGATAGCTTTAATAATTGGTCGTCAGATGAAGAAACAAATTTAATGATGACAAAAATGCGCCAATTTTTCAAACAAATGGTCAACACGACAAACGTGAAAACGTCCACTCCCGCCTCAACGAACTCTGAAAGTTCACGCCCACCGAAACCACCCCAACTATTGTACTTTGAGAGTGAACTAACTAGGTTAATGAAAACTGTACCCGGCATTCGTGACGAAGAGGTACGCGAGATCGTCGAGTACCTGTCTAGTGAAGACACATGGAGTGATTCGTACGATTCATCTGATTACGCCGGTTCCGATTTGGAAGGCACAACGAATAGATCCGCGTTGAGGAAGCAAATATCTGAGAGTTGCCGTGAGATAATCGATAAATTCGATAACGGATGCAATGACGCGGGGTCGCTGGAGCGCGACGCGGCTGGGGCGTATCGAAGACTAGCGGCGACGTTAGGCCGAGCGGGAGAAGGCTCACCTCCTTTATTTGGAAAGGTGATGAGGCATATTGGCGGAAGACTGGTGGCGTTGATGCATGAAGTTTCAGGCGGTGCGTCGCCGAGTACCGATGATGACAGTGCGTCGGAGCCGGGTGCGTTGGCTCGGAGTCGATCTCATGACATTTTGGAAGCGGCGGCAAGTAGGGGAAGTGTTGCAAGTGACTGTGAGAGGTTTTCGTGGAGGGGTAGTTTCGAATCAGCGCTGCTGGCAGCCGATTCGCGGGGGACCCTGGGTGGGGGTGTGGAGGCAAGGAGATCTCCTGCGGGCGTTGAGCTCGCAGCACAGAGGTCGCACTCGAGGAGTTGTGGAGCTATCAGTGGCAGTGAGGACAGGTTATGGCGTGGGCGAAGAAGAGCTTCTGCACCGGATGCAGAGGTAAGAATTTTTACATAACATGATTTATTGTTTTTATTATGGACTAAAATAGCTCCAAGACTGCCACAAAATATAGACTAACGTAGGCTTACTAGTAAAATACGACATTCTCGATGCTCTCAAAAGTATATGACACAGAAACACTCAGTCAAAACCAAAGACTAAACGTATTATAGATTCAAACAATCTACAATGACGTCCAAAGGTAAAACAATGACTTACCAAAGTATTATTGACCCAATACAATACTGCAACAAAGCGGTGACGAAACCAAAGCTATTCAAACTCTCAAGCATTGAAAGTGTCTCAACATTACTGAATAGTAAGTATTTCTCAAGTGTCAATGTCACGCACGTCTCGTAACTTCATTACGTTCACGTGGTATCTATCGAAGTAGATTTCGGTACCTTTTGATACCATTTGTTATCCTACAGTTGAAGATAAGCAGGCTTGTAAATAAACACTAGTATATTCGTATCAACATTCAAATCATAATCACAAAGGTTTCCAGTAATTATGAAACTAGGTATTTTGGGTTGAGTACCTATTCTTAAAAATATGTGTCAGGGCATTTGCTTGTCTTTACTTCTGTATCCTGAATAAAAATAAATAATCTGGGAGACATGGCTAGTTATGTGGGAACTACAGGCATGGAGATTAATATCTAGTGAATGAACAGCTCATCTCATTTCGTGGTATATCTGAAGCGATAGTATCCTAAAGGTTCAATAGTGCAACTTAGAATCCATCTATACCGGGTTCGGTCCTGGACTTTTGACTATACCAATGACTTTTCAATATAATATGCGGGAAACCACATATTACGTGTGGTTTTCCGTCTCTCCGTAAGTCCCTGATATGTCTAAACGACTGCTAATCAATACCATTGATTAGCAGTCGTTTAGACATATCAGAAGCCAGCACTACCTTACGACAAACAAAGTGGTAGGTATATAAAATGTAAACAACCAAAATCAACTTATGACAATAATGAACACCAAGATAAACGATCATACTTACTTGTTATAAACTATATTATATTAATTTATCTGACCCTTGCAGTTGTTAAAAAAGGGTTGTTGATAATGAACAGGCAATGAATGTTGATAATGAACAGGCAATGAATGACCAAAAATTATTATCTTAAAGAAATAATGTTATCGTTATTTTGTTATCAATAAATAAAAATTATTAATGTAGGTACCAAACCGAACCAGTTTGTTTGTTTTCCGTATGAGGTAGTGCTGGCGTCTGGTTTCGCCTGTGACATGGTACGACTGCTATTAGTCAATAACAGCCAGACTTACAGCTTAACGCCCTCCGAAGCACGGAGCGATGGAAAACTGCTGATAAATTAGAAAAGTTATAGGTGCGGAGCCTAGGTACCTAACCCGGTATCGTTGAATTCTAAGTGACACTGCTAAACCACTAGGCCATAGCTCATAACAGAACCAGTGCCAACTCAATTCCAAAAAATGTATAAAACTACTTTCAAAACCTATCAAAAACATTCCGGAAAAATTTAACCGGATCGAAAGTTATCAGCTATTATTATATTACATAAGAAAATAATTTTGAACTCATTCAGTTACATAACACCAGCGATTATGATTGCATATTTGCGAAACGAGAGCGGATTCTACCAATATTTGCATAACTACCGCATTGATACCAATGCCATTGATTCAATATTTGATAAATGCTTTTACTGTTGTGGTGAAGACATTACGATATGAAAGATACAAATAAATCAAACTATTTATAAAAGATTAGTTGGTAGACCACCTGCCAGATGGGTCAGCGACATTGAGGCGGTCAAAGGAAAGACTTGGACGAGGTCGGCACAGTCCAGAGACGAATGGCACAAGTGAGAGGAGGCTTATACCCAGCAGTGGGTGGAAAGAAACTGACGATGATGATGATGATTTATGCAGTTTATTTGGTAAAACTCAACTCAAGGTCAAGGGTCATCAAACCCCAATAAAAATCTTCGTGACAGGAAAATATAACGCATTATATTCAAATAAAACGTGTGTATTGTCCTAGACTCATTGATCGTCACCATCATCATCATCTTCAGCCCGTATCACAGAATAATCAAAAGTACAACTTCAAGCCCGTGTAGTGCAATTCGTCTGGGCAAGCACGAACTACTAGCGAGAAAGTATTCCTATCGTAAAAGTCTTGTGACGTCACTAATGGCAGCCAAGTTGTATGTGATTTGTACGCGCTATCGTACGTAAATATAACTACTAATTTTACGTGAGCTCACGTTAGTGTCACACTATCGTAATTGTAACTGTAGTAACCACTGACATGATGATATGTAATGACAAATTCTATGATTGTCAAATAACACTAATCACTTCGAATTGTAAGTGCTACCTCAAGATCTTTGTGTTTTGTATCGTATACCTCCGTAAACTCGATACGCTTAATATACGAAACTTAAAAAAAATCGTGCTTGCCCTACACAGTATAGTGCAAGGTCTCGATCAGTCATTGGTCTCAATAATTAACAAAACATAATTTTACTTTTTATTTTTATAAATCTACCCTTTTAAAAGAGTTTTTGATGAGCTCAAGTCAATTCTAATATAATTAAAGACGTACCTGTTATTTAAATCCTCAACTACAAACACGAGCAATAAAAGAAATTTAAACAATTTGTCATTCTAACAACCTCTTGTTCTATTACGCTGCTCAATTTCAGAAAATGTTGCATTCAATTGTAATGTTATCAAACTTAGATTTTATTTAATTGTACTATCCAGCAAAAATCTCCAATATCCTTTCAGTCCGAAGAAGAGCAGCGCGCCGGGTCGCTTCCCCGTTTGCCTTCCATCACCGGCACCAGCACGGTCCCGGCCGGGCCGGTCAAGTCGGCCCGGTACCGGGCGCCGGGCTTCCGAACGGCAACCCGGGCGGCGTCGGCGCCAGGGCTCCATGCGCCCAGGAGGCGAAGGCCGCCGCCGACGACGCAGCAACAGCCCCCACCGGCTGCACCAGCCTCTGCGCCGAGCTTACAGGGTATTTACTTTCATCTATATCTATATCTATATATCTTCTATTCATATACATACATACAACATACATGTATACATACATACAACAAATAAATAAAATTGAAGTCTATGTTTGTAATGTCAAAATAACAGCTTTTTACTCAATAAATATGAAAGTATACTCATAACAAAAAGCCAAAAAAATCTTTGTCTGTCTGTCTGTTTGTTCCCGCTAATCTCCGAAACGGCTGGACCGATTTTAACTGGAAGATAGCTGATGTTACAAGGAGTAACATAGGCTACTTTAATTTTCGAAAAATAATAGGGTAAAGAGCAAAAAAAAAAAAACTGACCACGCGGGTAAAGCAGCGGGCAAAGCAGCGGGCACAGCTAGTTCTTCTTATCGTTTAGAACATGTCTCATCTAGATAGACAAACAGCAAATATAAAAAAGAAAGCTAATTCTTGATTTCTAGAGTAAGAAAAGAGGAAATAAAAATTAATAGGAGACGCTGTACCTAAGTATAAGGGACTTGTTTGATGATTTGTTTTTCTATGTTGGGTGTGTTGGAAGTTCTATTATATTATTATTTTTATTGTAATCCGATATATAGACACAACAATATTTTTATCTCGGTACAGATTCTTGCGGACGATGATTACCATCCCCGACAAGTCTTTACTTTTTTCTTTAAGTCTTTACTTTGCTAAACTAAAAGTCAACACTTTACTTTTAGCTTAGCTGAACTTATTGGGTTTGGTTAATCCAACAAGATCAGCTTGTTAGACAAAGCTTGTATAAAACCTAGAAGTTTAGGATCAAAACTAGCTAAAAAGCGTTGGATAGATTTATTTAGCAATCGAACAATAAAATTCAATATTTTCTATCTAGGGAGCTATTCATAGAACAAACACATGTCTACTTTATCGAAGTTATAAAACATCCATTGTTAAAAATGTACTCACACTACCTAGTCATCAAACGTGAATGAATTCCGTAGAAAATGTGAGACAAAGAAAGTTCAATTTGAATAAAACCACAGGTTAAATTACACTTTCGCACGCGTAATCTCAAAATCTGTTACCGCACTTCTTGTTCAAAGAGAATGCGCTGACGTCAGAGGTCTAGTATGAGAAAGAAAGCAAAATACCGATTGTTAAATGGACCTATAATTAGTATAATTGTTATAATGACGCTTTGGTTGAACCTACACTCAAGCTACTATGACATTAGCATGGCAGGTGGGTACCTGCCATGTCCACATGATTTGGTTATACCTTCTGCATAGTATGTTTTGAGAGTGCTCCTAAGCGCAGACATTCCGTTGGTCTTTCATACTTGATAACAATAACATAATCCCTCAGCTCGCCTATTAACTGAAAAAGCTTATTCAATCCTATAGCAATAACATCATCGACTGTTTTGTCTTCGGATGTTGAATCTGAATCAATCACTTATTTTAAGCTATCCCTTTTATTCTTATCATATTCTTATTATACCAGCTCTAGCTGGAAAATAATTTAATTTAACATACATTTGACTTAAGCCATGAAATATACCTACCTGCCGTTTATTTTCAACAGCGGAGGCGTTGTTTGCTTGGCAGTGTTATTTTCGCACACAATAACATGGCACCTTGAGTCGCATTACCACAGAATAACCAATAGCTACTATACTCGTGTTTTACTTTCGAAAGGTCACATGCTGTTGTTTCATCATCGTATTGACTTGTTTTTAATTGAATAGGATTTTACAAAATATTTAATCATCATCATCATCAACCTATATTAGTCCACTTCTGGACATAGGCCTCTCCCAAGCCGCGCTACTGAGCCCGATCTTTGATTCTTCTCTTCCAATAACTGCCTGCTGGAGAAATTCGTCGCTCCGTCTGGAGGGCGTCCTACACTACATTTGCCGATTTATAAAACTCGTCTACGCCAATGGTTATTGGTTCTATGACAAATGTGACCAGCCCATAGCCACTTCATCTTGCTTATTCTCTAAGCTATGTCGGTTAACTTTGTTATCTGCCTGATCACCTCATTTCGGATTCAATCTCTCAGAGAAACTCCAAGCATAGCTCGTTTTAAGCTCGCTGAGCGATCTTAGCTTGTGGACCAGTCTTATAGTCAGTGGCCACGTTTCGGCTGCGTATGTCATATTTAATACCATGTTGAAAAGCATAATAATTTCTTACTTTGAATAGTTGATTTCAGTTAAGGTACATAGATTCTGCTTATTTCTTATGTTAGATTTTACCAATGATTGTAATTTTCAGTTAACTTTCAATTGTTTTTACAAAATACACTATCATCAATTGGCGGTAATTTTTCCGTCATTTAGTTACTAATAAACATCATTCATACATTTAATTATAAGAACTAATCAAAAATCATTCATCTATAACTAGCAAAATTATATTGCGTTGCGTCATTATTTCTTTCATTTCCATTAATTGAATCACGCAAGATGTAATCATTTCAATATCTTGTCACACATTTTCAACATGAAGTAATGCACATGTTATTAAGAAATTGGCAACACATTTGTTAGTGTCACGTTCCCACGTTCCGCTTCGTTACAGCGCGGCTTTTTCTCTGTCACAGTATTTAACCATACGTACGGTAAAACCCGAACATAAGGTACTGTTTTGACTATTCATTTTCCGTTGCCCGTTCTTTTGATAAATCTGCATTTTCACATTATTTTGATTAAGTATGCTCTTCTTTGAACGTCATACTAAGTACAGTACGGCTGATAAGTCGTGGCCACTCTGATCTTCGTGCTACCGAATAGCGGGATGAGGCGACATGCATGGGGCTGTGGTCTAGGCTAGAGATGCACCTCATTCCGCCATTCGGAACCTAAAAATGTTAATTGCGCAGCCATTTGCATGAAGTACAGAGTGGCCACGACTTATCGGCCGTACTGTACATCTCTAAGAGATTTGAACGTAGTCGATTTAGTAGTTTAATCGTAAAAATATGACAGTGTAAATAGTTTTGTCATGTAACACAATATGTTGATGTTACCGATGCTCATGTTGTAGTCTGACAGACCTTAATAAGTTAATAAGAGTGACCCAAGTAGCGAATTATGAAACAATAACATGAGATCTACAAGAAAGTATGAGATCATGCGAGGTAGCGGAGACGGTTGCTGGTACCTAAATAGATGCAATTAATCGTTTCTTCATTGAAAAACTAACTGGGATAGATTTATCAAAAATTAAAGTACAATTATTTATTTGTGCAGTTTTTGTTTTTTGTTTCTTAGAAACGCTAAAACTACTGGATTGATTTAAATGTGATTTCAGAGTTTCATAGCTAATGCATATATTTTTTATCCAGCGTTTCTTTAACTCTCCAAATACCTGTGATCATCTATAATCATCAAAAACTCAAAATCTGGAAATAAGTATTAACTGAGAGGTTAAATTAAATAACAGGGTAGTTAATTGTGTCATTGTAGTTGGTGATTCTTTGGACTTCACTCGCAGAAGTAACATCATCGTACTGAAAACTTTTGTTATCTTGAGTAGAAATACGATTCAATTAATATTACCGACTATGACATCCGGATAAAATTACTTCACTTGCTTATAAATGATGACTTTCATCCAATCTATGAAAGCTAGTAATAGATTCAACTGCCTGATAGTAACACATATAGGCCAATTTTCTTTGAGTAGAAAACTTTACTTAACGTAGTGAGCATATCGAAATTATTAGACAGCAGATGCTACATAAGTAGTAATCAGGAAACCAATATTCAATAACGATTAGGAAATAATTAACATAGCTCAAAATTGTGTTACATACTCAGAAACCGGTAATTTCCGTTTCCGGGAAGTGAGAGGTCGTTCTGTAATTTAAATTTGCTTAATTAGCGCAATCACCATTTTACCATGAAAATTGTATGTGATATCTACGGAAATTTAATTAAATCTTAATGGCTTTAATATCTGTGATATCATCATAGACGATGAAACTAAAATTTATAAAAAAACGATGCAGATATATTTCATAAATTACAAAATCTATAATGTTAGTGCATATAATGTTATCTAGACTAACATTATTAAAACTGAAGAAACAGTTAACACAGTTGATTGTATATACGATCTATATATATTTCATAAAAATCTATATCATGAATATAATGTTAATGCATACAATGTTATCCAGACTAACATTATTAACACCGAAGAAACAATTAACACAGTAACAATTACTCGATGTTTTACTGTTAATTAGAAGAACCTTACCATAAGTAAATAGTTTATTTAAGTAAATCAACCACATCTAGAAGGACTAATTAATGACTTCATGACTTCGTCTAAACACCATATTCGCTTTCCTAAGGCTACTTTTCTACGATTTCCTGTTAATCATCATCTCTATATGCTACATAAAGAACATTGAAACAGAAAGAGACCAGTAGTTTGTCAGTCGTCACGGTACATCACATGGTCAGGTTGAAAAGTAGGCCTAACTGTTAGAACATTTTCTTTGCTCGTACCTATTCTACATTCATCTGTTTGCATTCCGGTCGACCTTAATACATTCTCAACGATTTCGATGCCTAAATGAGCCGGGCTTGTTATGAATAGATGTGGAATACTTGCAAATGTCAAGTTTGTGCTGTGGAAGGAGAGTTAGTGGTCACTTCAGATTCGTGGAATCTTTTTAATAATGCTTTTAATTGTAGTTTGCGTATGATTCGGAATCACGATACGCTTGATTAATTATCAGTGTCATCACCATCACTTATGCTGTCTCCAAAAAGCTCGTGATTAAATATCAGTGTCATCATCATCACGTATGCTGTCTTTTAACACAGCATAAGATCCCTTTCATCTATTTAACTAATCAAACTATCTTGGAGCTTAATTTCACTATTAAATATGACTTTAGTTCCATTAAATGCATAGACGGTGTTTACTAACTTCAACTTATTTGTCCGAATTCAGAAGGCCTGCGTGTGTCCCATCAGTGGGTACATTATATAACAGAGTAAATAATAGTACTACGTAGTAATATGATGAATACAGAAACAATACTGTCACTGTAACTTTTTAAGTCAAACATGAGACAAGTTTGTTCAAATCTTTAAGAGGAATATTAATTTTCAATGCACCATTATTTATTTCGTTATGATCATCAAAGGCAACTCCAATACTCCGCTGCTGGCGCGAAATAAGGTGATATTAGACTCTGAAACAAAAAAAAGAACGGCGCAAAGAAATGTCTCAATATTTCAGCAAAGACCAACGCAATAGATAATTCCAAAGACAGCAATATTAATTTTCAATGCACCATTATACTGCATTATTCCATTATTACTGTACTTAATTTCGTTATGATCGTCAAAGGCAATTCCAATACTCCGCTGCTGGCGAGAAATAAAGTGATATTGGACTCCAAAACGACGCAAAAAAACGGTGCAAAGAAATGTCTTAATATTTCAGCAAAGACCAACGCAATAGATAATTCCAAAGACAGTGTTAATGCTAATGACTTGTTAAAGATAGCAAAGTAAACCAGTTTCGCAACAGAAGCGGCAACGGACAGTTTAATGCCACTTGTCCGATACGTAACCCATGGTGCCTTTCAAAAACTTAGCAAACCTGTTCTGGTTCCGACTATATCGGCCGCAATCGTTCTTTGGTCGGACAATACGTGACTTGAATTTAAAAACATCATTCAGGACATACTGACCAGGTAGGTACTACATTCTGAGGTATTGCAAAATTACACTAAATACTTCAATAATAAGGCATACTATACTTAATGGATTTAGCTCATACAAAATTTAGACAGTGACGGGAACTGAACTTTAGATACTAAGGGAATCGTCAGAAAGCAAACAAAGTGGATTTACAGCTGGATAAATAAAATTATAAAGTACGTGTTCAAATCAAAATAGAAAACTAAGCTACTAGGGGAAGATGCCCTAACGCTAGCACTCAAAGTATTGGCTTCGTCAATTTTTTAATAAAAAAAAAACAATTATTTTGTTCATTTACCTTCCTCAAATACATATTTTGCGTATGGCAAACTATTTGAATAGCCCAAGAACTCCAAAAATTACGCTTTTCCACAGGTTCAGACGTTGAAGCTATATTTAGTAGAAGATCTATTGTTTACAATGAAAGTAAATTATCCTACCACACAGACTTATTTCTTTAAAAAAAACTGGCTTCTATTCGGTATTACGAGACGTGCCGACGTTTGGTCACTTTAATTTATTAGAAATTCGTAAAATAAAAAAACAATTTCCCATGAAAATAGATCAGCTGATCGGGAAAACTTGTTTTTAAGTCGAAGTCTGATAAAGAAAAAGTTGTGTTTTAAAGTTGTCGCTAAGCAGTAGTGCGCAAACGTTTCTGTGTTTTGGTTTGAAAGGCAATTTTCACGGCGCCATTACGGAGCAATGAGACTTTATAACTAATGTCTCAGTGTGACGAGCTCAAAGCAGTGACGCTCAAGACTTTGCAGGCAAGCAAGCTACTCGTCTCGTTACTCAATCCAATAAAAAAATGTAAAAAAAGTTATTTTCAAACCACCTGCTCGACAATATCCAATTAATTACATATCACGCAAACTCAATGTAAAGCGAGTCATTATACCCCAAGGGAGACAAAGTTATATGAAACTCCCAAGGTATATAATGTGATTTGGATTTGGAACGTTAAAATTCGAATGACTCTTAGCGTATCTCTTATCATAGATACGGACATTGTAAAGAGAGTTTATTCGAAAGTTGCAATGGCCACCATAAAAAAAGAGATATAAGGCGCGATTGTAAGTTAATGTGAAACAAGAGACAGTATTTGGTGTTATTTTAACAGTTCCGTATTTTATCATTTTCAAGTTGACACAAAAATGTCGTCGAGCGATAGTGATTTGACTCCGGAGTTTAAATCAGATGCTTTAGGGATTACTATCTACTACCGGAAAATCAAAATATAAATATGAAAATGAATAATAATTTATATCTATGGAGAACAACAAAAGCAGTCAAGGCATCCGAATCCGTCCTTTTAGTTTATTTAACTAGAAAGCCAAGCAGCCTATTGTGCATTTATAATTCATTCATAATTCATAATTTATTCATTAACAATTATTACATTGTGTCTGAAACTAAAAGACAAAGATACAATCAAATTATCGTCAACAACATTACAAAAACATTAAATTTAAAATATAATATTAAACAGTTATAAAATAATTTCAAGAAAACAACTTAACTCTAAAATGTCAACAATTTTTTCCAAATAAATCAATGAAACATTAAATAAGAAACACATTCCAGGTCATGAAATTAATATAAAATCAAAAATACATATATTTAGAATTAAAATTATTTAGAATTGAAATCATCGATTAAATATAAACACCATTCCAGCAAAAGCCCTTTCAATTTTAGTTGAAATACGTTTAGACTATCGATTGTCTTCAGTTCTGTTGGTAAGCGATTAAATAGTTTAACTGCCTGGTACCTGGAACAATGCTTAGCAATGTTAAGCTTTAGAGTGAAATCAAATGGCAATACTAAATCTTTTCTCCTAGTCTCCAATCTGCTGCTTTTTTGTTCAGCTGTTTTGTATTTGTCTCTAAATTTGATAACGTCTGTGAGAAGAACCATAACATACAGGCTAGGAACCGTTAGAATGACAAGTTCCCTAAATTACTCTTTACATGATTCCCACGGTGGTATACGCACTTTGACACGAATAGCACGCTTCTGTAAAACAAAGGCTCTTTTAATGTTGTAATCGTAACTATTGCCCCAACAACGAATACTGTAACCTTAACTTGGATTCCACAAGTGCGTAGAACACCAATTTGAGCTGTTTATTGCTGTTTTATTATAATATTGTTTGTATTCACCTCGGGGATAAAGCCTGTCTTTTGTCACGGGCGGCATATTGGACCCCTCGCTTCACTCGGGACGGGACTCTACAGAACTCCCGAGCAAACTCTAGTCCCTCGTTACGCTCAGGGTCCAATATGCCGCCCGTGACGTAAGACACTGCTTTATCCCTTTGCTGCATAATCTACTATTATCGATTGAACGAAAAGCACTTTCACTTCGTGGTTTGATATCTTTCACATAGAAACGTTTTACAAACATACTATCTACCCCATACTATCGTCTCTCTCTGCTTCTTTACCTCTAAGAGAAAGCCTGCAGCCTGTGGTCTAGCAGGGCCCAGCAATCGGTCATCGGCTGACTATTTTTCAGTCTTTTGTTCGACGCTTTAAAATTGGACCTGCTGCGGTTTAATTTAATTTGCATTTACGCACGGTTTGGTCAGAGTAAGTCGTCAATGTTGTCCTTGTCCGGAATAGTACGAGACTTATCTACGTCAAAGAATTAATCGTTATAGATAAATTTACGACTACGAGCGCACTACGGAATAGTAGTACGTAATACCATATTTATTCTGTGGTAATACAACGTACAATGCTAGAAGTAATATAACCATAGCATATATCTGACGTATGATGCCCACGAGCATAGCACGAGTAGTGTATGTTTCGAAAACATCTTCGGTCACTTTCCTAGTAAAACGTGACATCACAATTTCAGGAACGTTATAGTTTTCCAATTTATTCAGCTAGAAACTACGTTTGGGAACCATAGGAGTTAAATTTATTAGTCATCTGAAAATTATTCCATAAAATACAGTCATTTAAAATAGTTCCCGGATTAAATATCATTACAATTGAGAGCTTAGAACCAGACAACTAGTTAACGCAACATTTTAGTAGCGATAAAAAGCTTCTGAAATTAGATATTTTCGTTCCTTTAAGTTAAATTGCAGAGAAACCACTACTTATTTCGTTAAATATTAGTCTAGGTTTACTATTAAACTATCAAACACATATATATATTTGTCTCTTTTTTGTATAGATTTTTGTATAATAAATATTTTTTGACAGGTGTCATGTGATACGATATTTTGGAAAAAAGTTTTTATTTTTATTTAAAAAATGACTTTGAATTCACTTTAGCGTAAAAAGTGATACGCTATAATAATTATTGTTGGTCAATGACATTTTGGTTGTAATCCTGCAAGGTGCAATCATTTGTGTGATGAGCAGAAATGTTTGTTTCCGAGTCATGGATGTTTATATTCGTATTTATGTATGTTTATCCGTTATCTAGTGAACGTATTACAGGGTATCCTAGTTTGGGGCTAGGTAATTGGTGTGGAATTGTCCCGAATATATTTATAAAAAAAAAAAAAAAAAAACAATGTTGTTGGTAAATAAAATGATAAAATAGTTATTTTTGCGTAATGTGTGTTTTGTTATTATGTTTTTTTTATTACAATACATAAATATTAAAATCTTATCAAATAATGCATTAGCTTGCCTCTAATCGAAGTAGAAATTTGATACCTTGCTTATTAGTACAGGCCATCCGTAGTTAGAGGTCCCACGTAAAAAAAGAGCGAAAAATTATGTATACATTCAAGGTTAAATATTTCAGTTTTTCTTGTTACGCATTTCTGGTTTTATGCCCTCAAAACAGAGTCACTGAAATATCTACAAAATTTTAATTTTAGTTTTGTCTGCAAAGCCAATATTGGTAGGACACGACAAATTGATTCCACGAATGTATTACATTGTCATGTTCTGTTCATATTTTCTTCACGTTTTGTAAAGTGTGACAAAATTAAAATAAACGTTAGATATAAGAATAACACCGGCTATTCAAAACCTGTCTTGAAATGATATCATATGAATTGGTATTTAGATTGTCACAATTTGAAAATAATGTTTTATTCATGTTAAGTTGTCAGGTGAGCTAAAACTATAAAGTTATTTTAATGTTAAAGTTTTCGTTAGTTTGACGTGATGTTAACCGACTAGGACTCACGTTTTAGGGTCGAAATGTCGGCCTAGGTTTCGAGTGTTTCCGACATTTCGACCCTGAAATTCATAAAGCTATTATTTATGTTGAAATTTATTTTTTTGTTTCTATGTTTTATTACTTAAATAGGATAGGACGGATTTGACCATTAAACATTATACTCAAGATAAATAATAATCTTGTTGAATTGAGTGACGGGTTTTACAAAAGTATAAAAGCCGAAAACAATAAAAAAATAAATAATAAAATATATTTATTTATTATTAAAGAAAATATATTTATGAACGATATTCGTGTCTGTCATAAATACGATATTTTGTCAGTATGAAGTTATGAAGTAGGAAGGAAGAGACCACATCCATAAAATGTAGATAGAGATAACTTGCCAAGTGCGTGTCGGACACGCGTAGACTTAGGGTTCCGTAGCCAGAACCCTAAGCTACCCAACTGTTCAAACCACATTGCAATCGGTCAGGTAGTTTATATGTGCAATGTGATACTATTATTTATACTGTGCTCTCACTATGGAAGTTGTTCAGAGTTGACGAGAGCATAAAATCGTTATCTTGGTCGACTATTCTCAATCCACACTGGTATTCAAAACTAAGCACCATACTTTTAAAGTAGTTTTTTTTTAAATTGCTTGGCTCCTACTTATCGGATTGACATAGCAAGTTTACCGTTTTTAAGTCAAACCCTAAGCTATCAAACAGTGATAATCGCATCGCAATCAGTCCAGTAGTTGAGGTGATGCGCGAAAAAACAGACACCTATAATTATGTGATAATCTTTCTTTTAAGTTAAAATCGTTAACAATGTATAATACATTTGTATGAGGCCTACGTCCAGCAGTGGACAAATTTACTACTTTACGAGTTAGATGGGATGCAACTCAAGCAAAACGAGCCAAATATATCTTAAACGGAACCAATTAGAAAAAAATAATATAATATTATAATATTAAAATACATACTGAACGAGAATTATTTACTGTCTTACCAAAGATATAAAGTGTCTATAAAAATTGTCTTACCATAGATGGGGAATTCAATATCCTGTTTGAATATTTCAGACTTATTTGAAGCAAAAGAACAAGAATCTGCATGAGTTTAGTACCCCTACTATTACTTATTCTGTACCCAGACCCCGTGCTCATACTTACTACTATGCCAATAGCTATTTCCAGTCAGTGGGCAAACATAGTTCTTGGCCGCCATTACGCCATTTCTCAACCGTGGCGGTTTCACGCTCTATGTCTATTAAACCTTATCCGGTTACAGCCCATTGTAGTGTCTTTAAATACTGGCATGATTCTCTTTCAAAATCCGGATTCGAGCAGCAGTGTATAGTTACATTTTGTCACTTAGAAACAAGCTTTACGAAATGTGCAATACCGAATTAATTTAGTTGCACCTATCTAGTACAAAATTGACACCTAATTGTTTCAGTTACAAAAAAGTTCTAGTTAAAGCTTCATTTAATAGGTAATTTAAAAAGAGGCAGGAAGCCAATAGAATGTTGGTGAACTTAAATAACTGCCGACCGTTCCGCTATTAAGCAGTGGCATGGTTTATTTAAAGGTACAATAAAGACATACTTACCTATATTTGTTTCGTTTAATTATATTGTTTGTCACACCACTAAAGCCTAACAATAGCCTAAAGCCACACACAAAAACGCAGTAAAAACTCCTTCAAAGAATAGCGTTGGATCAGTTAAAACGAAGCGTTACGCTTCTTCATTTATTATAAGAACTGCAAAGGAGTGGAATGCCCTGCCCTCGTCAGTGTTTCCGGTAAAATATAACTCAGGTGTGTTCAAGTCTAGAGTGAATAGGTATAGCATGCTACAGCCTCGACCACATGATCGCTTTTCATCAGGTGAGATCGTGATCAAACGATTGCCTCATCAGTAATAAAAAAATACTTAAAAAAGAAATACACTCGATAGCTAGGTCGACATTTCGACAAAAAAACGTATTAAAACTGGTTTGTATTATCATATTAGGTGTACCTATGTTACATATTAGGTGTACCTATGTTACATATTAGGTGTACCTATGTTACATATTAGGTGTACCTATGTTACATATTAGGTGTACCTATGTTACATAAGTCAATCTCGCGAAAACTTGAATACTAAAATCACTAAACCATAGCCATACGTTAATTGAATACTACAGTTTTACCTAATTAGCATATCTAGGAGTTCAGCAATACACGGTCCCTTGCCTGACTGGACAGAAACCATAACAGAATACCGCTAGCTTGATGAGGTCAAGATCCTATAGCGAAGAAGCGAACCAATGCCTTTTGTTAGAAGCTTGGGTGTTTCATGTTCCGTTTTGGTTGTTTCGCTATTTCGTATGTAATTGTATTTTCTGAGATGAAGTTGTTTGTACAGGTGCCGTTCAATGTTAGTAGGCTAGTGTTATTTTTAGGTGTCATTGGGTAATACTACAACGTTGTTTGCATTTTCTTTGTAAAATAATGTGAAGGACAAATAATACACGCCAATTTATCACATCTTACTCAGTAAATACTGTTATTTTCTTTATTGAGTCGTCACTTTATGAATGATAATTTGTAACATCAAGATTCTTTCAACCAAAAGTCCAGAACAAACTATATTGAGTCGTCACTTTATGAATGATAATTTGTAACATCAAGATTCTTTCAACCAAAAGTCCAGAACAAACTATATTGAGTCGTCACTTTATGAATGATAATTTGTAACATCAAGATTCTTTCAACCAAAAGTCCAGAACAAACTTTATTGAGTCGTCATTTTATGAATGATTGAGTCGTCACTTTATGAATGATTGAGTCGTCACTTTATGAATGATAATTTGTAACATCAAGATTATTTCAACCAAAAGTCCAGAACAAACATAAACTTACGCCAGTACGCAACGTATAAATGAAACTCGGGAAGTATTGTGCACGGCCGTTTTTTTATCGGCACTATAAAAAAACGACCAATTGTTCACTCAATCATTATTTTTTTATTGGCATGCTTTCACTTTGTGCATTATGAATCTATAAGTTTTAGGAAAAAACTAATCATGATTGTAATTGCGAATTGACTTAACTATGTATTTATGCAATATGGGACATGACTTTCGACGGTTTTGTGCAAGCGAAGGTAACTTTATGAACAGTTTGATTATAATAAATATAGACTTGTATAAAGTTGTGACAGGTAAGAAACATTAATCTTGTCCATTTAAAATATATCTGTGGTAAAGTTTTATAGGTTCCCTAACGCGAGAAAATTGCACCATGAAAATACTGATATACACCTAATAGGTGAGGTACATAGGTTTACCTACACCACTTATGCCTTGAAATAGGGAAACATAAGCAGTATTTAGATAATTAATTAGCACGTATGAAAGTCTGATTCTTGCACCAAGCGTCTGTCTAGTCATATATAGTTATCTAGTTATATTTGGTACGTAAATTTATTTTCATGCAAGACAAATTAAGAGACGTTAATCAATCAACAGCATCGCGAGCTCGAAGTCTATCGTCATGTTACTGTGCCGATGATTTCCAAATGAAATGTCAAATATCACAGCCATCCATGAAGTGAGTCTCATTGTAATAATAAAGTAGGCATTCTTGGTCGATCGTGACTTTGGCACCAGCGCTTTGCCAAGATTGTGACAATCAGTGGAGTGGAGTAATCGTTTCGATGCAAAACGCGTGCACCTAACCTAAGTGGTAATTGACATTAATTTAGAACTTTATCGCTCTGTCATAAGACTTAAAATGTTTTGACAGTTGTTTACACTTTACACCCTAATGTGGATTTAATATACCTATACCACAGATGTCAAGCTTTGTTCTTTTTTGAGGATCGAATGGCTTACATTTATGACGCATCGAAGATGAGCAATGAATTTTCAAGACTCTAGAGAGATATTTGAAATATACGCTAACAAGGTTAAGGCCAGGCTCCAAGGTTACATTTTCCCCACCAGTCCCCACTCCCTTGCCACCTCCCCTACACTCTGCCACCCGCTACCCGCAATAAGCACTGAAGTGCCTGCGTAACAAGGTTGAATATCGCAAGCGCTGTTTGAACACACAATTTAGCTCGGGACTAAATGACGTATGTCTCAAAAGTTATTTATTTTATTGGCAGGCTAATAATTTAGTTAGGTCGTCTAAGCATTAGATAATAAACTATATTTTCTTGCTGTGAGATTTCTTTTAGAGATAAAACTTAAACCGTTGAGTAGAAAAATGTAAATATTATCGAAAATAACGTATATTTTGATAAGAAAATGTATCAAATGAAATTCTATTAATCATGTTTTTGTCTAAGTCTTAGAAAGATAAAGATCTCAAAAACATATATGTTAAGTTTCACATTTATCAGGTTTGTAGTTGACCCAGCATATTTATGGAAAAAACCCTTAAAAAGTAGAGCCTGGTCTTAAGAAGAGGGTTCAGAATAATATTTTGATAAATTTAATTTAATGTGTCTCCAACACGAACGACTAAATTTTGATGTAGTTTCTAACAAGACCAAGTTCATCAAAATGCTTGATTACAAAATCTACTAGTGTGCACGAGACACATCATTAACTACCTTACTGACTTAGTAGCTATGTAACTATAGATACTCTAATAAGAAGTCGTGCTGCGTAAGTCAGGCTGCGCTGTGCCTTATCTCTCCTTCGCAAGTGTAGGCTCTAGCGTGTGCGCGTGAGCAATCACTGAGCTAAGAATATGCTTTTCTTTTTCTAGGAAGAAAATTGTTACAAAATTACCCGAGTGTGGTCACATACCGTAGGCTCCGTTACAAATCATCGACCCTTATGACGGTTATGGGCCTTATCAAATTACATGAGATGCTCAAGCTAGCTTAAATGAACTTTAGATACAAACTATGTTTACAACTTTGTATGTTTCTTTTTAAAGCAATGGCAAGTGCCTTTTATTCAATCTTGTAGTGTACAGTACAGAGGACTGGGATAACTTCTCTCATGTATCTATTAAAAAACACACTTTTAAACAACAAATTGTCAAACGTTCCCGACATATTCAGTTTTTCGTTTCGTTTTGAAGCATGAAACCACAGAATACGAAACATTACTGGTAACTATTATTTATTCTGTCCTTGTATGTCGTAAGATTCATTACATGAACCGCAAAATGTATTTGGATAGAAGGAAATAGGAAATGATTAAAAAAAACTTATTTTGTGTTTGTTGTAAAATTTAAAGTTTGATTAGTTTCGAAAATTAGTTCAAAGTTTCTTAATCAAACCTCTTAGGCTCTACAAGCCAGTGATAGACAGACAGACAGCGTTGCCACAAGAATAGGGTTCCGTTTGGAACGTTTGGGTATCGAACCCTACAAAATTAAGTGTCTACTTTTGTAAGTTCAAACCGGTTAAGTTTAAACTGCCTTCACTATCAATACATAGTATAAAAAAACTCGCTTCCCGCTGTATGTCCCTCTGTAATGCCGCAACGGATTTTAATGCGGTTTTCATCAATAGATAGAGTGATTCAAGTGGACGGTTTATACGTATAGCAAACTATACGTATAAACCTTCCACTTGAATCATTTTCAACAAATTAACACAAAATATTATCAAAATAATGTTTTGTGTTAATTTGTTGAAATATGACGATAAATGTTCAAGATGTCGGTAGAAATCAATACATATTGATAAAACAAAGTAGCTTCCCGCCGTCTGTACCCTTACATCTTTTAAACTAAACAACGGATTTGAATGCGGTTTTCACCATCAGTTAGATTATTTTTCACTGAAGGTTTGTATATATAATTCGAGCATACCAGATCTGAACGTAACGAGGAGGGAGGCGGCGAGCGAATTGAGCCACCGTCCCCCGAAGTGCGGTGAAGGTCGAGTGTGCGAGAACTACATTTTTCACCTCTTTTTTTCTAAATTTAGTGTTTAGTTTAGTGCATAAAATAGACCTTCAAAGAAAATCGAATTTCTTAAAAATTAAGCATTGTTCTAAAGTTTTAGAAGAGGTCCGTCCGAGGTTAGCTAGAACTCTGATGATGCAACCTATGACTTCATTCTTCAACAATAAAGCTTTTTACCTTCACATGCAATCTCAGTTTACATTTAACAAACGATTAGCTTAACCTGAGGGTCGAGTTAACAAGAGATCACTTTAGTATAATAGCTGTCGTTAACTGATGGTTAAATCGAAATTTTGAGAATGTTTCCTACAAAGAAATACTTAATTAAGCTGGTTTTATGATCTATTTTTAGAGTACTTACCTAATTGCTTAAAACTAAGTTCAACACTGATTGATCCATTCAACACATATTTTTTTGTGATTTTAGCCATGAAAAGTACCTACAACCTTGACAAGCGTTTAAAAATAAATTACGTTGTGTTTGTTTTTGTTACATACTAGTATACCAATTAAATAAACTGACTATTCGTACCTATTTGCTGAGTCGCGGCTATTCCTGAACTGAATGGTCTGATCCGTGACAATGGAAAAGACCTGACAAATTAATTAACTATGATTTGGAAGATGGGGGTGGAACACTTTATTTAGAGGTTACATGATATTTGTGCCGTTAAGACTAGAGATGAAACGGATATCCGGTAACTATCTGGTATCCGGCTATCTGGTATCTGGTAATTGTCTATCCGGCCGAATATACCTCATAATGAGCAAGTATTAGGCCGGATACCGGATTTTAGAAAAAAATACGAACTATCAAATTTAAGTACTTTATTTAATCCACATAACAAATATAATCAAACAAATTTTAATTTTGGTACAAAAGTTAATGTAATCGTACTGAAATAAGGGCAAATTGTGGTAAATCTTTATAGAATTATAAATATATTTTTATAATAACCTCAAACTACAATAGCATGTTTACAATAACGTCTAACTCGTTACGATGCGCCAATCGGCAATATTAGGCCGGATATCTGGTGGCCGGTTATGCGGCTATCCAGCTACAAGATTGGCCGGATATCCGGTATCCGGCGAAACAGCTATCCGTTTTATCTCTAATTAAGACATTGGGACCGTAAGGTCTTGGAGCTCATCTTATGTTAAAAACTGTAGTGCCTGGTCGACGCGTGACATAAATGCTAGTACTTATTTTGCTCATCGCAACGGGGCAATGCCAACAGACAGTGAGCTAGACAAGAGCACTTGGGCTACATAAGCCCTTTCAGACATAAAGGTTGTCCAACTGTTCTATGAAGTAGTTAACTAGTTTATTCTGACGTAGCAAGCAATAAAGTCACTTCGTTACTAGCGACCCACCCCGGCATCGCTCGTGTAGCTAAGTGCTTCTCTATAAATTACTTTGTACAAAATATTAGGTATCAACGGGCACACCACGCAACAACACATATCAATTTTCACAAAACAATTACCACAGATAAATTTTCTGTGATATTATCACCCGCCCCGCACTCGCGTCTTTGCACTAAGTAATACACCACAGCATATAGTAATAGTAGGTAGAAGAACAGATAGGGCAGATTAGTTCAGCAAAAACCTCGTCATAAAAGTATGGTGTAAAGGGGAAAACTAATCTACATGAAATGAGAAAGACTGTGTATTTTTTACTTAAATACAGAATTTCTGTGTGTACATTTTTGTATAACTAATGAAGACTTATATATTTGCAGTACATTTTTTCATTTATATTCAACCATTAGGTAAGGACATGCCGATAAAACAGCCAAACGGCCCGTTTTTTACCTGACTTGGATTAGAAATATTGTGATTTCTTATTGTAAACTATTTTTATCAGCATTTAACATAACCATATGGCTCTCGGGGATAATGTAGCGTCCTATATGTGAAAGAATTTCTAGAATCGGATCAGTAGTTTCAGAGATTAGCGATAACGAACAAACATACAAATCTCTTAATAATATTAATTCGTTACAAAAATTAAGTACGTAGAATATCTAGAAATAAACCACTACTTAAAAAGATTTAAAAGTCTCCGTAACATGAGGCACCTTGTGTTGACACATGCAATCTTGTGCAACATTATTGTTTACAACGCCTACGTTATTAAGTAACCTTATCTTCAAGCTTCAAGTTAATCTGAGATCTCAGAGCACGTTCTTGCTTCGTTCATTCGCTGGGTTTGGGGTCTGTTAACGATCTAACAAAAGCGCCATCCATTTAGAGACAAAATGTGGGAAGGGCTATT
Source organism: Alsophila aescularia (assembly GCA_946251855.1). NCBI lineage: Eukaryota > Metazoa > Arthropoda > Insecta > Lepidoptera > Geometridae > Alsophila > Alsophila aescularia. The sequence goes on along the minus strand of OX276375.1, from coordinate 13,822,062 downwards.
TTTATGGTACTGCTTAACTTTTCAATTAAACTCCCCCCTGACTAACCCCCTCCCTCACCCCCCTCTAACTAAACATAGTCACATTAAACACAGTCGCATAGTGAAACAGCATAAAATCTCCCATCTCATTACGTAATCTGCAGTAACCCATTGTTACAACTTTCTCGTCTAATCCGAGTAACAGCTAAACTGGTGAGCAGATTTCTGTAACATCACCTTGCCAATTATCTCATGGTTTAGGTGTGTCGCAAACAAACAATATTGCACTCTAAGCTAATCTGTGCCTTAAGACCGAACGGCACCCACGCAGCTTCTACAGGTTTTGCCTTACATTTCCGTGAAATTTGCGTTTTGGGAGAAAACGTTTCTACCATACTAAACCATAACCAAATCCAATTATTCAGGTTTCTTTTTATTAACCACGGAATAAAGTACGTTTGTAGTTTTTATTTTTTCTTATTTTATTATTATTTTTCATTTAAACAGTACACAAACTTGAGAGAAAATATCGGTTTTAAATCACTCAGTCATTCAAATTGTTTACAAATTATGATAAAAATAAACTACAAACATAGTTTATTCTGTGGTTAATAAAACGAGACCTGAATTATTGGATTTGGTTATGGTTTAGTATGGTAGAAACATTTTCTCCCAAAACGCAAATGTATGGCAAAACCTGTAGAAGCCGCGTGTGTGCCCTATCCTCTTAAGTGTTCTTGTTGATCTTGATTGAAATTGTCAAAACTTGACAGATTGTTGACAGCTTGTCAATTGTCAACTTGTCAACCTACTAACTCAAACAAAACAAACCCGAAACAAGAATTGTAGGTTACTATATACATAGATAGTTCTGTGGACCAAACTTTGTACTATTATGTAATCTGTGATTAAACTAGAGAGGGTTGAACTGATGCTTGTAAACAATCTTAATGACTAGATTTAGTTCCTAAGAACGCCGTTTGCGTAGACGATTCTTTATTGAGACAGAATCGCAGTAAAGGTTGTGGCGACCACTTTCTATCGACCATGCCATGGGAAACCGCATCTGTGTTTATGTCTCACTACTTTCTATTTAGATAGCAAAATCACAACGATAATGATGGGTTTTATATGTGATATAATAAGAACTAGACGATGCTGGAGGCTTATATGTACCTACGTAATGGTATGACAAAGATAGCTTTTAAAAATATGTTTGTTTCAATTTTCGTGAGTTTGTACACTTATTAGTAATGCGGCGTAACGAATCACAAATGCGGCAGTTTGACCAAGGCCTTTCGGCCTTTTGCAATGTAGCGGACAGTATATAAGTATTTTTAAATAACTAATTATGAGTTGCGAGAAGTCCTAAGCCTGGTTGTAAGTACTTATGTAGTAGAATATCTAGTGAATAAGTACTTTATTAATCCGATGTTTCTTTCGATTCTTTGAGACAAATGTGAATAAGATCTGTACAGTTTGTACAATTGTACAGTTCAGATATGATCTGCTGTACGGTCATGCTGGATATAAACGAGTATAACCGTTCCATATTTCATAAATAACAGTACAGGTACAACGGCACAATATGTGGATTAATCCTGACTACATTTTACCATGACTCCAAAAAAACTGCTCTTATTTTTAGTAAACACTGATTGAAGCAGTTTTTTGGGCCTGAAAATCGATCTAAAGAATATGTCTTTGGTGTTTCTCTCCAAACAAATGAAAGTTTTGAAGTCCAAGCGGAAAGATTTCTTGGAGCGGCATAAGCTAATTTAACGAGCGAAACAAAAAACTATAAGTGTATCACGTTGTACACAGTTATATCATAAGCCACTCTACTGCTACACGCTCGTATTACTGTATATCCACACGGTAAATGTTGTCGACCTTCTGCATTAGCATAATCATCATAATTGCATTCCACATCGTGATTGGTGCTTCCCGATGCATTATTTTTCACAACTGGGTACCAAGGGAGAAGATCTTTTCGCCTTTATTAAACACCTCGCCGGCTCAAAACAATTACAGTGCCACCCATAAATTTGGATTTAAGGCGCGGTCAGCCGAAATCAGCAAAAGACGAACGACGTCGAGAACGACGTAATGAAAAACTTTATGAGGAACAAAAAATACTGTAGATAGAAAAGTACAGTATGGCACATGGTATGGTGGTGGTATGGTATGTACTCTGAACTTCGCGCAAATGGCTGTACAATGAACATTTTTAGGAATCGAATGGCGGATTGAGGTGCATCTCTAGCCTAGACCACAGCCCCGTGCACGTAGCCTTATTCCGCCTTCAGTTCCTAAAAATGTTCATTGTGCAGCCATTTGCACGAAGTTCAGAGTGGCCACGACTTATCGGCCGTACTGTATACTACCTAAACAAATAACCGAACAGTAATTTCAGAAATGGCTTGGTATCCTCGGAAAAATAATCAAGAACTACCACATGAAAATAACTTGTTGCATCGCTGTTTATCTAACTTCTGCTCCTGAGCTGCATCACGTCTCCCGCTAACACTGCACCTGAGCGAGCAGGATAAAAATTTGAGAGCGTATAGTGCCACGAAGTATTACAGATTCATGACAGTACCTTAAAATCTTGCGCGGCCCAACAATGCGCTGCACTCGGAGATACCGATTTACATGCTGTGATTTTGCTGGTTCCCCTTCAAAGTGAAACCTTAAAAAACATTGCACTCTTTTACTTGGCGGCTAAATATTTAGAAAAGGTTTATCCCAGGCGTACTACTGCAGAAGAGTACAGCTATTGTTTTGGTCTTGCGCTATGGTTTGATTCAAGGAGTTTACGATCACAGAATGTATATATCTGCCATTTTTTCGCTTGCTTCCTATAAACAAAGTCGTATCGTATCGTACTCGTTAAACATAATACCAGTTGATACAATACAATGACAGGACGGAGTAATGACAGCTGTTTGTGCATAAGTGTGCAAAACAATAGGTAGTATAAGTAGTTCAGTTAACGTAACAGTTTAAATGAATCTGTAAAAGCCATTAAAGCTGCTTTTGACTGATTGATGAATAAAATATTAAAACTCGCAAATTTTCATCGTCATACTAGAATTCTTCTTTCTTTTTCTCGCGACTTTGTCCGAGGTGACTACAGTTTATCGCGATATAAAGTATCCATTGTCTTTCCCCGGCCTGCAGTCTCGACACATCGATGGTGATTGCTTTACAATCGAAATCGGTACATACCGATGACAACTGTTAGGTTTGACAGTTATTGTCAAAAAGTATCGATTTTCATCGGTATCTGTACTGACATTGATCATGATTGACATCGATATTTAGCAGAGACAACCAAATATCGTTATAATCGGACTTTGCGACCGATTTCGGTTGTAAAGCAACCGCTATCTATGTCAAGACTGCAGGCCCTGGGTTTGAACTATCTCCACATCTCTTTTATGGTTGAAATACCTCGCACAAGAACGAAGCGTTACGCTTCTTTATTTATTATAAGAACTTCTAAGGAGTGGAATGCCCTGCCCTCGTCAGTGTATCCGGTAAAATATAACCCAGGTGTGTTCAAGTCAAGAGTGAATAGGTATCTACTAGGCAAGCGTGCTACACCTTCGACCACATCATCGCTTTCCTTCAGGTGAGATCGTGGTCAAATGATTGCCTAGACCGTAATAAAAAAAACCATATATCATCATGATTGATTCAGCCGTTTAGTCGTGAAAAGGTAACAAACAAGCAGACAGACGCTAAGTAAACAGGAGACAGTTACTTTCGCTTTCATAATATAGTATGGTTGCTAAAGGTGCTAATAAACCTGAGCAATCACTTGTAACAAAAACATTGAGCATACGCCGTTTTATTAATTTTCTCGAGTTGAACAATGAATAGAGCCAATCGCACGAACATTCCATCGATCATTCTAGCGAACGCTCAAATAATTGCTCGTCAAAAAACTAATCTTCGGCGGATATTTTTCGGATTCTTCTTTGTGGATCGGCGCGCGAGCGCAATTAGAATTGCTCGACTCGGGAAAAAGCTCGAAGCAAATTTTTGCAGATTCACAAGAGTACTCGTTAAAAAGCTCCTGTTTATTTCATAACTGTCTTGTAACATTCGCTAGAATGCTCATTACAAGTGAATGCTCAAGTATATCATCGCCTTAAGGTGCTGCAGGTTCTCAATTTTTTGTCTCGCACCTTCGTATGCAAGTCGAGGTGTGATACAGCTTGAAAGAAGTATTTTTTTCATTTTGAACAACATACATTGTATTGGGTTACCACTTACCACCAGTTTTCAAGGTCTGGTCGGAGTTTATGCCATTTTAAATAAATATGTACTCGCGAAAGTTTTTTTCCTTAATTCTGGTGCAATAAAGTGTTTATTATGATTATTATGTACTTATGTATTGAAAAATCACTAACTAGGTAAAAATCTTGTATACCGTTGTGACTTGTTTCAAGTGTCACATTTTTCATTCCAATAAATTGTGTCTTGTCTCACATACCAGGCTGTGCCTTGGTAACACAAATTGTGTCTTGTCTACTCATATACCAGGCAGTGCCATGGTAACACAAATTGTGTCTTGTCTACTCACATACTCGTACCAGGCAGTGCCTTGGTAACACAAATTGTGTCTTGTCTACTCATATACCAGGCAGTGCCATGTTAACACAAATTGTGTCTTGTCTACTCACATACTCGTACCAGGCAGTGCCTTGGTAACACAAATTGTGTCTTGTCTACTCATATACCAGGCAGTGCCATGGTAACATAAATTGTGTCTTGTCTACTCACATACTCGTACCAGGCAGTGCCTTGTAACACAAATTGTGTCTTGTCTACTCATATACCAGGCAGTGCCATGTTAACACAAATTGTGTCTTGTCTACTCACATACTCGTACCAGGCAGTGCCTTGGTAACACAAATTGTGTCTTGTCTATTCACAAACCAGGCAGTGCCTTGGTAACACAAATTTCTCACCAAATGATGTACTTACGAAAATTATTTTACTAACCAATTTACGGGGCAAAAAACTTTGTGTTCATTTAATACCTAAAACGAGGTTTATACAAACTTTCATAACAATATTCTAGATCCTGTTGGATTATAACAGATAGCCTTTTTAAAGCTATTATTTTTGTTTATAAATGACTAATTTCCATATCTGATACCGAAGTACATTAAATTATAAAATTATACTTTTACATTTTATCTCTCAAATATCAACTGCAGAACTTGCCTATAAACTTACTTATCAACAAAGATCATCAGATACGTTTTATGCATAAACTTTTTCATGCGGATGTGGTACTTGACCATAATAACCTTAACAAAGATGTTTTGTCTCTATTTTAATTTGCTGCAACTTTTTCATCTTATTCTGTGAACTGGTTCTACCTAGCACAGTCCATAATTCCACTTTGTAGGTAAATGTCAATGTTGACATTACTCTATCAATCGAAATCGTTTAAAAAATAATCACGTGTATGTACAGCAAATCCACAATTCAAAATCTTGTCGAGTCATTTTTAAACTTCTGTTCCCAATCATGCCCCCAATTCTGAACAATTATTGAATGAAAGTTAAATGAATCGAGATTTAATTATGAATTGAATAAAAAATATGGATTCTGAATAAACTTATGATGGCTTCAGACTCCGCTATCGTCCAACTCCAAACGTTCGGCTAAACAACGAATCGAAAGGCCTCGCTGTATTTGATCGTGGTCTACAATTATTATATTCAAACCTACAGATGAATAGAAAATAATAAAACATGCGTAAATGTAGATGGTGGATGCTAATACATTGTAAATGTGGCTTACAATTTGAGACGCGAAAAAATTTAGCACGACCGTCCAATTGATCGTCCATCCTTCGATGTGTGCAAAGCCGGTTTGAGCGAGTTCAAGTTTTACACGACCAAAAAAAGGAGTGTATTGTTTTTAGCATTCATGTATGTATGTATGTATGTATGTATGTATGTATGTGAGTTTCTTTATTCCACCATAACTTTTAAATGCCTGAACAGATTTAGACATATGGTTAAAATCCTTACATCCCCCAAGTAACATAGGCTATTTTTTTTTAATGCAATCAATATGGTGGCAGTATAGCTTCATTTTCAAAATCGAAGAATACTTCATGTTTTACAATATGGGTATCAAATTTAAGCCTTGATAAGCACATTCCAACACTAAGCAACAGTATATAATTTATTGGCAAAAGCTCTTTTTTGGCAGGGCAGGCGTTTTTTAGTTTTTAAGCTAGTTATTTCAAACTCCTTTGATTTGTTGTCGATTTATCATCGTTACTTCGATCTTTCATGACCATCAACCGATGGTAGATCGGAATTGGAATTTGAATACATTTAGAATCAGAATGAGACTTCGGTTCAAACCTTGTACTGTGGCAGTCTGAATCACGGGCTAAAATCTCGTCTGAATCTCGTTTATAATCGAGCTTCAAATAAAAATTCGAATGACTAATAAGAATAATAAGATACCAGGCTGGTTCACTCCCCACGTTTAAATAATGAAAAATGTGTTTATCTAGCTTGAAATTTTTAAAAACACGCCTGCCCTGGCAAAAATTAACTTATTCCAATAAATTATATATTGTTGGAATGAGCTCATCAAGGCCTTTAATTTAATACCCATAGTTCATTTATTTCAAATTTGATTAAACTTGAAAAATAGGGCAAAAGTTTTGTTTTTTTGCTTTTGATTATGGAATATACGTACAACACAGATATACAGAAGAAAAACTGCATTTTATCAACAAAAAAAATGCCTTTGTTTCTCGGGGCGATGTAAGGATTTTAACGATATACCATACGGCTAAATCTGTTCAGGCAAGTAAAAGATGTGGTTGAATAAAGAAACTCACATACATACATACAAACATACATACCAACATACATACACACATACATACATACACACGTACATACAAACATACATGAATCCTAAAAAACATTACACTCCTTTTTTGAGGCAGTCGCCTAATCGTGTAAAAATTGAAAAACTCCTGCCTGGGAACAAGGGAAATGGATACATCCGAATAGGATACATTGATAATTTTTACTAAATAATAGTAAACAAACGACTACTAAAGGCAGCATGTTGGCTGATCCTAACACGCCATTCATGTAGTATTTTTTTACGTTAGACCAGCCTAGAATTAACCACGATCTCTTATATCTCTTATATCTGACATACGTTCAAAAACAAAAACCTGTGTTACCTAAAACTGTTGTCATAATGAAATACGTATTTATTATTATATGTATTTTGGGTAGGTTTGGAGAGAAAATATGTTTGGCTCACAACTGAGGCGTGATTTTAGAAATGATTCATATATATCGGTAGCTTGCAAGCAAAGCTGCGAGCAACAGCTAATAATATATATATTTTTTAAATGTGCTAATTAAGCCCTTTCATTTGACACCCAAAACAGAATATGTAATAAAAACATGACGCTATGTCCTCAACAGGGCGCCATAATGTGACGCCACATAGTTTACAACCAGCGGACGTTTAAGACTTCCAACGATACCTCATTTGTCAAATTAAGATAAGTTTGTTTAGAAGTTATGAGGGAACAGATGAACATACATACACACATACCGGTCAAAATCATAACCTTCCTTGTTACTTCACTGTAGTCGGGCAGCGAATATGTGGTTGAAAGCACGCTTGTTTAATAGGTAAGTATATGTTCACTCGACTTGAACACGGCTAAATTATATTTAAACATAACTCCGACGAATTATTTAATAATATAATTTCAATACACAACTTCATTCAAGAATTTATAATTTCCTATTCACTGTTTCTACTAATAAGACAAATGACTAAGGGCTTTTCAATGATAGATAGATAGAGATTTTTCAATGCTCAGATAAACGGGCTAATAACTGTTCGAGGAATAAATGTATTGGACTGTTTATCGGTCTGATATTTAGTTACCTATTTTTCAATTGTCATTCATTCCATGGATCTGGCTGATGCCCGAATCAGGCGTTACTTCAGAGAGGTGAAACAAATATATAGTAACAGTAATGTTAGAGCAGGACTAAACCAATCAAATGTCATTGTTTTATTTGGCATATAAATTAAACAATGACATTTCAAATAATTCTAGGGTACGTTTAGTCGTTTATACTGTAGCCAGTAAGCGTAATTCCTCCTTGGTTATGTGGTGACATCAACGTCTCGACGTCAAATAAACAGTCGAATAAGCAGTTATCTGGTCGTCAAACGAGTAGATAAATGGATTCTTCAGCTAAGCGAGTTGTTCGTCGAATAAAACCTCTGACGATTGAAAAACTCAGTCTTGCTATGAGTCGAATAAACGCTACTTGATTGCTTATCTGAGCATTGAAAAATCGGCCCTAAGCTCAACAAATCTGAGCAAGTAACAACCATTTAAAGGCCGATTGCAGTTGTAGGCCAGGGTCACACCAACCAAATTATACAATGTGTATCTATCGAATTAGCATAGTGTAGAGATAGTTGGAATTATGAGAGCATGTTGGCTAATAGGTGACAAAAAGTGTTAGCAATAACTGCAAAATCATTGACATTTTGTCCTAGTTCAAGTAGTACACCCGTTGGACGACAGATGCATAGCTGTTATCTAAGTAACATTTATGTATTCAATGTTTACTTTTGTTTTGAAAGTTTATGACAGTTGCACTATAACTTATTTTTACCCGATTACAGCGTAGCAAGGGAAGGGAAATGAGCTTAACAGTCTATGTACTCGTATATACGAGTATGGTATGTGGATTTTCCACCATAGCATCGCCCTTATTGGTCCGATTTTGACAAGCGAGATATCAATCGATTTGTCTTCATTTATAGTGTAATTTTACTACTACAAAATAAAACTACTACTTGAAATAGTTCTGGTTGACACTTGAGATCGCTGCTTAGTGATAATGCCGCCGATTGTACTATTTTAAGGTCATTGTTTATGTGCCATAATTTAAGTTTCTTTAGTGCAATAAAGAGTTCTCTATCTACCTGTCACTTTGACACCTGTAACTTTGACACCTGTCGCTTTGACACCTGACACTTTGACACGTTTCACTTCGCCTCCTGTCACTTTGTCACATTTCACTTTAACACCTGTCACATTGACATCTACAACTTTGACACCTGTCACTTAGATATCTGTCATTTTGGCACCTGTCACTTTGACATCTGTCACTTAGACATCTGTCACTTAGACATCTGTCACGTAGATACATTATTTCACTTTGACACCTGTCACTTTGACATCGAAATGGCAATTCACATATAATTATTTTTTTCCTTATTTTTTCAAAAGTAGCCTATGTCCAGGATGCATGCAGCAAGCATGTTTTAGCTATCATTGTACCACATTTCATCTGAATCCGTTCATCCGTTTGAGCGTGAAGGAGTATCAAATAGACATACACACACCCACACACACATACACACACACACACACACAAACACACACACACACACACACACACACACATACACATACATGCTTACACATACACAAACACATACACACAAACAACACAAACAAACAAACAAACAAACAAACTTTCGCCTATATAGTGTAATAAGCTCCAAAGAGATATTTCTTTAATTGAGTCGAAGGTAGGCGACCTTCGACTCAAAATTTGGTGTTGTACGTACAAAAGACATCAACGCGATCACTTGTAATATTTATCCAAACAACCATCTGTCAAGATTATTTGACAGTTGGTTGTAATATTGTTCATGAAGAAGTAACAGTTGTTTTGTTATATACAACTAGAGACTCACCCCGGCTTGCACGGGTAGTGGCACTTTTCTTATTTTTAGCATTTTAAACCAGTAAGCGTAATTCAAAATCTTTGGTAGCAACTATCGTGGTGCTTTTTGACCATAGACTATTGCATTATGACTTTTTACTCACGTACTTAACAGACTTGTTATTATTTCGGTTCCAGCGCAACATGTCATTCCGTTCCTTACAGCAAGTAATCGACATTTTTGATACCTTGGGTTACATTATATTGCAATTTTCGTATGGAACTCTTAGTTTTTGAAAAATGAAATACAGTCCATGTTACTCGCTTATAATGTAGACTTCTATAGGTAAAAGTTCTTTTTTCACTCCTCTTGCTCAAAAGTCCTTCATTTTACGTGCCAGAGCGGGATAAAATAACATATTTTTCTCTAGAGGAAAAGTTTTTTTTTAATTTTTATCTGTTGCAAACGAGCCAACAAAAACGAACTTTTCGAACGTCTCGAATTTTTAAAAATGGGATAATACATGGCGATCTCATTGGCATTGCGTTGCGGCTACAGAAGCAATTAAAAAAGGCATTGGCGCGCAATATTTATTTACAAATTGAATTGGCATCCGTAATTCATTGACCGAGCGAGCGCGAAGCATCTCCGTTTCAGCGTGGGCAAAAATGCTTTCGTATGTCCTTCCGGATGTCAGTCCTTCCAGCCGGATCTCTGTTCTCCTCTACAGGTCGCATTTTTCAGCCGATCTAGACGAAATTTGGTATACAGGTTAATCAAATTTTTAGTTTTTTTTTAGGCGTCGGGGATTTTTGATTGAGGGGTATTTACCCCAAAAAGGGGCACAAAGGGGCTCCACCTTATTAGATCCGATTTCGATGGTTCTTTTATTATTTGAAAAGTAGTAACTTTAAATTGGTCGCATAAAAATTTGGTGAAGATCTGATGAGGATCTTCGGCGTGATGAGCAGAATAGCTCCTCAAAATGCAGTAAATTTCTCACTTTTAGGTTTCTACCATTGGAATCAGCCCTTTGCTCACTAGGTAGGGATTGATGGAGCACCTTGGTTATTTATGTTAGTTGTACAATAAAGTAACTAGATGGTGCTACTGTGCACCACTAGATTGTTTGCAAAAAAGTTCGTACGCGCGAGGTCTACAGCTCACAGAGCCACTAGTTTTCAATTATTGTGATGATGGTGATTTAAGAGCTATGTGCATAACAAAAATAAACGATACACGATTTTGAAAATTAATCAGATTAATTCAGATTCGGCATTTACTGTAATCATTTACTCAAAATACGTTAAAAAAACATAGCTCATGACAATGAGCTGACTCCTTTTAAATGATTTTTAAGCTATGTACCTTACATAAATTAGCGTCATCAATTCCCCCACCCTCCCCTCACATCTTCACCCTCCCCAACTTCCCCTACCCTCCCATAAATTTTGATTTAATTTTGTTTTTGATTTATGTCCCAGTCCAAGTAAATCCCCCAGGGGTCCTACAGTGATTCTTCTTGGCTAGGGACAAAAACAATTTAAAAAAAAACACAACAAAGTGTTGACAAAACATCCAAATGAGTCCCCTAGGGGATCCATGTTAGGGGAGCCAAGTGGACGGAGGCAAATCCCCTGACAGTAATATCAATTTTATTTATCTCTTGTTTTTTACTTTTTATTTCGTTTTTGGCAGTCGTGTTATTAATTTTTTTTATTATTTACTTTGTTGGAATCATAAATATCACTTTCGTAAAATAATAATATGTATCTACAGTCCTACCATTAGCTAGCTACATTCACATTTGTAACGTAATCGTCTAATGAAAGTGAATAAGCCCCGTACCTTCACACGGGAAACAAAACTGTTAATTGTTATTGGCTATCAACCAGACCCATGATTGTGTAGGCCTTAAGTGTGTAGGCGAACTTTGGGCAGTGGGTAATATTAACATCCAAGAGATACGATCAATTTATGGTCATGTTATGTAATATGATGGAAGATTTGTGTATAATTTTGCTGGCAATACCTACCTTAAAGGGACTTTACGACTATTTCATAAATTGAGTTAAATAACATGTCACAAAAACATCCCTCGCCCCTCTTCCCTTAATAAGAATCCCTGTATCAAAAACTACGAAGAACATTAAAGACTCAAAGCAAATACCTAAATTAAGTAGTTTGCGACTCGCACGAATTTTTGCCCTGAGCGGGAATCGGACCCACGACCGTGACCTAAATAGAAAACCAAAACATTTTCTTGATTACATTATAATTAAGTAGGTACGTATCATATAAACTTTGTTTTCAACCGATTTCAAGAGGAGGTTCGAAATTCGACCCGTATGTTTTTTTGGTATGTATGTTACGCGATATCTCCGGCAATTGTGGATCGATTTCAAAAAAAAAAATTTTAATGGATTGGGTATTCCTCAGGGGTAGTTCCATATAAATTTCATGAAAATATTCCACTTCTAAGGGTGGAAAGTTAGGGGATGGCTTAATTTTATTAACTTTTACCCACTTTATGACGCGATATCTCCGTCAAATGTGGGTCGCAATGAAGTTTTTTTTTTAAAGAATAGGGTATGCCTTAGGTATGGTCCCATATATATAACTTGGTGAAGTTCTGATGAAGATCTTCGGAGATACAAAGGAACTCCTCAATGGATAACAGCAAGTCACTTGCGATTGCTGTCATCGCATGTTCATGTATTGTTCACACCACTCAAAATAGGGAAATAAAATAAACTTTAAAAAAAAGTAAAAACCGACTTCATAATGAATAAAATTACCTGATGTGGGAAACAGTTATGGAAGTTGATGCCCAATTTTCTTAAATCTAACCAAATCAACGGCACAGACATCCCACATAAGATTATTTTATTAATTTTGAAGTCGATTTGTACTTTTTTTTTTAAGTTTATTTTATTATTGTTTGTTTTGTACTTCTAGATTAATTTTGTAATTCTAGATTATCATGTATGAATTAATAAAACTCGTTTTTGTTTTGTAATAGACAAAAATAAGTTAGATAAAAACCTTTAAAAAATAAGCTTAATGGTATGACTTAATGGGCTTAATGGACTTAATGATCTTATTATTATGAAAATTCTGATTATTATGAAAACTAACGTGATTTTTATAAATTTTAAAAGGCAAAAACGGGAACCATTTCATAGTAAAACTTTGAACGGGCTATCACAATTTAAATGCGTTTACAACATTTCGTGTATGTGCTGTTAACCGTTGAAGAGTTCCCTAGTAAGGACCCAACCCTGAGTGCAGCAACCATGTCATGGTAAAACTTAAAACATAATAAAATGCGCACACAACATTTCATGTCCGTGAAGAAGTAGAAGTAGAACCGATGAAGAGTTCCTTTATCTGGAGCTAAGCCTTGATGTCGATTCAGGTCATGCTCACCATAAAAATACATTGTCATCGGAACTGAACCAACATGTAAAAATTCAACTCCGTATGATAAGATGAAGTGGATCTACGAGTAATTCAGCTTGTATTTCACCTAAACAAACATACATACATACAAACATTGCTAGTTAAATAAAAGCTTTTATTATACGGATTATTTCCCTACGCGTCGCTTGTCGCTTTGCATGAACATGTACATTGAGACATAGTCACGGCGCGCCCAGCCTCTCTACGTTAACTACCAAAAAAACTTCTCTATGGTATGTACCTAGTAGCACGGTAATGTTATCTATATAGATAATATTACCGTGCTAGTACCTTATTGTAGGTACTTTATGTAGACATGCATACTTAGCCATGACATGTAGAAAGTGCATACTAACAACATAAAAGTTTTACTTAGCACTTGTTAGCCGACGAAAGGTAATTTATGGACAGAGAGAGCGGTAAACACAAGTGACAATGACATCCTTTTGGATTTGTATCAGCATTGTAATACCAAATGTAACATACTATGTGTCACGTGTTTTGTCTTCTATATGTGATGCTTTTTTGGTGAAAATGGAACTGTGTTTACGATAACATAGAGTCCATATTACACAACCAGAAGCTGTTAGATGGTGGCAAAAAATGTCCATTGATTCGGAAAGTTGAATGAAAGTGCTCCAGTCGTAGCTCAATGGCTTTAAATGCCTTTTTGTCGAAAACTGTCAAGTTCATCGCCATCACACTAAACAAACAGTAACGTAGGTAATTGACTCTAATGCCTAAGTACCTAAGGTCATTATGTTACTATATTGTTTACTAGCTATATCCGCAGCTTTGGTTATTTTACTGTTCAATATACCAAATTTCATTCAACCATCAAATATTTTTTGATTGATTGCTCTGTTTTCCTCATCGGATTGAGGTACACCAATTTTAAGCCGAACCCTAAGCTATCCATCAGTGAAAACAACATCGCAATCAGTTCAGTAGTTTTTACGTGATGCGCGAACAAACAAACAGACATACATACACCATTTAAAAGAATGTTAGATTCTTGTTCAGTTAACAATAATAATAATAAGGGTAAATAATATCCTTTGACAATACAGACAAACGTAGTCACTTAGGGTCACGGACACAAGCAAAGAGAATGTGTGGTCGCAAACGACTGTCATTCTATTCCATTGAATAAGTCACCGAGCACAATGCAGGGCTGTAAGAATTACAAATTGTGGCGATTGTACGGTTTATACATACAAACATAAAATTAATTAGTGCTTTCTTTTACGGTATATTAAAACATATTTAAGATATTATTATTTTATTGTAAATAGGCAAAATAATAGCAACAAGTCAAAATTAACATCTTATGAACAAGGAGAAAAACATAAAATATTATAAATAAATCAAATCAATAAAATTTGGTAAACTAAGTATGCTTTAAACTTCCCTTTCATGTGCCGACAGAGTTAAATCTCACACTGGAAAAGGAAATACCCTTCTGACTCTACAGGTGTTTCGCAAATAAAATATAAAATAAAATAAAAAAACGGGGCAATTCCACACCAATTACCTAGCCCCGAACTAGGATACCCTGTAATATGGGCACTAGATAACGGATAAACCTACATAAATACGAATATCAACATCCGTGACTCGGAAACAAGCATTTCTGCTCATCACACAAATGATGTAATAAGTATGCCTGTTAGAGAAGAGAGCACCAAGAAACTTAACAATACTATAAATAAGAATGTCGCAGAAAAAACATCGTTCATAAGCTTAAATTTAATAATCTTAATATTTTAGTCATTGTTGTTCTTAGTTGGCTTAAATCTAGAACAGTGCATTGTGAAATAATTATAGATTTGTAAAGACATAAATCTGTTTACAATTCGGACTTTATCATCATGTTTCGAAAGTAAGCCATTTTATTTTAACACTATTAGCAATCAACCGTAAAAATAGAAATAGCAATCTTGATCGGAGATTGGCAATTTAGATGTCTGTATTTTATCTCAAACTGACCACAGTATTTAAATAAGAATAATAAATACAGTAACAGATTGTTTTTCTAATCATGTTTTAGTTTAGAAGGTGTCACTTTAAGCTGAATTACGTATTAATCTTTGATGAGGTCGTGACGTGGTTTATTTATCTACTAATTCATCAATTTTTTTTTTCTTTCTTTTTTTGGTTAGTATTTAATGGTTTACAAATTAATGTCCTTGAATTAAAACATTGTTCTGACAACCCTAAACTGGAGTTAATTTGTCTGATCTTATGACCCATACAATACAGATGTAATTAGGTAAGTATGAAACTAGAATGACCACACAACAGACAAAGAATATTTGAAATATTTTTAGGATAGATTCATGTGGGTAGATCCAAAGTACCTACCTATTGGTAATTTAATCTTCCGCATATAAATTTAATAAAGGTTCTATTTCTATCAACATCATATGTTAAGGTCGCCTCGCATTTGCATTACATAACGATCAAAAACTGGTCGGAATTTTTTCGAGACTGTTGTTCAATATCAAGTGTTGCGTAATATTTTAGAATCATGAATATCAAACTCATTTAAAAGGCATTAGTAGCATACCTGACTGTTTATTTAAACACTCGTCGCCTTACAATTCAGTTTAGTTGGTTAAAGATAGTCTTGTTGATAGGTTGAACAAAGTTAAGGACGATGGTTAGTGAAACAGTGGATGGAAGTGATGCAGTGACTAAAGTGGACGCTAAGAAAAGTGAAGTGTCGTGCTGGAATTGTTTCACAACTGTGACCGCTGAAAGTGCAGCAGAAACGGAACCGGCTACTCTTCCCAGGATACGTCGAGATAACAGACAAAAATACAAACTATATTCATTTCTAGCATCACAATTATCAAAACCTAAAGCTGTCCCACTAGCGCAAAAAGTGGGTGAGAATTATGCGATTGGTAAAAAATTAGAACAAAGAATAAATGAAAAAGCAGTTCAAACAAATGTATCTGTGATTGAAGAAATAAAGAACAATGCACCTTTATCTGATAAGGAAGAAAGTTCAATTGAATCAGAAGAAGATATTACAAAATCTGAAAAATCAGCTGATGGAAAAAACACTGAAGATGATAAAGATAAGAAAATTCAAGATTACATCAAGGAATATAATCTATTTGAAGCATATAAATCAATAAGACGGAAAACTCCAACACCAAATAGCTCATTACAAAGAACCAGAGAAAATATTACCCTAGATAATAGCGACGTTAGCAACAACGTTACAAATAACTCAATAGAAAGTATTCAGTCACCAAATTATAAAAAAATAGAAATAGTTCAACCAAAAATTACTATTCGCAAAGTTTACGAAAGTCCTAGTATTAGTATTACATCTAACACTTATATAACGAAAAGTCAAGAAAATATTGACGTAAATGACAGTGGACAATCTTGCACATCAGCTGTAGATAAAGAAGAGACAACATTACCACAAAAATCTCCCTTAAGCAAAAGGCCTAGTTTAAACAAACTTGATAAAATTATACCAAATGTAGTTTTTCAATCAACGATCCCGAAAGCTGGAACAATTTCTTCGAGTAACTTAAATAAATTGTATCCTTCTGATAAGTCTATGAGCGAATCCACAAAGTCTCAGCAATTTGTTTGTAAGTCTTTAAAGATTGAAGAAGTTAATAAAAACAAAGGACAAACAAGTCAAGTTATAAATATGCCCCTGATTTCACCTAAAAGTAACTCAACATTAAACTCTACCGATAACATAGTGGAAAAAGTCCAAATCGAGACATCAACTCCAAAACTTCAAAGGAAAGTAGATAATAGAAGTATATCTAGTGAAAAATCCCGTTCAAGTATTAAAGAAGGGAAAAATCAAGATGAAATAGATAAAATTATAGAAGGTATTCAAAACATATCTTTGGAAACTAAAGAACAAACTGCAACTGATAAAATAGATAATGCCAGTTC
Source organism: Alsophila aescularia (assembly GCA_946251855.1). Taxonomy (NCBI): domain Eukaryota; kingdom Metazoa; phylum Arthropoda; class Insecta; order Lepidoptera; family Geometridae; genus Alsophila; species Alsophila aescularia. Next base: position 13,804,905 of record OX276375.1, on the reverse strand, counting down.
AAATGGATCAGAATCTGGTTACTCTGGATCATCAACAAGAGATTTACATGACGCAGATCATATCCATAAGCATATAGTATCAAACAGACATAGTCTAGAATCAGGAAATGAGACCGAAAGCCCTCAACTTTCAAACAGAAGCCCACGACTGAATTTTAAGTCTTCCTTGCCAGTGTTGGTGTCAAGATATAAAGATATTTCGGCATCTACAAAATCATTAGTCACGGGCTCCAATCCTGAAGTAAATAAACCCGTAAAAAAGCTACGATGGAGTACTCTGGGCTTGCCTCATAAATCGATTGGTATGAAAAAACTATTTTGCAACCTCAACAAAACTTTTTTAGAGAAAAGCTTTTTTTCTTTCTTTTCTATTTAGACTTATGCATACCTAATCAAAGCTTATTAATTACTGCCCTGTTTTCCTATAAAACACGCCAATAAAAATTATTGTAGTCAAATTTTCCTCCTTCTAACGTGGTCTCACTAGTCTGTAGCCCATACATACAGTCGTACATTAGTATTATTTCGATCTAGTGCACAGCATTTGATCATTAACATCGCGTATACGTTTTGTGTTTTTTTGTGCTGTATCTCAAATTTTATCGCTAATTCAACAGGAAACAACTATACAACATAGCGTAATACAACGATAACATGTGGATTTTATGTGAATTAAAAACAAAGTCGCGTTGTTCTTGCATTATACGTGTCGTGTTTTGTGCTATGTGAAAAGTGAGCCATGGGTGCCCTCGTTAATAATAAGCCTGTATCTAAATATATGCCTTTTGAAAATCCAAGTGTTATGTCTGAAGAACTGGATTCCTCTTCCTACTTTCCAGTTAACGTTTACCGTACCGAATATAGCAGTAGTAATAACCTGTCATGCTGTGAAAAATTTTGGCGGTGTCTTTGTTGTAAAGCCACTTATGAGGACCTCGATTCTCCTGAGGAAAATTCAACATCAGCGCTTGTGCGTGCCAAAAAAAAAAGTTACACCGTCAGTCAGGAATCATCGACAACACAGCACAAAAAGGAAGAAAATCAATTGCCTAAATTAGTTGTTTCAAGACCAATAGATGACGAAATTCCAAAGCAAACAACGGCACTTGTAATAAGATCTATCGATGATGATCTGGCAAGATCGGCAACTAAGCTTTTATTGGCCACTGAAATAAAATCAAGCAGCGTAAGCTTGATTCCACCCCAAAAAGTTCATAGGAAACAATCAAGCTCTTTGGGATCGTTAAAAAATACTGATAATCCTGGAAGTACATTGAAATCTGGTGAGAAGATCTCATTTCTCCGGGAGATTCTATCATGTAGAGACTCATTCTTGAGATCTTTGGAGTGGTGTGACAATTCTTTGACGAGAGGAAAACGGTGTCGAACAATAAAAAAAGATGATTGGATTGAGTTGAAAGGAGACGGTACCAAGAAATTCGTAACATTGGTGCACCTTTCATTTAGTGTACACAAATTTCTTCCATTTCTACCTATACTATTAGCAAATATTAACAGACACAAAAACCTGGATGCACAAAATTAAATACAGACAGGTCAATACGACCGTTCCACATTTTTAATCTCAATTAACAGCATAGAAGAATTTGCTTGGACAGATCTTTGTATTGCAATTATTACACCATATAATATAATTATAATACTAGCTGTGTGTCATTGCATTGAAAAGTAGCCCATACGTATTACTCCAGGAACAAAAGTATACATTTCTTAAAAAAACGTTCAGCCGTCAAATAGTTTTTTATCAATTGCTTGGCATCTAATCATCGGAATAAGATACCAAGTACTCCAGTTCTTAAGTCAAATCCTAAGCTTTCCAACACCGTATCGCAATTGGTTCAGCAGTATTTACGTGATGCGCGAACAAACAAACAGACATGCACGATTTATAAAAATGTTATATTCCTGTTCAGTAGCCCATTTTATGTACTCTAGACGTATTTTTTAAAATTATCTTTATTATACTTTTTTTTGTACTTATTGCTATATTAAAAGTATATATTGATAAAAGACATATATAATAATAAAATTGTTATCGTTGTATTACGCTATGTTGTATATTAATAGAGTTCTCGTAGTAAAATATAATAAAAAAGCTTGAAACTGATTTTAATTTTAGTTTTTCCTTGTTTCAGATGAAGTATATACTGCCGACTCTCTCTCGCCCGGGCATGCTACGCTGCCGAGAAGGTCAAACTCTCCTCTTCCGCATGAGAGAGATATACTGGATCGAGATCGGTACTCACTTAATAGAAGTGGTCTTACGGTAAGTCCACAACTCCTTTTTATTTTTTATTTAAGTAAGTACAACTTTAACACAGCGTCATATTCATTTCGGTTTCAACTTATATAATTAGGTCTTAAAGTATTTTATAACATGAAACCCTAGTGGGCACTATAAAATATTTGAGGGTAGGGAGCAATAAATAAAACAAATATAAAATATACATAATAAGTAGCTAATATACACAAAATAAAGTTATAGAGTAAACTAATCAAAATTAGTAGAATATTGACACATTTTGCAATTCTTTTCTGAGTATTGCTTCAATAGGCAGATACGTTAAAAGTAAGTAAGTCGCTATGTCACTAATAACATAATTAAATTTCAATATGAAATTATAATCTATTAATATGCAAATTACCTTTTCCTGTACTTACGTAATGATTAACTAACAAATTACTTTAGTAACTAGCATTGCACTATGTCACATTATCAAATACTTTCTTTTACAACTCAACTTTGTCCTGTTTTTATTAGACGATGTTTAGCGGTGAATCCGACATGGCCGTGGCTCCGTTCTCGGGTATGTATAATAAGTATAATTTAGTTAACTTGCTAAAGTTGCTAAACAACGAACCAAAAAAAAAACATGGGTACCTAAAATCGACATCACTTCGGTCACATAAAATATACATGTAGGAAGGTACATATTCAAAACAGTTGAGAGAAAAAACAACCTTAAAACTTTCGCATTAGGGCTTTTAGTCTATAGTTGTACAATACAAAGTATAAATGTGCCTACTTATAACGGCGTCGGCTATTGTATTATCCTTGCCATGCTTTAACGGTTCAAATTATTCAAGTTTCGTTGTTACTTGCGATGCGACATGCTTGATGGGCAACGAATCTTTGCAAATCATTTAGGTATGTACTCGTACTTGGAAAAATCACAAACTACTATTCCTACAAATTCTCTTTTGTAGGAATAGTAGTTTGTGCCTTGTTAAGGCCTTGTACAAGTGAGATACAAGACTTATAGGCCTATAGTTGTTTATATCGCGTTTGTCACCCTTCTTGTGTAGTAGTATAATATCAGAGTGACAAAACTGTTTAGGAAAAGTTCCTGTTCGTAAAATATCATTGAAAAGGTTTGTTATGAGTGGTAAAAGACTAGGTTCGCCAATTTTAAGGGCTTCTGTGCTAATTCCATCTTCACCAGGTACTTCATTTTACGAAGTGCAGAGTGGACTTCGAATCCGGTTATGAGGGGGATTTCTTTAGGGCAAGTATAGTCGCTATTATCATGTAAAGGCTTTTGGGGGTCCGAATAAAGTGTTTTGTAAAAATCTGTGCAGATTTCTTGGATTTTTTCTCTACTATGTTGATTTATCCCGTTTTTGTCTTTTAGGCTTGTTATCCAGGGCTTGTTTCTGGATATCCCTTGCTTAGCAATTTTAAGGGAGCGGTTCTGCTCTAATGACATTTCTACTAACTTTTCATTATATTTTCTGATATCTTTTCTAATGCTGAGTTTTTTGATTAAATACTTTTTGACGCTGAAGTTTAATGTCGAATGTTACTTTGGCACGTAATAGCCTATGGTCCGAACTGAATCTAAATTTGTTTAGGGCTTGAATGTTTTTTATAATGGTTTGGTCTGATGTTAGGATATAGTCTATTTCATTTTTAGTTCTGCCGTCTGGAGATATCCACGTCCATCTCCTTTCTGTTTTTTTGGGATAGAAGCTGTTGCTTATGTACAAGTTTTGACTGAAAGCAAAATGTATGAGTCTGGTGCCGCGGTCATTGCGTACACCTAAACCGTGAAGTCCCAATACTTGGTAGCAGTCTGTCGTCTGCTTTTAGCCGACTTTGGCGTTATAATCCCCAAGCACTAAGTTCCAATTGCTGCGGTGTTCATCACAGGCTTTATTTAAAAGGTCATAGAACTCTTCTATTTCGTCGTCTGGGTGTGATGACGTTGGGGCGTAGATTTGGATGACTGTGATCTTTTTTGTATCTGTTATGTTAAATTTGAGAATGGCAATTCTATCGGAATACGATATAAACTCTGAGATATGGTTTTCCCATTTCTTGGCTACAAAGAAACCCACCCCGTTTCACTAAACGGGGTGGAATAATACACTTATTGTTTAACCCATTATGATAGAAGATGCAGTATTCCCTTTCTATGGTATTTTCTCCCTGTCGTCGCACTTCGCATAGTCCTATTATGTAGGTAGTCCTAGACATCGGACTGAGTCGAGCAGTGATTGACATTTGTTTCAAATCTCCAGTCTTTCCATATGCAGATCACCAGTGTAACTGGCGTTTTTATTTTTAAACCAGTCTTATTCATTTCTCAAATAGCCACTATGAACTATTAGGAACTCGGTCCATAAGTGCTTTTGGCCAGAGTCATGCGGAATTGCAACACATAATATCCCTTATAAGTGTGGCAGTGGGCAGATAAAGCTAATATAACTCCATACCGTATGCGGTCGACTGGACCGTTTCACATTGTCACGAGGCGGTCCCAGGGTTTGGGCTTGTCCCACTAGCCCAGGACCCAAACCTCAGTGGACAACAGAATTACAGGAACAGGAACAATAGGGTACACTTGGACAATTTCGTGTTGATACAATACGGATGAAAATAATCTCTTATGTAGGTATTATCATATATATATATATATATATTTAAAAGAGTAATTCAAGTTGTTATAAACTTATCTAAGAATTTTATTATAAAATTCATAAATAAGTTATTTCGGTTTTTCCAAAAATCAATATTCGAATGACAGGTTATTTGAATTTAGAATCAATCAATGATGACCAACTATCAAAAATGAAAAGAAATGGATTATGAAAGAAATAAGAGATCAAATGAGTATTATTATGAAAGAGGTTTGGACCTCGGCACAACATGTCTACCGCTATGCATGGTGCTATTTTACACTTTTTAGTCTGAGGCAAGATCTCAGTAAGATCTTGCCACAGACTATATACTACTATATTATACATTGTGTACCTAACTTAATTTAACTATTAGGTGTGTTTATGCGAAGAAACTTCATAAAACCGTAGAAATTAAACTGTTTTCTATCTTGTTTGTTTCTACTGGCGCGAAACGGTCCGTATTCGTTCGTAGTAATTTCTAGCCACGTTACACTAAAATATGTTATGTTATAATAAAGATCCGTAATTTTAATTCAGTTTGCTGAAACTATTAGGTGTGTTTATGCGAAGAAACTTCATAAAACAGTAGAAATTAAACTGTTTTCTATCTTGTTTGTTTCTACTGGCGCGAAACGGTCCGTATTCGTTCGTAGTCATTTCTAGCCACGTTACACTAAAATACGTTATGTTATAATAAAGATCCGAAATTTTAATTCAGTTTAAGTTTCTGCAAAGTTTAAGTTTGCCACATGTATACTTATAACCGCTAGGTGTATAAAAAAATATGTTTTTTTTTTAGTTTTCCCATACAAGAAGAGTTAATTAGAAGAAAAATAACCTATCGAGTCTCGTCGAATATTTGTCTCTAAAGTGACCTTTATGCTTGATTTGCATGTCCCTTTATCGCACTCTTAGGTAAGGTTAACTCATAACGCGGATATGGTTATTAATATTACCTAATTATATAAATAACATCTTGTACTGCTATTAGTTATTTTGTAACGCTGACAAAGCCCCACAAACTGGACATACCAAGGACTCTGTCAATCCCAAACTAGTCTTACCCGTTTTTCGTAGAAGGCACTTATCTAAAATCATTCGACTGTTGTTTCAAATATTTTAATAACAAGTTAAAACACGTAGGTTTAGCATGTAAATGCCTACCTACGTAAGTTATATTTTTATTTTAACGATATCGTATAATGAGATAAATATGGGTTTCCGTGAGTTTTCAGAAATGTAGAATTACAATCTACTTAGGTATAGCACAAGGTTAATAAAGAAATAAATAACAAAATGTAAGTACATGGATAAGAAAAGAAATAAGGATACTGTACAAGGATATAACTTGTTAAGAAATTCTGTCTGTATGTTCACGTGCCTATCACGTAAAAACTACTTGACTAATTGAAATGCGGTTATTACTGTGGGATTGCTTAAGATTTGACTTAAAATATGTGTACCTACTTGTATCTCAATTCGATGAGGAGATGCTGAGCAATCGATAAAAAAACTATTTGATGGCTGAAAGTAGTTAGAGGCATATTTGTTCATTATTACATACAAAATATATGCCATAGTATCTACCTTTTAAACTTTATATAACATATAGTTATATATTTAAACGGGACTTAATCGCGCTGTTAACTTAATTTTTATTTACCTCGAACGTTTGGATCAAGTTGCATTGATCGTGGTCACGAGGAGAAAAAAATAGTTTTCAGCGCGATTAAGTCCCGTTTAAATATATGTCATACAAATAAATATGTTCCTGGAATAACACATATAGGATACTTTTAATCCATAGAAATGGCCACGCGGGCAGAGTTGTGGGCACAAATAGTTTTATAAAAAATAGGTTAAATTGAATAGCCAACCTCTATGGATAAAACGATCGTAAAACTAACAAATTTATAGTTCGTAAATTACAAAATGTTTTAGATATAATCTTTAAGTTTATTTATAAAGTCGAAGGCCTTAACGGGCATATTTTTTTATATAGAAGGATGTTGTTATTTAGCTTGATTGAATATAAATTTGTTTGACTTCCCACACAGGTACCAAACCGTATTTTGGTTAAGGCAACTTAACAAGTTTATGTAAAAAAACACTGTCACATGGCACCTACGTACGTAACGTTAATTTAATTCTAGAACATATGGGAAAATGTAATGACAAAAAGTAATAGACATCTTTCGTTGTTAATGACCGTTCGTTCGTTGTTTGCCAAAACAATTTAAGAATCCTAATGTGATTGAAAGCAATTTCTTCACGTCGCATCCGTTTAAATTATAAAACATCAATAAGATAAAACCTATCTACGTACAGACTTTGCATGAAAGTTGTCTAAAATATGACTAATTTCGTGAATTAATTACCCAAATACTAACAAACCAAATTAAACAAACAAAATTCCATCGCACACAGTATGCGTTGACGTTGTAATGGCGGTATCAAATGACGGCCGATAATGCAAGCAAACAAAACAAATGTGTTCAACCGAAACCAATTCAGTTGTAATCGTGAGACAATACTGACAATACCGACAGTTGTTGTGAGTGGTGATCAGAGATAAAAGCAAGCTAGATTTACTTAATTTCAGCTTTAAATTCAATTGTCTTGATCTTGAGCCCAACCCTTATAGTGACGGACTTTGATAAACAGTTTTATGTAACTCCTAAGAGTCACTAATGATTGGTATTATTTAATATGTTATGTCCCAGAGCCGAAGATTCTCCACTTCTCATAACGCAACTTTATCCTGAGCTAGATCAATTAAACCTAATTGAAAGCTCCTCAGGTCACGCAACCATTATCAAGACTGTCAACCATGACAGCACCGATAGTAAACCCAAAAAATTAAGCATTGTTCGTAAACACTCTTATCTAGAACCAATCCATTTTATAAATCTATAAACTCTGTTATTAATTGAATTCGTAGCCAATTCTTTTCTATTAGTTCCCGTTGATGGTTGACGGTTATCTGTGTCCGTATAGAAACTAATACATTCTCAATGGAGTATATTATGGACATTGGTAGCCTACTTCTTTGGTACGCCCCTTTAAGAATGACTATTTCTGTTGCAGAACCGTTCAGAATCCATGGCCTCGGTGTACTCCGGCGCTGGAGAAGGCACCAGGAGTAACGTGACAGTAAAAGGAGAGGTGCAGTTCTCTCTGCTCTACAACTACCGCCTGGGAGCCTTGGAGGTCGGAGTGAAGAGGTGCAGAGATCTCGCACCCGTGGACACTAAGCGGAATAGATCTGATCCTTATGTTAAGGTAAGTGTCTTCTGTTCTAATATCTACTCTAATATTATAAACAGGAAATATTTGTTTTTGTATGTTTGTTTATAATGAATAAACTCAAAAAATACTCAACCAATTTTAAAAATTATTTAACCTATAGAAAGCTAAGTTATCAGCGAGTAAAATGGGCAGTATTTTATTTTTAAAATAGATCCCCACGAAAATTCCTACATGTTTACAGAACTTTTCATCACCCACAAAAAAGTCCGCGAGGCTATATGTCTAACTATTATAGTCACAAGAACCGATTTTTTTGTTCAAATTAGTCAATCAAATCATGAGTAGAATAAAGAGAAACCCTTAGCTACACCCGTGCGAAGCCGGGGCGAGTCACTAGTACGAAATAACTTCGTATTATTCTATGAGACCAGCTTATTTCGTATTATATAATAGCCGTAGCTTAATTTAAATTCAGTTTAACATTAGTCTCATCCAAACATGATTCTATATACGCCTCTACACGTTTCCCGTTATTAAGGCAAAGTTATGATGTAGTGTTTTTTTTCTCTTAATGATCACATTCTTAAATCTCCCCTAAAATCCCAAAGATCCCTATTATCCAAGGGAAAAGGCGATTACGAGGACTATAATCACACAAACCCATCAGGTTTTTAAAACAGCATTAAATAAAGCAACACTTTCAATTTCCAGGTGTACTTGCTACCGGACAAGTCCAAAGCTGGCAAGAGGAAGACAAAAGTCAAGAAGAACACTCTAAACCCCGTGTTTGAAGAGACGCTCAGCTTCGCGCAGCCGCTGGCCTCGCTGTCCGCCCGGACACTGTGGCTCAGCGTGTGGCACGCGGACATGTTCGGACGGAACGACTTCCTGGGAGAGGTGACGCTGCCGCTGGCCGATGTCGTGTTTGACGACCCCGCGCCCATGTGGTACAAGCTTCATGAGAGGGTAAGTCTCTAACTGTTACTACGTTTACTTTGTTTTCTTCTGCCTAGCTTTGTTTCTTCAAATTATAGTAGAATTGAGAAACACAGCTCAGGGAATGACACGCAGACATTTTCGGAGAGATTGACTTCCTTTGAAAGGTGACGCTTTCACTGTCGTGTTCGACGACCCCAAGTGGTACTAGAGTCGGAGGCAAGCTTGAAGTGTGATACTTGGTGATAAGGCAATTTGCAGTGAACATTGTAACTAGCGGGCTAAAGCCACGTTGAAGTTACTGCGATATCAATTAAGAAAACTATATGTTTTGTGCGATCTGGTTGGTGATCCCAAAATGTCTTCATCGACCAAAAGTTATCACAAAGTAATTCCTGATAAATCTATACTTGTGTATGATTGAGGCTGACAATATTTAATCAAACAAGGAGGACACAGCCCCCAAGATTATAGAATCCGTAACACCAGAACAATCATAAACCCTAATAATTCTGAACTTCTAGACGGAACAGTTTGACGAACAACAAGGCACACGAGGCGACCTCATCGTCGGCCTGAAGTTGGAGCTGCACGAGACCGGCGCTCTGCGAGGAAAGGGAACGTTGCACGTGTTGGTGAAGGAGGCGAAGAACCTTGTTGCGACCAAGCCGAACGGGCTGGCTGATGTATTTTGCAAGAGGTGAGTTCGGAGGATATATTATGGCATAGTATCATTGGAGATTTTCATACTTTGAACTACTGACAAAAAAATAAAATTAATAATATTGTCGAAAGCGTTAATTTGCCAACTGACCTTCCAAATCATCATCATCATCATCATTGTAGGCTACTCTTAATGATTCGTAATTCACAGGCAATAAGTAGGGAATCATACATGACATGGCGTTAACTTCCCCGTAAGACGGATTTACAAACTAAGCGAAAATTTTGAAGCATGTAGTACTTGTCACGGTAGCCGAATTTGGTAGAGGCATGAGGCATATGCCGCGCAGAGGTAAGGAATGATGAGGATTCGAACCCCGCCCGTGATTCAAATTTTTCGTTAAAATTATTAAATAAGTAGTCCTGCCAAGCGTGGTGATTATAACAATAAGTAGACCTGCAAAGCGTGGTGGTTATGACGATAATTAGGCCTTCCTAGTGGCGATTATGTTAATAATTAGGCCTGACAAGCGTAGTAAAGGTGATTATGACAATAATTAGGCCTTCCAAGAGTGGTGAATATGACAATAATTAGGCCATCCAAGCGTGGGGATTATGACAATAACTAGGCCTGCCAAGCGTAGTGATTTTGAAAAATCCCCTCCTATTATGGAGGTGACCCATGTTCAGCATTGTACTTTTTCGGACCGATGATGATGATGAAGAAGGTATCTATCACGGCTTTTGTTTTAATCCGTCGGGCACCGCGCATGCTAGCGCTCATTACGTTAATACGTGATATCGACTGAGCGGTGCTTGAAGGGTTCAATCAAAAGTCAAGTGAGATGTTACTAAAAGAACATTGAAGGATGACCTAGATCAGCAATGATCACGGACCTTTTTAATGTTATTTCGGACCAATCTGCTTCATCTGTACCATATTTTGTAAATAGCCTCCAGTCCAATTCATAAATTGAAATACTTATAAATTGTGCCCCGCTCACGAACGAGAAAATGTTCGAAAACCCTAGGTCATCATTTCCACTTTCAGCTGATTCACCTTAATGAATGAGAGCTGAAGACCGAGCTCAGTGGTGTGCACTTGGAGAAGCCTACGTCCAGCAGTGGACAAATATAGGCCAATGATGATGATGACCTTAATGTACCCTGTTTCCAGTTATCTTCTACCGGAACGAGGCCGGCTCGTCAAACAAAAGACGAACGTGGTCCGTCGCTCGCTCAACCCGCGCTGGGAGCAGACCTTCACCTACCGCGGCCTCAAAATGCAGGAACTCAGCACGAGGGCCCTCGAGCTCAGCCTGTGGGACCGGGACCGGCTGGCCTCCAATGAATTCATGGGGGCTGTGAGGCTGTCTCTTGGAAGCGGTAAGTTAAATATGAGACCTTTTGATTTTTAACCTCTTATATGTTTAGGGTGTGTACTTGTATGTATCACTGTGTGTGTGAATCTGTCTGTGGCATCATAGCTCCCAAATGATTTGGATGCGAAAAACATATTTCTTTCGAGGAACAGATTTTGATGCGTTTGGTAGCTGATGTGATCGAAATGCTTCTTAGCTATATAGAGGGTAGGGGTCGGGGGTTATACAGGTTGTCCCACAAAGTAGTGATAAGTGGAGGTCCCGAGGTAGAGCACTCCCAGGCGCACTCAAATAGCCCCCCCTGTATGTTCCGCAATTTTTGATATTTCCGGAGTTATTCCATTTTTGAATTTATTTCACAAAATTCCAGATCGACACAAACTTCGTAATTCTGACCAAACTAACGATAGTATTCAGTTGATTTTTGGAATGTTGGTAGTCCAGTAATGACCCTTTTATGAGTCATCAAAACCATATTTAAATTATTTAAAAAAAAACAATAAAAATATTAAACAATAACTTCAAATTTTATTTAGAGCAAAATATCCCTTCAAAGTTTGAGGTCCCTAAAATAAAATAATGGGAATATTTACTTTTGTTCTTATATCAATTTTTTTTCCAGTTCACTGGCAATAAAAAAACATACCCTTAATTGGCCTAAATTTATGGCAATACAGCATAAAGTGACTTCAAAAGTGGAGAGGTCGACATTTTCATAGTAACGATCATCCAAATCCAAACCCAACCTCACCTCACTCCACTATAGTGAGGTGAGGTTGGGTTTGGATTTATGGAGATGGGTAGGGATGATTGGGGATCGGGATCGGGCTCAGTGGCGTTCATTGGGAGAGGCCTACGTCCAGTAGTAGTATAGGCTGATGGTGATGATGAAGAAGAAAAATAGATCAAAATTGACCATTCACGACTTGAACGCCCATGAAACCGGTTTGGCGTTTTTCTATTATGGCCAGCTATAGAACGTCAGTGGTCAGTGGCTTTATTGGAAAACGCACTGGCAAGAACAACGAAGGTACTTTATTTTAAAAATGCTTCTCCATTTTTAGGAACTTACATGGGGGCAAATGTCAACTGGATGGACAGCGTGGGCAAAGAAGTCACCCTGTGGCAGACCATGATGCAACGGCCGAACTTCTGGGTCGAAGGCTCTCTACCTCTTCGGCCCCAACTCAGCAACTAGTACGGTCAATGACAGAAACATTGTAAACGTACCCATCAGTTGCCTTATTACTGAAGTCCATGCGAACAGTTGCAATCAGATTTTAAGTATAGAGTGCATGCCAAATTGCACTTATTAATACGGCTGCAGGAATCATTAACGATTGAAAGATACACCATAGAGACCTAACATAACACTTTACTAGAAATTTTTCGTACAATAACCTTTTGCTAAAACTGAACAACGAATATTTTTCTATATAATAATATTTATCTGTTCTTAATGTTTCGTTTGAAACTGCCGATCTTTCTTTTTCACGTACGTATCTAGGAAGATACGGTATCTAATGAACTTACTGAAATGGAGACCAATTATATTCAGGAGTGTTTTTTTAAACTATAATATTATAGTACAACACAACGACTTAGCCAACATTATGTTTAAATTATTTGGGACTTCAACCAAACCTAGTGTATTTTTTTCTGATCCGAGTATTCAAAGACTGGGAAACTATTCTCCACCATGTCTTCTTTACTCACAAACTTCTTTTTCTTTAACATTTTCTTACTTATTTTATTAACACTGTGGTAGGAAAGTGCCAACTGTTTTAAAGCAGTACCTAAGTCTTAACTTTTAAGCTGATAGGTACTGTAAGTTATCGATATATTTTCTGATACAATGAATTTATAAAAAAGCTAGTTAACTGTTTGGCGTGTCAAACATACTAAATTGAACGTGTTTAAATGTATTTGATACTCTTAATTAGGTACATCATTTCTATAACATTTTACATTCCATCTTGTGATGTTAGTTATAATCTTTTTAACTATAATGACAATAATTAACAATATTGTTTTAAGTATCCGTTATTATAGTATATATAAGTACTCAGAAACTGCCTTACTAGGTAAGTTAATTAATGTTAATGCATTTAATTTAATTAAAATTTAATGTACAAACTAAGTGCGCATGAGTTAGTGTTAAAAAGCTAACTTCATCAGAAATTGTGATAGATTTAAGTAGCATTTAAGAGGTGTAGAATAGAGACGTATTTTCTCGGATAATTTGTGAATACAATATAAATTATATTCACGGACTTTTTATAGTAACATTATACGTCCTTAGTATAGTCAGAGTTTGAGATCTACTTAAAACACGTAAATATTTTTCTAAAAATATGTTTTATTAAGTACTGAAAATGGAAAATATACTTATTTGAAAAAGTTGTGATTTTATTCAAAATAAACAATACATATAATAGGAAAACAGGTATTTCTAATAGAAATATGAGTTGAATACATAATCTATAGCTTATTCCACTTGCAGTCTACTTACTGGCTTACGTAGCCTTTGGAACGGTTCACAGGCGGCTCTGGATTTAAATGAGGCGAGCCGGGTTCGCACGAGCCCGGCTGCGGCGAGTGTGGCGACACCGGTTTCGGAGTGCTGAACACGTCGACGTCGTGCTCACCACCCGAGTTATTTAGTCGTCTGAGGTGTGGCTACTTTAGGTGCTTCGTATATTTTTATTGTATTGTCATCTTCTGCCACCTCAGATAAATTATCTCTCATAATAACCGGTTCCATTCCGACCTCACCCGGACATGAAATATCAGACATGCGTGTCCTGCGATGTATTTGATCTGTTTTGTAGTTTGTTCGACCGTTATCATTCCTTATGTGCAACATGCGGGACCCCGTTTCGGTTACTATGGTGCCCTTGTTCCTACTTCTCGCGCCTATGTAGTTCCTAAACCACACCTGTTCACTTGGTCCAAATTGACGCAGCCTACCACCCGCATACGCCACTTGCTTACTTTGAGCCTCGTTTACTCGACTGAGTACAGCCCTATCGTTACGCAGTAAATCTAGTCGAGTCCGAAGCGGACGATGTTTTAAGATCGATACAGGGGTGTCCCCCGTGGTGCTATGTATGTAGTTTCAATAAGCCAAAAGAAACGTCTGTAAAGCCGCGTCGACATCAATTTTATTTGTTATTGCTCTTTTAATTGCCGTCTTGCACAGTTTTACTGATCTTCCAGCCGCACCGTTAGACGCTATGCGGGGGAAAATTATTTTCTAATTTGTTTTTAAGGAATTCCCCAAAATCTACGCTGATAAAAGAAGGTTCTTGATCTGAGACAACTTCAAGAGGCAACCCGAACCCAACAAATAAGCTTCATAGTGTTTTAATAACAGCTGCGGCTGTGGTATAACGCATTTCATATACCTCAATCCACTTAGATGTCGCGCCTATGACTACTAAGATAAGAACGTTGAGCCATGGTAAAGGTCTAGTGCGCAGGTCTCACATCGTCCGCGCATGTTCTCTGAATTGGCATCAATATTGGGCCACCACACATAACTTGGAGCACACGGTTTAGTTTTGACTATACCCATGTGACTGTTGTGCAACTGTTGTTTGCCTCCGAATATAACTCGTCACGCCTACAATAATATGTAAGTATGTCCGTGTAACCGAGCTAACAGTTCCGCCACCTTCGGCAGGGGATAACGGTCGACATCCAACACTTTGTTTAAGGTAATTTTATAGTCAGCGCATATCCTTATGTTACCATCCTTTTTAACGACGGGCACGATCGGGGTGGCCCAGTCGGAGTGGTCGACAGGAGTGAGCACGCCGCCGCGTACCAACAGGTCCAGGGCGTGGCCCATCTGCTCACGCAACTAGTACGCCAGCTACCACGCGCGCATGAGCATGCCCTCGCACAAATGGATGCTAACCTTGCCACCGGTGAACCGTCCCAATCCGCGTACACCTCACCATATCCGGTTATGTCGATCCGGTTCACGAGTGTCTTGTGTACTAGCCTTCTACCGCCTCATCCATTTTAGAGGGGAGTACAACCACTGCCGAACCAAGAGAAGTTTAAAGAGTGACAATGGTCGTTATCTAATGGCTCTTACTACAGACTATCGACACGACAAGGTAGTTTTACTGCAAGTTACCCTGGCGTCGGCGTCGGCCAAACTAGATGCAGTGTAAAAATTAAATGTAATCTGCCTGTTACGTAACCCACGTTACCTTCAACGGTGAAGAGTCTATCAATTGCATAGTGTCAAGGTCTATCAGTATCACGGTGCAATACTCTGCTATCGTCAGCAGCTTGGCTTGGTCCATTGCTATTTGGAGCAGGAATTCTAGAGACGCTATCTAAAAATAACCGGATAAATAACACTAGCCTACTATTGATTACATTGAACGGCACCTGTACAAATAACTTCATCTCAGAAAATACAATTACACGCGAAATAACCAAAACGGAACATAAAAGACCCAAGCAAAAACAAAACGAAAGGCTTTGGTTCGCTTCTTCGCTATAGGATCTTGATCCCATCAAGCTAGCGGTATTCTGCTATGGTTTCTGTCCAGTCAGGCAAGGGACTTTGTGTTGCTAAACTCCTACATATGCTAACTAGGTAAAAGTGTAATTAATTTAAATAAGTGTAAAATAAAATCAATTAATTAATTAATGTAATTTAATCCATCAATTAAATCAATCAATCAGGTATTCAGTTTTTTGTGAGATTGACATAATAGGTACATAGGTACACACTAATAAAAATAGTGCTAATATGGTACAAACCAGCATTTTTTTACGTTTTTTTGTCGAAATGTCGACCTAGGTATCGAGTGTATTTTTTTATTACTGAGAAGGCAATCGTTTGACCACGATCTCACCTGATGGAAAGCGATGATGTGGTCGAAGGTGTAGCACGCTTGCCTAGTAGATAACTATTCACTCTAGTCTTGAACACACCTGGGCTATAATTTACCGGAAACACTGACGAGGGCAGAGCATTCCACTCCTTTGCAGTGCATATAATAAATAAAGAAGCGTAACGCTTCGTTTTTGTGCGAGGTATTTGTAAAAGGGTGCTTTGCCAATCGTCTAGTCGTACGGTGATGGAAAAGTGACGGGGGAATCAGGTGGTGCAGTTCTTGTGCACACTTACCATAGTGCAATCTAGAATACCGACAGGCTTGCGACCTCACGTCGATGTGCCAGACTTTGAAGCTTACAGTTTACCAGAGTGTCATCCCCAATGAGCCTCATAGTACGTCTCTAAATTGAATCCAAAGCCTCGAGCTGATACTTGGCAGAACCGTCCCAGAGGTGGCAGCAGTACTCCATACAAGATCGGACCTGTGCTTGATAAAGATTCAAAAGCTGATCCTGTGCAAAGTATTGCCTAACCTTAGACAAAATACCAAGTTTCTTCGCAGCTACCTTGGCTTTGGATTCAATGTAAGATCCAAAATTCAGGTTCGATGTGAGTTCGACACCCAAAAGCTCCAGATGGTCACCTATTGGTATTACACTACGGATTGGATGTTTTTCTAAGATGTCGGCCAAGTCCTTGAACAACTTTGTGGTGGGTTTATCTGGCGTGCACAAGTTTACTAACAGCTCATAGGTAGCTGAACTCATCGCAGTCACTAGCGTTGGCACTTGTAATTCACTTTTAATACTAAGTATTTACTATAAAATACTGTTCCATCCGTTCGACGTATAAGCTCCAATTATCGGTTGTCACATTGATCTCGGAAATCTTGCCAACCGACATTGAAGTTTATTTTAGCTAATGGTTTATCACCCCCAATAATACGCTGATTCGTAGTTTTCATCGTCGCCTCTTTGATATTTCCTATCAGATTCGGTAATTGAAACAAACAACGTGAAAGAAAAATACATAGGCTATAAACACATTAATCTGTTAAAAAAAGTAGAAAAAGGTAAATAAGTAAATTATGTTAAGCCTGCCTAGTAAATCACATTTGACAACATCACTACTTACCAGCAGCTCCATAGTCACTTATTAAATTGAGTGTCATCCAAAAGTTAAATAATTGCAGGGTTAACAAAAGAAATATCATAACAGAGAGTAATCGTATATTATTAAATTTGTTTAATAAAAAATACTGTTAAGTAACTTTATACCTTATTAAATAAAACACTATGAAATTATAAAATCTTCCAAATAATGATTTTATGTCATACCTATTTATTTATATTAAATAAATATAAATATATATGTAGGTATGCAACCTACCTTAGGGTAAAAAAAATTTAGTACACCTATACTCTAAATAATACTTATGCCTAAACTTTATTTTATGATCTTTTGTTGCGGTTGAATCGTAGCAACAAAGAAGATTAATAATTCATGATCAAACAAAACCTAATAACACTTAGTAAACCAATAAAAACATAATCATCCGTGATTTGTAAGATGATATGAATATCAGTCTTTTCAAAACATGTGTACATCAACAATAATCATCAGTAGAAGACGACCTTCAAAATTATTCGACTTCTAATTGAAAAATCAAAAATGGTGTGTACCAACACCTTCATCTACATAACTCACTCTACACTCTTCTTCTTGGAAGATCGTAATTTTTCGATACATCTACATTTTCAGAATTCAATCTTACCAAAGCTAAAATGATTACGCGATCAAAACCGCATAAAACGTCGAGGTAAACCAACATAAATATAATCATCTAATATTCTCAAGATGATATTTAGAATTTCACTTCCTTCAAAATCCGTCTGCACACCTATTTCTACATTCCTCACTCTTCTACTTGTATAATAAAAATCTGTCTGTACACCTACATCTACATTATTCACTTTTCTACTTGGAAAATCTAAATTCGTCTGTACACCAACATCTTTCTTACTCAGTCTTCTACAAGGAAAATTAAATTTTGTCTGTACACCTACATCTTCATATCTAATTCTTTTACTTGTAGAAATATCATCTCCATATTTTTTGACATTACTAACGCTATCATTAGTGTTATCATCTAGCACAGACATCTGCAGTGTACGTTTACGTTTAGAAATATTTTGAAGTTCTCTTTTTTCACTAGAATGTTTTTTTCCATTTAGCACCGTCTGCAGAATATCGCATTCAATATTCATCGATTCTTCAATATCCATATTATTTTCATATGATTCTTGTGTGGAGCTACATTCTGTGCTTGCTTCTAAAGACCAATGTCTTTCTCTGACACCATCTTCAATGCTATAATGAGTTTCATCATTTGTTTTTTTTGGCACCGAACCAGCAGATGTATAGTTTCTAGGATTCCTCATTACTTCAATGGGCTGAAAATCATTTTGATGTGTTTTTTTCTCAATATCTGAAACTGAGACAAGATAATTATAATAACCTGCACACCCACCTAAATTCGATAGTATTGACTAATATTAGGTAGATACTTGACTATAAATCTTACCATCATTTTTTTCCAGTTCTGCTAAATTCATATCAACTTTGTGAACAACCCATTTGTCTTTATTATCATCCCTTACGTCACCTTGTTCTAAAATCAAAATAGGTGCTGTTTGGACTACTTTTTCATTAGCATCTTTATGAACATCTGCTATAATCGTTACCTGCCTGTAATCGTTATCAGATGATTTACTACTTGTTTCCGTCTTTTCTGTTTTATTTTCTTCCTCGTCTGTTAAATCACCCATTGTGCTGTTTGGTAAAATGTCAGTACTAGAACTTATTTTTTCTTCTATTACGTAAGTACTTTGACTACTAACATTCTGTTCAGACTCTATTAAATCCGCTGAGCTGGCGCTAAATTTTGATGCACCATTCATTTTTAAATCATTTTCATTCGCTGTATCATAGATATCAATTGTACCTTTTCTTTGTGTGATATCATTACGAACAGTTTTAAATGTACCTTCATCATGATAATTTTCATCAAAACTGGGCCTTCGGTCTAAATTATAATAATCTGAAAATGTAGTTCTTATGTCAGTACTATCAGAATCGATGCTCACATCACTACGATCTTCAATGAACATCTTTCTGTACAATTTCAACATTCTCTTCTTAAGTAATATATAGGATTCCGGAGGGTCATCGTGTTTATAAAGTATTGGTTCCTTTTCTATTATTAGAGACGGCAGCGGACTGTACGATCTGTAATTCGGGTCTGAAAGGCCAAAATAGTGAGTAAAAAATTAGTTAAAAATGAGATAAAAATAAAATAAACAAATACCTTTCATATCGTTTTTCATATCGTTTATCTCTGACTTTCGAGTGACTTCCAAAAACGGAAATCATTAGGAACAGCTCGAGGCGAATCACTATTTACTTTTTTACTTTTATTTACTACACTATTTATTTACTCGACTATTAAAAGAAGCTGGTGTTTGAATTTCAATATCTGAAATTGCGATATAGGTACGTTACAATTTCAAACATCTATATTCAGAATTACAGTCAGGTACGATTTCAATGGCATACTAAGTTTAGATAAGTGCTACGTTTTGGGTGATGTGTGACCCTGACTGCGAAGTCAACCAACAAACGCGGGTTCGAATCCCGCTAGGTGCAATCATTTATGTGATAAGCAGAAATGTTTTTTTTTCGAGTATGTATGTTTTTATGTTGTCTAGTACCCATAGTACAGGGTAGTCTAGTTTGGTGCTGGGATTTGGCTGTGAATTGTACTGAATATAATTATTTTTATTAAATCACGGTACATACCGATGACAATCGTCAGCTTTGACCGTTATTGTCAAAAGCTATCGATTGTCGTCGGTATCTGTACTGACATTGATCATGATTTACATCGATATTTGGCAGAGACTACCAAATGTCGTTACAATCTGACTTTGCAACCGCTTCCGGTTGAAAAGCAATCGCTGTCGATGTCGCGCGAGACTGCTGGCCCAAGTTGGTACGTGGCTGAATGACTATTATGCGAAGTTATGATTAGGTATGGTTAGGTAGGGGTTTTCATTAGGGATCAGGTAACTTTGACAGCTGATGGCAGACTTTATGTTAGTTTAACTTTTGGCGCGAATTTTTAACAGTTAGCTGAATCAGTAAATTTATGATTGGCATTTAAATTTTAATTCAAACTGAGTCGCTGTACACTTGAACAGTGCGTTAGAATACATAGTTAAACTTTATTAAAAATCGATTGTTCAAATTGTCAAACGTTTCGTGCGTAGCTACGTTAGCTGAGCGCATAAGTATCTCGTAAGATACTTAGGCGCTCAGCTAACGTAACAACTTTAGTTTAGACAAATGTAAACTTTTTACAAGTTTTCATTGACGGTTGCTAATTGCAGTAACAAAAGGCCCAGTTGCCGGTTGCCGCGATTTTAAATAAATTTTCACACGAGATTCATACGTAGATCAAGAATGACGCTGCGCTGCGGGGGATAATGATCTCTCAGCATCCTCTACAGCTCAGCGTCATTCTGTGCTGGTCCGTTTGTCAAAAGTGGTACACATTTATCAGTTGCTAGTTACGGCAATTTAGAATTTTAGAACTGTTTCAATCAGCGGAACTAGCAACTAGAGTTGTTACGTCTCCGCAGTTTCTCAAAATTATATCAATATCGTAAAAACAGCTAGTTGCGAGTTGTTTTGAGACAGGAAGCTCAAAGTTGCCACGTGTGCTGCAGTGCTATTATGCAATGTTGATCATATCGGTTTCAATCCGTCAAATTCATTAATGCGTTGCGATAGAGTCGAAATTGTTATGAAGAAAATGACAATCTGATTGAAACCAAGTTATGTGGTCGGGGCACTGAGCGCCTTATGGTCAACGTAGTCGTAAGATTATTCGTCACATAATAAGTAAACAAATTTAAAGCCACTGGCGATCTGAAAGACATCTGGTTTCAAGAGGACGGCGCGGCGCCACCTGTCATTCCGCCAGAGAATCTTTCGATTTATTGAATGAACAATTAAAAGGGATTATTATATCAAGATTTGGGGTCGTATTCGCGTTACCATTCGAAGTCAAGGTGGTCATTTGAATGATGCTGTTTACCAAATATAAAGCCTAAGATAAATAAAAAATAAATAAATAAAAAGCAATACTTTTGTTATTATTTCAAATCAAATATGACCAGTCCCTATTGAAAATCCGTTGTAGTCTTTTTCATTTGTTATACATTTCGTTGTAGTCTTTTTCTATAAAATTTTACTTTTCAATTCTCATGCTCGTAAACTTTTTGTAAGCTGGGTGTAGGTGAAATAAAACTGAATTTTATGCTTTAGTGCATCAAGGTGTTTTACTTCTCTAATTCTCAATGGTCTCCAACCCGAGCCCAATGTTTCATGTAGAAAGTTTAACAAAAAGGCGGGAAAGAGACCCTCGTCTTTTCTTAGCAGTACCTACTTATTTAACTGTTTGATTACTTACAATATCATTGTTTCATTTCCTAGTAATCGAGGTGAGAAGCAAATTAAACTAGGCATTTTATTCTCGACTTCAATACTTATCTACCTTCGCCTACGGCTCGGGCGGATGAATGTCTCGGATGATGTTTATTGTTTAGGCACTTGTTGTACAATCTACTATTAAGTTTACGCCTGGCATGCATTATTCTATTGATAGAGATGGTAACTAACGGTTAGGACTCTCCTGTGATTGTCTGACGGAGGAGGCGAGCGAGACGACAGAACGGGATGAATCAATCGATTTTTCTTCTTCCAGCTCCAACGATTGTGCTGAAAATGTTTAACATGACAGTATTATTATATTACTAGCTGTACATGCAGCTTTGCCCGCGTGGTCATTTCATTTAAAAGTAGCCCATACCTTTTATTCCAGGACCAAAAGTACCTATAAAGTACAATATACTAAGTACATTTGTTCAACATGCGTTCAGCTGTCAAATAGTTTTTTATCGATTGCTCGGCATCTAATCATCGGATTAAGATACCATGTATGCCAGTTTTTAAGACAAACCCTAATCTATCCAATAGTGAAAACTGTATCGCAATCGGTCCAGCAGTTTTCACGTGATGCGTGAACAAACATACAAACAGAAAAACAGACGGGCACGATTTAAAAAAATGTTATATTCTAAAATAAGCTACTGAAAAATATCTATAAACATCGTTTTTATTTAAATTAGCTTCTTTGTACAGACTTTTGAGTTCTTATTGCTTTATTATAAGAATAGATTGAACGAGCGAAATGGTCTCAAGTTGAAGACCTACTTGGGTGAATCGGCATATTTTGTATGTAGGATGCTTGCTTCCTTGCTTGTGTGAGGTAAGGCTGGCCTCTGGTGTCAGAGTTTGTCAGACCACCTAAGAGCCTCTGACACAATAACAGCCGGGACCTACCCTACAGCTTAACGTACGTAGGTACTCTCCGAAGCGCGGAGCACACCGCACATAACTTAGAAAAGTCATTAGTGCGCAGCCTAGAACCGAACCCAGTATCGTTGGATTCTAAGTCGCAGTAAACCTATTCTAAGTCGATAGGTTGGAGAATATGTTGTCCAATGATGACTCGGCGCGTAGTGCATTTTTTTTGCATTTGGTCCGTTCTACGTGAAACTTAGGATTTCCAGTCTGCAGCTAGGTAACTAAGCTAATCAAACCATGGTTTGGGAGTTGTTTGAGTTGAGATATTTACGCTTGCTAAATTTACCGTTAAAAACGGTTTCGAAGTACTTGGTGTGGGCACAAAAGCTACCAGCTGCGATCAAGCGTCTAAAAGCCCTAATTTTCTAAATTTTAAAACTATATTTTGTTTAATTTTAGGCTCTGTAATTCTTGAGTTATATACAAAAATATGTGATCAATCGTTACATCTGGAGGTCCCACTACGCAGGCGAATCACTGTTCACCACAATCCTGACGGCATACTTTATTAACTTTTTGGGAAAGGAAAAGAATACCGAGAATCATGCCATAAATCAGAAATCTCCTCGAGGAAAGATAATATGCAAGATTCCAGGACAGACCGAAATACATAGATAGATATCTATCTATCTATCTAGATAGATAGATAGATGCATAAATACAAGTGAAGTTAATTGAAAGATTTAAAAAAAAAGTTTGCGTATATTTTGTCAGTAATCATTTAATTAATGTTGAGTTATTATTTACCAATATTCGAGAGGTTACAAGTTTATATTCTATTTAATGATAGGTAGATTCATTTCATTTTGGTTCACGTATGGCTTATCGTTATTAGGTGACAAAATTCTTACTACGTGACTGTGAAATGGCTATTTTGCGAAGTCACAGAATAAATTATAGTACCAACTACGACAAAGTCCTTGGTAGTATTTATGTATCAATTAACTTTCGACTCATGTCTGGCATGCACTATTGTAAATTATTAGAGATGGAAACGAACTGTTAGGGCTCTCCTGTGATTGTCTGACGGCTGAGAAGGGCGAGATGCCAGAGCGGGGTGAATCAATCGATCTTTCTTCTTCGGGCACCGGCGATAGGTCTGAAAATGTTTAACATAACTGCATTATTATATTGTTAGCTGTGCCCGCGGCATAGCCTGTGTGATCATTACTCTGTGTTAAAAGTAACCTAAGTGTTACGTAATACAATAATACTACATTTCCTCAAAATTCGTTCAACTGTTAGGTTTTATTGATTGGTCGGCTTCTACCTATCGGACTGAGATACAAAGTACACCAGATTCAAAGTCAAAACAAAACGCATTTCAATCGGGACAGTGGTTCTTACATCATGCGTGGCCATAGAGACAGACAGTTCTCTATTTTTACCTGACTGCATAGGTTTATGTTTTTGGGTTGTATATATGTAGGTAGGTACGTTTCTTGTTTCGTTTTGGCACATGAAAGGGAAATTTCCTTTTCAAACTCAAAGAATACTTAGTTTATCTAAATTTGGATTGATTTGATGTTTTTATAATATTTTATGTAAATCTCTTTGTTCAGGAGATGTTAATTTTGACTTGTAAAAGTGCTATTATTTTTGCCTATTTACAATAAAATAGTTTGACTTTGACTTTGACTTCTTTGGCGCGTCCTACAGCCTAAACGGCTTGATGGATTTTGATAAATGAGGTATTATGGATTCGTCTTATTCACAAGAATGCTATAGAATATATGAAGTGTCAAGAAACTAATATGGCGGCTTACAGCAGCCATATTGTATTTCTGACGGAACTAAACATGACCAAAACCTATCGAGAGAGGTTTTAAAATGAAGGTCTTTAGAAGACCATTCCAAAAATGTATAATTCTTTTACCTAAACTAAATAGTAGCAATTATCTTATAAGCTTCCTACGACCTTTTCAATTTTAGATTATGCTAGTTATGTATTATAAGTAATAGTCCAGTGTTGCAATTGCACTATTAAAAAGTAAAATGTGTAAGTAAATAAAATACATTACAATTACTTAGGTATATTACTATTATACTAGTGGCTCTGTGAGCTGTAGACCTCGCACGTACAAACTTTTCTGCAAATAATCTAGCGGTGCACAGTAGCGCCATCTAGTTACTTTATTGTAAAACATTAATAACCAAGGTCCTCTATCAATCCCTACCTAGTGGGTAAAGAGCTGCTTCCACTGGTAGAAACCTAAAAGTGAGAAATTTCCTGCAATTTGAGGAGCTATTCTGCTCATCACGCCGAAGATCCTCATCAGATCTTCATCAATTTATTATGACACTAATTTAAAGTTACTACCTTTCAAATAAAAAAATAACCATCGAAATGCTAACTAATAAGGAGGAGATATTCAGTAGCCCCCTTTTTGCCGCTTCCAAATTCCAAAAATTGTTTAACCTGTATACCAAGTTTCGTCTAGATCGGTTGAGAAATGCGCCCTGTAGATAAAACAGACATCCGGACAGACAACCGGACATACGAAAGCATTATTGCCCAAGCTGAAACGGAGACGCTTCGCTCGCGCTTCGAGCTCGCTCGGTCAATAATTTTAGCGGTCAGCTCATAAAGCGCGTCCGTCCGCTATCGCGGCTGGAAACAAATATAACTTGATATGATAACTTTCAGTGTATACATCGTTTTTGTTTGTTTATCGTATGAGGTAGTGCTGGCCTCTGTTGTCAGAGTTTGTCAGGCCGCCCGAAGGCCTCTGACATGGCTTAACGACTACTATTAATCAATAACAGCTGGGACCGACAGCTTAACGTGCCCTCCGAAGCACGGAGCGATGGAAAACCGCAATTTATGCGGAGTCTAAAACCGAACTAAGTCGCACTAGTAAATCGCTAGACTGCTATCGCTCTTAAACATCGTATACATAGTACTCTGTGGCAATAACCGAGCCTATTAGCGTATATTCCGATCAATGAGGGGTTTGATCCTGACAATAATTCCTCTGTCGCTGAAACTTCGTAGTGTGATAAAGTAATGTTAATATTTAAGGTTGTCAAATTATCTTGTTTTAATTTTAATTTGTAGTTAGTTATTCATACATGGAAATCACTTCTAGCTCTCAATGAAAAATTGCTCGGTTCTAAATTTTTTCGGTTTTGTATCATAACTTGTTCAGGAAAATTGCTACATCAATATTTATTTTTTTGTATGTTTTAACATCCTTAAATGTACCGCTATGCACAATTATCCAGAAGATTTTACTTTTCTATCATATCATTAAGGTGTTTTGGCAATAACTTACTGCGGAAAATTGCTCCGCCCTTTTTAATTTACTAGTAACATGTCACATACATAAAACGGTTTTTATTTGAATCCAATGTAATTTCGG
Source organism: Alsophila aescularia (assembly GCA_946251855.1). Taxonomy (NCBI): domain Eukaryota; kingdom Metazoa; phylum Arthropoda; class Insecta; order Lepidoptera; family Geometridae; genus Alsophila; species Alsophila aescularia. Next base: position 13,779,037 of record OX276375.1, on the reverse strand, counting down.
CATTGCGCACGAATTTTATAATATCAATATTATTAAATAGTGAACTTATTACGCGCGGGTGAGACATTGAGAAATGAACGCTGCGGGTTAGTTAAGGCGAATGGTTACGCCAAACCACAAAATAGACCTCTCTTTGAAGGCCTACTACTCCCAAAAGGATAGTTCAAATGTAAAAAAAAAAAATATGTGATATGTGACATATGTTTATAAATATATTTTAAGTTTTTTTTTTTAATTATTACTGTTAGTTTTGACAGTAAAAAATCATATCTATCCTCTTATTTTACGCAAGAATTTTCTTTCTTCTTCCAAACGCTTGAAGCGATTTTAATTATTCTTTCGCCAAATTATAGCAAATTGAATGGTCTATAAAAATTAAGTTTTATTTTTTTAAATAATTATTTTTGTGGGAATAAATCATTAACACCATGTTTTTACCTATACGGGCGCGGGCGGCAGCCGCCCGGCCAGTCTCACTGTATCGTTCGCACGGGGAGGTTGTGTCGCATGTTGGCTCGCTCCGATCTGCATTTTTGTGGCAAAGACTAAATAGCGCAGATAGCACATTCGGGCTGTTCGTTTACGCTTGGACGTTGATAGTATTAGTAGTGATAATTTGTTTGCGAGTAGAAGCTGTATTATTGTGTTGTTTATGGTCTATCGTCTATTATTGTCTTGTTGAACATTTGTACATTTATAACAAAATGAATCAGAATAACCACACATAAACAGCTCAAATTGACTTACAATACTATTGCCTCAAACCGCGAGCTGTGAGCCGTCTGTTTTGCATTTGAGCTGCAGCTCAACAGATCAAGTGCAAAACAGACGGCTCACAGATCAAGATCAAGTCACTATGATCTGAATATTTGAACCGGTTCAGACCTGATTTACACACAAAACCTAGTCGGTGGCAAAAGACTTAACTTCAGCAACAGTGGCTCTTACCAAGCCAAGTGCCATGCTGCTGTAGTGTCTTTAACACACACAAAGTACTGACAACTGTGTACAAATCCATAGCAAGACGAAGTCCTCGAGGTAGCGTGAGAAAGTTAGAAGACAGAAGAATAAAACGGATGACAGCACTGAGAAGATTTCAGAGGAAAAAGAACAGAATACTATTTGCGAAAGCAGGAGATAACAATTATGGCGGAAATTGTGAAAAGCATGATATGTCTGCTGAAATCTTTGAAAAACAAAAATAAACTTTCGTACAGAACTTGAAAAAGAGCAAAGAAGAAAGGCAGAAAATTGAGCAAGACACCGTTTTACAAAGTTCTTACTGTGAGTGGTTAGAGCTTAGGTGAAGCATTTTAACTGCTTCAAACTTTGGGAGAGTGGTGAAAACACGAATGAGCATAAGTGGTTCTAATCTTGTAAAGGATATACTGCACAAAGAAGCTATAAATAAAATATGCGATCATAATAGCCATTGACCAAATTGTTAACTATACAACTGTTCGTTCTAACAGATACAATTCTCCGAAAATATGAGTTAAATAAAGTTGCTCGATGAGGTACGAAGCAATGTCGTAGAAAGCAGTGTTTTTTTATAAGGCGATCATATTGAATTCAACCTATGATTTTGGTCAATATAACCGTTGTTGTTCTAAACGATGTCGACGTCAACGGTTTTAAATGTAATTATATCTATATATCTCAAGCAAAGAATAATGAACAATATCGCAAAACTGTACAATAGCATTCATACACACAACATAAATATTGTACGTATTCTTGATCTATCTTCACTCAGTAGTTTGCGTCATAAAACTGCCTAAGACAAAATGCATCGCACGCCGCTTCTGCATGCATGCGCTACGACACTCGTTGACATCGGGGAGGTTAGCGGGCGCGCGCGGTGAGGCACTATGTTCGCCTATGCTCCTCCCAAACGCTCAAGGACATTCGAGGCTATAATCGCCTTAAAGACCGTTCACCGTAAGAGGTCCCCTGCAATAGATAGTGCTAACATCACGGCAGGAGACATCTTACGGTGAAATTATCACGAAGTAAGATATATAAATAATAATATAATATAATATAATATAATTTTTCTGCAATAGATATATATCGAAAAATTTATGGATTTTTCAACATTTATCTGTTGTGATTTTTTTATCACTTCGGAGAATTGCTTGCCTGTACATGAGGATACGCGGGGCCCACGTGGGTTTCGTGCGCGCCGGCCGCCACGGGCGGGCGATTGCAGCGCTGCGCCATAAGTGTAATTACACATATGGCTGCGCGTTCGTTTACGTCTCGAAATTAATCGGAGCGGTTGTATATTAACAAGACATAAGTTCAAAAACTAAAACCCGACTACGGTCGGGTAAAAAATAGCCTATGACAATCTTGCGATGAAGATGAATCGAATGATAACTAACCTCACTATTCAACCATTCTTTTACCTTGCCGTAGTCGGGTAAAAACAAATAGCCTATGACTATGACCTTAGAATATTTACGCTGCCGTAGCCTATGACACTCTATACCTGCATCCCAATTCCATAACTTGGCTACAATCGGATTATCACATTTTTCATAGCAAATTCGACTCTATCGCAAGGCATTAGTGGCTGCGATACTGAGAATTCGATTGATGCCAAGTTATGGAATCGGGCTGCAGAAGACCGCTGAAGACGAATTGATTGATACCTCGCTTGTCAAAATCGTACCATAGATGTGAAGCTATGGTGGAACATCCACGGTTCATATACATACTTACATACATAGACTGTTAAACTCATTACCCTTCCCTTGCATCGCCATAGTCGGGTAAAAACATAGAGAAAGGAAGATAGAAGAGGGCCTGTATTCTTACGTCAATGACGCATAGCAAAGAACAAACAATGAACTGAAAACGGCCGAACTCCTAATAATGTGACACATAAGCAACTCTGCGAATCTACGCGAGTTGTATTAAATTCGTACACATGACGAAAACTCTTTGCCCGAATAAATTCGTTTGTCGTATATTAAACAAAAATAACAAAATATCTGACTGCGAATATAACTAAAAACAGGCAAACAAGCTTTAGATTCTTAATTTTGAAATATAAAATGCAGTGTAATGTAAGTACGTTTATGCTGGCGGTACTTCAAGTAACATTCATTTATTACACTAAGCCGTGTGGGTTGTTTTTGACCACGCGAAAGCGTGCCATATCTTCCCGCCTTTAAATCTACATATATTATGGTCACATAGGAAGTACTTAAGTATATTATGTCATCGGTCGTCGAGTGACGTTTACGAACGTGGCCCTGGATTGCAATCCCTAGCAGCGAGGCCCCGCCTTAATCTTCATGTTTTTTCTATAAGCCTTGGAAATCTATCTGTAACAACTCCCATTCAGGGGCCTATATTGGCCCAATATTGGCCGTGGTAGGTTAGAAGGCGAAGGCGGGAGCGTAGCGTAGCGAACTTTTTTTTGAAGCCTTGGAAATTTATATTGTTTTAACACTTGTAGAGTCTAACGCACATGTTTAGATACCCCCATTCAACCGACGGTAGGTTCAGCGTGTACAGTGGTCCCAGCTTATCCTTCGGGGAATTCCGACAGAAATAGTTGAAAAAAATATTAGAAAATAACATTACTTACGATGCTCTTCAAATACACTCCTGAATAGATACGCTTTCCGCCGCTGCCAGTCCTCTTCGTATTTAGGCCTCCGACTCATAGTAATAATTTCATTAAATTATTTAAGTTTTACAAAATTTTCAAAAGCAAGCCTGAAACCTGAAATATATATTTCAAAATTATTTTGTAGGTAGAGTAAAAAGTATCTCTCCTGTTAAACACACATCTTTCAGAACATAACTACCCCTCACAGTTTTTTTCAGTATACCATTTGTTTTTTTTTTAAGCTTGGCTTGCACGTCCATCAATCATATCCATAGGACATTTCTTGCAATTTTCAGTCCGGGCAATTACATATGCCAATGCGATTTGTTGCAAACATATTTTCAAAGCAATATCGACTCTAACGCGCCGCAAAGTGCACGTGATACCTAAAAACACGCATTATATTTTTTTCTTATTTACACTATTAAAATTTATTTTCTATTTTTTAGTTCGGTTTTCTATTTATAGCGTGTTTTTTAGTTTTTTTAAACTAGTATTTATTTTCTACATTTTTTTATTTTTTTTCGAATTATTGCATTGTCATCGGTCTTTGACAGGTGTGCAAAATTTGAATGAAATCTGACCGTTTAAAGTGGGTCAAAATAGCGTCCAAAGGAGTCGGTTACAAACATACAAACATACAAGTGAAGCTAATATAAAGCGTATAAAAATTACATCGAATATGCCTCTTTATATTACAGTATAAAGTCATTTGTCGAGTCATTTTGGGAATAAGGTCATTTGTCGTTCGGTTCGGGAAGGATCGTTAGCGGCAAAAATTGCAAAAGTGTTGCAATAGGTCAAACCGAATGGCTTGCTACAGATGTACATTTTGAAACTGCCAAAACGCCCTCATGACAATCCGAACGTAGAGTAATAGTGAATTTAATTTAGACTAGACTAATAATTAAATAAATTGTCTTTGCTTCATAGAACTAGGCTCGGCCACAGGCTCGGCTAGGGGGCCGTTGCTTTTGTAACAATTGGCGATAACTGTTATAAACACTAAATATGATCACAATTGGCGTTCCTTTTGCCCATTTGTGGGCGAAATTAGCGTTCTGATCGTTTTCGATTATCGTTCGTTTTACAAGTTTCGATGACATGTTGACATAGAAAAATCGTCTTTATTCCTTCAAGGATAGAGTCGTTTTTCATTCAGTTTGGAAAGAATCGGTAGTGTCAAAAGTTGCAAAAATGTCAAAAGTGTTAATAATGTTCAAAGAAAACGGCTTGTTAAAAATGTACATTTCGAAACTGCCTACAACGCCATCTCATCATCTCGAACGCAGGGTACCAAACCGAACGAAAAACTACCATGGTTAAAGTCGCTTTTCCGATGTCAAATTTAACTTCTTATTCAAGGCGAACGGTGATCGAAACATATAATTTTAGCCGTTTAGCGTTTTTAACTGTTAGTTTGATAATTTCGCTTCAACACGAACGGCCCCTTGGCAATCAAATCAAATAATATCAATTTCATGCGTGTGTGTGAGACCAATTCAACAAATTTGTTGCGATTTTATCGATTTATAAATTAAAACAAAGGCAGATACTATACATCTTCAAAATTTTGACTATTTAGAATCATGAAAAGTGCACGAGAAATGGTTCTACTGATCCTTTGTGTATTATTTACAAGTTTGAGATCAGGTAAAAAGGGCGTTGTTTCTCTTGCTTTTCTGTTAAATTTTGTTTTATTTACATTTCTGTTTGGTTTTTAGTTGATTCGATATACTGTTATCAGTGTTCGGGCACAGACTCAGACAGTCCGTTCGAATGCAATGAGTTTTTACCGAGCGATGTTGATATACAACCCACCGACTGTGCGAACATTCATGACGCTCAGTATTGTATCAAACAAGTTGGCAGGAACGAAGGTGAGACGTTGGTCTCTCTTACTGAGTAACAACTAACGTTGGGTGTTGGTTAGAGTATTGCAAACTAACAGTTTAATAACTAAGTACCAACAACCAAGGGAGAGATGGAATAATTATTATGTACCCTATATTTAAATATTAACTAATCATATTATATTTATATACTATAGAATAACAGGCAAAATTATGACACTTGCCAACCAATGACTTAAGACTAGGTTATGGACAAGCGCAGTACAGTGCCACATAAGATTTAGAAAACTAAAATTATTTATGGTACTATAATACAGCTTTACATCAACATCAGCCTATATTCGTCCACTGTTTGATGTAGGTATCTCCTAGTTAATGCCACTGAGCCCGATCTTCAGCTCTTCTCTTCCAGTCCCTGCCAGATATTTATCGCAATTCATCATATCACTGGCTGGAGGACGTTCTACACTACATTTGCCTCAACACAGTCTCCATTCTAGAACATGTTTACCCCAACGTTTATCTGCTATTCAAGAGACCAAGTGACCAGCCTTTTGTCACTTCAGCTTACTAGATCTCTGACCGATGAGGGTTATTTTGGTTCTATGCCGAATGACCTAATGAGTAATGCATAACTCTTTTCATAGCTCGCTGACCTGCCTTTACCCTGTAAAGGCCATCCGTGTGCTATCAACTGAAGCGGGATATGTGCACGACCATGCATGTGACTCATCAGCCATTGAAAGATTTAACTACTCCACATGCAGTTGCACAAAATGTTCCATTGTATTATCAATAACTAACAGAAATTTGCTTAAAAATAGTTGTTAGTGTTTTAGTTACATATTAGTTTATTTTGTCTTCCAATAACTTATTTTACTTTTACAAATCTTACTAACAACTACTAACTGTGACATCCAAAATAGGTGCGGCATTAGAATGCTTTCAGTGCAACTCTTCAACAACAATGGAATGTGGTGATGGTCTGATGAAATTAGATGGTGGCATCTTGAAACCGACTCCATGTGACCATGTGCATGAAGCTCGGTACTGCATTAAACTTACAGGTCGAACACTTGTCTATTGCTGTACCATGGAGCCTTCAATGCTCCATGTGCTGTAAATATGCTTAACACTGTTTTAATTGAAATCATCACTGTGCATCTATTTGACTAGAATCTTATATGGGTTATGGGATTTAGAACATAGGTTTTAAGGGATTAAACCAATTTAATCCTTTGAACGCCACAGAAGTCTATCAAGGACAAGAAAACAAGTGCTCTCCGTGAAAGGATATGGCATTTTAATTTTTAAAACCACTGCTACAAAAGCTAACAAGTATATATCTCATTATTATATCTGCATTCCTTTGTCTATTTCCAAATTCATAGATTTCGTAGTTTAGCGTGGAGGACTTGCTTTGATTTTGCACTTGGCGTTCAAAAGGTTAAAACACAACACACAGCCTGGCACCAGAATAACCAACATAGAGTGTTGTCTGCCCTGATCGACTTGTAATAAAATATAAAAATCTTTGTATTTTTGAGAGTAAAATAGAGTGGTCATCTATCAAAGCCACAAATTGCACTTATATTTTGTTAATGTATAATGCACTGGATTTCTGAGTTTCACAGCACAAATAACCTTCTTGGTGGCTTTACTAAAACTGTGGTGACTGGTAACAAGGTCAGTATATTTCTGTTTTGTCCAACTTACCTTGGGTTTCTGAAACGTTTGTTAACTGTGACAACAGATTAACTCTATTGCTGTCTTTGTCTGGCACTAAACAAATGACAAAGACAGCAATAGATTTAATCTGATGTCAAAGTTAACAAACGTTTCAGAAACCCGAAGCTAAACTATTCTTTAACAATTTTTAGCACTGCTTTATCAACTTTAATTTTACTCCTATTCAGTCCAGCCAGCCCTATGAGATAACTTTTTATTGCCAGACGACAAACATTTAGCTTAAAAAAATAGTTCAGTCAACAATCTCTTCCAGGAATCCATAGGCAAGTTAAAGATAGATGGTACCTACTTAAGATGTTTGAATCTTCAGGTTAACTGACAAGACTAAGGCCCACTTGCACAGCTGCCTTAGCCCCGGGCTAGTGTCTAGTCTGGGGTAAAAATTTAAGACAAGTAGGATAGAGACATTACCAGACAGTAGCACAAAAGAGATAACAATATTTTTTGGACTAGATAACCTTAGATACTTTGTTTGGTTTTCGTGCAAGTGGGGATAAGGTATTTATAGTCTCACTAGCTGCACCCCGTGGCTGATGATAACGATGAAAAATATTTTGTGTTATTCCAAGAATCTACTTACCAAATTTGATCAAAGTCCGTTGAGCCGTTTCAGTGTGAAGAAGTTACAAACAGACACATACACTTTTTTTAAATGTATTTTGATAAATGAGGTATCATTGGATTCGTCTTGCTATAAGATATATGAAGTATCAAGAAATCAAATATGGTATAGCTGTTATATTGTATTTCCAACAGAACAAAAAATTACCAAAACCTATCGAGTGAGGTATCAAAATGAAGGTCTTTATAAGACCATTGCAAAAATATGTAAGGGAAAATAAAAAGTGAATAAACAAAAACTTTGACTGGATCAGCTAGAACCTGGCGAGCTGCTCCTCATGCCTTTAACTGCAACATACATTTCAAAATCAAGAATCCTATGCTTGTTTGCCTCTTTTTAGTTTTGTTCACAGTTGTTTTTTTTTGTTTCTATATAATAATTTGTTTTTATTACTGTTGAATAGCTTAGGATTTGACTTGTCTTGGAAAAATACTTTGTGACTCAATCCGATGAGTAGAAACAAATGAATTAATAAACCCCTTTTTGATAGCTGAACAAATTTTAATCTAATTTAAGTCCTGAAAAACACAGGATACTTTAAACCCAGAGAAATTACCACTTGTGCAGCCGCAGGCACTGCTAGTAATAAATATCTTCATGAAAATTTTAGGTGGTATCACAACAAAAAGGTACTGCTCTTCACTGGACATCGGCAGCTACTGCAACTACGTACAGCAGCCCGGCGACAAGCTGGAGTACAGAACATGCATCTACACCTGTGGCAGTGACGGATGCAACTCTGCAACTTCATTTAGAATATCAGCTGTACTTTTGCTAGGGGCACTTTTAAAGCTTTATGCATTCTGATATGTACAATTTGAACATCGCACTTTAGTTCAAGTATATTCAATAAATTAGGAATTTTACATTCCATTGTGAACCGTCCATTATATGAATCTCAATATTTTGAGTAAGTATTTGTAGAATGTTTATTTTAATGTCAATAGTTTTATACATTTATATGAGCCGCATTTATGACTGACTTAGTTTTACATAAATATTAAGTCCACACAATTTATTTTTATGTGCAATAAAGTTTTGAATACAACAAATAGTTGGATTTATTGAATAATAAAATACGTTAATAATTATGATCAAACATTTATTCAGAATTTGTGCTACACAAGCATGATATAAAAATACAATAATAAATATTAACACTGACTTAGCCAAGTAACTAAATACACCAGCTAATGCACAATAATACTTTCATTTTCCCTTACAACACTACATTATGCTTTCCATTTATGTAAAATGGAATGTAAACTCCTTGATGTTTGCAAAAAACTTCAAATGTATTCCTACATTTCATACAAAAACTTATACAATATTATTGTGAATTCTACAGAATCACGAAGCTTATTTTGTTCAAAAAGTAACTAGCAGCTGCATCTTCATAAATCTAGCATCTAACCTACGTTGCTAGCTTTCAAACCTTATAATCTAAAATAATAGCACGTACAGAAAAGTTCAGGTAACTTTTTTGTACAATTTGTGTCAATGTTCAGTAATAAAAGTAAATGTAAAAATATACAATATCTAGCAAAACACAAACGGCACTTAATTAGGCGTACAAATGTCACAGTAAAATAAAAAAAGGCATTTTTACTTTTCTTTCTATCAAATTATAGAGTAATTTTACTACCAAGTAGTATGCAAGCCATTAGTCGCCATGGACGCCACTGTAAGGTTCAGTGTCCAATGACTGCCCTCGTATGAAGCTAACAAACCTAACCTGCACTGCAACGTGATTGTTACCTTTCTGTGTGGCCTACATAGAAAAAATAAAAATGTGTGGGAAGGTGGGTAAAGTTAGAGGTTGGTAGGCGGAAGGAGCTTTCTCCGTTTCTTTCTACCGTTCCCCATTTCTCCCACTCTACCCCCAACCTTCCTTTCGGTCTTCCCCCACTTTGCACCACCTGCCCCACTTCCCGCACTCTACCACGACATCCCCCACCACTCGTCCACTTCCCCCTAGCCTCCCCTCACTTCCTCAAACCTTCATCCCCACATATAGCTTATTATTTTTTCTAAGTATGGACACACCGAAATGTAACGATCGCACAGCGATAACGTTGCAGCGCAGGTTAGTTTTTCTAGCTGAATACGGCCCCTGATTTCTATTTAAAATTCGAACATATATCGCACATGCAAAGTCCTTTCTTAGTCAAATTACGCCGTCAAAGACAAACAAAAACAAAATAACAGGTAACGCTTACGTAAATCAGACTTAAAACAATCACTAACAAGAAGTCAACTTAACAAAACTAGGAATAATAATTACGTGTGCGTATTAAAAAGGTGCTCGTAATTTTACGCCAAAATCACAATGACCAATGTCAAAAATTCAAACATCCAGTAAAAACCTGATGTTAATTGCACTATAGAAAAATATAAAAAAACAATAGAAAAAGTAGAAATAGTTAAATTTGTGAATGGTGAGAATACTGGGATGTCATGGATATATCACAAACGGGCTCTGATTAAAATTATTTCATACACTAGCTATAAAAAAGAAATAGCGTTTGAATTGGGATCTTACAGTAATGAGTTTGAGTTTCTATAATATTTTATATCCCATCAGCGATCTGCCATTAAAAAGCAGCATGGCTTTAGGCCTACAGAAATAATATTAAGTTTTGAAATATATGCATAAGCACTTACTGAAAGAGGTCTCGTTCCGTGTTATGATTGGCTACATTTAAAATTAGATGTCATAGTAGAAAAATAATATTATAATTTTGTTGCATATTACCAAAACATATCTTAAATATAAAAGTAAGAATTGACATGATTTTGTTCCCAACCCATAAAATTTGTGTCTATTAAAAACAAAATTTTGCTTCATATAGGCTTCATAACGATTATTGACTCGTCACCTTTGTAAAAAATAAACCCATTTTCAAATCAGTGTATACTATTCAGAAATAATGAAATTCAGAAGCTTCTTTGAAGCTGTTTACATTTACTCTAATGATGGCTAGAAATCATTATTTATCATCCTTAATTCTACTACGTAACCATTGAGAGTAATAGTAATTAATTTTGGAATTTATTGAATTCACATGGAAATGAAAAGTTTCAATTGGAATGCCAAAGAGATTTCCAAAGTCTCAGGATTGTTTTACATAACGCTATGTAAACTTGCAAAAACGCTAAGCAATTTCAACAAGCTTCAAATAGCATTTCGACGCTCACCAAATAGCTGCATATGACTCGTAAAAGCTTTGTATATTGAGCCGAAAAATCATTCATATATACTTTGGTCCTTATATTTTATTCTGTTATGATCTTCAAAATAAATAACCTTCGCGGTCCATACCTACAGGCGTACATTTGTAGAATTTCTTGAAAACATGATTGCTAAAGAATAGCAAGTCCTGCAAAGCAAGCCCTGCTCTTAAAGATTCCCATGAAAAATACAATTTTCCTAACCGCCCACCCAGGTGGATGGTTTCAGTGGTCCATTAGTAACAAACCATCTTAGGACAAGTTTTCCTAACCGCCCACCCAGGTAGACCGCTGGTGGTCTGTTAAGAACAAAATTCCTAACTGACCACCCAGGTGGATGGTTTGAGCGGTCCGTTAGTAACAAACCATATAAGGACCTCTTTTAGATCATGGATCCATCCAGCATTCTGTGGTATATTCTCCAGACCTATCAGGCTGTAGTGGACCGCAAGCTTCAAGACTGAAGCAATTTAAGGACACGGCGGCGATATTAGACACTGCATAATGCCATTCCAGAGTAGGCAACAAATAAAACTCCAGTACAAGATGTAGTCTAGGAGCCGTCGCTTTGCAATCGGGCCTGTAGAGCTGCCACATGTTGTTCTAATTCGCGGACCCGCTGCTGACTGTTTTGTAGCTGCCGTTTACAGATCCTGAGCTCCTCGCCCTGGCGGTTGAACGCAAGGCGCAACTAGAAAAGAAAAATAAGGTATTTAGTTTTTTACCTGACTGAGCACACAACGGACCTTTGTGGCTCGGAAGTTATCTGCAAGTAGCTGCGCAAGCTGCTATTTTTAGGCGCAATCCCAATGTTGAAAGTAAAGACAGCATTGTATAACTGCCTAGCTCACTCGCTTACGTTTTTCGCATCATCTATCTCGCTTAGGTACTTTATGCTGTTTTATCCCCACAACTGAACCTGCAATCGTTCACAGAGCATAACTTTAGAGCCACATAGATCCGTGGTGACTACTGTTTGTATGTCTGTTCCTTTGTGGCACCTATATAGACAAAACGCGTGGTCCGATTTTGATTATTTACGTCAATCGATTTGATCTTGCGAGTGCTATTAAAGACATGACAGTAATCAAAATTCAATATGGCGATGCCATAATATGAAGAAAAAATAAAAGTCGACGAACTATGGGGTAAAATTGAATAGGTATTTGAAAATAATCTTTAGGTTTCTCTTATCATTTTTCATTTCGATTAATATTTAGGATCTATAACGTTTAAAGTTGGTTAGCAACCATTCTCACTTAAATTGTTGTTCTGTTCGAAGTCGGGTTTATCACTTTCGATTATGCCTTGTTTTATGCCGTACTAGGCAAGCGTTTGTCCACGATCTCACTTGAAGGAAAGCGAAGTTGTGGCCGAAAATGTAGCACGCTTGCTTAGTAGATACCTATTCACTCTCGACTTGGACTACACCTGCATTGTATTTTAGCGGAAACTCTGATGAGTTCAAGAGTTTTGATTCATTTGCAGTTTTTTTGAATAAAAGTTACTGTAAGCGATAAGCGATTATCTTATCAACAGATTGGTATGTCTTTCTGAGTTTGTTGCATAGACATATATATTTACGTTTGTCGTCAATTAGTTAACGATGGAAAGGAAGCTTGGTTGACCAGCGTGACAGCTGTTGGTTGATGGGTCAATGACATCGAAAGAGCTGCAGGAGAAAAAGAGGCTAAGATTATCTCAAAACTGGAATGAATGGTGCAAGAGGGCGGAATGTCTTGCAATAGTTTTTTTTTACAATTACGTAAGTTGAGCAGGACTTTCGCCTGATGATTAGTGCCACGCGTGCTGATAACAAGTGAAGTGCCATATATAATTATGAATTGCAAAGTCTTGGGCGTTACTGTATTGCGCTCATCCAGTAATTTGCTAGCAATGTCGTTAACCCGGACTATAATGTTTGATTGAACAATACATTGTTTGGCGGTTGAATACCTGGCAAAGCGGGGGTACTTCCTGTGGCGGGAATCCTGCCGTACAACTCCTTAACTAACATTAGGGAAACTTATATGCGCCTTCTAATAAAAAAATCATTCATTCATTCTAATAAAAAATAATCCTCCAAATCGGTTCAGAAATCCCGGAGCCACGAGGTATAACTTACATCAAGTCCTCTATGTACAATTTGTGCACAAGTAAATAACAAGTGCTGTACAACATAACATGGTACAAAAATCGACTTCAAATGTTTTTTTTTATCTAATACTTATTAAATTAATAGGGGATCAATCTGGAGATATAACAAATAATCAAAATAAAAAACTGTCTGCTATACGGAAAAATCGGTGAAAATACTTTTAAAATAAAACATACAATCGAACATAGAACCTCCTCCTTTTGTGAAGTCGATTAAAACTAATATAAATGAAGCTCTCACTTTAAAGAGTGTACAATGCGATTAAAATAAGAATAGGACCGGCCTAGCGCCATGTTGTGACGTCAGAACGGGAAAATGAAAGGGTGCGCAAAAAAATGTTTTTTTAAAATATTTTTTTCATATATATTTAAAAAATGTCGCCTAAATGTACAACACATAATTTATATAATAAACAAATTATTATAGGTTAGTAAATTGTAGTAAATACGGAAAAACACTGGACATTGAACTGACTTTATTTTGTAAATATATTTTAATTTGAATAGTTTCCAAGTTTTATCAAAAAAAAACTAGTGGTTTCTTTGTTTGCTTCCGGTGCATCATTTGACCGAATACGCCGTAAGTACCTTGCGCCAGGTTCGCGCAAATTATCTTGAGCTCTCTGAACTTAGTCCGAGCGCATGGTACAGTTGAGTGCACAATCGTTATTGTAAAAGGTGTTTTTTTTATAGTACCTACCCAGTCGCAGAAGTATATCTGAGCTAAAAAAGTCTGCTAGATTTAGTCATTTGTAATCCGACTACGAGAACTTTTATGTGCCAAATAAGTATATTACAGATTATTGAGAAATTTTCAAAATGGTTACTATGATGGTGAATTAATCGAACCTGCAAGTACTAAATATTAGGATAATTAGCTATGTACCGAAATAAAAAAAAGTTAATTTAAAAACTTGAGCATATATTAATGCATATTGGAGCGTCCGGGAGGCATGATTAAGGAAAATAACAACAGTAACAGTACACTGCGAGTACCAGTAAGAAACAACAATAACAGAAACAAATAACGGAAACAGAGAACAAAAATAACAGAAGATTATCGCACTCGTCTCACGACTGTACTTTTGAACGGCAACGCGCATATGTTCAGTTTACGTACGTAACACTCACACAGACGCGCGATTCTGCAAGGCACAAGCGGATGTGCGGCGCGGGACGAGCGGGCGGTACCCTTCTCGGTGCACTTTCGCGTCCCTCTGACACCTAAAATTTGCGTACTGCGCAGCCACTCGCGCTATCTTCCGAGAGCTCAAGATAATTTGCGCGAACTATACTTATATATTATATTTGGCCTTTGAATCAATAACGATCTCTTCGTCTGTCAATTTTTGAATTTGTAGCTTGTAGCAGGTTCATAAATCTTCTCTAGTGTTGGAATTTCTTTTCTCACCGTAGGTATATATCGAATTTATTATTGGGCCGTTCGTTTTGTAACAATTGGCGAAAATAACTGTTATAAACGCTAAATATGATCACAATTGGCGTTCCCTTTGGCCATTTGTGGGCGAAATTAGCGTTCTGAAAGTTTTCAATCACCATTCGTTTTGCAAGTTTCGATGACATGTTGACATAGGAAAATCGACTTTATTCCGTCAGGGATAGGGTCATTTTTCATTCAGTTTGGAAAGGATCGGTAGTGTCAAAAGTTGCAAAAATGACAAAAGTGTTGAAAATGTTCAAAGAAAACGGCTTGTTAAAAATGTACATTTCGAAACTGCCCACAATGCCATCTCATCATCTCGAACGCAGGGTATATTGCCTAGGCGCATATTTCAAAACTGTCAAACACCATTTTATTCGGCGTGGTTTCTTCTTTGGTGTCATTATTTTGCTAGTGCTTTATTCAGTTGCTCTTCTCTGTTTACAACGAATGCCACTTACGGTATTTTTATTAATACCAGTGGCTAAAGGCATCAAACTTCCGTATGCACCAGGTGGCATATGAATGTTTCCATATGGTCCAGGCACGATTTTAGCTTGCTTTAACTTTTCCAACAACGTAATGGCACGTTGTTTCTCGCCCTCGAAGTACTTATCAACATTGCTGATAATTTGTCGAGCTCGCCAATGTTAAACAATACCTCTTTTGCTCATTGTAGAAAAAAAGACAACAAAACTACAAATCTAACAGTTAACGAAAACAAATTTTACATTCACCAAAACAAATTAAACAAGATTATCAACAAAAAAGGTACAGGGAAATGCACTCGGAAATGTGTCACATAGCAGTAGCACACTGACGCAATGAGAATACAATACTGCCACTGACGGATTAATTAGATCGTGTCATGGGCACATGGAACGACTTCTTCAAAGTAAAAACGGGGTATCGATTATTTGACCTTGAATACGAATTAAAAAGAAAAAGAGACAAGGAAGTTAACGAAAACCGTTATTGTCTCTTTCTTATTTATAGTGCCAATCCCAAGTGACAGCAAGTATATTTTATAGGCTGTGCGAAAAATGTGAAACGTTGTACGCGAGAGAAAGAGACTTGCCGCTTTCGTGAACTTTTCGGTACGACCACTTTTGTACTATAGAGATATCATTCCAGTTGTACGTAAGTACATATACCTTCCTTGTGGGCACATGACTTCATTGAATCAAGATGGCGTCTGTTTGCGCGTTTGGAGTGTATAACCTTTTTAAATTGAAATTTTGACAAGTAAACCAAAAGTGAATTCTGTAAAATACAATTCTTTACAGTTTGTGTATTTATGCAGTGTTAAATATTTTTAAATTTTGAATTATATTTGTATTAAATTGGTACCAGGCACGGTCTAGTGTAGTCGCAGTAAAGTAGTCGATGCTTTACTAAAACTTCCTAAGAGATTCCTTTATAGAGAAAGACGAAAACTCCTGTTTTTGTTTGTTAGTATCATTACCCTACGCTCGTGCACGTTAACTAACACTTATTGTTATTATTCCACTAATAGAACACATTAATACTTGAAGAAACATCAAATTTGAACTAGAAGACTTGAAAAATCGAAATACTTGACACTAGCAAAAAATACACTGAGTGTGACGCCATATCCCGTATGGTTTCCATACTATGAGACAAGGAGCAAAAAAGTTAACAAAATCGGGAGATTCATTTAAAATTACTTATTGTAAATCACATTATTTTTTTTGCCGACCGTACCTTTATGAGTGAAGTTAGCCGAGAGCCCGTCCTATTCTTATTTTAATCGCATTGTGAAGACCATTACAGATGGCGCGTATTTTCGTCGCGTATAAGCTCTTATTTTGACGCTCGTATGATGGTCTATTACGTTATTATACCTTTTAGGATATTTAGAAAGTTTTATAAAGACATACTGGTTACACCATAGACAGTAGGAAATAGTATTTGAGTCGCCACTATGACCGGTATGTGATCTATTTTGATACTTTATTTGTTATCATTTATATCACGATAAGATTTTTTGAAAATGTATGTGGTATTTACAAAAAGTAGGTAATTTAATTAGTTATCACAAAAAATTATAAACAAGTACTTAAATCATCAAAGTAAGAGAAAAAACACGGCTACCCTGCCAAAAAAAGAAGTTTACAAAAAATTATAGCCTATGATTTACATCATCCCGAGTGATATACTTCCCGAAACTAATTCTACGTCCCGATACGGATTATAACGATACCGCAAACATCCAAATCTGTTCAGGCATTTTAAAGTTATGATGGAACAAAGAAACTCACATACATACATGAACCCTAAAAACATTACAGTCCTTTTTGGGCAGTCATATAAAAAAAGATATTTCAAATATAAATAAATTAAATGAACGCGCGTATATCAGCATGTACGCGCATACCTGTACTAAGTCAAGCGAGGCGTTCTTCAGGGCTCGCGCGTATGAGCGGGTTATCGCTCGCACATAGAGGCATGCATCGCCGGCGCATATTCACGATCGTACAAAAACGAACTTATACGCGTGGAAAATAAGCTACAATTATAAATGCCCTAAGAAAATACTTACTTCGTGTTCAGTGCTGAACACATCGCCCTGGTTGATCTGCTTGTACAGCGGCACGCTGTTGTTGGGCTCGCTGTCGGTCTGCTTGCCGAACATCTTCTGGAGCGCGTGGAACTTCGTGTTCTGGTTAGCGCTCGTCTTCTGAGACTTCTCTGTTGCTTGTATTTGCTGGAAAATGAATTTGAAAGTCAAAGCTGAATAGCGTGAACCTTTACATTTAGATAAGACTATTAAGTACTACATCAAGAGTCACACCGAAAGTTTTTCCCTGCTTGCAGATGCTACAAATACTCCAAAAAAAAGCTTTATTCCTTACCAGCTGCTTCCCGCGTTGATGATGATACGTAGGTACGAATATCCATAATTAGAAACTGTACTTCTCGATTTTTTTCCAGGTTATCATTCCAATTGTTCCTTCCTTAAAAACTTAATTCGGTCTATTAAGAATACTTTAAAACGAATAAATAGCCAAATCAGTCTAGCCGTTCTCAAGTAATGCTCTTGACAAGGAACAGCATTGCATTTTTATTTATATAGATGTGCCCCAGGAGGGCTCTCACAAAAATTAACTTGCTATTAGGTCGAAAAGCTTGTATAAGGCCCAAATGAGCTGGACTTCAAATTAGCTGCCTACTAGTGGATAGGTTTTTGAAAAAATATAAAAACTTGCTGCGGCACGCGGTTTCACCCGCGTGAGGGATGATGATGATGATGATGATGAAAAGTATCTTATGTGTTATTCCAGGTTATTATAAGCTATCTCTATCATCTATCTATATCATTTCAAATTTCATCAATATCCGTCCATCTGTTTGAGCGTGAAGGATGATGATGATGACGATGAAAAGTATTCTATGTTTTATTCTAGGGTATAAGCTATCTCCATTTCAAATTTAATCAAAATCCGTCTAGCCGTTATTGAGTTAAAACTCCCCAAACAAACAACGTTTAACTTTTATATATTGGTATGGATTTACCAAACCTTTGGCAACAATTTAGTGTACTTTTCTTCCCACTACACAGTAATATCACAATTGTTCACCTAAAACGTAAGCACCTTATTACTGCTCATCATAAAATCAGCGCAGAAAGTAAGTATGGGAATCCATTACTGCACAGTTCTTTTTAAATAAAAGCATTGAGGTATGTATGTATGGAAATCCATTACTGCACAGTTATTTTTATTCTGTTCTCCATTTTTAGTCACAGAAACTACACCAAAAGTTTTATTAATTTCATATTGGAATTAATGCATTCGTCCAATAGAGATTAAAAAATATAATGTACTATTTTTTAGATATGAGCACGACAGAAAATGCTTTAATTTAAAAAAAATGTGACTCAAAATTTGTATACGTTTTAGGTGGACAATTAATTGTGATATTACTTTGCAGTGGTAAGAAAAATCTTACATTCGGTGCAGCATTATGTAAGTTTCCGCTCGATGCAGTTATCTACTATTATTAGTAGTACCAAAAAGCATAATTTTATCTATTTTTCGAACGGAGCTATTGTCGAAACAGAGACGTTAGCAGCAAGTGCAGGAATGGACGTTATTCGTTTGTATTTCGTTTGATTTGTGGCCTGTATCGAGCTACTAATTTGGATCTTATTAGTTGCTTCAAATGACGTACGAGCAGGAGATTCGTAAGCATCATACTTTCTTTTGATCTTGTTACCCAACACCACGTTAATAAAAGGTTCACCCCCTTTCATCCCCCATTATGAGGGAGGCCCATGCTTAGCAGTTGACTTCTTTGGCGTAATATGATCCCGTTTCTTAAGTTGTCGTATGAGGTAATGCTGGCCTCTGGTGTCCTAATTTGTCAGGCCGCCCGAGGGCCTCTGACATGCCTTAAAGACTGCTATTAATCAATAACACATCTTAACGTGCCCTCCGAACTGAGCGATGGAAAACCGCACATAACTTAGAAAATTCTAAGTTTCACTATTGAACCGTTAGGCTACCATCGCTGTATAGACCATGTTATATAAAACTTCTATTCCCTCTACGTTCACACCTTTGGTTCACACAGATAACGTTGCAAGCTTTTAAGAATTTAAAGGCTAAACAAATTTCCATAAAGCTCAGTTCACCTGGACATCGATATCATTGTTGTGGTTGTTCTCATTGGGCTGCCAAGTGTTGAGCGGGCGGTAGTCGGGCGTGGTCTCCCGCGACAGGAACGCGAACTTCTTCCGGTTGTTAGCGTCTTGCGGCTGAAGGGCGGGCGCGTCCTTGCTGCTCGTGCGCGGCTTGTGCGTCGATATTGTTACACCTGAGAATGGACAACACTGTTTTACCAGATTTTTAACTCCCAACAGAAAAAGGAGAGGAGGTTTAGAAGATTAACTTGTTTCTAAAGATGGATAGATAACTCTTTATTGCACAAGAAATAAATTACATTAAAAAATAAACAACTCTTAACTTAGAGCAATTGGAGGGCCTATCACTAAGCAGCGATCTTAGCTCTCAAACGAATGGGCCGATTTTGATGCTTTATTTTCTGTTTGAAACCTGAAGTGATCGAGACTGTTCTTAGCTATAATTTTATGTGTCGGACGTTATTTTTTTATTTCACTTGTTATTGCCATCGCTCCGTGCTTCGAAGGGAACGCTATACCGAGGATCTTATTATGCAATGGTGTACATTATTTATTTGATCTTTCCTACCAGTCATGACCTACGGAGCCAAAACGTCTACAAATTTAAGGTTGCTCAGCGAGCTATGGAGAGAGCTAATGCTTTAATATTTACCAGTAGTAAACATCCTCCACCCACGTGATGCTCTTTTCATTTTTCAAGCTAGTTATTTTTCATTGCGTAATTGATATGGAAAGAACGCGATCCAGAAAAGTCCTTTTCTTCTTTCCTATTCGCTTCAACGTGGAATCCAAAGGGTTTGTTAACTTTGTTGCATACTGCTACACCGTTCGATTCTTAGACGCCTACATGCAACGCCATCTACTGACGAGTGGCAAAACTTTTACACAGGAGTTAGAAGACCCTATACTAGATGGCGCCACTAGTTTGGTTTCGCCCGTCGAAAACATTAGGCCGCTGGAAGGTTCTAGAGGGGTCGAATTAGAATGTTCGAACAGCTATTATATGGTATTAGGACGTGGTGAAAGTTTATGGACGTCCGCCTAGACGAGATTGAGATGGTACTCAAACAACTTAAGAATGGGAAGGCCCCCGGTGAGGATGGTGTAACTTCGGAGCTCTTGAAGGCAGTGGGGAAACCCGTACTACAAGAGAGAGAGAGAGTTTCAGGTCTTATAAAGCACTGTCCTTGACAATGTGAGAACTCCAGAGGCATGGAGCCGAAGTATAGTAGTACTGTTCTTTAAAAAGGGGTTTAAAACCCTTTTAAAGAACTACTGAGCTATTTCACTCTTGAGCCACGTCTATAAGTTGTTTTTGAGCGTCATCTCAAAATGTCTCGCAAGAAGACTTGATGAATTTCAGCCTCCTGAACAGGCCGGGTTTCGCGGAGGATTTAGCACCATAGACCACACACACACACATAGTGAGGCAGGTTAAACAGAAGTTTGAAGAGTATAACCAGCCCCGGTGTCTTGCTTTTGTGGACTATGAGAAGGCCATTGACTCCGTTGAAACCTGGTCGGTTCTGGAGTCTTTGCTGCGTTTTCAAGTGGACTGGGGATACATCGAAGTGTTGAGGTTTCTGTATAACGCCGCAAATATGAGTGTCCAATTACAAAACAAGCAGTCTAAACATATCCAACTACGCAGGGGGACTGAAACTGTTCACTAATAATGCCTTGGAAGATATGTTTAAGACGCTGGATTGGAAAGAAATGGGCAATCATATCAATGGTGAGAAAATCTCACACGATTTGCAGATGACATAGTCCTAACGGCGCAGTCGCTGCAAGATTTGCAAAGTATGCTGACCAACCTAGTTGATGCTTCTCGACGCGTCGGTCTCGGAATGAACATAGACAAGACCAAGATCATGTTTCCACTAACCCAGGGACCAAACCTCAGTGGACACAAAATTACAGGAACAATAGGAGCATTATTATCACAGACTTTTCGTGCTTCAACAATCAGGATCAAAACAACCACTTACGATGGTATTATCATATATATTTAAAAGAGTCCAGTTGTAATAAACTTATTTAGGTATTTTATAACATTATTTCGTAAAATTCGGTTTTGCTAATCCAATCAATATGGGAATGACAGGTTATTTGAATTTAGAATTAATGACAAACTATCAAATGGGATGAAATGGATTATGAAAGAATTAAGAGATCAAATGAGTATTATTATGAAAGAGGTTTTGACATCATCACATCCGGAACCGATTGCAGTCAATGGTGCACCTCAAGCACCAGTCAAAAGGACAAGATTCGTAATGAAGATATCCGACGGAGAACCAAGGTAACCGACATAGCGCAAAGGATAAACAAGCTAAAGTGGCAGTGGACTGGTCACATTTCCCGAAGAACCGATATCCGTTGGAGTAGACGAGTTCTCGAGTGGAGACCACGTTTAGGCAAACGTAGTGTAGGACGCCCTGTGGCCAGGTGGACCTGCGAAAAGCCGCTGGAAGAAAATGGATGAGGAGAGCTGAATACCGAGCTCAGTGGCGTGTATTAGGAGAGGCCTACAGTGGAGTCCAGCAGTGGACAGATATAGGCTGATGATGATGATGGAAGGTTATGGTCGTCTCCAGTTGCTACCAGAACGTTATAGAAGCCGTGGCTGTGCCAGTACCTAATTTTCCAGCAAGCGCGGGAGGTTCGCGACCGGTTGGGGTATAACGGCGCGAGTCGGCTATGCGAGTCAGTCTTGTTTTGGCTAATCTACGAGTACGATCGAAGTTATCTGAAGCGAAAAAACAGTGCTATAGTTGAGTTCAGTGATAAGTTATTATTGTGTACAGTCGAGTTAAAAAAATACATTTGTTGATTTATTTCTTTTAGTGGTTTATGAGAGTAACAGTGTTAAGTTTAGGTTTAATAGGCATAATTTCTTTTATCCGTACCCCAGCTCTTACAGTTGGTTTGTACAACATACCGGTTTTCATGCTGATCAGTAGTGGTGGTGCATTCATGCCGCTCAACCAATCCTTGGCTGTCAAAGCTGGCAATGGTGCCGCAGTATCAGGATAGAGATCCTCCTGGAATATTGCAAAAAGGTTGTTGAAATTTAGGTTATATTGAACATAACTATGTGTGAAAAAAAAACAGTATCTTTTGAATGTGATATTTAAATCGTTAACCTGTGCCATCCCATAGCTGCACGTCAAATGTTGTGAAAAAATGTATTTTTGTGCCCTCCGAAGCACGGAGCGATGGAAAAACGTACATAACTTAGAAAAGTCATTGGTGTGGAGACTAGGATAGAACCCGGTATCATTGAATTCTAAGTTGCACTATATAACCATTAGGCTACTCCGCACTAATAACTTTTCTAATTTATGTGCGTTTTTCCATCGCTCCTTGCTTCGGAGGGCACGTTAAGCTGTCGATCCCGGTACATATTCCGTGAAATTTGTGTTTTGGGAGAAAACGTTTCTACCATATGAACAATAACCATGTTCAATGATTCTGTATTTATTTTGTTAATCACAGAATAAATAAACTAAATTTATAGCTTTTAATTTTTATCGTAATTTGTAAATAATTTTAATCAATGAGGGTTTAAATACCAATATTTTCTCGTACCATATCTCTCAAGTTCGTATAGCGCTTATATGAAAAAAAAACAGACAAAAAGGAAAGCTATTAACGTAGTTTATTCTATTCCGTGACTAATATAAAAAAAAATGGATTTGGTTATGATTTAGTAAGGTAGAAACGTTTTCTCCCAAAGCACAAATTTCACGGAAAATGTAACGCAAAACCTGTAAAACCCGCGTGGGTGCGTTAGCTGTCGGTTCTGGCTGTTATTGATGAATATCAGTCTTTAAGCCATGTCAGAGACCCTCGGACGACCTGACAAACTCTCACACCAGACGCCAGCACTACCTCACACGATAAACAAAAAACAATAAGGTTACACAGGCAAAAAAAAGTATCACATAGTTCTCTGAAAAAAAAAACTGTATCCGTCGAATTTTTAATGTTGTTTTGAAATCGTTTTAACCACAACTTAAAAGTAAATGTTACCTGAAAACAATCGGACTTGCGCGGCACCACCGTCGAGATGGGTTCGCAGAGCCCGCGCTATGTGTGCAGCTTGTAGAACCGGAACACTTCGCAGCCGCCCGTGTTCACTCCTCGCTTCGGCATGAAGCCTAGACCTCGCTGTCAACATTATAAAATGTTACCTGAAAACAATCGGACTTGCGCGGCACCACCATCGAGATGGGTTCGCAGAGCCCGCGCTATGTGTGCAGCTTGTAGAACCGGAACACTTCGCAGCCGCCCGTGTTCACTCCTCGCTTCGGCATGAAGCCTAGACCTCGCTGTCAACATTATAAAATGTTACCTGAAAACAATCGGACTTGCGCGGCACCACCATCGAGATGGGTTCGCAGAGCCCGCGCTATGTGTGCAGCTTGTAGAACCAGAACACTTCGCAGCCGCCCGTGTTCACTCCTCGCTTCGGCATGAAGCCTAGACCTCGCTGTCAACATTATAAAATGTTACCTGAAAACAATCGGACTTGCGCGGCACCACCATCGAGATGGGTTCGCAGAGCCCGCGCTATGTGTGCAGCTTGTAGAACCAGAACACTTCGCAGCCGCCCGTGTTCACTCCTCGCTTCGGCATGAAGCCTAGACCTCGCTGTCAACATTATAAAATGTTACCTGAAAACAATCGGACTTGCGCGGCATCACCATCGAGATGGGTTCGCAGAGCCCGCGCTATGTGTGCAGCTTGTAGAACCAGAACACTTCGCAGCCGCCCGTGTTCACTCCTCGCTTCGGCATGAAGCCTAGACCTCGCTGTCAACATTATAAAATGTTACCTGAAAACAATCGGACTTGCGCGGCACCACCATCGAGATGGGTTCGCAGAGCCCGCGCTATGTGTGCAGCTTGTAGAACCGGAACACTTCGCAGCCGCCCGTGTTCACTCCTCGCTTCGGCATGAAGCCTAGACCTCGCTGTTAACATTATAAAATGTTACCTGAAAACAATCGGACTTGCGCGGCACCACCATCGAGATGGGTTCGCAGAGCCCGCGCTATGTGTGCAGCTTGTAGAACCAGAACACTTCGCAGCCGCCCGTGTTCACTCCTCGCTTCGGCATGAAGCCTAGACCTCGCTGTCAACATTATAAAATGTTACCTGAAAACAATCGGACTTGCGCGGCACCACCATCGAGATGGGTTCGCAGAGCCCGCGCTATGTGTGCAGCTTGTAGAACCGGAACACTTCGCAGCCGCCCGTGTTCACTCCTCGCTTCGGCATGAAGCCTAGACCTCGCTGTTAACATTATAAAATGTTACCTGAAAACAATCGGACTTGCGCGGCACCACCATCGAGATGGGTTCGCAGAGCCCGCGCTATGTGTGCAGCTTGTAGAACCAGAACACTTCGCAGCCGCCCGTGTTCACTCCTCGCTTCGGCATGAAGCCTAGACCTCGCTGTTAACATTATAAAATGTTACCTGAAAACAATCGGACTTGCGCGGCACCACCATCGAGATGGGTTCGCAGAGCCCGCGCTATGTGTGCAGCTTGTAGAACCAGAACACTTCGCAGCCGCCCGTGTTCACTCCTCGCTTCGGCATGAAGCCTAGACCTCGCTGTCAACATTATAAAATGTTACCTGAAAACAATCGGACTTGCGCGGCACCACCATCGAGATGGGTTCGCAGAGCCCGCGCGAGGTGTGCAGCTTGTAGAATCGGAACACTTCGCAGCCGCCCGTGTTCACTCCTCGCTTCGGCATGAAGCCTAGACCTCGCTGTCAACATAAAAAAATTATTAGTTATGAAAAAACGACACAACTTGAGTAAAATCATTATTATCTTTCATACATTAATGGTGTCAAAGTGGACGTTGTTTTTTCTAGCTATGTATCTTTCTAGGTTAGCAGAATTTATTTTACTAGTTTTATAAGACGAAAACGATACAAACAAATAGAAGTGAAATATATTTTTTAGAAAATATCTTAAAATATTTTTTGATGGATCGAGTCGATGATCTATCTTTTATATATTGCGGAAGCCTAAATAATAAATAAACAGACGACTTGTGAATCTTTAAATCCAGACCTTTTCTCCCTATTATCTATCTATTATACACTCGCGTGCATCGAAATCGAATCGGGACTCCGCAAGTGTTTTGTGAAAGTCGGTTAACCCATTTAAAAAATATGAGCCGTCGCGGGACGCCTGGAGATGTGTAAACATCGAATATGGCCGAGGTGACGCGGAAAGAACAGACGAGCCACGACGCCGCGCGCTGGCGTCTCCACACCAAGAGTCGTTACCCCCGCACCGCACCTTTAGATGTAAACATCAATATATCCGCAAAATAACTGTATGTATGGGAACAAAATCATCTGGTGGGCTCATTGTGAACTCGGCAATAATGTCTGCCCCTCCCGAAGTAATTGAAAGTGCGATTTGCGCCCTATCACGGGTCGATAAGGGCGCCGGGATCCAGTTCGGAGGTTGTTCGACTACATTGAATTTTCTTAAGTAAAGTTTCTTCGTCTTTTTGTACGCACTGGAGGGGTGAGTCGATTTAGTTGCACGCGAGTGAAGATTTGTGTACTTACTTGAGGATTTCCTGAGAGAAATTGATTGAGGAAATGCACGTATGGCGCGTCGTCGACTACCTCATAGTATCGAATGTTCCCGTCTCCCTTGCCCGCAAGGTATACCTGAAACCGACATAAGACATTTAGAAAAAAACTACCCTATGAACTACTTGGATTTCAGCCATACAGCCCTCACTTAGAATATGAAATATATAAAAATCAAACATTAACATTAACATTATATTAAAGATCAAACCAAGATCAAGGTTGCCTTTATGTTACTGCTATAATTGTTATTATCGCGGTAATACAATCATTACATAGATGTGGCATTTTTAACGCTGACTGGGCTTCGGAGCTTTTGGAAGAGGACTGACAATTTTATCTGAAAAAACATCTTTAGCGACGAGAAGCATTTATGGATGAATGGCTAAGCTAATAAGCAAAATCGCCGTACATTGGACGTCACCAACCCACATGAGGTTCACCAGGTGGCAATGCATCCACAAAAATATACTGTTTAGTGTGGATTTTGGGCCATCACCAATCACAGATCGCAAGTACAGAAGGATCACTCCGCTAAGACAATTAAATAAAAAGCGATTCTTGCCGCCACGTAATCAAGTGCTCCTACAACCTTGTATGCGTATCATTTTATTAGCCTAGAATGCGTCTCTCTTTCTAACGCGCAAGTTTCCCAAGGTGATTCCCATTTGTCCCAAGGAACATGACGTCATCGGACAAAATGAGTTTATTTTTTACTGATTTCTTCAATAGAACTATATAATAACTAGCATTTCTTCCGACTTCACTTCTGAGTGACGTCATGGGACTAAATAAGAATCTAGTTTATTCCAAATTGTTCCACGTGACAAAAATCTTGCATTTTATGAAAAATCTTCCCGTAACATTTGGCGTGAGTAAATGTTATTTGAGTAAATGAGTTTAGGAAGTGGAAAAAGGAGTGACATCACAAACCAGAAAGGTTTTAATGTTTATTCTAAAGAACAGTTTAGGAAAAAAAAAAAACAATTGTTCTTTGGAACAAATAAGTAAGAAATAGACTCATTTTGTCCGATGACATCAAGTTCCTTGGTATAAATAGGAAGCACTCAGAAATCTCACGTGACGCGGGGCAACCCACTGAATTAAGGGAATTCGAGTTCCCAGGGCCGGTAGGTAATTAGCGCGCGCAAGCACATCAATTGAGACAGGCCTGCCATCGCTCAAACTTGGACCTCTCCGATCCGTGTCATCGGAAGCAGCCGCGGCGGATATTTGATCGATGTCATATTCCAAACATAATGGCATACATGGGATTTTCAAATAAAATAATTTCGTTAATACCTCACACACAGCTTGTTTTATTCCGTTTCAGCATCGACGCGTCCTTATTGGGAAACACATTACTTTGCTACTCAATGCTTCGACTTGTAGCAAAGTACAACAGTTTTTATGACAAACCCTAAGCAACAGTGAAAACCGCATCGCAATCGGTTAAGTAGTTTTTAAGTGTTGCGCCAACAAACAAACAGACAGGCAGACACATTTTTTTTATATTCCTGTTCAGTGTGGCTAGGAGCGTTATGTTAGATACTTACCATATTAGTATCATAGTCGTAGTAAGGGAACACGACGCCAGACGAGCTGTCAATGGTCTCACAGACCAGGGGCTTGGCCAGATCGTGTTGGTCCCACACCGCGTACTGGCGGTCGCTGTAGCGGGAGAACCCGGTGGTCAGCACGCGGCCCTGGCTTCCCAGGAACGTGCACTTTGATGCTTTGGTGCCGAGATGGCAGTCACCTTCCTGGAATGAAAAGGAGGGTAGTTGTATTTATTATTTTGAACTGGCGTGCATTTTACCAGACCGCACAACGCAAAGAAGGGTAATGTGTTTATCAGCCTATGTATGTTTGTTCCTGTAGGGCGCTCTGGAGACCACACGCGTGCCGATTTTAATGATTCTTACGTCAATCCATTTATCTTAATCTTGCGAATGTCACTAAAAAGACATTCCAGTGATTAAAATTCAATATGGCGGCCTATAGCTGCCATATTGTATTTCCAACGGAATAAAATATTACCAATTGTTCCTTTGTGGGGCTATAGAGACTAAACGCTTGGGCCGATTTTTATGATTCTTACGTTAATCAATTTATCTTCTTATTCTTGCAAGTGTCATTAAATTACAGTAATAAAAAAAACAATATAGCCATAGTGAAATTGTAGTTTTTTTATTTTGTCTCCTTACTCCTTGTATCTCTCTTTTCCTTTCTTGGTTCAATTGGTTCCGTTAGGTACTGCTTTGGTGCAACTATTTTGCACCTAATCTTATGACTAATCCTATTTCAGTTGTATAATTTTGAATATGACATCTTTAACTATGGTATTTTTTCCGTTGGCATGTTCTGTTTCTAGATATTTCTGGGTGGACCTCTGATATTAGTAGGTAAGGCATGGGAGAATGCAGATAGAGATCAAGGAGCTTTCAGCAGGTAAAAATAAACTAGAAAATAATTTGTTAGTAACAACTCATATTTAGGAACATGTATAATATTGTATTAGCAACTCAACTGCCGCACGCATAAAGCTTCAATCAATTAGCCTTAATTGTTGGATTACATCAATACCATTATAATAGATTATGCACCAAGGGGATAAAGCAGTGTCTTACGTCATGGTCGGTTTAATGGACCCTGAGCGCAACGAGGGACTCTAGTTAAAGTTTCAAGTTAATTAGAATCCCGAGTGAAGCGAGGGGTCCAATATACCGCCCATGACAAAAGAAAGGCTTTATCCCCGAGGGAATACTCTACTTTTCATACCTTCTGCGAGACAATAAAAACAATAAATGCACCATAGACTGCTTGGCTTTCGAGTTGAAGCTAAGTGTTGGAAATAAACTGAAAGGACAAATTTGGTTACAGCCTTGACTCATTTTTTTGTTCTCCATTGATTAAAATCGTTATATCGGCTTTTTCGTATTTATCTTTTGATTTTTCCGGTAGTAGATTTTTAATAATCCCTAAGCTCTGGAGTCAAATCACTAACGCTCGACGTCATTTTTGTGTCACCTTGAAAATGATAAAATTCGGAACTGTTAAGGTGGATTGTCCACGACATGAGTTTCACTAGATGGCGCTAAATGTCAGTAAGTGCATAATTATTATTTTTTGGCTTTTAATCGCAATCACATCCGATTAAAAACTTTATTGGCGGCTATATTACCGTGTGATGATTATATATAATCTTAAGTTTCAATTGTAAAACTGATATTTTAACCGTATTCGTTCCTTATACATTTGGGTTCAGATCTTGAGTGAAGTATTGAACCCATATTTTTTGGAACGAATACGGTTAAAATATTAGTTTGACAATGAAAACTATAGATCAAACATTAACATAGCATAGTGTTATCACCGCGAATGTTTTAAATCTAACATGACTGCAATTTATGACCCAAAGAAATAAATTAAGCTAATATTGTCATTAGCCATCTAGTGACTCATGTCATGGACCATCCACCTTAAAATAACACCAAACACCGTCTCTTGTTTCACTTTTATTTAACATCGTTTTTTTGTTTTCTGCCTATGGTGATTCGATTTGCGAATAAACTCTATTTAAAATGCCTGTATCTATACTAAGAATCATACCAATTTTAACTTTCCAAATTCAAATCACATCACATCCCTTGAGGATATAATTTGTATAATGTGAATAATTTCTTCTCACCTATCGCTTTTGTGTAATTTTCAATATTTTTACGTAACAATACTAAAACTAGTGGCTTTGTGAGCTGTAGACCACGTAATAAAAATAAATAAATAAATAGTCTGCCTTTGCATAGCTTAAAACTGAATAAATGTTCAAAGTTATTTTCCACTCCCTCACTCCACCGACCCCTTGAAGTTTATGCGGCTTAATAAGGGTAACAAAAAAGTTTTGTGTAATTTTTCGATCATTTTTCGAGATGGCTGAAATATGTTTTTTTTACGTTTGAAACCCCCATATCCGCCATATTGAAAAATTTCAAAAAACTGAATCGTAAATAACTATATAATTATCAAACCTGCTCACAAAATTTCACGAGAATCGGTTTAGAAATGCGACCTGTAGAGAACAGCCGGACATCCACCAGACATACGAAAGCATTTTTGCACAAGCTGAAAAGGAGATCCTCGCTCGCGTTTCGCGCTCGCTCCATTAATGAAATTATGGTGGCTGAGCTCAAGAGAGTGCAAAAGTTGAAGTTGAGTAACGTTTCTGAGTTTCTGCGTTTAGCGCCTACGGACTATGATAATGTCAATTAAATTGACATAAATACGATCGTCACTCGTGGAACGCGAAAGATTAACCATAAAGCGCTAATTGACGACGTCGAGTGCGGTTGTAAGGCAATAATAGTCAACTTACAGAAAACACGATACCCCTTCTTAGCTCGTTGATCCGCAGCTTTTTTGTCCTTGCAAGCGGTGGTCAGCAGCGATCACTCACGGTTGAAAGACATGCAGTAGATGACGTCGCTGTGGCAGTCTATCACCTTCACCGCCTCGCCTTTGTACTTACAGACAACACGATACCCCGTCTTGTCTCGATGACTCGCAGCTTCTTCTCCTTGCAAGTGGTGGCCAGCAGCGACCCGTCGCGGTTGAAAGACATGCAGTAGATCACGTCACTGTGGATTCACCGCCTCGCCTTTGTACTTACCGACAATACGATACCCCGTCTTGGCTCGATGACTCGCAGCTTCTTGTCCTTGCAAGTTGTGGCCAGCAGCGACCCGTCGCGGTTGAAAGACATGCAGTAGATCACGTCGCTGTGGCAGTCTATCACTTTCACCGCCTCGCCTTTGCCGACGTCCCAAACGAAGATCTATAACACAACATAAATGTTAATAATATTACGTGCTCCTTTGTGACTCTATTATTATCTTACAAAACAGTACCGTGACATACTGACTGACAGACAACATAAAGTCTAAACCGGTGGACCTAGAGATTTAGATTATGGAGGATTTATTTCTTGAGTATTCGTGGGGAACGCTAAAGAAGCTTTTTTAAAAAATCCACCCCTGCGGGTGTTTGGGTGCCAAAGTTTGCACACGGGCAAATTGCGGGGCGCAGGTAGTAAAAAAATATGTATGCATAACACTTGTAGAATTTGGAATGTAAGTTTCATCAATCACAAGTATTTTAGCTGTAAACATTGTCCTTCAATCGGAATACTTAATTGTGTAACTGCTTGACGATCGTAAATCTGACAAAATGTGGACTTGCCCAAGCGACCTCTTACTGCCTCAAATACTCAAGAAAAATACTGATGTTCCTGAAATTCCCACGGGATGAGAGGTAGTCATATTTCCCTTCCAGTGTCGCAGCGGGTGGCCACACGCGTGCGCATGATACATTATGGTGCATCATGCGACAGCTCTGGGGATCCACGGCAAAAACTAATACGAATTGTGTTGCATTCCAACTAAGCGTTTATCGAATTTATATCGATATTATAAAAAAAAAAAAAACACCAATTAATTTAGAAAAGCAGGCTAATTGATTATTTGTTCTATATTTTGTGGACAATACTCTATTAATAACTCTAAAATAATAACTCTAAGACCCATAACAATTATATACCTCAACTTAGTGTTAAGTGATATACCATCAGCATTACCGTCTCAGCAAACTATTTCCTTCAGTTTGATTGATACCGATACTTCCCGATACGTAAATAACGGTAAAACCAACGGTATCGCTCCAATAAATTCGATTCGAGCAATCACGCGATCGCTTCAGTTCGGCAAGTCGTTTGCATGTTTCGCGTGCATAAAGGAATTAATACTAATGCGTTGTAATTCTGAACTGTACATGTTATTTTTATTCTGAACGGTACATGACTACAAGATCAGTAATTTTTGTAACAATAGGGTACTTGACTAATTATCGTAAACGAATGGATAGCCTCCAGAAAGAGAAAAAAAAAAAGATCCGTCGCGAGTTGCCTGGCAGCCGTGTAAACATAATAGAATTCATACAGCTTTATATTAGTAAGAAAGATGAAACTAAAACAACGATCAACGTTGTGCACCGCGCGCTCTCATTGGTCTACTGTGAATCAGCAACTCTTCATCTGATCTATACTTAATTTTCTTCATAATACCGCAAGTGTGGTTGGCTTAGCGGGAGAGACTGCTCGGACGCCAGTATGAAATACCGGAGTTCAATTCCCACTGAAGTGTTTGCACATTGCACATAAAAACATTGATAAAAAAATGATTTGGAAAACTGTCTCATTAGATTTATCAAGATGGGTAGTGTGGTGGCCAGCATACTAATAAGGAACCCATCCCTTTCCCGCCCTCCCTGTCCCGCTTCTCTGCGTCGCCAGGGTGCTCGATTGCCACGCCAATAGTCGGCGTTTCACCAGTAAGTACCTCACCATTACATGTTTACACATAAAAAAAGAACA
Source organism: Alsophila aescularia (assembly GCA_946251855.1). NCBI lineage: Eukaryota > Metazoa > Arthropoda > Insecta > Lepidoptera > Geometridae > Alsophila > Alsophila aescularia. The sequence goes on along the minus strand of OX276375.1, from coordinate 13,746,637 downwards.
ATTGTTAAATTGAATGGCGCTAAAATGACCATAGCTGTCATGGCGACCATATGACGTCACTATTGCTCAAAGGTGTATAAAAACCATGGACAACTGCATATTACTCCGATCAGTGACAAAAACGCTTCACACAGGAAAAAAACAACCGCGTATTAGGAAGAATGACGTCACGCGTAGTGCTTTTTAGTCAAATGACAAAAAGTTAGCTTTTATTAATCTCTAAAAAAAAAAGTTTTTTTTATTACGTATTAATGAATATTAAGTTACAATCAAGCAATACAATTACAATAACTATTCTTCCTAAAAATGATTGTTGCAGGTTTTATTGTAGGCTTGTACTCCACTACAGTCGTCTTAGCATAGATTATTTATCTATGCCCTGAGACTGACTTTTAAGTCTCATAAGGTCGTTGTAATTTAGTTATAAGATTGTTTCTATTTGTTGTAAATTTTTGAAAACTGGTGTACAATAAAGTATTATCTATCTATCTATCTATCTATGTCCAGTTATCTTGCTGGATACAGATAGTGCCCTACAAAGAGGTACACAATAATCACACTACACAAACAAGCACATTACTGCACACATACTATGCACACTACTACTTGGCGTTTATTACCTTTGCCTGTCATAGACCGCTTTCTTAGGTAATTACATACATTACCGATCAACGCATTATACGTTATACGTATACTTTTGTTCTATTGTTATGCAACAAACACTTAGATCATTAATACCGATCAGTGGTCATTGATCGAACAATAGGTGATTGAGTGACACCCAACATTCATACCTATTCATCGCTATTAAATTGGTAATTAATCAATATCTATTGTCTGTTTTATAATCGTTGTGTAAGGTCTTGTTTGGACAATGTGGAACTTTGGCTGGTTATAATAATATTTTGATTATTTAAATCGATTATGAGCACAGTACCTAAAGTGAAAGTTGCCACTGCTGCAATCATACCTTTCACGCTAATTGACTAACTGTCAAAATGCCTAAACTTTGTTATTTCGTCTATTAGACATTTCCTTCGCCATTGGTTATTTCCTAGATGTTATTACGTCTACAAATTTAACAGCACCATATAATTCATAGATACTTCGCTAGTTTAATTTAAAACTCTTTTGTTGTAACTCGATGCATACTAATAGACAATTTAAACGGTTATTATGACTGCCTAGATACTGGCTGGATAAGATATATGAAACTGAAAAAGTTTTAATATCTCTATCTTGTTTTTGTCAAACGACGGCTGTCATTATTTAATTAATTTGTCTTGAAGAAATTAACATTTTAATATGAATAACGCAGCAGCAGATGCAAAAATTCAATTTGTTACTAACACGTCACCATACAGTGTAGGCATTCTGCTTTTAGGCAAACTAAAATTATAGTCACCATATATGTTTTAGGCATTGTGCTTCTTAATCACCGACTATTTAGTGCCAATGCATTGTAAGCAATTTGCTTAAATGCCTACAATGTAACAATCGGTAAAACAATATCAAAGTTTTCCGTCCGAATGTTTCACGAAAAACTACTTTTGAACATTGAATGTAATGTCAAAGTCATCATTTTGAGTTTTGACATTATTTGAAGAATACAACAGACAGATCTATGTAATTCAGTAATTTTAATTTCTAGAGATATTTCTATCTCTTAGATCGTCAAAAATCTGCTTCTCTCTTGCTTTTTATCGTTAAAAAATGCAATAGGCCTATTAAAATATATATATATATATATATTAATTCGGAGATGATTTCATTTCTCCTTTGACGGGATCAGCTAAAACCCAGAACCAGGTTTTGGTTATTTTTTGTTCAGTCGTTAAACAATATGGCACCTGTATGCCGCCATATTAGTTTTCTTGACACTTCATTTCTCATATTTCACTTGTGAATACAAATCCAATGCTACCTCAATTATCAAAATCCATTAAGCCGTATAGGCCGTAGGACGCGTCAAAGAAACATACAACCCAAAAACATAATCCGCAGTCAGGTAAAAATAACATTACCAAGTAGTCGAAGCCGGCGCTAAGCAGGATGTTCTCCGCTGTGGGGTGCCACTCGACGTACGCCACGCGCCGCTTGTGCCCGTGCAGTTCCACCAGCCAGTCGGTGAGGTGCATGGAGAGGCCGCCGTCCGGGATGTGCCATAGTTTCACCTGGAAATGTTGTGGTTGGTTCGTGACTCACTTGGTACCTTGTGCGCCTGAAGGCAAAGTTAATATTTTTTTTAATTTAAACTGTCGTATTGAGAATCTCATCCTTGTGGAAGTCGATAAAAAAAATGATGAAGAGGATTACCTCTTGCCTTCTGGCTATTAAGCCAGGGCCGTCTAAGGCCATGAAGAAAAAAAAAGTTAGAGCAAACAAAGTTTGAGGCTTTTTAAGATCGCTAAAAAATGCATGTCGAAGTACATACATTATTTATTACTCTCTTTACTATTTCTCATAATTTTGAATTCATTACAATTATTTTTGTTATGTTTTTTCTTTACTATTAATTAATCGTAGAATCCATTATCACTATTTAAGAGGTCGGCGGATGATGAATTTTCCATACAAACGTAATACTAAAATCATTTGTAGTTGGAGCATATTTCCAAAGTGTTAAAAAAATAATCATGTGTATGTACGGAGAGGAGGAAAAAATGAATTACCATATCATAGTCACGGAGAATCCTTCACTCCACACACGGGTTCAAAATATAAAACCATGAAATAATAATAATGAAAGAACTGAAGATTTAAAAATTAACAGCCTAATTGTTTCTTATGATTTTAGCATTAAAGTTTGCTTAGCGAGAACATTCTAATAATTTTCTAAAGGAAACATTTGGATCACCGACGGGACCCGAACCATACGTGCCTCTGCGCGGTAAATACCTTTAACCAATTCGGCCACCGTGACCCATCTACCGCCACCCAAATATTTTCCTTCAGTTTCGGATGGTGCGGGTTCGGGTCCCGTCAGATATCCAAATTTTTCCTTTAGAAAATTATTAGGTACTAGATGTACCCGCGGCTTTGCCCGCGTGGTCATTTCATTTAAAAGTAGATACGTGTTCTTCCTGGACCAAAAGTACATTTATAGTACAATATTATACAACATTTCTTCAAAATTCGTTCAGCCGTCAAAAAGTTTTTTATCGATTGCTCGGCTTCTTCTCATCGGATTGAGATACCAAGTACCCCAGTTTTTAAGTCAAAACCTAAGCTATCCAACTGTAGCTATCAGCATCGCAAACGCTCTAGTAGTTTTTAAGTGACGCGCGAACAAACATACAGACAAACAAACAAACCGACAGAAACGATTTAAAAGTATACTTGTTCAGCAGTAGTTTATTTTAGTAGCCTAGACCATTTCATTAAATTATCTTCTTTGTACATACTATAACGTTCCTATTGCTTTGTTATAAGTATATAGATAACAAAAGTGAAACGTTGTCTGTTTGTATGTTTGTTTGGGGAGTTTTGACGCGATAACGGCTAGACGGATTTTGATGAAATTTGGAATAGAGATAGCTTATACCCTGGAATAAAACATAGGATACTTTTTATCCCTGAAAATGGTAAGTTTCCACGGGAAAATGTTGATTACTCGCTGTAAGGAAAGGTTGTCATGGAAACGAAATAATAACAAATCTGACAAAATACAACACGAGCGTTGGTGCTAAACTTTCGCATTAATTTTTAATAATCTAGAAGAACATAGGATGCTTTTTTTCGCGATAAACAGTAGTCCGCGCGGACGAAGTCGCGGGCGAAAGCCTGATAAAAACGGGAAAGCGTTTAATGAACTTTAAATGGCCAATCGGCAAGTTGGCATTACGCCATGCAGTGCAGAGAGCAACGACACCTTTTAATGATCTGACTCTGACAAGCGAGGCCGAACTCATGATAGGGTCATTGTCATTGCACTATCGTAATAATTTAAGGTCATTGTCATTGCACTATCGTAATAATTTATAATGTTTCAGGACGCACGCCCCTGCGTTTTCAAGGTTAACGTACAAGTGAAAGACGCATTACATTACAGTTTCTGTTATCATCCGTATTTTCCTCCTCGTCACTTCATATTTTTACCCCCAGAACTACAGTTTTTTTTTAATTTTGTTTTTTGTGACTATTATATTTCGTAGTAAAAAACATCAAACATTTTAAATATTCCGTCGGCAGTAACATACGAGGGGAGTTCAATGTATTCTCGGTATAGGCATGAAATAATAAGCAGAAATATCTGAATAAAATTTATTTTTCAATCTAGTCCCCTAGGATCTGAACACACTTATTTGTCCTGGAAAAGAACTTTTCAATTCCCTCCAAAAAATATTTTTCTTCCTGGTCTGAAAAATGATCGTTAATTGCTGCCTTTAACTCTTCATCGTCGGAAAAATGCTTGCCTCGAAGTTCTTTTTTGAGATTTGGGAACAGAAAGTAATCACTAGGGGATATGTCCGGGCTGTAGGGTGGATGATTGATTTCTTCAAATCCGCAATTCCGCACAGCAGCATTGGCAATGCGCGCCTTGTGAACAGGCGCGTTGTCGTGCAGAAGCAATACACCTGCGGTCAATTTTCCCCGTCTTTTTTCTTTTATTGACTCTTTTAAATTGAGCAGGGTGTTAGCGTAAGTTGCGCCAGTAATACTCTCACTTTTTTTTGTGTACTCAATACGATTCCCTTGGAATCCCAAAACACTGTGGCCATGAGCTTTCCGGCGGATGGAAAGACTTTGAACTTCTTCGGTGGGGCTGTTCCTTTTTTATGCCACTGCATAGACTCCTGCTTGCTCTCAGGATCATAGTGATGAACCCACGTTTCATCACCAGTAACAATCCGATTATAAATACTTTGCGGATCTTCACCACAGAGCTCCAAAAACTCCTTGCAACAATCAACTCGCGCTTGTTTCTGAAGCGCTGTAAACATTCGCGCCCATCTTGCACTGACCTTTGACAAATTCAGATGGTCTTGAAGGATAGTGTGAATGGTACTCACGGATAGCTTCGTTCTTTCTCCTAATATTTTTAATCTCACACGGGCATCTTCGAGTACAAGTTTCTCAACAATTTTTACGTTTTCATCAGTAGCGGCAATAACCGGCCCACCGGCACGAGGGTCGTCTTCAATACTCTCTCTACCCCGTTTAAATTCACTTGACCACTTCTGAAATGTAGATAATGAAGGGGCAGAATCTTGGTAAACAGCCATCATTTCTTCGTGAATTACTTTTTGAGTCTTTCCTTGTTTTATGAGGAATTTTATCACAGCGCGATGCTCTATTTTTTTCAACATTGTCGTATCAGTCATCGTAGTTGCCTTTCCGAAATTATATTTTGAATACTAATGGCGCCAATCAAATAAAATTTTGTATTTATACCCTCAATGAGTGTCATAAACTAATGAGATAATTTAATTACCCTCATCATTAGTATATTACCCCGATACCGAGAATACATTGAACGCCCCTCGTAATATCTACAATTTGTTATCAAGCATTTGGCAAGCGTCGTTGCGTCGTGCACGTATAACAGATGCTCTGGTTTGATTACATTCCCGGCTGACATCATGATCGTGTAACAATCTCCATTCTTTGTCCAGAGATCCTTTCTTTTGATCTTGTTTTTTTTATGCTCCTTTCATTTCTTGATTCATCGTGTCATTTTACTCGTGATTTAGTATTTTTAATCCCTGAACTCCAAACGAGAGGGGTGTTATAAGTTTAGAGTGTGTATCATTGTATGTATCCATGGTCTGTGACATCGTAGCTCCCAAACGAACGGACCGATTTTGATGTGTTTGAAGTTTTTTTGAGTTTGAAAGCTGGTGTAATCGAAATGCTTCTTAGCTATAATGGGAGGGAGGGATTTTTTATTTTATTTGTGGTTGTTGTGTTGTTTTTATTATAGTGTTAGAACTTCGATGTTTGTCCTGATACACGGTTCTCGGTTTGCGATTATCAAGTCAGGGTATCTCGAACTGGTATACATTTACCCCGGTGGGTTCATTAGTTGGACGTACAGAAAAATACTTAAATACTTAATGGTGGCAAAAACTAAAATAGTCATTCATTATCCACAGATAACACCCTAAAAGCTGATTTTACAAACACGTCTCTAATTGTTTGTTTGAAAACTGACGTGATCGAAATGGTTTTAGCTATATATTGGGGGTATCTTTCAAACGAATGGACCAATTTAGCTTCGGTTTTTAATGTTTCAAAGCTGAGATAAACAAGATTGTTCTTTAGCTATAATGGGGAGGGTGGAGAGAATCGGGGTGAGGATCGTAGCTCCCAAACTAATGGACCGATTTGATGCGGTTATTTATGTTTTAAAACTGATGTGATCGATATGGTTCTTAGCCATAAGGGGGGGGGGAGGTTGAAGTTGAGAAAGGGGGGGGGGGGACAGAAGTTGAGACAAGGGACGGGAGTAGTTGAGAAAAGGGACGGGAGAAGCTGAGAAAAGGGACGGGAGAAGCTGAGAAAAGGGACGGGAGAAGCTGAGAAAAGGGACGGGAGAAGCTGAGAAAAGGGACGGGAGAAGCTGAGAAAAGGGACGGGAGAAGCTGAGAAAAGGGACGGGAGAAGCTGAGAAAAGGGACGGGAGAAGCTGAGAAAAGGGACGGGAGAAGCTGAGAAAAGGGACGGGAGAAGCTGAGAAAAGGGACGGGAGAAGCTGAGAAAAGGGACGGGAGAAGCTGAGAAAAGGGACGGGAGAAGTTGAGAAGAGGGGGGGAGAATCGTATTTTCCAAACGAATGGACCAATTTAGCTGCAGTTTTTCATGTTTCAAAGCTGAGGTAAACGAGATGGTTCTTAGCTATAATGGGGGGAGACTGCGACTACTGTCACTTTAATAATAATGCAAGTTCCGATTTTATTATTAACTAGTTTTCCCGCCCCAACTTCACCCGCGCTTACTAATGTTTATCGCGAAAAAAAGCATCCTATGTTATTCTAGGACAGCGGTCAGCAACAGGCGGACCGCGGTATGTATCTGGACCGCGGAAGGTTGAACCTCGGACCGCCAAATGTACTTAAATATACCTACATATTGATGTAAATAATATTTTTATGTAAGCTAGCTGTGTATTCATACGTTTAAAACCCACTTAGAATCTACTTACCAATTCTACAGTATATGCGAAGTGTCTTACTTGACACTTCGCATTTGCTGTTCCCCTCGTGAACCATACATATTATGTACTAACTGTACACGCGGCTTCGCACGCGTGGTCTTTTCTTTAGGTTCAAAGTACCATAGTGTGCTATTCAAGGAACAATATACCAACAAATGTTGGTATATTGGTTCTGAAATGAACAAAATTTCTTCAGCCGTCTAAAATACATTTATCAATTGCTCGGCTTTTAACTCACCGGATTGAGATACCAATTACACCAGATTTAAATCAAACCCTAAGCTATCTAACAATGAAAACCGCAATGCAATTAGTCCAGTAGTTTTTACGTGATGCGTGAACAAACAAACATACAGACAAACAGAAAGAAAGACACGAAAACAAAAAAAAAGTTGTTCAATACCTTTTTTAAGCACCCGAGAGCATTTTTTCATTTGAATTCACTAAGTAGTTATGCGCGGTGCGATTCGCGGTCAAGATACGGACAAACAGACAGACAAAATTAAAAAGTAAAACAGTTTGGCTTCAGTATCGAATATAGAGAACCATCCAAAAATATTTTTTATTACTTAAATATTAACATAACTTTGGACCTATATCCCGCAGAAACCCTTTACTTTTTCGGGATAAAACGTGTCCTCAATTTTAACCCATCATATATCTTAAGACAGTATCAAGTTACATCAAAATCCGTCCATTAGTTTCAGCGTGGTACGTGTTCTTTTAAATAAGTTTCAACCCCTATCCTGCGAGAACCCATAAATTTTTCGAGATGTAAAGTGTCCTATGTCCTACCTAGGATATGAACTCAAATCATACCAAGTTTCATTTGAATTCATCCAGTAGTTCCGGCGGCGTGATGCGCAGCTAAGATACAGACATTAATGAAAAAAAATACATACAGTTTAGGCTTCATTATAGAATATAAAGTAACTTAAAAAAACACTATATTATCTTTAATGTACAGGATTTGGACCCATATCCCACAGGAATCCTTTATTTTTTCGGGACATTTTCACCCATCTTATAAATTAATGTCTGTGCCAAGTTGCATCAACATCCGTCCAATAGTTTCAGCGTGCTACGTGTTCTTTTAAATAATTTTCCACTCCTATCCTGCAGGAACACATAATTTTTTCGGGATTTAAAGTATCCAATGTCCTACCTCAAAGTATGAACTCAAATTATACCAAATTTCATTCGAATTCATTGATCATTTTCGGCGTGGTGCGCTTCCAAGGTACAGACAGACAGACGGACAGACAGACAGACAGACAGACAGACAAAAATTAAAGAAATACAGTGTTGGCTTTAGTATTGAATATAGAACGGCCTCCAAAAAAAATACATAATATCTTGAATTTACAGAATTTTGGACATTATCCCGCAGGAACCCCTTATTTTCGGGATAAAAAGTATCCTCAATTTTTACCCATTATATAAACTTTAACTATGACAAGTTTTAACAAAATCCGTCAAGTAGTTTCAGCGTGATACGTGTTCTTTTAAATAACTTTCAACGCCTATCCTGCTTTTTAAGATGAATTTTTGGGATGAAAGTATCCAATGTCCTACCTCGAAGTATGTTCTCGAATCTTACCAAATTTGATTTGAATTCATTTAGTAATTTCGGCGTGATGCATTTCCTAGGTACAGACAGACAGACAGACGGACAGACTGACAGACAAAAAAATAATTTGAGTTACGTATTGAACATAGAACGGTCCCCAAAAAAAATTACAAACTATCTTTAATTTACAGAATTTGGGACTTTATCCCGCAGAAACTCTTTATTTTTTCGGGATAAAAAGTGTTCTCAATTTTAACCCATCATATAAACTATGACTGTGCCAAGTTGCATCAAAATCTGTCCAGTAGTTTAAGAGTGGTAAGTGTTTTTTGAAATAACTTTCAACGAAAAACAGTACAGTACAGTATCGAATCTAGAGTAAACTCCAAAAAAAAAATTCTAAATATATTCAATGTACAGAATTGGATCCGTTATAGTTTTTTTATAAGTATAGATAAGAAACTGGCTCAAAACCATGGCCGTTGTAATTTCTCGCATTAATTTTATGTATTATGTTTAATACAATAAATTAATTTGAAAGCAAAATAAAAAATAGTACCTACTTAATCATTAACAGTTTTTTTCTGGACCTCGATAATTTTTTTAAGTTTCTTGACCTCACTTAAAACTACTTGCCGACCCCTGTCTAGAATATTAAAAACTAATGCAAAATTAGGTATAACACCACTCTTGATGTTTTTTTACATACTTGTTATTTCGTTTCCATGGCGTTTCTTACAGCGAGTAATGAACATTTTCCCAGTTTTTTCCGTGGAATTTACAAGTTTCCGGGATAAAAATTATGTTTTATGTATCCTATGTTTTATTCCAGGGTATAAGCTATCTACATTCCAAGTTTAATCAAAATCTGTCCAGCCGTTATCGCGTGAAAGATCCCCAAACAAACAAACAACCAACAAATAAACAAACAGACAACGTTTCACTTTTATATATTGGTATAGATATTGACTAGATTAAGTTCCAAATGATACCTCTTTTGTAAAATCCAATATTGGTTTGGTACATACATACGATACAATAGTCCTCAAATGTACGTATACATACAGATACATTTGAAGTGACTTATCTAACTATAATAATATCGACCACATTGTTTTTAAAAGCTTTGATTTAACTTCACTTGTATGTTTGTATGTCCTAGAATTTCGCAATCAATATTTCACCCATTGAAGCTATCGGGCTGAAATTTGGCACACACGTTTGGTTCTCGTGACAATGCATGATTACTTAAAGGCCGCCATTTTTAATCTAATATGGCAAACGTTACAAAATGGCGATATATCATTTCCATAATAACCCCTATGATATGGGTATTAAATTAAAGAGCTTGATGAGCGAAACACAATAAGTTAAGTGACATCACTCTAAATCCAATATACTGCTTGTACTATTATTTATTCTGTGCCTGCACGCAATGGGTGAGCGCCTTCTAGGTAAATATAATTGAAAGATCGCAGCGCTGTGCGAGTTAAATTGCACTTTATTGCGTTATAGCGAGAGTTGCTATGTATTTAAATGACTTTACTCAGTTATCCTTCTGTACTTGTACTATTATTTATTCTGTGATACTGCATAAAAGCTTTTTTTCTAATTTAAATGTTTTTACTTAAACAATGCTTGTAATGTGGTCATTATTAATCATTATTTTGATAACCTTCTTTGAGCAAAGTCGACCTTGCCGCGCTATTCGAATGGCGCCAGCAAGTTGTATGGAATTTCATTATTGTCGTGTTTTGTCAACAGCAATTTCCTTTGAAAATCCATTATTGTCGTGTTTTTGACGAAGTACTATTATTTATTCTGTGGTTTTGTTAACCACCGAACGCGAAAAGAGAGGCGTCGTAACTCCCAAAGGAATGGACTGCAGTTTTTTCTGTTTGAAAGCTGATATGATCGAGATGATTCTTAGCTATTATTGTTGTTCTTTTTTTGTTGTTGTTTGTTTTAGTTATTGTTGTTGTTGTTGCATTGTTTGAGTAAAGCACTATACAAGCCTTGATCCGCAATGACTGCCCTGCTGGCCTGCTGGCTATGATGGCCACGAGCTTTGCAGTATTTTTTTATTTTCTTTTCCTTCAAGCTTGGCCATCATTGTTCGGTCTCGGCCTTCTTTCCAGCTTGGCCATCAAGGGCTGCAATGCTAACCGCGCTGTGATGGCCTGGAACTGGCGCTACGCTGCGCTACACTGCGCTCTCTGCCACCATCATCGCTGCCAGCAACGCAGTCATTACAGACCACGGCAGTAATGTACTATTAAATTAACTTATTACTATGTAGTTAAAAATGTGTATTTATTCCCTGTAATCGGTCAACCACAACATAAAAATCAATGTTTTACCCGATAACATGACAACCGATAGGACCCAATAACCCCATTTGATAAGATAACAGTAACTGATACAATACGGCCAGACATAACAACAGGTGTGCGTTGAACGAAAACAACCCTTCCTAGAGCTCTTCAGATGCTACATTTTTTTTATCGCTAGCTGCACTTTCACGCTCGTTTGTTGATGATGAGGAAAAGTATCATATTATGTTATTCCAAGACACAAAAGTATGTATATAAAGTTTCATCAAAATCCGTTGAGCCGTTTCAGCGCTGAGTGGTAACAAACATACATACTTACACACAGAAACCTTCGCATTTATATTATTATATTAAGAAACAAGCTTTGCCTGCGGTTTTGCACGCGTGGTAATTTCAAATCAAAAGTACTCTCAATTCCAGGAACTAAAATACAAATTTTGATCAAAATCCCTTCAGCCGCCAAAAACATTTTAATCGATTGCTCGGCTTCTAGTCATCGTATTGAGATACGATACCAGATTTTAGGTCAAAACGTAAGCTATCCAACAGTGAAAACCGCATTTCAATCGGTCCGATATTTTTTACGTGATGCGCGCACAAACATCCAGACAGAAATACAAGTTTAAAACCTTTATATACTGTTCTGTATATTATCTTCTTTACACATACTTTTTGTTCCTGACTGCATTATTATAAGTATAGAGAGGTAGGATGCAATTGCTGCTAAACTAGAAATTACCCGTACCTACAGCTTTGTTTGTACCAGTATTCCACATTCCTAAAAAAAACTGCGGTTATGATTTTCTTGAAAGTATGATGTAAACAGTATAAACCGTGCCCATAAAATGACTCACACGTTTTGTCTTCGCTTAGGATTAAATATGAGCTGTAGACCTCGCGTGTGCAAACTTTTTTGCAAACAATCTAGCGGTGCACAGTAGCACCATCTAGTTACCTTATTGTACAACTAACATTAATAACCAAGGTGCTCCAACAATCCCTAAAGGCTGGTTCCACACCCTCAATCAAAAATCCCCGTCGACTAAAATTCATTGAATCTGTATACCAAGTTTCGTCTAGATCGGTTGAGAAATACGACACAGGAGAACAGAGATCCGGACAACTGGACAGGCGGACATACGAAAGCATTTCTGCCTAAGCTGAAATGGAGTCGCTTCGCTCGAGCTTCGCGCTCGCTCAGTCAATAATAAAAAAATAACAAATAACTTTTTTTTTCTTTTTTTTCATATTTTGCATTTTTTGCTTAGTCATCGAGTTTTGAGCTACCCTGAAAGTTACAGCCGTATAGCTAATCGGGAAGTGCTCGTAATTTGAGTTGCAAGATTCCAGCACAGAAATACTTACATACTCGTAGATATATACAAGTAAAGTTAAAAGCTTTTTAATTTAAAAAAGTACAGCGAGCAAGCGCTGTCAACAGCACACATACTCGTACTTTCATATTGTAGCCAAGCAAATATCATACGTCGAATAGTCAATTACACCGACAAATAGCGCAGCTGAAAATGAATTATGGTCAAAAAAGTATATTACCGTGCAGTCATCGGAACACGAAGCTATGATGTTATCGTTGAACGGGTTCCACTTGATGTCCAGCACCGGGCCTTTGTGGCCGGTCACCCGGCTCGCGTTGAAGTCTAGCCGGCCAGTCTGAAAAACGAAACATTTCGTGATTGCTGCGAATATCTGATGTTTATTGATTGAAAAAAAACTAGAACAGCAAATGTGGTCGTGCGGCTCGATGAAACCCTATCATTTAAATTAATAAATCGCTTTGAATAGTCATTGTTTCCACTAGTGATGTAACGAATGTCATATTTTGGACATTCGCGAATGCGAATATCTGCTGCCAACATTCGCGAATGCGAATGCGAATATTCAGTTTTTGTTTAAATTTGGCGCCATTTGTCTATGTCTTGGTGACTTTAGCGGCAGTCCCGTTCGAACGAAGTGCGTTCCGTCTGTTTTTCGTTCCAAGAATAGCCGAGTTAATACGAACGCATCCGATTGAAGTGTCATTCCGCTCGCGCCGGTGTTTTCGTAAACAAAACAAGTGAATTTTGAGGTTACAGTGTGAATAGTGATTATAAACATGAGTAAATCAAATTCTAATGAAATTTTGTTTGAGAATATATATTTTTATTGTTTAGATTTAGACTATTTAATGGTCTACTGTAGAAGAATATAATTTTTGTTTGATTATCTAAATATTAAAAATATATCTAAAGACTGAGAAAAGTTTAATAGAAGATTTTAATTTTATTAGTTTAAAAAAATAAAATAAAAATTAAATTTTGTGTCACAAGTTCTAATAACAATTATTTAGCTTTATTAAAGTAAAAGACTTAATTTTATTTTTGTTTGCTTAAGGTGTTAAATGTTAACTCTTATGTAAAATGATTATATTTATGCTATAAATACTATAAACTATATAATATAGATATACTATAAACACTTTGTGATTATGATGACAGCAACTCATGTTAAACTTTTATTTGATTTTAATTATAGTTTATTTATTGTAGAAGTATTTGTAGATTATTATTTTTAGATAAACCTAAAAATAATAATTTAATGTTATCATTAAACTTTGGTAAAAATTCATAGAAGATTATTTTTGTTTGCTTACATTGCATTTAGGCCATTTAGTATATAGTTTTGTTTTTTAAATTGTTATGAAAGTTTGATTGTTAAGCTTCATTGCCCAAAGTTAAATAAATAAATGATACCAAATGATAAAGAGAAGACTGATAATGTGATTACGAGATTAAGTTACTTTATATTGCATTAAAAAACATAAGAAATTAATGGAATTGGATTTTCTTATATTAACCAAGTATTATTACATACTTAAAAAAATTATGCACGCAAAAACATTCGCAATAATTTCGCGAATGCGAATATGCAAAAATATGCGAATATTCGCGTATGCGAATATTCGTTACATCACTAGTTTCCACGCAAAAATATCGTTTATCGGACAACATTGGGGTATTTTTTTTCTATAGATAAATTTGAATCAATCGTGTTTTTATTTTTTACACAGTATGTAGGTATTACCGTCAGTGTAATGTTCCTGAAAATCTTGATCCTCGACAATTATTAAACTAGAAATAAGAGCATCACCACCACTGACAGCAAAAAACATAGATCCAAGATTATTAAAGGTGGATAAATCTATCCAGGCATGTTAGAGAATTTGCATCGTCATCCAATGGAGCTTCCGCGGTCAGAGAAGAATGACGGGAGGGCTTTATAATATTCTATTAAAATAATTCATTATCTATGCGTATTTAATCATACTTTTGTCCACTTTGGTTCGTTGTAAGATTTATTATTATTATTCTTATTATTCAGCCATGGTCATCCCACTGCAGGGCCTTTGCCCCCTACCCTCTTTCCACTCCTCTCGGTTGAAAGATTTCTGCGGCCAATCCTTCCAATAGGTGTCTAGCTCGTCCCGCCATCTCCGTCTTGGCCTGCCGCGACGTCGTCTAACGTTGTGTGGGCTCCACTCAGTGGTGAGTCTTGCCAGCATGCGACACACAGCTTGTCCGACATGCGGCAGACATGACCAGCCCAGTTCCATTTAAGGCTTGCGGCTTTTTGACCAACGTCGGCGATCTGCGTTTTGGAGCGCAGTATACTGTTCCTTATGCGGTCTGATAACCGGGTACACCTACTGGATACTGCGCTCCATAGCTCAATGGCAAACCCCGAGTGCGGACTTCTAATGTTTCGTCAAGGACCAAGTCTGAGCACCGTAGGTGAGGATAGGCAGAATACACACGTCCATGAGTTTTTTCTTAAGGGTGAGAACATAAACATAAAACATAATTATCGTAACATACTCCTTTATGATAATTATGAGTCAAATGAAATCTTATAGTTTGCACTTTCCCATGACTAGTTTTTTAAACATTGCATGTAGATTTTAAAATGCGTGTCATGTGCCAACTAGATATATAACTTTCTTACCGCTTTGGTTAACAAAAGCGTTATGTCTACTTAAACTTCGTGAATCAACAATCCGCAACAGGCCAATGTCACAAAGAAAAATTGTTCCTAAGATTACATTCAAAATGTTATTAAGGTTTAGTTTTTCCATATTTATTATAGCATTTTCTGATAAAATTAGTGATTTTCATGTTGTTTTACATTTGACCCCTCGTCTCGCCTAATGATATGTGACGACGAGACCGAAGGTGGAGCACTCACGCATCACATAAAAACTACTGGACCGATTGCGATGCGGTTTTCACTGTTGAATAGCTTAGGGTTTGACATAAAAACCTGGTATACTTGATATCTCAATCCGATGAGTAGAAGCCGTGCAATCGATAAAATGTTTTGACGGCTGAAGGTATTTTGATCAAATGTTGGTATATTGGAATTTTAGGCCTTGAAAAGTACTATGACCACGCGTGCGAATCCGCGGGCACAGCTAGTTTTCTAATTAAATCAATTAATTACGCCATCGTCGCGTCAGCTTAGATTTATTAGTGAAATTCTAACACCAGCTTAACTCGCAAACCTTTTGAAATCAGAGAATAAGACAATTTTCTCACGCTCATAAAAGACTTGCAGTTTGTATCGAGCGATCCAGTGGGAAACAATATATGTGTACTTACCACGAACTTACAGATAATGACTTCATCGATAATAGTACCTATTTTCTGGCGACTCAACAAGGCCGCCAATTGCAAATATCTTGACATTAATGGTCAAGTGATGTTTATGCCTGCCTATTTATAGCAATATCAATAGAGGGTACTTCAATATTAGGATAGGGTCATGTAGGGTAAGCGATAAAACTGCGCTATACATTTGCTTAGCGTACCTATACATACATACAGTCGCCAAACTCGACATGCAGAGGTTCTGTACAGGTTTTCTGAGAAGGCTCAGGTTCTGAACTGATATCAGCCGTGAAAGATTGTACGAAATAAACTTTGTGCCAGTTTCGTTAACGAAAGTTTATAATTCCCGAATCCCGCGGCAAATAAAATGAGATTAGTATGCTGTTTAGTTTTCGCACTGTTGTGTTTCATTAAATTTTCCCGTAACTCAGTCCGCAGTTTTCAAATATCATTCTACCATAACAAAACCCGAACCATCCTTTGTATACAGAATAATAGACTAACACACAACTCTAATTGATCTCCAGCAGTACCCGTTTTCTGTAGACAAACATGTTGACCACGATCTGATCTAAACTTGATAGTTGTATAACACACTAATGACTCGCCCCGGCTTCGCACGGGTATAGCGCTCACACTGCGGCATTTTTCTTACTTTTGGCATTTTAATACACGTCGTAACTTCTAAAAAAACGCCAAATAGCATAATTCATAACCAACGCTCGCGGTGCTTTTTGACACACTTGTTATTATTTCGTTTCCACATCAACATGTCATTCCGTTCGTTACAGCGAGTAAGCGACATTTTTATAGGCAAATTTTTGATACCCTGGGCTTGATATCCATAGTTTTTTTTTTTAATCTGTTCAGTACCTATTTTTTTGAGTTTATCCATTACAAATAAACACACATACAAACATACTAATATTTTCTCTTTATAATATTAGTGTACATAATAGACTAATTCCCAACTCTACCCGCAGTAATACCCGTCTTCTTGTAGACAAGCATTTTTACATCTATCTGATCTAAATTTGTTAGTTTTATAACACACATACATGATGTTACCTATAATTCATTCCGTGCTGATACTTCCGCTACATTAGTCTGGTCGGGATCCGATCTCAGCGGCCCACCAGCGGAAGCTTAGATCGCCATATAATTCAATGATTCGCTCCCACTTGGCAACCGATATAGCTATGCTGTATAGTAGGTACGTATAGTCAAATGTGGCGGACGCCGACCTTACTCTTTAATCATATTATGAAATTACTAAAGCAAAATAAATTGTAAGTCTTAGTACACCATACTAAAATCGAAAATTCTATATTAGTTTATCTCTCTACAGTGTGTCTGGATACGAGACTCGTAAAAAAAGTTGTGTTACACACTAAATACATATTTGATTGTCTTTCCTAATTAATATCTACAGAAAAAGAGGCCAAAACATTTCACCTTTAAAATGTGTTAATAATTTTAATAGAAAGTTAATATTATGTCAAAGTATTATTTTTCACTACTAAGAGTATATTTGTATGTTTCAGGTTTCTACTTCCGTAGATATTAATTATTAAAGACAATCTAAAAATGTTTTCACTTGATTAGTTAAAATAGCTGCCATAATTAAAAGGGGTAGGTTGCACCCCCACCTTTTATTTTTTTATAAATAAAATTAACCATCTCGTTTACCTCAGCTTTGAAACATAAAAAACCGCAGCTAAATCGGTCCATTCGTTTGGAAGCTACGATTCGCACCCCATTTTCTCAAATCCCCCTCTCCCCATATAGCTAAGAACCATCTCTTTAACATCAGCTTTCAAACATAAAATACCTCTTCAAAAACGGTTCATTCGCGGGGGGTTGGGAGCTACGATCAAGAAAACTTGATTTTTGCTTTAACTACTGGAGAGTTTTTTTTTGTGTGGATTTTTGTCGTTGGGATAAAAGATCTGCCGATCTTTTTTTTACCTAAACAAGGTGGTAAATTTCAAAAATAATTGACAGGTAGTGATACAAGGTCTATTTTCTATTAGATCAGTCCGCCTGAATATGGAGTAAAACTGATAAACCACTTTCCTCGTCCAAGTGGCTGATACAGATACTAGTACGAGGTTGGTAGACTTGGGCGCGGTTAAAGAAAGTGACCTGTCACATTGAAATTGTGTGTAAAAGCTTTTACAATATACCTTTTCAGATAGTATGGAAAGCTAAGGTTTACTAAGTGAAAGTGACAATATTTCTTAGGTAGGAACAAGTTAGTAAGCATCTAACTAGTTATTAAAGATTGTATTGCACTGTTATTGATTAATAGCAGTCGTTAAGCCATGTCAAACTCTCGGGCAGCCTGACAAACGCTGACACCAGAGGCCAGCAGTACCTCATACGAGAAGCAAGCATTGTCCTGCCCACAGATATATTCAATGAATTAATCATAATACTAACTGTTCCCGCAGCTTTGCCCGCGTGGACATTTTCCTGGGATAAATGTACAAATTACCAATTTCATCAAAATTTCTTCAACCGTCAAGAATATTTTTATCGATTGCTCGGCTACTTCTCATTGGGTTGAGACACGAAGGATTAAGTTACCACTTAAACAATTTGAGTTAAATCGGTCCTGGAGTTTTTACGTGATGCGCGACAATCATCCAAACAGACAGACAAAACACGGTTTTTAGAAACGTTATATTCTTGTTTAATTGCTTATTTTAGGTCCCCTAGACCAAATTTTCCTTGAACAGACTTTTTGTTACTTACTGTTACTTTTTGTTATTATAAGTACTAGCTACCGCCGCCGTACTAGCGCCACGGCTTTACACGTGTGCCCCGTGTGGTATTTTTTCTGAGATAAAAGTATCCTACACATGTAATTATTCCAGGACAAAAATTACGATACGATACGAAACTCTTTATTGTAATTACCAGTTAAAGAAAACATACACAATAAAATTACAATTAGAACTATGGTAGTATGGAGCGGCAGTGCATTCCAGTAGGACAGCTTGTATTGTAAAGGATTTGCTATAGAACTGGGAAGATTGGATAGGAATTTTAAGTTGGAGAGTCCTGGAAGAGCGCAACGAATTGCAGTGTGAAGTTGGATGAACTCAAAACGTTGTTTTAGGTATTGTGGGGTGGAAGGAATAAATAGGATACTATAGAGCAGAGAAAGGATATGTGATTTCGGCGAAAATTCCGGGTAACCATTGTAGCTTATTGTGAAATTCGGAAATGTGGTCATATTTGCTTAGGCAGTATATGAACCTAATACAGAAATTTTGTAAGCGTTCAAGCTTGGCTTATTGGTACTGCTCTTCGGTTAAATCTAGGTATGAGGCGTCAGCATAATCAAGTATGGGGAGCTAGAGTGATTGCGCGAGGGCAATTTTAGTGTTAATAGGCAGAAATTACGCAACCTCCTGGGACAAGAAGCGGAAGCAAACATTTTGCGACTAGGCTCTGCCAATTAGGGAACCCATTACAGATACTTAACGAAAAGGATTCCTACATTATTTACCTTGACGCTAATTGTAATATTTCTTCCTTTGAAAATTACTTTTGGAAGGCGAAACCAATCAATTTTTGAGATCACTCTCGAACTACCCTATCACAATGATTAGGGTTATCGCAAGATTGATCCTGAGACCGTACAAATAGCACCATTCTGAGATTCGTTACTTCTAAGAAAACTCACTACTGGAAATAAAAGCGTTGAGGATATATTGTGTAACCGGCAGAAGCCGGTCATACAAATGGAATGATAATTCTGATACTTGATGAGATTCTTCTCATCAAGTATCAGAATTATCATTCCACGTCTGATAGAGTCACTACCGACTGCATGAGACGAAATGGATTCGATGCCCCTCTTAACATCACAATCAGGAAATTGCTTAAAAACAAAAGAAGAGTGTTCAGGAGTTGGAATTCTAGGAAGACATCGCAGTATAGCAGCTTTTGTGGGCACATCAAAGTTGGCAGAAGAGAAATGTTTATTTAACGCATCAATGTTTAAATCATTAGGGATATTGTCTTGTCGCGACTTTCTAACTCCTAATGTCCTGAGAAACTTCCAATCCTTTGCAGGATCTTCATTTTCCAGAGTAATATGAATATATCGGCGTTGTGCATCCCTACACACCTTATTGCAGTGATTTCGACGTTCCGCATATTTTGCCTTCTTGATGCTAACAGTACCATTACCAATACTAATCATTACCTATACTATAAGAACCAAGTACATTATATAGTTTTAAGTAAAACCCTAAGATATTTAAGACTAAAAACCGCATCGCAATTGATCTTTTAGTTTATACCTGATGCGCGAACTGATAGTAACGATTTAAAAAAAAGAAAAACTTGTTCAGTAGCTTATTTTATGTCAATTAAACCCTATAATTTTTATTATCTTTGTACAGACTTTTTTTTACCTCCTCCTATTTTTATAAGTATAGATAGATATCTGTGTACAGTCAGCTAAATAAGTCCATACATTAAATTGACTAATCTTCGGAAATGTATTTTATGTGCGTGCGTAAAGCTAAGTTTAGCGTTTAGAGACTTGTCGTTGAATGTACTAGGGTTTAACCAACTGACTGCTGGATTTATTTCCTACTTCGTACCACACAGCAAAATTAGAAAATTGGGTAGGGACGCTAGGAAAAACATTTGTTACATGTATTTTACTGAAAGAAATATGTTGGGGTACTTACATGATCCAAAGGCAGTACCAGGAAAGCTCCTCCGCCAGCCACCTCAGTCACTATGGCTACGAACTTGGGATTCACCGCGCAAAAGTTGGAATCGTGCGCATTTCTTGTGATCTTTATGTTGTCGTAGCAACGCTCTCTTTTGAATGGCACGCCGTACACATGGCGGAACTTCGAGCTTCGCACACCGCGGAACCATATCTAAAAAAATATTGGGATTTAGATTGATAGCTGATAAATAAACTCCCCACTGCACAGGCAGATAAAACATATTAATGAATACACAAAAACAATACAAATAAAACCAGCTTTCAAATAAAAAAAGTCTTCAAAGAAGGTTTATAGAAGACCCTCTTTTGCGTCCGCCATCTTAACAATACAAGTAGTTTTAGGATTCCGTACGTGCGAATAAAAAAGGAACCCTTTTAGGAACACTCATGTATCTGTCTGTCTGCCGTCTGTCACAGCCAATTTGCTCCGAATCTACTGGACCGATTATGTTGAAATGTGGTTCACATATGTTTTTTGTGACCCAAACACGGACGTGAACCTAAATTAATTAATTTTAAATATGGAGGTAAAGCGATTTACAAACTGTACTGTTCAAATGAAAGGGCTTGTTGAGAGAGTCTCAACTATGTATTTTATGATTTAATTAAAGTCATTTAAGAAAATGACTTTTAAAAATGACTTATAAAATGAAAATTTACTATCTCCATAGTTCATTCCATAAAGTTTAAAGGAAAACCTAAAGTATATGGTCTTAAAATAACATCTCTCAATATTGTGAGATAATATATTCATCATACGGATCGTACCTACTCGCACTTGTCCGGTTTTTTATAACTGACAAACTCGCAATATTCTGCTTACCGTTTAAATGATAGCCATTAGCCATATTTATTAATATTACTAGTTGCGCCCCGCGGCTTTGGCCGCGTGCAAACTGCCACAAAAAAAACTTATTCAAGAAATATTTCCTCTAAATTTCAAATCTCTAGGTCCACCGGTTTAGGATGTGCATAGTCTGTCAATCAGTAGGTAGGTATGTCACTGTACTGTTTTATAGGTACAGATTATAAAAATCCAGCCTAAATAAAGTCAGAGCTTAATTATACTTACGAATCCCATCTGGGAACAACAAGACCCATTGGGTAATTTCGCAGCTAAAAGGATTAAGCTCCCGAGAGTATTGAGCGAGCAAGGTCGGGGAAAGCTACCAATTGCTTAGCTACACGAATATTGAATGAAATATTTCAGTTCATCTAAGTAGGTCAACTACAGACAATGAACTACGTAAGTACGAACAGGCAAAATGAAAGGCAAGATTCATTTAATACTACATAATTAAAAATACCCGCTTTTAGCCTAGCTCTATAATGTAAAACGAGCGTTTTAGAAACATTATTTGAATATTAACTTTCGCAATAGGCCGTAGTTTTTGTGACTAGCTTGTTAGTTTGTCACATAACAGTAAAACAACATGTTTTTTGTCGTTTGAATTTGAATATGTCAACTATGCTTTAACGTCGACATAATGACTTGCATGCAATAATAGAAAATACAATTCACAATGATACAACAGGAATTTATCTATGCTTAAGCATAATAAAGTCTGTATATGAAGATAATAAAAAAAAAGGTTTCGGGATCTTAAAATAAGCTACATTTTAAAAACTGCTTGTTCACGCGTCACGTAATATCTACTTGTCCGATTGCGAAGCGATTTTCACTGTTGGATAGCTTAGGGTTTGACTTAAAAACTGGTGCACTTGGTAACTCAATCCGATGCGGAAAAAACGAGTAATTGGTAAATAGTAAATTAAAAAACGTTTAAAAAAAAGCTTTTAAGCAGTAGCCATGTCATGGTGAAACTTAGAACGAGCTATCACAATTAAATGCGTATACAACATTTCGTTTTGTTCTGTTAACCGCTGAGGAGTTCCCTAGTCAGGACCTAGCCCTGAGTGCAGCAACCATGTCATGGTAAAACTTAAAACTGGCTATCATAATAAATTGCGTATACACAACATTTTGTGTCGATAAACCTGGAAGTGGATTCAGATCATGCTTACCATAAAAATGCATTGTTATCGGAACTGAACAAACATGTAAAAATTCAACTCGGCTTGCAAGATTTGTACTAACAAACATACTCGTCATACATTGCAAGTTAAATAAAAGCTTTTAAAAACCATTTGACGTCTGAGCGTGACGATATTGATACTTTTGGTTCTGGAATTACACATAGGATATTACACTGGAATTTCCCAGAAAAATATCACGTGGGCAAAGCCACGGGCAAAGCTAGTAAATAAATAACTACCATACAAAAAAATAATTAACGAGGCCTAGTTCATTTTATATAGACCTATAGAGCTAATGCTACCGTGCTAGTTGGAAGGTTACATGTCACTCTCTTGGGAAACGCATTCCGAAGGCATTGTCGCACACGCAGTCGCAACCGGCAAGAGCTAACCCAAATAAAGACAGACAAAAGAATGTAAAGGAAGCAAAGAGATACAGAAAAATGCGGTGCGTTGCGGAAAGATCGGATCCGACCCATAAACGTATGAAAAAGTGCATTAATCCAATTTTATTAGGTAGATAGGTATTTTATTAGGATCAATGAAAAGGTTTAGAGCGATAGTAGCCTATTCGATCAATAGTGGAACTTAGAATCCAACGAAACCGGGGGTCGGTCATAAGACTGTCCACCAATGACAATGGTTTCCATCGCTCAGTCCTTTGGAGGGCACGTTAAGCTGTCAGTCCCGGCTGTTATTGATTAATAGTTAGAGTTAAACCATATCAGAGGCCCTCGAGTGGCCTTTATAAACTCTGACACCAGAGGCCAGAATCACATGAAAAACAAACAAACAATGACAAGGTTTGATGACGCAAGGTAACTTTAATTCATTGAATTAATAAAGCTGATGGTTCTTTAAATAAAGAAGGAAGCATTATCCCAACTAATGTGGGTGTATAGTTGGCAAGTGATGGAGATTCATCGCCTATTATTATACGACTAGCTTTACCCGCGGCTTTGTCCACATGGTTATCCTATCCATTGCTCGGCTTCTATACATCGGATTGAGATATACAGTACACCAGTTTTGAAGTCAAAACCTAAAATATCCAACAGTGAAAACTGCACGAACATATTGACAGATAGACAGACACCATTTAAAAAAAACTTATTCTTTAGTTTATTTTAAGTGCCAGACCATTTTTTTTCTAATTATCTTCTTTGTACATACTTTTTGTAACTTACTACTTTATTTTAAGTAGGTATAGATTAGTGTCCCACTGCAAAGTATAATCTCAACTAAACTATCAACCTGTCATTTGAAGGATTCCAGAATATAAATGTATGTTTCCGGTTATAATTGCCTTTCTTTTTACCTGACTTCCAGCGTAATATGATATTTGAAATTAAGCCGTTTTGTGTAATCCAGCTTAGTCCTCGATTGAGATAAATACCTACTAAATAAGTCGAAAGGTTAATTTAAAAAAAATATAGCACACTAACTTTTTAACAAATTAACAAAATCATCAACATCATCATGACAGCCTCAGGCCTCCCCCAAAGAGCGCCATGACGAGCGATCTTGTGCCACCTCCATCCACCGACTTCCTGCGATGGCTACAATGTCGTCGGTCCATCGTGTGGGGGGTCTCCCCACACTTCGCTTGCTTGTTCGTGGTCGCCATTCGAAATTAACAAAATACATAGTGACAAATAACGAAATGAAGCACTGAAAACCATACCGATATTCAAAAGTTTTTTTACGTTTTTACTAAGTCACTTTCTTGTTTGTCTGTCTGTCCTTTCGGGCGGAATCTTGCAAGTCAAATTTCGAGCACTTCCCGACTAGCTATCCGGCTGAACCTTTTAGGGTAGCTAACAACTGGATGACAATGCATTTAAAAATAACGTGGTTATTACATTTATAAACTACATTTGCTGCTGATATAACGGGACTCGTAAGGATCTAACTATCAACGGGATCTCAAAGTATGGTACCTAGTACCTCTAACTATACAACGGGATCTCAATGTATGGTACCTAGTACCTACATGTCAACATTCTCGGCTGATTTGTTACTATAAATTCAAAACACAGTGTTTACTTCAAGCGCAGCGGTATTCTACCTAAAGTAAGTAGGCAACATTGACACATTACTAAAATTACCACAGAATACGAGACAAGAATGTTTTAATTAAAACAAAAGCCCGTCCATATAGATGTTTATATGCACGTCAAGTCAACGCTTGGGGAATTAAGACCAATTACAATAATTGCGTAACGGCTAAAATGAACCGTCTCGTACTCTGTCTGGTTCAAACTAGAACAACGGTATAATGGCCCCTCAGATGATGGTCTCAGGTTGGCCCCTATCAAATGAAAAGTATTGAAGATTTGCGCTAGATATTCAGTATAATTATATAGTTATTTCAATATTCAGTAATTACTGAAATTACTTTATTATTTTATTCCGTATATAAATTACTGTAAAAGCCGGAAATACGGTCCTAAGAATAAAACTAAGATTTACTAACTCTTAATGGTAAAACTCCGAAAAGTTTTGTGACCATCGTTCATTTCGAACTATTACCACCATTATTTAAAGATATATTACGACTGTCACTCACGACTTATTTCGTCGAATCATTCGACCGGTGCTCGGACGAAATAAGTCGTGAATGACAGTCGTAATATATCTTAAATAATGAATTACGCTCACATTAGTTTACATAGAAATACCACCATTATAACTTGGTAAACCTTAAGATTTACAAAGAAATATTACCACCATTATAACTTGGTAAACCTTAAGACATACCTCAGAGACAAGGTCAATGTTAGAAAAGACTAACATAACCAAATTTTTACATAACCGCTTTCCCGCGGTTTCCACGAGGTTTCACTCATCCCTGGCAAAAAAAAAAAACCTAAGCTAACCAAAACCAACATTTACCAGGCGTCAGTGTTAAAACCTAGGTTTTACTAAAACTATTGGTAAAAACCAGAAAAAAAATGTGTTTTATCACCTTTCGGTATATCCTAAGATATCCTGATAAAACCTAAGATTAACCTGTGGACGGGGGCTTTTATAGTGACATACCTATATAAATAATAGACATTTGCCTTTCTACATGCATTGTTATCACGACTAGCTTGCACTGAGCCGGCGTCGTAGAATAAGGGACTACCTCTACATTCTAACAGAAGGCTCGAGTGTTTGCAAAGGCCGCTAAATAACTACATAGGTAGGTATTTCACATAAAATTGTCAGTAAAATGGTAGTAGGCAATGAAGTTGAGACAAAAACAGTAATGCTGAAAGAAAATACGACAGAAGAGGGGAAAATATTAAGTTATAAAGCTCACCGTACAGATATAATCCGCGTAGAATATTTTCAGGCAATTTATTTGTAAATGGATATATTTCTTCACTATTGTGGTAAAAAGCTCATGAATCATTGTCAGAATATTGCGAAACTAACGACAATTTTAGTTGCCCTAAATTTTCCCATCTCCAAATTGTTTAAGCCGTTTGCAAGCTGTAGATTGTCACAATCCAGAAGACAATTTTCTAAAAGTTTCAGAAACCAATGCGAAAGTCATATTTGAATCAGAAGTTGGAAAAACGTATTTTATCAAATGCCATAAGACACAATTGACACATGCTTGAAAGCTTCCAAAAAATACGCCAAACTACAACTTGCAAAAACCTATGTGCGGAATAACTAAAGAAACACAAATACCTGTGAATTGGTCATCTCGCTTCCAGTCAACACGGGTGCAATAACAAGGCATGCACTACATAGAGGCGCACTCCAAAACTAAAGAATCATGTGCATTTTGTAAACAAAATAACATAAAAATCAGCCGCCCACAACATGACGCACTTAACACTGAAAGTTACAAAGAAATAAAAGGATGCATTAAAAACACGTGACTTAAAAATAAAACAAATGAAGTGCGAGAAATAGATACTGGTCACTAATAAAACTTGTTGCACTTGTGCTAGGTCGAAATGAAGAGATAATTATGTGTGTGTGTATATGATTACGACAGCAGCGCAAGCGCAGGCGCGTGCCTCGACCGGCAGGCGAAAAAAAAGTGAAAAGTAACGTTACAGTCGTTGCCGTCTCTTTGGATGTTGAGAGAAAATTAAATTCATTATTCAGATAGAACAACCATTAGGTACTAATGATGCAAGCATTATGCAAGTTATTGAATCTACAACCTTTAAATAGATTTGACCTCATTCGGTTCAAATTGATTTGAAGCGAATCTGTTCATGAAGGTTCAACTATTACCAGGTAACTATCGTTTCCTGCTCAGAAGTTATGTCATACTAGTGACTCGCCCCGGCTTCGCACGGGTAGCGTTCACACCGCTTTCTTATTTTTTTTAGCATTTTTATACCCGTTGTAACATCTTAAAATAAATACGCCAGTAAGCGTAGTAAATCTTTGGCAGCCACGACAGTGGTGCTTTT
This sequence comes from Alsophila aescularia, assembly GCA_946251855.1. Taxonomy (NCBI): domain Eukaryota; kingdom Metazoa; phylum Arthropoda; class Insecta; order Lepidoptera; family Geometridae; genus Alsophila; species Alsophila aescularia. The sequence continues at coordinate 13,719,697 of OX276375.1, read as the reverse complement.
TGACCATAGACAACTGCTTTATTACTCACTTTACAGACTTGTTATTATTTCGTTTAAACGATAACATGTCATTTCGTTCCTTACAGCAAGTAAACTTTTATTTTTTTGCTAATTTTTGTTACCATGGGGTACATTATTACAATTTTCGTAGGGATCTCTATTTTTTTGATAAATAATATACCGCCCATGTTACACGTGTAGCTTTCTATAGGTGAAAGATATTTTAAAATCGGTTCAGTATTTTTTGAGTTTATCCATTAAAAACTAACATACAAACAATCAACTTATTCCTCTTTATAATATTAGTGTACGAGTAGATGTAGATTTCGTATTTAGAGTTATAAATTTGAAATTGAAATAATCAGTATTCGAAATGAGTGACTTGTTTTTTGTAAGAAATGCTCCATAGTACACATAATTTATTTATGGACAATATGAGTACTGTAATAATTATTAGGTGGACCTACCAACAAAGTTGAAGAACGATTCATGAAGCAATGAAGCCTTTTTAAACGTTCTTGCTAAATGCCATTCAAAGTTCACGTTAAGTAAATAAAACCATCACCAATAATATTTTTGTATGTTTTAATAGTTTCATTAATCATTCTTTTAAATCTATCAAAGCTCTCTTGGCACAGCACAGGAGCAGAAGTATTAGAGATGCGTAGTTTCGACATAAAAGGAGCAACATTCAATGTCTTTAATTAAACTTGTTTCAACAACCAATTTAACCAACAACATTTTACTATCTTCATGCTTTCCCGATATTTGTATACCTAGATAACATGATAAAAAGCTTACCTGAACTTTTAAAAGCCCATATATAAAAATTAGAAAATTTCTGGGAAATAGGCCATGGGGCAACCCTAGCCGCTAGTTGCACTAATTCAAATGGACTATTTCGCAATACGTCACTTTCCCTCTACAAAGTCTTAAATGATAAAAAATTGTTACATTACAATCAGCAAAGCGTGAAAAAGTACTACATAAGTGGTCAGTTACCACCTACAGTTTGGAAGTAGGAGTTACCAGCTGCCGCTAGCCACTTATGCCACCATACATTACTAGAACAGTATGGAAACTTTGTAGAAAGTGCATGATAAAAATAGAATAGGAAAGAAAATGATAGTAGCTCTTTCTATACTTTCGATGAAAGAAACAAATAAGGATTCACTAAGTTCGCCCGAATCGTGTTCCACCAAAACTCCGCGCAATTTAAAAACTCCGCGCATGGCCCGCTTATAGTGGAAACAGCTTCTTTAATTGGAAAATAGGTAACTAAACTTAATCATCATAAAAAGTAAAAAGCAGCTATCCATAGTTTTGAGCCAGGGCAGCTCACATAACTAATCGACTACGCGCGCTTACACACGCTTGTGTGCGTAACACGTAAATGTTTGCGTGTAGCGAACAGGCAAGCGACACGGGTTAATGAGTGTGGAAAAAGAATGACACAACATCGCTTGCGGTGTTTTGATGACGAACTGTGACGAACGGTTTTGTACCACGCGACACGCACACCACAAATAGTCGCATGGTCGCATTTTGAATAAATAGTAAATATTAAGTACTTTATTTTTTTCTTTCAGCATTTTTACATTGTATTTTTACCCGACTACTGCGAAGCAAGGGAAGGAAGTTAACAGTCTATGTAATGTATCAATGTGGGTATGTGAATGTTCCACCATAGCGTCGCCCCTATTGGTCCGAATTTGACAAGCAATGTGTCAATCGATTCGTCTTCAGGTATCACAGGCTATTTTTTCCCAGGCTACTGCGAAGCAAAGGAAGGGTTATGTGTTCAAACTAAAACCTTGGTCATATTTTGACAATATATATAGTGTCATAGATTAAAAAAAAACGTGTTATATATGCGTATGTGTTCAAACTAAAAAGTTAAAATTTTGACAATATATCAATCGATTAAAAGGTGGTTTTACACGACTGCCCAAAAACAGGAGTGTAATGGTTTTAGGATTCATGTATGTATATATGTATGTGAGTTTCTTTATTCCACTATAACTTTTAAATTCCTGAACAGATTTAGACGCATGGGGTATTGTTAGAATCCTTACATCCCCCAAAGTAACATAGGGAATATTAAAAACGTTGTGTCAAACATATTGAGCACCACGTGTGCATGACACTCGCATGATGCTCGCCATTTATCACGTAGGATATGTGGCTTAAGCCTTGGTGCGCTCATCAATTTTCAGAGCAAAAGACGAATCAAGAACTTTTCTAAGGATTCCTTACTGTCTTAGACGTGAACTGACACTTAGGTCATGGTATAAAGATTTTAAAATAATGGAAATGCTTGCGGTTGTTGTATTACATCACCACTAAACGTAAAGCAAACAATTAAGTAGTCTTGACTGTGATGTGTTCATTATGTTCTAATTTTTAGAAGAATATTTACTTAATAAGTAGTACTATGAATGGGACTGGGCCGGACACATCTGTCGTATGCCAGACCAGTTGTGGGCAAAAATCACAACCGATTGGGTCCCATCTCGAGCAAAACGTCAGCGCGGCCGTCCCCGACGAAGGTGGCGAGACGAACTAAACTCGTACGATAAGGACTGGCCATTAAAAGCATTAAACAGAAAATCATGGAAAGAGGGAAGGGAGGCCTTTGTCCAGCAGTGGGACGATGCAGGCTGATATAATAAAAAAAGTAGTACTAATTGTGACATTTTATTTAACTAGATAAATATATATATTTTTAACTAGCTGTGCCCGCGTGATTATTTCATTTAAAAGTAGCCCATACGTGTTATTCCAGGACCAAAAGTACCTACTAATACAATATTGTGTCGATCGGCTTGCTAAAAAAAATTTGCTTGACGGCAGTCTCTTGTTTTTTCTCTTCTGCGTTTCGTGTTATGTATATGGGGTGCGTAGATAGGTATGTAGGTATGTAAATTTGTTGGAAAGATTTGGTTTGGCACCGACTTCAAAACCTCATTCTTATCTTGTACTTTTATCTTACTCTTATCTTTATCTTTATCCCGGAAATGGTAAGTTTGTACGGGATATCAAGAAAATGTTGATTACTCGCTGTAAGGAACGGTTTCCATGGAAACTAAATAATAACAAGTCTGTCAAAAACCATCAAGAGCGTTGGCGCTATACTTTTGCAGTGGTTTTTAATATCCTAGAAGAACAGATAGGATGCTTTTTTTCGCGATAAACTGTAGCCCGCGCAGACGAAGTCACGGGCGAAAGCCAGTTAACTTTTTGTTGAAAGAAGGATTCAGTGGACTCGGCAAAGCCCCAACACTGTCTAAAAATTAGATTCAACTTCATCATGACTGACAAAAAGCACATAATCAGGGATGTCTCAGTGATAAGCAGATTTAATACCCGTAGCGACCCCAACTTGTCTTAGGCGCCTTGAATATCAACCAAGAAATTACTTACTTATGTGGGAATCTACTTTTAACCACTCATGAAAAACAGAAATTACAAAAACGTTCACTATACATAGTGATGTAAAAGTAACAGCATCTTGTGGTAGCATTGAATTTTGTTCTTGTTAAATTATTGAAATTCAAATAACATAAAAAAAATACATAGTTGATCCCTTCCTGCCTAAAATAATAGTTACTTCAATAACAAGACATAAGTTCAACTAGAACCAGACTATGTTTGGGTAAAAATAGCCTATGACACTCTTGCGATGAAGACGAATCGATTGATACCTCACTTGTCAAAATTTGACCAAGTTTTTAGTTTGAACACATAACCCTTCCTTTGCCTTACCGTAGTCAGGTAAAACAAATACCTTATGACACTATATCTGCAGGCCTAGCATGGGGGGGTGGAAAAATTATCTTTACCCCGTTTTTATCCACTTGTTAATGGAAATAATTCTCTTCTCTACCTTACATAGCACGGCAATCGAGGAAAGGAATAAAATCTACAGAGAAAATGTTTCTATTGACGTTTATCATAGACATTATGCACCGCTACTCCATCGCTACTCCCGCTTAAAAGCATAGACTCGAAAAACGTAGATTAAAATACTCTCCGATTGACATAAGACAGGGAATATATATCACCATGTCTTGAAGGTGGGTATAAAAGTTTATCTTCATACAAACACAATGACGCAAGCATTTTATAATTATATTTTGATGTGAGAAATGCAAACAATGCAAGAAAATTTCTCCGGCGTGGGCGGCGGCGTATATCTGAGATGCCTGTGACTAGTTGTATTTGTACTTTTGTTAGGGAATTGTATTACCTACTTACATTCTTCGTCAATTTTTCATTAAATTACATTTAATGCGGACGCCAGACTTCACGCACACAAAATATATTCGCAAACTTTGCTCACATATCTGGCACTGGCTTTACACATCACATTTATCGTAGCGTTTTTAAAGTTTGTATTGTACACGTAGTCTACGTGTCACTGACTACACACCATATAGACTTTTCGTACGTCAATGGTATGCACAAACATTTTTGGTAATATAATCATTTATAATCATTAATAAATTAACATCAAAAGAACGAATGATCATTGAAAATATTTTGGATTTTTCAAAATATTGAAGACTAAAAAGTAACATTCAATGGTACTGAGAACCACAGAGAACCACATAGAGCCATAGAGAATGCTACTCCCGCCATATATCCACCATTAAGAAGACATGGGAAAATATTTTTATCTTATCCCTGGGGCAAAAATGACGACACCCCCGTGCTAGGCCTGCTGAAGACGAATCGATTGACACCTCGCTTGTCAAAATCAAACCAATAGGGGCGACGCTATGGTGGAACATCCACATACTCACATACATCGATACATACATAAATAAGATTGTTAAACTCATTACCCTTCCCTTGCTTTGCTGTAGTTGGGTAAAACTAGGCACATAGTACATTCATGAGTTTTATGACAGAAGCTCCAATTTTCCCTACATGGCATTGAGTAAAATAATATACGTCTACCTGGCTGGCTCAAAAAATGGTAATAAATACAAAGGCGTACTTATGCCTAATATCTTCACGACCGATAGAAAAATAGAGATTAGAATGCATCGTTTTGCTGATGTGTAAAGAAAAAATACTGTTGCTTGACGAGAGAAAATGAATAAGTAAACATTCAACATTTATAAAGTACAAGCTTTTTCAGTGTACATAGTCTAGAAGTTCCTTACCTTAGCGGCGGGTTTATTACACGCTCTTACATCCACCAAAGCACTGTTTTTTGCGGGACTCTTTTCGGATAGGTTTATGATGTCCAAACAATTAGCCTCCCTTAAACTCTCATCTTTTACTGGAGGCATATCCTTTAATAATTCAGAAGCAGTTCTCACTTTTCCAATTTATTACAACTTTAGCGAAAAAAATAAAAGACCGGAAAACACAACGATTCAAGAGAAAATCGAAACGAATATTGAATTGAATCACAGATTATAGATATCTGAATTGTGAATTGAATCACAGCACAGACTACGACATTAGAGACTACCTACCAGTGTTGCCAGAGCCAAATCACGAATTGCCGTGTTCTATGTCCGAAATTGCCGTTTGTATGGGATATAGAGACCTCTCGATTGCCGTAGCATAAAAATAAAATTGGTCAAGTGCATGTAGAACTCCCACCCTGAGGGTTCCATACAAACCAGAATGTACCCCAGGTTTTAGTGATGACATACGTGGTGACCATAAACCTTAGTAGATAAAGATATTAATCTAAACTTGTTGCCTTTACCCAATCTGAGAAACGGACGGACACATAGACGAATAAATAAGTGATCCTATATGAGTTCCGTATTTTTTCCTTTTGATTTATCGTCGCCCGAGTGCTTTTTTGTTCTAACTACTAATTTTTACGAAAATTACTTTTAAATGTAGTATTGTTAAGACTCAAATTTCAGTTCTGTTGGTAAAGAAAAATTTAAAAATTTAAAACTTTTTTTCTAAAACAACAAAAAAATAAATTTAATTATTTTATTAGTGACACGACACCGTAATCAAAATTTTGTGCTTATTTGTACTATGTTCAGTGTTTGTTGTAAATCCTACATCGTAAAAGACGTTGAGTGCTTGAGTGTTCTAAGTCTACTCAATCGACCAATCACAGCCCGCGACGTCATGTCTGCCATTTTATTTGATTTGTCACTGTGACTCGAAACATCACAAAATACACCTCGTTGCTGCCTAAAAAGTTCTAAAATCATTTAAATTGTTGTGTTTTGATGCTTAAATTGTTTTAGACATGTGTCAAATTTTGTCTAGAACATACTGTAAAAGTGTATAAAAAACTGTATAAGCAGACGCAGTTACAAGCTAAGCAGTAAGTTATTTTTAATGGTGTTGTTTTTTAATGACTGACCAACCTCTAAGCTAATAATATAAGTAGTTTAATGTGTCATCCTAGACGCAGGATAGGACTTAATCCCGGTTTGTCAAGATTAGAATATTTCTTATTTTTTTAATTCGGACGGTGTTACTGTAATACAATTCTGGCTCCCTTATTCTGAGACCAAATTAGAGCACAGTCAAGCCCGTTATTTTTATAATTAGATTTTGCGTTAAGAAAATCAATAGATATTTACCTACTTATTACTTCAATTTTATTACATTCGAGTAATTATATTAGTTTTTAAGAGTATAATCATAAAAAGTACTAGAAAGTGTAGTGAACTTTGACTATTTACACGTCTAAGGCAATTTTTTTTTGTTTTAAACTTTTAACAACCCCAGGAAAGAATTAAAATTACAAGTTATTTGGTATGTACACACAACGGCAGTGTTGGTTACCCATTTGCAATATACTCGTAAGCTGATACACAAAGCCATTGATATTATTAATACAACGAGGTCTGTTTTTATTCTGGATGGGTAGTCTGGCCAGGAATTTCTTAGCCAACCCAATCGCGATATATTTTTTAGCGTAGGTACTAAATTTGGTATAAAATACTTTTCATCAATTAAATGGATGGGTTACGTTCGTTCTAATTCGGATCCTCTACTATGCCGTATTCTTCATAAAAAATACTTAAACGATTAGTTAACCTAATTTAGTTAAAAAATGTTTTTTTTTCTCTTTCAAACTCAAATAATAATTCAAACGAAAATTGACACAATACTTTTAAATTAAAATAGGGTTATATAATGTAACACCCCTATATATACATCTCGAACATAGAACAAATAAGCATGCCAAAATGAAACAGTCACTTTGGCCTATCTCTAATGAGGTTAAAGTCCACATTCGTAATTATATTTATGCGTCTTTGTTCTATCTGCTTATAAAAACCTGTGAAAGAAGGTATAATTGGACGATGTTAAGCAGAAAGGTGTCAGTCCACGTGGCGACCATCATGAGAAAATGGGTCGCGAACTTTTGAAAAGTATTTGCTTACGTTTCTTGAAAACAAATTAAGGTAAATATATGAAATAAATAGTGTAGCTACATATTTTGTTAAAGTTTATGCTTGTGCACAAATTATACAACAATATCACATGGTTTGGCAGATATGGCTATAAATATGATTGATTCCTTTTTACTTAATATTTTTATCAATCGAAGCAAATGACAAAAGAGTATTAAGCCACTGTAACACCATTTTGCAAAATAGAATTTAACAGATTCTTTCTTTGTTATATGATTTTAAAATAAATGCGAGATATACTCTGTTCTTAATATTTATTTATGATACAGAAATATAATAAAACATATAAATCAACTAACCTGGTGTCTATCTCTTGGTCAAGTTTATTTATTTCTAAGTATCACTCTAAAATCTATAAGAATAGTCAACTTACTAACGTTAATTTTATTATTCTCAAAGTTGTTTTTATCTACTTGCAAAGTTTGTCCCAGATAAACATACTCCTGAACAACCTCGAGAGCAGTTCCGTTAACAGCAATTGGTTTCGGAATAACATGTTCGTTGAACATAACCTTTGTTTTGTCCAAGTTCATCCAGATACCAATGCTCTGAGAAGAATCAGCTAGGCTGTCCAACATCTGTTGCAAGTCTTGCAACGTTTCTGGTACAATGACGATGTCATCTGCGAATCTCAAGTGTGAGATGTACTCACCGTTAATATTAACGCCACATCCTTTCCAGTATAGAGTCTTAAACATATCCTCCAATGCATTTGATAACAATTTCGGAGAAATAACGTCTCTTTGTCTCACATCTCGATGCAGCGGGATATGCTTAGTCTGCTGGTTTTGTAATTGAACGGTCATTGTTGCGGCGTTATACATACATCTCAACACTTGAATATACCGCCAGTCGACTTGGCATCATTGCAAGGACTCCAAAACAGATCAAGTTTCGATAGAGTAGAAGTCTTTCTCATAGTCTACAAACGCCAGGCACAGGGGCTGATTATACTCTTCTGTCTTTTGTATAATCTGCCGCACTGTATGGATGTTCTCTATGGTGCCATATCCTCTCCGAAATCCGGCCTGCTCTGTTGGCTAGAATTCGTCAAATCTCCGCGCAAGACGATTCGTGATGACTCTCGAAAACAGCTTGGAAACATGGCTCAGGAGGGAAATGGGCCGATAGTTTTTCAAAAGGGTCTTGTCACACTTTTTGAAAAATAGGACGACCACACTCTTGTTCCATGCCTTTGGTGTTCACCCAGACAAGATAACAGAATTAAACATACGCTAAAGCTCTTTAAGCGTGAGAGTACCTCCTGCCTTTAGGAGCTCCGTAGTAATTCCGTCCTCACCCGGGGCTTTTCCATTTTTGAGCTGTTTCAGAGCCATCTCAATTTCGTCAAGGCTGACTTCTGGCAGCTCTTTGGTATAGTGGCGGGTCAGAGTGGCCCTGGAATCCTCGATATCGGGTTTGGGTTGCAACGCGTGTGACATGTGCAGTCGGCCATAGAAATCTTCAACTTCCAGGAGAATCTCCGGCTTAGAAACAACAACTTTCCCGCTTGATGTGGTCAACTTCTTCAGATGGCTTCGACCAAGCTGTTGTGCGAAGACTTTTGACCCTCAATTTCGCTCTATCACTTCTTCTAGAGCGCTTGTATTGGAGCGGAGGTCTCGCCTTACCAGCTTGGTTATTTTTTTATTTAAAACCCAAAAAAACTCATTTAATTAAATTTGGTATAGAATATATTTTTAAAGCTTGATTGGCTGATATCATTAGGGTAGGTTTATTTGTATATGTTGTATACAGTTATTAAATTTAAATTAGGTGCAAGTAATTTAGCAGATGTATTGTCTCGGCAATAGTGTGATCTATATTTAAGTAGTTTTTTGATAAACTCTACTAATTCTTTTACTTTTAGAAGTGGTAACTTCTGTAGTTAGTTTGTCAGTTAAAGGTTGTTCATTTCTTTTTTAGCTAAGCTATATCTAAAGGTTTCTGGCATATAGAAAATGTATTCAAAAATGCCTTCTTACATACAGGAGTGTTGTGCAGGGTAAATTCTCTAGTATAGGATCTTTTATCTACTCCAGGATAAGACGTCTTTTTTGGAACCTCTTTGCAACCTGACCCTGAAGACCAATAATTTTCAAATAATATCTTTCGTCGAACTTCAGAAACATTTTATTTCCATTTTTTAATGCAGTTGCCGTTAAATTTTGTTCCTAAAGACGTCTTCTTTTGTAACTGTAGTACCTTTTTTTGTTGCTGAATTTTTGTCCTTTATTTAATTTCTTATTTTTTTCGATCTATTTTGTGTCTAGTGTCTTTCTTTTTCGTCCCTTTTTTTGTCCCTTTTTTGGTCTTCCTTTGTTGACACTTTGATTTCCAGATTCATTCAATGTAGCACTAGAAGATATCTCTGGTATGGATTCGTTGTCAATCATAATCGATAAAATACTCCTAGGGCAGTTTTCATTTATTAGATGGTTTGCAGGTGATTCAGCTGGATATACAGTTTCAGATATTTCAATAGTTCCTCCACATTGAATTTCAGACTGGATACGAGAAACTTCTAAAGATACACCAGGAAAAATGTGACTATATCGGGATTTATCAAACTGCAATATACACTCTATTATATTTTCAGATATCTTCAAATGGGGACATAATACTACATATGTTCATGTTTTCCATTAGATCTGTAATCTGGTTATGCCTAGGATTGCTGTTTAAAATTGGTAACAGGTATACTTAATGCAAAGCGGCGAATTCCCAAATGTGCTATTCCACAAAAGTCAAACTATTATCGTTCACTAAATACGTGATATTCGTTTTGTTAGAAAGGTTTCAAAGAATGTTAAAACTATTCTGCTAATTTACTATTGTTTTTCGTAATTCGTAAAAGGTAATTAATTGTTAGATGGCACCTTTTTGCTAAATTTAATTAAGGCAACATTTTAGTTTTGTAAAAAGGAATCAAAGTATTTAATACCTTCCTGCAAAAATAATACGCTACAATTCCATATTAGGCATAAGTATTTTTTTAAATAGCACTTAATCCATACGTTTTCCGTAACAGTTTTCTTTCTTATTCAGTACAGAATAGTGCTTAGAATACTATACAATCAATAACTCAAAATCAGTTTTTTTGTGGATTGAAACCATTTTGCTTAACATCGTCAATTAATCACTATGTTTATGAAAATGATACCTATAAATTCATAGGTAACTCGTGTATTGAGAAAGAACTTCAAATCTGGTATTCCAGCAAAGCTTTTTACAAAAATTAGAGCAAAAAACTCTTCTACTGTAAAATGTAACCAATGGTAGATAGGACAAATAAGAAATGAGGTGACGTTATGAAGGCCTAATAAATGAGAAAAAATATAAGTAAATAAATAAAATAGCAAAATAGTGTTACCAGTTTTTGACTGGAGCAATTTTAACTTGGTAATTTCATCCCTTATGAAAATTGTCGTTGATTCTGCTATAGCAATGGAGATGATGCGGCCATAGATTTTTATTAATATTTACTTAATGAGCAGTTTTACATTAGGCATTGTCAGTTTAGTTCTTTCATCGTCAAGAGATGGCGCACGCGTAACTTTTGGTATTTACTCAACTGAACGTAATAATCGAAAGCAAGTTAAAACAGCGTTTTACCGTAAAAATACACAAACCACGAGCGAATCAAATGAACGACAAGTTTTTTGTGTAGTGAAATTTGTTATTTGTTTATTTTTATTATAAAATTGGCAGTTTTGATATATTCAGATTTTATTTACCCCTTTATTAAAGCACATAGATTAAATCTAAATAAAATGGTCCATTTCTTTGTATCATTAGCTGTGTATTTATAAAATATAATAACAAGAAGGTAGAAAATACTACCAATAAATACTATAAGTAATGAATTTGTTACAAAACTGACTCACAAATTGCCATAAACAAGGGAACGCAGAATGTGATACCCGCCAGTAAGTGTAATTTAAAATCTTTGGTTATACCCAAGGAAGTTCTATGTACTTATATAAATTTCTTGATCATACCAAACTACAGTACTGTTACCAAAACTGTCGCCAACGCCATCTAGTGAGAGATAAATAATGCTAAAATGACACTTGGAAAACCGCTCATTGTAGTAGAATATGGCAATGGGGGATTTACAGACAGACAATTTAACAAAAGTTTACAAAATGACCCAATAAATGGCGTTAGCAAATAATGAAATGATAAAAAGTGAGTAGCCAACTGCCATTAAGTCAAGTCAGTCACTGTCACTATCCTCTTTGACTGACACAGAATACTATCGGTACGAATTGTAGTATATTTACCTCTTGTAAGAGGTAAATATACTACAAATACTGTACTATCTACGTGTAAAATCTCTATGTGTCAGTTGTCTGTATTTTGATTAAGATTGTTATTCTTCCTAGTAAGATTTTTAAGTTGAATAAAACTAAATATTCCTTGGTTTTGAATATTCTGATTACAATTTCTTCAACTTAAATGTTATAAAATAAATTCCAAAAAAATATGATATATCGGAAGGTCTACAGCTACTAACAATATATTTACGATCTGACCAATTCGATGTCACTGCCAGTACTACATCTGCGAGCTTACAATGGAGTCATTGGCTGCATACCAAAGAGAATATAATCACTACGTTTACTGCATACATTCACAAATTTTCTTGGTGAAGAACAGACTTCGGATTCAATTAAATTGAAATTATTGATAAACTCAAACTAATGTCAGCTCGCGGCAAGTTGATAGCAAATTATTTGTGACGCTTATTTCGTAATTGTATGTATTTCTCAGTGTAACAGATAATTCATACTAGCTGTAATAAGCGGAGTTTTGGTTTATTAAATTGAACAAACCAACCTGAGCAGAAAAATGAAGCCATAACCTTTCATCGGTAAGTGAGCATGTTTTCTTAAGTTTGTTGAAGTATTTTTTGCAGTTTATTTTCTCGTATTACCCGACTAGAAAAGATAGTCCTAGCTTACCATGTAAATGCCATATTTTGATGTGTCTCCATAAATTATTTGGGTTTCCATCGAGTTATGGATACCAATGCTCAAGAAGTTTAGTTTACCCATAAATAAATGTTTCTCTGTAGATGGATGGTAAATGAGCAATGCTCGGTCAAGTTATTCCAAGGTTTTTGTTGCCAGCTTTCCAAATAAAACTGGCATACGAATATTTACTCACTGGACGAAAACATTGGCAACCATGATACGCTCAAAACATTTTGAATCCCTTCGCTTTCGCAAGACAACGCATACGAACTATAAACATATATACGCAGCTGATCCATAACAAATGCCATTCGCTTTTATTGAAATGATGGAACAGCTTAATTTTTTTGCGATTTCTGGGATTGATCTCATAGCAAAAGTTGTTCCAAATCGTTCACAATGATGACTCGATGATAATGATATCCTCGAATATGTCCTCGTCTATCTGTGAATTTATCTGTAAATTCACATAGCGCACTAAACGCACTATCTGTGAATTCACGTAGGATCAATTCACAATTATATTTGTGCTAACATATATGGTCCTCATATATTGTTCGTTGTGATGTTTACAGGTAGTAAACATCACTACGAACAACTTTTTCATATGCAATTTGTTAAAAATAATTTACCTAATTTCATAATAAATATTATTAAATTTTATATATATATATATATATATATATTAATTAAAAATAGTTTTTGATAGTAATTATGCTTGTCTTACTTTAAATTTTGTTAGTATAGGAGTACATGGCCATAACAATAGGGCTAATATGTCAACTAGATATAGTTCTAATGATAATCGTAATGGGTCTTCACGATACAGGCTTGCCTAGTGTGAAGACCATAGAAATATGTTACATTTAACTCGTCCAGTGTTTAGCGTAATTTGTAATTGCTGAATTCTACATTTTAAGATTTGTTTATGTTCTGCTAACACCACCACCACATGTTCCGATAATAAACGTTTTTTCATATTTTATTTTCATTTTCATCATTTTTTTAGTAGTTGCAACAGCTCTTTAAAGATATTTAAAGTTTACATGTCATACTTTGTTTTGTGGCGTGCAATGACATTAGCAATAATTAGTATTTTTTTGTCATTCTTTCATTGTGGAATGATATAGTATGTATTTGTTACCTGTTCTTATTATTATATAATGTTTTTTTTTTGTTTACGTTATACTGTCCGTTTATCCGTACCGTGACGTTGCCAAATGGTCACAGCGGAAAACCAGTGCTGGTCGTTTTACGACCAGCAATATGCTGAGTGGGGGCCTTTTTGCAAATAGTTACATTTAGACGTACTTTAGTGTTAAGGTATTTTTTATTCTTATTTATGTTTATGTTTTAATTGTTATTTTTTTGCAAATAAATTGATTTTCTTCTTCTTCTTCAACGATTTGACGTAAACTAATAATGTCCATAAAGTGCAGTATTTATTTGTTATGAAATGACATTTAATAAATACGGTGATTAATGGACGGTCGTCAGTGTTCGGGAATCGTCGTAAACAGCCAATTGTCTGTTTTTAAAGGCCGATGTGCATTATTTATCGCCGGGTACTGTACATAACATTATCCACCAGGAAGTGGACTATCGCACAGTACATAATTATATAGTCCTTACAGACAGTAGTGTATCGAAGCATTGTTTTTGAGTTTGATGTCTACTGTCAGTCGGAGACTGATGGTCGTTACCCGTCTACAAAAAAGGAGTGTTATGATTTTATTAGAATACCCATGTATGCATGAATGAATGTATGTATGTATGTTCGTCTGTTTGTACATTGCCACAATTTACAGCCAACCTTTTAAATTTGTAGGAATCTTCTATTAGTAAAACCAGAGCTTTAAGCTACTTACAAAAAATTACTTACCAAAAAGGAGGCTATCGATTTCACGCGTATTTCTACACTCAAATTATACCGAGAAAAGGTTCGATTTTCTGTATGTTTGTATTTTTTATATCTTTATTTGTAATTGACAAACGAAAAAAATACAGAACCGATTTAAAAAAATATTTCGCGTATTAGAAAGAGGGATCGAAAGAGGAAAGGGGAATTGAAATATTTTTTATCAGCGAGGAAAAAATACAGAACCGAAGTAAAAAACTATTTCAAGTATTAGAAAGAGGGATTGAAAGAGGAAAGAGGGTTGGAAATCTTTTTTATCGGCGAGTAACATGGGTACTATTTTATTTTTCAAGAAAGTACAGATCCCTACGAAAATTGCAATATTGTAACCAAAGGAATCCATAAAAATATTTTACCATAAATAAAAAAGACTTCTAATTCAAATGTTCTTTTCTAAACAAATACTAAAATAATTACAATAGAACCAGAACACTATCACTTTAAGAAAAGTAAAAATGTAATACCGATTCAACAAAAATACAATTAGAAATAGAAAGAGTTATAATAGTTTATTACCCCCTTTTCTCAATTCCCCAAGTAAACTTTCAGGGGCCGTATTCAGCAAAAAATACCACTCGTCCACTTCCCATACTTCCTTCCCCTCACTTTCCCAAACCTTAATTTTTAACCCTCACATTTCCCCAAGTTCTTATTTTTTTCTAATTATGACCACACCGAAAGGTAACGATCGTGCAGCGATTTTGGTTGCTTAACACGGCCCCAGCAGCGTATGTACCACGTCCATGTTGGTTACAATCAGATTGTCAATATCAAGTGCACATAATGCATAGCGATAGAGTTGAAATTGCTATGAAGAAAGTGACAATCTGATTGAAACCAAGGTCTGTGGTTGGGGCCCAGTAGTGCTATTAAACTACCTATCTTGTTTCATTATGCAACAAGCCATATTTCATAGCAATTTCGACTCTATCGCACAACATTAGCATATGTGTAATAAATCTTAATACACATATTATGCAAGGGCGTCACCAAGGGGGGGCAGACCTTTTTACAATCTCTAGTGATATCGATATTGACAATCCGATTGAAGCTAAGTTATGTAATCGGGCTGCAGGTACTTGATGGTCAACCCACAAAAAAAAAGAAGGTCGACGCGACACATCTGGCCGCAAACTGGGGATTTATTGGGTACGTGCCGAGATCAGAGGTATCTGATTGTCAACCCACAAAAAAAAATAAGGTCTACGCGACACATCTGGCCGCGCCGACTTTGCGTAAACAAACAGTTTTTATGACCACTTCATTGAGCGCTTAGATAAACAAACTGGTGATTTAAGGAGCTAAATAGGTAAGGCACATATTTCAAGTGTTTATATTGTGGGTTTCGAAGCAAAATAATTATATAAACACGCTTAGATTTGAATGATTATTGAGGTCAATAATGTTCAAAATTCGAGTGGCAAAATTTACGTCGCTATCGAGTGGTCCGATGATCGATGAAAACAAAAAATGTGACTGTAGCGTTAGTAGTCCGTAGTTTGTTTATACGTTCTAGTGGCTCTAATTGCTTTTTTTTTTTAAAAAACTTTTAATCAATTTAAAGTTAAAAATAGCTTGTCATAAGCACATTTTTAATTTCTATGTAGGTATTAATAGCCTAACATTTTCGCGATTTTTTCGCATTTTTTCTATTATATTATTTTTTTAATTATTTCCTATGATTAGGCTTTGTTTCGTTTCGTAATCGAAAGAATATAATCCAAATTTTTCTGGCTCGCAGTGCTCGCACTTTTTATTACTTATTCCAGTGCATATATATTTTTTGGAATCGGAACTATATTTTAAATAAAACATTGAAAGAAATAACTCAAATTTCGCGCTCGCATCGGTCATTCGCGCCTTTTGTGCTTGTGCATACATTTAATGTTATGATTCTGTTTATCAATTAATTTCAGCTCAATAAATAGCTACAAAATTTCGCGCTCGCTTCGCTCGCGTTTGTTGCCAAGGGCCATGGGCTGGCAACGCCCTTGCACCTATGAAATTAGTGATAGTGCCATTGAAAATCGGATTGAAACCAAGTAGCTAATAGCACTACAGCAGTGCGATTCCATATCTTGGTTTCAATCAGATTGTCACTTTCTTCATAGCAATTTCGACTCTATCGCAACGCATTAATGAATTTTACGTATTGAAACCGATATGATCAATATTACGTAATAGCACTGCCGGTCTTGTGGTTTAACGTTAACACGGTAACTCTTTGCCAGTAAACCTATGGCAAGCGTCATCGCTTCAATGTTTTATAGATCAGTGGCCCAATTACAGAACTTGGCTTCAATCAGATTGTCACTTTTTTCATAGCAAAATCGACTCTATCGCAAAGTATTATTGAATTTCACGGCTTGAAACAGTCATGATCAACATTACGTAATCGCAGTGCGGGTCAGAAACTTTTATCATGCAACGCTATGACATGTTGCTGTATTTACTTATTTTTATGTTTAAGATGCTTAGGTAGTGTAATGTATTTTGTGTGTTGGTCCTATTTATTTTAGTATGTATTATTATTAGTATATATATATTTATTTATTTTATTTTATATATTGTAATTATGGTATTTATAAGTAATATTTTATCGTATTTATATTCTAAAAATATATTTTTTTCTGTTCAGTAAATGTATACGTAAATGCATATGCACACTATCGTTCATTAATTTTCATGTTCTTGCTTTCTAATCTCAGGTTGCCTGGAAAAGATCGCTGCTTAGTGAAAAGGCCGCCAATTGTACTATTTTAAAGTCATTGTTAATGTGGCATAATTTAAGTTTCTTTAGTGCAATAAAGAGTTATCTATGTATCTATCTATCTATCTATGGATTACATGGAGCGTAGATGGAGTATTTCATACTATATTTTTACATGCTTTATATTAGCTTCACTTGTATGTTTGTATGTTTGTAACCGACTCCTTTGGATGCTATTTTGACCCACTTTAAACGGTCAGATTTCATTCAAATTTTGCACATCTGTCAAAGACCGATGACAATGCAATAAAATAAACCAAACTAAAAAGTAGAAAATAAATAATAGTTTAAAAAAACTAAAAAACACGCTTTATATAGAAAACCAAACAATAAAATAGAAAATAAATTATAATAATTTTGAATTAAGAATAGTGTAAAATATTCTAATAAATATAAATGAATAATAGTGTAAATAAGAAAAAAATATTTTATTTAAAAAAAAGCGTGGGGTGCTTTTTAAGATATTGTTGAAATGATAATCCTTCTTCTCATATCTGTCAATGAAATATTTATAACTATTGACCCATGCAACCCACGATTTTTTTTGAAATATTCTTTTTTCTTATATACATTATTATTCATTTATATTTACTAGAATTTTTTACACTATTCTTAATTCAAAATTATTAAAATTTATTTTCAATTTTTTAGTTTGGTTTTCTATATAAAGCGTGTTTTTAGTTTTTTTTAAACTATTATTTATTATATTATTATTTATTGAAATATATTTTGCCATGCCTTGGTTAATAAAGTTTATAAAGATGAAAAGTTTTTCCAGCCCCATTCTTCTGGCGGTAAAAGTTTACGGGAGAGTTGATAAATTATAACTATATCAAACAACATATTCCGATAGATAAAACACCTCCGTATATTTTGCCTAATTTTCAGCTACAATGCTTGTAATTACACTGTAAATTGTTCTGTTTACCTTATTGAATAGTTTTCTTAATCTTAATATTCGTGCGCATCGTTAATTTATGTCCGAAACGTATATAAATGATAAGATAGCTGAAAGAAATCGGGCGCAAAATCACACGCTTCGGTACGAGAGTTACGATACTCGTGTGCTTTGCAAACCAGTCTTTGCCTTAATTTAATGCAGGCTGATAACCCGCTTTGAATCATTCCATGTCCATGTAGTGTTGTCGCCAGTTGGTGAGCACTGCCATCGCATTTTATTGGATAAATAAAATAGTACCACTTGATAACTCGGAACGACTACACGTACTTCGCTCTGCTCTTCAAAATGCCTAACAAAGTGTACAATTTCGGAGCCGGACCGGCAAAATTACCCGAAGAAGTAAGTTATCATTCGTTAATTTTTTATATTTAACTAATTAATTACTTCCTATTTAAATTTAAGTTAGTTAAAAACCTGTTTTAAGGTTAATTATTCTTACTCATTGCCAATTTGTAGGTGTACGAAGTATTGAAGAATGAATTTACGAATTTTGAAAATTCTGGTATAAGTTTATTGGAAACAAGCCACAGAACTGCTACTTACATGAATTTAAATAAGGAGGTCCAAAATGTCGTAAGAAGATTATTGTAAGTACTTTATAAAGTTATTGTAAAATGTTTTAATACCAACATAGATGCAGCTTTCTTTAGTTCTACGATAGTTTGTTCATATTCCATATACCTACTTATTTAATAAATTTTCAATAAAGAAATATAGGTAGGTACCTACCTATCTATGTAATACCTACTTAAATATTGTATGGCCTACTTAGTTCATATTCATATATTTGGATAGAAATTATTATTATAATAATAAAGTTTACAGAACATATTTTGTTACTAGTTATTTCATGTTATGTTATGTGATAGTTTTGCTGTTCATTGCACGGTGAAAATAACGAAGTATCTAGTGTAAATATTAACTCATCTACCTATGTTTTTCTCACCGTAAATACCTGCATCCACAGCAAAACTACAGTAGCGGCAGCAGCTGCTTGTTTTGCTTTTATTTTAAAATAATATACCTATGTATGTAAACAGAAATGTGAATGTTCTATGAAATCTTATGAGGAAGACATGGCATTTATTGTGGTAGGTTATTACCTACGTACATACATTATTTTGGTTAAGTGAAGAATGTCTATTAACAGAATGCACAATAGCATCACTTCCATCCGCATATTCGCCACGCTGGCGCCACAGATGTATCCAAGTTGTGACGCTGGCATTATTGCAATAAAATTTATAAAAACATTCATTTTAATCTAATTACTCGTATCATCTTCTTAGTTTGTGGTTTAATCAAAAAAACACATCAACGTGGTTTAACTCTGTAAATAAGTTTTGACAGTGTCAATCGGATTGACACATTCTACTTGAATGACGTTATCTATGAATATTATAAATGAAATAGCTATGTACCTATACACATTAAAAACAGAAAAAAATATGCCAAGCGTTTTTTAGGAATATACATATATAAACCTACGATCTTCCCTAGGCGGTAATGATCAATTAAATTCAATATCAATAGTTAGGATTATAAACGTAGTGATTATTTATGAGCTATTCTCTTTGATTACTACGTTAGGTCAGTTTTGGCACGTTTTGGTTTTGGAGAGGAGAGGCGGGACAACTTTAAATAAAATACATATACGAAAATAATTATACCTCATTTTAAATTGATTTTAGAGATGTACCAGCAAACTACAAAATTATCTTCCTCGCTGGCGGTGGCCTCGGCCAGTTTGCTGCAGTGCCCCTCAACTTGATATCCAGAACTGGAACAGCGGATTATGTCGTCACTGGTATGTTTAAAGCCGATTTATCAACCCAAATTGCAAATACTTAATGATGTGTTATGAAACTGTAAGTTTTATCTTTGAAATTCATTGTGTAACATTTTATTCTTTCTCAGGTGCCTGGTCAGCCAAAGCTGCTAAAGAAGCAAAGAAGTATGGAAAAGTCAACATGGTTATCCCTCCTACAGACAAGTATGTGGATATCCCCCGCCAGTCAGAATGGAAACTTGACCCCAACGCTTCATATGTCCATATCTGTACTAATGAAACCATTCATGGTAAATATTTATTATATAGAAATTTATTCCACCAGCTCCATTTCATAATAAGACAACTAGATGTAAAGCAAAGCGCCATGTGACTTCTTGCTGCACCGAGTGTTAGATTGGATCCAGAGCTTTAGCGAGGGGTCAACTTGAGTGCAGCAAAAAGGCACTTGAGCGAAGGTCATAATCAGCTTTTCTTTCAAATACAGCGAAACAAAAACAAACGCAAAATCATTTATTCAAAAAATTAATACTTACCTATATCAGAGCAAATCTGAAAAGTGTGAGTTGCACCAGGAACACTTGTTTGTTTGTTGGACTTGTAAACCTTTTCTGTAGCCTCCGCTAACTTTAATAAATTAAACAAATCATGGAAATAATTCAAAAAAACTATACTTAATTTTTGCACTGTTTTTATTAGGAGCATAAACAAGGTGCTTTCTGCTTCGGTTTTAGGTGAACAATTGTGATATTAATTTGTAATGGAAATAAATAACTATAAATCAACCTGTTCCCTAGGAATTCTTCACTGCCTCTCAATAGTTTCTTCACAAGTCTAATTCAAGTTTTTGTTTTCAGGAGTGGAATTCGACTTTATCCCGGACACAAAAGGAGTGCCCCTGGTAGCGGACATGTCTTCAAACTTTATGTCCAAGAAAGTAGATGTGTCTAAGGTAAGATAAAATAAATAATATTCTGTGGAATTATTTCTATAAGATGAAGAGCTCTCCCACTCAATCAGCCCCAAAGTTCTACTGCAAAATACACAAAACTTCTTCATTGATATCTCATAGGTTTACAAGAGAACTGTCTTTAGGGCTAAAGCTGCTCCCTTAGGCATGTTTATGTGTCAAAAGGCGTATGCGATATTCAACCTTTTTTTCCTTCTTTTTGCGTTTTGAAAGGGTTTAGTATTGCATGCACCTCTAAGGCCCACTTGCACAGTTGTCTTAGCCCCGGGCTAGTTTCTAGCCTGGGCTTAAAATTTAAACAAGTAGGATAGAGAGACATATGCAGACTGTAGCGCGAAACAGATAACAATAACTTTTAGTCTAACTAGATACTTTGTTTTGTTTTCGTGCATGAAGACCTTAAATGTATTAAATGCAATAAACAAGTCATATAATGATGTCTGTTGCAAATCTGTGGTTATTATATAAGCTATCAATTTGTCCATAACCTGAAATTAGTGAAGATGTTAGTAATTTAAATTGTATTTAAAATCAATAAGCATTGTAAGTTATGCATGCATGTATATGTTGGTGATTGATAAACGTACACAAACATATACTTGTAAAACGTGTTTAATCAAGTACCTATACAATCAATCAGAAATGGTTAAATCCTATCTAAAGCTAGATGAAAATAAAATTTTGAAAGTAGGTATTTCAATATTTTGGTTGCATTTCTGGCTGTGAAGTTTAGACGATTTTAACAAAATAAAAGAATTATATCTTACCCAACATTTGATCAAAATTCCTAAAGTTGTCTAAAAGTTAATCAATAAAATTGCTCGGTTTCTACTCATCGGATTGAGATACCAAGGACCCCAGTTTTTAAGTAAAACCCTAAGCTATCCGACAGTGAACCGCATCGCAATCGTTTTTATGTGTTGCGCGAACAAACATACAAACAAAAAGACACGATTAAAAAAATCTTATATTCTTGTTCAGTAGCTTTATTTTAAGTACCATAGTTTTTTTTAAATAATCTTTATTGTACAAACGTTTTTGTACATACTGCTTTATTATAATTATGGATTCTTTCAGTTTGGTGTCATATATGGAGGAGCTCAGAAGAACATTGGCACATCTGGCGTAGCTCTGGTTATCGTCAGAGAAGACCTGTTGAACCTGGCCCTGCCAATTTGCCCATCTCTTTTGGACTGGACTGCCAATAATAAAGCAGACTCTATTCTGAATACACCACCCATGTTTGCGTGAGTTCAAGATTTTATTTGTTATCAGTAAAATAGATACAATTCATAGATTACCACTTTATAAATAGCAAGGAGGTAATAATGTAGATTTTGGAGCACTTCAGAACATTTTTAAATTGCTCGGCTTCTAGAAATCTTTAGAAGCATTTCATATGTTGGCCATATGGCCTTTTTTTCTTTGTGTTACTAGCTGAAATTATGTATAATCAATCCTATCGCAGCTATGCCCGCGTGCAAACTTTTGGTGTTCCCAGTAGTTGATGATTAAACACATGTGATGCTGCTTACCTTTTCCTTATTTCCTATTGCTGGTTCTCACAACCCCGCAGAACAAGATGGAGTGAGCATATGGGCACCACCTCACTTGAAGACATCCAGGTTCTATTTGTTAGGATAAAGTACAATGTTAAGGTGTTCCATTCCTTGGATATTCACATAGTAAATGTAGAACGCAAAACGATTAGCACGAATCAGTGGAATGTCAACCATATTCGGATGCCGTGCTTCCGTGCGTCTTCTAGTCTGATGGTGGACGGGAGATAAAGGTATTGCAGGCAGATAGCTCAATCAGCCGTTCAATTAAAAGGCTAGCCCTGTTGCTGCCAACTAGCTTAATTAGCCCTTCAATTAACAGCCTAGCCTTTTTACTAAACAGCGCCGTTAAAAAATAGTTTGGTAGAATGGCACCTAAAAAGCTAGGTAAGTTAAGTTGAACATGAAAACTATTGAATATCATTCAGGCCGTTAATTGAACGGCAGCCGTTTAGTAAAAAGGCTAGGCTGTTAATTAAACGGCTGATTAAGCTATCTGCCTGCGATTCAGTCATTCCATTGCACACTCACCAATATGTAACGTATACAACTGTCAATGTTCAAGGCTGCCTACTCCTTTAATCAAGTATTCCAATGCTAATCATATCTTACAGAATCCACATAATGGGAAGAGTGCTTCAGTGGATCGAAAAGAAGGGAGGCCTCGATGCAATGGCAGACCTTGCTACCAAGAAGTCAGAGTTGATCTACAATATCATTGAACACTCCAAGGGCTTTTACTACGCGCCAGTTGCTAAGAACGTGAGAAGTAAAATGAACATTCCATTCAGAATTGGAAACCCTGGAAATGATGCACTTGAGAAGGAGTTCTTGAAAGGAGCTGAGGCCTTAGGACTTATTCAGTTGAAAGGACACAGGTATAGTATTGATACTTTCCTACTCATAAAGAAAATACCTCATCGTCATCAGCATCATTATTACCGAGCGATGGCAGCCTAGCGGTATACTAGTGCCACTTGGAATCCAATGATACAAGGTTCGGTCCTAGGCTCCGCAGCTCTGCTCCAATGATTTTACTAAGTTATGTGCGGTTTTCCATCGCCATGTTAAGTTGTCAGTCCCGGCTGTTATTGATTAATAGCAGTAATTAAGCCATGTCAGACGCCCTCGGACGGCCTGACAAATTGAAAATAGAGACCAGCACTACCTCACACGAACAAACAAACAAACCTACTGTATAGGACCTAGATTTTGAAACGCCCTGTTGGATTATGTGTGCCACGAGGCACTACCGATCTTCCATATTATATTACAGGCCAATCTTTATGTATGAAGTTAGAACTTAAAATACCTATTTAATACTATGTTAAAGATACCATAGACAAGTACAGTGTGGCACAATTTAAAAAAAAAGTTTAGAAAGGAAAACTACCACGAAGTAGGACTCAAGTCAACGACAATTGGAATTCTGTTTATCACCTTGACCAACTGAGCTATTTTTCGTACACAGTTGTTAACTTGCCTTTTCATATAAAACGCTTTTTATAGTCAACAGGTAATCCAATAAAATACTTCATCCACTCAATTTAGTCTTTTGGACAATTATTTTACAAATTAAATCGACTGAACGCGATATCGCACGTATTTACCGTTATGAACTTGATTTGCAGATAATGAAACGTAACTAGTATTATCTAAAAATATTTAATTGAAGTCATGTCCAATTACAACAAGATAAAACTCATTTATTATCGCAATGCTATCTTAGGTTGTTGACTTTTTATATGTTACTGCATTGTGGCTACTTCCAAATAATGAATACGATAAGTTGAAGGCCGGGATGCCGTCTATTGGGTCAATTAAGTGAGAAACTATACTTATAATAAAGCAGTTAATGGAGAAAAATATATAATATTCTTAAGGGTATCTGTCTGTGTGATCTCGCATGACGTAAAAACTACTGGACTGTTTGAAATGCGGTTTTAACTGTTGGGTAACTTATGTTTTGACTTAAAATCTGGTGCAAGTACGCAATCAGTAATTATTTCGTCTCCGCTAGTACTTATACTTACTACTACTTGTACTTTACTTACTTGTTGTTACTTGTACTTTATAAGTACTTTGGCTCTGGGTTAAGATATAGGATACCTTTGCTTTGACAAACGTCCACGTGGGTAAAGCCACGGGCGCACCTAGTTATATCTAAAGGCCGGTTATGATTTAGAAAGGTCTTAGGCTATATTTGGGCCCCAATATCTCAGAAACGCTACACTTTAGGAAAGTAGTGTATCTAAGATATTTTTGTTTGTATTGATGTCCTCTATCAGCGGCTGACGAGTGAATGGCTGGACGTAGGACGCCCTGTGGCCAGGCGGAGTGACGACCTGCGAAAAGTGTCTGGAAGAAAATGGATGAGGAGAGCTGAAGACTGAGCTCAGTGGCGTGTATTAGGTGAGGCCTACGTCCAGCAGTGGACAGATATAGGCTAATGATGATCAGTGGCTGTGCGTTTTTTTAAAGGTGGTCTTATAGGTAAAAATTAAGGACCCGTTTCGTATTCCCGAAACAGATAATGTTTTGAGTAGATATCTACTATGTAGTTTATTCCTTATGCTCATAGAAATAAAATCTGTTTTACAGAGACGTCGGCGGTATCCGAGCTTCCACCTACAATGCGGTCACCCTCGAAGAAGTGCAAGCGTTAGCTAAGTACATGACTGAATTCTGCGAGAAACATGCCAAGTAAACTATCTCTTAGTTTCTGTATTTAGTTGTGTAGCATTAGTTATAAGTTTTTTTTATACTATATTCTTAGTTTTTTATTATGTTATAAATTGTATTCTAAAATATTGCGAATATTTTTGTAGTTTGTATTATTGTGCGGATATCTAAGAGATCGGCTGTGCTACCTTTTACAAATAAATTTTGTTTTACATATTTTTTTGTGTGATTTAACTGGGCTTCCTGTGTGGAGTATTGGATGAGTATTTTGTGTTAGCTTTCCCGCCGGTGACTTTGTCCGCGCGGACTACTGTTTATCGCGAAAAAAAGCATCCCATGTTCTTCTAGGATATTAAAAACCAATGCAAAAGTAGGTATTACCAACGCTCTTGATGTTTATTGACAGACTTGTTAATTTCGTTTCCATGGAAACCGTTCCTTACAGCGACTAATCAACATTTCCCAGTTTTACCGCGTTAACTTACTCTTTTCCGGGATAAAAAGTATCTCCATTCCAAATTTCATCAAAATCCGTCCAGCCGTTATCGCATGAAAGCTCCCCAAACAAACAAGGTTAATTCCCTTTTATTCACTTTTATTTTTTAATATGGATTTGATACGGTAAATCTCCTGTGTGGTCCCATACAAATTTCATCAAAACTAGTCCAGTAGATGTATTAGAGAACCATTTGAAGTACTTAGTTTCTTTTACTCAAATTATTATTTAACAGATGATGTGTTTTTCTGTAAAGTAAAGTAAAGTAGGCTAAGATTTTTTTCGATAGTCCATATGATTAGGTAAGATAGTTTAAAACTAGTTACTACTTTTAAACTAGTTTATAAACAATAGATTGAAAGTTTTACATATTCCTGTATGAAGATAACTGTAGCTTTTAAACCAATTTAATTATCCGAGTAATTTGTTAAGTCCTCATTGAGATTCTGCAGCACATTTTCATACTTAATAGAGGCTATGATTGATGTACCCTACCTAAGTATAGTAGTATAACTGATTTACCCATTTTCTTTCCTTCATAGAACTAAAAGAAAAAAAAACTACCAAACTACTAAGTTGTCTTCCGGAAAGCAACTGCATATGGTTGATATTCTACCGATTCGTACTGTTTCTACATTTAATTATGCGAACAGCCAAGGAATGGAACACGTTACTAGTGTGTCTTTACTTGAAAACAAATACAACCTGGATGTCTTCAAATCTAGAGTGAACTGGTAGGTAATTATGTATTATCTAGATGAGCATGCTTCACCTATGGCTATATTCACTTACATACAGGTCAAATCTAGAGTAAACTGGTAGGTAATTATGTATTATCTAGGTGACCATGCTTCACCTACGGCTATATTCACTTACATACAGGTCAAATCTAGAGTGAACTGGTAGGTAATTATGTATTATCTAGATGAGCATGCTTCACCTATGTCTATATTCACTTACATACAGGTCAAATCTAGAGTGAACTGGTAGGTAATTATGTATTATCAAGGTGAGCATGCTTCACCTACGGCTATATTCACTTACATACAGGTCAAATCTAGAGTGAACTGGTAGGTAATTATGTATTATCTAGGTGACCATGCTTCACCTACGGCTATATGGGTGCTGGTGAACACGGGCATAGAGAAAATTGTGTATGCTTGTGTGTACCGCTCACACAGCGGAGATCGGGGGACGACTTTATTGGTAGACTATCTAGGTGAGGCGGCAAGTGTGGCCCAACAGCGTTACCCGTCTGCTCAATTGGTGTTTTTGGGGGATTTTAACGCCCACCACAAGGAGTGGCTTGTCCCATACCAAAAAACCGACCATGCTGGTAGAGAGACGCGGAAGCTTGCTCTGGCGTTAGATCTCTCTCAGCTTGTGCAGAAGCCAACACGGGTACCTGACCGTGACGGTGACACTGCCAACTGTCTCGACCTGTTGATGACGACTGAACCAGACTGATACTCCTTATCAGTATCCCCACCTCTTGGTAGCTCTGATCACTGCCTGGTTAAGACCGTCTCAGTGTATTCCCCACCTGATCCTAGCCTTAAGGGAAATAGGCGCGTGTGGAGATACAACTCAGTAGATTGGGACGAGATGCGGCAATTCCTTGCATCGTACTCTTGGCGGCAAACATGTTTCATCTCCCAGGACCCGTCGACTTGCGCGTCTGCTGTTACAGAGGTAATATGTCAGGCAATGGAATATTTCATTCCATTCAGTGACAAGACTCTTTCCAGCAAAGCTCAGCCTTGGTTTGGATCCAGCTGTGGTCATGCTGTGGCTCTAAAGCGTGCGGCATATCTAGACTGGGCTGATGCTCGAAAGCGCAAGTCTTCTGATATTCGGGCTAAGAAGAGAAAATTTAACTTTACCGCTAAGACCTGCAAGAAGATACTTAGGAAGGCCCATTTTGATCACGTAAGTCGAATTGGGGCCAAACTGGCTTCATACCCCGTGGGTAGCAAAGCTTTTTGGTCCCTGGCCAAGTCGGTCGAAGTAAACTTCTGCCGCCCCTCACTGCCACCATTGCTGAAACCTGATGGATCACTAGCTCACACTGCTGGAGACAAAGCGAATTTATTTGCGTCTCTTTTTGCAGAAGCCTCGCATCTAGATGTTTCTGGCAAGACACCTTCCTGCCTTCCTCATTGCGGGGTTTTTATGCCCGAAATTAGCATTCGCCAGAAGGAGGTTCTCAGAACGCTTCGAGCTCTAGATGTTTTGTTTGTTTGTTTGTCGTATGAGGTAGTGCTGGCCTCTGATGTCAGAGTTTGTCAGGCCGCCCGAGGGCCTCTGACATGGCTTAACGACTGCTATTAACCAATAACAGCTGGGACCGACAGCTTAACGTGCCCTCCGAAGCACGTTAGATGTGAACAAGGCCAGTGGTCCTGATGGTAATCCAGCGATTGTGTTGAAAAACTGTGCGCCCGAATTGTCTCCGATCTTAACGCGTTTGTACCGCCTCTCTCTTCACTCATGTAAAGTTCCGAAGAGCTGGAAGCTTGCCAATGTACAACCAGTACCAAAAAAGGGTAGTCGTGCTGATCCGGCCAATTATCGTCCCATCTCGATTACCTCCTTACTCTGTAAGTGTATGGAGCGTGTCATAAACATTAGGCTCTTGGCTTACCTTGAAGACAATGATCTTCTCAGTGACCGGCAATACGGATTTCGCCGAAACCGGTCTACTGGGGATCTTCTCGCGTATGCCACTCACGTACTGAGCGAAGCCATAGAGATACATGGTGAGGCGCTTGCCGTCTCCCTTGACATATGGAAGGCATTTGATCGGGTCTGGCACGATGGCCTTTTAAACAAGCTTCCCTCATATGGTTTACCTGTGGACTTATGCAATTGGATAGTTGATTTCTTGAGGGAACGATCTATTCGAGTAGTCTTAGAGACGTGCTGCTCGTCTGATCAAATGGCTATCAATGCCGGTGTACCTCAGGGATCGGTTCTCTCGGCTACACTGTTTTTATTGCACATTAATGACCTTCTGAAGCCCGGTAAGCTGATATGATGAGCTGGGTATGCTGATGACAGTACTGTAGTTGAGAGATACACTTCCAATGCTCAAGCCAGCTGTGACGCTGTCCAGTTTCAGAGAGAGGCTATGGTAGACCGTTTAAATTTAGCCTTAGAAGCCGTGTCTGATTGGGGCGATGCTAACCTGGTTAAGTTTAATGCTACTAAAACGCAGGCGTGTTTGTTTTCTGCTAAAAAGAGTCCTCTAAACCAATCTCCGTCTTTCCAAAGTGTAACAATACCAATAGGCGACCATTTGGAGTTTTTGGGTGTCGAACTCACATCAAACCTGAATTTTGGGAATCCAAAGTCAAGGTAGCTGGAAAAAACTTGGTATTTTGTCTAAGGTTAGGCGGTACTTCACACCGGGACAGCTTTTGAATCTTTATCAAGCACAGATCCGATCTTGTATGGAGTACTGCTGCCACCTCTAGGACGGTTCTACCAAGTATCAGCTCGAGTCTTTGGATTCAATTGAGAGACGTGCTATCAGGCTCATTGGGGATGACACTCTGGTAAAGAGTAAGCTTCAAAGTCTGGCGCATCGACGTGAGGTAGCAAGCCTGGCGGTATTCTACAGATTGCACTATGGGGAGTGTGCACAAGAACTGCACAACCTGATTCCCCCATCACCTTTCCATCACCGTACGACTAGAAGATTAGAAAAGCGCCACCCTTTCATGGTTGAAATACCTCGCACAAGAACGAAGCGTTACGCTTCTTCATTTATTATACGAACTGCAAAGGAGTGGAATGCCCTGCCCTCGTCAGTATTTCCGGTAAATTATAACCCCGGTGTGTTCAAGAGTGAATAAGTATCTACTAGGCAAGCGTTCTACACCTTCGACCACATCATCGCTTTCCATCAGGTGAGATCGTGGTCAAACGATTGCCTAGTCCGTAATAAAAAAAAAAAATAAAAAAAAAAAACGCTTACGTACAGGTCAAATCTAGAGTGAACTGGTAGTTAATTATGTATTTTCTAGATGAGCATGCTTCGCCTACGGCTATATTCACTTACATACAGGTCAAATCTAGAGTGAACTGGTAGTTAATTATGTATTATCTAGGTGAGCATGCTTCACCTACGGCTATATTCACTTACATAAAGGTCAAATCTAGAGTGAACTATTAGGTAATTAGGTATCTTCTAGGTAAGCTTGCTTCACCTACGGCTATATTCACTTACATACAGGTCAAATCTAGAGTGAACTGGTAGGTAATTATGTATTATCTAGGTGAGCATGCTTCACCTATAGCTGTATTCACTTACATAGAGGTCAAATCTAGAGTGAACTATTAGGTAATTAGGTATCTTCTAGGTAAACTTGCTTCACCTATTCACTTACATACAGGTAAAAATGCTTACCTAGCGTACAAAAATATAAGTCACAAAACTTTGGCATGATTATAAATTACTAGCTTTTGCCTGCGGCTTTGTCCGCACGGGCTACAGATTATTGCGATTAAAACTTCCCATTTCCTTCGCCAGGGTTCAAACTATCACCATACTAAACTTCATCAGGATCGGTTCAGCTGTTTAGTCGTGAAAAGGTAACAGACAGAGTTACTTTCGCGTTTATAATATTAGCACAGAATAATGGCCTTGTTATTGTAATCCAAGTCGTGACTGTTGAATCATCTAATATCATCGTTCATGAAATGAAGGCGTGGTCCCTACAAGTCAAATGTCAGTGTGTTATCAACCTATCGTAACCTAGCTGCTGTATACGCAATACAAACAATTACTGTACACAACACAAACAAATTAAATAAATAATGTTTTCTTTTGTAACAAAAACACACAATTGCAATTTATTGATATTTAGTTTCGCCCCGCAGCTTCGCCCGCGTGCAATCTTTGCCAAAAACGTTAAAAAACAAGATCTGAAGATTCCGTCCTTAAAGGTAGAATTTTTAAAAACCCTTATTGCAGTTTTAGGATAATCAAGGAACCTGTACGTTGTCTGTCGGTAGGTATGTCACGGTACTTTTATAGGTATGGAAGATAACTAAGAAACTGATAAACATGAAACGGTTGAATAACAAGCGTAGGTACTTGTTTGTCGAACAACAAAAGTATATTTTTATCGTTGTTTTTTTGTTAATATAATTATCTAGGTATCTTCGTATCTGCTCCTATCTATATCTTTAATAAAGGACAAGAAGAACAACAACTTATTTCTAATTCGAGGTCGTCTTGTCACTAAGGACGTTTGAAGTAAAGATTATCTAATATTAAAATGAACGTTTCAATGTGTGAGAGGAGATACTTATTGCAACAGTTTAGTTGTGTGCGTGCGGCGATTTACTGTAAACTTGGACTCGTCCGCGTACTTAGAGGTCAACTAATCGGATTAGCCCATGTACTGGCATTGTATAGCACTTTGGAGGGGCGTTCAATTCTACACAATCTCTACCTATCTATAGGTACACATAGTTGCATGCCATGAGCCTTAGAGAAAATATTTGCTACACGTGTTACTAACAAATACATATAGCAAATAGCAACTGAACCCAGAATATGTACACAGAATATTCTGTGTACATATTCTGGGTACATGACATGGTACGTTTACATGGTACATGTAAGTCACTAATGTTGTTGTTGGCCCTTCAAATGTACTACCTAATAGCACAAAATAGCTAATTAGCACCAGTGCCAACAGTAGAATAGTAGGTAGTGTGTTGTGTGTGTGTAGGTCTCGCTTGCTTGTCTGTATGAGGTAATGCTGGCCTTTGGTGTCAGAGTTTGTCAGGCCGCCCCCGGGGGCCTCTGTAATGCCCAACTACTATAAGTCAATAACAGCACGGACCGACAGTTTAACGTGACCTCCAAAGCAAGAAACGATGGAAAACCGCACATAACTCAAATTGGTGTGGAGCCGAGGACCGAACCCGACCGATCTTTGGATTCTAACACGCACTAATAAACCGCTCGGCTACCATTCTTAGTGTGTGACGTTAGTAGGTAATTCGTAATTTGTGACAAGACACAAAATCAGCTAGGAATGTTAATGTGCATGTATGACCTACTTTCCTTTACTTTGTATCGACAGAAACAGACATAGACAGAGAACATAATAACAAGCTATAGGCACGTCATCAAGGTTAAACGTAATTACGTGCACGGTTTCAATTGTTTATGAGCTTACTACTCTTGTACTATTATTTATTCTGTGTGTATAGGTACCTATGTGTTTAATGTTTATCAAACTTGGGCTATCGAGTTTTTTGTTTGTGAATCTAGTTAAATCCGGTATACTTGGCTTTTTGCTCTCCTCGTTCAGGCTCACATTGTCTAGTGTCCTAGAATGTCTAGTATGCTAAAAAGTCCAGTGTCCTATTACGTCCAGTCCCACAATGTCCAGTGTCTTATAATGACCAGTGTCCAAACATGTCCAATGTCTCATAATGACTAGTGTCCGAACATGTCCAGTGTACCATAACGTCTAGTGACTTATAAAGTCTAGTTATCTTTCCAAACAAGGGGTTTATATTATAAGCTTTATGTGAGAGAAATGGGATAAGAGCTAAAAGTGGGACATAAAAGATAGTAACGGGAGCAGGAAAAAAATTAGCAAAGTGCGAGTTGGACTCGCGCACTGAGGGTTCCATACAAACTTGGCCTTTGGAAAACTTCTCCCAATACATCGACACATAGGTCGTGGTCAGTTTACCAAATGAAAATAAAAAAATGTGATTTAGCTACAAATTTACGGTTTTCGGATTTGTCCTTTACTTGCATTAGCTTTTTGCCAAATTTCATTATTCTATGTCAACGGGAAGTACCCTATTGGTTTTTTGGACAGCCAGACAAACGGACGGACAACGAAGTGAGCCTATAAAGGTTTATTTTTCCTTTTGTGGTAGGAACCCTAAATATAAGATGGAATAATATTTTTATCAAAAAAAGGTCCTGTTGGGGTTTGTCGGTAACAGTCTAAAAGTCGTTCTTCGCGCAACTACCTAGATTTAGAGACTTGACAAAAAGGAAGATATTACTATAGGACATTTTAAGATTGGACATTTTGGTAAGTGGACCTTTTGAGACACTTGACATTTTGGTAACTGGACCTTTTGATACTGGACGTTTTAGGTCACTGGACATTGTGGGACTGGACGTAATAGAACACTGGACATTTTAGCATACTAGACATTTTAGGACACTAGACAATGTGAGCCTGAACGGCTCTCCTGATAACGGCGATTTGACAGATATCAAGGTGAAAATATGGTCTTAGGGTATATCAAGTTTTTGCTATACATAGGGGAACTGGTCATACTCATTGCAATCTATGCAGTCATCATTATTAATGCCCACAATTATAAATATTGAAAGCGCCCATACCATAATGAAGAGATATTATATCAGTATATAAAATGAAATATAATCCCTGATGTTTTAAGTGACGATGTGGTCGATGGTGATATTTAAACACACTTACTGCCGAACTCATAATAGTAATTTAACATTAATCAAGTATTAACTTAACTTCAACTCTGTAGATCAAAAGACGCATTCAGCTCGTATGGGCTGCGTTAAGCAAACTCGACGATGTGCTCAGAGACTGAAAGATACCGCTATGTCTGAAGACCCGTCCATACAACCAACGTGTCTTGCCCACAAGAAACTGTGCTCAAGATGCGAGTCGCACAACTGGCCACGCTATGTTATAAAAGAGCGACAGAGTTCGAAATAAGGTGATCCCAAGAAGAACCAAGGTGAACTCAAGTGGCGATGAGGAAGACACTTGGCAAGATGGCAAGTGGAGTAGGTCTCTCACAGATTGGTGGCCACGTGTGGGAAAGCGCAGCCGTGGAAGACCAGTGCAACGATGGGTCGATGACATCAATAAGTTTATAGGAAAGACCTGGCACAGATTGGCTAAAGACAGAGATGATTGGCGTAAGATGTAGGAGGCTTATGCCCTGCATTGGGTGGATTGAGCTGCCGATGATGATTATAAAGCATTAAGTTGTCAAAATCCAACCAAAACAAGCGATTTAATGCTTAATTACAGTTGTGGCGTGTGTACACACCACTATTTTAATATATATTTATAACCTGTGGTCTGTAAAAGAAAGCACTCACTACTCTTTGGCCTTGGCGTCGCCGGCACGCACTTTTTGCAATTCATTATATTTTCATACGTCGAAATTAAGTAATCTATTAAAGTATTGTATATTAAGGGGGATATTTACAATGTCCGTTTACTGTGAGAAGCAATAAAAGACCAGCACAACCTGGAGTTTGTTTCACAAACACCCGGACACCAAATCCCCTCAGTGGTGACCGCTCGACTTGAGTTGTGCACGCAGGCTGATTTGGGCCTCGACTCGAAACATCATCTGCTGCCGTAAATCGCTTGCGGAGGCCTGTTTTCGCGTGCTAAGACGCGCCCACCCCGAGTTCGAGCCTCGACGACGGGAAGCACCGCGCCGGTCGGCGCCTACCTACGCCACAACTCGACGAGGCCCACCCGACCGCGCCCCCGTAGCAGCCCGTGTGCGGAGGCCCAAGCCCGCACACGCTCCACCAGCAGTGATACCGGTGATATCAGTTATTTTCAACTCAGCATACCAGTGAAAATATTAGTGGTGCCATTTTGCACGCTTCCTTGGCATCGCAACGCAATCCGCATTGATGGTAGCGCCACTCGCCATTACGACGGACACTGCAATAACTAATTACGATACGACTACGAAGTTCGCTCGCCTCCGGTATCGACTGTCAGCGTAGACTGTCAGTGAAATAACAAATCGAACTTCGTTTTACATCAGTGACAGTGATATTGTACGTCAGTTCAGTTCAGTACCTAGGCTGTGTTCACTTACACGCTCGAATCATCCGTGCGATTATCGCTCGATCATCCGGAGATAGTGAACGGCTTTGGACGTCCACATACTACTGACAACTGTCAAGTGTCAGTTTCATACTATTCCTCCCCTCCACTACTATTTTTCGGATGACCCAGGCGAACGCCCGGACGACGCCGTGAACGATTTCGAGTGTTCGCGCGGGTGATCCGTGCGTCCTCGAACGTTTATGTGAACGGGCCCCTAACCTCGAACATTTCTATCAACAAAATAGTATCATTAATTCTCAAAACTTACCTAGTTGTAAGAGCCAGTGCTATTCCCCTCCCCCCCCACGGTGATAAATACGTATCAGTCAGTAAATTTATTAGTATGCAAGGAGACGCTGAAAACTCTAACCCCCCACAATTAACCGCCCCTGCTGATGATAATGGTGATGGACCTCCTGAAAATGTTTCAGAAGCGTATATTAATAGAGTTTCTATACGCACACCCCCCTTCTGTAAAGACAAGCCAGCTCTGTGGTTTGCCAGCTTGGAAGCACAATTCCACATTAACAAAATCAGTCAAGAGGCTACTAAATTCAGCTTTGCAGTGGCCCATTTGGACACAAACTGTACAAGGGAGGTGGAGGATATCATTATCCAACCACCAAAGACATTGCCGTACACCACACTAAAAAGTGTCATAATTTCCAGATTTTCAGAGTCTTATGAGGAGAAAATCCGCAGACTGCTGGAGAGGGAGCATATTGGCGATAGGAAGCCGTCTTCATTCCTGCGCCACCTGAATTCACTCGCAGCCATACATTCCCAGATGACTTGTTAAAATCAATATGGTCAATTCGACTGCCTCGACAGCTGCAGATCGTGTTGGCTGCTCAGCGCGTACAGGATCTCAGTGAGCTTGCTGAACTGGCAGATAGATTGATGAACATTCAATAGCAACCGGTTGAGGTATGTGCACTAAGTCCTCCTTTAGTTCCACCGCCACCTTCTGAACAGAGCAGCATCATCGATCTACAGAAGCAAATGGCAGAGCTCACACAAATGGTGGCCTCTCTTACAGCAAATGATAGCCAGTCACGCAGCCGATCTAGTGACCGGAACTCAAACCGTAATCGAAACCGTAGTAGATGACGCCCTCGGGATGAAGATCTGTGCTGGTACCATGACCGTTTCGCACAAAAGGCCAGGAAATGTGAACAGCCATGTACCTGGTCGAACCCCAGCAATTCGGGAAACGCGACCAGCGGTCGGTAATGGCGAATACCGACCGCCATACTTCTACTCGCCGCCTTTTTATAGTGGACCGGTACACCAACCAAAGGTTTTTGGTTGACACTGGTTCTGACATTTGCTGTTTACCCTGGCGACTAACCAAAGGCCGTTTTGCTAGCAGTGGGTATGAACTTAGTGCAGCAAATGGTACATCCATCAAGACTTATGGCAGTTTGACCCTCCATTTGAATTTAGGGCTACGCCGTGATTTTGAATGGAACTTTATTATAGCAGATGTCAGTACCACAATAATTGGCTCTGATTTTCTCAGCTACTATAATCTTTTAACCGATTGCAGACACGAACGGGTTATCGATGGCACTACTAAACTCTGGATACCAGCATCTGCAGCTCGCACCTCACAGGACTGCATCAAGGCCGTTACCTGCGGTGACTCACCTCTTGCACAACTGCTCGCTGAGTTCCCAGACATTACGCGCCCTCCTGGTATAAACAGAGTTATCAAACACTCGACGGTACACAATATTAACACTACTGACGGTCCTCCAGTGACCTGTAGACCGCGCCGCCTCGCTCCTGATAAACTGCGCATCGCACAGAAAGAGTTTGATGCGATGGTACACTCCGGTACTGCAAGGCCGTCCAGCAGCTCGTGGTCGTCGCCCCTTCACCTCGCGCCTAAAAAGGACGCGACATGGCGACCTTGTGGCGACTACAGGGCCCGCACCATCCCGGACAGATATCCTATACGTCATAGGGGACATCTCGCACAACTTGGCTGGATCTGCTGTATAAAGTACCATAGACCTGGTGAAGGCATACCAGCAAATCCCTGTCAACAGCAGCGACATCTGCAAAACAGCTATCATTACACCGTTTGGTTTGTTCGATTTCCCTTATATGACGTTTGGACTTCGAAACGCAGGCCAAACTTTTCAAAGGTTCATAGATGAAGTGGTGCGGGTCCTCGATTTTTGTTATGCGTATGTCGACGATGTCCTCGTTTATTCGCCCAATAGCATATCCCATGCCAAACATCTTAGAATACTTTTTGAAAGACTGCACCAATATGGTGTTATCGTCAATCCAGCAAAATGTGTCTTTGGTGTAGCTGAGGTTTCCTTCCTGGGAAACAGGATAAGCGCAGAAGGCACAAAACCACCCGAAGACCGCATACAAGTGCTTCGCGATTTTCCTCCACCTAAAACAATACAAGGAATGCGCAGGTTTTTAGGAATGATAAATTTCTACCGCAGATACCTACCAGACGCTGCCAAGTTCCAGGCGCCTCTAATTGACGCTGTAGCTGCCACGCAGAACAAAGGTGCAAAGCCTTTCCCGTGGACGCCAGAGCTAGAAGAACACTTTGATGCCTGCAAGGAGAGCCTGTCATCCGCTATTATGTTGTCTCACCCTATTCACTGATGCGTCAGGTACACACATTGGTTCTTGTCTTCAGCAACGCCATGATGACAATGAGGGTTGGCGACCTCTGGCTTATTTCAGCAGGAAGCTGACAGTAAAACAGACAGAGTGGCCAACTTATTACCGGGAACTCCTCGCCGTTTATGAGAGCGTACAGCATTTCAGACATATCTTAGAAGTACAACACGTGACTATCTATACCGATCATAAGCCTCTCATATATGCCTTCCAACAACGGCGAGAAAAGCTTCCTCCAGCCCAACTGAACCAGCTTAGCTTCATCAGCCAATTTAGCACTGATATAGTTCACGTCTGTGGCCCAGACAACATAATAGCGGATGCCATGAGTCGTATAGAGGCAATATCTCTTACAGATGATTACGCTGCTCTAGCTACAGCCCAAGCCGTGGATGCCGAGCTTGAGAAACTGCGCACTGATTCCTCACTCACATTAGAATCAATTCACAAGCCAGGAATGGACATCTCTGTTACGTGCGACACATCCACAGGCAAGCCGAGACCTACCTACCTGCGTCTTTCCGTCGACCTGCGTTCCAGAGGCTACACAACCTCAGCCACCCCAGCGCGCGCGCATGTGCACGCCTGGTAGCTGATCGCTACGTCTGGCCTTTTCTACGAAAGGACTGCAGCTCTTGGGCGCGCTCTTGCGTCGAGTGCCAACGCAGTGTGCAGTAAAGTATCTCGCCATATTTCTTCGCCATTAGGCAACTTCTCCAGTCCATCAAAGCGTTTCCAGCACGACCACCTGGATATTGTTGGTCCGCTTCCATCCTCCACCGACTATTCCTACTGTCTGACTGCAGTTGACAGATTCTCCAGATGGCCAGAAGTGTGGCCAATGTCGAGCATAACAGCAGAAGAGGTAGCTGACACCTTCGTAAACGGCTGGATCTCACGTTTTGGGGTCCCTCTCATCGTATCGACCGATCAAGGACGACAGTTTGAGTCGACCTTGTTCAATCGTCTGTTGCAGATTTGCGCCACCAAGCGAATCCGGACAACCAGCTACCACCCACAAGCAAACGGTATGGTGGAACGTTTCCATCGACAACTTAAGGCTGCCCTAATGTGCCACACAGACACATGGAGCAAAGCCTTACCATTCGTTTTGCTCGGCATCCGCACAGCACTGAAGGAGGACCTGCAATGCTCCTCCGCCGAACTCCTGTACGGCGAACCCCTGCGACTTCCTGGAGAACTTGTCGTACCGGCAACACAGGGCTACAGCACTAGCCAACAGGACTTTGTGGTCCAGCTACGAACTAAGATGGCAAGTCTCCGTGCCATACCAGCATCACGACACGGACAGCAATCAACATTCATTTTCAAAGACCTGCCGACTCCCACCCATGTATTCCTGAGGGACGATACAGTGAGGCGACCACTCCAGCCACCATACACAGGGCCATACAAAATTTTGGCCAGGAGCTCCAAGACAATCACCTTAGATGTTGGAGAAAAAAACCACGAGGTGAGCATTGACCGCGTGAAACCAGTGCACCTGGAGGTTGAGACCGGACACCAACCAGCTGCTACCCCTCCCGTACCTGCACCCGCCGTCACACCTGCACCAACGTTGGCGCCATCGGCCCCTGTCAGCTTGTTTCCAACACCTGCCACTGCATCGCCTGAAACTGTGGATCTTGGTCCACCATCAACATCATCATCCAGTCCTTTCTCCCCTACTGCTCCCACTATTACACGAGCTGGTCGTCGTGTAAAGTTTAGAGATATTTTAGATTTATAATAATCTGTTTACACTGTATTTTTCTCTGTAGGGGGGTATTGTGGCGTGTGTACACACCACTATTTTAATATATA
Organism: Alsophila aescularia; assembly: GCA_946251855.1. NCBI lineage: Eukaryota > Metazoa > Arthropoda > Insecta > Lepidoptera > Geometridae > Alsophila > Alsophila aescularia. Next base: position 13,680,788 of record OX276375.1, on the reverse strand, counting down.
TTTATAACCTGTGGTCTGTAAATGAAAGCACTCACTACTCTTTGGCCTTGGCGTCCCCGGCACGCACTTTTTGCAATTCATTATATTTTCATACGTCGAAATTAAGTAATCTATTAAAGTATTGTATATTAAGGGGATATTTACAATGTCCGTTTACTGTGAGAAGCAATAAAAGACCAACACAACCTGGAGTTTGTTTCACAAGCACCCGGACACCAAATCCCCTCAGCGTTAACTGCCGATTATGAGTACGGCGGTAAGTCTCCTCTAAATAGTAACTGGGCTGAATTCTTGTGGCTGGCACACGTGAAATCTCAGGAACAAAATAATATCCAGTTTTAAATATGTATTAAAATTATTTTATTAAAATTTTGTAAAAAACATTACTGTCGCATTAAACTAACGTGGTAATATATTTGTGATGGAATAATCGACCACTCACGGAGGATCCTGAGTATTTTACACGTTAACACCACTTACAAACTTATGCTAATGTACGTACTGCAATACATAACTTTGTTATTAGTGCTATAAAGTTGAGATAATGTAAAAAATTAAAGGATATGTATCATAAAATTCATAAATTAAGTAATACGTATGTTGGAAAAACGGATACAATGTATGTTACATTATTATGCATCAATCTTATAAAAACACTCTCCATACATACACACACACACTTACACGCACTACGTAAATTACAGTCCTGTTTATAATACAGTTATAAACCGATATCTTAAAACTAACTATAGATATACTTAAACATTACTTAGTGTTAGTACTAATCTTTAAAAATACTAAATTATACAATATCGAATATAAATTACTATTAAAAAAATCTCAGCGATTAATACTAACACTATGGAATAAGATCACAATATAAACAGTATGGATATTTCATATAGGCGTACTGACTCGAAAAACGTACACCAACGAATTCTGTAGCTTTCATTTAACATCCATACCTTTTAAATCGTGACAAAACTGATATAAATATACAAATACTAAGTATTATTTATTTACACGAAAAAACATTATTATTTTCTGGAATGTAAGATTGAAGTCCTTTTCGATTATGGCAGTGGTCGCCTTAAAATACTTGAGCATTTTGTTCGTCATTTCATTTATTATGGGACATCAACACAATCACTGTTTCTTATAGTTTATTGCAACTCTTTTTAAATATGTTTTGTGAAATGTCTTTGTTTTTGGTTGTTTACTAATCGTAGTTAGGCTTTTGAGGGTACTTACAAATTATACGTATTTGGTAAGGGCTGTAACCTTAAACAGTGAGTGTGTTAATACACATTACAAGTCATTAAACTAAAATCTTAATAAAGCTAAATGAATACAAAAATTATACATCGTAAGTACATCTGCTCTCGGGTTTTCGCGCCTTGAATATGTTTAATTACGCGATCTTCACATAAAGTCACTATGCCGTTTGATTTGATACATTTATATTATTACGAAGATGTAAAGGATCTTTTGCCACAAAGAAGTCTGCTAAAATGATCGGTTTCAGTTAAGTGACATTGTGACATCTACCAACTGCACTGAGTCTTTATGGCCCCTAATCTATCAAAGAGGAGGCCAGAGTCCCAACGCCAGCGGTGGGATCATAACAAATTAAAAGTGTGATTGTAGGAAAAACAAATGAAAGTTATAATGTGATAAGGTACAAAGAGAAAAACTGAGTCAAAGGCACTTTGTACGCGATAGATTACTATTTGAAATCATTTCGGCATAAGTTTCCTTACTGGTTGTTTTTGTAGAAGGCACGCCGAGAAGTCGATACTAGTAAATTAGTATTATGTAAAGTTGACCAGAATTCGACATAACGCAGTCCTTACGTTTACTGACCTTCACTGTCGCTGTCACTCTTATCTGAAAACAAATATAATAATGTAAGTTATTGAACACCTAAATTAATTATAAAACCGAAATGTTTCATCAGAAATGATAACAAACCAAAGTAGCTAACGGGTATGAGTAGCTACTTTTTTACTTCAAAAAACTTTGTTGTTTTCATAAAACTTACTAAACTACTCATAATAGGCTCATCTTATCCAATTCTCTGTGTTTGACAATTCGAGCTGGTCGCTTGCTTATGGTACACTAGCTCGCCCCCCACTTTCACCCGCGTGGATTATGATGATGGATGATGATGATGATGAAAAGTAGCTTATGTCAATTTATTCTGTGCTTATGTGTTAACCCAGGAACAAAAAAAAAAAACATCCAAATCCATTCTGCCGTTTCAGTGTGAAGGAGTAACAAACGTACACATAAGATATAGGTGCCGCTAATCGGTTTTTATGCATTGTATGACGTTTTGTATCGTCTGTCAGTTCTAAAGTATGGAGCTCTTCATCGCGCATACGAAGTTTTCCGCTGATTAAGAGAGTATTCATTTTTAAAAATTAGCCCTGATTGGCTGGTTCACGACAGTGGGTACACTTCTCTGATTAATAATGTTAATGTGTTGGCACATGCTAGAGGACGAATGCTCTACTGGATAATCTCGCAAGTTGTAAAAAGAGCAGTTGAAATTTATACTAAACAATAAAAAAAACAGTTTTTTTAATGCCTTGGAGGTTTTTTTGCTTTGTCATCCGATTTGTGAGCTACCCTGAAAGTTTCAGCAGGATAGCTAATCGGGAACTACTCGAAATTTGAATTGCAAGATTCCAGTACAGACAGATAGATAGATAGATAGATACATACAAGTGAAGTTAGATAAAAGCTTTTGAAATAAAAAATATCTGATTTGAGAAAGGCAACTTACTTCTGTTGACACAAAATGATCGAAAGAATGGGAAGAATGAGTAGAGTGAGGCCGAAGTTAAACAACAATTAATATTTATTTCAATAAACCCATGTCAATTTCAAGTTGGTCAACTCCAGTCTTAGTTGAATATTTATTTGTTCATAATAGTTTCATCATTAAACATGCGGTTATTTTATTTGTTATGTGTTAATACGAGATAAAAATATTTTGATATAAACCTGACATTTCCACAGAGTCGGGGATTTTCTGAAGACGCCTGAATATTACCTACATAAAACTCTTTTAGGGATAGGAACTGGTATTTCTAGTGAAAGACATTACCAAGTAATTTTTACGAAATTATTTACAAATGCAATGGAAATTGGATATCAATGTTACATTAGGTATGCTCGTCCCACGACTGGACCTGTTTGTCACCTTGTTTGTTACTATTGTTTTGCTTTAGTGAAAATCACAAAACCATTTTAGGTATATTTCAATGTTTTTTTTCGTGTCAAAATTTAACCTTACATGTAGGTAAATTAAATTTGCTTAGAACAAAACGTAGGCACATTTATCGCCCTGGCTGTGGTCAACATGAAATCTTTCGGAGAACAGATATAAATAAAGTTTTTTTTTGCCATTAGTCTTTAAAAAAAAAGGTTGAATCAGCAAAAAGGAAACATGCACTAAAAGCGCCAACACCAGTGCTCAAAGCTGCATTACAATTAGAGCGTGCTACTAAATAGGTGCTAAACTAATACCAACCTTTCTTACCAGGATACGCATGCCTCTTCAATCTGTCATAGAGGTCTTCTTTAGTCCCGTATATACTCGCATTCGACCTTGCTAAGCTGTTCATCTTGCCATTCATGCCGTTGTGTAGGCTTTCCTTCATGTAGGTCTCGTTGTAGAAGTTTGGCATTTCCCAGCCGTCTTCCTCATCATCGTAGTAATGAGCGTACGTGGAGTGGTGAGAAGGTGCGATGGATTCAGCGTAAGGAGTGTGCGCTCCGTAGTAGAAGTTGACTTGAGAGCCGTTCTGATCTATCGCTGGTGTTAGAGTCTTCTTTGGTTCCTTCTTCTTTGTTGATCTGTTGATGATATTAGGGCATTTTATATGACGTCTATGAGACAAAATGTGTTTTAAGATCGTTGATGACGTTTTCAAATAGGTAGGTATCGTCACGAGTAAACTGGGGACTTTGAGCTTCCATTGATTTATAGCTATAAAACAGTAACGTGACATATATTGACTGATAGTTAACGCACAGCCTAAACCGATGGACCATGATATTTGAAATTTGGACGGAATATTCCAAGTGCACCAAGGAAGGTTTTATTGAAATTCCATCCCTAAGGCACACTTTGGACGCGGGCAAACTTTGCCTAGAACTAGAGTATAAAAAACTGCAATCACTTATAAGATTTCAATTTATTATAGAAGTTCTCGTTGAAAATAGTTTACATAACATGACGCAACCTTATTGACGCCAACATCGTGACATACAATGCAATATAAAACTGATAGTGATAATGATAACGCAGAATAACATTCAGTTTTCGAACTGGTTTCTGCTAGTTTCATCCGGAGCTTCATAAGGAAAATTCCACGATTCAAAATCAATTTATCTTATCACGTACCTCGCACAAATCATCCATACAAGCAGCACCAGGAATATGATGAAAATTACTCCTCCAGCTACTCCGCTGGCTATATACGCGAACTCGCTCTTATCCTTGCACTGTCTTCCAGTGAAAGATCCAGTGCATCTGCAGGAAGGTTCCCCGCGATTGTCCTTTACGCATTCACCGCCGTTGTCGCAGAAGTTCAGGCACACATCTGAAATTATGAAAGATGTGGTAAGCTGGATGTATGAAATTGGCGAGTAAATAATCTATCGGGACGTTCAACTGCCTTTAAGAAAAGAGTCTGTAGCACCCTTGCCCTTAAAAAAAGAAAAACACTTAGCTGCCCCCAAATATTATCCGATTTCAAATATTGTTTCTTAATTAAAAGCTGTTTCATTAATTAACTACGTTGACTACGTTTACACGTCTTCAATTTTCAAAATTTTTCTTCCTTCACTTTAAGAGTTCAGTGGCCTGTACCTGGTGTGTACCTTAACTGGCGTTTTTTTTTGCGCTGAAACTATAAACTGTGACAAATAGAAAATGCTCTTTTTCAAAAACCAAAAATGTATCTCCAAAAATTACACGTATAAGAGTAGGTTATATCCTATTCAAGCGATTGACACTAATAACAAAAGATTTCACCACAATTTAGAGGGTAGAAAGTGTTTTCCCCCAAACCACCAATTCTATCAAAAACTTTCTCACGACCAGCACTCTCTCACTCTCTCTCTCTCTCTCTCGCTCGTATAGGGGTTCGGGAGAGGGAAGGAGATAGCAACACATATACTAAACACCTAGTTTAAGAAGATCTCGTCCAGCGACTATCCTCTTGGACCGGACATAGAGCCGAGATGTTAGATAGCTACTAGCTGACAGTTACGTATAGCCACGAACTTACCAACGCATACTTTCCCAGTGCCGTTGAAGCCTGGCTTGCACTGGCACTTGAATTCACTGGTCTCGGGCATGAGCAGACAGTAGGCGTTCACGTCACAGTGCATCTCAGAACCGCTTAACTCACACGGGTTCGTGCAGTCCGTTTCTGAGATCTGTGGAAGGAATATAATGATATCATTTCATTACTATCACATCACTACTATTATTTATTCATTACTATAACATCTATCAGGGCCAGTGGCTTTATTAACTAACTACTACAAAATAAAACTAGCTAAATAATATATGAAGCAGTTCGGCAACCCACATGTCATTACCGGTTTATAGGTAGTCCAAGTGTAGCCCACTTGACAGCGTACCCATTTCATTTCATTACTTGCAAGGAGCCTATCAGAATCTTCTATCTATCTAGTGTTAGAATAAATACATTCGAAGAGGTTGTAGTTAATAGATTGCAGTATTAAATAGTACAAAAAGTTTAAAAAAAACACATATAAAGGTCTAAGCAGATAGTTTGACTTCTGACTAGTTCTGACCCACTTCGAAAGTTAACTATCTTTTTATGATGATGTGCACGATTGACACTGCCTAATAATGGCAGCCCATAGTTGGTAACTTCTGGTTTTGTTTATGCAGATCTCTAATGGTGTGACTCAAAGGCACTACACTTCAGGCCTGTTCTAGTACTGGTACTTACACTGCCTATTTAAGATTCTAGCAACAATGGTTGCGGATCGCATTATAAGAAACAAAAACTTACAGCGCCAGGTCCTCTTGTGCTGGTGTTGATAGGGCAAGGAATGCAGACCGTCTGTTGAGCGTCCGATTGGTAAGTTCCCTTTCTGCATTGGATGCAAGTGTTCAGAGTCACGTTGAGGTATTGACCTAGAATTGAAAGATTAGTTCAATTAGTTTAAAGTGCCTGTGGTAACAATAATGATAACAAAAAAAGTCCTTTCTAAACAACATCCAGGTCACAGGTCACAGGTTAAGTTCTCGGTAGTAAATTGAGGCGTATAAAATTACTTTGTGGCGACCTCAACCGCCACATTGAAATCAGCGCCATCTAGTCTTATACCATGCGTACCACAGACGGTGCAAGAGTTTCCGACAAAGCCTGTATCGCGCAAACGAAATTCTCGCCGCTATGTAATTAGAATGTTTAATTTCCAACGAGGGTCGGTCCGACACCTGTCTCGGTCGGAAGTACTTCTCATAATGATGGAGGAGCTTCAATAGTGGATAACCTATCTACCTATCCACTCGCACACCTTTACCTCCACAGTTTGTTTAATAAAAACTTCAAACTGAATCATCAGGTATCTGGCGATATATATTTTTTAAAGTTTTAGTTGTGATTCCATCTTCAGACTACGAGTCTCTAGTCCAGTCTCTTCTTAAATCTGGCACAGCTCCCTATATGACTGTTGGAGTGTTGGCCTTCGGTACTAAAAGACGTCACTTTTCTCTGTCCTTCACAATCCTACTGTTGTCTTCTACCTGAGTTCTAAAATAACACTTACCAGGTCTACAAACAGGCAGAGAGCACTGGTCGGCAGACGCGGCTCCGTCTTGTGGCGTGGTGGTACCGGGAGGGCAAGGCGCGCAGGCCGCTCCGGCGCCGTTGGCTCGCCATGTTCCTCGTGGACACGGCTCACAACCGCCGTCGCTACTTAGCTGTTCACCTAATAACATCAGAGATAAGTTTTATGCCAAAAGTTACATTGTATGAGCCAAAAATGGGGGTAGGATGCCACTTTCAGTTGGGCTCGTCTCAAAATGTGCTAAGAGCATCTGCAAAAGAGTTTGTGACCTTGTCCAGATGTATTACTAAAAAAAAACAAAGATATTGAAGGCATCTGGAAAACCCTGAACACGTGATAAACCATTGAAATATAACGAATGACTGTCGAATGCCCTTCGCCATGGTCAGATTCTAAACGAATAAAAGAAGAAATCGTATCAAGGCAGTACTCCAATTACCTGAAGGACAATCATCTCTGCACTCAGCAGCAGACACGGCCTCAGTAGCACGCGTGGTTTGTCCTCTCGGGCACGAGATACAAGTGAATGCACCCTCACGAGGTTGATAGGATCCGTGACCGCATGGTCGGCAGAGTTCCGCTTCTGCGTCGTAGTATTTACCGGCAGCACAGCGTTCTGGAGAGAACAACAATAAGATTAGACTTCATGTAAAACCAATGCATATGAGACATATGAGATCAAAAGGTTAATTAAAAACGTTTAAAAAAAAATAATTTCCATTCGCCATTTTGTGACATCCGCCATATTAGATTTAGAATGACGTCACTTTATTTATTGTATTTCGCTCATCAAGTCCTTTCATTTTATACCCATATTTGCTTGGGTTATATGGGTTGCTGTGGAAATGATAAATCGGCATTTTGTAACGGCCGCCATATTGGATTAAAAATGGCTGCATTTAAGTAATCGTGCATTGTCACGAGAACCAAACGTGTGTGCCAAATTTCAGTCTGATAGCCTCAGTGGAAGTGGGTGAACTTTTGATTGCAAAATTCCAGGACATAGAAGTTAATTTTATCTTTTAAAATATGAAAGAAAAACAAGAATAAGAAACTTTTATAGTATACCTTTACAATCAGCTGCACTCCTAGCCCCAGTAGCCTGAGTAACTCCAGATTGTCCAGCAATAGCTGGACATGGTGTGCATTGCAGTTGTCCAGCCTCAGACTGGTAGGAACCAGCCGGGCAAGGCTTGCAAGAGTCGCTGGCTCCGTCGAGGAACGTGCCCACCGAGCAGGCCACTGTAAAATACAAAGAAAAGTTATATTTTCTTTCACTATCAGGTTCCTTCGTTACTCATACTCGGTTATTAATTTAATTCAAGAAAATACATTTTGTCGACTTGTGGGTAAAATTAACTTACCGCAATCAGGCGCCATGACGACCTGTCCCATAGGACAAGCATAGTCTGACACCAGATCCAAGCTAGCCGGGTCTGGCACCGTGTTCGGAAGGATGTTTCGCACGTCGAACTGTTCGTCTTCGAGGATTAGTTTCTCCAGCAATTTCTGAACGGATGACCTCTCGTTGTTGCCGTTGTGGATTACTGGGTCGCTAAATTAGTTAAAATTTGATTAGTTTTGGGCATTACAAAAGGAGTTAATGCAAAGCTTAGGTACTTATCTATCTGCTATACTTATAATAAAGCAATAAGTACGAAAATGTCTGTAAAAGAAAGCTTTAAAAAAATGGTCTAGGGTACTTAAAATAAGAGATTGAACAAGAAAATAACATTTTAAAAAATCGTGTCGCTCTGATTGTCTGTATGTTTGTTCGCGCATCACGTAATAACTACTATACCGATTGCGATGCGGCTTTCAGTGTTGGATAGCTTAAAGGGTTTGACTTAAAAACTGGGGTACTTGGTATCTTAATCTGTTGATTAGATGACGAACAATCGATAAAAAACTATTTGACGACGGAACGAATTTTGAAGAAGTGTAGTATGTATATTGTACTTTATAGTCTTTTGTCCTGGAATAACATGTATGGGCTACTTTTAAATGAAACGACTACGCGGGCAAAGGCGCGGGCACAGCTAGTATAAAATAAGTAAGCTGAAAGGTTGTCTGAACGAATTTTAATGACAAACTTGGAATGTTTGCCAGCTAACCCGGAAAAACAATCTGCCAATTGCAAAATTTTCCAATTTTTTTCCCATTTCGTACAAACTATTAAGCTTTTAAATTTTAATATTGATTATTGTGTTAAAGCATACAAATTAATTGGAAAAGTATGACTCGGAACAAGGCATTTCTAATTCAATAAATCTGAAACTACACTGCAATAGCAACTACTGGAATCTAATTACGTCATACAGAAACTTACAAAGCTGAAATAAAAATGTGCAGGAGTGTTACTCAAAAGCATGCAAAAAACTCACTTTATAGCCGGAAAAGATATCTCCACGTTGTACGTATCGCCAGCTTGTCTTCCCTCCCTATTGCTTCGTGTCCTAAGTGCGAAAAATACATGCAGTGAAGAACATGCTTGCATCATTTAAGAATCTAACAGTGCTAAAAATAGTTTCGACCATGAAATTTCAACTGCTACATTTGTGCGAATTATCTTTGCTTTACAAGTTTACATGCTAATGTGCTCTTTAAGAGTAGACTTTCATCTTACAAGTGCTACGCCAACACCGCTCCACTTTGTATAGGTTATCAACATTATACGCGTTAATGGCCTTATATTGGTTCACAAGGGTGATGAATTGTGTGCAAACGAGCACTGCCCTTTTAACTAGGCCTAATCAATAACGCCGCCGCATCAAAAATGTTACGTGACTAATAGTAGACTTGAAAATCGAAGTACCTCTTCTCATTGTCTACTCATCATATAATTAAAGCAGTACTTACTCTTCAACAGGAATTATTGCATCCAGTACGTAAGTGTCTTCAGCAGTAACTGCGGGAGGGGCGGATACCTGTCTAGTTTGCCTGACATTGGCTCGGTGGTCGCATTTCACGTTGATATCGAGTTCCTTGCATTCTCGAGTACCTGATAAAACAACGTACTTACTGTAATATACATTCAAAGAATGTCAGAAAATATAACGCTTAAATCATATACTATTCCCGAAATATTCAATTATTAAATTATGCTCATCACAAACCACGCATTATGTTGAGTGTTAATGGCACTCGGTCGGATTGGTGGTATATATGATTTTATTAATTCCTAAACCACTCAAAAAACAGATTTAGGAGATGATCGTTACCGTCAACAGCATAAGAGCAGAAGTTCCAATCCCTATTCAGTTGGTTGATGGCACTGCGGACCTTCTGACGGAGTACAGCCTGCCCGGCATCATTGCAAAGAACAGAGCTGGGGAACAGCATTGAAATCTTGAAGACGCGCTGTGCAGGTGAAGCCGCTGAAAAGAAAAATTTGCATGTCTAGATCCAATAGAAGGCATTATCATCGGCGAAAAAAATACGTAGGTTATGTAAAGAACCTTACGCGAGCAAGCAGGGTAGATCAAAGGTAGACTTGGGTCCAATGTTGGTCGCCAGAAGCCTTCAGCGCCGCAAGTGTAGAATGGAGGCACATTCTGTGAGAATCGAAGACCGTCGCGGCAAGCAATCTCGCAGACCTTGAATTGACCTCCTGCACCCCAGTCACGGCACGATTGATAACCACCAAGAGGATCAGTTAGTGGTGGACAGAATTCCGCTGAGAAATGCATTAAAACGGTTGGTTAAGACTTTGCTTCATAATAAAAAAATACAATATAAAAATAATGCAGTAACAAAAATCTTGTCACTTACATAGAACAGTGACCTTGAAAGTACAAGTGGCTGCATTGCCAGCAGCATCGTATGCGATATAAGCAATATCATACGCTCCCCAAGCGAGGTTCTGACCAGGCCTGTGTCCTGATTTTTCGACAACTTTAGCAACTCCCACATTGTCACTGAATACAGGAGCATCCCAGTTCACAACAGATGACCCGTTCTTGGCGATGACCCATAAATCACCAGGGCAGCGATCTACTCGTGGTGGTTCCTTATCAACTTGTAGTTGCTGGCACTTAGGTCCAGAGTATCCGTTTGGACAGACTCGTTGACCACAATGCGAAGGTACTATCCTTTCGACTCCACCAATGACATCCTCGTATCCTGCCCAAGTAAGAGTTAAGGCGTTGTATAATACAGGCTCAGTCCTGCAGTCGCGGACTTGTTTCTGAATATCATTTGTAACGTCGAGAGCTCGATTCCATATTTGTACTTTGGTAAGGTGGCCTTGGAAGCCAGACTCTGTATATGCCTTCGGGTTGTCTGATTGAGGCTTGCCCAATGTAACCCAAACACTGAAATTAACAGAATGTTTTAATTATAGCAACTATTACGTTTAAGAATGAACCGAAAAAAAAAGAATTATTAAAGAAACCGTCTTACTATTGTGGTAGTGTTCGTCCGCTTCCATAACCTTCAATCTTGCTAGCAATCAAACCTTCAGTAATGAGTGTCAGTTCACCTCCATTGGTACCATCCCAAACCAAAGCAACGTGGTGCCATTGTCCGTCATTTACCGTTGCAAATTCGCCAAAGCTTAGATAAACATCTTGGAGCTCGGAGAACAGAGAAACTTGAACTCCATTAGAATGCATTTGGATGATCTGTCTTCTATTAAGAGCGATGTGGGAATTGCTGAAAAACGATGATAATATGAGACCGAAAATAAAAATGCCCAAGTATTTAATAAGGATCATCTGCAATTCAATGACATTTACCTTACGCTGTAAGCTGTAAAGAACACTCCACCCTCATCCTGTTGAGTGTATTGAACCCACATAGCAATCGTCAGACTGTCAGCAGACGAAGTGTCGAAAGGCACAACTTGAGCCGCGCTTGATCGGGTAGGGTCACTGAAGTAGAGATCGTAATCGACACTGATCGCTGAAAGTGCAAAAATATATACAAATATTGGTAGAGTACAAAGTATCTTAACAAAATTACTCTTGCTTGACTTCCGAAGCATGGAACGATAGAAAACCGCATATAATTTAGAATATTTTTTTATTTTAATTTTTATATAACCGGCCTCGGACCGGTATCGGTACTACAAAATAAATTTATAGATCTAAGATTAAAATAAATTTCTTACTTTTTCTGCAGTCGTCTCCAGTAAGGTTGAATGGACATTGACAGTAGAATCTGCCTGGAAGATCTATGCACGTGGCTGATGGTGGGCATGAGTTCTCTTTGCAATCGATAATATCTTCATCACAGTTCTTTCCCTTAAAACCAGGAGCACACATGCAAGAATAGTCTTCGCCTTCATCGATGCAAGTAGCTCCATTTTGACAAAGACCGGCTTCGCATGCATCAAATTCGTACTGACACCCAATGCCTGTGTAATCTGCTGAGCAGGTACAGTTAAGGCCAGATCCAAAGTCTTGACATTTTCCACCGTGCATACAAGGGTTTCCGATACATCTTTCAGGAGCAGTTTCACATTGCTTGCCATCGACTCCGCTCGGGCATCTGGAAAAATTAAAAGTGTCAACTAAGTTTTTAAAGAGAATTAAAGTTCCAAAATTAAAACGCCTAATTTATTTTTAAGTTCTAAAAAACATGTACTTAATATACTTACACACAGAAGAAATCTTGGAAAAGGTCGATACACTTGGCGTTATTTTGACAAGGTGTGTTCATACAGTTTCCAATGTCACGTTCGCAACGTTTACCATTCCATCCCGGTTGGCAAACACATTTGTAGTCTCCAATTTCATCTTTGCATGAACCACCGTTGAAACAAGGATCAGAGGCACAGTCATCGATATTAGTTTCACAAGTTTCTCCTGTGAAGCCTTCCCGACAGACACACTGGTATTTGTTGTCTTGATCAACGCAATTTTCAGTACCGATAGCATTGCAAGGTTCGTTCAAGCATTCATCTATAGCTGTTTCACATTGCTGTCCTACAAATCCGGGTCGGCATTTACAGACGAATCCATCAATTTGGTCCACACAAGTAGCACCATTCGTGCAAGGATCTGAAGCGCAGTCATCAATCGTATGTTGGCATCTCTTGCCAGTGTAGCCCGTTTCACAGTTGCAGGTGAAGTCGTCGATGGTATCGATACATTGACCTCCATTTTCACAAGGCGAGATGACACATTCGTTGATATTAATGTCACATGATGGTCCAGACCAACCAGGGTCACAAATACACTGGTGAAGGAAGAGTTTGTCTACGCAGATTCCATGTTTGCATGGCTCATTTGAGCAAAGATCAATCTTTTCGTGACAGCGTTTTCCTGTAAATCCTGGTGGGCAAGCACAACTAAAGTCGTTTACTAAGTCAGTACATGGTGCGCCTAAAAGACAGGGCTTTTCAATACAATCATCTGTGTTGGTTTCACATAGCTGTCCTTCCCATCCTGGAAGACATTCGCATTTGTATCGACCTTGTTGCAGGGCAATGCAAGAGGCTCCATTTGTGCATGGATTTCCATTCGCAGTGCATGGATCAATCTGAAAAAATATATAATTATGAATTAAAATTTCAATCTACTAAAAAAAATGCAGCCTTAGGTAAAAACAATATACATACAGTCATATCACAATCGATGCCAGTATATCCAGATCTGCATAGACAAGTGTAGTTATTGAACCCTGGTTCATCTTTGCACATTGCTCTTTCAGGGCATGTATCATTTCTACAATCAGATCTTTCTTCTTGACAATTGATACCACCGTATCCCGTGGGACAAGAGCAACGGTACCCTTGAGGAAGATCAGTACAAGTGCCGCCATTATAGCAAGGCTGGCTAGCACACTCGTCGATGTCAATTTCACATCGACGTCCTGAGAAGCCAGCAGGACAGTAACACTGGACTCCATGTCCTTTAGGCACACAGAGACCTCCGTGTTGACAAGCGCTGTTTGAACATTCAACAGGTATACATTCTTCTAGTCCGGTGGCTCCTGTTCCTACAGTCTTCATATTTGTCGGACATTCACTGCAACTTGTTAGGCCAACCAAATTTTGGTAGAAGTTTCTTGGACATTGAGAGCACGGTGCCAATCCAGTAGGTGAATAAGTTCCAGGAGTGCACTTAGCTCTACATCTGTCTCGTCCTGGAGCAGCTGGCTGATAAGTAAAGGTGTTAACAGGACAAGCTTGACAATCTTTGAAACCTCCGACGGGTGGTTCTCCTGTATAACTATTTCTGGGACATTCCAAGCAAGGAACTAATCCTGTTGGTGAGTATGTACCATATCCGCATACAGGTACACAATCAGTTACGTCCTTTGAGCCTTCCTCTCTCGTAAAGGTCCCTGACGGGCACTTGAGACATGAACCTTGACGTGCCTGGTTCTGGAAATATCCTCGAGGGCACATAGTACAAGATTTCTGTTTCTCTCCAGCAAAAGTTCCAGCAGGGCAATGCACTGAAATAATTACAAAGTTTTGTTAGACTTTTGCTAAATTTACCAAGATTAGGTACATGAACTTGAACATCTGGAATGATACTTACGGCATCTGGGCACGTCATTGGTGTCCATGTTTAGTACTTCGCCTACACTGCATGTAAAGCCTCTTGAAATAGAGCTCTTGATTGCTCTAAGTGGAGGGCATTGATTTCCAATAGATGAAACGTTCAAAACCGGCTCGATCAGAGCACTGGCGTATGGCACAGAAAGATCAAAAATTAAATTCAACGTAGTTCCGCAAAGGTCATATAACTGTGTCTGTTTGATTGCTGGTACAATTGCTAATACGAAGTCCATTTTGACCACATTTTCATCAAGAAGAGTGGGCATTGCTTTTACGAAGGTCACGTTTACGTTGACGTTGATGGCGGAACAACGTTGTGTTAGTCTTTCGTTGAGAATGTTGTCGTACTGAGCTAGCAAATCCTTGTATTGCGGCAAACAAGCGTTAGATACAGCACCGAGTGCGCGGTATTGAACGCTCGCGACGACGTGGTATGCAGCTTGTTGAGTATCTGAAATTAGATAATTATGATATTAAGTTATTAGTCAGGTTATGATATTATTGACAAAATAAAGGTTATGTTCAACGAACATGTTATTCCGGAACCAATTGCTCTTAATGGAACTGCCATCGAAGTTGTTCAGGAGTAAATATGTTTATCTGGGGCAAACTTTGCAACTAGGTAAAAACAACTTGGAGAGAGAGATCCGCAGAAGAATACAGCTGGGCTGGGCAGCATTTGCGAAACTTTGTCGAGTCTTCTCGTCGCCAATATCGCAACGTTTGAAAACAAAAGTCTTTAACCAGTTATGACATACGAAGCCGAGTTGTGGACACTCACGGTACGTCTAGTCCACTAATTTAAGGTCGCTCGACGGGCTATGGAAAGGGAGTTTCTCTGAGTTTCTCTGAAAGATCGTATCCGGAATTAGGTGATCCGGCAGAGAATCAAAGTTGTCGACATAACCCTTAGGACTAGTAAGCTAAAGTGGCAGTGTCATATCTGTCGGAGGACTGATAACCGTTGATAACGTGTTCTTGAGAGGAGACCGCGAATTGGTAAACATTGTGTAGGGCGCCCTCCAACTAGGTGGAGCGACGATATACGCAAAGTGGCTGGCAGCGGTTGGAAGAAAGGAGCCGAAGATCGGGTTCAGTGGCGTGCTATGGGACAGGCCTATGTCCAGCAGTGGACTGACACGGGCTGATGATGATGATTATATTGTACTTTAGGCATATTGAAATAAGACTCACTTTCAGAAACACAATCGGGTACAACAGCTGTGGGTGTCCAAGCTCGTTTATTTTCGCAGATGAATGTCTTTACTGGTTCCCCATCAGTAAATCTGAATCCAGGGCTACAGGTTGCTATACATTGAATTCCACGGTCTCCAGGCAGACAGTTCAGAGCACCGTGTGCTGGTGGCATAAGTTCCCAATCAACGCATGGTGTAGCTTGGACAGACACCTGTAAAATAAATAAATCATGGTAAAAATGACAATAAGATACATGTATTTTGTATTTAGGTATGGCTCATATAAATCATTCTTACTTGGAAGTGACATTGTGCCTTGTTGCCGTACTTGTCAGATGCAATAACGGTAACGTTCTCATAGCCTCTAATAGGAATTACAGCTCTTTCTGGAATAAACTTCAAGAACACTTCTCCCGAAGCATCGGTCGCATTTATCCTTCTCCTGGTATCATTGAAGTTCACTGCATAACTGTCTTGTTTATCAACTAGTTCGATAACGTAACTCTGCGGGCAGCTTAATTTCGGTGGAGTGTAATCAGGTACTGTGATGTTAACTTCGCAGATAGCAACATTTCCGTCAAAATCAAATGCTACGTATCTCACTACCATATTGTGGAATACTTGGACAGGTGTTTTGAATTGTTGAGGTGTTACTTCAAGTCTAGCAATGGCACCAGAGTTGTCAGTAGCTGTAGGTTCAGTAAAGTTCACAGGTAGCAAACCGCCATTAACGTCTGTTTGCACTACTATTGGCTGTTGAGGGCAGTTTTGGAATACTGGTGGCTCATTGTCTGTAATAGAAATTTTGTGATTTAATATATTAAAAAAACGGACATGAGCGAGTTGAACTGGCGTGGAGAGGTTTCCGTACGATGAATATATTATCTCATAATATAGAGAGATTTACCATGTTATTATAACACCATAGCTTGTACTATTATTTATTCTGTGACCATAGGACTTATAGGTGTTCCTGTAATCTAATGGAAATAACTATTTACATATACTATTTTTAATTTTTTTTGTTCAGTATTTTCGGATATTAGGATATCCATTTTATTAAATAACTTTAAAACTACTTATTTATAAATAAAAAAAAAAAGTATTTGTGACCCTTACAACGAGCTCTAGCTGTCATTTGATATGTCACACGGTACAGTAGGCAAAAATATATTAAAAATAAATAATTTGCCCCTATATTCAAAATTCATTTATGTACGTTAAACGTCTGTGTTTGGGTCACAGAAATTCATATGTGTACCAAATTTCAAGTTCATCGGTAGATTCGGAGCAAATTGGCTGTGATAGAAAGACATACATATTACGGAAAGACAGACACATGAGTGATTCTATAAGGGTTCCGTTTTTTTATTACATACATAACCCTAAAAACAAAGAAAATCAAGATGTCTTATGATTTAGATATGCTTACCGACACATGGTGAGTAGCCGTAATCGTATCCCAGCAAGGGCTCAGTTGAAGGCTCATCGCAACCCATTAGTTCAAACTTCAGGCAAGCGTTATCCATAAAACTGACAATACCCAAAATAACAAATCTAGCTTGTACGTATTTGGGCAGTGTTATCATAGCAAGTTCGCCATAGTTTCCAGGATCCCTCATTGTGAGATTGAAGTTAGGGAAGTAGACGACGTAATTCTCGTTTTCAGCTTGTTTGTAAAAGAATCTGATTTCAGTCGGGCGACCCACAATGTCTGAGGTGACAACACCTTTTACTAGTATAGCTTTGACTCTGTATACTTTTCCGAGATCGACACTAACGTAGGTAAATGCCTCTTGTTTGCCACACCAACCGGTTACTGAATTGAGCCTGATATTTCTAGCCTCATAATTTGGTCGTTCAGAGGTAGCGTTGATGGCAGAGTCAGGAATTCTCCCTGATGCCAATCCAAGAGGCCTGATGATCTTACATTCAGGTTCACGCATACATGTGATCGGTCGGGGATTAATGAGTATGTAACCAGGTCTTGAACAACCGAACAGTACTTCAGATCCCTGTTCATAGCTCCTTGCGATTTGATAACCATCAGCTGGCCTGCCAGGGTCTTCACAAACTGGGCCTTCGCATCTTAAGTCTCCGAAATCCCAGATACCATTTGCTTGGCATCTTACAACATTATCATGTTTGCTAGTTTCTCCTGCAAGCCTGAAGGTATTTTGACATCCAAAGAAGAATGAGCTCTGGTATCTTGTGTCAAGATATTGTCCATATTCTGCACCAGGTGTAGGCATTGGCACACCACAATCTTTTCTTGGGCACTGTGGTTGAGCTCCAGAAAGCCAGTACTCAGGTAGACCCTGGAAATTTTATTTAAAGAAAATTAAACTCCTGGCTGTTGCATCGCAATCGTATTAAAATATAAACAACAAAATAAAATCTTACCGGTTTAGGGTCATAAACACACTGTCGGAAAGATGATGTTACAGTGTTCCTTAGTTGTCTTCCTGCAGAAGTGCAAGTAATAGTGACATTGTCTCTGTACGGCACCAGTACACTTTCAGGATCGTCTCTTATTATTCTGAGGCCATCATTTTTGTCATCAGACAAAATCACACAACGGGCATCTAAAAAGAGAGAATTAAATAACATTTTAGTACCCACCATACTTTGTGTAAACTTTATTATTTGAATTAAGAAATCGTTTAAAATAATTACATTGACATTCCGGAGCAGTTCCATTCCAAGTACCACTTGATGTACAAAGTAGGGATGTAAATCCAGACATCACGAATCCAAAGTCGCATTGAAATTGAACAATATCCCCGAAGTGGTAGGCGCTCTTTGTTGAAAGTAGTTTTCCATTTTCAGGAGAAGCTTGAGGTGGGCACATGACCGGAACGCAAGATTTATTTTTCTGGTAAGTGTCTCCATCGCGATCACCAGTTTCTGAAAGTTCGATGGCGAATCCAGCGGTTCCGTTAGATGAGTATAATTCGTATCCAAGGTTGCAGGCACATGAAAAGTTTCCAGGTCTGTAAAAACGTTACACATTATAGAATCTGACAACTATTATACGGATCATTCATAATCTTATTGAATAACTTACGTGTTAATACATTTCTGGTCACATCCTCCATTATTTTCGTTGCACTCATTGATGTCTGAACAGTCTAGCCTGGCACATCCCATGATTTCAATTTTCAGACATGGTGCGCTAACATAGTCCTGAATCTTAAATTTCACGTACTGTGCTTCAATTGGCATGGGCAAGTTGAGGACAGAAAGAGTAGGCTCCAAGATGCGGAATTCCACAGCTGTGCCGTCTGGGTTGGTGTAATCTTTGAAGACGTCTGTCAAGTCGTTGGTATACTGAATCCTGATAGCAGAAGTAAAAGCAATATTGCCATCCGCTCGCATAACGCTCATGGTTCTGAATCCTCTGATGATAGTGGGTGCTCTCAAATCTACTAGGACCCAGTTAGCTCCAGCTTCCAAGTTGTTACCACACCAGCCACCGCCATTGTTCAACCGTACCATCTGAAATTAGTTTAATAATATTTCAGTGCTTAAATTCATTCATCTTTATTTATAGTATAGCCTTAGATTAAATTCCTGGTGTTCCTAATTCATAGTAAGTTCCTAGTTCATAGTGTAGTAGTAGTTTGCTTTCCAAAATATCAACTTGTGTTTTAACTTCTTTATGAACGCTAGTATCTATACTTACTCCTTTGTGATATCCTGGCTCCGGAGTAGATGAGGTAATTGATTCATCAGGAATAGCTCCATTGATTAATCCTAAGTCACCAACCGGTCTACAGTCCAAGTTGGGTGAAAAACCGGGTTTGCAAGGGCATGAGAAGCCACCTTGAGTATTTTTGCATTCGGTTGATGCACCATCACATTGACTGCTTATGCACTCGTTGATGTCTTCACAAGTTGGAGCAGGGTCGAATTCTTGGTTAGTTCCACATCTTAATACGCTAGGGCCGTTGAGTTTATATCCTGAAAATATTAAAAGTAGATAGGTATATTTTTTTACAGGTCGCTAATATTTTGGTTCGTTAAATTTAAGTTTATATTACATAATCTGTGATTTAAGATAGAAATTCATACCTTTGAAACACTGGACGCGAGCTTCATCTCCGTACATGTAGATTCGGGTCTGGTCTACAATAAAACCATTCATGATTTCTGGGAACTTCGGGCATAAGGCCTTGGTGCACGATGGGACGTCTCCAGACCACGTGCCATTGCTCATACAAAGTAGTACTGGCTGGCCAGATCTAACGTAGCCGGGCTCGCATTCGTATCGGACAATGGTACCGTAGCTTCGTCCTCCACCGTTCAAAATGGTAACATTAGCGTGTGGAACATCAGTAAGTGCTACACATTGTGAGGCTGTAATGAGATATAGTAAAAATCTTAGCATTTTGTATGATTTAATAAAATAAAAACTGGTGTAGATATCTTTAACTTCACGTACCTAAGCAAGTCGGTGTTCTTTCCCATCGGCCATCAGATAAGCAAGATATTCTTTCGATAGGTTGTCCAGTTGGGAAAGCAAAACCTGCGTAACATTGGTAGGTAGCAACACCACGATAAGTCACGTTTGTTGAACCGATTGAGAATCCATTATCAATTTGTGGCACTGGACCACAATATACCTCTGCAAATAAAAACAAATGAATGGTATCAGGTGTGACATGGTCCAGCTGTGTCTTAGTTTATACACACTAGAGGCAGATAAATGACTGGGCATATACAATTCAAAACAACAATTCTTTTTGCACACCATGTAAAAAAACAGCACGGAAGAAACTTAATAACTAAATGGTACAAACTGTAGCCTTATTGCTAAATAATCTCTTCCAGGCAATCTTTGGATGTAAAGAAATGGACATACAAATGTATCGGTTGGTGGTGCATCAATAAAGATCAAGAAATAATTTATATAGATAATACCAAACATAATCTAGGTACAAACTAAACTAAACCATACATACCAATATAATAAGATTATTATATACGTACATACATATATAAGTTTAATGATAACAATAAAATAGATGCAAATAATAGCTACACCGTATATAATCAACTAGAAACTTCTGATGAATAATAGTTATTAACCAATGAATTGAATTTTGGCAGAGATTGTGCTCGTCTTAATGGAAGATGAAGAGCGTTCCATAGACACACAGCTTGCACAGCGAAAGAATCATATTCAAAAATACTACGGTGCACAGGACGGTGACAGTTTTCAATGTCAGATTTTCAACATTAACAAAAATATGAGAGTTGGCAACGCTTGTTTCCTAGTGACGACCGTAGTATTTGTATACTCTTTGGTGACGGACATTACTTATTACAAAAAAAAAAGAAGATTTTCTCGCCTTGATTGCTCTTACGTGGAAACATCCGTAGGTAGGTAAGGAAGAGTTTTATAAAGTTTTTACCTTGACAACTGGGAATGTATGTGGTTGACCATTTTCCTCCATCTAGACAGGTTGTGATGATGCGAGATTTACCCGTAGCAAATTCCTGGCCGATAGGACACGAGAAGGTCACAACTGTTCCAAAGGCAGTATCTCTGCTCGACGCTAAAGCACCTAAACCTGAATTCAACGGTGGGCAATCTGAAATTTCAATTAGCGTTATTTAAAATAGATCTCCACGGTCAAAATATATTAGATAGATAGATAGATAACTCTTTATTGTACACCACATAGAACAAAAATACAAAAATAACTAAAACATTTATACTAAATATATGGGACAATGGGCGGTCTTATCGCTAAAAAGCGATCTCTTCCAGACAACCTTTGGATGGAAAGGAATTAATATACGGCAAAGACGGTGCATATTATTATAGAACTAAATAAATCTAATTATGTAGGACATCTAACCTGCTGAGAATGTCGCCTTCCAGCCTTCTCCATTGTGTAGTGCATCAGACACAAAACGTATGAGCATCTCGCCACTTGAAGCAGTCAATGTAATTCTTGGCTTTACAGTGAATCCATTTTCAGAATGAAGTCGAAGCCCGTTAGTGCTTGCTCCATCAAAAACTTGTACAACATCAGATGGGTGAATTGTAAACTCGACAAATTTGAGAGATAGAGGTCCTCCGTTAGGATTCTTTATTCTGTACAAGCATTCTTGGTTATTGGGATAGTTTGACAATCCATAAGCGGGCGATGTAAATGTGCCATTAGAAGCAATGATTGTTGCTCTGCAACCTTGGGAGTATCGCATATTGAAACCTTTCTTGGAATCACCAAGACTTGTTCGGAAGTACATATAAAGATGGTTCGTAGTAGAAATCACAACCTTTTCGTTTTCTTCGCCAGGACCAGTAAGCCTAGCAAGTACTGGACTAGATGGAGTATTTCCATCTTTGATAACAATGTAATCTCTATTCATTCCTAATTCTAAATCTTCGATTTCAAGTGAAACTATTCTACCTGGTTGAGCCTCGATAATGTACATGCATTCTAAGCCACCGGGATAACCGTTAGGATATCCTGGCGAAGTTAGGACTTGACCTTGCGGAGTTGCTCTCAGTATTCCGCCACAGTTAGAGGATTCAGTTTTCCACGTAGCGCGGAAGCCTTTTCTTTCCACAGAGCCATCAGTGCTGAACTTGATTATCATGAAGTTTGATGCAGAAACGTAGACCTTATTCGATAAGTCTTGTTTTCCAGTGAGTGTTGCTAGATTAACAGATTTATCTTCGGTCCTACCGCCGACTAAAATTTGAACAGTGTCGAAAGACTTTTCAGTTTCAAAATCTTGGAACTGTAAGACAATATTTTGACCTTGCGGTCCTTCAAGTGTCCATTTGCAGTCACTGAAAGGAGGATACTTGTGAGGATAGTTGGGGCTCTCCACGACGTCACCGCTGCTAGCCATGTAGAAATGGCATTCGGAAGCGCAGTCCATTTCGTCGGAAGCATCTCCGCAGTCATCTTGCTTGTCGCATTTGAAGGCCGAATTAATGCATTTTCCGTTTGAACAATGGAAGGTTCCTAAAAGAAAGAAGCATTTTAACCATTGTTCACAGACCTTAACATTGAATTATGGTTTCCGTTTTATAAAGTCAGTCATGCAATAATAGTTTGTTTACGCAACTTACCAGCTGGGCAGGCGTCTGCTCTGCACATGAATGGGAGAAGCGTCTCACATGTAGTAAGTTCCCATGACTGGCTGTCAGATGTAACGTGAACATCTACGCATTCTCCATCTTTAGGGTTCGGTTGCCTGAGGTCCCAGAAACCAGCGTATTGTGAGACCAGTGCCCCTGCAGCTGATTCGAGGGTGTTTGTTCTTAGGTCGTCGACAGTAGCTAGACCGAGCCAGTAATGGTTGTTGCTAGGACTAGAGGGTACCATACTGGCGGTCATGTTGTTTTCCGTGTAAGTGTCCACGACCATTAGTTCGCTGCCGTACCTGAAGCACCATACAAAAACAATAAAAAAAAATGCTACTGTTATTATAATGTGGCTAACCACTTGAACCTATAACCTAATGCTATCTTCTACACAAATACATATATTCCCTTCACTGAAGTACCTAATCCACATAAATTAATATAGATCTAAATAAAAACTGCAGATGTCTAGTATACTTAACAATAAATCGCAGAATTTTACTTCGTTATTGTCTGTAGACAAACTTGTTGCAATTTGTCAAGTAATTATGAGCTGTGAATTTAAAAAAATAAATATAAAGTCGTCTTGATATTCTACGATACCATGAATTAACTAAACCTAAAAATAACGCGATTGACAAATTTATATTGACTTTCGTGTGTTGTGTCCACTAACTAATACATGTGAGGCTCTGGAGCACTCAATCACATATAAGGTACTATAAATACTACCACAGAATACGTTGACAGATGCATTTATTTTTTAGACCCACGCATAATATCGTTGTAGAACATCTAGGTATAACTAAGATGATATAAATAGAAAAGCAATATACCTACTTAGGTACTACTCGTACAATATTCTTACCTTCGACATAACTCCGCCGCTTTTTCCCATGAATGCCTGATGTTGAAGAATTTGTAACAGTGTAAACCTTTCAGCTCCCATCCTGTGGACAAATACAATTTCAATGTAATAATTTGTTTTTTTGTTACATTTTAAATGTCTAATCGGGAATTATATACATGAAAACCGATATGTAACTTGTATCAATGCCAAGTTTGGTCTATAGAATGTACCTACTAAGAAACTCTACAACGCTATTGCATTGTTATTATGTTTCGTTTTCTCAACTTTTGTATTAAATTAAGTGTAGTTGCCAAACTAACATCCATATGGAAACAAGACCGCAATAAAAGAAAAAGTTTTACCCAGAGACGTAGGTAGGTACACATAAAACACGTATGTTATTTGTTAGCTCTGCAAATTACCAAGTTTATACTTTTGCGACGGATGTGTGTAAACTTAAGAGTACTGAAGTACCCATATTGTTCAAATATAGCTTTCACAGTTGAAGGGTTAAAAGTGAAAGTAGGCCCTTCTGTTCACTGGTAAATAGAGGTTACCGAGTAAAGTGATTATCGGATAATTTACGTAACCGAAAACAATTTCACGATAGTTTACATTCAGTGGCTGAAACCGCATTCTTATTTAGAAATAACGGTTTAGTATTTGGCTGTTGTTTTCTATAAAATCGCTTTGTTCATCGTCAGCATCCTCCTCTTGGAAAATTCTGACTAGGAGAATCTAACCTTACCGTGAATCATTAATTGATTAATTCCAAGAAAGTAACAAAAGCATCAAATATTAACCTAGACATGAATAACATAAGTTCTAACAAACGTATAACTTCAATATATTTGTGTGAATTAAATGCTAGAGCAGAGTTACTGACGCATCCCTAAAGTTGTGAGTTGAGTTAGAAACTTTACACTTAACAGCAAGGGACATGGAACTGTGCTTTAACGTATGTAAAGAGGGAATTCGCCGGCGCCTTATTAATTAACACTGCAGAGTGTTAAGTAGGTAGAAGTAACTCACGCCAAAGTTCTTGTTCTTTGATGTATGTGCTTGTAATGTCAAAATGGGTAATAAACCGAGTAAAAGATCTTGTCTGTACCTTTAGAGAGTTGAACGAAACGAAAGATGTAATTTCATTAGAGTTGCGTATAATAATAAAATACTCTTTGGTAGAATTAGGGAACTCGTCCAATTCTAATAAATTCCTGTTTCTCCGAGTAAGGATGTTGGTGATGTGAATAAAGTTCTAATGAAGTGAATCAGCTAGTAGAAGGAATACGAATCGAGTAAAAGCATTGGCTGTTTGAATGGCGACGACTCTGTTATGAGTTGTACACTTATGTTATACTGACTACTTGTAAGTGTTTTAATATAGGCACTAGTATTTCTCATTGCTGTAAAATTCTACATGGTATAATTTTTACACCCGGTTTATTGGTGTAAACAATGCTCGAAGGATCAAGGAGAAAGTTGTTGGGAATGTGACATGTGACATGTCACATTCCCAACAAATCCTCCTCAGCATAATATGATAAATAGTCCAACTCAGAATGGTGAGCATTTATAGCCAGCCACAACAATTCAACGTCGAGCAGGGGGCTGTTCACTTGTCACTTGTCGAGCTTTGTGCAATTCCCGAAAAGTGAATGGACAGCCGTGTCGGACACTCGACGCTTTTGACTAGCCGTTTGTTGGACGGTGTGATATCTTGTTGGGATCTCTGTTATGGTCAGTTTCAGTGTTGTGGCGTTGCGAATATTTGTTCGGATAAATTGTGATTCGAATGATTCTGACGTACAAAGCTAGCCTGATCTGAACCTGCTGGCCGAGGGCACTATAACGGCTAGGATGTTGTGTTTTTACTATGGATTTGTAGATGTGAGTCTCTTCTGAATTCTGAACTGAACACTGTCTAACTGGGCTAGTATTTTGACGATAAAATTGAGTTATGAAAACCATTTCACGAACAAATTCCACGTACTCTGCCGCCAAGCAGCCAGTGTGAAGTGAATTGATAGATAAAAAGTAAATAGTCGCAAATAGAGCGTGCGAGTTCGCGGTATACAGCATGGATGCGCTTCGTCGATGCACCGCATTACGATGCAATGTGTTTGACCTACTTAATACTGCAATATCACAAAATATGCATGTAGTCAGTAGAGATAGACTGCTGATAGCGTCCAGATTCATTTTTATGTAAAGGTAGACTCTCTTCATCTTCGCATCGTTGCATTTACTGCCTCTTTTTCTGAATCGATAGTTTTTCATCGGTTTTCAGCGATGATAGGTACTCGTAATTCTTATATGATTTTTTCTCTAATCCATACCTGTCTTGATGTAACAATGTTGTATGTTTGTTTGTTCGGGGAACTTTCACGCGATAACGGCTGGACAGATTTTGATGAAATTTGGAATGGAGATAGTTTATACCCTGGAATAAAATATAGGATACTTTTTATCCCAGGAAATTGATAGTTCCGACGGCACAACTTTAAAAGCTGGAAAAATGTTGATTACTCGCTGTAAGAAACGGTTGCCATGGAAACGAAATAACAAGTATGTCAAAAAACATCAAGAGCATCGGTGCTATACCTACTTTTGCATTGGTTTTTAATATCATAGAAGAACATAGGATGCTTTTTTCGCGATAAACAGTTGTCCGCGCGGACGAAGTCGCGGGCGGGAAAGCTAGTTTATAATATATTATATAATCAAAGAGTCAGCATTATCCCTATGCTATAGCTTGCCTGCCTGTCGTGAGTGTAAGTGCTGACCTGTGGTGTCATGTCAGAGATTGTCAGGCCGACCGAGGGCCACTGACATTAATCAATAAGAATCGGGACCGACAGTTCTGTTTCTACTATGCCCGCGGCTTTGACTGCGTAGTCATTTCATTTAAAAGTATCTCATACGTGTTATTTCAGGACCAAAACTACCTATAAAGTAGAATATTCTACATTTCTTCAAAATTCGTTCAGCCGTCAAATAGTTTTTTATCGATTGCTCGGCATATAATCATCGGATTATGATACCAAGTACCCCAGTTTTTAAGTCAAACCCTAAACTATCTAACAATGAAACTGCACAGCAATCGGTCCCGTAGTTTTAACGTGATTCCCAATCAAACATACAGACAAACAAACAATCAGACCGATACGATTTTTAAAAGTGTTATATTCTTTTTAAGTTGCTTATTTTATGTACCAGAACTATTTTTTTTAAATTATCTCCTTATTACAGACTTTTCCATACTTATTGCGTTATTATAAGTGTAGGTGGATAGATAGATGATGTTATAAGTATAGAAGATAGAATGCAATAGAGTAATAGCTATAGGTAGTGCTTCTTATGTGAAAAACTTTTAAAGACGTCCTAAATAACTCCAAAGAGACGCGTAACTACTTTTTCGTGATGTGAATACATATACGTACAATACGTTTTCTGATTAACAAATTAACATTTTGTTTGCGCGGTTCTGCTTTCATTAGTTGAAATGCACTCATCTCGCAGACAATTACTGCGAGTAAAACTCCATAGTTTGTGTGTTATTTTCTACACTGAAAGTCGATTTTAGTCTTATTTAGCGTTTATTTAGGTAAGTTATTTTTATTAGTTAGATATAGGCTAGCGTTTGACCGCTATTACACCTTATTGTGACTACGTGGTCGTTGGTAAATGGTAAACACGATAAGCCTGAAATGACTTGGGGTCCTCACGCAATGACTTGGGGCCCTCACGCAATGATTGCTCTCGGTTTTTTTTATCTATATATAATAAAGCAGTAAATATAAAAAAGACTGTACAATTCAGATAATTAAAAAAATGGTCTAGGGAACTTAAAATAATATAGGTACTGAACAAGAATATAACTTATTTTTAAATGGTGTTTGTCTGTTTGTCTGTTCGCGTATCACGTGAAAACTACTGGACCGATTAAGATACGGTTTACACTGTTAGATGGCTTATTAATAATAATAGATAGAAAATTTGGTATTTTGTACAACGGATATACATACATTGGAACGAATATTATTACTAATATTCTTAATTTATTATAAGAACTGCAAAGGAGTGGAATGCCCTGCCCTCGTCAGTGTTTCCGGTAAATTATAACCCAGGTGTGTTCAAGTCAAGAGTGAATAGGTATCTACTAGGCAAGCGTGCTACACCTTCGACCACATCATCGCTTTGCATCAGGTGAAATCGTGGTCAAAATTGATTGCCTAGTCCGTAACAAAAAAAAAAGCTCATCACGTAAATGATTCCATCTTGCAGGATTCGAACCCACGACCGTTTGACTTCGCAGTCAAGGATACTAGCCACTCGGCCAAATGGTCCCCTGATTAGGAGGTTTGGGACAAAATTTATGTTTGAAGGGACGACTTGCACCTTGTTATTTAAGCGTTTTCTTAACTAGACTACTAATGAATTAGTAATTAAATTCGCTTAATCTTAATAGGCAGCCTCGAGCTGCATAATTTTCTTTTTATCCTTTTTTTTAAATGGATTTCAACAAAGTGACACATGAGCCTTCACAGAACAATACTAATCAATCTTGATTTTTGTTCAGTTTGAGCCTTAGCTTTCCGTTAAATTCGAAACACTTTCAAAGTAAATTTTGAAATAGGACTACGTGCTTGCTTATCGTATTAAGTAGTGCTGACCTCTGGGCCCTGTTTCATAAAACTTACAATTGTAGTTTACTATTACAATTTAGTGTACATTGAAGTTTATCTTCTAGCAAAATTCATATTTACACGTAACGCTCTAACATATGCATCAATGTACACTAAATTGTAATGGTAAACTATAATTGTAAGTTTTATGAAACAGGGCCCTGGTTGTCAGAGTTCGTCAGAAATGTCGCATCATGCACCATATGCATGAATATCACGCGCGTGGTCCGCGCTCCAATACTGGAAGGGTTAAGTAGTGCTGACCTCTGCTATCAGAGTTTGTCAGGCCGCCCGAGGACCTCTGACATGGCTTAACGACTGATATTAATCAATTACAGCCTGAACCGATAGCTTAATTAATTAATTTATTTTATCAATTATACGTCCTTGGCCAATTACTAAAACTAATTACAGAAAAAATAACACAATCACTGAATAAAAAGGAAAGGAATGGACATGATCATTGAATAAAATAGGAATAAGAAATAATATGATGATAGGAATAAAATGGCAAATACAAAATTAATACAAGTAGTCAAAATAATAAACATATGCAGTCATTGAAAACCAAGATTGATTTCACCGCAAACATATCAAACTCATGTCTTGCGTCCAGAAGGGCATTAAGGGCAGTGTGGGTTAATGTGCCTTCCGAAGCATGGAGCGATGGAATACTGCACGTAACTTAGAAAAGTCATTGGTGCGTGGCATAGGACCGAACCCGGTATCGTTGGATTCTAAGTCGTAAACTAGTAAACCGTTAGTAAACCGTTAAGCTACCATCGCTTGAAGTATAATTATATGTAGTTATTCTATATCTTGACGCATTAAGAGGGCTATTGTAAGTTTAGTTTATCTGTGGCTCCGTATTAGCACCCAAACGGATAGACCGATTTCAATGCAGTTGTTTTATTTGAAAGCTCGAGTTAGCGTGATGGTTCTTACCTTTATTTTATAGTAGGTACTTACATACTACTCTATATAGTTTTAGCTAATACATATGAGGGCACAGGTAAATAACTCTTGTCGCTTTGCCAAAGCATCTCTAGGTCCCATCTGTTTATTAGTCAAGTGCAAGCAATACTCACAACCTAACATTTAGAACTAAAATTCTAAATGGAATTGTTTGAGCAATGCCGTTGTCGTCCTATTGTTGAAACACACTCATCTCGCAAAACCTTATTATGTCGGTAACGCCGCGTTTCCCGCTTGGAATTCAACACCCGCTGCCCCGAATTACCGAACTGTACACTGCCACAGACAGGAGGCGAGTAGCCAAACTGTACACTAACAAAAGTTCCAAAAAAATAAACACTAGGGCTAGGAGTTACGCTGAAGCAAACTACTCCACTGGTTAAAAGAGGCCGGACATGAATGTGGTAAGTTAGAATGCGAAGGAATAAATCTGTGTTTATCTATCTGTCTATCTATCTATCTATCTATATAATAAAGCAGTAAGTACCAAAAAAACAGTACAATGAAGACAATAAAACAAAAAATCTCAAGGGTACTCCAAATAAGCTATTGAACCAGAATATAATAACGTATTTAAAAATCGTCTGTCTGTATGTATGTATGTTTGTTCGCGCATCACGTAAAAACTACTTAACCGAATACGATTCGGCTTTCATTGTTGGATAGCTTAAGGTTTCACTTAAAAGCTGGGGTACTTGGTATTTTAATCCGATGATTAGATGAAAAGCAATTGATAAAAAACTATTTGAAGGCTGAACGAATTTTGAAGAAATGTAGTATATTGTTGTTTCAAGGCGCTTTTGGTCCTGGAATAACACGTGTGGAATACTTTTAAATGAAGTGACCGCGCGGGCACAGCTTGTCATTACCAATTAATGAATGAATAAATCTAATTTCTGCTCGACTCTTGGCTACTGCCATGAAAAACTCATGTGGATCTGAGAAATTAACATAATGTCGTATTCTAAGAAACTGATCGTACGTATTTTCCTACTTATTATATTTTCGCACGATTACGTAAAGCTCAGTGCGCTTCACGAGGTAAGCTCCTGGTTTAGCCTTTGGTGTTGTTTATATAGCCTTTAAACCATTTACAGTTGTAAAAATGTTTAGTTTGACAAAGTATATCTACCTACTTACGCGTAAAACAGATTTCTCTATCTCTACTTGTAATGTAGTTTTCTTTAGATAATTATTATAAGTATTTTATAAAAAGCACCACCAAAATAGGGTATTTGCAGACTATATATGAATCGTGTCAACTGTAATATACGGTTTTGAAAATCATCTGAACCAATTTATACCAATACTAGCTGTACCCGCGGCTTCGCACTCGTGGTCATTTCTCGAGGTTAAAAGTACTCCATATACTATTCCAAGACCTAAAATACCAATATACCAACATTTCATCAAGATTCCCTCAGCCGTCAAAACGATTTTATCGATTGTTCGGCTTTTACTCGTCGGATTGAGATACCAAGTACACCAGTTTTTTAGTCGAACCCTAAGATATCCAACAGTGAGAACCGCATCGCAATCGGTCTCGTAGTTTTTACGTGATGCGCGAACAAACAACAGACAGACAAACAGACACATACGAACTTTTAAAATGTTATATTCTTGTTCAGTAGCTTATTTTATGTATCCTAGACCATTTATTTTTTAATTATCTTCTTTGTACAGACTTTTTCGTTCCCATTGCCTTATTATAAGTAGGTATAGATAGATAGATGTAGCCGTCTGTAGTAGTATACAGTTTGGCAACACGCCTGGTGGGTGATTTCAGGCGCATTTAGCTTTTGTCTACCGTGATTTGTGGATTTGTAGTTTAACAGCTGACGGCGGTAAATTGAGTTTTGTATTTGAATTATTAGGAGTTTATTTATTCGTGAATCATACTATTTTTACTTGACTAATTACTAAATAACTTTTTATTAAGATACCTACCTACTGACATAGGTCTGTCCGTTTATTTTATAAGACTCTTAATTAAATGACCTTAAAAAATATTTGGATTTATGTTGAAAGTTACGTTTAAAGTGAGTAATTAACTAGTAGTAAGGTATTAATTATGACCTCTTAGCAATGTCTACTATTCTTGGCTACTTCAATTAATTAAAGAGCCTGTGAATAATAATAATATTATAATAAATTCGGTACAATTCCACACCAATTACCTAGCCCCAAACTACGATACCCAGTACTGTGGGCACGAGATAACGGATAAAAATACATAGATACGAATATTGGAAATAAAAAAAAAAACCGTTTGAGTTATCCAGTATTTGTATGTCCTCGCGAAAACATTACAAAGCTACTCAATGACATACATGTTTTTTTTAAGGCGTTTTATATTTTGTAACGTATCCACGTGTGTAGTATAGTTACCAAAAATTAAAAGGAGAGTTACAAAGTCAGTATACTTTATGAACTTTGCCGACAAAATGTTTAGTCTGCTCGCCCCAGCCTAAATTAGGCTCAGATTATTAGGCTGTAAAACAATCTTGACAGAAAAATCTTAAACGTTTGAATAATAGGGTCTGAACCAACCTAGACAGCACTAGCACAGATCTAGATAACTAGCATAAAAGCAAAAAACACGCCTGCCCTGCCAAAAAAGAGCTTTTGCCAATAAATTACATAGGTACTGTTGAAATGTGCGTATAAGGCCTTCAATTTTATACCCATATTGTAATATTCGAAGGTTTTTTTTCAAGTTTGAATATCGTTCCATATTTAAAAAAACTGTTGCAAAAAACATAAGACACAATTCGTTAGGTCTTAATATTTATTGATAAATATGTATAATATAATGAATTATAGTCCTTTAGCAGCCCAGATAAACGTATCTTTAGAGTGCTGTAGTAGTAGTAGTGTGATGAGAAAATCTCTTGGAATTCGTTTTATTAACATAAAATGAAACATTTTAACTCAGCTGGTTCAATTTGCTTACATATGCTTCATTAACTTTTTATTGCTTTATTTTGTAGAATTGAATTTCTTAACAATAGCCCATTCAATTTTATTTTATTTGAATTACTTAGATACTTTTTCGAAGTTGCTAAACTAACAGGTCAACATACTAAACTAAAGACTAAACTATGTGGAATAAAGTCAACATAGACACGGTATGGATAGATAACATTACCGTGACATAGAGGTTGAATTGCGCTTTACTGGTGTGTTTATCTATAGGAAAAAGAGTTATTTCAAAAGAATTAATACACACTAGTTATAGGTTTTAAATATTACTGT
This sequence comes from Alsophila aescularia, assembly GCA_946251855.1. Taxonomy (NCBI): domain Eukaryota; kingdom Metazoa; phylum Arthropoda; class Insecta; order Lepidoptera; family Geometridae; genus Alsophila; species Alsophila aescularia. The sequence continues at coordinate 13,648,357 of OX276375.1, read as the reverse complement.
GACAAAAGTTTTCTAGTTTTTCCAGTTTTCCCGTGGAAACTTTCAATTTCCCAGGATAAAAAGTATTCTATGTTTTATTCCAGGGTATAAGTTATCTCCATTTCAAATTTCAAAATCCATCTAGCCGTTATCGCGTGAACCGGTGTGAACTTGGCAGCCAAAATGTAGCAGCCTAAAATCCGACTAAATTAAGAAGGTTTTTTTTTTATAATAGTGGTTAACTCTTATTTGTTAATTAATGATTATTATTTAATAATAATAATAATATAAAAAACTTTTGATTAATAAGTTAACGCAAATTTTTATAAAAATATATCCCGAAGAACATGAACAAAATATATTCTTGAGATTTTTAAGGGAACACGCACCTAGTTAGAGCTCTTATCCCCTGAAAAATGAAAGTTTGAATTATGAATTTTATTCTCTAATAATATAGCTTGAAAACGAGTATACCGACAATGTGGCTAAATGACAGCTTAACCCTAAATTCTTTACTTGAATTATGGATGAACACTGAACCGTGTCTGAAATTTTTAGGCTGCTGATATATTTCGACTTGAAATACGCTAATATTGTTTAAAATCTGCACAATTATATCATAAACGATATACAGGCTACCTTCTAATCACTATTGCAAAGTGTTTTTTTGACTATTTAACCCTGGAATAGTCAATCAAAATTGATACTGAGTTTTGATTTCACTACTCATGTTCCACGGTGTGTTTCGACCTTTGAGACCCTGAAATCAACTATTAATCTCATTCAAATATAACAAATGGTGCACAAGCTTCTATAAAAATGCTAACAAATGGTGGCTAAATGCCAACCTGACCATAAAACATCCCAAAGTACATGAACCAAAAAAAACCTAGATATTTTTCAGGAAACAAACCTCTAGTAAGACCTCTCATCCCCTGAAATCTGTAAGTTTTAATATATCACACTATTGTCTAATAAAGTAGCTTCAAAACGTGCATAAAGAAAATGTGGCTAAATGACAGCTTAACCCTAAATTCTTTACTTGAATTATGGATGAACACTGAACCGTGTCTGAAATTTTTAGGCTGCTGATATATTTCGACTTGAAATACGCTAATATTGTTTAAAATCTGCACAATTATATCATAAACGATATACAGGCTACCTTCTAATCACTATTGCAAAGTGATTTTTTGACTATTTAACCCTGGAATAGTCAATCAAAATTGATACTGAGTTTTGATTTCACTACTCATGTTCCACGGTGTGTTTCGACCTTTGAGACCCTGAAATCAACTATCAATCTCATTCAAATATAACAAATGGTGCACAAGCTACTATAAAAATGCTAACAGATGGTGGCTAAATGCCAACCTGACCATAAAACATCCCAAAGTACATGAACCCAAAAAAACCTAGACATTTCTCAGGAAACAAACCTCTAGTAAGACCTCTCATCCCCTGAAATCGGTAAGTTTTGATATATCACACTATTGTCTAATAAAGTAGCTTCAAAACGTGTATAAAAAGAATGTGGCTAAATGACAGGTTAACCCTAAATTCTTTACTTGAATTATGGATGAACACTGAACCGTGTCTGAAATTTTTAGGCTGCTGATATATTTCGACTTGAAATACGCTAATATTGTTTAAAATCTGCACAATTGTATCATAAATGATATACAATCTACCTTTTAATCACTATTGCAAAGTGTTTTTTTGACTATTTAACCCTGGAATAGTCAATCAAAATTGATACTGAGTTTTGATTTCACTACTCATGTTCCACGGTAAGTTCCGACCTTTGAGACCCTGAAATCAACTATTAATCTCATTCAAATATAAAAAATTGTGCACAAGCTTCTATAAAAATGCTAACAAATGGTGGCTAAATGCCAACCTGACCATAAAACATCCCAAAGTACATGAACCAAAAAAAACCTAGATATTTTTCAGGAAACAAACCTCTAGTAAGACCTCTCATCCCCTGAAATCTGTAAGTTTTAATATATCACACTATTGTCTAATAAAGTAGCTTCAAAACGTGTATAAAGAAAATGTGGCTTAATGACAGCTTAACCCTAAATTCTTTACTTGAATTATGGATGAACACTGAACCGTGTCTGAAATTTTTAGGCTGCTGATATATTTCGACATGAAATACGCTAATATTGTTTAAAATCTGCACAATTGTATCATAAACGATATACAGGCTACCTTCTACTTACTATTGCAAAGTGATTTTTTGACTATTTAACCCTGGAATAGTCAATCAAAATTGATACTGAGTTTTGATTTCACTACTCATGTTCCACGGTGTGTTTCGACCTTTGAGACCCTGAAATCAACTATTAATCTCATTCAAATATAACAAATGGTGCACAAGCTTCTATAAAAATGCTAACAAATGGTGGCTAAATGCCAACCTGACCATAAAACATCCCAAAGTACATGAACCAAAAAAAACCTAGATATTTTTCAGGAAACAAACCTCTAGTAAGACCTCTCATCCCCTGTAATCTGTAAGTTTTAATATATCACACTATTGTCTAATAAAGTAGCTTCAAAACGTGCATAAAGAAAATGTGGCTAAATGACAGCTTAACCCTAAATTATTTACTTGAATTATGGATGAACACTGAACCGTGTCTGAAATTTTTAGGCTGCTGATATATTTCGACTTGAAATACGCTAATATTGTTTAAAATCTGCACAATTGTATCATAAACGATATACAGGCTACCTTTTAATCACTATTATAAAGTGTTTTTTTGACTATTTAACCCTGAAATAGTCAATCAAAATTGATGTTAAGTTTTCATTTCACTACTTATATTCCACGGTGTGTTTCGACCTTTGAGACACTGAAATCAACTATTAATCTCATTCAAATATAACAAATGGTGCAAAAACTTCTATAAAAATGCTAACAGAGTCTTGAGTAATGAGAGGTCTTACTAGAGGTTTGTTTCCTGAAAAATATCTAGGTTTTTTTTGGTTCATGTACTTTGGGATGTTTTATGGTCAGGTTGGCATTTAGCCACCATCTGTTAGCATGTTTATAGAAGTTTGTGCACAATTTGTTATATTTGAATGAGATTAATAGTTGATTTCAGGATCTCAAAGGTCGAAACACACCGTGGAACATAAGTAGTGAAATAAAAACTCAACATCAATTTTGATTGACTATTCCAGGGTTAAATAGTCAAAAAAATACTTTTTAATAGTGATTAAAAGGTAGATTGTATATCGTTATGATACAATTGTACAGATTTTAAACAATATTAGCGTATTTCAAGTCGAAATATATCAGCAGCCTAAAAATTACAGACACGGTTCAGTGTTCATCCATAATTCAAGTAAAGAATTTAGGGTTAAGCTGTCATTTAGCCACATTCTCTTTATACACGTTTTGAAGCTACTTTATTAGACAATAGTGTGATATATCAAAACTTACAGATTTCAGGGGATGAGAGGTCTTACTAGAGGTTTGTTTCCTGAAAAATGTCTAGGTTTTTTTTGGTTCATGTACTTTGGGATGTTTTATGGTTAGGTTGGCATTTAGCCACCAACTGTTAGTATTTTTATAGTAGCTTGTGCACCATTTGTTATATTCGAATGAGATTAATAGTTGATTTCAGGGTCTCAAATGTCGAAACACACCGTGGAACATGAGTAGTGAAATCAAAACTCAGTATCAATTTTGATTGACTATTCCAGGGTTAAATAGTCAAAAAATCACTTTGCAATAGTGATTAGAAGGTAGCCTGTATATCTTTTATGATACAATTGTGCAGATTTTAAACAATATTAGCGTATTTCAAGTCGAAATATATCAGCAGCCTAAAAATTTAAGACACGGTTCAGTGTTCATCCATAATTCAAGTAAAGAATTTAGGGTTAAGCTGTCATTTAGCCACATTTTCTTTATACACGTTTTGAAGCTACTTTATTAGACAATAGTGTGATATATCAAAACTTACCGATTTCAGGGGATGAGAGGTCTTACTAGAGGTTTGTTTCCTGAGAAATGTCTAGGTTTTTTTGGTTCATGTACTTTGGGATGTTTTATGGTCAGGTTGGCATTTAGCCACCATCTGTTAGCATTTTTGTAGTAGCTTGTGCACCATTTGTTATATTTGAATGAGATTAATAGTTGATTTCAGGGTCTCAAAGGTCGGAACACACCGTGGAACATGAGTAGTGAAATCAAAACTCAGTATCAATTTTGATTGACTATTCCAGGGTTAAATAGTCAAAAAATCACTTTGCAATAGTGATTAGAAGGTAGCCTGTATATCTTTTATGATACAATTGTGCAGATTTTTAACAATATTAGCGTATATCAAGTCGAAATATATCAGCAGCCTAAAAATTTCAGACACGGTTCAGTATTCATCCATAATTCAAGTAAAGAATTTAGGATTAAGCTGTCATTTAGCCACATTTTCTTTATGCACGTTTTGAAGCTACTTTATTAGACAATAGTGTGATATATCAAAACTTACAGATTTCAGGGGATGAGAGGTCTTACTAGAGGTTTGTTTCTTGAAAAATGTCTAGGTTTTTTTTGGTTCATGTACTTTGGGATGTTTTATGGTTAGGTTGGCATTTAGCCACCAACTGTTAGAATTTTTATAGTAGCTTGTGCACCATTTGTTATATTTGAATGAGATTAATAGTTGATTTCAGGGTCTCAAAGGTCGAAACACACCGTGGAACATGAGTAGTGAAATCAAAACTCAGTATCAATTTTGATTGACTATTCCAGGGTTAAATAGTCAAAAAAACACTTTGCAATAGTGATTACAAGGTAGATTGTATATCGTTTATGATACAATTGTGCAGATTTTAAACAATATTAGCGTATTTCAAGTCGAAATATATCAGCAGCCTAAAAATTTCAGACACGGTTCAGTGTTCTTTCATAATTCAAGTAAATAATTTAGGGTTAAGCTGTCATTTAGCCACATTTTCTTTATGCACGTTTTGAAGCTACTTTATTAGACAATAGTGTGATATATTAAAACTTACAGATTTCAGGGGATGAGAGGTCTTACTAGAGGTTTGTTTCCTGAAAAATATCTAGGTTTTTTTTGGTTCATGTACTTTGGGATGTTTTATGGTCAGGTTGGCATTTAGCCACTATTTGTTAGCATTTTTATAGAAGCTTGTGCACCATTTGTTATATTTGAATGAGATTAATAGTTGATTTCAGGGTCTCAAAGGTCGAAACACACCGTGGAACATGAGTAGTGAAATCAAAACTCAGTATCAATTTTGATTGACTATTCCAGGGTTAAATAGTCAAAAAAACACTTTTTAATAGTGATTAAATGGTAGATTGTATATCGTTTATGATACAATTGTACAGATTTTAAACAATATTAGCGTATTTCAAGTCGAAATATATCAGCAGCCTAAAAATTTCAGACACGGTTCAGTGTTCATCCATAATTCAAGTAAAGAATTTAGGGTTAAGCTGTCATTTAGCCACATTCTCTTTATACACGTTTTGAAGCTATTTTATTAGACAATAGTGTGATATATCAAAACTTACAGATTTCAGGGGATGAGAGGTCTTACTAGAGGTTTGTTTCCTGAAAAATGTCTAGGTTTTTTTTGGTTCATGTACTTTGGGATGTTTTATGGTTAGGTTGGCATTTAGCCACCAACTGTTAGTATTTTTATAGTAGCTTGTGCACCATTTGTTATATTTGAATGAGATTAATAGTTGATTTCAGGGTCTCAAAGGTCGGAACACACCGTGGAACATGAGTAGTGAAATCAAAACTCAGTATCAATTTTGATTGACTATTCCAGGGTTAAATAGTCAAAAAAACACTTTGCAATAGTGATTACAAGGTAGATTGTATATCGTTTATGATACAATTGTGCAGATTTTAAACAATATTAGCGTATTTCAAGTCGAAATATATCAGCAGCCTAAAAATTTCAGACACGGTTCAGTGTTCATCCATAATTCAAGTAAAGAATTTAGGGTTAAGCTGTCATTTAGCCACATTCTCTTTATACACGTTTTGAAGCTACTTTATTAGACAATAGTGTGATATATCAAAACTTACAGATTTCAGGGGATGAGAGGTCTTACTAGAGGTTTGTTTCCTGAAAAATGTCTAGGTTTTTTTTGGTTCATGTACTTTGGGATGTTTTATGGTTAGGTTGGCATTTAGCCACCAACTGTTAGTATTTTTATAGTAGCTTGTGCACCATTTGTTATATTTGAATGAGATTAATAGTTGATTTCAGGGTCTCAAAGGTCGAAACACACCGTGGAACATGAGTAGTGAAATCAAAACTCAGTATCAATTTTGATTGACTATTCCAGGGTTAAATAGTCAAAAAAACACTTTGCAATAGTGATTACAAGGTAGATTGTATATCGTTTATGATACAATTGTGCAGATTTTAAACAATATTAGCGTATTTCAAGTCGAAATATATCAGCAGCCTAAAAATTTCAGACACGGTTCAGTGTTCATCCATAATTCAAGTAAAGAATTTAGGGTTAAGCTGTCATTTAGCCACATTGTCGGTATACTCGTTTTGAAGCTACATTATGAGAGAATAAAATTCGTAATTCAAACTTTCATTTTTCAGGGGATAAGAGCTCTAACTAGGTGCGTGTTCCCTTAAAAATCTCAAGAATATATTTTGTTCATGTTCTTCGGGATATATTTTTATAAAAATTTGCGTTAACTTATTAATCAAAAGTTTTTTATATTATTATTATTATTAAATAATAATCATTAATTAACAAATAAGAGTTAAACACTATTATAAAAAAAACCTTTTTAATTTAGTCGGATTTTAGGCTGCTACATTTTGGCTGCCAAGTTCACACCGGTATCGCGTGAAAGCTCCCCAAACAAACAAACAACGTTTTACTTTTATATAAGTATTGGTATGGATGGTATAGACTATTAGAAACCATTAGAAACGGGATATTACCAAGTATTTATATTTATGTTGAGTTTCCGATATTTTGCCTCCGTTACAGGCGCCATAATCACGAGCACGAGTTTTTTAATTCCAGATAAACACTGTAATAGTACGTAGATAGATATAAGTACAATGTGTACTGATGTGCTGTTATTGAATTCAATCTTTTCATTCAAAGCTTATTGTTTCTACGTACCCCAAACGACTGTACAGAAACACAGTAACAAGGCTTCACAATATTGTCCTTTGGAGCATCACAATCACATTTCCATGATTTCTATCTGTTCCAGTATCGACTAACCCTCAGATGCGCCATCGGGACAAGCCAATGCCACCCGGCCGACCCGGCGTCCTCTCAATTGTGTCCACTCAAGGTTCACTCAACTAGGCCTTGTCAAGGATCCTGACACGCTGTGCACCGGAGATTGACTTACCTACAAGCTTACAAGTATTAAGCGATACACTGAAGGTAGTGCAGGCATAAGACAGTGGTTCAACTTATATCTTTTTTAAATGAAGTTAACAGGCGTTCTTGGCATCCACTAGGTCAACTTTAACTCCCCCTATTTTTAGTCTGCCTAGACACGTGACATCACAATTTGAGTTTAAAAATTGACTCCCCAACGTCTTTGACTTTTATACAGCGTCTAATTTCGGTGTTGCGAACTCGGTCTTGTAATTTGATGCCGAGCATGGCACACAGCTGCCTTAGCGAGCGTCCACGTCTCGTCACCATATGTCATGGTAGGCAGAACAGACTGGTTATTAAGGCTAGTGATGAATGATGATGAGAGTAGCTTACGTATACCGTTTGTGTGGTATAGTTTCTGACCCACTGTGCAGCTAGACTTGGTACGTAATCAGCAGTTTAGCTAATTAATCCTGCCATCACGGTGTAACAACCTCCCAAAACCCATCTCAGTGCTAAATGATTGGAACATCGATAGGTATAAGATAAGATTGTCTCGTCTACATTGTGTTTTCAGTATAATGTATTGTATAAATAAAATTAATATATTCGGGACATTTCCACACCAATTACCTAGCCCCAAACTAGTATACCGTGTACTATGGGCACTAGATAACGGATAAACATACATAGATAAGAATTACATCCATGACTCGGAAACAAACATTTCTGCTCATCACACAAATGATTGCACCTTGCAGGATTCGAACCCGCGACCGTTAAATATTATTTCATTCATTATATACACCATTTTTTGGTAAAATTATATATTCTAAGAAAAAATACATACAGTTGGACAATTTTAACAACTTTAGTAACGCAGCGCTGGTATAGCGTTTGTAATTATCTTGGAAGACAGTAGCCTCCCGAGTGGCGATTTAATAATCTATCCCTATTAATCATTCTGGTAGTCTGTATGCTCCGTTGTAGTCTATACCTACCTACCTATCCTCCTAATGTTTAGCATATAAGCATGCTGCTCGGAGCTAGGTTTAAGGAAAATTGCGATACCGCTCGCTGTTTTTCTGTTCCATAATTCAAGCTGTTTAAAATTTACCCTTTGATAAATCTTTCACCAAATGTCACAAGTTTTAGTACTGTTCCCGTCGATTCATGCTGGTATCATCGCAGTACCTGTATTGTATGTTTGTTGGGCACTTGAAATAGGCTCGGCAGGTATCAGTGACGTGCTTGAACTAGGCTTTGTGTAGACGAGTCGCGTTTGACGGAAGCGGAAAAGGAAAAGTTCGTGCTCCGACTGTGAATATGCGCTTTACAACCGTTGGGTTACGAGGCGAGTCCACATTTTGAGACAAGAGCAATACGAGCACCATAACGAACACCATAACACATTGCCTTGAATGGCATTAAAAGCTCAAGATTTTACGAAAGATAAGCTTGTTATTTAGAAGAAAAAAGCGAATCACGAAATTCAAGACCGAACGAATGTTTCATATTTTAGAGACCGACGTAAAATAATCCATCTTGTACATCCTGTTTAATTACCCAGTCTGCATAAAAACTGCTATCTTTTTCAAACCCGAAGCTAAAACAAATATCCGTTCGACAGTCTGTTCCCTCGCAATCCTAATAACTCGAGATTCCTGGAGGTGATCTGTTTACAATCAGATATTCTCACAGAGATAAATTACCGTGGTTGAAAGCTAAGAACTTTAGTATCTTTTATACGGTTTTATAAAACTATAAGGAGTTAATAACGACTTTAAATGAGTTTGATATATTGATTTTGACTTGTGTGACGGCGCTGGGGACAAAATGTTACTAAAATATCTAACAATTTTGGTATCTACCCACAAGTTCAACAAAATCACTTTAAACTTGCATCAAATCAAGGAAGTTATGGTAAAAATAACGCTGTCCGTGATAGGCGAGAGCTTTGGCTTGATATAGCAACATCACAGTACCAAACGCCAGCCTTTGGTTTGCAAAAATGTAGAACCTACTGACTTCCTCATTAAGCTTTTTATTATACCTGTATCCTATATGTATATGGAACAAGAAACCTTTACATAATGCGGGGGATGTGTCCATAAAAACCTGTTCTATAGACAGAATAAGCTACACACAAAACACAAAAACTAGAATCTAACCTGCCTAGGTACTGTCCGAAAAATATTAGATATTTCACTCATCTTCAATATCTTTTTACCTCGAAATTCTAGTCTAAAAACGTAATCGAATCACACGCCAGAATCAATTCGAGTCATGGTCTACTTAATTTGTCTTCGTTTTTAGTGTTCCGCACGAATAGGGAAAACAATGTCTAGTCTACGAATAAGCGATCTTTACTGGTAACTAAGTGGAAACAAAAAAGAATCGCGTATTCAGACTTTGTCGAAGAAGCCAATCCAGAACAGTGTTCATTCAACGAAGAGGATCTGGAACACAGAACACAGAGTGCGGATTTCCATTGCTCCTTGCTTAGGAAGACACGTTAAGCTCTCGGCCCCACCTGTTCTTGGGTAGTAGCAGTCGTTAAGCCATGTCAAAAGCCCTCGGGCGGCCTGACATACCCTCATATCTGGAGGCCAGCACTGCCACATACGATAGGCAAGCAAACCGAAGAGGCAAAGAAAAAACTTTCAGTTTTTCTGTAGTTTCAGTAGCCAGTGGATACTTCAATTTCTTGGTGCTATTATGTCCAACGTTGATAATGTAATGTAACTGAGGTGTCTAGAGCAACATGGTCATATGGCATAACATCAAATATGATGGTGCTTATAAAGGCGATGGTTATAGCATGGCTCTATTACGTAAGTATAGCATGGCCAATCGATTTGGAAAGCTGAACGAAATTGCCTCCATAAAATATAGCCATCATATTCTTTGATCACTTTAAACACCGAAAGTTATGAGAGTCATAACATGTAAATATAATACAGATTCCTTGTTTAATAAACGATTGACAAATATAGGTATAGCTAGCGGCACGTAAGTCTAGCGGTGAACGAAACGTGGCGGGGATCTTGGCACAGTCAGTTTTCGGGATCAAGTATTCAACATTTTAACACATTATATAAACTTTGACTGTGCCAAGATCCCCGCCACGTTTCGTTCACCGCTAGACTTACGTGCCGCTAGGCACTCACGCGAGAAGGCACTGAGACCTACGCAATCCAAGTCAGTTTAATAGCTTATGAAGACAACTTGGAGCTAACAGCTGATTTATTATATAATCTTTTATGTTATAACTAGCTGTGCCCGCGGCTTTGCCCGCGTGGTCACTTCATTTAAAAGTAGCCTATACTTGTTATTCCAAGACCAACATTACCTTTGAATTACTATCTTCTATGTATGTAACTATCGATGTACACTGTCCTGAAATCTTGCAGTTTAAATTTCGAGCACTTCCCGATTAGCTATCCGGCTGAAACTTTCAGGGTAGTTCACAAACCGATGACAAAGAAATAAAAAAAAAGGAAAAAAAACACATAAAAACACACATTCACTAAAAAAAGAGCTTCTTTTTTATATTTTTTTTATATTATAAAATGTTTCAACAATGGGTTCTATTTGATTAGTGTATCTAACTGTTGACGAAAGTTTATTGATGTTTAGAACAAAAGTTCTAAAACACGGCTTGATCATGACGAACTGGATTGTTGAAGTCATCTTGGCTCAAGTTTGTAAGACTCGAGAACTCACTCCCCGTATGCTCACCGACCACATACAGAACGCCTATACATATTCGCATATTATTTAAAAGTCATCTGTGAGTCACGCTGGGGCTATGCTCGCGGCGCCTTTCACTCATTACGAATGTGAGCTTCAAGGCTGCAGCTGGCGTTGCCGCTCAATTGACTCTACGAGCACAAAGCCTGTATTGTCTGACGAGATAAAACTTAGCGAATCAATTAGATTTACATTTTTGTCGTAATCAGCCTTGGTTAGGTTATTAATACCAGTTTATTATGTTCCCTTACATGCGTATTTTAGGGCATTTCTTAAACCTTGCATGGAGGATTTCATTTTAATGAAATACTAACTGTGGCCGCGGCTTTCCTAGCGTGGTAATTTTTCTGGGAAATAAGTATCAGCCGTCAAATAGTTTTGTATCGATTGCTCGGCTTCTATTCATTGGATTGAGATATAAAGTACACCAGTTTGTAAGTCAAAACCTAAGCTATACAACATTAAACCCGTATTTCAATCGATCCAGTAGCTTTTACGTGATGCCCGAACATACAGACAGACAGAAACACCATTTAAAAAATGTTATATTATTATTCAGTATAACTTATTTTAAGATCCCTAGACCATTATTTTTAAATTTCTTCATTTTACATACTTTTTGTAACCTACCGCTTTATAAATAAAGATAAAGATAAAAAAAAACTGCAGATATACAAACTATTAAGTCAGAAACAGTGTCATTAACCATACCAATATATAAAAGTGAAAAGTTGTCTTTTTGTTTGTTTGTTTGGGGAGCTTTCACGCGATAACTACTGGACGGATTTTGATGAAATTTGAAATGGAGATAGCTTATAACCTAGAATAAAACAAAGGATACTTTTTATCCTGGATAATTCCACGAATTCCAAGGTAGTTTCCACGGGAAAACTGGAACATGTTGAATACTCGCTGTAAGGAATGGTTGCCATGGAAACGAAATAACAAGTTTGTAAAAAATCATCAAGAGCGTTGGTGCCCCAGATTAAGTAGTTAATGCTATACCAACAACAAGGCACAGAGGCCATAACCAAGAAGTCTAAGTATACTTTTGCAGTGGTTTTTAGTATCCTAGAAGAACGTAGGATGCTTTTTTCGCGATAAACTGTTGTCCGCGTGGACGAAGTCGCGGGCGGGTAAGCTAGTGGTCAATAAAGTTCGCTAGTTTGAAGTAACGACCAAACTAAAGGCGTTAGATACGTTTCTATACAAAGTCATACATTTTCAATCTAGTTACAAAGATATTTTAAAGATATACTTGGCTTAGATACATTGTGCCAGTTATTTTAGGTCAAAACAGATGTGAAACCGCTTGTAATTGACGCTACATAACAGGAATGTTACATGTGCAAAGATGTTAAACATAGTTGGGCCTCAGGGCAGATCAGATTGTACGTGGAAAGTCATGTACTTATGTACAAGTTTTGAACTTGACAAATTCTGTGAAGACAAGAGCTTGTATTTAGTAACTTGTACAATATTGTAATTGAAGATTTTTAGCTGAAAAGGAGTAGTTTCCTACAATTAATTTAGCTTTAATTTCTCGTAAAGTAAGCGTTCAAATGATTAGTTCTAAGTACTTTTAGAATGAGTCGCGGGGAGACGCTGGATTCAAACAGCTAGCAACGAATTAGTCTAACTGGTTCTACTATTAGTTCTACTATAGAAAAATTTGATCAAAAAATGTCCAATTACTTCTACTGATCAGTATGACATATTGGATTCGAATAAATTGCTCGTTGTTGCGTTCTATGAGGAGGCCAATAGTTTTTTTTTGTTTAATGTGGAGAGCAGAGAGGCTGTGTTAGCGTGACGGGCGCGTGGCAACTATACGTCTCAATGTACATATTCAGGTCAAAGCGCAAGGAACGTTCTTAAAAACGCGTAAGAAAACCATTACCATATGCATATTTCTCTATAATAATATATTCTTAGAAAATGAATGGCGTTTATAGTAATAAACGCAGTGAATCGTTTTTTTACACGACTGCCCAAGAAAAGGGGTGTAATTTTTTAGGATTCATGTATGTTTGTATGTGAGTTTCTTTATTACACCATAACTTTTAAATGCCTGAACAGATTTAGACGTATGGGGTATCGTTAGAATCCATACATACCCCCGAGTAACATAGATGACTTATTGTTGAAAAAAAATACAATATGGTGGCTGTATGGCTCCATTTTCAAATTGGAAAAAAACACTTATAGTTTTACAATATGGGTATCAAATTGAAGGCCTTGATAAGCACATTCCAACAGTATATAATTTATTGCCGTAAGTTCATTTTTGGCAGGGCAGTCCTGTTTTTTTTAGCTTTTAAGCTAGTTGGTGCAGTTCGTTCGTCAAAAACGTTATACGCAGTAGGTAGCCATCGTTCCAATATGCAACAAGTGACACTGGGTTTACTTACAAAATTTGGTTCGCAGCTTTTAGATCCTTTCCCACTTCGGTGGGGAAACCATTGTTCAGCGGTGGACGTCGTCCTACTGATGATAGGTACTATTAGATACCTACTATAACAACCTAACATTAAATAACGCTTTTTAGTATAGGCTTTACCTATATTACACGACGACGCGACGGATATATACTCACAGCTTTTTAATAAAGCTATTCAGAACGAAGGCAGCACAAAGTTGTGGCTTAATTCGTTGTCATATTCCTTAATACGGCACTATTTATTCATACCCAGCTCGTTAGCAGCGTAGTTAGCTTAATTGAACCATGCATAAGTTTTAATCGTTATTGCAAGCTGCATCGATAAAGCAGATTCCTTCGAAGATTGTTTAGAGAATACGAGTATGTTGCTGCCTTAATTAAGCACTGTATATCATAGAACATTGGCTTTTTTAAAAGCTTTTATTTAACTTCACTTGTATCTATCTATGTATGTATCTATGTTTTTTTTTATTACGGACTAGGCAATCGTTTGACCACGATCTCACCTGATGGAAAGCGATGATGTGGTCGAAGGTGTAGCACGCTTGCCTAGTAGATACCTATTCACTCTTGACTTTTACACACCGGGGTTATAATTTACCGGAAACACTAACTAACACCAGTTCTAAGTTTTACCATGACATGCAGCACTCCAGGTTGGCTCCTGACTTAGGAACTCCTATAAACAGTTATTGATACCCGTGTTATAGTTTTACCATGACATGCAGCACTCCAGGTTGGCTCCTGACTTAGGAACTCCTATAAACAGTTATTGATACCCGTGTTATAGTTTTACCATGACATGCAGCACTCCAGGTTGGCTCCTGACTTAGGAACTCCTATAAACAGTTATTGATACCCGTGTTATAGTTTTACCATGACATGCAGCACTCCAGGTTGGCTCCTGACTTAGGAACTCCTATAAACAGTTATTGATAGCCGTGTTATATTTTTTTGGTATGTGGTCATTTTTGTGCATTTTAATCTAAAAGGCTTTGTTGGATCATGTAATATTAAACAGCTTGCTTAACTCTATACCTCGTTAACGGCCCAGTGCAGTTTAATTGAACAATCTGAAGTGTTATTGTTAGCATCGGGGGCGAGCATCGAGCTGCCTTACTAAGCAAGTGACCCAGATTGTGATGCTCCAAATGTCATGTTGCGCCCGACGTGTGCCAAGTTTAGAATAAGTTGAATGTGCAAGTAGGAGTTATTTGTATTGTTTTGAAATCAAACATGTGCTTTCTAATGAAATGGTGGTATATTTGGTTAATAATCTCAAAGACATGTAGAGGCAATGTGTGTTTGTTGAGGATTTCGAATGTAAGGTGATTCGACAGAGAACCAAAGTTACCGACATGCTCAAAGCAAGCTGATTTGGCAAAGGCCTGGTTACATCTCTCGAAGAACCGATAACCAGTGGGTTAAATGAATTCTAGAGTGGAGACCGCATCTAGGAAAACGTAGTGCCAGTCGGCCAGATGGAGTGACGACTTGCGAAAGTCTGCTGGCAGGAACTGGATCAGGAGAGCCGCAGATCGGGATCAATGGCGATCTTAGGAGAGGCCTACAACCAGTAGTGGATGAATTTAGGCTGATGATGATGATACGCTGTGGCAAAAGCCTTTATAGTTCGAAGTTGGTTTATAAAGGAACTGCTATTTTTACCCGACTAGTGCGAAGCAAGGGAAGGGTAATGAGTTTATCAGTCTATTTAAGTATAAATGTGGATCCACTATAGCTTTTTTTAGAAATTATTGGTCTGATTTTGACAAGCGAGGTGTGCATCGATTTGTCTTCAGGTATAGTGTTATAAAGGCTATTTTTTACCCAACTACTGCGAAGCGTAGACAGGGCTATGTGTTTTTAAAAAAATGGTCCGTTTTTGACAAGCGACATATCAATCGTATTTTTTTTCAATTTTAGAGCGTTTCAGGATAGTTTTTGACTCGACTACGGCGAAGCAAAGGAAGGACTGTTTTAACGCAAGAGTGTCATAGGCAATTTTTTACCCGAACGTTTTAATTTTTGAATTTATCGCTTATTATTGGTGGATATGGCGCTTATCAATAAACGAACGACTTCTTGGAAAATAATCAGAGCCAAATCAACAATCCTCGGCCGACGCTGATTGGTTGAAAAGTTAGCAGAAACTGGCAGCTTGATACTTAGTTCTTGAAGTAGTTTAGGTAATTACCTAAATAGAGCTTACTTGGGCTCACACCAACTGAACAATCCGTACTATAGGGGCATAGAGCTCAACATTTAAGTTTGATTACCTACACTTACCTAGGTACTGTGTGTAGTTGTTAATTTTATCGGTCAGGGTGACAGAACGTCACGCCTGTCTTGGTAAGATAAGTGCACGATTCCTGCACCACGGATTGCTCACCTCTGTAGGTTAAACAAGAAGGTTTAAAATTAATAACTTTTTTTTTAACAATGTGAATTGTGTATCATACTTTGAGGCCTAAAAGTAGGGTTAAATTCATCGATAGAACAGATAAAAAAAACTGGCTTAAGTTATAATATGTTTTGGTTTATTATTTTTTAAGTGGATTAAAAATATTAACAGTAAGCATCCCTTGATATAAAGCCTTCTCAATAAAACTAAGAAAAGAAAAATATTTCTCAAAATATACAGATTTACAGATTTTCTTCACTAGGTTTTATTGAAACGTAGGGCTTTGATATAGTGATAGCTTCTCTCACACCATTACAATTAAGTTCCATAAAAAAGGAGAGTTTTATTCTTGTCTGTAATTTGAATGCTAGCTTTTATTCAGACCATAGTAGATTAAATAGACGATCAAACAAATTTGAACTAGGAACAGTTTCTAAAGCAAATACAATTTGGGCAGTTTTGTATTATACCTAACATAACACACCTTAACTAAATTATGATTATATAACTTGTACAGTCCAAATAACAGGTAGGTTTATTTGAGGAAGAATGATTATTTTAAAGGTCAATTCATTAAGCAGAGTGATGTAATGTAACCAAGCAGACAAAACAATTTTTTCATGTTATTACCGCTAACAATGGACTCGACAAAAAGAAAAACAAATTGTTTGAGCTTTAACGTCGAAATATTTTGTAGGGTTTACAAACATTTGTCCCTATTAGCTTGAAATATTGCTTGAAAAGCAAAGTTTCTTTAGGTACTATCTGTGCCCGCGGCTTGGGTCGCGTGGTCATTTCATTTAAAAGTAGCCCATACGTGTTATTCCAGGACCAAAAGTACCTATAATGTACAATATTCTACATTTCTTCAAACTTCGTTCAGCCGTCAAATAGTTTTTTATCGATTGCTCGGCATCTAATCATCGGATTAATATACCAAGTATTATATACCCTGAGAACCGCATCGCAATCGGTCCAGTAGGTAGTTTTTATGTGATACAGACAAACACAGACGATTTTTAAAAATGTTGTATTTTTGTTCAGTAGCCTATTTTAAGTAACCGTGACCATTTTTTTAAATTATCTTCACTGTACAAATTTTTTGGTACTTACTGCTATAATATAAGTATATAGCATAAATAGATCGATAGATGTCTTGGTTTGGAAATGAGTAATTAGATACCTAGGTACCTACGACATTCTTACCAAATGTATACCTGTGAGAGAGCAGAAAATTTCGAAAAGAAGTAGACAAATATAGTAGATAGATGTGTCCCATCTCATAAATGTGCAAAGATCATAGTTACAACCAAATATATAGGAAACATAACTTTTTGCCGATATATAGAGTAAAAAGTCGTAGAGTTCTGTAGAACGAAGCTAAAAAGTTTAGTACTCCTTTAAACATTGAAATGTGATATCCATAAAAATATTCCATGTTTATGATCCTACCAGTCGGCTATTAAGCTATGTCCCAGCTTTTAAAACGAGATTTAGCTGTCCGATACTAGTTTAACTATCACAGATAAAACTTTACGGGAACCGTTCAGACATCCATGTCGTCCTCAAAAGATAACTACTCCAGTTTACACAGATACCTAATCAAGAACAGACACCAGTCCAGTTACTCGTACTAGCTGTAGTTATTTAATAGGTAAATTATTACTTGCATACTTGCGGTTGCGATTAGCTGGCTTGTCTAGGCTGAGACCTAACGGTGGTTGGAGCTGGTTGTAATTACGAGAGATCGATAAGTTGGAATTCATGTGGCAGAGAAAAGCTTTTAGACGGTGCGACTAAGATTTGTGGCGTCTCCAATGTTGTATATCAGCAAAGGATTTAGAGCAGTGAAGTTGCGTACTTTACTTATGTTATCTGGTAGAGGAACAAAACCTCTATTTCTTAAGATTAGGTATTTATTGTGTTCTTTGAGTCTTACTTTTGGAAGGATACCTTCTACTTGTGCGTGCGTTACAGATACAATAACCTGTTTTTATTGTTTGAAGCTATTGCAATTAAAAAGTGTAGCGTAGATATATGTATTCGAACTGCACACACTTTCTCCATCATCATGCAAATTAGATAACTTATGCCCTTATTTCAGAACAACGCTCTGTGTTAGTGGTCATCTACATAGCTAGATGACTACTCAAACAGAGCGTTGTTGTTGTGGACATTTCTATAAATCGGCATTCAACTCTACGCTCAAGTCTAGATTCAAACTCAGCGGCGCGTCATCGTCCGCGCCTATGCAAAATATGACTTGACTCTCAGCAGAGTCGTTATTTATTTGTCTCGCCTTTAAGATTGTCGATGGAGCTTATTCACATACCTAAGTAAGTTAAGCTCTATTTAGGTCTACGTGAACTCCAAATTTTAGAACTACGAGAACTCTACTAAAAGCAAAACAAGCATCTACAAGTGCCTTTTTTGTTATCAACCAACCAACCCTCACACGGACTAATTTTAGATCTACGAACCTGCTTGGATTTTAATTTAACCTTACCACACATTGAGTAAGAACTCATCTCGAAACAATTAAGCTTCATTAGTTTCAGCCTAGTCCATTACTAAATTCAACGCTGCTGTCTGAGTTGCCAGACACATTACGGTTTATTAAAATAACTTCAGTCACATAACATTTAAGAGCTGGCACTAATTTCAACATTGTGAAGCTCTGAGTGAAGCAGAGGTTAAAATTAATAGGCATTGTTGAAATCTGGTATGAAGCTTAGATTAATTCGCGGCTTAATTAACCCTTTAGATAAGTACCTACAAGGTTTTGTTTGCAGCATGGCCGGTTTTAATTCTCATAAGTTTAACAGACCATTAGCATCAGGCCCTGTGAGTACAATAGAAATACTTAGCTTGAATTAATATACTACAAACACGCCCTTTACAGTATGATAATGTGTTAATGCAGTGGATAGTACGTACCTACACTTTTCAAATTAAAATTAAATCTCACTTCGCGCGTACAAACTTTTTTTTTTGCAAACAATTTAGCGGTGCACAGTAGCGCCATCTAGTTACCTTATTGTAAAACTAACAACAATAACCAAGGTGCTCCATTAATCCCGACCTGATAGGTAAAGGGCTGATTCCACTGGTAGAAACCTAAAAGTGAGAAATTTACTGCATTTTGAGGAGCTATTCTGCTCATCACGCCGAAGATCCTCATCAGATCTTCACTAAATTTTTGTGAGACTAACTTAAAGTTACTACCTTTCAAATCAAAACCTGCGAATTCGGATTTAATAAGGCGGAGATATTCAGTAGCCCCTTTTTACCCTTTTTTGGGGGAAGTACCCCCCCAATCAAAAATCCCCGATGAGTAAAAAATTCTAAAAATTCGCTTAGCCTGTATACCAAGTTTCGTCGTATACCGAAATTCGACCTGTAGAGGAGAACAGAGATCCGGACATTCGGAAGGAATTCGGAACGACATACGAAAGCATTTTTGCTCTAGCTGAAACAGAGACGCTTCGCGCTCGCTCGGTCAATAATGTCTGTATTATTTTATATCCATTCAGATATCTGAGGTTACTCCAAATATCGTGTGTTATAAAAGCATCAGCCCCGGCCCAGTTGCATTTATCTGCGCCTCATAACTCGCCCAGACCGGTGAAAGCGATAGAATTCCAGCCCCATATTGAACAATAGCTGCTCCTGGTCAACATTCGAAGTTCATTTTCTTCGTTAAATTTACGTACTTACCTAGGTATTTGTTTCATCACTGTGCTGCGGAATATAATAGCTATTCTTTGGCGAAACTGAAAGTGTATTAATTGCATTTGAATTAATGTTTGTAGCTTATAGGAATAGAAGTTTTTAAACTGACATGGTCACTTAAACAAAAGTCAACGATGGGAACGGGATATTTACCATGTAAGTACATCTTTCGTTTTGAGTTTCCGATATTTCAACACTATTGCAACTGATTTAAATGCGGGTGTGTGATACTTTCTACAAGCAGACAAAACTGTCTACCCTCTTCCATGCTACTTTTTTGTTATTGCCTATGTTACTGTTCACAATATCACTTCCAACCAATGAGATTGAATCTATATAACATCATTGCTTCCAACTCGATAAAAAACGAGTAATGTTGACTTTATTCTTATATAAAGTTAGATTTTTCTATTTACTTATTTAAATGTCTGTATATTTTGTAGGAGACAGTTAGTGATAATATTTTGGACGTGTTTGAATTATTGCATACTACCTGTACCCGCGGCTTCGCACGCGTGTTCATTTCTCTAGGTTAAAAGTACTCTATGTAATATATATTCCAAGACCTAAAATACCAATATACCAAACTCCTTCAGCTGTCAAAAAGTTTTTATCGGTTGCTCGGCTTCTACTAATCAGATTCAGTTACCAAGCACACTAGTTTTTAAGTCAAACCCTAAGCTATCCAACAGTGAAAACCACATCACCATCGATCCAGTAGTTTTTACGTGACGCGCGAACAAACATATAGAAAAAATAACTAACCAACAGACAGACATGATTAAAAAAAAATGATATATTCTTGTTGTTCTTATTTTAAGTACCCTAGACCATAATTTTTTATATTACAGACTTTTTCGTTCTTATTGCTTTTTTATAAGTATAGATAGATAGATAGATAGATATAGACAGATGTCGGTAAAGCACAATTACGTCAATGAGCCTAAATGGCAGGATGAATGTCTATATTACGTTAAAGATCACAGTAAGTAATGAATAAAAAACTCATTGTATACCTTACACTGAGTTGTTTTACTTTCATGTACGTAAAAATATCATTATCTATTAGATCCCTTCTACATTTACGATTTAAAATACCACAGATATAGATTATAGACATGGAGTTTCAGACACGGATATGAATAATTATTTTCAGTCCCATATCTGGATATAATAATTAATTTTGGATATGAGTAGGTATGTGTTATGTTGGATTTTTTTGGGAGAAATGTACCGGCCAATGACTTAAATCAATTAGTTAAAAAAAATGCAACTTTTATTGTATTATTGAAAAACTTTTATTTCTGATATCCAGTAGTTCCAAATATGTAGGTAAATGAATATCAATAACATCAGTAGTATGTAGAAACAAGATATAACTTTTAAAAAAAAAACCCTAAAGGGTAAAAATTAGCCTATGACACTCTTGCGATGAAGACGAATCGATTGATAGATACCTCGCTTCTCAAAATTGAACCAAGTTTTTAGTTTGAACACCTTCCCTTCCTTTGCTTTGCCTTAGTCGGGTAAAAATATATACACTATGACACTCTATACCTGAAGACGAATTGATTGACACCTCGTTTATCAACATCGAATCTATAGGGACGACGCTAACGTGGAACATCCATATAACCACATACATAGACTTCTCTTGCTTTGCCGTAGACGGGTAAAAAGCTTTGAAAGCTCACTCAATCATTCCAGTCACATATCGCAGGCGTAGCAAGTTACTGCGTTGTTCCAAAATGACTCACACAACTAACTGCAAAAAAATTTACAGAAAGATTAACACACCGACCTGCAACTTCAGGTGCATGTCTTATCAGAGTCAAGTTAGCAAAAGCGGCTTTGGACTGCCTGCAGTCTCCCCGGAATATAATATTAATGTGTTTCTCAAGCGGTATTCATGCTCTGTTTCCACTGACATATACGTACTTTACTTATGTACACAATGAATTATATGATAGGCATACACTTATAAATCGCAAATTTAAGTGGCAACGGGCTGGTCATATTATGACGAAGAACCAAAAACCGAAGAGGGTAGGCAAACAAAGTACCGGATGCGCAAAGTAATATGGCAGCAATCACATGTGAAGAACCGAAGATCAAGTGGCGCGCATTCAGAGAGGCCTATGTCTAGCAGTAGAACAATGCAGGCTATGGTAGTTGATGATGACGTATGAGGTAGTGCTGGCCTCTGGCCCACCGAACGTGCCCACCGAAGCACGGAGCGATGGATAAGCGCACTTAACTTAGAAAATGACATATAATCTAGTAAGTGAATAGGGCTAATAATAACACAGAACAAATATTTTTTACCATATGTAAGTTGTGTCAGAGTCGACCTCGTACCGCGTTCTGTCGTATTTGTGCCATTGGATACCTACGAGTAAGTAAGGTATAAACAAATAGGTATATTTCAAATATTGTACCCACTTCTATACTCTGGAGAAGCGAAAATTGTGCCAGGACACTTCAAAGTATGTCTTATGTCTTGCTAACTATGTCATAAACAAGGGCTATCGTTTTAGCATTGTATCAATTACTGCAAATGGTAACAATGTCCCCGGCTTATAGCATAAATCTGTCCCTTGAGCCATGGACATTGTTGGATTCCATTGGCGTAGGTGCAACGTTATTTTTGGAGCAGTTCGTGTCCGCTGTTAATAGATCAATGTTCGTGTCGGTCTCTCTTATTCAGTCTTACCATTTAAAAGAAAATACAGAGAGAAAAATACATTTAAGTCCCGGTTGCCTTGCATAAATACATTTAAGTACGGCACCCGGGACACTATTAATAGTCTACTTAGAATTTGTAAACAAACATTTCTCAGAACATAAATGGAGATGAAAGTGAAAAAGCACCGACATGTTGACTCCGCAGAAACTTGGGATCCAATTCCAACTTCTATTCAATAGTTTTGCTTCAGAAATCTACAGACAATATTTACTGTCTGGAAAAGTCATTTTGATATCACATTACAACAAACATCGCAGTCCGCCAATTTTCTCAACAATGCGACGGCATATGAGAATTCACATTGACTGAGTTCAAAAGAGTTATTCCGAACGAGCGTGTTTTTGACACGTGACAATGAAAACGCTCTCGGATCAAGAGCGACGTCTATATGCTGGAGAGATGGTTAATTCCAAATGGATTTCAAGACGGCCTACGTGACTTAATAGTGGAGGTAGTCACTTGACTCGCATGCTTGCATCCATTCCATACATCACTAATTAAGCTTACCCACTGGATAGATACTTCCTACGCACGACATCACAATGAAAGATCTCGAGATGTCTCCGATTATTCGAGTGGGATTAACGACCTTTATTTATATGTTAGTTATGTTACGCAAACAAACAAAAGGGAAAACACAATCACGCCGCATTTGTTGACCTTTTCCATTTGTACACCGTGTGTCGCAAATTGAATGATCTTTTGTTAGAGTAAATTTATCAGGTTACAAAAAATTGTTGGGAATAGCATTTATGGTGAATATTGATTTTGATACAGTTTTCATTGTAAAATCCAGTGTAAACAAATGTAGGCTTAGAAATAGATACAGAAAGTTGTCACATATCAATATATTTTGTAGTACAATTTAACCTCTTTAACCGTTGGCCTTGTTGCTTTTTAATGCCCTTGATATTTTTACTGGAAATCTCAGTAGGCAATAAACCAGAAATGCTATGGAAATTTTATAAAGCACTAACCAGAGGCGTTTAATAACTTAGTAACCTTTCCTTATCAAATAGATCCCATCAAAAGAAAAACTTATTTGTAGATTATATTTTTAACCTTTTTATTAAATCGCCTACCTACAGCAATATGGGCTCTAGACTAGACCCAGTATGCTTTATGAAACATCAATACAAATCTTGCTCTATTAGCAAAAATGGCAGGTAAAATCGTTCGACAAAAAGTGTGATAGCCCGACTCTAGATTTCATAAACATTGCACTAAGTTTGATAGTACGTAGAGATCGAATTTACATCAGCCCATTATCAGCCTGTTTGTTAGTTTCCATTAGACTCAAGTCACAAGTCAGTAATTCTGACTAGATTGAGCCAATCCGTCTGCAGCTTTCCGCATTCTTGGATTGAGTAATATCCTGGGGGTAAACACGTAGAGGGGAGATTGCTTTTCAATTACAATGCTATTTGTTTTTCTAAGCGGATGAGATCTCACCCGGGTGCAGTGTTTTAATTAGCAGCTTTGTATTGTGATAAACTCCATAAACCTAGCTGGAGTTGATTAATTGAAGAAGCTATTTATTTGGTGTAGTAAATTTCATAGTGTTTGCTTTACCTGATGAACTGTCTGTTGTTTGGGACACCTACCGACTGTAAAATACTAGACTAAACTAATAAGTACTAGACGCAACCGTAGACGTATTTTATGTAAAAGTTGTGTTATTGATTGTCGAGAACAGTTTTGTGAAGAACATTTTAAAGATATTGGCTTACCTACTAATACAACTCTGAAGACTATTATCATAACTTCGTGGAAAACTTTCAATTTCAACACGTCCTTGTATCATACATACTTATCACTTTGGTTTCCGCTGTGACCAATCGAAATTACCTTAATGATGTAAAATTAATAAATTCGTTTAGACTGCGAAATTAAACTGCGAGTATATCCTGTCAGTTAATCACCGGTTTTATGCCGGTTTTGTGGCGGTTTCATAGAAATTAGTGGTGACACATCTTAGACTTGAGCCACCTTATTATTTGTGTAGAGCTACACAAATATCTTAACGATCAATATAGGACTGATGAATTTATCAATAAATAATGAGACTTTGACAATTCGGATTTCAGATTCATTAATCGTATAACCTAGTTAAGTTCTGTGATTATCATTGCAGGCATCAGAGCAATTTTCTAGTAAGTCACATGACATAAATATTGCTAATTTACCTGACGATAGTATTTAGGTACCTACAGATACGACTGATGATAAAGAATGTACGAAAATCTGGAAGCTCATATAATTGAAGTCTGATATGAATGTAGTCTAAGGTCAAGAATACAAATATTATATATATATACTCAAAGTATATGTAGTACACTGTAGTACTACGTACTTAGCTCTACCATCTACTTAAAATCTCTTGGCAATGTCGTTATATTTTCTTTGCGGTGCCCACGTTTCCTAATGTCTCAATATTGTCATTGGTGACTGTCACCACAGTTAAATCAACCTCGGGTGTGAGAGGCAATTTCCTTAAGATAATTACGTAGCTCTACGAAAATCAGCGAGGTACTGGAGGTAGTGACCTGATCAATTTATTACCTAACCTCATGATGCTGCGGTCTTGCTACGTTGCCTATTTAGACGAGAAGGCCACGGCAATTTCGAGTTTATTCTAAAGACCTTTATTTTATGTTTCGTGTTGTGCTCTTAAATGATCCTCGTCGTAGGTACAATATAAAACTTGTTTTTATTTTATTATTAAAAGCTTTTATTTAACTTCACTTATATGTATGTATGTATGTATGTATGTACATATATCTATGTATTTCTGTATGTCCAAGAATCTTGCAACTCAAATGTCGAGCACTTCCTGATTAGCTATCTGGCTGAAACTTTCAGGGTAGTTTACAAATCGACAAAAAAGAACAAAAAAAAACTTGTGGATTAGGTTTACTGACTGATATAGGATGAATTTGACTGGCGTTTCTAAATGGCAAATTAATCACTTTTACACATTGTGTATTAGAGATCTAATACAATCTGACATACTATTAACGGTGAAAACTTTTCTTCTTTCTCACGTCTGTAAATGATAATTAACGACGGGTTGCCCGAGTGGCTAGTGATCCTGACCGCGAAGTCAATCAACAGTTGTAGGTTCGAATCCCGCCAGGTGTAACCTTTTGTGTGATGAGCAGGATGTTATATTCGTGTCTATCTATGTTTATCCACTTTCTAGTACCCATAGTAGGTACAGGGTATCCTAGTTTGGGGCTAGGTAATAAGTGGTGGGAATTGTCCCGGATATATTATAATTTTAGTGATCCAGAGAAAATTCATTCAAAATCAATGGAATCCAAATCAGCCATTAGCTTTATATCTGACAGTTCACGATACATTGACTATTAGCATTTAAAGTTTGCTCAAGGGTGGCAACTAACTTTGCCTACGTCGTAGTAAAAAATGGTCAGACGATTAGTTAAATACAGAACCTACCTATCTAAAGATTATTCACACTGTAAAATTATCATTTGCGAAGCTTAAAAATATATTTGTCATTGTAAAATAAAAATTGAATAAAAAGTTTACCTTGGCCTGGTTATTGAAAAGCCTAACATGTTGATACGGTTAATCAAGTATTCAAAGTTAGAACTTAATGGAGCATTTAACAACCTACATGACGTAGGTTTTGCTTGAGAATAGATATGTTTTTAACTTTTTACCCAACTACGGTGAAGCAAGGGAAGGGTAATGAGTTATGAAAAACATCTATGAATGTATGTATGTATCTATATATGTATGTGGGTATGTGGATGTTCCAAAATAGCGTCGTCCCTATTGGTCCGATTTTTACTGGCGAGTTGTCAATCGATACATCTTCAGGTATTCATGTCATAGGATTGTTTTTCCCCGACTACGGCGAATAAAAAGAAGGGTTATGGGTTACTAACAACTTGGTGACAACAAGCGACGTGTAAATCGTTTTTTTTTAACCCCACTATGGCGATACTTAAAACTTGGTCCGATTCTGACAAGCGAGGTATCACGATTGGTAACTCGCTTGTCAGAATCGGATCGGATTCGTTATCATCCCAAGAAGGCTTTTTTATCCGACCTTAGTAGGGTTTTAGTTTTTGAACTTATGTCTTGTTTGACTTACCAGTTACCAGTACGCAGTACTATTATTTATTCTGTGTTACCAGTTGTTAAAACGAATATGACACGAGGTAGGTATATGAGGTAACTACTCTCACTCCAGGGTGAGATAGGTAGAGTAACGGAAATAACACTAATTAAGTAGTGACTACTTTAATATTACTACTACTACGTGACTACTTTATTTGATGAAATTCGGTATTTTGAACTATATGTAAGCTTTTTATCCCAAGAAAATGTCCACGCGGCAATACCAGCACAGCTAGTAAATACCTTATAAATAAGATAATCATTTAGGTACTTATCTAGCAAAGTACCTCTAACATTAAAAAAATAGATTCCATTGGTATTTAATGGTTGGTTTAATATCTTAACTTTAACTGGGATCCTACGGGTATTCAAAATAATAGTTTCCGGGATCAGTTGCATGAAATATTCAGTGGGATCGGATTTGTGGGATTAAATGGGAAGCTACCTGGGTTTGTCTATGGATGTCGGACAAAAACAAAAAATCTCTGATCCCATCGACCACAATAATCAATAGCTGCTTTACTTCTTCCACGGAAAGGTAAATGATGGCGATGCATCAAAAACACCCGACCAATCTGTCGTCCGGGTGTTTTATTAGCGATGTCCGCGGCGCTTCAATCATGGAAATTTTCGCCGCTCATTATTCATTGGAAATTAATTTTCAATGGCTTTAATGAGACTGGAAACAGACAATCTCACAGAATTTTACCTTTATTTGACATATTTCCTTACAATTGAGTAATGAGCGTAAATTACAATTTCATGTTGATGATATCATGTTATTGTTAGTATGTTATCAAGATACACTAGGTTCTACTTCTAGGTGTACTAGGTTCTAGATATACGTACTGTTCAAGGGTATGTACTAGTTAGGTAGGTACTTCATATTAATAATTAAGGAAACTAGTCATATCATAATTGAAAGTGCTAAAATATCCGATTGTGAACAAAACTTAAATGAGGCAACAATTTAAGTGAGAATGGTTGCAAACAAACTTTAAATCGTTATAGATCATAAATGGTAATTCGAAATAAAAAATGATATGAGAAAGATAAAGAAGATTTTCAAATACCTATTCAATTCAAATATATTAACATAATTTCAGCAAATTTATACTTATGCCCACTACAGTTCATAAATGTTCATGTTCTCGCTCTCTAACCTGAGGTTGCCTGGAAAAGATCGCTGCTTAGTAATAAGGCCGTCTATTGTATTGTACTATTTCAAGGAATTTTCCTAATTTTTAGTTTTATTAGTGGAATAATGTTTTTATCTATTCGTCGACTTATTTTTTTCTTTTTTACAATATGGCGTCTGGTTGTGGCCATATTGAATTTTGATTACTGGCATGTCTTTAGTAGCACTCGCAAGATTAGTATAAATCGATTGACGTAAGATTCATCAAAATCGCGTTTGGTCTATATAGTGCTACAAAGGAACAAACATACATAGGCTGTTAAACAGGTTACCTTCCCCGCGTCGGGTAAACAGAACTAGTTATATAGGCTGAGCAAAATGAACCCAAACTTGGCAGACAACACCCTGTTTGCCGATGTAGACTTCCCATGCGTAATATCTCGTAGTAGTATCAAAGGTATTGGTCTATATAGTGCTACAAAGGAACAAACATACATAGGCTGTTAAACAGGTTACCTTCCCCGCGTCGGGTAAACAGAACTAGTTATATAGGCTGAGCAAAATGAACCCAAACTTGGCAGACAACACCCTGTTTGCCGATGTAGACTTCCCATGCGTAATATCTCGTAGTAGTATCAAAGGTATTCTTGCTTCTCATAATATCTCGTTTCATTAAAGAAAAGACGTAAATTTAAAAAATTGTGCAACGTCAAGTGTAAGCTGGTTAAACCTTCGCTAGTCACATGGATACTTTCCAATAATGAATTACCGACTACCATCAACATTACCAGTCGAAAGACGTCCATTGCTGAACATTGGCCTCCCCTTATTAAGGAGGGGTTACGCGTGGGTTTTGTCATTATCACCACGCTTTGGCAGATAGTCGCAGTAGAAATTGCTGCTGCCCATTTTCTGAATTCCCTGCTGGTTCTTTTTGCACCCGAGGGATAGATAGGGTGGAACACGCCACAGGGAGCAAGTTTCTAACTAGACTCAATCTAAAGTTTTGGCAATTTAACATCACTCGTGATAGAGCAACAAAACTGGACCACTAAACTGCACAAGGTAAGATTTCAGCCAATTTAAACGCTAAATATCTCGTCAAAACGAATGTTGTTTTGAAATAGGTGTAACAGATTTTATTACGGTTAAATTTAATAGCTGATACGGTTGTTAAAACAATATTATACACACCAGATCGCTTAGCTCTGATTGGTCAGTTTAGTTAGAGTAATTTGCCAGACATTTTATCGGTTTAATGATTTGACTAGACACAGTTTCAGCATGAAACTTTTTTAAACCACTTAGTTTAATTATATTGAATTGATAAACTTATTCTGTAGGTAAGCAACTTTGCTCTACTTATGTAAAATTAATAAAATCATTTAAGTTGTATGTTTATCTGAGAAGAATTTATGAATGTCGTAGAATATCATATTATGTTAAGTTCAAAACTATTTACTTACCATGCCTACTGAGATTAGAGTACGGATTGTGTCCATACAGCAAGGTAGACTTAAGACATCCGCTAGGTGCGGGTTTGTGGTTAACAAGGTACCAAGCCAGCTTCTAATCTTTAGAATAAAATAGAATAGAATATTTTATTGGCCTTATAACGGAGAATATTACACTAGGCAAGTCAATGTTGTACATCCAATGACATTACAAATAATAATACAAGAAAGACAATAAAACAGACAATAAAACAAATATTGACACCAACTTTTAGACTAATAAAATTAAATCTCCAATAGGACCTAAATCTGCAATATTTTCCTATAACCTATTACCCACATGAGTTTGACCCTAGTCTGCGGAAAACCATCTGCGTACCCTACATGGTGAGTAAGTTCAGTGAGATCATGTCATTTCAGTGCTAATCTACTTTTAAGCTAACCACCATGCTGTTAGGTTAATATTTCAAATGTGTGACATCAAAGTGTTTCAACTGGCCTACCTCAATAACCACTTAGGTACTTACTCTTTCTTATTTTTTAAGTTCAATTGCCCATTGTATTATTGTGACAAAGTGACATTGCTCTATTTTATTAGACGAGTGAATGCGAACGAAGCGGATATGCAACGGAGGGTCATTAGAAATCGAACTGTGTGAAATCATCTCACGACGCTTCGTGTGAATCTTGCATACTAATAAAGGTCAATGTTTATTCATATCTATTTAAAATATTAATTTATGTTTGTTTGTATTCGACGGAAATAGGAGAAAGGTTTGGAATGACTTAATCAATTAATTCGATGTGAATCGCCAATTTCGGAAGAAGAATTTATAGACATTGTTTCACGTCTACTTCGGCAGATTTACTCTCTTCGGTAAGAACATGTAAATAAAGCGCTCAAAGCTTGAAAATAGCAAACTTATTGATATAAAATAGTTAATTTAAAATGCAGTCAGTGTCCATTCAGGTCTTGAAAGATTTAGTAATCTGGTAACCAAATTAGCAAGCCTTGTCCTTGGGTGATAACAGTGGCGCTCCATTTGGATAACAAGCGCTACAGTTCACCACTAGAATCTTGACAATCAAGAACTGAATAGACATCGTTACCTCTCTGACTTAAACTATTTCACAATGACCTTTGCAGTGCCGTAGGCAGGCATTTATAAATTTTCTGCTGGAAATTCTATAGTTTTCACGATAATGCCTACAAAATTGAAGGCTCACGTGATGCAAAGCATACATGAAATAATAAATCATGTAATGTTCGGTTATTTCTAATACCTGGTCGAATTTTCATTGTACTTGTATTAATACTCGCGGGGAGTCTACAAGGTTCAAAAGATAAAAAATAACTATACTTTTGACTCCTCCTCTTTGTGAGTTTTGTTAGATATTGACATAAACCCAACGCAAAACTAAGTCCCACATAAGTATTGAATCACAAAGTTTTCGATGCTATTGTTTGCTCTCTGCAGAATTCTTTGAAATTAATATCCTTTCCTCTAACAAGCGGTTTCATTTCCAAGTTTCACGAAGTAAACAGTACAAGTTGTGTTATAATAACAAGAACCTTCGTAATATTAGAGTAACGTTATATTTCTATTTATTCGGGCTCGTTTTCAATGAATTCCTGAGAAGCTTATGGCATATAAGACGTCACGTTCCTTCTTAGAACCTGTCTCCACTGTGTTTGATGTAATCAATAGAATTCAGAAAGCTTTGTAAGATGACAGTAACTAGATCAGAAATGATGTTAATCGTGATCATCGAGATATGATCTATAAACAATTTAATAGCGCTCAGGTTGTGCCTTTCGACCCTATAAAACCATTTTTAATCGTTTCACATTTCTTATAGTCGGAACAGGCTCATACTAGGTACTTACCTATTGTCCTCGACCAACTATTTCTTAGTTGGCAGCTTGAAGCAGTTATTGCGTGAAATTTTCAGCTAGGAATTCCAATTCCAGGAGCATCGTTTACTTGGGGTTTGGGGTCAGAAGCAAGTTTGGTTGTGTATTTTCTTGAGTTATACCTACACTATTTTGTACTATATTTTCTTAGAAGATTGTTAGTAATATTACCTACACTTTAGTAATAAGAGTTTAGGTACTTGTTAATAAGAGATTTAATTTTTAAATCAATTCAAGTCGATGATGTATTTTTTGTGCTCTACAATCATCTTGGATCGTAATATCTAGAAACATTTATAGAAATAGTCGATAAATTCTAATACAATATTAATTGTCGATAAGAAATTGGGGATAAAGTGGGTAAGGAAGTAGTAGGTAGGAAGGTACTCACCGTTTGGACAAGTGAAGATGTTGCCCTGAAACAGAAAAAAAACAATAATTAGTTGAGTACTGACTTATATGTTTAATTTTAGAGCAATACACACGCACTGTCTTCTTTGCTTAAAATGTTGAAGAAACAGAAATATTAGTAAGTTTGTAGGTACACACATTTCATTCAAAACGAACTGTGCACGCGGCTTTGCCCGCGTGGTATTTCTCTAGGCTAAAAATAACTTAGGTGTTATTCCAGAAACAAAAGTACCTATAAAGTACAATGCAATTCATATCCACAAAATTTGTTTAGCCGTCAAACAGTTCTTTATCGATTGCTCGCCTTCTACTCCTTGAATTGAGATTCCAAATAAACCAGTTTTTAAGTGAAAACCTAAGCTATTCTACAGTGAAAACCTCAATGCAATCGGTCCAGTATAACAGACACAACATATAAAAAAAAACAGTATCTCATTTCAAGTCCCCTAGACCCTTTTTTAGTACCTTCATGTAATTTTTATAATTCATTGGATTTTTGTACTTACTTACTGATTCAATATGAGTCGAGCTATTATCGCGGCTTTGCCCGCTTGGTAATTTCACTGGGTTAGAAGTATTTTAATTGTTTTCCAGGAACAAAAGTACCTATAAAGTACACAATACAAAATTTCGTGCAGCCGTGTTTTTTTTTTATCGATTACGCGACTTCTACTAATTGGAATGAGATACAAAGTACACTAGATTTTAAGTGAAAACCTAAAATAACCAACAGTGAAAACTACATTTCAATTGGTTCAGTAGTTTTTACGTGATGCGCTAACATACAGAAAGACAGAAAGGCAACATTTAAAAAAAAGTTGTGTAGCTGATTTTATGTAAACTAGACAAAAAATAATTATCTTCATTGTTCAGAATTTTTGTTACTTACTGCTTTATTATAAGTATAGATAGATAGACAGATAGATAGATACAAAGACAGATCCTCATCACAATTCAGGTACTAATGTTTTATCGATTTTTTATTATCTGAAATCAATTTAAAAGTCCTGGCCTTTACAGTTTAATTTCTAGAGACATACGTAAATCCGTAACTTAAACATAGATCGGAAAACCATTAAAACATAACAATACGAAAATATAACAAGTAGATGTAAAACTGAATACATCGGGATGAAATACAATAATTGTACACAATGGTTGCCAAAACTGAAATACCGATTTCTGTGGACAATAACAAGATGAGGCAAGTTACTAGTTTTTTTGCAAACACTCTAGTTTTCCATTATTCACACTATAACTATCGCATCGCAAACTCAATTGTGACTATTGTCGAAAGCCTAGTTCAATTAACAATACAGGTCGGAATAACTGTTGAATCAAAAACGTGTTGATTTTCGGTGACCACACCCCGAACGGGATGAACCGAGCGTTTGTGTAGGTACCTAGTTATTTTTGTAGTTTTTCCATTTGGAAATTGATATAACTGGGCGGTCATGACAGAATGAAATATTTCAAGCGGGTTGCCAAACCGGGGAAAGTGAGTTAGCGAGGACGTCCGCCACCCGTGACCGCGCTGAAACTGTATTAAACGAAGAATGGACGTAGCCAGGGAGGCAAGTTTTAGCTTTAAAAACCAGACTTAAAGCGCTTAATCGAAAAATAGTAGAAACGAATGGTCTGTAAATTCCGATATACTGAAATAAATAAAATAGGTCAGCAGCGGTCGTGGTGATTATACTGATGTATAATTTGATCATTAGTAGCGTTAGGTTTAAATCTCAGCTCTGTTCTGTAATGTGTAGTAAAAGAAAACATATCCTAAAACAACAACCAACAAACATCTAACCCGCACTGATCCGCAGTGTTGGAACAAGGCCTGAAAGTTTTCAGTATCGCTCGCTGAGCTAAGCCTCAGAGAAAATGTTAGAGAGCTAAGCTTGGGCTGATCACCGGGAGGATAGGATTATTTTAAAAGCTTTTATTTAACTTCACTTGTATCTATGTCCTGGAATTTTGCAATCAATATTTCACCCACTTCCACTGAAGCCTACGGGATGAAAGGGGTTCGAACATTTTTGTATGGTAGCTGGCATATCCACCCGCCCGCCATTTTGTATAATTTTCAAAGTTTACGCGCAAGATTAATGTAGTATATATGGGTAGATGGCACTTATACAACTAAAAATGGCAAGTAATATGTCCCTAAAATGTCACATTTCCGAAATATTTGGGGGTCAAAATTGCCATAATTATGAGAAAAATTACAATACTTAAAAATGCAGTAACTAAGTGTGTTTCATATTCATATTCAATTGTATTCAAATAATAGTTTCCAGGTTTATTTTACTATTACCTCCAAATATATCAGGGACGTGACACTTTAGGGTACTTACCATATTACTTGTAATGTTTTAATTGTTTAAGTGTCCTCTACCCGTATACTACTTAAATCGTGCGCGGAAACTTTGAAAATAAAACAAAATGGCGGGCGGGTTGATATGCCACGTATGTTCTATCCCCTTTGGCACATACGTTTTGTTCTCGTTACATGACACGGCTAATGCATAAAAGCTTTTTTTTAATTTAAATGTTTCTATATTAACTTATTTCTATATCGTTGACCCCCTCACGAATCCCTTGCTACATCCACGAAACAAACCCATGGCTTCACCGAAAACAAATTATTCTATTAAACGTGAGAAGTGTTCGGTTGAAGAGTAAACCGTGATTTACATGTGACGGTGAACATACGCAATTCGGGTGGAATTTTATAGGTTTGCCTCGTTTTACTACCAGATAGTCCGCTACAAATACTAATTAACCTTTAAATACCGAGCTCCGCATCTGCGTACATTGATAATAGTTTTTTTAACGGACTTAGTCAAATCTAGTAATTGAAATTTTACCCCCTGTCTGTTAACCGATTAATCTGTAATTTGGTACACACCTTTAGTTCTGTTTACAATATAATTATGTATATTCGATATCACTGTGAAACCAAGAAGGCCGGCGCCACAAAATGGCGGATTAGGTACTTTTTTTATCTCCTTCAGTATTGGTATCAAATGAAAGGGCTTAAGTATTGGAACACTATGGAAAAAATCCAAATCCAAAATGGCCGATTTTTTTTTTTTTCAATCCCCTCAGTAATGGGTATCAAATGAAAGGATTTGCCAAGAAGAACACAGTACACTCTAGAAATAACGAAATAAACAAATGAAAACTTTTTATTACGTGGTTTTACTTATAAATAAAAGCTAAAAAAAAAAAAAACCTGAGTAATATAAATTCGACTCGCTCCACGTTTTTTTTAGCTTAAATTGCATACTAATTTTCCCGCCCGCGACTTCGTACGCGCAGACTACTGTTTATCGCGAAAAAAAGCATCCTATTTTCTTCTAGGATATTAAAAACGATAGTAACATATACATCAATGTTAAAAACCAATGCAAAAGTAGGTATAGCACTCAGTGCTCTTGATGAGTTTTAACAGACTTGTTATTTCGTTTCCATAGCAACCACAGACCATTCTGTAATGGCAACCGTTCCTTACAGTGAGTAATCAACATTTTCCAGTTTTTCTGCGGAAACTTTCAATTTTCCAGGATAAAAAGTATCCTATGTTTTATTCTAGGTTATAAGCTGACTCCATTCAAAATTTCATCAAAATCCGTTAAGCCGTTATCGCGTGAAAGCTCCCCAAACAAACAAACAACGTTTCACTTTTATATATTGGTATGGATATTTTATTTCCCTACTATGACTTATACTGATAATACCAAGAGTTACCTAGAAAGATTAAACATGTATTAATCAAATTCTTGGCACCTAACGAAGTATTGATTTTGCAAGATACGAAATTGAAACATTGGCCTAAACGAGAGGCAATCTCAAAGTGAGTGTAAATCCTAGCTGTATTCATTCCAAGATGAAGATTTGCTTGTCCCATTTCTTAACATGATAGTGGGTCATTAGCTTCTGCTGCTGCAACCTGTTGTACGTAATTTAAAGAGCACATGCAACATCGTGCTAGAAGTTATGCATCTATGTACATGTTTTCTGTGTCAATGGCACGCACACGCATATTACTGCACGCACATGAACAATTAGCGATAATAATTTCACCAGATAAATTATGTTCTCGACAGTTGACAACTATTACGTTTAATTCAAAATTGAAGCACCACAAAAAATCAGGACATTATTCAGAAAACACGTGAATACCTAAGGCCGCCCTTACACTTGTAAGTTTTACTCACGTAAGTAACCTTACGTAGTTAGGCCTAAGCTAAGCTAAGGCCGGACTTACACTTGTAAGTTTTACTCACGTAAGTAACCTTACGTAATTAGGCCTAAGCTAAGCTAAGGCCGGACTTACACTTGTAAGTTTTACACACGTAAGTAACCTTGTAAGTCCGGCCTAATGCAAGGTTTGGCAGATAAAACTTAATCATTTAACTTCTTTTCTTGTAAAATAATATTTAAAAAGTTTATTTTTTTAGGTTCCGTTGTCAAATAAGGAACCGTTATAGTTTCGTCATGTACGTCTGTCCGTCCGTCTGTCTGTGTGTTAACACAACAATATTATTTATAACCGCTACAAATGTGTATATAAATATAGTTATATTTTTTTGACTTCCATACATGGAAGAAGAAAAACATTTTGTAGTCTCGTGGAATAGTTATTTTAAAATTATAGTAAGGTTTCTTAAATAGTTTCTTTCTATTTGGTTCCTTTAACGAAATATTCGGCTCTAAAGTGACCTTTTTCGGTACTGAAAGAGCACCGAACTAAAAAAACTTTAGGGCAGTAGCGCATATTTAATAGTTTGAGTTCTCTCAAACTATTAAATACGTACTATGCGCTACGAACTATTCGTACTATGGCATAAAATGCGTTATGTTGGTCGGATGTAGATATAGACATAGCCGACCAACAACAACAATAACGCATTTTATGCCGGTGTTAACTCTGAACAAACTTCATAGTGAGAGACATAATCCAACCGTTAAAACAACTTTGTTGGCGTATCACGTAAAAACGTATCCGATTGCAATAGTAGCTAAGGGTCACGCATTTGTCTGGTTTGCAATACACACAAGTTACACATCAATATACACTCGACATCAAACTGCTCTTAATTTAATATAAAAAAAAACATGAAAAGCGCATACCCACTTGAAATAAATTCCACACTTAAAGATATTTTGAAATTTTCTTTTGGAGGGTACTCTATATTCGATACTGAAGCCAAAAATGTACTTTTTTCATTTTTGTCTGTATGTCTGTCTATCTGTATCTTGGCTAGGCATCACGCCGAAACTACTGAATGAATTTAAATTAAACTTGGTATGTTTTGAGTTCATACTACGAGGTAGGACATAGGATACTTTTAAAAACTTAAAACTTAACTTAAACTTAACTTAAATAACTTTCAACGCCTATCCTGATAGGCGTTAAAAGTTATTTAAAAGAACACGTATCACGCTAAAACTATCACTCTGAAACTACTAGACGGGTTTTTTATGCACATTGACGCAGTCATATTTATATCTGTACTTATAATAAAGCAATAGGTACGAAAAAGGCTGTAAAAAGAAGATAAATAAAAAAATGCTCTGGGGTGCTTAATAAGGGTATTGAACAAGAAATAAAAATGAATCACT
The DNA here is from genome assembly GCA_946251855.1 of Alsophila aescularia. NCBI lineage: Eukaryota > Metazoa > Arthropoda > Insecta > Lepidoptera > Geometridae > Alsophila > Alsophila aescularia. The sequence continues at coordinate 13,611,236 of OX276375.1, read as the reverse complement.
CTGTCTGTTTGTCTGTATGTTTGTTTGTTCACGCATCAGGTAAAAACAATTGGATCAATTGCAATGCGGTTTTCATTGTTAGATAGCTTAGGGGTTTGATTTAAAAACTGGTGTAATTGGTATCTCAATCTGGCGAGTTAGAAGCCGAGCAATTGAAAAAAGTATTTTAGACGGCTAAAGAAATTTTGATCAAATGTTGGTATATCAGTCCTTGAATAGCACATTATGGTACTTTGAACCTAAAGAAAAGACCACGCGTGCGAAGCCGCGGGTACAGCTAGTATACAATATAGCCTATGTTACTCGGGGCGATATAAGGATTCTAACGATACACCAAACGTCTAAATCTGTTCAGGTATTTAATAGTTATGGTGGAATAAAGAAACTCAAATACATACAAACATACATGATTTCTTGCACTCCTTTTTATGGGCAGCCATGTAATTACAGAAACATAACAAGCTAACTCTATGAACTACTATTTACTTACTTGTCGCATTATCATTTATTCGGATTACAGTTTCTAAGTGGAATCAAGTCGTAATCGATTACGTACAAACTAATTCCATGGGATGTAGATTACAGAGAACAGCCAAGTCTGTTACATAACTGTTACGTGGAAGATAGGCTTATGTTATGGGAAAACGTTATGCTATGGTGCTTTTTACCTACGTGAAGAACGTGAACATTGATTTACTTCCGGTATGTATTTGTAAAAACTTTGGTATTAGAGATTTTAATAAGTACTAGATTTCCCTCCCGCCCGCGACTTCGTCCGCGCGGACTACTGTTTATCGTGAAAAAAAGCATCATATTTTCTTCTAGGATATTAAAAACCAATTCAAAAGTAGGTATAGTGACCGCTCTTGATTTTGACATAATTTTTATTTCGTTTCCATGGCAACCGTTCCTTACAGCGAGTAATCAACATTTTTCCAGTTTTTCCACTTTTCCCATGAAACTTACAATTTTCCGGGATTAAAAGTATTCTGTTTTATTCCATGGTATAAGCTATCTCCATTCCAAGTTTCTTCAAAATCCGTCCAGCCGTTATCGCGTGAAAGCTCCCCAAACAAACAAACAGACAACGTTTCACTTTTATATATTGGTATGGACTTCGTTATGAACAAGACATAAGTTCAAAAATTAATACCTGACTAAGGTTGGGCACAGAATAGTTGGGTAAAAATAGCGTATTACACTCTTGCGATGAAGACGAATCGATTGATACCTCGCTTGTCAAAATCGGACCAAGTTTTATGTTTGAACTCATCCCCTTCCTTTGCTTCGCCGTAGTCGTTTAAAAAGAACGCGATCAATTGTTATAAAAGTCTTGGGTTTAGTATTACCACTACAATATTGGTTCCATCATCTACGTTATCAGAGAACTTAGTTACTATATTTTGCAACCCAATTTAGTGTTAATGATTTATGAAAACAGATAGGAAATGTGAACACAATTTAGCGTTAATGATTTATGACACAGACAGGAAATGTATCATTGTGCTGTAATTGATTTATTCTGTTGGATATTAATATTTTCACGCGCGCAGTCATTGATCTATCATATATTTAAATCCTAAATCAATGCTCACAACGGTAAAAATAGCGAAGTGAGTTGCATTGTTTTAATTTCAGTAATATAAAAACTTTTATTTAACTTCACTTGTATCTATCTATGTATGTATTTTGTCTGTCCACTTCCCGATTAGCTATCGTGGCTGAAACTTTCTGGCTGAAAAATATGATAAATGTGAAAAGACAAAAACAAAAAATGAAAAAAAAACTTAAAAAACTTTAAACTTCATAACGTAATTTTTTTTTATTTTTTTTATTATCCTTATTATAGACTAGCTGCGCGTTTATTTGGAATATTTATGGAATATTTCTTAAAAATCATATCTCTAGCTTCATCGGTTTAGGCAGTGCGTTGTCTATCAGTCAATCAGTATGTCACAGTACTGTTTATAGGTATCTATGTACCTAATTATAATAAAGCAAGTAACAAAAAGTCTGTACAATGAAGATAATATTAAAAAACGTGTATGTGTGTTCGCATATCACGTACAAACTACTGGAGCGATTACGATGAGGTTTTCTTTTTGAAGCCAAAATATCGATAAAAAAAATATGACTACTGAACAAATTTTGATGAAATGTAATATATAGTACTTTATAGATAGTTTTGATACCGGAATGACAAATAGGTAACTTTAAAGACCGCGCGGGCAAAGCTGCAGGCAAGCTAGTAAATATATAAACATAGTATATCCTCGCTTTCGGCATTGTTTTTGTTGTAGATTTGAAACAATCGAACTACAGTGCGAGCAACTTATCTGTGAAGAAACTACAGCCGCCACGAATGAGGTTCACATTTTCTGTATTTTGATTGGTCTATTTATCGATTGACTGGAAGACTCACGCCACCATTCAGTTCACAGATAAGTTGGTGGCACTGTAACCGTTTTGGCAGTGCATTGTGGGGCACAAACACAAAAGGTAATTGGTAAAAGTCGATAATAACCAGACAATGTGTTACAAAATTACGTTTTGCGCAATAGTGTTATTCTGGCTTATTTGTTTACCATACAATGAGATGTATGATTGAAGACAAAGACTGAAACATCCGTTTTCTTAAATGAATCAGAGCCTTTCCGTTTAGTTACCTGCTCGTACTTGTCTTTTTTAAACGGGTTTATTTACCTACTAGCTGATGCCCGCGTGGTAATTTCTCTAGGTTAAAAGTACTTTGTGCTATTCCAGGATCTACAATACCAATATACCAACATTTTGATCAAAATTTATCCAGCCATCAACAATATTTTAATCGATTGTTCGCCTTCTACTCATCGTATTGAGATACCAAGTACGCCATTTCTTAAGTCTAATCCTAAGCTATTCAACAGTGAAAACCGCAGCGCAATCGGTCTAGTAGTTTTTACGTGATGTGCGAACAAACGGACTAATAAACAAATAAACAGACAAACAGTAAGAAATGATTTAATAAATGTTCTATTCTTGTTCAGTAGCTTATTTTAAGTACACTAGACTATTTAAAAAAAATGACTTTATTGTACAGACTATTTCGTTCCTATTGCTTTATTATATGTATAGATCTAGATTAAACGGTTTTAATTACCTACAGCTTCACGGTACGTAAGTAAATAGAACATTTTGGTTGTTTGGTTCAAATCTTTCGACAGATTTTTCAGGTACTTATGAAAACACAAGAATTTAATTTCAAACCCCGATCTTCAAATCCTGTTGAGGATTTCTGATAAGCGTGAGACTTAAGGATCACGATTTTGAATCTGTACTGTGAAAATCAAGGAGAGATTTTGTCGTTGAACTCCTCCGGTGCCGGTCTACAAGGGTGGGTCGTTTTTTTTTAAATTAGTCCTTGTTTATTTTAAAGAAGACAAACTCCAAGCATAAAACTTCTTGGATAGATATTACACCTATTAGGTACCTACGTCTACCTTGGAGGACAATAAAACTGAAATTACTCTATGAATAATGTTACTCTCAACACGTGGCGGTTGGCGTTATACTTTATATTCAAGATTGCTTCGTATGAAATTCCATTGTAATATAAGTGCTAGAGAACAATGTTGCACATTTCAGATCTAGTACGAAAAATTGACGTGCGAAAGATAGACTAACATAACCTGAAACTATATTTTTCCCACGACTTCGAGGAGTACAGTTATAAAAAGTATTTTATGATCTTTGCCCAGAGCTTAAACTATCTCCATTCCAAATTTCATCAAGATCAGTTCAGCCGTTTATTCGTGAACAAGTAACAGACAGTTACTTTAGCTTATATAGCCTTTTGCCCGTGACCTCGTTCATGCGGACTACAATTTGTAGCGACAAAAAGGTATCCTTTGTGTTTTCCCATGACTTAAACTATCTCCAAGCCGAAATTCATCAAAATCTGTTCAGCCGTTTAGTCGTGAATAATTAACAGACAGACATACTTTCGCCTATAAAATACTAAGCCTTTTGCCCGCGACTTCGTCCATGTGGACTACAATTTATTGCGTTTAAAAGTATCCCATGTATTTAAACTATCCCCAAGCTTTAAACTCTCTCCATACCAAATTTCATCCAGATCAGTTCATTTTAGTCGTGAAAAAGTAACAGACAGAATTACTTTCGCTTTTTTAATATTAGCATGGAGTATGGAAGTGCAATTAGCTGCCCTCATTTTCCTTAATTATGTAAAAGCCCAATAAAAAAAACAACTTTCCGTTTCGCAGATGGGCTTTAGAACATTTATCATCAGGAGGGCAATTTTAATAATTACTTCATCTTAAAAAAATTATACTAGGTGGTACAACTGCTTACAAGATGGTAGAAGTTAATGGCGCCTTAATCTATACTTATAAGAAAGCAATAAGAAGGAAGAAATATGTACAAAGAAGATAATTTAAAAAAAAGTTTAAGGTATTTACCTTAAACTTTTTTAAAAAAAAAATTAATAAGCTACTGAACAAGAATATAAAAATTTTAAAATTCATGTCTGTCTGTTTGTTTGTCTGTTGGTCTGTTTATCTGTTTGTCTGTATGTTTGTTCGCGCATCACGTAAAAAGTATTGGACCGATTGCGGTTTTGGATAGCTTAGGGTTTGACTTAAAAACTGGTGTACTTGGTATCTCAGTCCGATGAGTAGAAGCCGAGCTATCGATAAAATCTTTTTGACGTCTGAAGGAATTTTGATCAAATGACGGTATATTGGTATAGTAAAATATATATTGGTCTTGGGATAGTACATAGAGTACTTTTAACCTAGAGAGATGACCACGCGTGCGAAGCCGCGGGTACAACTAGTAGCACATATAGTAGTTTTAACCTAAGGAAATGATCACGCGTGTGAAGCTGCGGGTACCGCTAGTACTTAATATAAGTTAACAAAATTGCAATGGGAATTCAAAAATTGTAGATGGATATTTAAGAGAAATAAAGTTACATCTGGTTCTAGATGTTTTATTTCATTGTTAACGGGTAACAAGTATCTAAGTTAGCTTCTAAGTCAGACACTCAGACACTTACCTCCGAATTCGTAGATGTTGCAGCCAGCAGAAGTACGACGGCACAAAGTGCCGCCGGACACCTTATCAACATCGTAAATCTGTGAACAAACATAATAACAGTTTAGTTTCCGGAGGGAAGCTTGCGTTTAGGGATGTCTTGCCACTTTGAAGTGGTTTATAGTTCTACACTTCAATTGACAAAGCTCAATCAAAGCTCTATTGAGAGATCACCTTGTAGATATAATAACTTGTTCAAAACGTAGGAAGCCTCATGTAACTTATTTTTTATGTGCAGAGCGATACACAATCACTAAGTAATTAGGTATTTTAAATCAAAATTATCACGCCGTTCATGTGTCTTGTTTACGACAAACAATTGTTGTTTTGTTCATAAAACGATAACTTGACGCGCGTGAATACATATTATGTAGATTCTCGCGCGTCAAGGTATACCCGCTTATTTGATTTGATTAAAAATAAGAAAACTGAGGCCTCTCAGTTTCAACTAGATATTTGTACCTTAATCATCTATATTAATATAAATATCAATACATAGTAAAACAAAGTCTGTCTTTCTTTCTGTATCTCTGTCTGTCCTAACGCTAACTCCTCCTAAACCACGCAACGGATTTTGATTTTCATCAGTTAGATAATTTATTCACGGCAGGTTTATATATATATAATACGAGCATACCAGACCTGAATGTAGCGAGTAGAGTGCAGGTCCAGTGTGCGAGAACTTAACATTTTTCACTTCTTTTTCTAAATTGCACCTGTGCGAAGCCGGTGCTGATCGCTAGTTATACTATAAAATTTCATTTGTGTATTCCTTCGTACTTTTCATTGGGCATTATGATCGTTGAAAACCCTAACGTTACATCGTAAGAGACCGGCATCGGATACCGGGGACCTAAGCTAAGTGCTTTTATTTCGAGCGGTATTGCAATGTTAAAATAAACTTGGTTGGTACCTATTGGCCCGCTACGGGGGTCTGGGTACGGTACTAACCATTTTATCGTAATGCAATGAATTCCAAGTCTGGATAATACCGTGACAAGTTAGGCATGATTGAAACGCTACTTGTGATCATAATTCCATAGTATAATATTTTGAATTTGTGTTTGAAGTGGCAGTGCGTTGGCCGTGTAGCCGCAGAACCGATAGCCGTTGGAGCGTTTTTCGAGTGGAGTCGAAATGGCAAACGTACACTAGGACGCCTTCTCGTATGATCTGCTAAGCGACAGGATCTGCGCTAGGCTGCCGGCAGTAAACGGGTACAAAGAGCCAAAAGATCGGGCCAGATGGTGTGCCTGGGAGAGGCCTATGTCCAGCAGTGGACGAACACAGGCTGATGATGATAGTATTTGTCTTATATGATATAAATAATAAAATTAAAAAGATATGATGTTACAACCCCAATTGAGAAAAACAATTACAAACTTGCTCGCATACTGTGAAATTTCTTCATTTCATTGCATAATAGGTTCATTCATTAATCAGCTAGAGCCGGTAGATTATCCATACCAATATATAAAAGTTACGCGATAATAGCTGGACGGAATTCGATGAAATTTGGAATAGAGATAGCTTATGCCCTGTAATAAAACATAGGACTTTATATCCCGGAAAATTGTAAGTTTCCACGGGAAAAATGAAAAATGTTGATTATTGTCTGTAAGGAACGGGTGCCATGGAAACGAAATAACAAGCCTGTTAAAAAAACATCAAGAGCATTGGTGCTATATCTACTTTTACAATGCTTTAATATCCTAGAAGAACCATAGGATGATTTTTTTCGCGATATAGTGTTGTCCGCGCGGACGAAGTCGCGGGCGGGAAAGCTAGTACTATTAATACAATTACTCGCCATTCTGCTTGCGCAGTGAATTTTGTTAATTAGCGCCCATCAAAATTTAAACAACTGAAATTAAATCCTGAATTCATACAATTATTACTTATCTACCTACTACTACGTTTCAGTCACAGCAATGGTGTTTAAATATGTAAATCTATTGAAACCGATAAATTGACAGCCATCAAGTATGTACCTACATATTCATTACCTAGTTTGAATTAATTTTGTCATATTGCGAGTGTCGACAGTCAACGCGCTTACCGTAAATTGACCCATCATACATAACATAACCATTGATTCAGTTCACATTTGTAATTTTCACAGTTAATTATTTTAAGCGGGACTTAAAACGTTATTTTATTTACCTCAACTTTTCGATCACGTTGTATTGATCAAAGTCACGAGAAGACTGAAGTTGCTGGTTTCAGCGTCGAGAAGAAAGCGTTGTCTCCAACTACCCGCATAAGGTTTTGTAAAAATTCTGAATTGTCACGATTACGGCCATTAATGACGTAGCAGATTTCTTATTTTTCACATTTGTATAATAAAGGTAGGTCCAGATGTTCTCGTAGTTAAATTAGATCTATGTACCAAGTACTTTGGTCCAGATCGCCAAGCATCCGTTAGTTTTAAAATAGGGTTTAACGTCATTGAGATGAATGAGATTTAAAACATCATTGATTGACAAATGTTTTCCTAAGTGACTTTTCTCACCTTCTCATTGATGTTTTTAAGTTTTCTTTGGGTCGCTATTATTACTTACAATGAGCAGTTTTCCATTAGGCATTGCCAGTTTAGTTCTTTTATCGTCTAGAGATGGCGCTCGCGAAACTTTTGGTATTTACTCAACTCAACGTAGTAATCGAAACCAAGTAAAAACAGCGTTTTACCACTTTTACCGTAAACATACACAAACCACGAGCAAACCAAACGAACGACAAGTTGTTTGTGTTGTGTTTTTTTTTATTATGAGATTGCCAGCGTTGATATAAAATTCAGATTTTATTTACCCCTTTATTAAAGCAGATAAGTTAAAACATAATACATATTATCACAACATATAACATATTATGACTCAAGTAATTTTTATATAGAATATCAAAAAGGTAGAAAATCTTACTAATGAATAATTCATCACATGTATGTAATGAATTCGTTACCAAAACTGTTGCCAACGCCATCTAGCGAGAGATAAATAATGCTTATTGACACTTGGAAAACCGCTCATTGGACTGTGTACTTTCACGATTATTTTAAGAAAGTTCAATATTCTTTATCCTTGTTCAATTGAATTAAAAATGTAGTAAATAGGTAACTTGATAGGGAACGAATCAGCGGTTTTATCAACTTGATAAGAACTTCTAAATTACAAGTGCTCTACATAATACCACGGTACAAAAAATTGACTTCTAATGGACTAAGAGATAATAACTAAAAAAACTACTGAACCAATTTTGATGAAGTTTATATGACACACTGAAAGTCTACTCTTTGAATAAAACAACAACCATCCAAATTGGTTTAGAAATCTTAGAGACCTGAGGCAATATAAATACAAAATCAAATACATTTACTAAAAAAACTATTTATTCTCAAAAATAACTGGACCTATTTTGATACAGTTTATACCTGGACAGTATAAACTTTCAAACAAAAAATAATTTTCAAAATCAGTCCGCAATTCAATAAAAAAACATTAAAAAACATACATTCCAATATAAATGTGAATTATGAACATAAAATCACACTGCGCACTAATATTACTAATTCTTAAGTATAAATCTCTGTCTGTTTGTCACCTTTTCGTTACTAAATGGCAATAATAATTACTAATTTCAAGATCAGTTCTGCCCACAGATCTAATTAAAATAGATCTATAGGCAGCACTGATCTTGAAATTTAACAAGGAAATAGTCTGCGCGGGCGCAGTTAGTACGAAAATAATATCACGCTACTGAAATTAACATTACATGTAAAATAATTAGTGGAACATTAAGAAGGCATCTGAAAGTAAGTACCCTCAAAATGGTTTAGATATAACTATTACTAGCTTTCACCCTCGACTTCATCCGCGCGGACTACAGTTTGAAAAAAAAAAAAACATCCTATGTACATCTAGGATATTAAAAACCAATGCAAAAGTATAGCACCAACGTATAGATACATTTTGACAGACTTGTTATTATTTCGTTTCAACGGCAATTATTATTTCGTTCCTTACAGCGAGTAATCGACACTTTCTAGTTTTAACGTAGCAATTTACCATTTTCCGGGATAAAAAGTATCCTATATTGTACAGTACCTATTTACAAAGTTTCATCAAAATCAGATCAGCCGTTTTGGCGTAAAGCTCCCCAAACAAACTAACACACAACGCTTCACTTTTATGTATTGGTGTGGATTATTATTATACGTTGCGTTAAATTATAAGCTTAGTTTATTTTTGTTTTTCACACCTACTCGTTTGAGCAAGTGTGAAAAACACAAATAAAATGTAAAACAGCTTCGTTATTACAAAATTAAAACGTAATTCTGTTATCCTTCTAAAAACCCTTCTACACCTAAAGGTACACACTCCCAGCCTTTGTATCGCTCCCATACAAAACAATTTACCGCATTGTACAACTATAAAGTTCAAGTGAATAAACCGCAGGGTCTGTCCACAGAGTAGAACAATGTGGCTACTTTATACACACCCATTATTTAATTACTTTATCCTCTGCAACTTAGAACGGACACGATCTCGCTCAATAGTGTAGTGACTTCGTGTGCTTGAAGGTTTGAAGCCTTAGTAGTTGTTGAAACAATATTAAGTGGAAGACAGATGGCTGCGGTTTCATTTTTGAAGCTAAAATATACATGCATTACTGTGGCTTCTTGAATAAAGTTCATGTTTTGATCTCTAGTGGAATCCCGTACTAACGTAGTAATTACGCTCTAATTCAAAAATCACTATTCAGATTGCTATTTTTTTATAGAATACGCTATGCCACTACTGATGTTTAAAATCAGATTATGAGATTTCAAAACCTACCTAAGCTTACTAAATTATGTACTTCGAGCTTAGTTTTTGTTATCGTACAATACATGAAAAGGCGCATTTCTTCGTCTTAAGCCTTAATGTTTTTTTTTAATATGTAATTTTGAGCGTCTATAAGATAAACTGACACAATTCAGCATCAACATCAGCCGGTAAAAGTTCACCGCTGAACATTCAAAAAAAGATCGCTGCTGTTTGGTGATTGCAGTAGTTGGTAATAATACACAGGAATACGATGCTGGCCATTTCCTAAATTTCCAAAAAAAAAAATTATACAGATGAGAGATTTTCATATTTTTTTGCATTGCAGTGAATGATTTTGATAAGAAAATAAATGAGAACAAGCAGCAAATGTAGATTAACAAGTAACCCTGAATGTTTCAGTCGGATAGCTAATCGTGAAGTGCTCGAAATTTGAGTTGCAAGATTCCACCCGGAACGACACACAGACAAACTAGAAAGTGAATTAATAAAAACGTGGTAAAATGACACTACTGGCAAGACAAAGAAGAAAGAATATGCTTCTTCTATAACATTTCCCAATTTTATTAAGCATGTCATGAGACATTTTCGTCAAAGCTCACCTCAAGGCAGAGCACCTCATCCATCAAAATTCAAGCTAAAATATTTATCGTCTCTTCACAGACAACAGGCACGGTAGAATTCCTCCAAGGCACGGATGCGTCTAAAAATGTTACGACTGTTTCCCACTGGGACCACTATAAACTGATTCCGTCGGTTCTCGAAACGGCTAGTAGTTTATGCATCACCTCAAAGTGGTGTATACGACAAGAATAGTTTAACCAAGAATAGTAAGACCATCATATAAGTTTGACGCCCCTAAAAATAGACAATAGTCGTTTGTTCCCCATCCGGACAGTTCCGTTATCATCAATTTTCATGGGGACAAGTAAGACGTAGTTGGAAGCTTGGAAGTGAAGCGATTGACCGATCGAGGGTTGGCTATGGGAAAACGAGGTTGTTATCTTTTAGATTCGGGTTTGTAGGAGCTAAAATGTTATGTGCAAGTAAATAATTTGCTTTTGATGTGTCAATGTGAGTGTTGAGTGTGTGCGTCAAGGTTGTAGGTACCTAATTTAACAGTAGATTTTCACTCTGTTTTCAAATTATTTTAGTATCTAACGGACTACTTACTAACATTTTTATGCACATAAAAACGAATGAGAGATTGTGCAAATAAAAACTGCAATAATTGCTATTCTCCGAAATTTTGATTTTGGAGAAAAACAAGTGTTAATTGCGTTATTGCGTAGACAGAATACTCTTAATTGGTAAATGAATTAATAAATTTATCAATTAAAATTAAATTAAAAATACATTAAATTTTATGCGAAGATTATTAGTAATATCTTATCACTAGGTAGCGATCTCTTCCCAGTTATGCGATTTGTTTGTTTGTTTGTCGTTTGAGGTAGTGCTGGCCTCTGGTGTCAGAGTTTGTCAGGCAGCCCGAGGGCCTCTCACATGGCTTAACGACTGCCCCTCCGAAGCACGGAGTGATGGAATATCGCACATAACTTAAAAAGTCATTGGTGCGGTGCCTAGGATCGAACCCGGTATCGTTGGATTTTAAGTTGCACTATTGAACTGCTAGCCTCTACCATCGCTCAATTTATGTGTTGTAAACTGAATTTACTGTTTTATTTAGAACAGCTTAGAGTTTAGATTTGATTTAGTTTCTTTTATCAAAACAATTGCCTCAATTTCTTCTATTTTAGAGCTACCTATTACGCAACACTTCAACCATTTCTGGCTGAACTCTGCAACTATTGCAATACCAGACATAGATATTTCCAGTCAGCGTTTTCTATGACAAACAGCTCACAGGCAGGTGTGAATGGTCGCTGGTAGCTAAGTGGTGCTAATTCCATTCAGAAGTGGAAAGTGGAACAAGGGCGTCAACGGTATCTTTTGATTTGAGAATTGCTTAAGTAATCTTGTAGTGTATCTAGTACTTATGCTGCGTGTATTACCAATCGAAATTGCAGTGATGTCAATGGCAATGGTATCTCAGTTTGTTGAATGTCTCATATTGATTATGAATTTGATCTCATGGTGAATAGTGTCACCATCATTATCCTCATCATCGTTTTATATCGATCCACTGTGTCTTTCCCCCAAATAAAATGAATAAGAAAGGTAATATCCATCTAAATATTTAGTTTTTGTATTAGTTTGATGTTAATTTTTTGAATAATCTAATTAAAGTTTACATGTATTATTTATTATTGGTTAGAAATGTTATTATAATAATTATTTGAAACAAAAATACAGATTTTAAATTGATTTAGCCAAAAACTACTAAGTACTTAGGTACTTTAGCATATTTTTTTACGTAAACGCTATTAAAATGCAGGTAGCCTTCCAAATAAATAAAGAATCATAGAAATCGTTTCAGAATCCCAAAAATATCAGGTATAAAAACCTCACATTTTTAACTAACCCGTTCACAAAAATACCTTATCGAGATCAGACCGTGAGACAGTGGAAAGTAAAAAATAATTGATCTCTTGCATTAAATGCTATTACCCAACATTAAACTCTTAAATTCGACTAAACATTAGAAGAAGTCCACATAACAGACAGTTAAAACAACGTCCACCTTAACATTGATGAAATCTTAAACGACCGAATTATTCTTACGAGGTCATTAAACGGTTATAACATTGGAAGAAATGCCACTGTTATGGACACTTTCGGTTTTCTTTATTTATATACCGTGTCGGTGTATTGCGAATGTCAGATTAACGACGCTTAATTTGTAAGAATAACATTTATGTGTGCGATTTTGAGCCGTGACGTCAGCTCTCTATATAAGTATTATTATGAAGAGCTATGGTATGCGCTTCACAATCCGATGGTGCTCATGGTTCATAACCTCTACCCTGCTGCACCAATGACATACGATACGATAGTACGAGTACGATAAATGCGGATTTTGATAGCATCGCTCATAAAGTTAAATGGTGAAAGAAACCATCGAGGAGAAAACGGGATGACCAAGAACCTCTTCATTCAACAAGACATAAGTTCAAAAACTAAAACTCGACTACCGGTCGGGTACAAAATAGCCTATGACACTCTTGCGATGAAGATTGATACCACGCTTGTCCAAATCGGACCAAGGTTTTAGTTTGGACACATTACCATACCTTTGCCTTGCCGTAGTAGGGTATTATTTTTTAACTATGACACTCTATACATGAAGACAGAAGCTTTAAATTTGACACAACCCTTGCTTTGCTTCGCAGTAGTACGGTGAAAAAAATAGCTTATGACACTTTACACCTGAAGACGAATCGATTGACACCTCGCATACCAAAATCGGACCAATGGAGGCGAGGCTATGGTGGAACTTCCATATCCATATACTGCATACATAGACTGTTAAACTCATTGCCCTTCTCTTGCTTCGTCGTAGTCGGGTAAAAACATATGGCATCCGCCAAGCGTAGGGGATTAAAGACCATTCGAGAGAGAGAGAGAGAGAGAGAGAGAGATAGAGAGAGAGAGAGAGAGAAGGCATTCTGCTCTGTATTTATGTGTGTTTTTTGTCAGTCTTTGACTTTTCTGGTTTTGGACCAATTAAAATGTTTGAATGTGGTCAGAATAATTATTATGGAGTTTGAGATTTGATTTAAGTTACATTATCAAGGGAATCTTTGAAAATCCAACCTAAGTGTTGCAAAAGCTCTCCATATCAACTTTGAATCGGTGATTGTTTGTCTGTATGTTTGTTTGTTCGACGTTTCGAAACATTGAACCGATCTTCATAGATGGCTCCAAGGTTATTGAGATTTAAGTGTGGAGAGGAGGAATATTGTACATTCCAAAAACTATTCTTTGTTCAAGAGCTATTTCTTCTTGTGGTGCTCAAGTTACGTCCTATATCTAGTTAATTCATTTCTTTCATTCATTCCTTTGTAATAGCATCATGTGACGTCACTTCCATTGAAGCAAAGATGTCGGTAAAAATGAGCATATAATTTAATTCAGAAAGGATTCCAACATCTCTTTGTATGGTTAATATTCCACCAAAATGATTCGCAGTTAATAAAAAAGTCGCTGTAACCTCTCGACCTTCGTTGATGATATCACCTTGTGTCCGGTTTCGCTTGTTGGCTCACAGACCTCAATATTAATAGTTTTTCGATGAGGTAATCGATTGAACAATTGATTTGTAATTCATTTTATAATTATGAATTGCGATGAACCTGTCTGATTCTTCGCTATTCATAATTACGAGTCCTTCAGTGATTACAAGTCATCCGTCCGTAGGTAAACTAAATTCGCGATGCCTGGAAAAATGGTGGAGGCTCATATTCTAAGGCGGAAGAAAACCAACGTTACAGGCAGTCTGAGTAACTGTAACGAATAGTTAAGTGAAGGTGAAACTGAAGGTCTCTGGCTGACAGTGAAGATGTCTTTAGAAAGAGTGGTGATTTTTGATGATTAATATGACATTTATTTCAAGCGTAGATATAGCGTTCTAACAGCTAAGAGTCACGCCTTCGCCAACACATTGATTCAGTAGTATATTGAGTAGGTACAACTTCTTTTACGCGTTCTTTCAGAATTTTATTTATGAAATCACTAATAATTGCCTTAATTATTGATATTAACGTTTATCTTTTCGTAATACTGGAAACCGATTTAGTTCTATAACAGGAGGTAACATTGGGATATTGCAAAAGTAACACAACGTTGGCCCGGAATCGATTTCACTGCCGTTATAGATAGCATTAGGATCTACTTTATTTAACATATTGAGTTTATTCCAGGAATTCTATTATGTTAGCGGTCGGATTTGGCTGCTTGGTATATACATGATTACTTGCATTATTTATCTGCAAATATTATACTAGTTTTTAAGAGTATTTGCCCATATATTAATATGTTCAAGTAATTATTTACGTACTTATACGGAATATGTGGGTACTTCCCATCGGATCTCGATATCAGAATTACTAATTAACTGATCTCGCTCGGGGCGTTCCCATCGGATCTCGAGATCCGTTACAACTCAAATGAATATTGTTATACGATGTTTTTTCTTGTTTGTCTGTCACAACTCAAAGACAAAGCAATTAAAAAAAAACATTCTAAAAAAATACGTGTTTTTTAGATTAGTTTTTTTATCTACATTTGCTACTTATTTTTATTATGTATATATTTAGACAAATGCCTTCGTCAGCTCCTTTATAGTAAGCAGGTACATATTTTACATCATTATAATTCCTACCAACATAAATAACAACTACACTTTACACGAATGTAGACGAAATAGCAACCCTTATTCTTGTACAATGATAAATAACAATTATTTTCTTTGATGTTACCCTTGTCACTAGTTCTTACGATCCTTGGGGCGTGTTTCCGAATCACATTGGGTCAAACGTCAAAACCCACTGGAGAGTACATGCTAACTAACCCTTTCTACATTAAATTAATTTAGATACGAGTTGTTTAGCATCCCTAAGCTAAAAAAACTTAAGGATATTTAGTAATCCCTATTACTAATTACATAATTACGTAATACTACATACATTCGGTCAATCATTAGTCCATTTGGCGGAAGTAAGGTACAAAAAAGGTCTTTAGTTTCAACAAAGCTGCCAATAGATGACGTTACCGTCCCCGTAAGACGGTATTAGAAGCTGGGGGGAAATTTTGGATAGCGGAGTAGTGGTTACGGGTGGCCGAATTGGTTAAGGCATATGCCGCGCAGAGACACGGATGATACGGGTTCGAGTACCGTCCGTGATCCAAATTTTTCCTTTAGATAATTATTAGATATGTTCTTGCTAAATCATAATACCAAAGTAAGGTCCAAATTTTCTCATTCTGGATTTCCGCTAAATAAATAACGCCCTATCAACTATTTGCGTTTTTGCCTCAGTGGGTTTCAAGACTCGTACGATTTCCGGCATTCCACATTTTCGTATTTTACTCTTTCATGTTCGGGTCTAAGCGTGATCTTTATTTTGTGCGTCTCTAAGAAGTAAAATTGTATGTCACCTCCATTCCCCAAGAACGAGGGTTAAGATTTTCTTTCGAATGTAGAGAATGATTTCCGAGTACATACTTTTGTGAACAAACTACTCATTTTTATACATTCTTTTTGTATTCCCATATTCAAACCTCAATATTTTGGGTCATGACAACGCTGTTGGATTGTTTATTTGTCTGTTCGTCAGTGCACCAAAAATGATTCCTGCTAGCAACCTGCTAGAGCCAAATACCATAGATTGTTCCTACAGAAAAATAATTGATCATACAATATGTTTATATCCTCTCAGTATATCTTTGTTCATATTATTTAATAGCGGTGTCCCGCGGTTTCACCTGCGTGGATATGGATATTGGTGATGATGATGATGAAAAGTATCCTATGTTTTAATCCAGGCTATATGCTATCCTGGTACCAAATTTCATCCAAATCCGTTCAACCGTTTGTGCGTGAAAGAGCAAAACATACATAAACACACACACTTCTAAAGATAAAAGATAGATGGCGCTAATCAGTTTTTATGCATTTTTCAATGTCAGATCTAATGTATGGAGTTCTGCATCATGCATACGAAATTTTCCGCTCAATAAGAGAGTATTTATTTTTAAAACTCAAAGTTCTGATTGGCCTGTTTACGACAGTGGTTACCTGTTTTATAAGTGTGACTTGTATTCTCAAACGACTTCCCTGCCAACAATTGATAATTATCTCTAATTGGAGTCAAAACATCTAAGCTCGTTAGTTACGTACGATATCAAGCATTTCTTGCAACAATAAGGAAACAAGTATCTTAGTAACCGGTACCTAATTAATCTGTAAAACAAAGTATTTATGAAGCGCTTCCATGTAATTTGTTGTATGCCCTCCTGGCCCGTTCTCACGGGTCTATAGTCTGGGGGTATCTCACAAGACAGTATTGTCTTGGGTAGCTAAGGTGCGTATACCTCACCCAACTGCTCGAAACACTTGTTTCTTCAGGAACCAGGACTAAGCATGCTACAAATTCTGTATAAAGAAAGTTATTGGATGTTTCGGTGGAGCAATTATACCTAAAATTATAGCTCAATTGTTTTCAACAATTTTGGAATTATAATATACTAGCTTTCACCCGCGACTTCGTCCGCGCCGATATAAAAAAAGCATCCTATGTTGTTCTAGGATATTAAAAATCAATGCAAATGTATAGCACCAACGCTCTTGATTATTTTTGACGTTCCTTACAGCGAGTAATCAACATTTTCTAGTTTTCCCGTGGAAACTTATCATTTTCCGGGATAAAAAGTATTATATTTTTTACTCCAGAGAATAAGCTATCTCAATTCCAAATTCCATCAGAATCCGTCTAGCGGTTATCGCGTGAAAGCTCCCCAAACAAAGAAACAGACAACGTTTCACTTTTATATATTGGTATGGATTGTGTGGATTGAAGAGAACAGCAAAAGCAAAAATTTGTTACTCTCCTAAAATACTTCTGCAGACAAAATTGCAATACCCCCTAAAACTGAATAACAAATCTCTGTATGGCATTGCGCTGCACTCGTCACTGAAGATTGAAGTAAATTCGCAAATGTCCAGTAAATTCCAATAGTTTCAATTAGGAACAGACTACTACACATATATAGCTATATATGTACTTTGCTAATATTTGGGTATGACATGGCGACAGAAGGCAGAACAAAACAAGTTTTGTACACTTTATATTATCGTTGCAAGGTGTTCTGCAAAAGTAAATTAAATTAGTGTTCTAGCCGAGCTTACTTAGAATGTAAGTTTCTGTTAGTATGATAGGTATAGGCACAGAAGAAATAGTAGTACTACGGTATAGGTTAGGTATCGCTTATGGAATTCGTCTACTTATTGTGATATGCGTCTTAGTATTCATCTATCTACATTGTTATTTTGTAATAGCTGTGCCCGCAGCTTTGCCTTTCATTTCTCTCGGTTAAGAGTAACCTTTGTGTTATCCTAGGACCAAACACTATAAAGTACCTACAATATACAATACGTGTCATCAAAATTTGTTCAGCGGTCAAATAATTTTTTTCCTCGGATTGAGATACAAAGTTTTTAAGAATACCTAAGCTATTTGACAGTGAAAACCGAATTTAAATCGGTACAGTAGTTTTTACGTGATCTGCTAACGTACAAACAAAAACAAGAGAATAAAACACACTATTTAAAAAACATTCTTGTACAATAGCTTTATAATGTCTTTTAAATAAAAATAAAAAACAGGCTTATTGTTTCGAAGCTTGTACGACTAGATAACAGAATTACGAGTATTTCTTTTAAATTATATTTTTTTACAGACTTTTTGTTACCTACTACTTTTGAGTATACAACACTCTTACTGCTTTATTATAAGTACTAGTTTTCCCGCCCGCGACTTCGTCCGCGCGGACTACAGTTTATCGCGAAAAAAGCATCCTGTGTTCTTCTAGGATATTGAAAACCAATGCAAAAGTAGGTATAGCACACATGCTCTTGAAGTTTTTTGACAGACTTATTATTTCGTTTCCATGGCAACCGTTCCTTACAGCGAGTAATAAACATTTTCCAGTTTTCCCGTAAAAACTTACATTTTCCGGGATAAAAAGTTCTATGTTTTATTCTAGGGTATAAGCTATATCCATTCCAAATTTCATCAAAATCCGTCTATCTGTTATCGCTAAAACTAACAAACAAACAAACAGACAACGTTTCGCTTTTATATGTTGGTATGGATAGATTTGAGAACGAAAATGGCAAAATGATGGACCAGCTTGGCCATCACGGACTATCTTGCAACAGAAGCGCAGGGCGGATTCCCCGACACGCGCCAGATTGAATGAAGTCATCCGTCGCGCTCCTATTTAGGCCATCAGATTTATAGTTTTGTGTATATTATATTTATTTTAAAATGAATAGGTATTTGTTGTATGCGACTTTTCCTGTGAATAAATAATTTATATTTTACAGTATGAATTCCGTAATTTAATCACTTAACATTACACATTACAGCAACACAGCAGCTTAACATTACAGCATTTAAGCAGCACTTGCCACCATTCCTTGCAGCCAACGGCAACGCATTCGTTCCGATCTTCGAATATCAGTTGCCAACCCCAGCTCCCCAGTTTATAAATTTTCAGGCTTTCTTAAGACTCAGCTTTGGCTTTTGTTTATTAATTTTGTTTTTTAAATGTAGCCTTGTATCCTCCTTTTGTTAGATACTGAATGAGATCAATTTAATTATAGTCTTAAAGTAGACGCAGCCATACCAAGTACTTCTCAAAACCTCTAACTCATCTATTTCTAAGGAAAAAAACGGATGTTTCTGTTTTATTTTCCTGTCTCGAGGTCCATAAGACTACGCACACGTATTTTTTCCAAATCAGAGGGAAGTTCGAATCTAACTTTAGTGTTGTTTTGAAGCGTAAACTGTAGGCACAAAATAGTGCTCCCTTAATATCATTGTTTTACCGTGAAAATGCAGTTGCCCAAATGCAATTGTAAGTCTAAAGTTTTCATTATAATTTGATCTTATTTTCCATCAATCGGAATATGTTATAAAAAACTAATATGTTGCAACTGAAAAGTTATTCTTTTTTGTTTTAAAATCAGTCATAAGATAGCTACGGTGACATTAATTTAGGTCATTCCGGATAGATGCCAATACCGGTATAAACAAGTGATAATATACATTTGTTTAGGACTGCGCAAGGTATTTAAGAGTGCGCGCGAAGTTTAACACTTATATTTATTAACCTATTTTATATTAAATATTTTTTACATGATGCTAATTTTGATCAATAGTTTAATTGATAGAATAACCTCGAGGACCATTATGGTTTGATTTGAGTGAATACTAGTAAGTGCGCATTTACCTGATCAGTTTTTCAGATCTCACTGCGCAATTTTACACAACCGGTAGTGTAAGAGTGCACGTTTCTATTTTTTTTATTATTCTGTAGTAGCTCAAGATCTTACGATAATGAGTCATTAAAATCAATGTTGCTTATTAAAATAATAAAAGTTGATTCGTGAAATATCACCCGTATTTGTTCCATCGCTACTGATAAATTAAGTGCGCAGTCTTAGACCACCCTACCAAGCTAAACATAATCCTAAATTATTCAACTAGCAAATGCTTCTGATTCTAATAGAATCCGGCCTAAATATCCAGCGCCCGTTCCAACACGCTACCAAAATATTGAAACATCCAGAGAGATTAGTCAGAACAACTGACACTACTATTGTTTTTATCTATGTGACTTCAGCAGAGACAGTTCCCGAGATAACAGGATTACCCAATGCGGGCTGCCATTGTTCTTGCCAAAAGCGTACTATTGCCATTTTAATTAGAACAGAAATTCATTGAATGTCGTTATTTGTCGAAAGTAAGCGGTTGTTTCATTACCATTTAATTTGCGCAGTATTTGTTTATATCGCTCATGTTAATGTGATTTCACCGCATTATTGGGAGGCAAATTAATTATACATATTATCTGATGCAGTAGAGAGCAATTGATGCTTTTTTCAGTGGAATGGAACACAAGTGAGAAACAATGCGGAGGTTTTAATTTCAGGCGGTTCTTTTTACTAGGATGCCACTAGGAGTCTATTTCGTTACTGTGCCTGTTTTGGTTTGGAATTGGTTCCGCTTTAGGTCGACACCGGAGAATAGTAGCTAGCGATAATTTCTGTCGGTGTGAATGAAGATAACTATCTGTTCAGATTCTCTAGCGCTGATAGGTGCCTTTTGTAAGAATTTGGAGTTTTTCCCACATTCCGTTACGAAGTCCTAGCGGGTCGAGACGCTCTACTTAATTGACCATTGTTTGTCACAATGAGAAAAATACTCCGCGCTGGCCCGCTTATGATTTTTTCTTATGTTTTTATGATTACCCGCAATAATAACAGGTGGTTTTCGAAATAACGTCTCACGCTTTTGAATTAGGCCCACGGAGTGATGTAAATAGGTGAACATTTGTGGGTAT
Source organism: Alsophila aescularia (assembly GCA_946251855.1). Lineage (NCBI taxonomy): Eukaryota > Metazoa > Arthropoda > Insecta > Lepidoptera > Geometridae > Alsophila > Alsophila aescularia. Next base: position 13,590,294 of record OX276375.1, on the reverse strand, counting down.
TTTTTTTAACCAATGCCATTTTTGCGTATCTTAAATACGCTGTTAAAAATTAAAATACGCTTTAGAATAGAATGCCTGTATGTACCTACTGTTAAGTACCTATCTACATGTTAAGTATTTTAAGTAGGTCTTGGTATGTGACTATTTAGTTTTCCAGTAGTGACTTTGAAAAATAAAGAACTGATAGCAGATTTTTTAAATAACTGATTTAACATAAAGCCGATGCTCGTTTATGTGTTATTCCACGCCCAGTCGCAAGCCGCGGCCATGACTTCCAAACGAGGTTTTTTTTAGAAACACCACTATACGAGATTTAATGCAAACATTTATTCGTAGAACAGGTTTCTAACAGCTCAAAGAATCCGTAGAATGGAATGTTTGTAATATATTTCGGTATTTAACTTTTGATACAAAGACGAAGCTTCTCTCAATATTCGAAATTGTTCTTTGATAAATGCTCAGAGGTTTTGGATGATAAAGCGAATTTCTGAATAGGTTCATATTTAAGTTGAATTGGCTATACTGCATCAACTGAATAATTGCTGTAATATGAAATGTCCATTAATGAAGTTGATAAACGTTTCAAATTTCTGTTTAATTGCTTAAATTATCAAACATAATCCTTCTCCCTGGTTATTCATACTATGTGGGATGTGATAATGTAATAAAACGATCAATACGGAAATAAACATAAATGTTCTTGTGTACATGTAGTGCAGCCAAAATATATATAAATCTTGTAGAAATAGAGTTTAGCTTTATATTCGATTTTTATCATTACTTCATCTGACATACTGGAAATGTGCTTGTTGTTTTTTTTAATTGCTTACTAATCATACTGCGATGAAATTTAGCTAAGCAACCTATATTCAACTCAGCTCTAGGACGCACAATTTACTAAAAAAGTTCATAAAAGTGTTCATCTGGAGCATTGCTCTGTACGGAAGCGAGACGTAGACAAAGACCCAGTAAGACCGCGAAAGCGTGGAAGCATTTGAAATGTGGTGTTGGAGGCGCACGGAGTACTGGCTGGACTGAGAGAAAAATTAACGGGGAAGTAATTAGCCTAATCCACGAAAACGGAACTTACTAGCGACTATAGAAAGGCGAAGAGGAAAGACGGTTCTTATGAAGTTGTCATGTCGTATATGGTGGATATACGACATGACAACTTCATAAGAACCGTCATAGCAGGAAAGGTAAAAGGGAAGAGAGATAGAGGCAGACCTAGAAGGACATTTACAGAACAGACAAATGTCTTGTCGTATGGGGAAGTCAAAGCACTAACGTCTATAGAAAGGCGAAGAGGAAAGATGTTTGGCCACCATATACGATATGACAACTTCATAAGAACCGTCATAGCAAGAAAGGTAGAAGGGAAGAGAGAAAGAGGCAGACCTAGAAGGACATTAAAAGAAAAGACAAATGTCATATCGTATAGGGAAGTCAAAGCTTTGGCCAAAGATAGGGAAAGCTGGAAATTACGGCACCGACAAGAACTGGGCTCTTAAATACGAAGAAGAAGAGTAATTAAAACTATAGTTTAGGTATAAAATGCAATACGTTCCTACTTCAAAACAAGGTCAATATCTAAATTTTTCACACACACACACACACACACGAACACACACTCACACACTCACGAACACGCACACACACACACACACGCACACACAACACACACACACACACACACACACACACACACACACACACACACACACACACACACACGATATTTTTGGGATATATTTCTTTAGCCTTTAGACCATCGTCCATATATATCTCGTTATTTATCTTCATGCACGGTTGTCGTACAGAATTATATTAAGTTTTCAAATGAACGAAGAAAAAAAAAATGTAGCTTACTTCCGCCATACAGTATATTTTTTCTTCGTTCATTTTAAATATGGATTTCCGCAAAGCAGCGCCCGAGTCTATCAAGCATTTAAGTCGACCTAGTTTATTTACATATACATTTTTCATAACTCCCGTAAATCGTTAAAATAATAAAATTTAAAACTAAATTAACTTGTTTATAAACCTACAAATATTAAATCTTTGCCACATAGGAACTCACCTCCAATACCGACTCAATGAGTGACCTTTTTGGTTCAATCTACCCGCAGATTAGATAAAACGGTCTAACAAAGACGCTCATTGTTACTACAGAGTTAGATACTCGTTTGCGGCGCGCCGTAACCTCCCAATTCGAAGTCTAGCCGACGAGACTGAGCAGTTTAAATCCTATTAGACCTATTAAGGACGACCTGTCTCGGATCTATTAAGCGCTTCGCCTGCTTCGAGGGGTCGTTTTGAGGTTTTAATTTTGTACTAGTACTACTTAACACGGTATTAAGTCTATTTGCTCACGTTAGTATCTTTCTTTTATTATTGACAAGGCTTTTATCTACACGAAGTCGGTAGTCGCGAGAATTCAAATCATGTTTTGACACTGCCCCTATTTTGAAGCAATGATTGCTTAATTGGTTGTGTGGTCGGTCGGCACGCCGCAGGCCGTGGGTTCTAAACCCATGAACCGTGCAAAATGAGCGCGAGGAACACCGTTATAAAACTTCGGTGGTAGGGGACACCTGGCTAGTCTCAAGCAGAACGTCTGTCACCGAGCTCTCTTCGGGGTGTACCAGTACCTAAGAACCAGTCACGTTGTAGGCGTAGTATATTGTTCACCACCATCGACCACATTTTCAATTAACACTAATAGTGATGAAACGCTACACTTTAAAAAAAAACATGAATGAAAAGATCATTGAGTATTTAAGTTTAGGTTTCTAGCTGCTCACTTAAGTACCTACAGTTAATAAACTTACATCATCATTTTATTGTAAACCTTTTTATTTTTGTCGATGATGTCATTAAATAAAGATTAAGGAGGTTAACTAGCTACAAATAATGTATTTCTCTATTACGTATTTATTTAATACATAACGTGTAGGTACGTAATTAAAGCAAAATTTTCAAATTTCAAGCTTAACACTTCGCTAAATACTAAGAGTAATGATCAAAATTCAAGGAGCAAAGCTTAAAAATCAGATTATAAATTACCTATAGGTAATGAAATCCAGATAAAATCAAAGTTAATATTGTCCACGGTTCAAAACAAATTATTTACTAAACTTGAAAAATTGACCCACTATCACGGGCATTGATAGTAGGTATTGATTCCTAACACTATATAGTGGACAGTATAATTGCACGTTATGACTCTACGGACGGCCACCAACAGCGAATCGAGGGTAAATATTCGATTACCACCCGTTATGTGAACAAGGACCGTCAACAACGGTATACAGTCAAATTCGTCCTGAATAATAATTCACGTCAAATAAAACCCAGAACATTGCAGCCTGTATTTACCGCTAACGTTTGTGACGAACTATTCCTACGCGGAAATCAATCTTTGAATACAGATTTGAATGATTCATTTTAATTATTCAATTAGCAATCTTCATTGAAGACGCGTCTAATTTCATTCCGTACACACTATTTGTCTTACTTTCTAGACTCTATGAGTAGTAGAAATGTTTGTAGAGAAACTACTTTGAAGCATCTTTAGACTGTAATTCATATTCACTACATTCTTTGCAAACATGAGTAAAAGCTTGTTCAATAGCGCAATACGCTTACGCACTTACAAGTATTATATATTATATAACGTTTGCTCTAGCGTTGAATAGTGATGTTTCGTCACGTAAACGGCAATTAACATGATTTCATTAACATTTACCAATAACTGGTAGAGGCCATTAATGAAAAATATAGCCTGTACTACTCTACCAACTCTCCATGCTAATAGAGTTCGATTGACCAATAGTAATCATCGGTTTTTACTTAATACTGGGTTAATAAGAAAGTTGATTGACAATGTTTCAATCAATAGCAATAACTAGAAGGCATTAAATGGTAGATGAGAAGCCGTCTACAGTCGAATATTGACTTTCACATAGCACACGTGGTGGGCCTGAATTTGAGTTATAATTCGAAGAAAGTGAGAGGCCAAGCTTTTTCTTTACTCAATGTGTTTGAGCTCGCCGGCTGGCTCACGTGGTTACCTGTTTAACTAGAGGTTTCTTTTATTTCCTTCTACAACCCATCCTGGCAACCCAAAGGGTAATTACCTGTGAACAGAAAAAGTAAGCTGTTAATAAATGTTTTAGAAGTGAATACAAGAATTGCAGCTTTAACATACACAGCCCCCGTGGAGTAGAAGTTAAGTTAATGTTCATTATTATATATGTTATATTATCTATTTACTTATTATTATTCTATTATTCTTAATGGTATGCCATCTACAATGAACAGGGAAAACATTATTTGTGCACAGAAAAAGCGCAAGTTGTCGACAAAAGATACTGCGCAAGCAGATTGCATCATTTTAATGCCGTCACATCGATGATTCAACCATATCAGGCACAATGGTCAACACATCAACACGAAAAACGAGGAGGACTGTACATGCACAGTTTTAGTTTGAATAATAAATTAATAAATACTAAATCCTGAAGGCACATAACTTTATACGCCCATATACAAAGTTGAAGATTTTATCGTTAACAGTATAGGCGAAACACCACCGACCTACTTTGTATCAAATCGTACCTGATGCAAGCTGTAATCTATGAAAATAGAATGTTTTGAATATACTATACAATAGCTAGTGTTATTGTCATTAATATTTTCAAAATCAAAAGCTGGATTGGGCAACGGATGAATAAACTCCGATCAGCTATTTTGTTTGTTTTCTAAACTTGCTAGGATAGCGAATAAGAGATTACTGAATACCTAGATGATCAGCACTAGAAATAGACTTCGGTTTTATAAATAAACGTAGCAAATTTAAATAGAAATAGAAAACTTTAAATTGATAGGCTATGTATCATTTCGATTGAGAATTATTTGAATTCATAGAAAATACTCGTAAAGTCAAATTTTCGCACGTTATTTTTCAGAAATACCTACCAGAGGTTCAGATATTAATGAAAATGCGAAACTCGAGCCTAAATTTTAGACCGAACATGTACTCATAAAAACGAGTTGGAATGTGCGGGTAGTATGAAATGAGATGCATTGTTTATTCCGCTATTTGCGAGTCAAAAAACTCTTCCAAAACAAGTGCTCTGAAAAATTCGGATGCTTTTAAGGAGATGCTCAACACAGCAAAAATGGAAGGGTAGCAAATTTCTGGTAAGTCTATCCTGCGTTTCTTGTAAGTTTTTCATATGGAATAACATATACTAAAAATTGTATGCGTTCGTTATCTAATTCTTATACTTGAGCAATAATATAACGTCCGCACAAGTCTGTGCTAGTTTTTCTATAGTAACTGTAACTCTACCCTATAGAAAATAACCCTACAATTTACATTTTATCCAGTACATAGATTTACACCTTTGAATCATAAACGATTATGCCCCTTGCTGCACTTGAAATTGAACGTTCCCACAAGTTCAGCTCGTCAATGCGATGTATTAGGCACCGCTTCGTTACCCGCACCTACTGCGTATAACGGAATGCATTCGATGGCAAGATGGCGGAATTTACAGTGCCACTGCTTTTAAAATAACTATTGCCTGAATGGAGACGGAGTTAAAGATTGTTTTTGTAGCATCTAGTCAGGTGATGCTGATGATTTTGCATTTCCGCTATGAGTTAATTTGCGAGATAGTTTCTGCGTGGAACGAAATATTACCCAAGGTATTTTTCAATACAACATGGCGGAAGTGTACCTAAATATTCTAATAATAGGACCGAATCATTCTTTTGAGTGAATATCAAGTCTGTTTTCTATTACAACAATAGGTACATGAAAGTGATGTTTCGTAATTTCTATAAACCTTTTTGCTTCTTCCACAGAATAAATAATAGCATTACTCTTCTACCTACATTATTCCAGGTCATTCAGAGGACATTACAAAAATGAATGTATGCTTATATAGGAAGCTGAAAAACACAATTTGAGATAATATACCTAAAAAGTAAGTCTTAAATATTCCTGGAATTTAATAAATAGTTAATATGACACATTCAAAGAATGAAATGGAGTAGGTACGAACCCTGTACAGTCAGTGATAATAGCAGCTGAAAATATTCCAACTTTCATATTAGGTACTTCTACGTGAAATATATATTGTTGTAAATTTTTGCGTGATAGTTTTTTTACCAGACTGCGCAACGCAAAGGCCGGATGGATAATGTGCTTATTAGCCTATATATATATCTGTTCCTTTGTGACACAATATAGACCAAACGCGTGGACCGATTTTAATGATTCTTACTTCAATCAATTTGTCTTAATCTTGAAAGTGTCACTAAAGACATGACATTAATCAAAATTTAATATGGCGACAACCAGATGCCATATTGTAAAAAGAAAAAAAATGAAAATTGATTTTTATTGAATAGGTATTTGAAAATCATCTATATGTTTCTGTTATCAATTTTCATTTCCAATGACCATTTAGGATCTACACAACGATTTAAAGTTGGTTAGTAACCATTCTAACTTATTTTTTTGCCTTATTTTTAGTTTTGTTCGCAGTCTGATTTTTCATTGTGCTTAAATTTTCTTGTTTATGACCGACTAGGCAATCGTTTGACTACGATGTCACCTGATGGAAAGAGATGATGTGATTAAAGCTTGCTATTCGCTTACTATTCACTCTAGACTTGAACACACCTGGGTTATATTTTACCGGAAACACTGATGAGGGAAGAGCATTCCACTCCTCTGCAGTTCTTATAATAAATGAAGAAGAGTAACGCTTCGTTCTTGTGCGGGGTATTTCAACCATAAAAGGGTGGTGCTTTGCCGATCGTCTAGTCGTACGGTGATAGAAAGATGATGGGGGAATCAGATCATGCATTTCTTGTGCACATTCTCTTAGCAAGTCTTTCAATTGAATCCAAAGCCTCGAGCTGATACTTGGCAGAACCGTCCCAAAGGTGGCTGCAGTACTCCCGTGGTTGATAAAGATTCAAAAGTCGTTCCGATGTGAAAATGAAATGTTGGACATGTTCAGCTATTTTTGGCGCTGACTGTACTACACGACAGGAACTTCTTAAGACGAATAAACTACACAATTTTATCTCGAGATAAAACGTGAAGGAACCTACGGTATCAGTGCCAGTAAATCTAAAGACCACGAATAAAACCTTTACCCGACGACTCATTTGTTTGTGTGTTTGTGATGCGGTGGAAAGTCGATACGTGCCGAAACGACACACGTAGACCATACGTGACGGACACTTAAAAAGGATCGCCTCTCAACGTGAGTGTCGCTCGTCCATTGACTGCTTTACTGTTATAGTCTGTTTCTATCCCCAACCAAACAAGGTGATGGATACGCCATCAATATTCATAACTGCAAAGTGAAAGAGCAACCTATGACGGACCTTTAGTTCCTTTTTAATTTAACAGAGGCCTGTTCTATATCTAGTACCTTAATACTAGATGTAGTGGATGAGGAGAAAGCTGCTATAGCATCAGCCACTAAGCAAGTACTTCCGCAGACAAGGTTTGAAGGACTTTGTCGGTCAGTGTGTCGTTTTCGCTTGTACCTGCTTCTAACGTTCGGTCTTTCTTAAGTGGCATTACTAACAATTATCTTGTCTAGTATTCGAAAACTGTAGAGGTGATTACTATGGTGAGAAAGTTATTGGCGTTTAAGTATTGTTCTCGAACTTTCATATGTTTTAGGAGAAAATATCACTGCAAGGGACTTGAAAGTAGCATGTTTGCAAAGTATGTGGCTCAAGTAACACGCTCAGTGGAATTTTCCACTGGCTCTAGTGCAATGGCGCGGAAGAAGGCGCAGGTTTGAACGACTGCGCCTCTACGAGCAAAAAAAACTCGTTAGAAAATGGGAAGTCAACAGATGGAAACTAGTTGAACGAGTATGATCTCAGGAAAGTATTTTTAGTTAACTTAAGAACTAAGCGAGTAAATAGGTTTAAAGATTTTGATTAAGTTCTTACCGAAACGTGTTATGATGGGTTAACTGAACTCATAATTAATTACTTGGCCAGTCGACTGTGAAATTCTATTCTATGGTGGTAAGTTTTCCTACCTGCGTGGAGCTGAGAAACGTTTTTGTGTCAGTTCTTCTGTTTATCTTTTCGTTGAGTCACGACCCAAAAAAGTAAAAGTCTGTTATACAGTTTGAGGCGAGAAATAACGAAAGTACAACAACGTAATAAAGTGCTAAAAAGGATTTATACCAAGTCGTGCTTGTGATTTCGCCTACTAGCTGTGAATTAACTAAATTTGTAAAAACTTGGTTCAAGAGTGCAATTATAGAGATGCCATAACATGTTTGTAGTACACAGTATTATATTCAAAATTATTGCGGAATGGTCCATCTTCTATTTATAACTACTCACTTATAATAAAGCAATAAAACTTCGAAAAAGTCTGTACAAAGAAGATTATTTATTAAAAAAATGGTCTAGGGTACTTAAAATAAGCTATTGAACAAGAAAGTAACTTTTTTTTTTAAATGACTGTCTGTATGTTTGTTTGTTCGCGCATCACTTAAAAACTACTGGGTCCATTGCGAAGCGGTTTTCACTGTTGGATAGCTTAGGGTTTAACTTAAAAACTGGGGTACTTGGTATCTCGATCCGATGAGAAAAAGCCGAACAATCGATAAAACTATTTTGAATGCTGAAGGAATTTTGATCAAATGTTGGTATATTGGTATTTTAAGACTTGGAATAGTACATATAGTACTTTTAACCTAGATAAATTACAACGCGTGCTAAGCCGCGGGTACAGCTAGTAATAAATAAAAATCTATATAACATATTTTTTCCAGAAAAAAGGCAAAGTCAAGTTCATTTTTAGGTAGGATCCTAAAGTAGCACCTGGTTCTACTAGGTTCAAAACCAGTACTATAGATCCCATGCCTGTTTCGTCGGTGCACAGCATAATTATAATTGCCTATTAATTCTACAAAATAAGGTAATTTTAACACTTTATATACAAAAACCATGTTGCACGCATACAAAAAAAAGAAAACTCTCATAACATCTTGATAAAAGTACTCAGTTGTGATTCATAAAGGTTGCATCAGCGAAAATGCTACCTTCAGAACAAAATGCTTGTACAGAATAGAAGTCAGACGTGCCCAAAAGCGATGTCGTCGGCACTTTAATTCACTTACATTACGGTCCCTGGCGAAACTAATGACGTCAGATTAAACGCTGAGGGGTACCTATTTGCTTCGAGGCTTCGCCCATGCGCTACTTACAGTCAACAGACTACATAAGGCTCGAACTTCCCCTACAAAACAGGTGGCCATTATTATTAGAAGCACCACTTTCCGTTCACTGAACCGACACCGTTAACTTTACGCATTTAGCTCTCGCCGACGGCAAACGACATGACACAAATAACAATTGGCCAATTGGTTATTACTTAAAGGATAAAGTTAACTGTTAAGCATTAACACGTCATGTAATGATGATGGTCGCGTTCTAAATAATAAATTGTGTGAAATGATGTGAACGGATCCTTCGGAACGGAACTTATTCTTCTTTCTTTTATATAACTCGATTAGTTTATTTATTTTTATGTCAACTTTTATTTGGTTTCCAAAGTCAAATTTTTCTTTCATTTTTTAATCCCATAATTTGGGCAAACCCAGCTAAGCGTTTACGGCCAATGCTAATGTTTTTTCTTTTTGCGCTGTACTTACTCGCTAAAGTCGCATGAGATTAATGAACAGCCTGTAGCAAGCGAGTAAAAGTAGGATAAAGGTACCACACATTGTTATTCAGACGCGACAAACATGTATGCAGCAGTTGCATCCGCGCTCGCATTTTCGCGCGTTTTTGCGTCCGCCATCTTGTGTTCCTGTTGCGGCGGTGAGGTTACGGAATTCACTTGTTTTATGTCAAAAGTGAAAACGTGATGACGCGAAAAGTTGAATGACATTTAATAGTTGTGGCCCTGTCCTCATGATGAGTATATAATACTGATAAGAGACAATGATGTTTTTAATCAGACTTTCTCTCTTTGATCATAGTTGTAAAGATGATTCATTTAGCGGTTAGAGACGATACGCAGGAGATAGGTAGTACCTACTCGTAGTGTACGTTGACGGAAATCCAATTAAGTTCGGTGTGAATTGGAACGCAATAAACACAGTAAAACAACTAACACTTTTTGGGAACATAGCTATGTTCACGGTGCCGCATTCACTTACTTATTTTTATTGGGTAGGTAGCAGAACTAATGTGTTTTTTTTTAATGGTGAACTGTCTTTATTCACCACGCTAAGCATATCGATATTCAGTAACCTCGGCATATAGGCAGGCGCGTAGCGACATATAACCACGTTTTTATTAAGTCATTTTGTTGTTTGTCTGTCTGTCTGTCGTTCCGGCTGGAATCTTGCAACTCAAATTTCAAGCACATCTCGATTAGCTATCCGGTTGAAATTTTCAGAAAAGCTCACAAGTCACAACCCAATGACAATGCATTAAAAAAAAACAATAAATAATAACGTGGTTTTTAGATTAGTTTTTTAATCTAAATTTGCTGCTTGTTATTACTCAAGACAGAATCGAAACTCACTAGGTATTCCGCGTGGATAACAATATGATATAAACAACTTAGGTACGTCATTTAAAAAATAAATGACTTTTCTCCATAGCTATAATTTAATTATAAGTATTTTTCTTTCCTATCCCTATTTGTTGTTTAACTGGTTACTATGAAGTTTGAAAATATCTTGCACATTAAATTGAATTTATGAAAACAATAAAATTCATATTCAGACGTCCGAAATAGTCTCATAATAATGTTAAGTAGGTACCTACTAGAAAAGATGAGAATTAAGAAAACAGCTGTAACATTATAATGGAAACATTTTGTGCGAAATTGAGATAACTAAAACATGTGAAGCATAAAAATGGAAAACCCGTATACTTATTTCAATTCTAAACAGAAATGGTTGTTAATTTACGAAATAAACGTTGTTCTTTGCAGTGTACCAAATCTAAATCCAGGACATAAAAATAAGATAAATTATAATATTAAAAGGCTGGAAACATAAAAAAAAGTTGTCTTATGACTCAAACTTGTCGTCGGGCTTTTTATCTGCCACAAACAGGTTCATTTAGAGTGATTTACACCAACCGGTGTTGGAAAATTTCACCGAACCACTGATAACATCGACTTGGTGTTTGTTTTGGGAACCCTCTATTTCTTTGGAAAGTCGCTAAAAGAGGAATAAGATAATAATAATGAGTAATAATTGAGATTATTACTTGATTCGGTATCCTCTTTCAGTATTTTATTAGAAAATGTTCTCAATCTATCTATCTATACTTATAATAAAGCAATAAGAACGAAAAAGTCTGTACAATGAAGATAATTAAGAAAAAATATAACATTTTTACTGAACAAGAATATAACATTTTTAAAATTCGTGTCCGTCTGTTTTTTGTATGTTTGTTTGCGCATCATGTAAAAACTACTGGACCAATTGCGATGTAGTTTTCACTGTTGGATAGCTTAGAGTTTGACTTTAAAATTGGGGTACTTGGTATCTTAATCCGATGATTACATGCCGAGCAATCAATTCAAAACTATTTGACGGCTGAACGAATTTTGATGATATGTAGTATAAAGTACTTTATAGGTACTTTTGGTCCTGGAAAAACACATATTCCTTTTAAACTAGAGAAATGACCACGCGGGCAAAGCCGCGGGCACAGCTAACTACTAACTAAGAAACAATTGAGTTTCTTGCCGCTTCTTGTCGAGTGGTTGTATTCCGAATCCAGTGGTAGAGTTATTAAACTTTCATTGTTTGTTTATCGTATGAGGTAGTGCTGGCCTCTGACGTCAGAGTTTGTCAGGCCGCCCAAAGGGCCTCTGACATGGCTTAACGACTGCTATTAATCAATAACAGCCGGGACCGACAGCTTAACGTGCCCTCCGAAGCTCGGAGCGATGGAAAACCACACATAACTCTGAAGAGTCATTGGTGCGTAGCCTAGGTTTTGAACCCGGTATCGTTGGATTCCAAATTGCACTGTAGAACCGTTAGGCCACCATCGCTATTTTATTTTTAAACTTTCATGAGTGGCCCTCTTGGGGTCCATGTGATAAAACATCATTTATTTTGTTTTTTTTTATTTGGCCATACTTTACTATATTTACTACTAGCTGTGCCCGCGGCATTGCCCGCGTGGACATTTCTCTGGGTTAGAAGTATCTGATGTGTTATTCCAGGATCAAAGGTAACTATAATGTTCAAAATACCAAATTTCCACAGCCGTCAGATATTTTTTATCGATTGCTTGACTTCTACTCATCAGATTGAGACAGATTGAGATAACAAGTACACCAGTTTTTGAGTCAAGTTATCCAACAGTGTAAGCCGCATTGTAATCGGCCCATTAGTTTTTACGTGATGCGCGAACAAACAGACAGACACCATTTTTGAAAATGTTATATTCTTGTTCAGTAGGTTATTTTAAGTCCCCTAGAGAAAAAGTCTGTACAATGAAAATTTGTTACATATATAATTTTCATTATATAGACTTTTTGTTACTTACTGTTTTATTATATATATATATAGACTAGCTGTGCCCGCGGCTTTGTCCGCGTGGTCAAAATTTATGTTTTTTTTTTGCCTGGAACCCTAATTATTTTTCGAAAATAAAAGTTTTTATTTTACTCCTTGTAACATCAGCTATCTTCCAGTGAAAGTCCCGTCAAAATCGGTCCAGCCGTTTCGGAGATGAGCGGGAACAAACACAGAAACACAGACAAAAAACCCTCTTTTGTTATGAGTACCGTGTATACTTTCACATGCATTTAGTAAAAAGCTGTTATTTTGACACTACAAACACACACTTAAATTTTATTTATTTGTATGTTTGTATAGAATAGAAGATGTATAGAAGATAGATGTATCGCACGCACTATCAGACAATAAGTAACTATGTACCTCGCCACCTGTTATAAATGTTTAACACAGTCACAAATACTATTTACTTGGAATTACGCATTCCATTGGGTCGTTTCTTTAGACATAAGCTCAGCAGAAAGGGAACAGTAAGTATGGTTTCTTTACCTGAGCCACTGAGTCACCAAAGATCCTTTTGTGTCGTAATCCGTGACTCCGGTACGATCCGGACTTTTGAAAACGACTTCCTTTTACCTGTTCGTGTTTTATAACTAAGTGACCTTAAAAACGTGTCTTTCCCATTGAAAAATTCCGTTCATGTGCAAATAATTGTTTTTATTGGACCAGCGGACGGACCCCTTTTGTTAGGTTATTTCTGTAGGTTAAAAGTACTCTTTGTGCTATTCCAGGATCTAAATATATATAATATACCAACATTTGATCAAAATTCCTTAAGCCGTCAATAATATTTTTATCGATTGCTCGACTTCTACTCATCGGATTTAGATATAAAGTACCCCAGTTTTTAAGTCAAAATATAAACTATCCAACAGTGAAAACCGCATCGCAATCCGTCCCGTAGTTTTTACGTGATGCGCGAACAAACATACAGACATACAAACAGAGACACGAATTTTTAAAATGTTATATTCTTGTTCAGTAGCTTATTTTATGTACCTAGACCATTTATTTTTCAATTATCTTCTTTAAACAGACTTTTTTGTTGCTATTGTTTTATTATAAGTATAGATAGATAGATTTAGATTGATCAGTAAGTGTCAACTTTAAATTGTTAACTATCGATTAGAAAGACATGAAGTTGGGCAAGACAAGTAGCGTAGTCCCAATACAAACAAAAGTAATTCTAATAAACTAATTATTTTGGATTGAAATTGTAGGTTATAAGTTACGTAATACGGGCACTGGTTGTTATGTTGCATGTAGGTCGATACTTTGTTGTGGAATCCAATAATTTGACCTACCTACTCGTTCAGTTTTTTTTTATGAAATAGTGCTGTACAAAATCCTATGGTACAAAAAATCAACTTCAAGTGGATTGACTAATAACTTAAAAAATCCACTAATCCAATTTTGATACAATTTATACAGTACCACACTGGATGTCTTCTTTATCAAGTAAAAACAATAATCTAATTCGGGTCAGAAATCCCAAGATATTAAAGAACATAAACTATAAAACAAATGGATTTTCTAATAAAATCAATTGAACCAATTTTAATGAAGTTTATATGGGATTACACTGGAAGTCTACCCTTTTGAATAAAACAACAACCATCCAAATTGGTTTAGAAATCTTATAGATTTGAGGCAATATAAAAACGAAATCAAATGGATCTACTAAAAAAATATATTTATTATTGAAAAACTACTGAACCAATTTGACACATTTTATATGGGACCTGGTGAGTACACTATTAAAAAAAATCTCCGTCAATTGAATTGTTTTCAATTTCAATTGACGGAGAAATCAGTGTACGTACATTTAAAATACATACATACAGTCGAACATATATAACCGTCTCCTTTTGTTAAGTCGATTAAAAATAGCACTTTGTTTAGTAAAAGAATATAATATTTCATCAACAATGCATAATTAGATACATGTAGCATCAAAAATGGCATACTACTACTTTAATAAAGCTAAAGCGGAGCGTATAAATCCATTTGAATCTCCAAATTAAAGAAGGATACGACGCGAGCGGCTTCAGACAAGGCTAACCAGTTTGCACGCCGTTTTATATGAATAGCACAGCAAAAAGAAGTCGAAAAACGACACACGTATATTAAAACCTGAGAGGAACATTCTGACAACCCCACGTCACTTTTATCATATTGCATTCCTTACTGTGTCCCTACTCCAGACCACATTTTGCAAGAAAATTACCACATTTCTTTACAAATTTCTAATTCATACGAATGAATCTGTATCCAGACAACTATCTGCACTTAACATGAGATGTAATCCCGTACTAACAACTTGGAATACCCACTGAGTAAGTATATACAAGTATGTACTTACGAGAAAAAGAGTATAAGATACAGGTAGGTAGGTCCTTTGTATACTGCTTTGAGTGTATTCAGGCCATTGAATAGTTACTGAACAGAAGATGTTTTTTGCAAAAGATGAGTACTTACTATTTATACTGCACCGTTTGTGCTTCTGTGTAAAGTATATTATGAAGATTCTTAAACTACATGGGAACGATACGTTTTCTTCGTCATTAAAATTTGTGTCCTGCAAACCGTCCAAATTTTTCATATCTTTTATTCGTGTTAACTGTACATAATCTTGGGAATAATATTAAAGAAGAATTTGTAGGTGAATAAAGGATACACTCTCATACTGTACTTGCTTTGAATAGGTGGTCCAAAATGAGCAAATAGATCACGGACTTAGGGTGGGGTTTCCGATGCCTCATCCACATTAATCATTGTTCTTTTATGTCGAGGGAATCTATCATACCCGTTGACACCGAATATCGGAAGTATTGAGGACAGGAGGCACCATGTGGAGTGGACAATGTTAAATAATCCAGACATATTTATGCAATATAATACCTTCCAGGTTGTTTCCGGAAATTTTAACGATCACACCAAACCGGTGGCGATAACTCTAAGCAAAAGATAAAAACAAGTGACAGCTATCGTGGTTTTAAATGAACCTAAACCACAACCGCATTGGTGTGGTCGTACCCGAAAAACACTAAAAAAGCTTTGCCATTCCGCATAAAGTTGAGAATAAATGTAGCTTATTGCATAAAACTTTAAATACATTCTATAGCATCCTTACAAAAGTAGACACGCCAAATCAAAAACAAACCCGTCCTTTGAAATTAAAGCACAAATCCTTCCGGACAGCTTCACAAGCTCCACAAACACTGGGCAGGGATGTCTCGTTAGCTCTATTCAGCTCCCAGGAAACTACGGGACTTTTTGTTGTTCGTTCAACAGTTGCCTTTTTATTTTCACAACCCTAGTTGCCCTGTCGTTTACTTGGTCGGTTTAACTTTGGAAAGTTCTTTTGTAAATCGAGTGATTTTTTGGAAATTTATCTGTTTTCTATTTTTATATATAAACAAGCTCTTATTATAAAGTGAATAGGTCCATGAGACGTCCTCTTAAAAATGTATGTTCAAAACTTAACAACTTCAACTCTTTCAATTTTGTAGACAAAGTAATATGTAGGTAGGTAAGTCTATGTACTTAGTTTAATGAGCAGAACTAAAACAAATAATATGTAGGTATTTGATTTTGAAAACTAACGCCAGTTGCGTGCTGACGCTTATAGCGCTCGTCGCGGCTTGCCAGCATAGTACTCGCTGAAGAAAAAATTCAAAATATGTGGTCCGAATTCAAAATATGTGGTCCTTATTGACGAATTTTTTAGCCGTTTACCAAACATAATATATAGGTAGTTCGAAACCTAACAACTCAGACTTTTTTAGACGGAGTAATACGTATACGTAGGTAATCTTAGTTTTTAAACTAACGGTTTTCTGGAATGAGTCATTCTAACCGAATCCTTGACTATCGAACGACATGAATATTTTTATATCCGTCACAATCATTTACTGGTATTCATAAAACTATAAAAACTGTTTAAGAATAGGTAGGTTTAATTGTATAATTGCGATGCAAGGAGACAATAAAATATCGATATGATCACAGGATTTGTGGAAACCAAATAATTTAATGTTTTGTGTAACCACATTTAAAAGCCAGTTTCAATCAGAAGAGTTGTTGTAGTACCTAATATTTTACAAGAGGTTTCGAAATGACCAACTGGCTATCGAGCTAAGACAGCGCAGCAAAAGTTCAAGGTCCCGATGATGTGCGGACCGAGGTAGTCTTTATGTCCTCAATTCGTATGCTGTTGCATATTTTAATATTGTTTATCTGCAGGTACAGCTACTTTTATAAAATGAGTTGATTCCTGAGTCATCATAACAGTTGTAGAAACGTTTGATGTTGGCGAAGACCATTATAAAGGTCATATAAATCAGTGATTTTATAGAGATTGTTCTCGGTTGTTCTGTTTTTTAATCGACTTCATTATTATTAAACACATTAAATGTTTTTAAAATTTTGATAGATAGGTTTGTCTCAGGCTAGTCTCAGGTCTATGTTGCAGTGCGACATTAGTGCTGGGTCCAGTGTGGTTTCGTATAAATTTCATCACAATTGGTTCTGTTTAGATAGGACTTAGGTACTCAATTTTTTATTGATAGAATTATTAATTTTCATATTAAAGTTTTTATTCTCGCAATGTATTTTAATTAAGCGATATTTTGGAGAACTACGATAGATATGACTACGACAACTTGGAGCCGCTTTTGGAAAAGCCGGACAAGTGCGAGTTGAACTAGAGTGGAGAGGGTTCTGTGCGATGAATATATTATCTCACAATGTTGAGTGATTTAGAATGTAATTTTAAGACCATATACTTCATATAGGTTTTCCTGTAATCTATAAATAAAGAACTATTTTCTGTATTTTGTTCAAAATTTCAGGCTCACTAGTTTCGGAGGAACGGTAAATTTTCATCTACTTTTGTACATAAGTTTTTTTTTATTTTAGACACAACAAGCCCTTTCAATTGATATGTCACATGGTATAGAGTGCATTTTTATTAACTTTCAATAGTGACACCCATATTAAAATTTCATTTATTTACCTTACACGTTCGTGTTTGGGTCACAGAAATTCATATGTGTACCAAATTTCAACATAATCGGTCCAGTAGATTCGGAGCAAATTGGCTGTGACAGACGGACAGACACGAGTGATCCTAAAGGATTTCTTTTCAGGCGTACGGAACCCTAAAAAGAAGGTTGGAAGGCAAGATATCAAGCGGTCGAAGTCCATAAAGATGGTTTGAACGGTGTTTATACAGTCAGGTACTAACATGAGACCATTCACTCTGCCAAATCATCAAAGAGAAGAACGGTCAGCATTGTTACGATGCTCAGCAGTGAACAAACGAGTACAAAGGAGTCTACTCCGTGTTCAATCACCACCACTAGATTGTTTAATAATTTAATAAAACGTTAACCACACAAAAAAACAATAAAAAATATGCTTCTAGGAAACGTGATGTCATCATCATGCACCTGACTCATAATCATCGTGTCAATCAATCGTATATGCAAACTATTCAACATAAATATTTATTTGATAACATCGTAAAAGTTCTACTTTTTTTTTATTATGAAGGCTTCTGCGGAGGCACTGGCCTACTAGCAATTTCGCCAATGTCAAGTTTAGTATTGTCACGTCACAGTCAATAATTGCCAAAGTCACGAAACAGTAAAATGGTGGACGTTTACTGAAACATCCTGGAGAGCTTTGAAAACATCATAAAGTGTCGCCAACAGAATAAACAATACTACAAGTGTCACGCTTTTGGATTTTTTATCCTTTGCCTTCACTCGTGCACGTCAATGAACACCAAACAATTAATATTCCACCAATATTACTCATAAACACTCGAAAAAACACAATTATCAGGAAAAAATAAAATTAAGAACATGACAACTTGATTACTTTCAAAAATCTCCTCATCGTAAAAGTTACTTATGCAACAAAACGTTGACAAAGTCAAAGTCACTCGGCCTTGTGGACTCTTCCGCGTTATTTGCAAATCCAGCAAAATTATATTGTTTTCATACTAAGAGTATTCTACACGTATTGTTTATGTTACACGAGATTCTTGTAACCTCTTTAAATTTATACTCACTTCTTGCCTGGCTTGATATAAAATCAGTCATGAACATTTGATTGGTAGACATGTGTGTTTATATTTAGTGCTTCCATAATACATTATACTATTAGCTGTCTTAGTATTACTTTCGTTTGTTAATTTATTATTATTCTCACTAATATTATTATACGGTATGTCGCGATGTGTACATAAGATTATAAGTTTGTTGTAATGAAAGTAAGGATACTTTAGATGTATCAACCTCATGATATTGATAACTTAAGGTCCTGGAATAACACATTATGATTTTAGCTTTAACGCCTGCTTAACATATTTTTAGTAATATCCTAGAGTCTTATAGGATAAATTTAGATCACGGACGGAACTCAAACCCGCATTTTCTGTGCCTCTGCATGGCACATGCCTGTACCGATTCGGCCACCGTGACCACTACAATGCTATCCAAGTTTTTCCTCCAGTATGTGATACCATCTTACGTTATGTCGTTTGTATGTTCACGCAGGAAATGCGGCGGGACGCGGCTAATTAGACGTCAATGTTATAGGTAGCAAAGAGGTAAATGGAAGTGCAAGCATGGTATAACTAATAATTGGTACAAGAATAATTTATTTATGGTTAAAATTGACATGCTTATGATTTTTCCAAGAGACTTCAATACTCAAAGGTGCATTTCAATAAAAGTTAGAGTTGTTGAAAAATCAAGCTGGCTAGCTCGAGTCTGTATGAAAATAATAATATATTATTACGTGCCCGTACTGTAAGTATGTTCTGATTTCAATCAGGCTTAGAGATTCCATTGAGTTTAGGAGCAAAAGTGCATGGGGCGGAGGTGAACCCGCGTTCAAGATACGATTTCACAGTCTTAGGGCTGTCTCGCTATCTCTCTTACAAGCTGATAACAAAAAAAACATAGCCTATACACGTTTGTTTAAGAATTCAGTCATATGTGCCTATATTATTTGCTAACCTAGTTAATTTTCTGTGTCGTTATTTAGATTCTGAAAAATAACTCTTGATTTCTCAGTTGACCCCAATAGATTTTCAGTTCCAATCATGTTAAATGTACTAAAGATACTTTTGGAAACCCTAACCGAATAATTTATTGGATTGTAAGCAAAAATTGCTAGTCACGTATTTTTTTATAATTTTAATTAAAATGTTGTGTATTTTAATTAAATTGTGGAAACAAGGTTTGTACCTACGGGACGGAGTTAATTAAACTGGACAAGGCACCTATCATATTAGGTAGGTATATTTACAATTTACCTATCCTTAATTGGTATAAGGATGATATTAAGCACCAATAATATACCCTATATTGGTGCTTAATAATGCTTAATATCATTCTTTTATGGAATGAATGAACCAAGTGTTTTTTTATATCAACGGACATTGTAAATTAGTAAATTAATAAAAAACATTTTATGTAAGAAACAGATCAGGTAAAGTTTTATCTTTTTTGACAACCCTAACTACAAAGATGGTGGTATGCAGTCAGAATAAACTTCTGTAGTTTAGGCACGTGGTTCCTATAGTACAAAGGTATACCGTTTTCGGTAAATTGGGAGGGTGCAGAGAGAGAGTCAACCTTTCAATAGGTAAATGGTTCCTTTGATCGTATGTTGCCTTATTGCTATTATAAGTCATTACTGTCCCATTGTAGGGCAAAGGCCCCTCTTTCCTCATAAAAATCAGTCTTTGGAGAAGACATCTAGTAAGTCCCACCAGCTCGTTCTTTGCGGCGCTTTTTGTATTCCTGTGAGATCCTGTCTGTAAATCCCTTGTAGTCTTGAATGCGGCTAACGTTTTCGGCTCGCTTGCACTTCACGCTGGCTGGTTTTTCACTGACGCCGACGTCAATAATTTGTTTTCTCGGTTGTCTGGTAGAAATCGCTATGAGCGATAAAGACTGGTTTGGAACGGTATTTTTAATGCGGTCTGAAAGTTTTGCTCAACGAGATGCTCCATAGCTCTTTGGCACCCCGAATCTACTTTGATGATTCGTCAGAGACCCAATCAGCGCTCCTTAGGTGAGAATGGCTTCTTTTAAAGAGACAGTTATAGCTCACGTAGATTGACTTCTTTCATGACCATAGCTCTTTTACAGACCAGAGCGTGTTCGTTGCGTCTAGCATTTTTCATTTCTTGTCTTTATTTAAGAGACTATTTGGTTGAGAACTATTTGCCTTTCATTGTATTGCAAGGCTGTAAATATCCGCTCCTTAACAATTCCTGAGACTCGCAGTCACATTGGCTCGTGCCTAGTGAGTGCTTACAGAGCAATAAGTAATTTTTGGTAAAAAAAAAATTGTACCTAGGTATTTAGTATTTACTCTATCAACTTTATGTATTCAGTTTTCATTTATAAATCACTTATTTTGTTATGGGTGAATAATACTTTTATGAATCTTAGAACAGTATGATTCCTTGCGAACATATACTGGATATTATAGTGTTTTTAATACTTAATTACCTATAGGTAGATGTATAGTTATTTAATACATTCTCATGTTCAAACTGAACTGAACATAACTAACCTTATTGTCAGCTAAACGGTTCTCAAAATAAACGGTTCTTTTGCATTCTTTCCACCACGAGTCCATTTCTACCGACATTCCCAAAGCTTCCTTACCTTTCTAACACCATTAACAGGCTGTTAAAACTAAGTTGTTTTGTTATAGCTGCTTAAAGCATCGGTTTGTATTCTGAGGGCGTTGAAGAGCGGTGATATCGCCTGGTTTTCTTTGGCAAGTGGTCGTATAGTGTTATCGTTTAATATTCTACCGGCTACAGTTATACGCTCCTAGAATAATAAGCGATGTATGACTTCAATCTAAAATTTGACCGGCCGCAGGATTTGGCAAGGGAACGTATTTTCGAGCGAACGGCATAATTAAAATTTTGTATCTTTCTAGATCTCTTCAAATATAAATAAAATATGTGTTGGAATATATATATATAATAATAATAATATCAAAGAACACAATTTAAAAAAAAAACATGTTAAAATTAATAATCTTGTTTAATTAGTTTATAAGCGATGTTGAAGATTATTAATTTTAACATGAATTTTTTAAACTGTGTTCTTTGATATACTCGTCTATTTAGATATCCATAATACTGACAATGTCAACTGTGTGTAAAATACATGCCCTCGTAACAAATAGACATCTTTATTACTACATGATATTTATAAAGAAAATGCAGCATAACACGGCAAAGGCAGGCAGTCACGTCCTACCGAGGAGTGCCAAACGATTACAGACGTGACAATATTTGCTTTGCCATCTGTGTGGAATGTGACGGTTATTTGCAAAACTGGTGTTTCGGTGTAGGGGAATAGTTGGTCAAAACCAATATACCTTTAAGGGAAATTCGATCTTTTACATCCAGTTGTGCGAGCGTACGTGATCGAAGTTACTACTTATTTGACAACCGTCGACGGAAATATGTATAGATAAGAGCTTTAGTCAAGCTTCAATGTTTCTATAATACTAGCCAAATTATCGCAAAACGCTTTTATTTTCATACGTTTGGTACACAACAAGTACTGAAAAAGCTTCGCTACACAACTTTGCAAATCTCGTACCAAGGCCGTTAGCTGGGGATCCTTCTAATTGTAGTTATAAATATCCTACATTTCTGTATCGAGAGTACATTTTTAAAAGCTTTTATTTAAATTTACTTGTATATAACAATACAAACATATATCTATGTATGTATTTATGTATGTATGTATCTATGTATTTCTGTCTGTTCTGGAATCTTGCAATTCAAATTTCGAGCACTTCCCGATTTATCCGGCTGAAACTTCCAGGGTAGTTCACAAACCGATGACAAAGTAAAAAAATATGAAAAAAGGTATAAAGAGAAAAGGCAAAAAATAATAAACGAAAAATAAAACTTAGAAACGAAAAAAAAAACAAAGCAACAAAAAAATATGTAAAAAAACATTAATTTAAAAAAGACCCGTTTTTAAATTATACTTATTATGTATAACAAGTTTGCAAGGGCTTCAGGATCAGAACGCCTGCGTGCACGCGTATTTAAATACGTGACTATATGCGTTAAAGTACACACCAAGAAACGCTGCTGCGCTGCGCTGCTCCATACTCCCAGGAAAGATTCTGCGATGATAGTCGCGCCTATGTCACTATGTATTGGAAAGCAACTGTACAAGATTATATTTACATGACATAGCGTGCCCATTAGCTCGATCGTGGAAAAATCGCCTTTGTTAATCTTCAAGAAAAGCGTGTCCGGTATTTGATCGTTTAAGAACCAACCAGTGCAGATAGCTATCAAATAATTGGATTGGAATAGAGGACAACGCATGGCACAATACTTCAATGCTTTTCACTATCTTAATTTACCATTTTTTTTCAAGATTAGGTAATTAGAATTGGTATTTTCTATGTTTTGTTGCAATTGTGCGTGTGCGTTGTCATTTACCTTGTACAATAATCACGATATGATATGTTACGTTAGCAAGCATAACATTTCGCTTTACGACCCTATTTTCAATTTTTATTCTCACGTACTATGAGGATGGAGAGTAGTTAAATAAAAAATAACTTTTTCACTTTTCAAGCTCGTAAAGTTCTTGTTTATGCTGAAATGTAAGCCACAAAAAACTGCATTTTGTGCTCTTTTGCATAAAAGTGTTTTACTTCTCTAATTAATATATCACGGAGTTTTTTTTATAAGTAGAAGGAATGAATCCCTCATCTTTTCTTAGCAGTGTTAATTTTTTTCATTATTTAAGGTGTCATTGTTACAATTCCTTGCAATCTAAGTGAAAAGCAGAAGCAGTGCCTTATAAAGCTGTTACTTATTTATAAAACAAGGCATTTTATACTCGAATTCAATATATACCCTCACCTTCGGCTCGGCCGAAAAAATATCTCTGATAAAATGGCTTGTTTCAGGCACTTGTTGTACAATCTACTATTTTAATTATAATAATAACTGTTTTTTTTTAAAGTATATATATTTTCGTTACAATTTAATTCAATGAAGTATATGTTTGATATAATGATGTAATGATTTGTTAGACTACAATTGCAGAAATATATTTACAAATTATGTAGTTTTGAGACAGTAATAATAATTAGCTAATTGTTGATTTATATTTAAATCAACAATTAGCTAATTATTTTACATCTATATCCAACATACCAAGGCATTAAATTGACATTACAATATTTTTATTGCAGCAATCGTCAATATTAGTCAACGGAAATTCGCTGGAGCTAGGTATCAAAGTATAAGTGGGCGGATAACCGGTTAAAGTTAGATTTCACGTTACATTTCGTAACAGCCGTTTGGTCTACAACCACTGAAACGAGCGCAGACAGTTGTTAGGCTTCAGGCAACGGCAGAATTTAAGCAAGTATGATGCCCAAACTGTCATACTCTACTGACGTTACAGTTGTGATAATCCCATTCCTAATTGCTTAGTGAATTGAACAATAGTGCTTATGTCAGGTTTCGGTTCGTACAACCACAACGCAAAATCATAATATGATACAATTCTATAATTAAAACGAAATAAATGAATCTGCACTCACACGTGGACACTCACGGTCATACTAGTCCATAAATTTAAGGTCGCTCAGCGAGCTATGGAGAGAGTTATGCTTGTTGTTTCTCTGAAGTACAAGATTCGTTATGAAGATATCCGAAGGAGAACCAAGGTAACCGACATAGCTCAAAGGATAAGCAAGCTAATGTGGCAGTGGGCTGGTCACATTTCCCGAAGAACCGATAACCGTTGAGGTAGAAGAGTTCTCGAGTGGAGACCACGTTTAGGCAAACGTAGTGTATGACGCCCTGTGGCCAGGTGGAGTGACGACCTGCGGCTGGAAGAAAATGGATGAGGAGAGCTGAAAACCGAACTCAGTGGCGTGCATGAGGAGAGGCCTACGTCCAGCAGTGGACAGATATAGGCTGATGATGATGAATGAATCTGCAGTAAATATTATTGAAGCACAATAACTGACTTATATAAATGTTACAATCTCAGCAAGTTATCACGTAGCCATGTCTTATGTGTTGACATATATGTGTTACATGAGTTGACACATTGAGATATATCTTTGAAATTATCGTAGTTTGAGTACTGTTTAGAACTGTATCTGAAACCGTGTTTGAAGTTTTTGTACATAGCACTTCGTTTTTTTTGACTGTAACATTCACGGCCGTAGAGAATCGGAAACGGGGCTGGTTAGCCGGCTTTTTACGGATGACCTAAGGTTCAATCGAGTATTATTAATAGAAATAGACAGCCCGCTCTCATCCTCCAATGATTTTGGAATAAAATATTTGACATTGAATTATTTAAATGATTTTATTAACTAACTGGCTGTCCGCCCGCGACTTTGCACGCATGGTCATTTATCTAGGTTAAAAGTACTCTATGTACTATTCCAAGACCTACAATACAAAATATACCAACATTTGATCAAAATTTTTTTTTCGTAATTTATGTTTATTATAAGAAAGTATAGATTTTTATTTAATTATTTTGATAAAGGGTTGACTAACATAGGTTATTTATATATTTTATTTTTATTTTTATCATTAGTTTGACTTTTTAAATATGGATTTCCGCAAAGTTACTCTGAGTCTATCAACTATCTTCTTTCTAAGTGTTAAATGCTTTAGAAATACATATTTAGTTCTTTTATTTTTAATACCTCTTCTTTATTTTTTACTTTGTTTCTTTTAACTTTTTGACTTTTTAAATATGGATTTCCGCAAAGTAACGCCTGAGTCTATCAACTATCTTCTTTCTAAGTGTTAAATGCTTTAGAAATACATATTTAGTTATTTTTTTTTAAAACCTCTTCTTTATTTTTTACTTTGTTTCAAGTAAAATCAGTATATATTAGTGTAAAGTTAGCCTTTAAATAATATACAAAAACCAGTGTCAAACTATCGTAAGTGCGAAATTTCACACACTTACAACATAGTTGGTAAGCATCCAAGTAATCAAGTTACGAGTACGTTCACAAAAGGTCAAAAATAAATCCATTGTGAAGCCACTGGCAACGTTTTACCAAGCCAGTTCCAAGATAATACTGTTAATAATGCGGTGCAGGCTGTATAAATTCAGCTGGATTGAAGCATAGACATGCCTTAGAATAACTTTATGCAATATTGCCTTGGCGACGGTATTTTGATTGGCTAAGCAGCCGTAATCAACCTGCAGACAGCTTATGTTTTATATGCGGCCCGCGGCTGTAAACAGTGCTTATACGTTGTATACATGTAAAATATGGGGATTTTCATGCATATATTTTCTTTAATTAAAAGCAGAGGTCGTTTATTAGGTCAAAAAAATAAATAAATAACGTAACGCCTGAGCCTATTGGTTATTGAGGTGTCGTACATTTTGAATGTACTTTCTCTATTGATTTACGATATGTCATTTAAATATTTAGCAGGTTGTGTTTTTTTTTGTTAATTAATATTTAAGGCAAAGGGCCAAAGAAGCCAGCATTTTGCGCATCTTAAATTATCTATAGCCTTTCGATCGTTTTTCTGACTATTCTTTTAGTTACTATTTATATATTCGTTTAGTTACTTTATAGTTGTTGTGAATATTTGCTTACTTTCTTAATAATTTACGATGTTAATTATGTACTTTATTTTATTTTATTTTATATACTGTACTTATGGTTTTTATATGTACTATTTATCGTTTTTTTTTAATTTTAAAATATAAAAAAAAAACAGTAAATGTATATTTGCGCATGCAACTATCGTTCGTTAATGTTCATATTCTCGCTTTATAATATGACGTTGCCTGGAAGAGATAGCTGCTTAGTGATAAGGCCACGGATTTGTACTATTTGAAGGTCAATGTTGATGTGATATAATTAAAGTTTTTTCTTGCAATAAAAAGGTATTTATGTATTGATATTATCAGTTACCTAAAAGATGCGATGCCACCCATATTAATTCTCCAATTTATAATTGTAGCCCGGGAACTGAAAAGGTTCACCATGCCTGGCCTTCACAGACAAGCTTTTGAGACAAACGCTATCTACTCTATCTATTTAATACAATGTAACCTACGCATACGTGTGTAATATCTCAGTATCTCCAGCTCAAAACAATGACTGCTTGTAACCGAGTAGGTACCTACGTGTCAAAGCAATTGCAAAATTGCTTTGTGTATTCATTCCGGGGGTGTTCAAAGCCTTCGCATTCTAATTTAATTTTAGTATAATTTTGTCCACGGGCGGGCGCGGTTAGACCTAATTTCACATTTGTAATGCTTTGATGTAGTGTTAGTCAAGATTTTATCAAGTTATTTATCGAATATCTAGATGGAAATAATTCCCAGAGGTCAATAATATTCATATATTCGAGTTCTCGAATGGAGGCCACATTTAGATAAACGTTAAGGATGCCCTGTGGCCAGGTGGAGTGACGACCTGCGAAAAGCGGCTGGAAGAAAATTGATGAGGAGAGCTAAAGCGTGCATTAGCAGAGGCTTACGTCCAGTAGTGGACAAGTATAGGCTGATGATGAGTAATATTGCATGTAAAATGTAAATATTATAATCGTAATGCAGTGCTTATTTATTTCATTACCACGATTGTTGTAGGATTCGTTTCATGCATAATTAATTTCAGAAAATTATGCTAACTTGCTAGTTTAGTACATATACTCGAATCTTCAATAATAATGTAATATATTCGGGACAATTCACACCAATTACCTAACGCCAAATTATTAGGATGTACTAGACATCGGATAAACATACATAGATACCTATGAAATATTACTTTCATGACTCAGAAGCAAACATTTCTGCTCATCACACAAACGATTGCACCTTGTGGGGTTCGAACCTGCGACCATAAAGAGACAAAAAGCTGCTGAAAGTATTCGTTTTACTGTTGCATTTCTACATTGACTAAATTGCTTGTTTGACAAGTTTTACGAATTATTATTAATATCGTCACCATATTTGTGGAATAGTGGTGGAATACTACGAGTAGATTTGTTAAACGGGTTTTATTACCATTGTGTAAGACTATAAAATAGTGATTAGTACTAAAGTTGGGTATATTATTACTATTTAGTAAAGAATCGGAAAATCTTAAAAGAAATATCAATCTTGGAATGAAATAACAAATACTGAAAATTATTTTATAATTGATGAAAGATGAGCAATAAGTTTGAACAACTTTTACCTCAATAAAATTACGAAAGTTTTGCGCAGGAGGGCAGCAGGCGCAGAGAAAGAGCAATAGTCTACATAAATAGATAATGCTTGCTAGAATTAAGTTCGCCTATGTATCTATCTTATGTGTGCAATAAAGAATTTTCTATCTATCTATCTATGTATAGATATGAAAATATTTGTAATGCATAAACCCACTCCGGATATCCTTTTATAAAGACATGTACAGAATAATAAATGTGCATTTATCTATCATTTAAACTTTTCATGTACCTACCTACATTTAGAAGTCAAAATTAAATTAAAATACATTGGGTTATTAAGCTATCTTATTTTATCGTTCGGTTACGATATGTGTAATGATGGAACCGAAAAAAAAACAACTTCTATATGTTTACGACTGTACAGCTGCATGTGGTGTTGTTTTTTCAATTAAATTTCGCCATTAGTTAACCAATTGCGAAATAGAACTGCATTCCGAACTTACATTTGACTAACTTCATTGTTCTCTGTTGACAATTCGGGGGCATGGTAGCAGTGGTAACTCCCACTGGACCGGTTAATTTGGCAATACCACCATACCTGTTTGAGGTCGAGTTTATCTAATGCTTATATTATTGGCAATTGAATATTTAAGCTAAGTCCGAGTGAAGCCTGATTGAATGAGTGAGTAAATGTTTCGCTTCAAATTCAAATTTTCTCGCGTTTTTTGACAATTACAGCGTTATTACTCATCGTGGCTTTATGAAAACTTATTTAGCGGCAATAAATAGGTTGTATCAAAAAAATATGATTAAAATGATCACCTAAATAATATTGGTTTAGCTACAAATGTCAATAAGATGATTTTCATCTTGATTTACGATTTAGTTACAAATGCACTTATAAATAAAAAATAAATATAAATATATTCGGGACAATTCCACACCAATTACCTAGCCCCAAACTAGGATATAGATAAGAATATTACTGTTAATAGCATAGACATAATATAGATATGTAATTCTATGTGTAATAGCTTTTTATTCAAAGATTCAAATGAATACAGAAACGGCACATAAATTAAGCGTTTTTTTTTCTATCTTGTTCAATTGACAAAAAACATGGCAGAGCAATGTTAAAAAAATAAATGCAAGTATATTTATCGATCAATCTATAATATATATATAGTTCGTCAACAAAGCACAGCAATGCGGTCGCATTCCTTGGCCGGCAGCGAGCCTTGTGACAAGCCAAGGTCGCTTGTGAAGGGATCGAGAAGTATCTACGAAACCATACCCTATCGCAAATCGAGACCCACATGGCTCTAACAACATTTCTTCACTATTACAATAAAGCAAATGATTAAATTTAGTTTGACAAACAAAATAACACAACATTTGATTGTTTGAAATCGAACATTGATTTTGTTTAGAGTTACTTTTTACCCGGAACAATAAAACTATGAGTATCAAGTTTTTTTTTTTTTTTTAGAAAGGATATGTGCTATTAGTCTATAACTGACCTCTACAGCGTCACCGGACGGTGGGGCGGGCGCAAAAGCGCGCTCCGCAGCAATGCGTGACGCAGAAGGCGCACGCCAAAGTTAAGTTTTTGGCCACTTGCTCAAGGGCACCCAGGGGGTACGAACCTCGGCTTGGACAGTTGCCATTGATTACTTGGGGAGTATCGAACTAAGTTATTGACATCTGATTACTTTGATATTTAGGGATTTTGATTATTGTTGTATTTATAACTTAATTTTTGATATTAAAATAAATATTATACGATCGGTTGGCCAAGCGGCTGGTGACTCTGACTAAGAAGTCATCGGGCACGGGTGTCATCCCGCAATGTGCAAACCATTTTGAGTGAAGAACAGTATTTTTTTCCTGTTATGGATGTGTATATATTTGTATTTTGGTATGTTTATCCGTTATGTAGTTCCCATAGTACAAGGTTTTGGGGCTCGGTAATGGGTATGAATTGTCCTGCATATATTTTTATATTTATATCATTATTGTAGTGGTTCAATTATAATAAAACACCTCTATTAATCATGGCGCGATTAACGTGACATGAGTTCAGTTCATAGTCATTGATACTACAGCATCCATATAGCTAGCGGCACGTAAGTCTAGCGGTGGACGAAACGGGCGGGCATCTTGGCACAGTCAGTTTTCGGGATTAAAAGTATTCAACATTTTAACACATTATATAAACTTTGACTCTGTATACCAATATATAAAAATGAAACGTTGTCTGTTTGTTTGTTTGTTTGGGGGAGCTTTCACGCGATAACGACTGGACGGATTGTGATGAAATATGGAATAGAGATAGCTTTTACTCTGGAATAAAACATAGGATACTTTTTATCTCGGAAAATTGTAAGTTTACATGGGAAAACTGGAAAATGTTGATTACTCGCTGTAAAGAACGGTTGCCATGGAAAAGAAATAACAAGTCTGTCAAAAAACATCAAGAGCATTGGTGCTATACCTACTTTTGATTGGTTTTTAATATTCTAGAAGAACATAGGAAACTTTTTTTATTCGCGATAAACAGTAGTCCGCGCTGTCAAAGTCACGGGCGGGAAAGCTAATATTTTATATCGGGGACATTATTCTGACGTCACAATCAAGTATCTCCTGTTAGTGCGAACATTGAAATGAAAATCATAAAATGGTCCATTAATGTAGCATTTTCTTGCATTAACCTATTATTCAACCCTCATTTACTGTTTTTTGCAAAGAAAAAGCAAAATTAAATAACAAGTAGCCGAATTTTTAGTTTGTTCCTATACTATCCATACCAATATATAAAAGTCTCAAACGGCTGAACGGATTTTGAAAAAAAAATGGGTTGGGTGTAGCTTATACCCTGGAATAACACATAAGATACTTTTGATCATCATCATCATCCCTCACGCGGGTGAAACCGCGGGGTGCATCTAGTATTGTATATTGCTGCCACATGACCACGAAGCTGGTTCTCTTTTGCATTACAGATAAATACCAACGCCTTCTTGACCTAGTTGTATCCTTGTACAAACTAGTTTTCGTGCAGGTAGTGAAGAAGCAACACAAAAATCAAGCAAATGTACTTATTAAAAGTACTTTAGTATCTGCAAATTTATTTTTGAGCTTGTTCATTCCGAAAGCCAGCAAATGCATCGCTTCCCTTATTCAACTCCTCCCTGTTTTCCCACTGCAACAGAACATTAACTCAAGTAGGAATCGCTCTCCTTTTTTAGTCTGAACCAAGCCAGCTTATGTTATACTTTGACATTGTGATTTTAGCGTACAGATCATAAGACACTTGAAATTTGTGACCAGCCCATTCCAGGCTGGTTATCAACTGTCGTATGTCTGTTAACTTAAGCTAAGCAGATTAAATAATCCGTTGTTTATTAATGTACCAAAAATAAAATTACTTTTACCATGTTTTAACTTCAAGTAGATAAGAGTGCAAGTAGGCAGGAAGAACGAAAAGAGGGTTTAGTTGATTTGCTCAGTTCTGTAAAAGTGTTTAGTTAGAGATGTCCACTTATCTCACCAGATAAGTAGAGATAACCTCTGCACAAGCTGCATAGGTGCAGCACAAAGCGCAATTTGCAATATTCAGATTTGCAACGTATGAACGTGTCTCTTGGGGCATGCAAGCGAATTGCCGCATCTCGGAAAATGGCCGAAAGTAATTGGGGGAAATTCTGCAGATGGGTTACGAATGGAACTTTCTAAATATTATAATAAAGCATAAAGCAAAGCATGCTTAAAATTTCGAATTAAAGAAGTGTATTCAGCAATGTTATCTGTATACCTTAATCCGATAAGTCATCAAGTTTAAAAACAAGTGTAGTACATAATTTGTAGTACATTTATTTTTTTAGTTTGGTGGAGGCCTATGTTCAGCAGTGGACTTCTAAAGGCTGACATGTTGATGATGATGACATAATTGATAGCAATTAAAAAATTAAAAACATGACAGTATTTCTTCCTAAAGGCGAATTTCGAAGTATTGAATTATAATCTAAATAGGTGTTAGATTTCCTAAATTATGACTTTGCAATATTTCGCAGCAAAGTACGGGCTTAACGTATGATTACGCAGCTGTCAATAACAATAGAGTTTTGTTGAACAAGAAAAACTGTTAAAAACAAGATGCTACGGGCTCTACCGTAACTCCGACTGGTCTCGACCGTTATTCAGATTCCACGACGTTTCCTAAATACGTTTATACGAATGCAAATTAACAAGTTGTATGTGGACCAATGTTGGACATTCAACGGTTGGTAAAAAGGTGAACAGACCCTGTCCGTTACGTAGTAACTATGCATTAAGCTGGGTAACTACCGTACTCTATGGATATTCGAGGCGTGTCCACATTCCACATATCCAGTGAGTTTTCAAGGCAGTGGAGGTGTTAATGTTAATCATATGAAGATAGGGTCTTTAGTATTGGTGCATACATTTGTGAACCAGATTTTATCGAAGTAGGTCTTCTTCTTTTGAGATGATCTTACATATGTTGTGAGAAGGGTCTGCAAATAAATGCCAGATAGGTACTGTGGTTATTAGATCCCTGAAATGGATTTGGTTGAAACATCGCGTTGACAAAATTAACCAGATATGACGCGGTCTAGCTTAGGGTTGGACTTTTTCTGAGCTATAGCGAATTTTATAACGTCACTCAAGAAGGTATGGAATTTATGCACAATCAGCTGTGGAGTTCAGTTTTAAAGAGGTTACTTCTGCAGAAAGTCGTTAGTTTAGAAAATACTGGTAGTTATAAACATTGAAACATTTATCTGTTTTATTACCCGACTACGGCGTAATTACCCGTACCCTTACTCTTCTATATATATATTATATATTATTACGGACTAGGCAATCGTGTGACTACTATCTCACCTGATGGAAAGCGATGATGCGGTCGAAGGTGTAGCACGCTTGCCTAGAAGATAGCTATTCACTCTTGACTTGAACACACCTGGGTTATATTTTACCGGAAACACTGAAGAAGGCAGAGCATTCTACCCCTTTGCAGTTCTTATAATAAATAAAGAAGCGTAATGCTTCGTTCTTGTGCAAGGTATTTCAACCATAAAAAGATGCCGCTTTGCCAATCGTCTAGTCGTACGATGATGGAAAGGTGATGGGGGTATCAGATTGTGCAGTTCTTGTGCAGACTTACCATAGTGCAATCTGTAGAATACCGACAGGCTTACGACCTCACGTCGATGCGCTAGACTTTAAAGCTTACTCTTTACCAGAGTGTCATCCCCAATGAGCTTCATAGCACGTCTCTCAATTGAATCCAAAGACTCGAGCTGATACTTGGCAGAACCGTCCCAGAGGGTGGCAGCAATCCTCCATAAAAGATCGGACCTGTGCTTGATAATGTGGATGTTCCACCACAGCATCGCCCCTATTGGTCCGATTTTGACAATTTAGGTTTCAATTGATTCGGTTTCAGGTATAAAGTGTCATAGGCTATTTTTTTACCTAACTACGGCAAGGCAAAGGTTAGCTTATGCGGTCAAACTAAAAACTTGGTCTGATTTTGACAAGCGAGGTATCAATCGATCTAGCATTTTTACCCGACCGTAGTCAGGTTTTAGCTTTTGAACTTGTCTTGTTATACAATACCTATACCTACCTACTTACCATCAATAGCAGTTTATTCAAATAGTTTATGGTCACTTCTTGAAAATGCCCTTTATCATCTGTTTGGCTTCTAAATTTGTCGCTGATTTTATCAACGAGATTTCAACTTTTAGTCGTTATAATTTGTTGTAATTAAAAAGAAGGGTGGTTTGTAACTTGTTTTTTTACAAAGGAAAAACCTAGAACTTAATAGTACAAGAAAGTGATCTATATAAAAAAATTGTGACTCACACACATATTAAAATATTATTTATGGTACTTGATCAATATTGTACTTCCTCCCCGACATAATGTATGGCATGACATACAAATATATGATGTTCTGTCGGTTTGTAAAACAATTGCTGCACTAATGCTACTTACTTTATTGTTTATCAACGCGTATGACCCCATGATGGCATGTTCTTGAAATACCTAAAGTTCAAGTAGCTTGGTAAGCTTGGTAAGCTTGGTTTGATGCACTGTTTTTAGAAGCAAGACTGAATCGTCGAAAGCTGAGCCGAAGAGAATAATAGAATTCATTAGCAGTTGTTCCCTTTAGACTGGTAATTTGACTGAATTTGAATCATTGACTTAGGATGAAAAATGTATTATGTATTACGCTGTGCAGAAAAAAAAGTTTCGATCCTGCCAGGATTCGAACCTGGAATCTTCTGATCCGTAGTCAGACGCGTTATCCGTTGCGCCACAGGACCTTGTGGAAACTGTTCAAAATTATAAGCTACAATTTTATACGCATAAAATAATTCGCAGAACAGAAAAACCCTATCCTTGACTCGGCACAAAAAAGCTTTGGCTGCAATCACGCCAGTTTGGACAAGGTTTATTTCTTTGGGTGTTTCGTGTCGAGCTCAATGCTATTTTAGTATGTGCGTGCTTTGCGGTTTTATTAGATTGGTGATTGATGTGAATGGGTGCTAGAAATAAACGGTATTATTAAAATAGCAGGTTCGTATTATTAGTAATTATTATATACGCGTATTATGATGTCCATACTACCTGTATCATACTACGGGCCTCATTGTTTCCAAATCATTCATCTGTTCAGTCCAGGCAAAGGTTTTTCGGTAGAGATTGTGTTGCTTTGATTTCGTGTGAGGTAGTGCTGACCTTTGTCAGTGTTTATCAGGCCGCCCGAGGGCCTCTGACTTAAGGCATGTCAGAGGCCCTCGGGCGATACTCCTATCAATCAATATCGGCCAGGACAGACAGCTTAAAGTGCCCTCTGAAGCACGGAGCTATGGAAATTCACATATAATTAAGAAAATATATTAGTGCGGAGCCAAAGTCCGAACCCAGTATCGTTGGATTCTAATGCGCTGAGAGATTGCTAGCGATTAAATATCTACGATGTATTCATATTCTCGGTATTTGATCTCTCTTTTATTACCAGACTACGGCGAAGCAAAAAGGAGAGTTATGATTTTGACTGGTATGTATGTTGGTATGTATGTATGTAGAATGTATGTAGACAGAAATTAAATCTTTATTTGCCAGAATATAGGTACATAGGTAGGTAGGATTCACTATTTTTCACTTTTCAGTCATGCAAATATTTAAATTCTAATTATTATAAATTGAAAAAACTAACAAAATTTTTCAAAAATAAAAATTATTCAATCAATCACAATATTTTCAAAAATAACATATGTCAAAAATATACAAAACAAAATAGATAATGTCGACAATATACAGAATTAAATTTAATGTCATTAACTACATTTTTTAAAATTAAAAGTGTTCATCAAAAGAAAAGAAACATCTGTCACATAGCCAATTATAAAGTTTCCTATTAAATTCTATAATTCTCATTTCTTGAAAATGTTTTAGTATTTTATTATAATGTTCATCTGTTCCCTCATAACTTCTAAAATACTCATCATAATTTGATAATTGAGGTATCGTTGGAAGCATCTTCATCGTTCACCAGTTAAGACCAGGTTCTACTTTTTAAGAGTTTTTTCCATAAATATGCTGGGTCAACCACAAACTTGATAAATGTGAAACTTAACATATATATTTTTAAGATCTTTATCTCTCTAAGACTAAAACAAAAACATGATTAACAGAATTTAATTCGATATATTTTCTCTCTCCGTCCACTTGGATCCACAGCTCGGCTCCACATGTGCTTATCAAAAATTATGTTTTTTCTGTAATATTTACATTTTTCTACTCAACGGCTTAAGTTTTATCTCTAAAATAAATCTCACAGCAAGAAAATATAGTTCTAATGCTTCGACAAAATTCACCTAACTAAATTATTAGCCTGCAAATAAAATAAATAACTTTTGAGACATACGTCATTAAGTTCCGAGCTAAATTGTGTGTTCAAACAGCGTTCGCGATATTCAACCTTGTTACGCAAGCGCTTCAGTGATTATTGCGGGAGCGGGTGGCAGAGTGTAGGGTAGGTGGCAGGAGAGCGGAGTGGGAAAATGTAACCTTCTAAGAGCCTGGCCTTAAAGGTTATGTGACGTTACATTACATTGATTATGGCGCCCTCTACAGGACATAAAAAGGTGAACAAACATTATTTTTCTTTTATAGGCATATGTTTGGTATCAAAAGAAAGGGCTTGGGCCGTAGGAGTGCGATATAAATTTATCAGTATTTAACCAAGTAAAACACTAAAAAAATAGTTTTAAATTTCTAAAACGTTCGAACGTTTGTTTGGGACTTTTTGGTCCACTAAAACCGTAGTCGGGTTTTAGTTTTTGAACTTATATATTTTCTGTCTACAATCAAAGACTTTTAATTTCATATTCTCCGCAAATTTCATCAATACCAAGCTTGAATTAAACACCAACTACCATTTCTCAGCATACATGTGTTCTGTTGAAAGTGCGCGCACGCGACGACTGACCTGCTTCCCGCTAACGGGCTGGTAACCGTTGGACGCAGAGATGCGCGGTTATATAAGAATGCTGGAGATTAGGATCTAGAATTACTGAGGCGATCACTGACATGAAATTGTAAAATTCAATGAGGAAAATACTGAATTATATACAAAATATCTAAGCTCTAAAAAACAGAACACGTATACATATTACCAAAACATATTGGTATACTTATCTAAGTATAAGGTAGTCCTTATTTTTAAAATTGACTGCACTTTCAAGCTAAAAAGTATTTTTATTTACTTCAATGTTTTTATGCGAAAGATTCTGCAGATGTCGTTAGTGTTGTGCGCCGAATGCCGATACAATCCTATATCTTGACGACCGATTGGTCTAGTCTAGTGGCTAGTGACTCCAACTGCGAAATCAAACGGTCGCGGAACCGAATCCCGCAAGGTGCAATAATTTGTGTGATGAGTAGAAATGTTTATTTCCGAGTCATGAATGTAATATTTGTATCCATGTATGTTTATCCGTTATCTAGTGCCCATATTACAGGGTATGCTACGGGCCAAGGTGTGAATTATCCTGAATATAATAATTTATATTTTTACAAGGCCCATTGCGGGTATACTTGGAGACAACGCTTGTTATACTCGACGCAGTTTTACATCACCTCCTCTTCAGTCTTCTCTTGACCACGATCAATGTATTAAGACTGACACGTCCAAGGTCATTGAAAAACTATATCACAGAATAAATAATAGTACTAACCATTATGTTCGAATCACGAATGACTAAAGTTGCAAATAGGTATACTCTCAAAATAGTTTCAATATTAATATCTTTCTATGGTTCATTACCTACAGCCGACTTCGGGAATGTGAGTAACTAATTACAGAACATGTATGATTTATAGAACTGATTTTCTTTTCCTAGATGTAATTATTAAATTACCTCAATATTATACGAGAAGTGATTTCTAAAACATAGTTTCCAAGTAGTTCAAAAACCTTTGTATAATTATGTTCTTTTTGTGTGGATGATGATTGATTGATTGATTTACTAATCACAATCAAGTGCAACCGATCGCCTTGTTTGTAGAGTTGTGAATGAAAGAGATCGTCTTTCTAAACTTTGTAAAACGGAACTATACCAAAATGAAGCCAGTAGATATTGTTATAGCAATTGAACGCGATTATATAAGGATGCACTGACATAGATTAGTAAATGTTTCTTGTTTGGTAACTAACGTGGGAGTTCAACATAACCTATGTACAGACGGAGAGTAGGGCGTGAAATTTGCGAATTTGACGCAAGACCTGCAAGAGGCAAATGTACTTGACATTTTGTGTAATAAAATAACATTTAATAAATGTTACGGTCAGAAGTTATATGTTCATTGAGAGAATAAACATCTTACTGGAGCTGCTATTGTTTTAATAGAGTAGTTGAATCCTATAGGGGGATCTAGTATTTAAACAGATTGACAGCAACAGTATGATAATATTGAAGATATTGATGAAAGCTGCACGACATTTCTCGTTTGTGAAGTTTGATTAAAGGTTTTATTTTATGAAACCTTTCATCAAACTTCTTATCTATTTAAATGCAATACTTTATTCATATTAGCTCGGAAAGCCTGAAGAGATAGTATCCATCTTGCGCAGTTTAATTTTTAGGGGCATTTATGAGTTGCGTAAGTATACATTTCATTGAAATTCCACTCTCTATACGGGCAAACATTTGCTATGCAGATGTAGTGAAAATAACTACTAATCTGTTATGTACTGACTGTTTGTACGTAGTACTTTCACCTTTACGAGATTTCGGTGGCGTAATTATAGACATTTCATCAATGAATGTGGCACTTGAGAGTATATCCACATTTAATGGCGAGAAAGAGTTGTTAGAATTTGTATGTTTTAGTAATTTGAAGACATTTGTGACACACCTCCCGGATACCTGGGTGACGAGAATGGCTAAAAAAATATGAAAGTACATAATATTATTATTTTCATGGGTGAAATTTTTTAAATCACTTTAAGAGTCACATCATAGAATCTTCAAAAAGCGTCAAAATTTTGCATAATTTCATTATTATGGTTTTGAACTAATACATTACAGTAATAGACTTTCATCTATACTTATAATAAAGCAATAAGTACAAGAAAGTCTGTACAAAGAAGATATTTTTATTAAAATGGTCTCTGGTACTTAAAATATGCTACTGAACAAGAATATAACATTTAAAAAATTCGTGTCTGTCTATTTGTCTGACGGATGTTTTGTTTGTTCGTGCATCACGTAAAAACTACCTTACCGATTGAAATGCGGATTTCAATGTTGGATAGCTTAGGATTTGACTTAAAAACTGGTGTACTTGGTATCTAAATCCAATGAGTAAAAGCCGAGTAATCGATAAAAAACTTTTTTACGGCTGAGTAATTTTAATAAAACGTTGGTACATTGGTATTTTAGGTCCTGGAATAGCAAATATAGTACTTTTAACCTAGAGAAATGACCACGCGTCGCGGTTACAGCTAGTGTAGTATAATTATATACATACTTATATAAAACATTAATTTTCTTTAGTCGGATGACTCGAACTGAAAGATCAAATGCCCCCGACGACCTTCGTTGATGTTTGACCACCTGATTATGATAATCTTTTTGTACGTTTTTGTATTATCATTAGTTGGTTCCTTTGTTGTTTGGAAATATCTATAGCTTTATAACAACGTGTAATTGTTTCGTAGAAATTCCTCTGTACCCTGTATGTTGAACTTACCCTTGTTTTCTATAAATCTTTCTCCCGAAATCTCTACCTGGCCTCCAATTATAATTCTGTTGTGGGTACGTCTTTGTGTTTGAAAATATATTGCCGAAAAAGAGATATTAGACAATTTCATTATATATCTGAATTTTATGTGATCAATTTTTCAATTTAAAATGCTGACTTTCGCATGGCAGTGTCTTGATTTTATTTACTTTTTAAATAAATTTAGTGATTAATTGGGAATTGATATGTAAACGAATCACATTTCAGTCCTCAATTTCTGTCTATTTTGTCAGTTTATATTTTGTCAATATATAGATAGATAGATAGAAAATTATTTATTGCGCACATAAGATAGGTATATAACTTAATGCTAGCAAGCATTATCTTCCAGTTAACCTCGGTGTATTGTGATGTTTTTATAGCGGAATAGTGCCTATTTTAAATTGAAAAACTAATAGATTCCTAATAATAATATCAATACTATTTCTATACTTACATAATATACCTACGTGTATAATATAATACTTCATAATAACATAATTATAATTATTATTATTTTAATTGAATTATATTAATATTTTTATATAATAATTATATATGTAGAAGATGTTTAGTTTTTAATATATACAGTTCATTTTTGTTAAACAGCCAATTTATATTTGAAGAAAAGGCTCAAATCGGTACTACGATTTGCTATTTTATTGGAATTTGGCATCTGTAAAATATAGGCTCTATTCATATCATATTCGGTTGTTTTCCATTCATATCTGAATAACGATTTCCTTTCCGACTGATCGTGATATATTCAGAGGAAATGTCAGGAATTTCGCTCCCTCAACATGATTTATTCAT
This sequence comes from Alsophila aescularia, assembly GCA_946251855.1. Classification (NCBI taxonomy): domain Eukaryota; kingdom Metazoa; phylum Arthropoda; class Insecta; order Lepidoptera; family Geometridae; genus Alsophila; species Alsophila aescularia. The sequence goes on along the minus strand of OX276375.1, from coordinate 13,550,292 downwards.
ACAGTCAAGTTACTAGATTTCACCAGTTACCAAGGAAGTCTGAACCTTAGTACATTGAAATAAGAGACAGGCATAATATGAATCTACTTTACTAACTACACATTGAAACATTTCATTGGCACATCATAAACCTAATTTAAAGTCACAAATCACGGACTCGGAAGTAGGTTATGTTTACAATTCATTATTTTAATTATTTGACAACAAAAGGATATTTTGCGTTCTCTGTATATTTTAGCAAATCTTAAAGATATTTTGGCCGTAAAGAGAATATAAAAATCCTTCCGCGTCAGTATAACTGCGGCTTTGCTAATTGTGATTTATTACTGAGTCTTAGATTACGTTTTTCATAAATCTTTTTTTTCCTTGAGCCTCTCGTCGTACGGCATTGTTCAATATTTTATTAAAGTTGGTACGTACAGTGATTGTGCTGGTTTCTGATATTTGTGGATAGGGTTTTTAGTACGGGAAATTAATAGTTCTATTGTTTTATGTCATAAAAGCTCGATCTAACAATTACATGCATATAAGTAGAACCAATAGATGCTTATCACTTCAAAATAACTGTCTACCAGTATTACCAGAAAGGGGGCATCAATTCATTTAAATGCAGATGCAAAGGATGCGCTCAAGCACATCGCTACAACTGGGTAAGGGGGGAAGCTACGTGAGAGGGGGGAGAAGGAACCGGTTCCACCTCGGCACTAGTTGGCGCACTCGACTTTGTCCTCTTTACATTAACTTACATGTAATGAAAGTTATCATATCAGGACTTTAAACAAGGAAATATAACATGTATAAATGTTTACTATACAGGTTTTTTACAGTAAGGTTATCTCTGCCTCTTAACCTTATTTAGAGCTAGGTATGTAAGTGAAAAGATTACACAAAATTAATATACACAACATTTATTTGGTATTAAGTAAAGTAAGTGAATTTGTTAACTAAATTTCAATGAAACCCATTTTTAAAGACAACATAATTACCAAAAAAATAATGTTCTAAATATAACTGAAGTTAATTATCAAGATAATGCGCTATAATGAACGGTAGAGCAATCTAAACGGGGGACTACGGCAGCCGACACTCGCGCGTTGATGTCTTCCGTTCGACGCTACGATTCCGAGCTTTTTACACCCATTCCTTTAATAATGTCTCTTGTATGGCAACAAAGTGAACGCCAGATACATCTAATATTCCTGATATAAAGCATCGCAATGAGAGAAACATTCTGAAGAAAGTTGTCTAACCGAAAGCGGTCTCTCGAGATCGGAATTTTGGTCGGACACGTATTACTGACACAGAGCGGGCGCGCCCACCTGCCAGCCACCACACCTGAACCAAAAGTGTGTCAACAACGCTGACTCCTCGGCAATCGATCGTCACAACTTTCACATTACCTTAAATTAACACTCGACTGAGCTAGCACTGATACATCTAGATAATAATGCAAGCGGCGTACTCAGCGAGACCTACCTTTTTCACGCCGCGGGGCGTTCCTTGTTAAAATCCGGTTAGGCACTATCAGGGGTTGGGGTTAACGCACGGGCACTGTACTTGAACACTAAATTCACAACACTCGAGTCACAAAGTCCACATGGTCGGCAGGCCGGTGTGATCGCGTCGGCCGCCAAGTCAGCACTGAAGCGGAGAGGCTTTCTTCGAGACAACGCGCGTACGCGCAGCGAAGAATGAGACTACGGGTCTTTCGCACACAGGCGCGTGGAGGCTGTGTGTGAGTGGGGCTAAGGCTGTAGATTAGGTAACAGTGCCCCTGCGGTATACTATGTGCTATGCTGTTCGTGGTAGGAGCTCCACTCTACAGTACACTCAAAGCTTTTTGTAGAATTTGTGTTTTTTTCTTTATAAATTTAAAAAAAAAAAAAACTACCTGTTACATAATGCAAATTCATTAAAATAGCTTTAGAAACTAAAACTGCAATAAAAAAAAACTTAGGCAGCGTATAATTGTGAATTTTGTGGAATATATAAATACGGTATTTTGATCAGGTCTCTCCAGGGAAATGTTTTTGAAATTAAGTACCTTTTTAAAAGGTTTTTTAGCTTGCCCTGTTTGTTTTTTGTTTTGGTGAAATTTAGTCATTGAAATTTGATCCCCTTCCTGTTGACCGATTGATTTTTATTGTGGTTTATTTTGTGGAAACAATAAGGCAAGCTACGTTCAGAATTTTGTTTATACACTGTGGAAAAAACTTTAAGATTCTATTACAAAATATGTTAAAGTATAATTACATGAATGATTTTAGAGATCTTACGATATGAGTTTTAGCGAAATAAAACCTATGTCCACACATATACATGTTATAATGTACTGGTATGTCACGAAAACGTATGTCTTGGTCGGTTCCAAACCCATACATTGTCAATCTACTGTTAGTCATATATTTTCGTGTCGTGGTTTACATATTAATGTATGGTGATTTGGTGATTGGTTACTGTGGCGAACCCAAATGGAACACAACGGTACTGTCGCCTTTTGGTGTATGTACAATTTTTGCTTGGTATTTATGGTGTTCTTATGTATTTATGGTGTTCTTATATATCTAAGGTGTTCTTATATAGGATACATCATACGAACTAAAAACTACTAAGTTCAACTATAAGTTCTTCCAGATGAACTTATTGGACAAAAATATTCAAATTATTTCAACCTTGTAAGTTATAGGCAAAGTGTCTTAGCAGTAGAGGCTTTGGCACAACATAAATAATAACACAGGCTTTGGTACTTTTTGCAGAACTCTACTTATTGTTTTAGTAGCAGTGACGATACCTAAAGTCAGGAGGACCGCTTCCTTTTGGTCTTTAGTATAAAACATCTTCTGACACCAGCACACAGCAGGTTTGCCGAGTTGCAAACTTTGCCACCCCTGTTCATAGGATTTCAAAAAACCCTTTCTAGTGCACTTCTAGGATACTCAAAGTCAAAGTCAAGGTAATATATTGTAAATAGCTAAAATAATAGCACTTTTACAATTAACTTAACATCTCATGAGCAACGAGAAAATAACATATAATGTTATAAACTAGTTGTGGCCCGCGACTTCGTCCGCGCGGACGACAGTTTATCATAAAATAAGCATTTTATGTTCGTAAACGAGTAAGCTATTAAAAACCAATGCAAAGGGATAGCACCAACGCTCTTGATGCTTTTTGACAGACTTGTTATTATTTCGTTTCCATGGCAACTGTTCCTTACAGCGGGTAATCGACATTTTCCAGTTTTCCCGTGGTAACTTGCAGTTGTCCGGGATAAAAGTATCCTATGTTGGTCTCTATACTGTACAGTATCTATTTACTAAGTTTCGTCAAAATAGGTCCAGCTGTTATCGAGTTAAAACTCCCCACAAACAGACATCGTTTCACTTTTATACACGGTGTCATGTCATTCCGTCAATCCGTTCGCAAGTAATCGTTATTTTCCAGTTTTCCCGTGGCAACTTACCATTTTCCGGGATAAAAAGAATCCTGTGTTGGTCTCTATATTTAACGGTACCTATTTACAAAGTTTCATCAAAATCGCTTTTACAAGACAAAGTTTAAATTTTTGTATATTAGTGTGGATAGATCATATCAGTAAAATTGGGTAAACTAAGTATGCCTTAAGTTTGAAAAGGAAATTTTCCTATTATGTGCCAACTCAGAGTTGAATCTATCGGAAAATGAAATACCCTTCTGACTCTACCGGAGCTTCGGAAATACGCCCTTTAGAGGCACCAAGAAACTCAACGGGGATGTCATTTTCACATATATATTTTTCTGAAATTATAATTATTCAATGTAAAAATGACAAATACAACTCAAGAAATACCTCCTCCAAACCAATCTCTAGGTCCACAGGTTCAAGTTGTGCGTTGTTTGTCTGTCAGTCAGTAGGTAAGTTGTCACGTTACTATTTTATAGATAACTAATGGTACATTGTTAGTAAGAATATCACCAAGTTTGCATGCTTATGACGTAGTGCTGTTCTCTCGTGTCATAGTTTGTCAGGCCGCCCGAGGGCCTCTGACATGGCTTAACGACTGCTATTAATCAATTACCGCCGGGACAGACAGCTTAACGTGCCCCGAGCGATGAAAATCTGCACACAACTTAGAAAAGTCGCTGCAGATCTGAGGGCCAAACCCGGAATCGTTGGATTATAACTTGCACTGCTATATCGCTTGGCTGCTATCGCTTATATTATAAAATATTTTTCTTTGAGAGAAAAATGAATTATTGCCATTAAATCTATAGACCAATTGTATCATGTCAAAAAAATATGACATTTAAGTCATATTGTCTCGCTCTCGGCTCGGGTAAGAAGAACCATTGGCATTGTAAGAAATCTACGAGATGTGGCATGTTTAGAGACACTTAAATCTGTATACTTTGCATTATGTCAGTCATTAATAACGTAGTGTATCAATCACATGCTGAGGTAGTGCTGCAAAGACTTTCCTTATCCAAGTCGAGAGAGCGCAACGTTCATTCCTGTGAGTAATGATGAAAAAGCCGTTTAGATACCAAACTACAGAATAGACGGGACAGCGGAGTACTTAGTGTGAGGCAGCTGTTTATTTTGAAAACTTCACTTTCCGTTCATAGGTCTATCCTAGCCTCTGTCGTATATGAGTCTATGAGTGTCACTGAGTATATCGCTTGCCTTGAACACTGTCTTCGCTCATCATCGGTTTGGACAGTTTGTTCGGACGCACGTTTATAATTCTGTAGTTAAACACTGTGATATAAAGAAGAAGTCGGCCTGCGAAGCTAAAAAGATTAGACATAAATGGTTGTGTCTACACTAACTTACGAGGGCACTGAAGACGTTTTGTTAATATACAAAATCCTATTTTTTTTATTTGTTACCTAGTTCTTAAGAACTTTGCTGTCTGAATAAATTGAATCAGTAGGTTAAGTCAGTATATATATACTCGTACCTAATTTCATAATAAAATTATTAAAATATATATATATTAATTAAAAATAGTTTTTGATAGTAATTATGCTTGTCTTACTTAAAATTTTGTTAGTATAGGAGTACATGGCCATAACAATAGGGCTAATATGTCAACTAGATATGATAATAATGATAATCGTAATGGGTCTTCACGATACATGCTTGCCTGGTGTGAAGACCACAGAAATATGTTACATTTAACCCGTCCAGTGTTTAGCGTAATTTATAATTGTTGTATTCTACATTTTAAGATTTGTTTATGTTCCGCTAACCACTGATAATAAACGTTTTTTCATTTTCATTACCAATTGTTTTATGTTATGATTTTATTGACTGAGCGAGCGCGAAGCGCGATCGAAACGTCTCCGTTTCAGCTTGGGCAAAAATGCTTTCGTATGTTCGGCTGTCCGCCGTCCACCTGTCCGTCCGGATCTCTGTTCTCCTCTACAGGTTGCATTTCTCAACCGATCTACATAGACGGAACTTGGTATACTTGTAAACAAATTTTTTAGTTATCGGGGAATTTTTATTGGGGGGTACTTCCCCCAAAAAGGGGCAAAAAGGGGGCTACTAAATATCTCCACCTTATTAGATCCGATTTCGATGATTCTTTTTTATTTGAAAAGTAGTGTCTTTAAATTCTACAGACATCAGGGCGAGACATGTCTGTAGAATGGAAAATACACGATGGACTAAAAGAGTAACAGAGGGATACCGAGAATCGAAACCAGGAGTCAAGGTCGACCGAGGAAAAGGTGGGATAAGAAAAGAAAAGATTGGACCAGGTTGGATGACAAAGGCTTGAGAAATAAAGTTGTGGAAAGATATGGGGGAGGCCTACGCCAAGGAGGCGACTACTACTTAGCGATATGTTAATAAAACCAAGTATCAATAGATAAAACATATAGATATATGTGTACATCAATAAGTACAAGCTCACCTTATATGCGAAACCTAAAATTATATACTTAGTACTTTTCAGGAAAAGAATAGAATATGTTATTTTAGTTTAGGAGGATACATACCTAATTAGTTACTTCTATAATAGGATAAGTAGTAGAAATAAGACTTAAATAAATAAATAAACTTTAAGTTGGTCTCATAAAAAAATGGTGAAGATCTGATGAGGATCTTCGGCGTGATGATCAGAATAGCTCCTCAAAATGGAGTAAATTGCTCACTTTTAGATTTCTATCAGTGAAATCAGCCCTTTACCTGGAGCACCTTGGTTATTAATATTATTTTTACTATAAGGTAACTAGATGGCGCTACTGTGCACCGCTAGATTGTTTGCCAAAAAGATTGTACTCGCGTGGTCTACAGCTCACAGAGCCACTAGTTTTAATTTATGTTTAGCTTTCGGGGCTCGCTGATAAGAAAGATATCTATTTATCTTATTTCTGACATATCACTTTCGCTTCATTTGCATTCATTAATCTTTTATGCTCACACTTGCTTACAATGAGTACGTCAGTAACTACTTAGTCCTATAACTACTTAGTTCTTACGCCTTCACGTTGTTTTTATTAGTAGGTCTTTTAGTTGAATTAGGGCTGTAACTTAGTAATCCATACCAATATATAAAAGTGAAACGTTGTCTGTTTGTTTGTTTGTTTGTTTGGGGAGCTTTCACGCGATAACGGCTGGACGGATTTTGATGATATTTGGAATGGAGATAGCTTATATCCTGGAATAAAACATAAGACTTTTTATCCCGGAAAACTGTTGGTTTCCACTAGAAAAACTGGAAAATGTTAATATGTAAGGAACGGTTGCCATGGAAACAAAATAACAAGACTGTCAAAATACATCAAGAGCGTTGGTGCTATACCTACTATTGCATTGGTTTTTCATATCCTAGAAGAACAAAGAATACTTTTTTCGCAATAAACTTTAATCCGCGCGGGTGAAGTCGCGGGCGGGAAAGCTAGTTTACCTGTATAGATCCAATTTAAACACAATCCCTACTAATATTTTTTCAATTCGCTTTCTCAACCTTAAATGATTTCAATTGCCTTCAAAAAGGAGGTTCACAATTCGGCATATTTTTTTCCAAATTTTGTTAGTTTATTTGAAAGGGATCCAAATAAATTTATAAACTGGTTGATGTAGTTTGTTTTAAGTAAATACAATTGAGGCAGATTTTATTTCAAGCACCCGCGGCTTCACACGCGTGGGCATTTATCTAGGTTAAAAGAACTCTGTTACTATTCCAAGACCTAAAATACCAATATACCAAGATTTAAACAAAATTCCTTTAGCGGACAAAAAGTTTTTATCGATTGCTCGGTTTTAACTCATCGGATTGAGATAATAAGTACACAAGTTTTAAGACAAACCCTAAGCTATCCAACAGTGAAAACCGCTTTGCATCGGTCCAGTAGTTTTAACGTGATGCGTGAACAGACTAACAGACAAAAAATAGAAGACAAGAATTAAAAAAAAACTATTTCAGTAGGTTATTTTTAGTACCCTATTTTTTTTAAAATATTTTACTTTTACAGATTCTTTGGTACTTACTGCTTTATTATAAATATAGATGCCCTTCACTTTTGGGCAGAATAATAGAAATATGTGTTTTATTACATTATTTTAATCATGCATAAAAAACAGTACCGTGACAAACCTACTGACTGACTGACTGATTGACAAACAACGCCCAGCCTAAGCTGGTGGACCTAGGTATTTGAAATTTGGAGAAATATTCCATCCAGTTTTGGCTTCAGTATGGAACACAAAACAGCCTCCAATTTTTTTTTACAAAATATCTTCAATGTACAGAATTGGACCTGTTACAGTTTTATTATATGTCTAAATAATAATCATTGCCTAATAGTTCAAACCATATAGGTAGCAAGTACCTCTGTTATCTTTGGTAGTGGCACAAACTGGTGTTGCGAGAGGCACTAGTAAATGTTGGGAAGATCGTGTTGGACCTATGAAGGGTGGTGTTGAACTTGAAAAGTGCCTTAGTTGTTCCTTATTGGGTTGAGACATAAATAGTAGGTAGGTTCGTCACTGTAGAGGAGGGCTGCCAGCGTTTGTTGTATATCGCTTAGTATACCACTTGATGGGGGCTTCTCTATTCACCCAATTTCTCATAACATAATTTTTAAAAGCTTTTATTTAACTTTTTTAGTATGTATCTATGTATTTTGACTGTCCTGGAATCTTGCAATTCAAATTTCGAGCACTTCCCGATTAGCTATCCGACTGAAATTATCTTCTTATTTTAAAGAACATCTCATCAATATATTCAACAATATCTACTACTGACCTTAAACCTTTTAACGACCCAACTCTACTAAATCAGTCTATATTGTACATCGTTTGAATGTAAATTGTCACCGAAACTTCTAGAGTTACATAAACGAAGTTCAACAGCTAAGAAGATAATGTCACGAATGTCAAACTTTCGACGGTAACAGCAGTGACGTCATAATATAAGTCAAGCAAAGAGTCATCGAAAGTATGAAACATCGTCTGCGCCACTTAGAAACAAAAATAGGACGAAGAACGGACTAGTCATGTAAGGACTGGCATACCAAATTCGATTTGATGTCATCTGCATTATTAAAAATCTGTTCTTGGAATAAATTCTACAAACATGCTAGGAATTTATAAAAATGGTGACGTGACAGCGTTAGGTATAAAAATGTGCTGCATTTTCTTAAACATATATTTAACATATATATTATATATGATTTTATTTATTTTATATAGATAACACTTTATTGCACCAAAAAAACCACATAAATAAAATAAATAATTAAATATAGTACAATCGGCAGCCTAATCGCTAAGCATCTTTTCGAGGCAACCGTAGGCTAAATTGAGAATCATGACCATATAATAGAACTTTAGAAGGTAGTTGTTGGTAGGCAATGTTTTAGTAAAATACTGGAAAAAGATAACAAACAAATAAAATAAAAATGAATTAGAACAAAATATAAATGGCAACATAATACTAATATATAGGTAAATATCAAATACTACTAAATGTATAAACATTATAATAAACTAATAAATAAATATTTTATGGCAGGTACATAATAATATAAGTACATTCGGTATAGATAAGCCAACATTGAAAGTAACATTGACGATGAGGTAAATATATAATAGAGAATAAACAGTTGTTTACCAAATCATGGAGGAATATGTCCAAGTCTCTGAATGTTATTTGAAGCATAAAATTGGTCATATTTTGTACCTTCATGAAAATCAAAGGTTTTGATAGAAAGTGCGAGGGAAAAGTTAATTAAGCATATTGAATAAAAGATTTCTAAGTTTTTTTCTTTTCATTGAGTTCTTCCGCAAGGTACAAACATTTGACTGATGAGTGCAACTGTTTGTTTCCTAGTCATGGATGCATTTCATATTTATGTTCATGTATCCATTTTCTAGTACCCATAGTACAGGGTATCCTAGTTTGGGGCTAGATTATTGGTGTGAGTTGTCCTGAAAATTTATTTAATTATGCATTTTTTGTTCAATTATTCAATTTTCATCGGTTATCGGTTCTTCGGGAAATGTGACCTGCCCACTGCCACTTTAGCTTGCTTATCCTTAGAGCTATGTTGGTTACCTTGGTTCTCTGTCGGATATCTGTATTACGAATCTTGTCCTTCAGAGAGGAACCCAAGTATAGCTGTCTCCACCCTAAATCACACGAACAAAATGAACGAAAGAAATCGGAAGCTAAACGAAGGTTTAAAGTATCTTAACTATTGTATACTTGAACCTGTGTGTAAGTATGGATGCTTTTTACCTTTCAGCACCTTAACGGCTGAACGAAGCTGACAGGATGACAAAAGGAGTCGGTAAAATAGCAAAATGCTCTGTGAAACCCGCCTTCACGATATGATGGTTGGACGGATTAGGTCGGAGAGTCCAGGTTCGTCCGACCCGAACTCATCGTGTCTAGTTAGAAATCTTGGTCCGGTCGGATGTGGTCTGTAGACGAAAAAAACATTCAGTAGTCGGATGATCTGTTGAGACCGCAATTCGTGTCTACACGTTTGCAGAGACCGTGACAGAGTGTTAGTTGTGTGTGAACACTTGGCCCGTACGAACAGCCCTTGCACATCGTCAGATTAACCAGCAGAATATAGAAAGTAACTTTATGTAGGTTTCTTCATTCATAAGTTGATAGTTGCGCTAATCCTTTGGTTAACATTTTAGTTCAGCTAATTTGTATGTAAAAATATATTTACCTCTCTTCAGCATTCTATCTTAATTGTTCTCTCTTTAACCTTTGTTTTTTTACCTTTCTTTACTGTTAGTACATTCATTTAGGACCAGAGCACTGTTGTCCTTAATTAACGCGTCAGATTTTCGCACTGATTGGACTGAGGCTATTGGCTGACGCATCGACGCATCTTACATAGATTGGGATCAAATTCGTCTAGATCTTTTGCAATCGCACTTGTGGTCTTGGACTTTTAACTCAGGAAAACTACCACACGGGCAAAGTCGCGGGGCGCAGCTAGTAACGAACATAATAATATTTATGTTTTTTGCATAAAAATATCGAAAATAGGTGAAAGCCTCAGAACTCTGCGTTATTTTTCTTCTGTGATGAATATGTCTTGAACAACCGTAGAAAACAAGCCATTCTGTGTGTGCACGATATACGCAAATATGTGCGTATTTTATTTCTCTAAGTCTTCATCTGAAAAATGTGGACAAAAGGGTAAAATAGTGTAAAGGCAGGATAGATGCCCAACGGGATAGATTTATAACGGTTCTCTATCGATACGCATAAAATATAATGTCATAATTTAGTGTGGCATAATTTTACTTATGATAATAATGTGCAAGCATAATAATTATGCGTAAATGTTTAGGCATAATTGTGTTTACTATATCTAAAGTTAGCATAACGATAAACAAGCATATTATTTAGTAGCATAATATTATAAAAACATAACGATATTCAAGCATAATGTCCGTTGGCATACAAAATAATACGCCCGGAAAATGAACTCCTTACAAGTTAATACACTATTGGACTTCCATAATTGTTGCTCTAATAAAATACATAGGCGCATTACGTACGGATATAATGGTAATATAAAAAAATGTGGTGTTAGTTAATCCGATGCTCCTCATCGGATTGTGATATTAGCCGATTTAATAGCCGATCAATCGAAAAAAACTTTATAACCGCTGAAGGAATTTTGTTTAAATGTTGGTATATTGGTATAGGTCTTGGAATAATAATAGAGTTATTTTAACCTAGAGAAAAGGCCACGCGTGCGAAGCCGCGGGTACAGCTAGTTCATAAAAACTCAAATCGACAAAATATACCTTAGCTATTCAGCAAAATTACTGCAACCTCGGTCCGAGCAAGGTTTTAAATCGAAAGTTGTAGTCACTGACAGGAAGGATTCTAAATTGTTACGGGAATAAAATTTCCTTGTTATTGGACACTAGTTTTCCCGCCCGCGACTTCGTACGCGCAGATTTCTGTTTATCGCGAAAAAAAGCATACTATTTTCTTCTAGGATATTTAAAACCAATGCAAAAGTAGGTATAGCACCAATGCTCTTGATGTTTTTTGACAAACTTGTTATTTCGTTTCCATAGCAATCACAGACCATTTTGTGATGGCTATGGAAACCGTTCCTTACAGTTAGTAATCAACATGTCACAAGGGGGTTCAGGGTTTGGGTTTGTTCCACTAGCCCAGGGACCAAACCTCAGTGACACAAAATTACAGGAACAATAGGAGCACAGGAACAGGAGGAGATGATTATAAACAGCGGCTTATGAAGGTATTCTTATATATATTTACAAGTCTCCAGTTGTAATAAACTTATTTATGTATTTATAATATTATTTCGTAAAATTACAGTTTTGCTAAAAATCAATATTGGAATGACAGGTTATTTGAATTTTGAATTAGGTAATAATGACAAACTATCAAATGGAATGAAATGGATTATGAAAGAATTAAGAAATCAAATGAGTATTATTACGAAAGAGGTTTCACCTTGTCACAATCATTTTCCAGATTTCCCGTAGAAGCTTACAACTTTCCGGGATAATAAGTATCCTATATTTTATTCCCGGGCATAAACTATCTCCATTCTAAATTTCATTAAAATCCGTCCAGCCGTTATCGCGTGAAAGCTTTTGGGAGGAACAAACAAACAACGTTTCACTTTTATATATTGGTATGGATATTAGTATAAAATCTGGTGATCTTTTGAGACTAGTTTGGAGTAGATACAAATTTATGACCCTGCTACGACGAAGTATGACGCTTTGACATGCATAATAATTAACGGCCGAGACCCCATAAATAAAATCACGTTTTTATTAGCGACATTAATTAAGCATGAGCATTAATCCAACTTGTCAGTTCAGTTATATAAAAATGTCTCTTCAAACTAGTTCAGTTTTTAATTACAATCAACTTGATTGCAAATATTAATTTACCATTGTGAAACAGCTGCTAATTAGACTGGGTAATCGTATAGCCGACGTGGTACCAATCCGCGAGTTTGAACAGCTTCGAATTAACTAATTTGTTATTGTGTTATGGTACTGATACAACTTTAGTATAATTTATAATGAACTAGCTTTCGCCCGCGACTCCGTCCGCGCGGGCTACAGTTTATCGCGAAAAAAGCATCTTATGTTCTTCTAGGATATTAAAAACCAATGCAAAATTATAGCAAAAACGCTCTTGTTTTTTTTTACAGATATGTTATTATTTCGTTTCCATGGCAACCGTTGCTTAGAGCGAGTAATCAACATATTGCAGTTTTCCTGTGGAGACTTACCATTTTCCGGGATTTAAAGTATCCTATGTTTTATTCCAGGGTATAAGTTAGCTCCATTCCAAATATCATCAAAATCCGTCCAGTCTTTATCGCGTGAAATCTCTCCAAAGAAACAGACAATGTTTCACCGTTCTAAAATGATGTAGATGTGCCGTGTAGATGTTTATCTACACGGCACGTCTCTAATGCAGCGGCCACACTATTCCGATAACGCGAAGATTTGCGCTGTCGCGACAAGTCTGGCCAAGCAATTCCGCCGCAACATCGCTAATAACCGTTCACGATGTTTTTATCGCGACAATGCAACACGAATTATTGGACGATATGCCCAAGCATAATAAGAAAAATTATACACCGTTTTTTGAACTAAACAATGTTATATTTTTTTTCTCATTATAGCACCCGTTTACCAACGAGGGTTTTAGCCATTCATTATCTATGGCGACGCGTGCTAAGCCGTATGCGCGCGAATTCGTTGTGTTCCGATTTTGGCGCCATAATTTACTTTACATTAATACCTAACCATTTTTTTTGTTGATCAAAAGTGTTATGCTGATTCAAAATGTTGTCCGACAGCAGAATCAAGAAGATATTAAGTTTTTTTTTAGTCATAGTATTTTAATTACAAAAAACTATGATGTATTATTACGTGGACAAACACATATACATAGTGTTAGTTATGTTAATACATAGTGTTGTGTGTGTTAGTTATGTGCCATTTTCCTAGTTATGTAAATGGCACATAACTAGGAATTAAAACACTCCAGTGATACTATAAAAAACTCACCTACGGCTCATTTTTTAAGCTCACTTTCGTGTTTTAGTAGCCCTCGTTATGCAACCGTTTCATAAATTATTATGTTGTTTGCAATACTTAGACGCAATTAAGTATATTATTTTGGCTCTACCTGTACGTTATGTAATGGTTATTACAATTAACTGTTTGATTGATTTTACAATTCAATATTGTTTTATTTATTTGCCAACCTCGAAAGGTTCTCATTGCACTGTTCATAATGAACCACATTTAATCCTTAAATCATTTTATCAAGCGGCAAATTAGTTTTATTTTAGAATCATAAAAAATATGTAAGTGGTTACCGAAATTAATAGATTAGCAGTGAATATCGAGCCTCTAAAAACTCAAGAATTAACTTAATTTATAACTAGTATTTATAATACTTAGAATTATAAAAGATGGCCAAGCAGATCATGGTGGAATTCATATCTCTTCCTCGTTAGCCCTTCCAAGACGATTCAGATCCGCAAAATGGCCAATATTAGAATAACATAATGGCCTTTATTAGTTGCTTAGTCATTAATTTTAATAGCCAATCTATAAATTCAATATTATTGTCTATTATTTTAGAGTTAGTCCAAAAAAACGACAGATGTATCTTCTGTTTCTGGTCATTTTGAGCGTTGACTATGAATTTGTTTAATTTACTAGCTTCAAAAATATTAACAAGGTGCTCGGGATAATAAATAAATATGTTTGGGACAGTTAACACCAATTACTTAGCACCAAACTAGGATACCCTGTACTATGGGTTACTATAGACAACTGATAAACATAAACAGATACGAATATAACATCCATGACTCGGAAACAAAAGTTCTACTCAAATAGTAAACCCTGGGCCAGTAGTCTCGACATCGACAGCTCTGCTTTACAACCGAAATCGGTTGCAAAGTTCGATTATAACGACATTTGGTAGTCCCTGCTAAACATTGATGTCAATCATGATCAATGTCAGTACATATACCGATGACAAGCGATAGCTTTTGACTATAACTGTCAAAGCTAACGATCGTCATCGGTATATATACCGATTTTGGTTTTAAGCAATGACTATATGTCGAGACTGCAGGCCCAGTAGATATCATTAATTATCCAGTGTTTGGGAACCATAGATGCCATTGTTCGAAAATTTGCGCTACTATTCTACGTATTTTACACATTTTTTAGACCACCTTATTAAGTACAATGCAGAACTTGCACAACAATTGACTGTTAATTCGTGGGAGGATTCGAATGGCATTGTGTTGGTTCCTGTATTGTTAAAAAGCGTTATGATTTCTTGTGTGCTTCCTTATATTATCAATCATTATAAAATCAACGTCATTTGGAGATAAAATAAAAAAAGATACGAAAAGCTGCGCTTGGAAAGATGGATATTAAAATTCAATTTTAATAGCATTGAAATGCATAAGGAACGTCAACAAATTAAAGAAATAATGCTATCCTTTGGTCTAAAGCATTAATTACTAATGTTTTTAATAACTGAATTCAAAAATAGCAAGGTTGTGTACTTATGTATGTAATATTGTTGAAAATCGGTATGTTCATATATATTAGTGTATATCGGTGACTAGCATAATATGTGCCAAATTTCATGTATGCATGTAATTTTCTCAAAATGCTTAATATTTATATATGTTAGTCTATATGAATATCTAAACAAATATACCAAATTTCGTGAATGTATGTATGTATGTATATGTGTTTGTCCACGTATTTCTCGGAAACTATAAGTCTGATTGTTATAATTCATTTTGTTATAGTTTCTGTATCTTTTATCTTAGGGAATAGTTAAAGTTTCATCAAAATTTATTAAGTAGTTTAAAAGACAATGGAATGTTTCCAGTATGGCTTTTTTCTTAGCGATCGGAGTAAGTACTTCTTTTTGTTTGGCCTCTCTAACGAAACTACTAAGTAAGAAAAAAAAATACTAATCGTATAACACTTAAAAGACAGAAATAATTCAAATTTTTTTGAGGTCTGTGCCAGGTAAGTGCCTATACTTACTTACTTTAGTCAGTTTGAGCGAAGCACAGATAAAAAAAAAACTATTACTTTTTATACGATATGAAGTCGTTTTTATTTAAATTAGTTTTTTGATTTGCATAACGCAAATTATTAGATATCAAATCCATCCCTCTCCTTATACTATACTCCGATAGCTATATTTTCAGGAAAAATTTGGACTTACTAAATATAATGTATTTATTAATAAAAAAAGTACTAAGCCAATTTTAATTTAATAAAAGGAGAGAATTATGGCCCTCTTCCAAATGAAAAAAATAATCATCTAAATCGGTTCATAATTTAGAAACAAACATATAAAAGATTGCAATCCTCTGCCATAAAATCGAATAAGTATATACCAACCAATCTTTAAACACCATTTAATAAATGTACATAGAGGCCCTTAAAGCCCACAGGCATTAAACAAAATTTAGATTTGCCGATAACTCCACTTTTACATGCTGCGGCTACCCCAAAGCCCCGAGGGAGGGTATATTATGTGACACAAAATTATGAGTAATGGTGTACATTTCTACGGTCTGGGTAAGGTGTTGCTAAAATCGCCCTGTCCGTGGAATAAGGCCACAGTGGCAGTTAGGTCCTTATGTTTTTATTGCATTTTTGGGATCTTATAATGCATATGCATCTATTCACATTGGCAAAAAAAATAATTGACCTTATTTTGATATAAAAAAATATATATTTTTGTTTTACGCAAACAGCCACGTACGAATATACTGCGACGAATACCGCCACTAACGCCAGTGCATCCAAATTAGTCCGTTGAAAACGGCCACTATCGCCTCAGCGACTATGTTCCACGCAAATATTTGTGCGGGGAGTCGGGGGAAAAGGTCATAAGCGCATCGCTGCCTTTACTCGGCGGAATTGCTAGGCGTCGGGCATTGGTCGTGGTCCACCTGCTCAGTTCACCTGGGTGGACCACGGGCACTATTCAAGGCGAAATAATTAAACCAACGTAGAGATTTCGTGAATGTGAGTAAACAGATCATTTTTGAACCACATTAGTTAAGTAGTACTTATTTTGATAGAAATTCAGGTCTGACGTCAGCATTAGGTAACTGATTAGGTAGGAATCTTTTCAGACCTACCTATAGGCACACACTGAATAACATCAGATTTCATAAAGTACAATTAAATAAAACTCCTAGGTACCAACCTAATACAGGTACTTCAATCTACGTAGGTATCTAACCTGCTTGATAATAAAACACCTAGATAACAACCTAATTTAGGGACTTTATAGACCTTTTAAGCAAGGTTTTATCACCATTTTTGAAAAATAGTACCACCGAATACTCTTGTGCCATACCTCGAATGTGCTGCACAGTTAACAACGGAGTTAAAGAAGACCTGAAACACCTTGAGAATAGGTTTACCTTTAAGAGCTCCGATGTAACTCCGTCTTCACCGGAGGCTTTTCTATTTTATTATCACAGGGCCATTTCCATCTCTTCCAAGCTGACGTCTGGTAGCTCACCAGTATAGAGGCGAGTCAACGTGGCTCTTGAATCCTCAGAAACAGTCTCTGGCCGAGGAGCATGCGAAGCGTATAAGTGTCCGTAGTAAAAATCAAAGGTGAGTGATGTATTCGCCATTGATCTTAACACCATATCCATTCAAGTTCAGAAGCTTGAATATATCTTACATAATATATCTTGAATATATCAGAGGTGAACAGTTTCGGAGAAATAACGTCTCCTTGTCTCACCCCTTTTTGCAACTGGATAGAATTCGTGCTCCGATCCTGAAAACGGATAGTCATTGTGGCCTTGCTGTACAAACACTTCAACACATCCATGTACCGGTATTCAATCTGGCACTGTTGTAATGACTGTAGCACTGCCCAGGTCTCGATTGAATCAAAGGCTCTTTCGTAGTCCACAAACCCTAGACATAGTGGCCGATTATACTTTTCGGTCTTCTGTATTATCAGCCGGAGCGTCGGATGTGGTCTACGGTGCTAAAGTCTTTCCGGAATCCAGCTTGTTCGGGAGGCTGATAGTCGTCAAACCTACGAGCGAGACCGTTTGTAATACTCTCCAAAACAGCTTATAGACGTAGCTCAGCAGCAAAATGGGCCTATAATTCTTCAAGAGGGTGTTATCACCTTTCTTAAAGAGCAACACCACTACGCTCCTGTGCCACGCTTCTAGCGTAAGTATCCTCGAGGATGAATGAGTTAAACAGCCTCTGAAGGACTTTAAGTATCCAACCACTGTTCCAACCACTTTCAGTAGCTCTGTCGTTATTCCGTCCTCCCCTGGTGATTTGTTGCTCTTAAACTGTTTGAGAGCCATTCTGATCTCGTATAGGATAACGTCCGGGAAATCTTCTGTATAATGTCGGGTCAAACGAGCTTTTGCATCGCTAGCCGTGCTAAGAGCATTACGTGATGAGGTGTATAATTGTCCATAGAACTTCTTGAGCTCACTCAAAATCTCTGGCTTCGACGAGACAATGCTGTCACTGTCCGTCTTCAGCTTCGTCAACAGGTTTTGCTCAATAGACAGATCTCTTGAAAATACTATGGAGCCCTTGTTCCGCTCTATTGCGCTCTTAATACAATTAGTATTATAGGAACGCAAATCATGTCGCATCGACTTGGATATCTGTTTATTAAGCAAGCTGTAACTCAAAATATCCACTGAAGACTGCAGCCTCATCTCACCTCGTTCTGCCATAAGTTTAAGTGTATTCTCTGAGAGTTTCTGTGTTCTATTTTTGCGGTGGGTCTTAAAGATCTCCGACCCGACCGCCTGAACAATTTCCATCAGCCCGTTGTTTAGTTCGCCCACTGTATCGCACTCGGTAAGGATTTGGAAGCTATTTTGGAGCTACAACTGAAAGTTCACGGGGTTATGGATTTGGGCAGGACTTGGTCTAACAGTAGATCTCATCAAACGAGACCATTCCAGTTTTACGTTGATATTCAAGTTCCAGTCTTAACCCTGTTGATCACAGAGACATAATTGAATATATGTAAAATGAAATCTAACTTGTGCTTATGACCGCCGGGGTGCAGCCACGTCCATTTCCTGGACGGGCGCTTATTGATCATCATCATAAAAAATCCCTCCTTCTCCATGAAGTCAGCTAATAGCTGAATCCTTTGGTTCCGATGGCCAAATCCAAACTGCCCAGCCGTACATGGCGGTATTCGTTGAAGGTATTACACCTGTAATACCTTCAACGAATACCGTTCGGTTATTCTGAGTATAAGGTATGCCACCCTGCTCGAAACGCTTTCGATCTTCACAATGTTGTTGACGAGGGACTTGCGGACCAGAAACCCGATACCGTGTTGGGACAGCTGGTCGCCCTCCCGCTAATAGAGTAAGTTGCCAGAATTGAGAGTTATCGTATCCTCTCCCTCTCCTCGGACTTCTGATAACCCTATAATACTCCAGCGCAACTCACTTACTACTTCTTCCAGCTCTATCAACTTCTCATCGGTCCTCAAGGAGCGTGCGTTGTAAGTAGCCTGGTCCAGAGATCGTGGGGGTTGGTAGCTGAGTCCCTGCCGGGAGTTCTTAGCACCCCCTGCTCCACCATTACCATGGCTGCCATCTGTGCCAGGAATAACGGAGCCGCCGGGGACTGGGGGCCATCTTTGCGGTGTGTTTATCATATATTTGGGGGTGTTGCCATAGTCACCGCGTTTGGCAGGCGGATTGGTGACCACAGTATTACAAATATGTACTCGGAGGACGCTGCTGCCCATCTTCCGGTGTGTATTCCATTAGTCGCCTCTTACGACAACGTCGGGAGGATTGGGAGGGGTCCTAATCTAAGACGAGACCACCACGGCACATAAAACTTATAGAAATATAATATAATATTGTAATATACTTCTGGCTCTTATCATATTTTTGTAAATGTTCACTTGTGCCAAATAGAAAGAAAAAACCTCCGAAATACTTAATAGTGAATCTTAAGTAATTATTTTGTTGCTTTTGAATATTGTATAGTTTATCTTACATATTTTAATCATATTGCATTTTAATATCAATTTATAAGGTATGACACGAATAATGATTCAATATTAATTACATCATTGCTCATGTCTAACCGCGTTTGCTACACGTATGAAGTTTTAATTAAAAGTTACATTTTAATCAATAATGTTTTACTTTCTTTGCCGAAAATTAATGGTGACTTTTGCTTTGATAATAAATCATACGTTTTAACCATTTCTAAACCTTTATAAAATATCTGTGTGTTATGAGTAGTTGCTTAATTAAATAAAATTGTCGTTGTTGTTTCCTGATAACAACTATCTTATTGTGATCTATTTTATGTAACATGGTCATAAAGACATTTCCTATGTACAATGGTAACATGCAAGAGTAACATGTCATTTTTTTATTTGTCATTACCAATACAGTTAAGTAATATTTTAAGTCGATCGGTTTTTTTCATTGCATGTTACCGTAACATTTTTCTACCTATAAAATTGGGTTAAACCTTCCGTAACCACCGGTTTGTTGTATATTATAAACAATATGTACAATCCTTATTTTAGGTTAAATATACCTATTAAAATAAAATACAATGATAATTATTTGTTTATCAGTATATTTACTGGAAGTAAATCAACAGTATACAAATCAGTCCGATCATACAAGAAAAAAAAGTTTTTTTTCTTAGTTTTGTGTACGGAAATATGCTGTTTAACTTAACACTTTGCTCGTAAAAAGCCACCACTTTGCTATTTCCGTCGATAAAAGTCCTAACGTCTTTTAAATTTACGCGTGCTAGTCATTTTCCGTAGAATAAAGCCCTTATGGCGATTGAGTTCATGTAAATACGCTAAAGTTCCGCGGAATACAGTCTTAAGGGACAAAATATATATAAAAACTGATGATATTAAATAAAAAAAAATATATCTTTGGATGCTCGTTATATCACCCAATCGCTTAGGATACCATAAAACATATATTCTCTAAGAAATTTAAGAGAAAATTAGAAAAAACCTCCCCTTGAAAACCCGTGGTTTTGCAATAGTGGCTCTTTTCGACGGATAGGGCGAAATAAGGTTGTTCGGTTTAATAGTTAGTTAATGATAAATGATCCTTTGATGATATATACCTATATATACCTATTATATACTGTCATGATTTTCAATTTTTATGTTTATAACGATGGGCTTAGTATTTAATTGACTACTACTTATTCAGATATATTTAAAAACATGGCTACCGGAAACTTGTTACCACGATGGTGGCGCCAATTTCTGGGATGAATTATTTGATTTGACTACTGCGTTAGAAATATTTAAAGGTAGCATTTCCGTTTCTAGTAGCCAAGAAGCTACAGGAAATGTAGTCTTCACAAGATGGCGCTGATTTATTGGTGGGGGGGAAAAGTTATAAAGTAAGGAGCTCGGCTAGCGAGCACTCAGATCTTTTGGAGAATCGAAGCTGTGAAGACACTAAGTTTGTGCTAAAAGTATAAGGAAATAAAAGTGTATATTGGAAGAAAGTATTTTTCTTTTACAATACCTTTCATGATAATGAATAATAAAGATTTAGGATTCGTATTTATCGTCGTGAAAAGCTTAATTTAGAAGTTCCGCAGACAAGCAAGAAGCCCTTATAGTGTCGTCATGTCGTGTCCATCCATCCGTCCGTCTGCACGTCACAGACAATTTATTCAGGTACCTACTGTTGACTATTGAGCTGATAAAATGCTTATAGATTTCCCGCACTCAACTGTAATGTACAATTTTACATGTTGTATTCTAAGCACCAGTCTGAAGGAACTATGTGAATGAGCTACTTACTATAAAAACGGCTCACAGTTCACTCAGGTTCTATCGGAAATCCATTCTGGCATAGCATTCTGCGGTCGCCCCGAGGTACGTTATTTGACCCAATTAGAGGTAAGGCATGCATTACGGTGGTCACAAGGGTGGAAGGGTAAAAGGCTGCCTAACTAATTCCAGCTATTATTTTCATCTCAATTTTGCTACACGTACTAAAACATCCATAGATGTGTACAGAACCATCATCTATCTATCTGTCTATCTATACTTCTCATAAAGCAATAAGTACGAAAAAGTCTGTACAAAGAAAATATTAAAAAAATTGGTCGAGGGTACCTAAAATAAGCTACTGAACAAGAATATAACATTTTTTTAAATCGTGTCTGTCTGATTGTCAGTTTGTATGTTTTTATGTATGCCTTTTTTTCTGTTTGTCTGTATGTTTGTTCGCGCATCACGTAAAAAGTACTGGACCGATTGCTATGCGGTTTTCACTGGCTTAGATTAAAAACTGGGGTACTTGGTATCTCAATCTGATAAGATCGTGTGCCGTGCAATCTATAAATATATATTTGGCGGCTGAAGGAATTTTGATCAAATGTTGATATATTGGTAGTTTAGGTCTTTGAATAGAAGATATAGTACTTCTAACCTAGAGAAAACACCACGCATGCGAAGCCGCGGGTACAGCTAGTATTTGAATAATAGAATGGTCGACTCTTATGCGCTCCGGACACTTGGCCAGTTTGCGAGTCAGTTCAGTGAGGTAGGTCAGTGAAACCTAATCTTATTACCTTAAGGCGAGCCGTCAGCTTGTTGGTTAGTAAAAAAAACCATTTCAACATAATTTTGTCGTATTACCATTCCACAAAAGCCTGTACCATAACGTTCACATAATCTAAGCGTGGATTACATGAGGCGAGGTTGAATTTCACAGGACATTTGCTGACATTTCACGGGTAAGTTGCAGAAAGGTGCGGAAGCCACGTATGACCCGACACAGTGCCGGATTAAGGCGAATTGGGGTCGGCCGATCGAGTATCGATTGGGTAAACGAAAAGGCGTATCGTGCTGATGACGCGTGTCGATGTAGCACCTACATGAGGTAAAAGTGTGTCTATTTACATTTCAATATGTAACATTTACAGACTCCGTATAATAAATGTGTTTCATACAGATTTCTTCATGTTTAACATTAGACAATACATTACTGCAGATAGGTAAATAAAAAACCTTTCTTGGCACAGAATCTCAGTGTCTGGCAGTTGACGATACAAGTTATCTTAAGCTTTACTTTTGTGACCTAACGGATTGGAGTATCTAGCTTCAGATAGTTTGTGTCACGTGATTCTATAACTTTGTCGTTTTTAAGTGTCGTTATTAGGTAGTACTATTCTTGATGAAGCAATAATTGTCGAATAATTTTATTATCAGAAGTAGTTAACCCAAAGTCTACGTTAACATCAAATTAACAAGGCCATCAAAACCTAATCCAGCCCTGCTACACATAACAAGTCATAAACTCGGATGAAAATGAAGCCTCACCCTGTTAAATAAATGTACTGTTTGTGGTCCTATGGGAACGGCGCGGGCGGGCGGAACGACGAGAGGCTTTGATAAATCAAAACAATGACATGTTCTCTAAACATCTCGATTGAAAATGACAATGAATGAAGCGTAACTATAACGTTCGTTATAGCATAGTTATTATTATAGATTTCAGTAGGTATTTTAATGTTCCATACATTTTGAATGTTGCGTTGACAAATTAATGGCCTTGTCAATCTGAAATTTTACACTAAATCAGGTTTTGCAGATGTATGCTATTACGAGTAGGGCAATAAATTTCTGTAGTGCTGATAACGCATCTTCATTTTGATTCATCAAAGGCGGTGAAGGTATGAAAGTATTTTAATATTACAAAGGCCAGTCAAAACACTCCCCCGAACCCTTACAAAGCAAATATTTGCGGTGAGTTCGGAATCGATTCTGGTTGTATCTCTTTCATTAACAAGGTTCAATTTACTTATGATTTACAAAAAGGGGGTTAGAGGTATATTAATTAAATAAACAGACAACCTTTGACTATGATTGTGAGATTGAATACCTAAATATTTAATTTTCCCTTCTCATGCTTGTCAAGTTCTTCTTGTTTTAGGTGCAAGCCTCAGAGTAAATAGGTGTAAGGGGACTAAACCTTATTTTTGTGCTCTATTGCATTAGAGTGTTTACTTCTCTATGATTTTCGAAAAAAAGTAGCAGGATAGAAGTTTTTGTTGTTTGTTAGAAGTATTTATATGATTGTTTACCTTTCTTTTTGCATTATTACTGAAAGTTAAATATGAAGTGAACATTTCTCCTGTCTAACACATTAATGGAAACAAACGCAAAGAAAGTTATTCAGGACATATTCTAGGTAATTATATTTTAGAACGTATGACAATTGCATGCTCTGGATAAGTGTGAAACAAGTAAATATTTACAATATTCAACAGTACCCAAGAAAATGCTTCCTAGCATAGAGCCTTCCGGCCGCGAGGTTCGATCACGTTTTTCGATCAAGCGAACCACGAGGATTTATGGTTCGATTCAATAATCTAACTATGCAGAGTTTGCTATTTGATGTCCAAACGGTTCGATTAAGCGAACCACGAGGATTTTTAGGTCCTTACGGTTCGATTGAATGATCGAGCAGAGCAGATTTTGTTATTTTATGTCTACACGGTTCGATTAAACTGCGAGGAATATGGAAATAAATGGACATTTCATATTAGTAATTACTTTTACGGTGCAGGTCATCACGCGAAATTAGTTGTTTGTTCAAAATATATACTTCTTTTTTGTTTTTTATTTATTTCTTTTAAAATAATTAAAAAACTTTTATGTTCTAATTGGTCATCTACTAGGGTCACATATAGCTTAATAATGTACCTATTTCTAGTATAAATAGAGAGAATTTGCCTAGAGGGAAAAATCCAAATAACTAATCAGCCAAATCCTTTTATTAAATACAGAATCATTAATATTCCTTTAAATAATGCTTCTGTATTTAATAAAAAATACAGAGGTTTCGCAAAATCAATAACTGCGAACTAACTACAGCATAAACGATTAAATATATTATTATATGAACCCTATCAGTAACTATTACTTTAAACGTGGTTATAATATGTACTACGTAAATATTGATTTAATCATCGTTCTACGAGAAATTGCAAATCCTCGTGGTTCGCTTGATTTTCAATTATCGAACTACGAGGAATTCTAAATCTTCGTAAATCAATCGATCGACCCGTAAGGAAGTATTAAATAAATAAACAGTTATCGGTATTCGGTTCTACGACATATGTGGCCTGCCTTTTGCCACTTCAATTAGGTTATTCTTCATATTTCCTTTTGCTTCTTTTCAGCTTTTATCATTCTACTGTTTGGCATACGCCTCCTCTCCTTGATGCCACCCCTTTCAATCTTGTGCTGTCCTCAGAAACTGATCTAGCAACTCTGGCTATATCATCACCCCACCGGGCTGGTGGTCTGCCCCTTTCGTTTACCTTCCCGTGGCCATCTATATTATTTTTTATTTGAAATATAAGCATACTTCTCTAGGAAATAGTCCTCACTATTGCGATTGGAGCCACAGAATTCCGCAAGGACGCAGATAGAAAAAATAAAATCGCAACTACATCAACAAAATTAAGTCGAAAATTTCACGCGAATTGGTACACTTTCCCGTCTATATATATCTAAAAAGGCGGTTTTCGTATTTCCGTTTGGCGCATTGTCCCACCCACTCCAAATAATTCTAATAAATTTAGGGTAACCCTGCTGGAAAGTTTTACGAAAACATTAACACTACTGTAAACTTGCCAGAGCTAAGTGCTTTGCTATGTAGCAGGTGGATTAAATAAAAGAAACGACTGTTAATGGTATTTTCTTGGATTTTTAACGCCATTACAAACTTTTGCTTGCAACTTTCACATTGTAGTTTTCAGGTTTTTGTACCCACGAGTAATAACGATGTTTTTTTTGGCTGTGTAGCCCAATCAATATCCACTCCGAGAGTATACAGCTGGAATTTATAACATACAAAACTTGATAAGCCTCTAATATGTTGCTATATCTCATTGAGCTTAGTTATTCAAATGAAAATAATTTCTAACAATTTTGTTAGACAGTTACACAAACTCCTTGCACGAAAACAAAACAAAGTATCTAGTTAGTTAGTCCAAAAATGATTGTTATCTCTTCCGCGCTACTGTCTACGTATATCTCTCTATCCTTATTGTCTTAAATTTATAAGACAGCTGTGCAAGTGGGCCTAAGAGACTGGAAATGTACATTGGACCGAAGAAGGCAGTCATTATAAATGGATGACTCTACCACCGGATAATCATCATCATTACGATCAGCCTGTATCAGTCCACTGCAGTGCTAGATATAGACATCTCCCAAAACACGCTTCTAGGCCCGATCTTCGGCTCTTTCTTTCCAACTGCTGCTAGCCAACTTGCTCAATCGTCGCTATACCTAGCCAGAGGGCGTCCTACACTACTTCGTTTGCCGAGTCGCCGTCTCAACTCAAGAACACATACCCCTACGATTATCGGGCCCTTCGGAATAAATCGATCCTTCGAGTGTGAAATGTAGTAAAAGCCATTTTAACCAAAATCAAATTTTGTTGCTGCGTTACCAGTTTCACGGGCTCTGTCGAGTAGTAGATTTAAAATTTTGATATTCGTGAAAAAATGTCTTTTGGTGCATTGAGAAGATAAATTCATACTTTATTGAGAAAAATTTTAAGTTTTGTAGAGGAGTAAGTTGAGGTTAAGAGAGTAAACTAGTTTAATTGTGTTCTATAAGATATATCGTCATTTAGTACGTAACAAGTACCTATGCTTTTGTTGTGTACCTTTGATTATATGATTTTTAACATGTTAATGTGGACTTTATTAACTGCAATAAACATGTTAAGCCCTGTAATCTATATACTTATAATAAAACTGTAACAGGTCCAATTCTGTACCTTGAAGATATTTAGTAAAAAAAAAATTGGAGGCTGTTCTGTATTCCATACTGTTAATTTTTTCCATTTTTGCTTGTCTGTCTATCTGTCTGTCTCTCTGTCTGTCTCTCTGTCTGTATCTTGGCTAGGCATCACGCCGAAACTACTGAATGAAATTAAATGAAACTTGGTGTGATTTGAGTTCATACTAAGAGGTAGGACATAGGATACTTATCCCGAAAAATTAAACGGTTCTCGCAGGATAGGGGTTGAAAGTTATTTAAAAAAACACTTACACTCTGAAACTACTGGACAGATTTTGATACACCTTCGCACAGTCATAGTTTATATGATGGGTGAAAATTAAGGATACTTTTCATCCCGAAAAAATAAAGGGTTCTTGCGGGATAGGGATCCAAATCCTGTACATTGAAGATATATGTAACTTTTCTATATTAGTACTGCAGCCAAAACAGTTTTTTTTTCATTTTTGTCTGTTGTCTGTCTGTCTGTATCTTGGACGCGCATTACGCCGAAACTACTAAATGAATTCAAATGAAACTTGGCATTATTTGAGTTCAAACTACGAGATAGGACATTCATACCGGTAAATTAAAGGGTCCCCGCAGGATAGGAGTTTTTCATTTGGAGTTGTTATTCATGTTTTACGGTTTATAGTTACTTCCGTAGTTCACCTCTAGGATACTCAAGGAATATTCCTCTAAATTTTAAATACCTAGATCCACCGGCTTAGGCTGGGCGTTGTCTGTCAGTCAGTCAGTCAAACAGTAGGTATGTCACGGTGCTATTTTACAGGTATGATTAAAATAATGTACTAAAACACATATTTTTATTATTCTGCCCAAAAGCGAATGGCATCTTTACTTATAATAAAGCAGTAAGTACCAAAAAAAAGTTACAAGAGGATATTAAAAAAAAGATCTAGGTAGTAAAAATAAGCTACTGAAAAAGAATATAACATTTTTAAAATTCGTGTCTGTCTGTTTGTCTGTTAGTCTGTTCACGCATCACGTAAAAACTACTGGACCGATTGCAATGCAGTTTTCACTGTTGGATAGCTTAGAGTTTCACTTAAAAACTGGTGCACTTTTAGATCTCAATCCGATGAGTAGAAGCCGATTAATCGATAATAACTTTTTGACGGCTGAAGTAATTTTATTTAAATGTTGGTATATTGGTATTTTAGGTGTTGGAATAGTAATAGAGTTCTTATAACCTAAAGAAATGGCTACGCATGCGAAAGCGCGGGTACAGCTAGTACTAAATAAATGTATAGTGCCTGCCTAATTTAGAATGTACAGCAAATCTCATCTACTAAGTACTTAAGCTAAGAGGATATTCGAAAAAAAAGTATTCATAATTATTCTTAAAGTAAGTACTCTTACTGCGATTATGTTAAAGATTGGTGAAAAAATATTTCATAGCTGTCACAAAATATACTCAGTAAATATTACTTACTGTCCGCTAGGTTACGTTTGGTTTAAAAATGCCCGTATTTTAACATTAATGAAAGCAACACTACTCACTGCTGCAATTCATAGGAAACAGGTACAATTGTTAGTTTACTAAATAAATAAGGTTAGAATAAAAACATTTGCTTAATATGCGAGAAACGTCACATTTTCGTTTTCTGTTTTTTGGTGACATATTTAGTTGTAATACTCGTAGTCAACATCATTATTTTTGTAGTATAAGCCATGCTAACTCCTAAATTGCAATAGCTACACATTTCAGTTTTATAGTCAACTAGCTTTCACCAGCGAATTCGTTCGCGCGGTCTACAGTTTATCGCGAAAAGAAGCATATATGTTCTTCTAGGATCTAGGATATTAAAAACCAATGCAAAAGTAGGTATAGAGCCATCCCCATTGATGTTTTTTGACAGACTTGTTATTTCGTTTCCATGGCAACCGTTCTTTACAGCGAGTAATCATCATTTTCAAGTTTTCTCGTGGAAACTTACCATTTTCCGGGATAAAAAGTATCCTAAGTTTTATTACAGGGCATAAGCTCCATTCCAATTTTATCAAAATCCGTGCAGCCGTTATTGCGTAATTCTCCCCAAACAAACAAACGTTTTCACTTTTATATATTAGTGGATGAAGGAATTTAAAATTCTATAAAGAACAATCATAATTGTATTAAAAAAGCTCACAAAATAAAAAATTAAAGAAAAGATACTACACATTTTTGGTTTTTGCCGTTCCTATAAAGCTGTGTCTTTGGTTTTTACTACAATTCATCCTCGATGGTTCGATATGCTGACCAACCCACTGCCACTTCAGCAAAGACAAAGAGTGACAAGAGAGCAGGTGCATGTCTGGTCTACATATACCAACGTAGCATACTTCCACATGCTATTGAACTTCATGAACTATACTTAGAATAACAAGGCTTACTCTCTTATTTTATCATCTCGTTACAAAGTTGCTTATTGCGATAGTTTTCAAACTCAATTTTTTACCAACATTTTCTAAGATACAAAAATGTTCTGTGAAACAGAAAAATCTACGTAATATTTTATAATCCGCCGTATTTCACCATCAGATCCTCATAGCCCTGTTAATGAGGGAATGTAAGATTTATTCACGTTCGGGAGTGTAACCTTAAATCCCTAGAATATAAGGGCGCTTACACTCCGCGTATCTTTGCTCTGTACATTTATCAAAGTAATGGGGAAATTATGGCAATGTGTGAGTATTTATGTGGTCTTCATTGTAATCAGGACGTCTTCAGTGACCATATATAAAAGATCCAATGTTTACATATAGGTACCTACAAGAAAGAAATATGTATAATATGTAGGAGTGTTTTTTTTTATGTTTGCAATAGATAGATAGATAGATAGATAGATAGATAGATAGACGCTTTACTGCTCACCAAAGAAATCATACACAAGAATAGACAATTAACTTAAAATCGAATACAATGGGCGGTCTTATCGCTTAAAGCGATTTCTTCCAGACAACTGTTGAATGAAGAGGGATACATTTAACTGTCATGGATGGTGGTGCTCAATCATAAACAAAATATAAAAGGTACGTGAACAACTAATCTAGTTATAAATATTATTTAATAAACAAACAAAGTAAATGAACACAATAACTTAATTTATTCCAATTTGCGATAAGTAAACTATTTTTATCCATTCCTTAAATACGTTTAATGATGGAGACTGACGTATGAGGACTGGTAGACTGTTCCCTAAACTAACAGCTTGTATAGCAAACGATGCATCATAGAATGTTGTAACGTGCCAGGGTATTTTCAACTGTAGATTCTCTGAAGACCGCAACGACCGGGAATGCTCTGAGTGTAGAAAATGGAAGCATTCTTTGAGGTATGGAGGGGACGCAGGATTGAAAAGTATACTATAAAGTAGGGAAAGAATGTGAGTATTCCGACGAAGGTGAATAGGAAGCCACTTGAGCTTGTGTCGAAAGTTGGAAACATGGTCATATTTGCGTAATCCAAATATGAACCTGCTACAAAAGTTTTGGAGACGCTCAAGTTTATTTAGCTGATCCTCCCTTAGGTCTAGATAACAAGCGTCAGCATAGTCAAGAATTGGAAGCAGAAGAGATTGTGCAAGCGCATCTTTGGTAGCCGTTGGAAGAAAGTTCTGAAGACGCTTTAAGGCACCAGCCGATAGAATGATACGTAATGGATAGATGTGAATGATACGTAATAAAGCGTTTACATACATTAAGTTCCATTCAGATAGGCACTTTAACGTCTATAATTATTAAACTACTTAGATACCATCATTAACCTGGAAATTTCTTACATTTAAATAACGTCATATTCACATTATGTTTCATTGCATTTTTTATATTTATCTTTAACAATGTGTCCTATCCTAACCTATGTGTCTTCTTGTTTGTAAAGGACTTTAGTTTCTCTCTCAGACTAATGTTGTTTACTAGCCTTTGGTAAGTCAGAAAGAAAGATAGAGTAAATAATCAAGTATTCCATAGCAAGTACATACACGTCTTTCTTGTCACATCATTTAATATTAAATTACCTATTTAATATGTCCCTGCATTCATATGATGAATCATGCTTGCTTATACCTACAATTACATATTCATATCAAAATCCCACAAAATATTTTCGTTCACAGCGCCTGGCGCCAAAGCAACGATTACCATAAAACCATCTGAGCGGAAAGCATGTTTTCGTATTCTATTACTTACAGAAACAATACGCCGAGATACGCTCCGTCTGTCAGCTCCTTAAACGCGCTCGGCGCACGCTTCACCAATGAAAAGGGATAATTGCATATTCTCTCCCATTATTTTTTCTCATTTCACCTCGCGAGCTGCTTATCCAGCTAAATTGCATTTCGAAACTCGTTCTTTATTACACACGGTGACGGCGCCTTGTTGTATTAGTTTCATGGGTCAACAGTGAAGTGTGTGGTTTAATTTTCATAGTTGAGTTAGGAAGTTATCATTCAGAAACAGCAGAATATCAGCTCGTCTTGTGTCGTAGGAAACGGATGGGCCTGTTTAATATGCCAAAGCAGCTCAGGCTTTGGATGTTTGGAGATTACGGCTCGTAGGTTCGATTGAACAAGATAAACTAGGTATATGATGTATGTACCTAAATACGAGCGTGGTTCGCTATGGCTAGGCTATAACGACGTGATTATGAAAGTGTTAATCTATAAGTATATATATATATATATATATATATATATATATACTTATAATAAAACTGTAACGGGTCCAATTCTGTACATTGAAGATATTTTGATATTTTTTTGGACCTTTCTCTGTATTCGATACTGAAGCCAAAACTGTATTTTTTTCATTTTTGTCTGTCTGTCTGTCTGTCTGTCTGTATCTTGGCTAGTCATCACGCCGAAACTACTGAATGAATTTAAATAAAACTTAGTATGATTTGAGTTCATACTACGAGGTAGGACATAGGCTACTTTTTATACCGAAAAATGAAAGGGTTCCCGCAGGATTGGGGTTGAAAGTTATTTCAAAAAACACTTACCACTCTGAAACTACTAGACGGATTTTAATGCAACTTGGCACAGTCATAGTTTATATGATGGGTTAAAATTGAGGATACTTTTTATTCCGAAAAAATAAAGAGTTCCTGCGGGATAATGTCCCAAATTCTGTAAATAGAAGATATTATAGTTTTTTTTTGGGGGCCGTTCTATATTCAATACTAAAGCCAAAACTGTATTTTTTTAGTTTTTGTCTTTCTGTATGTCTGTCCGTCTGTCTGTCTGCACCTTGGAAGTGCATCACGCCGAAAATACTCAATGAATTCAAATGAAATTTGGTATGATTTGAGTTCATACTTTGAGGTAGGACATAGAATACTTTTCATCCCGAAAAAAAAAAGTGTTCCTGCAGGATAGGCGTTGAAAGTTATTTAAAAGAACACGTATCACGCTGAAACTACTTGACGGATTTTGTTGAAACTTGGCACAATCATATTTTATATAATGGGTAAAAATGGAGGATACTTTTTATCCCGAAAAATAAAGTGTTCCTGTGGGATATGGGTCCAAATTATGTACATTATAGATATAATTTTTTTTTTGTTGCTACTCTATATTCTATTAAGAAGCCTAAACTGTATGTTTTTTTTATTTTTGACTGTATGTCTGTCAGTCTGTATCTTAGCCGCACCTCACGCCGCCGGAACAGTAGGATAAATTCAAAAGAAACTTGGTATGATTTGAGTTCGTACTACGAGGTAGGACATAGGATACTTTACATATCGAAAAATTTATGGGCTATTATTTAGGGGTTGAAACTTATTTAAAAGAACACGTACCACGCTGAAAGTAATGGACGGGTATTGATGCAACTTGGCACTGTCTTATGATGGGTTAAAATTGAGGACACGTTTTATTCCGAATAAGTAAACGGTTTCTGCGGGATGTCCAAAGTTATGTTAATATTTAAGTAATAAAAAATATTTTTAGGATGGTTCTCTATATTCGATACTGAAGCCAAACTGTTTTACTTTTTAATTGTGTCTGTCTGTTTGTCCATATCTTGACCGCGCATCGCACCCAAACTACTACATGAATTCAAATGAAAAAAATGCTCTTGGGTGCTTAAAAAAGATATTGAACAATTTTTTTTTGTTAGTCGTTTTTTTCTTTCTGTTTGTCTGTATGTTTGTTTTTTCACGCATCACATAAAAACTACTGGACCGACTGCGATGCGGTTTTCATTGTTAGATAGATTAGGGTTTGATTTAAATCTGGTGTAATTGGTATCTCAATCCGGTGAGTTACAAGCCGAGCAATTGATAAAGTATTTTTGACGGCTGAAGAAATTTTGTTCAAATGTTGGTATATTGGTCCTGGAATAGCACATTATGGTACTTTGAACCTAAAGAAAAGAACACGCGTGCGAAGCCGCGGGTACAGCTAGTAGATAATAAATATGGTAATAAAAATAATCCTCGCAGTACAAAGCCAAACCGGTGCTTTTATGGGAAAAATTATACATTATAATTTTTTTTTTTTTTTTTTAGAAAGGTTATGTGCTGTTGGTCTATAGCTGACCTCTACAGCGTCACCGGACGGTGGCGGTGGGGCGGGCGCAAAAGCGCTCCGCCGCAATGCGTGACGCCGAAGGCGCACGCCAAAGTTAAGTTTTTGGCCACTTGCTCAAGGGCACCCAGGGGGTACGAACTTCGGCTTGGACAGTTGCCATTGATTACTTGGGGAGTATCGAACTAAACACCCCTCGATCTCTACTGTTAGGTAGTGATCGAGGGGGCCCTCATGAAATGGCTGGAGCCCTTTAAATGAATTGCATAACTGACCACCGATTCGGAATACACCTTCGAGAAGAATCGGCAAGAAACTCGAAGGCGAATAAAGTCGACATTAATTACGGGACCTTCGACCTCGCATCCGGCGAGGTCGGTGTCTGTGTCTAATTGTGTTGAAAGATGGTGAAGATGACGGAGTAGGTGAATCAATCGCTGCCTGCACTGCGGCAGCGATTTCATCGTCCGGATCGCTCCTCAAGATGTCTCTAGGGCATCTACGAAGGGGCCGTGCGTCTGTTGTCGCGTCTGTCGTGTAGTCAGAGGCCTGAACTACTGGAGGGTTGGGGTGATGGAGTGCCGCGTCAAAGTAGCGGCGAGAGGCATTTTTCATATATTGAACTATCGAGGGAAGCTCGAGATCACTGTGCATGTCGATGTTCCTCTGATACCAGGGGGCATCTAATGCACCGCGAACGAATTTATTTTGTAAAATCTGAAGTTTCTCTAGGGAAATGCGGGAGGCGTGAGCAAATGCTACGGACGAGTATGTCATTGTCGGTCGGACGCAGCGCCACTTTTACTCCGAGCGCTCCTTTTTATCGCCAGTCGGTCGGGTGAAGTCAGCTGATGTTGAAAGATGACGGTTTCTCAGTGTTGCCATTAGTATGAAAATAAATGGTTCCACAGATAATATTACTGCGCTCGGTCACTGCCCGCTGCACATGGTGTTTTCAGCTGCACAATGACGCCGCCGTCATATATAAAACAAAGTCGCATTAGTACCATAATTCACAACACAATAACAGTATCAAGAAGGCGCATTGGAAAAGTAAGTAAACTACACAAAAAATAGGGGGGGTTTTGTTGGGTGGGGTTGGGGGTTGTTGGTAGGGGTTTTAGAGAGTGGGAGGGGGGAGTGAGACGGGAAGGGGAGAAGGGGAGAAGGGGAGGGAAATGGGGGCGAAATTTGTACGCGTGCAAAGCCGTGGGGCGCAGCTAGTATCTAAATAAAACAAAAATCTTAAAACTTCCACAGAACAATCAGCGTCATGTACTTACTACATTTGTTGTGCTCATTACACCCGGCAGTTGGGCAGTCGCCGGCTGCTAAATTCAAATCTTTTGAGGTAATTTCACGCAAAGTTGCTACTGATTGCATAGAAGAGGATAGTTCCAGCTGAGTTTCAATTTAGTATAAATTTTACAACGAAAATATCCGCTTGTTCTGTTAATTCGCTATAGCTGCTGCAA
This sequence comes from Alsophila aescularia, assembly GCA_946251855.1. Taxonomy (NCBI): domain Eukaryota; kingdom Metazoa; phylum Arthropoda; class Insecta; order Lepidoptera; family Geometridae; genus Alsophila; species Alsophila aescularia. The sequence continues at coordinate 13,515,909 of OX276375.1, read as the reverse complement.
CTGTGTCCTTTATGTTTGAGTAAATAGCTTAGCTTACGCGCAAGGACAACACAAAATCATTTATCTTTATAGCCTTCGTAAAAAATAAAGGCTTTATGAGCTGACTTATCTCCTGAGGACTTTGTAGGCATGGGTCGTGTAAAACAAAGTTACTTGGTGAATACGCATCTGGCACTTCATAATCGTGTGTCCTCTTTATTTGACACCTAAATCCCTTACTTCCTTTTACTTTCGTTCCAATTGACACATTTCTAAGTCCCTAAACCTTTACTTTACGGGCGCTAACCCAAAATAAAACAGTAGTAAAAATAAACGAAAAGCCCCTGTAGGTAATACTCGAGCAATAAACAGAAGTGAACCACAAAAAATATTGCTCTCAGTTAATTTGAAGGATATACATTTTCAAGACTTTACATTACAACCCTTGCTTAACAACCCCTAACATAAAACGGGATGGATTCTTCACCTGTAATTAAGGTGTTCCTGAAGTTAAAACTTTAGATTGTTGAGGAGGGACTCCATTAAGTTGTCTCGTAATTTTCACCCCTTAATACTGCATAAACCTTGACTAATCACGGTGTGGTATTATGCAAAGTGTTTTATTGCTCTGTTAGATTTATAATGCTGAACCTGATATTAAAGGATCAAGCTAAAACATTGCTGCTTGTGTCTGTATGGAACATTTTTACCTACTTTTACATAGCTACTTTTAGGTAGGTAACTATAACACTGCTCACTTTTTTAATAATATGTATCTAAAGGTTCTCTGGAGAAGATAGCTCCTCTTATTCATTAGCATAATCATTTATTTTTTTGCCTCTTAAGTTAGATTCCAGAGCAACTTGACTTATAAAATATTGCTAATTAAGTATTTGTTAAACATTAAACCAGAACTGCTTGCTTGATTCATACTTGCTTAAGGTACCAATAAGTACAGTTGCACACTTAACTACGTAACTATTTAGTGACTGGTCCTCCATAATTTGCTAAGTCCAGTGCTAATTTTGATATAACCAATTATTGACGAGAAAACTTGGTAGAAGTTTTAAATTGCACCAAAAAATGAGCGACTATTCGAAGACAAGGGAGAAATTACAGTAATTCTATTCATTTGCTGTGTAATTCGTGTAATTCACCATCTGCTGTTTTTATCTGGGACAAATCTTTTACGGAATTTTCGGTTGTGACTGTAACTTACAAATTCGAAAACTTTAGTACCAAGTAGAAAGAGAAAAAAATTGCTAAGTAAAAAACATTTTTGATTTATTTATAGAGAAAAAAATCATCAAAATTTTGAATGTTTTCAAATTTATTAATGATGTACTTACTAAGATGCACTATTTTTATCAGTTTTCTTGTAATTATCTACCTATGTGCATGGAATTTTCAAAACCTTTGGTAGGTACATACAGTTCTAAATAACATTATAAAATTGCTAAATCCATATTCAATTTTTTCTGGGATATTTTCAGCTTCACTCGCAGGCTGATCGCACGCTAAAGCCTTGTTTGTGCCCGTGACTTTGTCTGTATGAACAATAAATGACTACTTACCTAATGGTAATAATTCATTGTCATACTATAATTATAACTTTTTTTATAGTTTTACTAGGTACTCTAAAAGCTTTATATTTATCTGCTGCTTACCCAACAATAACCTAAAATGCGCAAAAAATTCAATGTCCACATTTTATCATATATTGATCTAGAACTATAGATTCATTATGTAGTCAACTACTTTAGCTTTGATACTTATGTCAGGTTTTTATTTTACTTAAGCTACCAAACGCCACAAGCTTATCAATTCAACTGTGCTAGTCTTTATGGATAAACAAACATACCAATGTAGGTACGAATAGACAAGGGTTCAGCGATCCTACTAATCGATGCTTCGTTTTCCCCAATACGCATCATAACTTGTATACAGAGGGAATAGAAATAGCAGTGAAATTATGGTAGAAATGTTTTCCTCAATAATATTGCAAGTCATGGTCATGTTAGCGGGACCTTATTCGCATGAGAACAGTTCGGCTTTTGGCTTTGAGTAATTAAAGACTTACACACTCTGGCCACTGATGATTGCCAATTAGCCTCTCATATTGTCTGTTGATGGCAGGCATACATTAAGGCAATGCTAGGGTAATTTTGAAAATGAGACGTTTTGTCCGTGACAGGTTTGATTTTTATGTTGTAAATTTCACATTTATCGACATATTTTTTTGTATCAGTACTTATAATAAAGCAATAGGAACGAAAAAGACTGTACAAAGAAGATTCTTAAAAAGAAATGTCTAGGGCTAGGGTACATAAAATAAGCTACTGGACAAGAATATAACATTTTAAAAATTCGTGTCTGTCTGTATGTTTGTTCGCGCATGACGTAAAAACTACTGTACCGATTGTGATGCGGTTTTCACTGTTGGATAGCTTATGTTTTGACTTAAAAAACTGGGTTACTTTATATCTCAATCCGATGAGTAGACCCCGAGCAATCGATAAAAATATTTTTGACGGCTGAAGGAATTTTGACCAAATGTTGGTATATTAGGTCCTGGAATAGCACAAAGAGTAGTTTTAAGCTACAGAAATGACCACGCGTGCGGGTATCAGCTAGTTCTATATAAACTGAAAGAGATGCGTTACCTGCGCTCTAAAAAAGCAAGAAATGGGTATTTGCCTGACTTTTCCTTAGTCGCGCACGCTGCAGTGATTTACTCAGTTATAATGACATTAAATTTGTAAACTGTAAATTTGAAATTCGTAAACTGTAAATTCGAAATAAATTCGTAAACTGTAAATTCGTAATTCGTAAACTATTCGTCCCGAGTGAAATCTCAGTCAGAGTGAAGTTGTTTACGGACGAGAACTCGTGAAAGGGAACCATTGTATCCTATTTATTTCCTTTACAAATTAGAAGGATGTTCCTCCAAGTTTGTCGAGTTGTCGCGGTCTGTGCTATCCGGCGGACACAATGGAAATGTTCTAAACTGTCGAAATGCCTTGTCAACGCCTCGCTTTTCCATAATTTGTCTGTACTGTATATTGAATTCTATTGGCTTAATGCATCAGTATAGTTAGTGCCTACCACAAAAATTGGAATATACATTATCAGTGAGTTTTCATTGTAAATTCCGAAATTGTCCTTGTCTTATATTGTTTTTTTTTAGGGTTTCGTACCTCAAAAGGAAACAAAATTAAAAATTTATATAACTCCCAACTTCCCAGACTTCCCACCCCCCATTATAGCTAAGAAGCATCTCGATCACATCAGCTTTGGAACATGAAAAACCGCAGCTAAATCCATTTCGCCATTCGTTTGGAAAATACAATTCTCACCCCCCTTTTCTCAACTCCTCCCCCTACCGCTAAGAACCATCTCGATCACATAAGTTTTCATACATAAAAAACCGCATGAAAATCGGTCCATTCGTTTGAGAGCTACGATACTCACCCCCATTCCCCCCCCACCCCATCTCCCCCAATATAGCTAAGGACAATCTTGTTTTATCTCAGCTTTGAAATATAAAAATTCGCAGCTAAATAGGTCTATTCGTTTGAAAGATACAATTCTCACCCCTTATTCTTAACCCCCCCCCCTTTATATAGCTAAGAACTATCTCGATCACATCAGTTTTCAAACATAAAATACCCCATCAAAATCGGTCTATTTGTTTGGGAGCTACGATCATCACCCCTCCCCCCCCTTCCCCCTCCCTCTTAATTTGTGCTTGTTTTAAATTCTTGATTATGCTCCATCCATACGCTGTAAATTTCACTGCTGGGTAAATGCCATCGAATATCTTTATTCCCATGTGCCCCAAAATGTGACTCTTAACAGACTCTACCAACGGGATGGGAATAAAACCATTGGAGGAGAACAGGCAAAAACATGATTACGTTTTTTTGAGGTATCCCTTTGTTTCGCAAAACTTTTATAATACTAATTTACTTTGGCATAATGAGTTAGGCATAACTTTTAATGACATACTATTAATTTTACATAAACAGTATTTGGCATACTGTTAAGGTAGGCATAATGATCTTTTGGGCTATATTATTGTGGACTATTATGGAGTCGCATAAAATATAATGAAGATACTATACTGTGACAGTAGGTTAAGGTGCAGCGCACCCGCGTAAGCCGCGAACATTCTTGTCTCTGTTCTTACATAGGGAGGTACGTTAAATAATATAGTTTCAAGTTATTTCACTCACGGTGAATAATTAAATTTTAATGCTTCTAAATAATATGCTTGTTTTTAGCCATGCTAACTTTAGATATGGTACGAGTAAACACGATTATGCCTAAACATTTATGCGTAATTATTATCATGCTTGCACATTAGGATAAGTAAAATTATACCACACTAAATTATGACATTATATTTTATGCGTATCGATAGAGGACCTTTTTTTCATTACATCATCACAATCAGCCCGAGAAGACGACCACTGCTGAAAGTGGGCCTATGGGCCCCCATAATAGGGGTTGTTTTGACGCAGTGATCATCACGCTTATAGCAGGTGGCTTGGTGATCGCAGTAGTTGGTGATAACACACAGGTGCATGCTGCCACCCATTTCCTAAATTCCATTTGCTGGTTCTCACAGCGCCCCAGAGATGAAAAGGGGGACTTATAATTAAGCCCACGTTTTTTTTTCCTAATTCCTATTTTTCTAATTTTCCTGTACGATTCTAATCACCAGAAGACACTTGAGCGGTTTGCCGCCATACATTTTGTTCCTTAAAATATTCCTACATTTTTAATAAGTTAAATTAATGTTTAATGATTTTAGCATTAACGCCTGCTTAGCGAGAACATATCCAATAATTTCCTAAAGGAAAAATTTGGATCATGGACAGGTTTAGAGACTAAAGGAGAAATTTGGACAAATTTTTCCTTTAGAAACTTATTATATAAGTTAAATTATATCACCTTCTCATAAGGACTACACAAATCTTGTGTTAATTAACTATGGAACTCTCTAGTAGCCATTGACCTCGTTTTCCAATGCCAGTGCCGTTCAAGTTCGACCCGCACTCACTAAGCCGTATAATTTCGAGCCATTTAGCCGTTCTAGCCTATAATGGCAAAACATCTCTTATCAATAAGGTTTCGAACCGTTGCACGCGTGGTATTTCTTCATGTTAACAGTACTCGTACTATATGTACTATTCGAAGACCTAAAATACCAAAATAGCAACATTTGATCAAAATTCCTACAGCCGTCATAAAGTTTCTCGATTTCTCGGCTTCTACTCATCGGATTAAGATACCAAGTACACCAGTTTTTTAGACAAACCATAAGCTATCCAACAATGTAAACTGTATTGCAAACGGTCCAATAGTTTGACGTGATGCGTGAATAAACAAACATACAGGCAAACAGACATGATTTAAATAGAAAAAAAGTTGTTTAGAAGCTTATTTTAAGTACCCTAGACCATTTTCTTTATTATCTTCTTTATACAGACTTTTTCGAACTTATTACTATATTCTAATGATTTATTTAATACTGTATGCTCAAAAATAAAATGGAAATAAAAAGAAATTAATCTTTTAAATTAGGGCAGTAAAATAAGCTTTGAAATAAATCAATATTCAGATCAAAGAATACTTTAAAATTACTCCATTTTATCCCATTCACTTCCTTTATAAATGCGATGTTCCGAGAAGTTTGCAGAGTTGAGCTCTGTTTCCCCAGCGTGAGACAATGGGACTATTTCAAAGTGTTGAAACATTTGCTTTGTGAATGTTTGATATCATGTAGGTTTCAACTTGTTTTCATTTTAATTTGTTGGTTTCAGTGATTTGTTTGCACAATGGACCAAAGTTTGTTTTTATTGTTCCATACTTTTACCTGTATGTGAAACTACGGAAACGGAACTTTTCTTTTCCCTGTATTTATGTATTCATTTCTTTGGATTTGACTAATGATGATTCTCGAGAAATAAAACCATGACTGAATAAAATAGGTAAGTACTTAATTTACTTTACATTATCGTTTCCACAGCCAAAGTTTAAAGGGTATAAAGTAATTATACACCAACAATTCATAAAATCATAAAATATTTGAAATTGTTGAGATCTTTAGAATCACGTCACATACAGCTGGGCATTTCTTTTTATTCCTGCGTTGAGAGTTAGTTCCTATTATTATGTATATGACAGGTCTAAGACAACTTTAAAATTAAATATTGTACCATGAATAAAATATTATTAGGTATAATAATAAATTAAATGATATAAAAATAATTTGTTCATGGTACAATATTTAACTTTCATGGGTATGTATAATACAATATTAAATTTTGAAGTTAAGTTAAAATCACCATCCGCAAATATTCATTAACGAAACGGATTCCGGGCAAAGTCCTTTCAACGGTTAGAGCGCGTGCGCACCGAGCAAAAAGTTTGCAACTGACTGTCGGCTGACTGACTTGAGCTGCAAATCAGAGCCGAACTCAATTCTCTGCAGATTAAGACAGTCAAGTGGGGGCCAACAAGATTTACTGCAAACCAGCTGATATAATGCCGCATACGAGTACCTTAAATTATAACGTTTGAGGAACGCTTCTTTGATGCTAATTGAATTGGGTCCTAATTCAAGGCAAACAGCCGTTAATTGCTCGCACGTCATGCGATCGTTCTATGGATGAAACATGAATTAAATATCGTAAACAAGACGCGCGACACATCACGGGTACTTTATTGAAAAGTCAGCAAGCTTTTCTCAGGGATGCTGAGTAAGGACTAGCAATTTTTCTATCCTTGAAGTTGTGCGGTCTTTTTCTTATCAGCTGTTTGCTGTGACTGATTAAAGCTTCGTAGAACGTGTTCGTTCTTAGCTGAGTTTCAAACTTCTCGCAATGCTCTAGAAGTGTGGGGTAAAGATATTTGAGTTCTGCGTGATCCAGAGTTGGGAAGAGGTGGTGAAGGGCATGGTCTCCAAATCTGGTGATCGATTTAAAATGGTTGCCAGCATAATCGATCCTCTCCACTACTGTATCGAGTTGATGGATGCCCCAGTCTAAATATTCTTCTCTGAAAAATAAAGAACGTGATATTAAAATACTCGTTCAGCCATTAAATAGGTTTTTATCGACTGATCGGCTTCTACTCGTACTTGTCGGATTGAGATAAAACTATATAAAATTTTAAGTCAACCTAACAGTGAAAACCGTATTTCAATTTATCTTGTAGTTTTTATAGATAGATATACGTACTAGATAATAAAAGGTAGATGATATTAGTGTTTAGTGTTAGAAATATGTTCGTTTTGTGATCATGGAATATGAACCGTGAGTTTAAATCAGACATAAAGTATAAAACCAAAGTATAAAAAAAATTATAATTAAAATAGCTAACCTAATTAGAAATACAATAAGGATGATTAGTTAATCAGTTGCCACAAACTAGGCTTACTTATCCAGATATAAATAATCTGCTAATTTAGTATACGATTTACAATATAGCGAATGATTTTTATCCATTAGACCAAAAGTTTGAAATAAATACAAATAAAAATTTATTAATTAATTTAATACTTTAGCACATCATCAGCCTATGTCTGTCCACTGCTAGATGTAGGCCTCTCCTAATGCATGCCACTAAGCTCGGTCTTCAGCTCTCCTCATCCATTTTCTTCCAGCCGCTTTTAGCAGGTCGTCACTCCACCAGGCCTCAGGACATCCTACACTACGTAAACGTACATAAATGTACAGGGTATATACATTTTTTATTTGTGCTTGTTTTAAGTAAGACAGAACGATGAATATTTTAACATCAATGATGGCTTCAGACACTGTGGTACGGACGACGAGAAGAATTGACGAACCTTGGTGAATGCTGCCCAACCCAGATGATTCCTTCTCAAATTTGTTCTTTGCTAATTGCAATATTTGCCTAAGATAAACATATTTAACAGCCCGATGGTCAGACGATATTGTGAGGTACGCTGGAGGCCAATGGATGAGGTTAGCACAGGACCGGAAAGACTGGCGTGAACGAGAGGAGGCCTATACTCTGCAGTAGATGGACACGGGCTGATTAGATAGATAGATAGAAACATATTTTTGGGCAATTTCAAGACGTGCACCATTGAGTGCAATCGGTTCCGGGTCAATAAAATCATTAAACATGATCTTAGTCTTATGTATGTTCATTCCTAGACCGATGCGTCGAGAAGCATCAACTAGGTGAGTCAGCATACTTTGCCAGTCTTGCAGCGAATCCGCCACTAGGACGATATCATCGGCAAATCATAAGTGTGATGTTCTCGCCATTCATATTAATGCTCATTCCAATCCAGCGCATTAAACATATCTTCCAAAGCACTAATGAACAGTTTTAGTGATAAAACATCCCTCTGTCTCGCTCCTCTGCGTAGTTGGATATGTTTAGATTGCTGGTTTTGTACCTGGACACTCATAGTCGCAGTGTCGTACAGAAACCTCAGCACTTCAATGTATCGCCAGTCTACTTGACAACGCTATAAAAATTCCAGAACCGCCCAGGTTTCAAATGAGTCAAATATCTTCTCATAGCCCACAAAAGCAAGACACAAGGGCTGTTATACTCTTCAGACTTCTGCGTATAACCTGCCTCACTGTGCTTGTATGTGGTATATGGTGCTAAATCCTCCGCGAAACCAAGCCTGCTCAGGAGGCTGGAATTCGTCATTCGTCATTCGTCATTCGTCAAGTTCTGTCTTCTTGCGAGACGATTTGAGATGATCCTCGAAAACAATTTCTGCCATCTACTTGGCGCAAGTCGTCGCTCCATCTGTCCGGAGGACGTCCTAAGCGACGTTTGCCCATACGTGGTCTCCACTCGAGAATTTTTCCATCCCACTGGTTTTCGGTTCTTCGATTTATGTAACTGGACCATTGCTACTTCAGTTAGGCTAGATACGACTAGTTAAGAATAGATCGATAACTTAAAAATGTTGGTTTCAGCTAAAATAGTTTCCATAAAACTATTCGCTGGTGGACGTTAGGTGTGTCCTAAATTAAAACTTTGCCTGACAATTTAATTCGCAAGTTCTGAGCTAAATTAATGCAATAGCACTTGAAGCGACCGCCATTTAAACTCTGGGTTTTGAGCAGGGGAATAGAAGTATGAGCACAAATTTAATGGGCATGCTTAGGTACGATCACTTTGACAATTTGAGGCTAGGTCATAATGGAAACCAAAAAAGTGCTTTCGTTCAAAATAGATGAAAGAAGTTCATTACTTTGTAGTTCAATTGACTTTAAACCTAAAAATTTAAGATACCAAACCAATTTTTAAAGCATTTAACATTGCTTTAAAACAAGCATATTTAGGGAATATAATTATTTTAATTATATTGTAATTATATTGCAATTATCATAATATAGAAAAGTTAATCTTAACAAGTTCATCATCATCATGTCAGCCTTTAGAAGTCTACTTCTGAACATAGGCCTCCCCTAAAGAGCGCCATGACGAGCGATCTTGTACCACTTCCATCCATCGACTTCCTGCGAAGGCTACAATGTCGTCGGTCCATCGTGTGGGGGGTCTCCCTACACTTCTCTTGTTTGTTCGTGGTCGCTATTCGAGAACCTTTATTCCCCAGTGGTTGTCCGCTCTGCATACTATAAGGCCTGCCCATTGCCACTTCAACTTGCAAACTCTGAGAGCTATTTTGGTAACCTTGGTTCTTCTACGAATTTCCTCGTTTCGGATTTTATCACGAAGTGAAACACTGAGCATAGCTCTCTCCATTGCACGCTGAGCGACTTTGAGCTTGTGTATGTGACCAATAGTTAGCGACCACGTCTCAGTGCCGTATGTCAACACTGGCAATACGCACTTATTATAAACGAAAGTTTATAAGCGTAACAAGTTTTAAAGCTTAATTTTAAATTTTACAGATAGCTGCAATGATTTCAATTTTCGAGTTCTAACTCGTAAATTTAAACAAACACTAGTTGTTTTTGTAACTCTTTTCGGCACCCTAATCTTTTATAGCATTATTTGGAGCAATATGTTTCTTTCTAAAAGCAATAGAATTTATGAAATTTGTTTAGTACCTATTTTTTTCTGTTCAAAAGACCATGATAAGCTGTGCAGTTTGGCACATAGAAGTTCGTCAAAAATATGTTTTTAAAGCCCTTTTGTTGGTAGAAAAAGGGGCTCACTTATTTATTGTTTCCTTGTTTGTAGACTATGCTCAGCCATGCACAAATAAACTCCATTTCAAACACAAAACAGCGCTCGTTTTTAAAGCCGGGGCTTAAAACATCATGGTATATTTTCCATGGTCAATGGAAAATGGTAAATAGTAAAAATCAGTAATTTCTATGGCAACAGATATGGATGATAGGTAATGATTAAATGTATTAATAATAATAATTGTACCTCGGAACATCTCCTTCAAAGAAGTTATTATGAGAGTGGTGTCCAGCTGTCAAGCCGAAGACAACGAAGAAGAATCCTTTGAAGCAAATTATGGCCAGCCATAATAGGATAGTCCAATGCAAAGGTAGCCCTCCAAATAGACACATCCAAACAGGTAAGAAGAAAGGCAAGGCATTTGTCCAGGACAATTTCTTGCCTTCAACACCTGCTATCCCAGCAGAGATCCTGAAAATAGATAGCAATTGTGTTTCAGCTCCAGACTTGGCTAAGCGTTTTAGGCATTTTACATATTGGTAGGGCAGTTTGGGTGACAGATGTCTATTTGATCCATAGCATAACATTCATACATATTTTATTTATTTATTACGGACATGCAATCGTTTGACCACGATCTCACCTGCTGGAAACCGATGATGTGTTCGAAGGTGTAGCACGCTTGCCTAGTAGATACTTATTCACTCTTGAACACACCTGGGTTATATTTTACCGGAAACACTGACGAGGGACATTCCTGTTCTTTGCAGTTCTTATAATAAAGAATAAAGAAGCGTAAAGCTTCGTTCTTGTGTAAGGTATTTCAACCATTAACATTGACCAAGGGTGGCACTTAGCCGATCGTCTAGTCTAGTTTAAACTCTTCTGATTAATGGACAATTGCTACATTACTAATTCGCTGTGATGATACAATTGTTCATACTAAATCGATACTATATTAACTATTATAATTATAGTAGTAGATAATTATGTACCAAATTAAAACCTCAATTTTAAGCCCAATAGTTACAATGAGTCGAGTATAGTTATAATTCTTACTCTTTAATCATAAGTCCTAACGTAGAAAAGAAGTAGATGACTGGCCAGTAAAACGCTGCCATCTGAGCCCAAATCGGTTTGTCCTTGTATGGTAAAAACATCATGAATGGCTCCAACACACTGAGTTCAATGTCTTGGGCCGTGTTTGTGTGTAAATGATGCGACATTGCATGCGAAACACGCCAGTCTCTGAAACAATAAGAACTATTTTAATGCAGCGCTATAAAAACAAAACTATTTTCATTGACGTCAATGTTTTGATCTATGAACTAGCATCAGCACTAAATTGGAAAATGATTTTATTACAAGTAAACCAGGGTCACAAGGTTAAAAAATAACGTTACAAACGATTGTTAAATTAAACAGAATACTCATAGATTGGCTATTTAATTTACCTATGGACTGAGAACCGCAATAGCCATCGCATGCAAGTCAACAAGTAAATGACAACGGTGTGCCAGTAAAAGTAGGTATACTAAATTAAATTGCAGAATTAACAAACTAGCTAACGTTTATCTAGATAATTCTAGTACTTACTATTCCTCGGATTGAATACTTACAAAGCGCATACTCATTGCTATCAAGGACAAGGTCAGAATAAGTGATTGCATTTCAAAATTACTGCATAATCCGTACCAATATATAAAAGTGAAACGTTGTCTGTTTGTTTGGGGGGCTTTCACGTGATAACGGCTGGACGGATTTTGATGAAATTTAGAATGGAGACACCTTATACCCTAGATTAAAACATAGGATACTTTATATCCCGGAAAAGTTTCCGCGGGATAACTAGAAAATGTTGATTACTCACTGTAAATTACTCACGGTTGCCATTACAGAATGGTCTGTGGTTGCCATGGGAACGAAATAACAAATCTGTCAAAAACATCAATAGTATTGATGCTATACCACAGAATAAATAATAGTACTTGTACTATTGCATTGGCTTTTAATATCCTAGAAGAAAATAGGATGCTTTTTTTCGCGATAAGCAGTAGTCTGCGCGTACGAAGTCACGGGCGGGAAATATAGTAACATAATAAAACTCAATGATTATTGTACTTACGCATATGAAAATCCTCCTAGGTTAAATATATACATGCGCCAGTTGTCTGCTCTATGGAAATAATTATGCCCGCATGTTATCAAAGAGCTCAACGCAAAACCATTTAATACTGTGAGTGAGGCACCAACAATCCAATTACTCTTCCAAGACCAGCAGCATAAAAGGCTCAAACTAAAAACAGTCAGCAACAAAGAGTCCATGATCAAGTCACTCTTTCTTCGCGCGTCTTGTGGTACATCGGCAAGATGACTGATAACTTTTAATTTCAAAGTTTTGTAGAAACCATCTTCTTTGAAGGTAAACGGTTGGTTCCTCGGTACAGTGGCTGTCCTTACAAATAAGTTTGGCAATAGAGTTTCAGCGATTCCTTTCAAGTGGTGCGTCTCAAATGCCTCAGTTATGTCGGTTCCCTGAAAGACGAGATTTATTAATGTATGAAATAAAGATTATGGATTAGGCCTCGAGGACTACTGCCGGAAACTGAAATGTAAGAAGTAATATGCTAATCCAGGACATAGACACATTTAGATATATGCATATCAAACAAAAAATATTGTTGAACCATTATTACGTGATTGAGGTATTAACTACTTAGGGAATGAACCTCCAAACTTTCAAATTTAAAACAACTAGCACAGGACTATTTTATTTAGTGCTTCTTCGTTATTTTTTCTGTGCTTCGGAGGGCACTTTAAGCTGTTGGTCCCGGCTTTTATTGATTAATAGCAGTCATTAAACATTTCAGAGGCCCTCAAGCGGCCTATCAAATTCTGACACCAGAGGACAGCACACTACCTCATACGACAAATAAACAAACAGTGCTTATTTTTTTGATTTACTTTGAACATCACTAAATGAATGTTCGTTGATTTACTCTAAGGCTTTTTTTAGTTGGACAAAATGGTCAAAATGGAGGTACCATTACCGGATTGTAGTTTATATAACGAATTAATAGTACGAGCTCTTACCAATGATATTCTACCTATACGTATCTTTTAAAATACATCTATTTCTACGCGGACGCCAGGCATGTCTCTTTAGATAAATAGATAGAGATAGATAAATAAATAGATACAAAAATATTCAGAAACAAATCAACTAATCTCAACTTACACTGGCCGGTCTTATCGCTAAAAAGCGATCTCTGTCAGTCAACCTATGGAGAAGAAATTTTGTCGTTGCATATGAACAAAACATCATAAAAGAGAGCCAAAGAAAAAGACAATAAACAGATCGTCGTTGTATCAGCAGTCCTCTAGGGGGGCTGGATCGAGCTTCGGGCTTACGCCCACTGCTCGTGCAGATCCTCGGTGGGCTACGACCCACCGGTTACTAGTCTCACGCAGGCTTCACAGGACAATGGCCGCTCTGCGTGGGAGATGTATATTTTGTGCAGTTATGGATGCGTTATTTATTTTTTACGCATATATCCTTTTTTTTGAGTGTAAGAATGGGTGCCTGTATGCTCTTTTAAGGCACTCCTCCTTTTTTTTTTGGGGAAGAATGAATAGGTAAGAGATGGGAAATGAAGGGAGAATTTGATTCGGGTGCTGCATTACTCGCTCTCATCCTCGGAGCTGGACTGGGAGGCCAGCAGCTCACGAGGGAGCGGTCGAAGTAAACAGATTCAAACCTAAGAGCCAACGCCCTTGGCTCTCCTTGACCGAAAGGATAACTACAACAAAATAAGCTAAACCTTACCTTTGGAACCTGATTAACAAGTACCTGGGTACAAGTTTTTTGTTCGTTGCCTTGTTTTGCTAACCTAACCCTTGTTTAGTATCAACTGACCTTGGTGAACTTGAGCCATTGTGAGCCTCCAGGATGCGAATCTATGAAGTTGGTCAAATCGTACAGTCCATCGTGGATCCTCCACAGGCCTTCAGCTCCGTCCTGGAGCTGTTTACCCTTGAGCCATTGCTGAGCGGTCTTCGGTTCGTCATCGCGGAATAAGGGATATCGCAGCTGGGGGAAGCTCTCCTGGTGCCTGTTGGGGTCTGGAGCCATTTCTGAAAGTATTTTCCGTGTTTATTAGATTTGAATTATAATTTCCTCGATTTCCACACAGATTCTCAATTCGATTGCCCTCTTTGTATGTTTTTATGTTCAGTACTATTTACCTATAGGACTTCTATACTAGGCCCTTATTCGCTATAACCATTCAAAGAGGTAACGCGTTGCGTTATTTGCGTTAAGATATCTTAGTGGAATCATTTGGCAATTGTAATAATGTTGTCACACATTTTTTTCACGGAATTTGTGCGGCATATCTTATAAGCTCCCTGATTTGTTTTTTTTTACTTAAACGGATAAACCTTCATCGTGGTCCCACATAAGTTTCATCAATTAATTCAGAAGTTTTTTTAGTGTATCAATTTGAAGTCGAGTTTTTATTCAATTAATAATTGTTTATTTTAAATTAGTTATTTTCACTTGTCATGCTCTTCACTTCTTTTGCTCTCTCAGTTCTTGTTTATGCTAGGCGTAAGCGGACTAAACTGCATTTTATGATCTAGTGCATAAAAGTGTTTACTTCTCTATGGTCTCCGACCCGAGTCTAATGTTTCATGTAGAAAGTAAAAAAAAAAGTGACGGAAAGGAAGATATCGATATTTCAAAGCGTTATCATTTATAATATACCGCTTTGAAAAGTCTTAACAGTATTTAAAACTTTTCAAAGTGAAAATGAAATAACACATTAATAGAAACGAAAATAAGTTTTTCAACAGGTATTGCCACCAAAATCAAGGCATATGCATATATTATAAAACGTAACTATGTCAATTTTATGACGTCTCCGATAAAATACCCATCAATACCTAATTAGTTATTTAAAATGACACAGAAGGCTGTCGTCACTCATTAGACGAAAGACCAGAGGATCGAGTAAATGCCAATTCCTAGAAACCGCTCGCGCTGGCGATGGCTTGAATATCTTAATCCCTGCTAAGTATGATGGTCTTACGTGTGTGGCAGAAACATAAAATTCACAATGAAACCACAATTTTTAAATTATTTCTAACTTTTTAAATGAAAAAATAAATTGTAAACATTAATTAAGAGACAGTGGCAGCAATTTGGTCATTTTACTCTTTAAACTAAACTAGACTAAATTTCTTCAAATGAAATTTAAACCTTGTCGACTTTGTAACAAAGTCCTTTTGCCCCTGGCATCTATTCTAAACTTACGTCAATTTAAGCTGCACCGCTTAAAATAACGTAATTAAAACAGGTTTTTAACACGCTGTCTACAGGGCTGGTTTGTACAGCGTTTGGATAAAATCGGACACGTTCTGAGATAGTGTTTGGACAAATCGGGACTCTCGCCGCGTGAAAACAAAGTTGATTTTACGCTGACAGGCTTTAGTGATAGTTTAGTGAGTGAGGTTTAGATGCCAGGGGAAAAAATACCTTGTTAAGAAGCTAACAAGGTTTAAATTACATTTGAAGAAATTAAGTTTAGTTTAGGGGATATTCAAATCGCTACCATTATATATTTCATCCAATCTTTCATACAAGTACCAATTCAGAGAGTAATGATTATGTCGTTTTAGAACTTACTGCTAAAATCTCCTATATTACATAGAAGGTCATTTTGTGATAATTCCTTTACGGTTAAAGCAGTTAGATTGTGGAATGATTTGCCTGCTATAATTAAACGTTCACCTAGTTTCCGTTGATAAAAGTCAAGTGAAAGCCAATTACCACAGTACATATTTAGTTTAAGGACTGTATATGTACTGTGCTTACTTTCACACTAGCCACTATATCACATCGTATGTATTTTGAGTTGTTATGTTCTGTTTTTTATGTATTTAGTTGTCAGAACTATTTAAGTAGATATACTTATGTTGTAGTATTATTTTATTAATTTCATCATTATTGTAAAGTAAACCACCGTCCGTAATATGTTGACGTTATTCCTCTCCAAGCACGGTTGTCTGGAAGAGACCGCTTTAAACGATAAGACTGACAATTGTAAGTTTTTGTTAAGCTTATTAATTTGTATGTTTCTATATTGTGGTGTTCCAGTAAAGAGTTAATCTATCTATAAATATTCCATGCTCTTGTTAAAATTATTTGTTGCATCATAAAAGATTCCACAAAAACACAAAGAAAACAGTTTTGAAGAGGGAACAAAAAAGTACTAAATCAAACATTAGATTCAGAATTGATTACATAGTCATAAACAGAGCCCGTTCGTTCGTACTATGTCAGGTATTGAACTAACAAAACGAGTCGATCGAAGCTGTGACATAAAAAATAAATTATTAAAAAGAAACCGACTGCGGACAATACTAAAACGAGGCAAACAAATCGCTATATACTTAAACGGGACTTAATCGCGCTGAAAACTTAATATTTATTTACCTCGACGTTTCGATCAAATTGCATTAGAATATTATTAGATTGTTGATTTTGAAATATAAGATGCAGTCGGAGGCATCAATAATTTCATTTCTCCTTTGACGGGATCGACTAAAACGATCGACTCGTTTTAGTTTAGTTCGCAGTCGTTTTTGTTAAATAATTATTTTTTATTAATACTTTTAGTTTCCTTGCAAATTAATTAATCCGGCCAAAGAGTTTTCATCGTAAGGTCGTTCTAAATATATTTTTTGGATCAAGGCAGCTTAAAGAATTGTATATTTTTGGAATGGCAATTTTCACTTGATATTTTTAGGTTTCGGTCATATATAGTTTTGTCGGATATACAATAATGCTGTAAGCCGCCATTAGTTTTCTTGATACTTCATAATATATCCTATGTCACTTACGTGATTCAGACGAACATAACTCATTTATCAAACTCCATCAAGCTGTTTAAGCAGTAGGGCTCGCCAAAGGAACATACAAACATATATACATACTACATACATACAGCTCAAAACAAAACCCTCCGCAGTCGGGTAAAAATAACACGGTTTTGAAACGTAAGAAACGTTAGATAAGTTTAGGTTTAATCACCCCCCCTCCTTCACCCCATTATAGCTATGAATTATCTCGTTTACCCCAGCTTTCAAACATAAAAAAAACCACAGCTAAATCTGTCCATTCGTTTGGAAGCTACGATTTTCACCCCCCTTTTGTCACCTCCCCCCTCAAATAAAACTTTCCTGACAGCTGTTTCTTCCTGCTGTTTCTTTCTTTCAGAATGCTAACTGACAGTTACAGTTCACAACAGAACTACAGTTATAGTATTAGACTAGCTGATGCCCGCGGCTTCGCACGCGTGGTCTTTTCTGTAGGTTAAAAGTACTCTTTGTGCTATTCCAGGACCTTAAATACCACAATATACCAACATTTGATCAAAATTCGTCAAAAATATTTTTATCTATTGCTCGGCTTCTACTCATCGGATTGAGATATAAAGTACCCCAGTTTTTAAGTCAAAACAAAAGCTATCCAACAGTGAAAACCACAACGCAATCGGTCCAGTAGTTTTTACGTGATGCACGAACAAACATACAGACAGACAAACAGACAAACAGACAGACACGAATTTTTAAAATGTTATATTCTTGTTCAGTAGCTTATTTTATGTACCCTAAACCATTTTTTTATTATCTTCTTTGTACAGACTTTTTCGTTCCTATTGCTTTATTTTCTGTATAGATCAACTTTCAATCAATCAATCATTTATTGATTTGCTAGAATACATTATTAAATTACACCTTTGCTCCTATATCTCTGTCGATTCACTAAAAGACTTGGTTGAACCAATCACGTTCATCAGGTCATAGCCTACCTAATACCGGTTCTACATAATAATAATTACAAGGTTGTTTTAAATATCAGGTTGTAGTTTTTGCTAGAGTTCTTGATGATGTTGATTTCGCAACAACGACGTTGTTTTAATGTTGTGAATTTCTAAGTAGGTAAGAACAATTATTCAAATGTGTGTCAAAATCACGCTTATGAACACTTTAAATTCAAAACTATTTTTAAAAGTTGGTAAGCTTCAAGCACTAATGCCATATCTTCTTACAATTCCTTGTAAAATTTTGGAACTTTTTATCATGTGAAATATGTGTGCAAAATATGTCTTAAACGTTTTAATTTACAATCTGCTTCGGAGGGGACGGTACTGTTATTGATTAATAGCATTCGTTAAGCCATGTCAGAGGCCCTCGGGCGGCTTGACAAACTCTGACTCCAGAGGCCAGCACTATCTCATACGTAAAACAAACAAACAATTAAATAGCTCTGCAAATAGAAATAGAAATGTCCTACTTTATGTTCACATTGATCGATGTGCACATTGATAGGTTAGATCGCGGTCAAATCATGCCTTATAATAACTGGTATAACACAAATAAAAAGCTTAAAGTTATAGCTAAGAAGCATCTCGATCACATCAGCTTTCAAACATAAAAAATGCATCAAAATCCGTTCGTTTGGGAGCTACGATCGCTAGGAACCATCTGAATCCCATAATTACCGCGCTTACGATAATCACAGTAAGTCGAATTTTTAACGATATTGAGTTACATACATATTTGGAATCACATGATCAAGATCTACATTTCTGTATTTACAGAACATTAAAATGATAGATAGATCTACAGATACGCTTAAGCATAACTATAGTAAGTCGCTTATAGCGCCGCAGTATCCGTATTATAAACACAGTAGGAGTACTTACAGTTTTTTTTGTTTGTATATTTTCCTATGAATTGCTGCAGTAAGTAGTGTTGCTTTCATTAATGTTAAAATACAGACATTTTTAAACCAAATATAACCTAGCATAATGACAGTAAGTAATAACTAACTGAGTATATTTTGTGACAGCTATGAAATAATTTTTCACCAATCTTTAACATAATCGCAGAAAAAAAAAGAAAAAAAAACGAGTATAAAGTAATAAGAGTACCTTAGAATAATTACAAATACCTTAATTTTTTTGCGAATATCCTCTTATCATAAGTACAGTAGGTGAGATTTGCTGTACATAATAAATTAGGCAGGCACTATACATTTATTTAGTATGCCTTAATATCCATTACATTAAGAATACCTACTCTATAAAAGCTTCAAAATATTTAAAATTTTACGTAATTTTAACGAGATCGATTGATCGAAACACGATACTTACTGTAACTATCTTTTAAACATTATAAATAGTCTTATAATATCTGCGAAAACAATCGAGTTTGCTAGGCAAGAATCTAGATCAACTTAAAAACTATCTTACAAAGCAACTTTAGATCAATTTGAATATTAGTTTTTAAGATATTTGACAAAAAGAGCAAAGTTTCAAATCATTTTTTGATCGAGAAACTATAGTGTATTCGAGTTTTCTTCAGGTGAAAATCTAGTTAATAGACAAAATAACTACATAATTGATTTGAAGTATTAGGTACATACGAGTATTTCGTTCCAAAAATTGCGTTTTTGCAACTCACGGCGCCCTAAGGTTAATATTTAAGCTAGTAATTATTTTGTTTATGAGATTTTTTAAAATGTAAGCATACGAAAAAGGTGTTCATTTTATTATGTTATTGACATTTCAATTGGTTATTTTATTTGGTTTAATTATGTAGGAAGCAGTACAAACACGAATTGTGTGTTGGGCTGATACCCGATACACAATTCGTGTTCGTGTGTTTAGTATCTAATGATACTAATTAAAATAACTAAGTATATTTTATGATTATACTAGCGACCCGCCCCGGCTTACCACAGGTGTAATTTAGAAAAAAAGAGGTGAAAAATGTAGTTTCTTACACTCGACCTTCACTCCATTTCAGGGGATTGCGGCTCGCTTCGCTCGCCGCCTCCCTCCTCGCTGCGTTCAGTACGCCTAGTATGAGTTTGCACATTAAGAAAACGCAAAAAGTTTTCGTGAGCTCGCTAAACTATCAGTTTTGGTTGTAATCGGAGGAGATCATATTTTCAAATGAAGTTTACACGATAAAAATCTTCGAGTAGCTCGATTGAACTTACTTCACACTACATTATATCTATCTCTATTCTCCACAAGCAAAATAAACAGAGACAAAAAGTCCACCGTGTTTGACGTTTTGTGTTTCGTATGTCGTTTTTATCTGTGGTTTTATTGGAATAAAATGATTATCGATTTACGTTTATTTGATAAATGGAAAGAACGTATTTTTCTCACTCTCCCGGTACCTTTGGTCTTTAATTTCATTCGGTACTAACGAAGTTACGGACCAAAGTAATACAACAAAACCTAGATTTCGATTTTATGCCTCAAGCACGACATCTAGCTTCGATATAATGCTTGATTTTGATAATTACTAGCCGGAAATCCTGGACTAAGTGTTTGTTATATCAATTGAGTCGTATTTGGGGAAATATAAATCGGTGTGACGTCATCACGACATTAAAATTGTAAAGTAGGTAGGATAATATGCACTTAAATATGGAAACAATAAGTCATTTACAAGTCTCCACTGGTAGAAATAACATAAAACACTGAGTTATAACAGTTAGTAACGCGTAATTTAAAACTTATTTATATAACTAATACACTTATCAAACGATAAATTTACAGACTGTCAGCACTCACCAATTAAGAAAAAACATCAACTAAGAGATAATTTATACCGGAACTACTTATAATGTTTAAAGAATGTGCGTCACCATGTTGTCAAAAATATTCGCAGTGTGTTTGTTCGCGCATAACGTAAAAACTACTGGACTGATTGCGATGCGGCTTTCACTGTTGGATAGGTTAGGGTTTGACTTAAAAACTGGTGTACTTGGTATCTAAATCCAATCAACCAAGCAACCAAGCAATCGATCAAAACTTTTTGACGGCTGAAGGAATTTTGATCAAATGTTGGTACTCGTATATTGGTATTTTACTTATTGGAATACTAGTACCTTCATAGAGTACTTTTAACCTAGATAAATGACCACGCGTGCGAAGCCGTGGTTACAGCTTGTATACAATAATTACATTCTTCGTACGGAACCCTCTCCACGCGAGTTGAACTCGCACTTCTCCGGTTTTTTATTTTTCCTGGTCGGGAGAAGTCTTCTTCAGTTCCGCCTGTCTATTTCATAACACTTCTGAACAGGTGAAAGAACAAGCTCATACCAAAACATTGAACACATTACATGATTACACCATGCCGCTAAAGTGCTTTAGGCGCAAATAATGTTCAGAACATTCAGGCATCATCATCATAATTATCATCAGCCTATGTTCGTCCACTGCTGGACGTAGGCCTCTCCTAGTGAGCGCCACTGAGCCCGATCTTCGGCTGTTCTCATCCAGTTCCTGCCAGCCGTTTTTCGCAAGTCGTCACTCCACCTGGCCAGCGGGCGCCTTACACTACGTTTGCCTAAGCGCGGTCTCCACTGTATAACTCTGTTACCCCAACGGTAAACGAGGATTCAGGCATCGCGTTTCCAATTTACGTAGGTATCGGTCGTGTCAATTCTATGGAAAACATTAAGTATATTTAAATGAAGAATTATCGGGTCTACCTAGCTTTCTCTTATGTGGTGACTGTCACGTATTTACTCACATTTTAACAAGTGATGATATCTGTTTTAGTTGAAGATAAACTTGTTTTATTTTCGTCCGAAATAAACAAAATAATAAAAAGAACCGGCGAAATTACGGCGTGATTCAAGTTAATTCAAGAAACTTCCATATATCAAGAAATCTAAACCAGTATAACTTTGTGCTTTTGGCTTTTAACTGACCTCTATGCCACCGGAATCGTCACCGGTGAGACGGTGGGGCGGGCGCAAAAGCGCTCCGCCGCAATAAGCTTGTCTAACTAAATGGATGAACTTTGAAATTTGTAGTAAAAATACTTGAGAACCTACCCTAGGGATGCCATATCAAGGGATTTTTTGAAATTACATCCCTAAGGAGATGAACAGAAGCCAGCACGCGCGTGAGTATCTACAGCGTATATGGAAAAACTCAGAGACTGAATGTCAGTTTATTAACAACTAGTGACTCGCTCTGACTTCGAACGGGTAGCGCTCACACCGCGGCATTTTAACACGTTTTTATTAGGTCACTTTCTTGTTTGTTGTTCCGGGTGGAACTTTGCAACTCAAATAGCACTTCCCGATTAGTCTTGCTGAAACTTTCAGGGTAGCTCAAAACCTGACGACAATGAAAAAAAAAAGAAAAGAGATATAATGTGTATTAGATTAGCTTTTTAATCTGCATTTCCTGCTTGTTTCTTACTTTTATAACCGTCTTAACATCTATAAAAATGCGCCTGTAAACTTAATTGAAAATCTTTAGCAGCAACAATCGTGGTGTTGTTTGACCATAGACAACTGCATTATTACTCACTTACTTTACAGACTTGTTGTTATTTCGTTTCCATGTCAACGTATCATTATTATTTCGTTCTAATAGCAACGTCATTACGTTCTGTATTTATTATACCTTGGGTTAAATTATTGTTTTTTTCGTGGGCATCTCTAATTTTTTGAAAAATAAAATACTGCTTAGACTACTCGCTGATAATGTAGCTTTCTATAGGTGAAAGAAGTATTAAAATCGGTTCAGTATTTTTTGAGTTTATCCATTACAAACAAATAAACAATCAAATCTTTCCTCTTTATAATATTAGTGTAGATGTAGATGTAGAAAAACAAAGTTGCTACACTAATATTACTTATACCAACTAAACTAATATTCTATTGAGGAAAGATTTGATTGTTTGTATGTTTGTATGTAATGGATAAACTTAAAAAATATTGAACCAATTTAAAAAAATATATTTCACCTATTTATAGCTACATTATCAGCGAGTAACATGGGCAGTAAATTATTAAAAAAAAGAAGATAATTATCTTACGAAAATTGCAATAATGTTACCCAAGGTATCAAAAGCACAGAACAGAATGGCGTTGCGAACGAAATAATACGAAATAATAACAAGTGGAGTAGGTGAGTAATAATGTAGTTGTCTATGATCAAAAAACACTGACTTTGAATTACGTCTACTTTTTAGAAGTTACGACGGGTAAATAAAATTATATAATATATATCAATATAGGTATATCTGAAAATATATTATATAGGCGAAAGTTTGTATGAATTGTATCTGTGTATGTGTGTGTGTGTGTGTGTGTGTGTGTGTGTGTGTGTGTGTGTGTGTGTGTGTGTATTTGTTACTCCTTATGGCTCAAACGGCTGAACGAATAAGGATGAAATTTGGAATTGAGATAACTTATATTCTGGAATAACACAGTATACTTTCATAATCATCACGCTCAAATGGCTGAACGGATTTTGATGACATTTGGAAAAAGATAGCTTAAAACACATAAGATACACATAAGTTTTTTTGGAATAACATATTAGATACTTTTGGTCATTATCATTAACACATCATCATCATCATCCCTCACGCGGCTACGCTGGGCCCAGCTAGTATAATATAGTGTATTACTTATCCAAATTTTTTTTTTTTAGGATCTATAACGATTTAAAGCTAGCAAGCATTTTTCCTTAAATTTTTGCCTCGTTTTAGTTTTGTCCGCAGTCGGGTTGTTTAGCACTTGCAATTAACTCTTGTTTTCTGACCTTGCTTGAGGTTGTTTCCGGAATACACTAGACAGCGTTTTTCAAACTTTCTATCTAATAGTCTTCGAAAAGGTTCTAAATTCGTCTGTGTTTTTTTCTCACTTTTAGCTATATATGTAGGTAACCTCTTTAAGTTTTGTCTTTAGTTTTGTTTTGTAACATTGAAGTTGTGTTTATGTTCGCTTGACATTTTGATATTGAAAAATAATAACGCCGAATACAAAAAGAACTTAATGTACTAATTTATGTACACGGCGTTTTATTCATAACACTTTTGATACGTCCAGCAGTGGACAAGTATAAGCTGATGATGATGATGATGATAAAACAGTACCGTGATTTACGGTACTGTTTTATAGGTATAGATCATGTATAATAGATTGATTGATAGTATCGTTCGGTATGTCACGATCCGAAACATACCTACTGACTGACTGACACGGCCTAAACTCACTGGAGCCACGAGTCCGTCGTCATATTATGTTAAAATAAGTTTTGATACCTCCCCCGGACTAGGGGAGCCATCAGGACTGGAAAATACTATTGTCGCTTTTGTTTATAATGACTTTTTTTTCTCGATAATCACTTTATTATCTTATTGAAACATATTTTTTTAGTTATTAGTTCAGTTTAATGGTATTAAAGCGTGTTTTTTAGTCTATAATTTATATATCAATTTGTTAGTTTCTTAATATATAATTATATATATTTTTTTATTTTTTTGTCGTTGGTTCTTGATAAGTGTGCAAAATTTTGAATTAATCTGACCATTTAAAGTGGGTAAAAATCGAGTTCAAAGATTCCCTTACATACATACAGGTGAAGCTAATATAAGCATGTTAAAAAAAAGGTTACTTCCGCCACATTTAACCCCCTCCTTTTTATGGATTTATTAGATATACGACCCAAAATGACCTAGGGAAATGTGTCATATCCTAAAAGTAAGATAGTGATCAAACGCGAGCCGTCTATAATATAATAACAAAAATAATATTTTATTATCGGATATATTATCTACCATGTTTTCAATACGTGTAGAGAAAATTGAATAGAAAGCTTGTTATCAAAACATAATAAACTGCCCTTCAAACCTCTCGGTCTATTTAATGAATGACCTTTAAACAAGTAAAATTATTTTACAAATACAAAAAACCCGACCGCGAACACAAATTATTGAATACGAGCTGACCGCCCGCAAAAACACTAATATTATAAAGGCGAAAATTTGTATGTACGTAAGGGCGTGTATGTGTATGTTTGTTACTTCTTCACGTTTAAACGGCTGAATCGATTTGGATGAAATTTGAAACGTGCACATGTGGCGAAAAGAAAATATTATTTATTTTCGTTGCAAGCGATTGCAACGAAAATAAATCATATTTTCTTTTCGCAACCGATTATGTGATTCGTTTTAACTTGTAACACAAACAAATCAGTCATGAATAGAAAGTCCATTTAAGTCGCTTCTCGGGACAGATTAGTGGAAAGCCGGACATATCGACAGACATGGATTTAAAAAAAAAACAATTTAGAACCTTGTCCGGTATGAAGTCAGTTAAAAAGAACGAACATAAATCTTCCAGATGAATATTTCCAAAGATGTCCAAAAATATGAACGGTTTTCAGAAAATATATACCAATACTACCTGCAAAACTACTGACCACTGAAAAAGGTTCAAACTTCAAAGAAACGGCATAAATTCAATAACAAGCTGTCACACCAGGTAACCTTGACATGCCGTGACACTAGAATTACCTGTATCATGATTTAATATGCTACAACTACTACATTAGCAACTTTATTGAGTAAATTATACACGTTTATTATGATAGTCAACAATTCACCAAACTTGATATCACATTAAACATTGGCAGTATGTAACCTACTCGTGCACATCTGGTACACTGGCCCTATGCAAGTTGACAAAGAGGTCACTAAACTCAACCGTTATTTTTTTGGGCAAAAACAACCAAAGCTGATAAAATGAAAGTTACTTCTTACCTTGTCTTGGAATCCTTTCTTAATCGCGATCTCAAATGTTTGATAAACTTTTATTGGCCTTGCATTAATTTGAATGTAAACAATAATATTTTATTTATTTATTCACCACACATGCGGCCAGTGCTTCGCCTTGATTGACTCTGACTGACTGCGCCCGAGTTCGAGTTTTGTTATATGTTTCAATCGCCGGATACAGCCATTGTAAGGAGGAGGTAAGGAACAAAACCTAACATTTCAACTTTGGTAAACTTTTCAGTCTATTAAAACTGTTTAGCACTGTTAACAATCGTGAGATATGGATTATCAGCGGTAGCGTCTCTAGCTATCCATAATTTCCTATCTAATCTTCTATTTTAATTTACATTTATACAGCATATTCTATGGATCTTTTTTGCCCACATATTTCTTTTAATCCTTTGATATCGGTATTACCTGCAGACCCTGAGTCCTATACATAATGTTCTAATTGAGATTTAGTGGTTTCATTTTATTGAACCTCATCGGAGGGAGCCTATTGATTTATTGGAGTTCTTTTCTTGTATGTTAATACGGGTACCATTAATGATATTGGAAGAACTAGTTTTACAGGCAGATTTATTTTCTATATTTATTAACACAAATGTGAATTTTACCCGAAAACAGCAAAGCATGGAAAGGGTAATGAGTTTAACAGTCTATGTACTATGTATGTAGGTATGGTATGGTGTGTTTCACCATAGCGTCGCCCCTATTGGTCCAATTTTGACAAGCCAGGTATCATTCGATTTATCTTCATTTATAGTGTCCATAGAATAGGATTTTTATCCGACTACAGCGAAACAAAGGAAGGGTTATGTGTTCAAACTAAAAACTTGTTCTGTTTTGACAAGCGAGCGGGTATCTATCGATTCGTCATCATAGCTATTTTTTTACCCGACCGTAGTCAGGCTTTAGTTTTTGAACGAATGTCTTGTTTCGTTTACTGCACAAATGTAACAAAACAGAAACACTGCGTTATAATGCTTATAATATCTAAACAGTAAAAATTGTTTACAAAATAAATATAAAGAAAGACCACATAGGTATGTCTGAGCCGACATACACCTTTACCTGCAATTTGGACGATATCATCCACCGATGGCGTTGGTGGTATGCCAACTGCTCTAGTATGTCACTAACCAGTTACCGCTTTTGTCCACCTAATGTCTTTTTGCCTAGCCAAGGTGTCCTCTACTTGAGTTTTGTTAAATGCGCTTTCTGACGTCAAATAATCTCTTTCAGATCTCCACATTTCTAGATCGTTCACTGAATGAAATGTCGAGTATGGAACGCTCTAAGGCACGTTGTGCATCGTAAGATCACCAACAAAAAAATACTCGAATACTTACTTAACAAATACTGGTACTAAAATGATATCCGACAAGTTATGGCATGTTGTTAGGTATCTAAAATGTAGTGCTTCAAGTTATTTGGTCTGTACAGAGCAGATTATCTATCTATAGACAGGTGTTTTCTCACTAGGAAAGGAGGGTACCTACCTACCCTCCTTTCCTAGTGAGAAAACACCAGATCAAATAAAAAAGCAATAACTTTTGTGTGGTTGCTCGTTATAAATATTAGGTACTAGATTTCCCGCCCGCAACTTCGTCCGCGCGTACTACTGTTTAGCGCAAAAAAAAGCATCCTATGTTCTTCTAGGATATTAAAAACGAATGCAAAAGTAGGTATAGCACCACTCTTGATACCGGCATGGCTCTCCGTGGCAACCGTTTCTTACAGCGAGTAATCAAGATTATTCCAGTTTTCCCGTGGAAACTTACAATTTTCCGGGATAAAAAGTATTCTGTGTTTTATTCCAGGGTATACGCTATCTCCATTCCAAGTTTTATCAAAATCCTTCATGCCGTTATCGCGTGAAAGCTACCCAAACAAACAAACAAACAGGAAACGTTTCATTTTTATATATTGGTATGGAATAGCCGCGTTTTTTAAAAATTTTGGGCTGTAATTGCCTATTGTACTTGCTTTAGGTACCAATGGGTTTAAGGTTGTCTAAAAGAGATCGCTTTGAGCGATAAGATCGCCCATTGTTCATTTATTAGTAAGTTAATCACCTTTTCTCCTGCCTAGCCTCCCGCCAAACGATTATAATTTTCAACCATTGAATGTCGTTAACAAAAGACACTACGGGGAACAAAACAAGCTTTATCAGAGATACCGAGTAAGGACTACTATTTTTTACCCAACTGCACGACGCAAAGGAGAGTAATGTGTTTATCAGCCTATATATGAATGTATGTTTGTTCCTTTGTGGCGCTCTAGAGACCAAACTCGTGGACCGACTTTAATGATTCTTACGTGTATCGATTTACCTTAATCTTGCGAGTGTCACTAAATACATGACAGTAATCACAATTCAATATGGCGACAAGCAGACGCCATAATAATTGCTAAAAATAAAACAGTCTTCTCGAGTTCTCGTGACCACGATCAATGCAACTTGATCGAAACGTCGAGGTTTTCAGCGTGATTAAGTAATATTTAACTACTAGCTTTCGCCCGCGACTTCGTCCCCGCGTCCATGCATTGTATGTTCTTCTTGGATATTTAAAACCAATTCAAAAGTATAGCACCAACGCTCTTGATGCTTTTTGACAGATTTGTTAATATTTCGTTTCCATGGCAACCGTTCCTTACAGGGAGCAGTTAACATTTTCTAGTTTCCTGTGGAAACGTACCATTTTCTGGGATAATCAGTTTTCTATGTTGATCTCTATATTGTGCAGTACCTATTTACAAAGTTTCATTAAAATCTGATCAGCCGTTTTTGCGTGAAAGCTCCCCAAACAAACAAACATACGGCAAAGTTTTACTTTTATATATCGTTATAAATACTTTAAGTGGGTTATCATTGAATATGTATTTGAGAATCATCTTTAGGTTTCTCTTATCATTTTTAATTTTGAATGACCATTTAGGATCTATTAAGATTTAAAGTTGGTTAGGACAGGTTATTGACAAAAAAAAACGAAACCTATCGAGTTAGTTATCAAACTTAAGGTATTTAAAAGAACGCACCAAAAATATATATAATTTTTCTAAATACAAACTAGAAAGTATAATTTTTTTATTTTATTAAATAACAAAAACTCGACTGCGAACAAAACTAAAAACAAAACAATGTTCATAAAGTAGAACCCGGGAAAAAAAATAGCCTATGACACTCTTACAATGAAGACGAATCAATTGATACATCGCGTATCAAAATTGACTAAGTATTTAGTTTTCCTTTCGTTTGCTTCACCGTAAACGGGTGAAAAAAATATCGCCCGTGACACTATAATACAGGACGGCCGGTTGGTGTAATGGCTAGTGACCCTATAACTACGATATCAAATGGTCGCGGGTTCAAATCTCGCAAGGTGCAATAATTTGTGTCATTATCATCTTATATTCGTCCACTGCTGGACGTAGGCCTCTCCTAGTGAACGCCACTGATCCCGATTTTCGGCTCTTCTCATCCAGTTTCTGCCAGCATTTTACGCAAGTCGTCACTTCACCCGGCCGGTGGGCGCCTTACACTATTTTTGCCTACACGCGGTCTCCACTCTAGAACTCGTTTACCCCATCAGTTGTCGGTTCTTCGAGAGTTGTGACCAGCCTATTACCACATCAGCTTGCTTATTCTCTTTGCTATGCCGGTTACTTTGGTTCTCTGTCGGATTACCTCATTGCGTATTTTGTTTTTCAGAGAGACTTCAAGTATGGCTCTCTCCATAGCTCGCTGAGCGACCTTGAACTTATGGACCAGTCTCACCGTGTGTGTCCACGGCTCCGCAGGTCATGACTGGTAGGACGCAAGCATTTAAAGACTTTAGTCTTGAGGCACTGTGGTATGGACGACGAGAAGACTTGACAAAGTTTACCAAATGCTGCCCATCCCAGCTGAATTCTCCTGTCAGATTCCTTCTCAAAGTTGTTTCTACCTAATTGAACACATACAGTTACCCGAAGTCCACATATTCCTGAACATCTTTAAGAGTTACACCTTAACAGGTCCAACATTAACCTTTAACAGGTCTCGGGGTAATAAGGTCGATGAACATAACCTTAATTTTGACCATGTTTATCCCGAGACCAACGCATCTGGAAGAGTCATCTAGGTCGTTCAGCATCCATTCAAGTCTGCGGTGACTCTCGAGCTGATACCATTAGGGCGTTGTCATCGGCAAATCGTAGGTATGAGATGTACTACGCGTTATTAACGTTTATGCCCGTTCTTGTCCAGTCCAGCGTCTTAAAAATATCTTCCAGGGTTTAGTGAATAGTTTCGCGGATATGACATCCCCCTGCCTCACTCCCTTTTGCAGCTGGATATGCTTAGCCTGCTGGTTCTGTACTTGAACGCACATAGTCGCGGCGTCATACAAGCATTTCATCACCTCGATGTATCGCCAGTTAATCTGGCATCGCTGCAGAGACTCAAGAACACCCCAGGTTTCGATGGAGTCAAAGACTTTCTCATTGTCCACGAAAGCAAGACACAGGGGCTGGTTATACTCTTCGGTCTTCTGTATAACATGCCGCACCATGTGGATGTGACTTATGGTCCCATAACGCCCCCGAAAGCCTGCCTGCTCAGGAGGTTTAAATTCATCAAGTCTTTTTGCTAGATGATTTGAGACTACCCTCGAAAACAGCTTTTAGACGTGGCTCAGAAGTGAGATGGGCTTGTACTCATACTTAATAAGGAGTCTCTTATCTCATTTTTTGAAAAATTAAACTACTATGCTTCTGTTCCATACCCTTAGAGCAGAGTTTAACAACTTTTGGAACTCTCAAAGCTCAGGTTTTTCTGCTGTTTTTAAGAGCTCCAAAGTAACTCTGTCTTCTCTTGGGTCTTTCCCGTTTTTAAGCTTTTTGAGGGCTATCTTGATCTCATCTAGGCTGACTTCCGGGAGATCGTCTGTATAGTGGTGGGTTAGAGATAAGTGGGCCGCTTCTCTGATAAAGTGGCCTACATATCATCTCGTCTCTCATCCATGAGCCAAAGAGTCTCTGCCGAGAGTTTGAACTTCGTACCAGTATACTGTGAATGACAGAACCTCAAATCTTCTTCTCTTAGGATTCCAATCACTTGTTCTAGGGCCTCGTTGATGTCCTTTGTGGTTCCCAGAGCAGCAAATCGATTTTCCAGATGATTTTAGAATTGTTCTGATTCCACTACGGTTTGGAGCTGGTTAGGTCGGAGCGTAGACTTACTCAGATGGGTTCTTTTGAGCTTAAAATTGATATTTAGAGAGCCTCGTAGTAGTCGGTTATCACTACCGGTATTGAACCTTTTGATCACGGAGACGTCTATGAATATATGCCTTTATCCGTCAAGGTAAAGTCTTTCTCGTTTTTCGTCACATTATCAGGGCTTCCAACTGAACAAAAAATTACCAAAAAAAAACAAAAAAACAACTAAAATAAATGTATTTAAGAAACCATTTAAATTATGTATAATTAAACAGCAGCAATTGTCTTATAAGCGTCTTACAACATTTTAAATTTTAGATTATTCAAGTTAATGTAAATAATGTTGCAATTGAACTATTAAAATAAAATTATATATGTAAATAAGTATATAAGAAACATTAAAAATTATATAAATACTAGCTGCACCTCGAGGTTTCACCCGCTTTTCTCAAGGAACCGAGTATGTTTTTGGGATAAAAAGTAGCCTATGTGTTAATCCAAGGTATAAGCCACCTCCATACTAAATTTCTTTATAATATTAATGTGATTATGTTTGCGGGGTGGTCAACTCAATCATTTTGTTTGTAGTCGGTGTTTTTTGTATGTTTATAATAATTTTACTTGTTTAGTTTGGATCGCACTTGGATTTTTTGTATTTTTTTCTAATTTCTCGAGATGCTCTAGAAGTGTTTACAAAGATATTTGAGTTCTGCGTAATACCACAGAATAAATAATAGTACAAATAATACAGAGTTGGGAAGAGATGACGTAGGGCATGGTCTCCGAATTGGGTGATCACTTTAAAATGGTTGCTGGCAAAATTGATCTATTCCTATACTGTGTTCAGTTGGTGGAATGCCCCAGTACACTTTTCTAAAAAAAACACGTCAGAGGCTCTATACTTACGTCAGAAATTCAAGTCCTCCTTGAGTTTATTCACGCAATAAAATAAATAAGGTTATGATTTATGTTTCATGGACTTCGACCAGGAGTTGGTTGTTTTCTCGAAGTTCTTGGGGAATTTCACGGTTTATTATTCAGTGTAGAATGTTAGCAAAGATGTTCGTTATGTGTGATCGTGGAATAATACGTGTATTAAAAAAATACTGATCCCATAAAATTGAAAACTAAAATCTTCCGTTCAGAACCACCTTTAAATTAGCTAACCTGATTGAAAATACAAATAGCATGATTAGTAAATCAATTACTACAAAACCAGGTTTATTGTTCTGATAGAATTAGTGGATTAATTCTAGCAAAGTATTTGTATATTGTGTGTGCTGCTGAATCTAGCTTCTGCCCGCGGATTCAGGAAACAATTTATTGTAAGACGCGCAAATAACTTGCAAACTTTTTGTATGGCGCGAAATATTTACGCTTGTGATACGTGTTATAAAACTATCCAATACTCACAAACTCTCCTATATTATAATTATCATTTTTATTATTTATTTATATATTTATTTATTTGTAGGAAGATCGCTTAAGGAACAAAGTAGAAATTTTATTACACGCGCCACAAAGCCTCAAAGTATACCTCGCGTTTAGAAATATAATTAAAACATAACACATGAGCATACATTTTAAACTAATTAATTATGGAGGTCATGTGTTGCCGTATTTAAAATTTACACAAAAATTTACTAATTACTATACACACACTTTTACATGAGGTCGGTTCGAGATTTTTTTACTGACAATCTCATGATTAGAAATTAGCCCTGGAATCGAATCTCTAGAGTTGATGTATTAATAGTTGTTATGTAAGGAATAAACAATACAATTTTGATTAATTTCATGGAGTTTATTACAATTTTAGTAACATAAGGCAAGTTAGGTTCATCCATTTTGGATGGTATAGCTTTTGTCTTTGTGATTGGCGTGGAAGGTATAGGTAGTTATGTGTGTGCTTTGCGGTAAAGTACATTTCTATATAAATATGTAAATATGTGTGTAGTATGTTTGTTGAGTTGACATTATTGATAGATAGAAGACGACGCGAATGATAGTATTATCTCAGATCATCTCATTCGAAAAAAAAAATATGTGAATGGTGTCCAGATGTCAAGCCGTAAACAATGAAGAATAATCATTTGAAGCAAATGATGGCCAGCTACAGTCATATGTAAAGTTAGCCTTCCAAATAGCCACACACTAAACTGGTAAGAAGAAAGGCAAGGCCCACGTTATCTTGCCTTCAATACCTGCTATCCCAGCATTGATCCAGAAAATAAATAACAAACTAGTTAAATTTAAGCAACAATTTATGTATCTCAATAATAAGCTAACCAGGGTCACATGAATAACGTAACAAACGATTGCCTAATTGATTAGAAAAATCATAAATTGGAAATTACATTGAGCAGAATAGAACTACATTAACCTGTTTATCTAGTTGGTTCGTTAAGAACAAAATTTTACCAAAATAAGTATCTGACCAACCAGTTGAATTGATTGGAACAAAAAGCTTCATCAAGTTCCATTCTGCACAACTAGTTGGTCCGTTCAGTTGGTCGGAGTGGAATGAAGGATATTATTGTTAGACGTACGACGAACGCCGGAACAACTTGTCTGAAAAAGATTTAATCTTTTAAGAGAATCGACACCGGACACTGTTTCCGTTATTGATTCTTTTGGGATTTGCCGCTCGTGAGATTAATAAGTACATTTTTGATAGAATTTACGTTCCGCGGCAAACCTCTTTCCACTTCTTAAATTGTAGCAAAAACTTTTGTTATCTGTGTCAATCGCTTGTATAGGATGTATTTTAGGCTTATACGTTTTATTTTAATAAAAAAAGATTTTAGATTCAGAAAAATATAATAATCAATACAGCATTATTGGGGAAAAATATTTGGAAACGGCTAAATATTCGCTTAAAATGTTACAGCTCGGCTTCTAATCGCCAAGTTGAGATACTTATTACACCAGTTTTTAAGTCAAACCCTAAGCTATCCTACGTTGAAAACCGCACAGCAAGACAGCGGTCCAGTATTTTTTAAGTGGTTCATAAATATTTAGACAAACAGACAGAATGACACGAAATAGAACAAAAAAAAATTGTTCTGTAGCTTATTTTAGGGTACCCTAGACCAGTTTTTTTATTTGACTTCTTTGCACAGCCTTTTTCGTACCTACCTATGTTTTTATTTTAAGTATAGATAGATGACTGGGCCAAGTTTCGTCAAAATCCATCCAGTAGTAACAGCGTGATACGTGATCATTCAAATTCCTTTCAACCCCTATCCTGCGGGAACACTTCAATTTTTCGGGATGAAAAGTATCCTATGTCCTACCTCGCAGTATCACCTCAACTTATACCAAGTTTCATTTGAATTCATTGAGTAGTTAAGTTTCGGCATGGTGCGCTGCCAAGATACAGACAGACAGACAGACGGACACACCGACAGACAAAAATGAAAAAAGTTTTGGCTTCAATATAGAATACAGAGAAACATAAAAAAATAAAAAAATGTCTTCTATGTACAGAATTTGAACCCATATCCCGAAGGAACCCCATATTTTTCGGAATTAAATTTATCTTTTTATCATCATATAAACTATGACTGTGCCAAGTCGCATCAAAATCCGTCCAGTAGTTTCAGCGTAATACGTGTTATTTTAAATAACTTACCAGCCCTATCCGGCGGGAACGCTTTAATTTTTCGGGATAAAAAAGTATCCAATGTCCTACCTCAAAGTATGAACTCAAATCATACCAAGTTTCATTTCAATTCATTGAGTAGTTTCGGCATGGTGCGCTGCCAAGATATAAACAGAGAGACGGACACACAGACAGACAAAAATGAAAAAAAAACAGTTTTGGCTTCAGTACCAAGCATATAACAGACTCTAAAAAAAATTACAACGTATCTTCAATGTACAGAATTTGGACCCTTATCCCGCAGGAACCCTTTACGTTTTTGGGATTAAAAGTAAATTTTCACCCATTATAATTATAAACTATGACTGGGCCAACTTGCATCAAAATCCGTCCAGTAGTTTCAGCGTGATACGTGTTCTTTTAAATACCTTTCCAGCCCTATCCTGCGGGAACTCTTACATTTTTCGGGATGAAAAGTATCCAATGTTGACGACGACTGGTTGGTTTCGTGGCTAGAGATCCTAGGTACGAAATCGTACGGTCGCGGGTTCGAATCCTGCAAGGTGCAATCATTTGTGTGATGCGCAGAAATGTTTGTTTCCGAGTCATGGATGTAATATTCTTATCTATGTATGTTTATCCGTTATCTAGTGCCCATAGGGTATCCTAGTTTGGGGCTAGATAATTGGTGTGGAAAGGTACCGAAAAAAAAAAAAAAAAAATGTCCTACTGCGAAGTATGAACTCAAATCGTACGAAGTTTCATTTGAATGCATTGAGTAGTTTCGCCGTGATGCTATGCCAAGATACAGACAGACGGACAGACAGACCGACAGAAAAATAAATAAATATAAAACAATTTTGGCTTCAGTACCGAATAAATAAATTACTAAATTTCTTTAATTTACAGAATCTGGACCCCTGTCCCACAGGAACTCATTATATTTTCGGGATAAAAAGTATCCTTAATTTTTAATCATCATATAAACTATAACTGTGCCAAGTTGCATCAAAATCCGTCAAGTAGTTTCAGCGTGATACGTGTTCTTATAAAAATCTTTCAACCCCTATCCTGCCCCTTCAACTCGTCGGGATGAAAAGTATCGTATGTCCTACCTCGTAGTATGAACTCAAATTATGCCAAGTTTCATTTGAATTCATTCAGTAGTTTCGGCGTGATGCCTAGCCAAGATACAGACAGACAAACAGACAGACAGACAGACAGACAGACAAAAATTTAAAAAAATATAGTTATGGCTTTAGTATCAAATATAGAATAGCCTATAAAAAAATTACTAAATATCTTCAATGTACAGAATTGGACCTGTTACTGTTTTTTTTATTATAAGTATACATTTGAAAGGTAACTTAAAATTGATCTCATAAAAATTTGGTGAAGATCTGATGAGAATTTTCGGAGTGATGGGCAGAACAGCTCAAAATGCAGTAATTTGCTCAGTTTTAGATCTCTACCAGTGGAATCAGCCCTTTACCTACTAGGTGGACTTGATGGAGCTCTTTGGTTGTTAATGTTAGAGCTTAACAATAAAGTTACTAGATGGTGCTACTGTGCACCGCTATATTGTATGCAAAAAATGTATTTGCTCGCGAGGTCTACAGCTCACTGATCCACTAGTTATTATGAAGCCTGTTAAAAATACGCATCCTTACATAACATAAATATACCAGTACTAACCAACAAGTTATGGCATCGCGTTAAAGAATAAAGGAATAGTGTTACGAATTATTTGATTCTTGCTGTACAGAGCAGACTGTCTAAGCTCCTACCTATCCTAGCAAGAAAACGCCTGTTCAAATATAAAAGCAATAAAACTTGTGAGCGTGCTCGTTATAAATATTAGGTTTCTCCGCGTTTTTATTTCAATTTTCGGGATGTAATCGCCCATTTTATTTTATTATAACGTGCTAAGTTCGTTGGAGAGATTTATTGCTCTATTACATTTGATCCTTCATTACTTTTGCAGAGGGATCATTACTTTTGACTATAAAATCTTATTCTCACTATGTCGATGTAACTTGTTGCATGTTGAATGCGGCGTCAGTAAAATATAAAATGAGTAACGTGCTAGGAATCCTGGGGGCAAAAGTACATGAAATTCCTGACCAGATGTTGGAGAATAAAAGCCTTCGATGGTATTAACGTACTTAACACCCCAACCGTATAAAGCGGTAATGTCCGGGCTTGCTGTCTTGATAAAGACAGCGATTCCTTTACATCCGCAATCAGTCGCAAAGACCTAACGATTTGATATTTGCTAGTCTCTACATACAGTACAGCCCTTTTATTCGAACACCATTTCGATTTAATCACGATCCCAACAGTGCGATTCAGCTAGAAAACCTAACTTGCACTGCAACTTGATCGTTACAGTTCGGTGTAGCAACATGTTCTCCATCTTGATTTAAAAAATACGTCCTTCCCCCACTTCCCAATCTTTCTCCCACTTCCCTTCATCCTTCCCCTTTTTTCTTACCCTTTCCTTATTTCTTCCCTACTTTCCTCCACTTCCCCTCACTCTTGCCCCACTTTCCCTACCCCTGTTCAATTTTACTTACTACTTCTCTCCCCGACATTTCCAACCCCCTCCCCCCACGTTGCAGTGCAGTTAGATTTTTTAGCTGAATCGCTGAACTGTTAGAATTGTGATTGAATCGGAATGGTGTTCGAGAGTAAGCCAGCAGATCCTGAGAAAATTGTTAGTTTCTACAGTAATTGTGGAAAGAACGAAAGATTTCTGGAATTTATGATAAGGGAACGATTGGGACAGCTTGAGATACCTACGGAGCGCAATCTGTGTGACCTTGAATTCCGTTACCACATGAAATCAGCCATTTCAGCGCCATATTACTAAAACATTATTACTATGTGACAAAAAAATAAAGAACGAAAAAGCAATATCCAGTGTAAACATTTCATGAATGATGACTTACACAACCATTGACCAAACACAAATTCCATACAGTATGATATCATAAGGGTAACAAACCAAGTAGCCTCCATTCATACAAAAGGCAGAATTAGAGAATGAGCATCATACGATTCAGGGTTTCTAAGGATAAATACGAAAGAAGATTGAACAATAAATAATTCTGAGCCTGCGTTCCTACATACAATATTAAGTTTAATAAATCGATCGTTATAGTTGTTGTTATATATTTTTATGGAAAAGACAACCATGACCAAAATTTTGCTGTCAAAATTGTTTTCTTAAATGTTTAGTTTCTTCGATGGTTTCAGCATTCCCCAAACTGTACCATTAAATAAAAATACAATGTACCTTCAAAAAAAAACTTCAAAAAACACTTTCACTAATAAGTAAAGAATGGAAAAATAAACAGGCATCTTAAGTAAACAGTAGGTACGTACTCTCATTTTCGATTTAATTCTTCAAAAAATATAAATGAAATATATACTTCATTTGAATGCTTTGAAATCAACACGAACAATTCGACAATCAAAAGTCCTGAAATAACAAGAAAGGTTTTCCTCTTTCTTATTTCTCACTCATTAATATTCATTATTATTATTATGCTCACTCAGTTTTTGCGCCGTTTTTCCTTTCCGCCGTAATAAGGAGTCGTGATGTGACAGAAATAAGAAAAAAACTTCAATCAAACTTTCACGTTTAAACTTTTTCAGATTTCGAAGATTTTCGGGGGAATAAGAGTAAGAATTTAAATAACTTAATATGATAATAAAACGTTTTTGAGCGCATTCTTCTTCCTTTCAGCCTTTATCATCCCACTGTTGGGCATAAGCCTCTTCTCCTTGACGACCCCCTATTCGATCTTGTGCTGTCCTCAGAAACTGATTTCTAGATTGCTATATAGCAATAAGGCCGCCCATTGAACCTTTCATTTCATGAGTTTATACTATATATTACCTTTTTCTTGGTGCGCAATAAAGAGTTGTTGTATTGTATTGTATTGTATTGTATTGTTTTCCAGCTACTCTATGTCATCACTTCACCGGGTCTGAGTGCATTACTGTAGTGAAATTTTAAGGTATGTAACGTCCCTTTCCCATCCCTGAAACAGTCCTGAAGTCTTGTCTTCAGTCCTGTCAGTTGAAAAAATAAGAGATTAATGGTATGGCTATGGTGTAATATTCCGGGGTAGTACCACAGACAAAGATATAGCTTTTAATTCACAAAAAAGTTCTATTTGGGCTATGTTCAACTTAAACTCAACTAGCACTGCATGCCTTTCTTTATAAAACACTAGTTTTCCCGCCCGCGACTACGTCCGCGCGGACTAATGTTTATCGCAAAAAAAACATCCTTTGTTCTTCTAGGATATGAAAAACTAATGCAAAAGTAGGTATAGCACCATTCTTGATCTTTTTTTACATACTTGTTATTTCGTTTCCATGGCAACCGTTTCTTACAACGAGTAATTAACATTTTCCCAGTTTTTTCAGTTTTCCCGTGGAAACTTTCCCGGATAAAAAGTATTCCATGTTTTATTCAAGGGTATAAGCTATCTCCATTCCAAGTTTCATCAAAATCCATCCAGCCGTTATCGCGTAAAAGCTCCCCAAACAAACAAACAAATGAACAAACAAACAGGCAACGTTTCACTTTTATATATTGTTATGGATAAAATATGTTCGCTACCGTTACTTACGTTACATTTCACCAATTTAAATAAAAAATAAATATATTTTTATATTGATTTTTTAATGAAGCATTTGAGCTTGCTAAGATTTTCATAGCTTTGCAATTAACTTAAATTGAGAAATACTAGTGTAGGAACTTGAATAATAAATGTATCGTTTAGTTGGTTGTAAGTCCTGCATAAGCATTTTTTAATTAAGATATGTACTGGGATTTTGTCACAGACAGTTTGTCCTGTCATGTGTGAATATTCATAAATTCTGACTTTAATAACAAAAATACAATATATAAATGAAAACATGGGTGAGTTAATTGTACGCAACCTCTACCTAACCTTCTGTTTACCTAACGTACCTACGCTCATCGTTACTTTGACGAGCGAAACATTTACCATTTCGACCTTTTCGGGCCTTATGTAAAGAGGTTGTCGAAACACAATTACAAACGCCCCTAAAAGGTTTGTTGAAGGTGAGATTCACTCCAGTCCATTACTGGAGTGCTCTTAAAGTGATGATTTTATAAACTTATTTGTAATACTTAATCTGAAATTCAAATTGTACGAAAACTTCCCGCCGCCGCGCCGAGTGCCCTCTACATTTGCATTACGCGCTACTTAAGGTTCATGCCAGGGCTTCATGTTTTTCATGTATATTTCGTGGCCACACGTAGAATTGACCACATCATGAAATGATTCTATTTCATGAAATGGCCAGCTACATCATTAAATGGTTTGGCCAGATGAATGTATGATTAGCGTTTGATGATATCAACGCACGGCCATTTCATGATTTGGTCAAACATTAGTGATCATAATTGTACCTAATATAGTCACATAATCCACCGTTAGACGCGCTAGGCAGAAGCTCGAATTGGCCGTGACAGATGAAAATTAAAAAAAAAACACGAAGCGCTCGTGTCTTCGTGTTTTTGTTAGCCTTGAAACCCTATTTGTTTGAACACTTGTTAAACATTTAGTATAATGGGAACCCTACAATAATGATATGGTCAAACGTGGATTGACATATCATTAAAAGTTGATTATACATTCATCTGCCCAAACCATTTTATGATGTAGCTGGCCATTTCATGAAATATAACCATTTCTTGAAATTATCGGTCGCATCATGAAATGATAAATTCTACGACATAGCCATATATAGTACAACAACGACAGTTGGAGACAACGCTTGCCCTTCTCGACGCTGACACCCGCTACTTCAGTCTTCTCGTGACCACGATCAATGCAACTTGATCGAAACGTCGAGGTAAATAAATATTAAGTTTTCAGCGCGATTAAGTCCCGTTTTAATATAGAACTATATATACAGTACATATATAGTCTTTGACTATATACATATTATGTAGTCTTTGGATATGTATATAGTCAAAGACTATATATGTACTGTGACATGGCCACGACTCTATACACTATGGATAGATATTAAAAAATCAAAAACCCTTGGTTGGGGTTTTGGCACCTATATTTTTTTAGATATTGCATGTATATATTTATGGAGTAAAATAATTTAGACGAAACAATAAGTACCTATTCATACGACACAAAATATTATAATAGTACAAGAATAAGTCAATTTACTAATCTTTTGTTGAAAATACTGTGCGTTACACGAATAAATTTTCTTTTACCTAAGGAAGAATTACGACTGAATATCAAGCAGGTTTCATTTTACACCAAACTTTAAAACAGATTAGCTTTCCTAGCACCTACATAACCCGTCTAATGGAGGCTGTGCCATAAAACACTTATTGTTGTTGAGGATTTATTACTGAATGTGATGGTTCCATTTTTATATTTCATTCCACGGTTCATGGGTTACGTTAATTGAACTTTAACGGCCCAAGAAATAGGACATTATTGACTTTCAGTAGGTACTACGTACTGACATACCAAACAGTAGTATAGGTCAGCCACATCTGCGGTTTAAACTGTACTCTATAAACAAACGATAGCCACGAGTTCACGTAGCGAGGAAGTCAAAGGAGATGCATTTCAAACGGTTTTATTTAGATTGCCCTGTTTTTTTGTTGTTGATTTTTGTTTGTTTGTTTGGTTCAAATCTAGTGATTGAAATTTTACCCCCTTGTTGACCGATTGATCTGAAATTTGGTACACACATTTAGTTCTGATGGCAATACAATAATGTATATTCAGTATTATTGTAAATCCAAGATGGCCGCCACCACAAAATGGCGGAATGAATAAAAAAAACAAACCCCTCAATATGTATATCAAATGAAAGACCTGAATTAATAGAATAAAGTACACTATGAAAATTCTAAATCCAAGATGGTCGCCACCACAAAATGGCGGATTACTTTCTTTTTTTCAATCCCCTCAATATGGTTATCAAATGAAAGGACTTGACAAGTAGCACATATTTATACAGAATGTAACATAATTACCTATTAGATACCGGGGTGGGGTATGTGGTTTGGCAGGGCGATTAACGTTAGTTTAACGGCTTCTGCAAATATGAAATTTTTCATTCATGTATTCACAAAAAAGCACTATAGTAGCACAGAATAAATAATAGTACTGCCTAGTAATTAGCTAGGAAAAAATCAATAATGATCTTGACCTTGAATTTACATTGTGCAATCAAAAGCTACTGCGCAGTACCTATCTAACGGTCAGTCGCTTGTCAGTAGACGTCATAGTGAAAATAATGTCGGTTATTTTACAAATTTTTGTGTAAAAAGTGAATCTTATCATAAAATTTCCGCACCGTCATCTGTCGAAAACGAAAATTTACTGACAGTAACAGTGACTAGGAAAATCTGTCATTTTTTATCTGTAACTTTATTATTTCGTAATAAATATTGTGATAAATTTTAATATAGTATTGCTGTACACCTAATTCCGAATGTCGTCGTAAAATCCCTGAATAGATTTATAAATTATGCATAACTATTTCGTACACGACTATACATGC
This sequence comes from Alsophila aescularia, assembly GCA_946251855.1. Lineage (NCBI taxonomy): Eukaryota > Metazoa > Arthropoda > Insecta > Lepidoptera > Geometridae > Alsophila > Alsophila aescularia. The sequence continues at coordinate 13,473,695 of OX276375.1, read as the reverse complement.
GCAAGCTCCCCACTACTGACGCTCGTCAAGTCTCATCTTTCGTGGCACGTACTCGTAGGTACAGCTGGACCATCTCCGGTCAGAGACCCTTGGGGGCTCTCTATAAACGAGTTATTTCCACCAGCGTCCCAGTGGGAGGAGCAGATGAAACAATGTGTACAAACCTACTTTTTGGTACAACGTGTTATTAAACAATCATTTATGGTTGCCGCTAATTTCTAAGATTTAAGTTTTGTATGGAAATTTTAAATACGATGTATTCAACAATTGCACACGTAAACGAATTCACACGCTTGATCGAAACAAATCTGCTGCGTATATATAAGACTATTCAGTAACTACTTGTATATTACGAATAAAATTGTGGGGCGTAGCGTAACCTGAGTATTAGAAATTCGACTCGACACAACACAACACTATTTTATTTTTAGTTTTTAGTTGTCTAAAAATATATAAAAAAATAACGACTTATTTGATCATTTGCTGTTAGACTTCATATATTTTTGACGCATCTGTCACCAATAACACAGTACATACATTTATATATTATGTACGCAAAATGCCAAATTGAAAATAAATATTATTTATATATTATTGAAATATTTATGCCAATAATGTCGCTTACTATGAAAATCTGGCTTAGTCTTCATGTCAGGCGAAATTTTGGTCAAACGTGAGCCTACATGTTGTAAAAGAAATAAACCTGTAACTGTGTTCAGAGGCTGCCAAGTGCAGTTTCCAGATCATTACTAACAGTTTCGGTTGAGATTTCCTAACCTATTGTTAATAGTTAATGCTCTGTCTTACTGTTAGTTTGTAGGTACAGTACACAGGCCGTAAATCGCAAGGGTTAGGGGACAAGGGCCGTGTGATGTAGGGCTGTGTTTGCCTTTATCGAGATATACGAGGTGGCTGGATTGTGGTTTTTCTATAAGCTGATAGCTAAGTGCTGCGCTGGAAAAAACCCGTATAATCTATACCAATATATAAAAGTGAAAAGTTGTCTGTTTGTTTGTTTGGGGAGTTTTAACTCGATAACGACTGGACGGATTTTGATGAAATTTGGAATTGAGATAGCTTATACCTTGGAATAAAACATAGAATACTTTTTACTATCATCATCATCATCATATTTCACTCTAAAACGGCTGACCGGATTTTGATGTAAAATGGAATGGAGATAGCTTACCCAAGAAGCAAAAAGCAAATTTATAATTATTCTTAGACCACCGTTTTACCACACTTATAACCAACTTATAAGCGCTTACTAGCACGAGAAAGGGCCCACTTTATAGGTAAGTTTGCACTTGTACCATATCTACGAGTATAGTGCACTGGCCGACTGCAATGTACACCTTTAGTAGCCTTGTAATAGGATTATGTAAAACTATCTACTCTTACAAAACTTACTATAAGTAGCTTACAGAACCAAACAAGAATATTACGCGCTCTTCTACAAGTGAATGTTAAACAAAATATATAAATCAATTCAAACTATAAAATAAAAATATAAAAGGTAATGATGTATTCAATTTACTGATATAATATTATGGTCTGCCAGTGTGGTCAACACCACACTACAGTGGCAGTGTAGTGGTAGTGTAGTGACAGTGTGGTCAACTATTATGTTAGTTTTCTTTAACTTTACGACATGCATTCTCATAGGAACGTGTATTTTCCGTCAGGTGTATCATGTTTTAGATTGAAATTTGAACGCCCCTCTTGAAACCAGCATATTAACATATTTTTATAAGATAATTTAGTAAGCCATTGTTTAAGGCGGTCGCCATTATTTAAAGCAAGCAATTTGAAATTCATTACCATACCATTATAAGAACATTTAGTTTTAAAACGGCACGGATCAAACACTATGACAGCATCATCACTCGACATGTTTTTGTTATTTAGGGTTTCGCAATACCTTTATGGAAACCATAGTATACCTATAGGTATATTGTATATAGCTACAGTTTTTAGTTTGACCTTTTTAAATTTCTGTTTGAATAAGAAGATGGTTATGTTTTTGACTATCGACCGATTTTTTTAGTAAAAAGGATTTTCGTTCCCTAAAGAACTTAAAATGTCCTTGAAAGTAACACTTTGCTTGTTTATATCAGATGAAATGGATGTGCCAGTGAAGAGTATCTATATTAAAGATATGGTCACACAAAACTTACTAACTTATGGTCATTATGTATCAAGATTACATAAAATCACTATTATATCAAGATAAGTTTGGATGAGAAAACTGTTCAAACTGTACGTTACTCACCAACAACAAATGGTGTTAATTGCGGAATTTCAAAAATGCTACACAATATTGGCCAAAATTGATATCTTCAACTTTTGTAAACTGGTAATCCGTCGATATTTATACTAAGAGAAATTTCATCTGACGGGCAAGAAACATGTTCAAATATTCTATTTAAACATTTAATCAGTCCGTTATGCCAATACAGACCTAGAGCTGAAACACTAACATGCAGATTTTGTTTATTTGTATTGAGAAATGTTCGTGCATCCTTGGGTAGAATAATGAGTTTAGTGCGGCATTTCGGATATTGAATTATAATAACCATTTTTTAATATCATTACGTAATTCGATATTTTTGTTGTAATCTGAAATTTGCTCTTTAATATCAGTTTCAACCTCGCTCAATAATTTGTCACTATACTCTTTGTCGCACAAATTGCTATTCATTAAAACAGAACTTTCATTATTTTATGCGGAACCTTGACCAGTTTCTAAGATACAGTCCTTGGCAGCTACTGCACTTACAAAATCCTAATCTAACATTTTTAGCATTTCTTGATATTTCTGTTTCACTTTTCTTTTATAAGTACCACTGTTTTTAAACCGTTTCCATTTATTTAAATCCTTTTTCCACGTGCCTTTGCAAATAATTACAATCAAAATAGCTGAAAAAAGTACTTAAATAGCATTTGCAATATCATAATAGTAATTGCCTATAATGGTTGTCTCAAGCGTAGTTCTTTACGCTTGAGACAACCTATATTATAGGGGATAGGGGATTTGACGAAGATGATTTAGAATTTAAATGCTTATAAAAGCAAACCATAAGAACATAGAATCTTATTGAAAGCAGTAATAAGCTTATGACTTTAACAAATGGATTTACTCTTACAACATGCCTTTATGAAACTCATATACTTATAATAAACTCACATAATTAATTTGTTAGGGGTTATAAAACTAAGTAAGAAGTGTAAATGGTTTCAGGTAACTTTACTCTTATCTTATGCTCATATAAGACACTTTTACTTATACTGGGCATAAATTATAACCTTCTAAGCACTTACAAGTGTAAGTAACCAGAGTAACTATTCCTCAGTATGATTAGTCTTGTTCTTGGTTTTTATTAGAGTATTGAGCTAATAATCGCCAAAAAATATCTTTATAAACGCTTATAAGTTTAAATATAGGATTAAACGTTCTTGTAGTCAAACAGCCTCTCTTTATGCTATTACAAATCCTGTGGCAAAAAACAGAACCATTATAAGGGTTTTATAAGCGCAACAATATAAGATAAGCGTTTTAGGATTATTTTGCTTGTTGGGTATACCCTGGAATAATACATACAATACTTTTTATCATAATCATCATCATCATTATCATCATCATCATCAGCAGCCCGTATTCGTCCACTGCTACACGAAGGCCTCTCCTTGTGAACGCCACTGAGCCACATCTTTGGCTCTCCTCATCCAGTTGCTACCAGCCGCCTTTTGCAAGTCGTCACTCCACCTGTCCGGCGGGCGCTCTACACTAAGTTTGCCTAAACGCAGTCTCCACTCTAGAACTCATTTACTCCAACGGTAGTCGGTTCTTAGAGTTATGTGACCGGCCACTTCAGCTTGCTAATTCTTTGAGATATGTCGGTTACGATGGTTCTCTGGCGGATCTCTTCATTTCAGATTCTGTTATTTAGAGAAACTCCGAGCACAGCTCTCTCCATAGCTCACTGAGCGACTTAAAATTTGTGAACCAGCCTCACTGTGAGTGTCCACGTTTCTGATTCATAGGTCATAACTGATAGAATGCACGCGTTGAAGACTTTCGTCTTTGGGCACTGTGGTATCGACGACGAGAAGACCTGACATAGTTTACCGAATCCCAACCGAATCCTCATATCGGCTTCCTTGTCGAAGTTGTTCCTACACAATTGCATAGTCTACCCGAGGTAAACATATTCCTGAACAACTTCAAGGGGGACACCGTCGACGACAATCGGTTGCGGGGTAATAAGGTCGTTAAACATAACCTTGGTTTTATCCATATTCATTCCGAGACCGATACGACTAGAGGCGTGAGATAGGTTGGTTCAGCATTTGCTCGAGTGAATTGAAGAAGTTTTAAAAAATAATCTAAAATAGCACCCTATTTTTTATGTTAGCAACCTCCAAACTTTGAAGAGATATTTTGCTTTGAACAAATTTTTTTGTTATTCTTGTATGTTATTATAGTTTATTAATCATTACAATATGATTTTCGACTTTCATAAACGGGTAATTACTGGACTATCAACTTACAAAAAATCAACCGAATACGTGTTTTATTTGGTCAAAATTACTAAGCTTGTGTCAAAATCTGGAGTATTGTGAAAAAAAACACAAATTAACCGAAAATATCAAAAATCGCGGAACATACAAGGGTTAAATCGATAGGCATTGAGGTCCACCATCGCCCTACCACCGATGATCTACCCTTCCAATTACACCCTGTACATTGGTGTGGATTATTTTTCTGGACTTATGTTATACTAGCTGCACCCCACAGCTTTGCCCGCGTGCAAACTGAGGAATGTAATTTCAAAAAATGCTTATTTAGTGCATCGCTATGATACTCAAGGAATATTTCCACCACATTTCAAATACTACCAAACTCCTACGCCTCTGGAGTTCTCCCACTGTTAAGAACAGTGCTAAATAGCCTCCCTTGCTTTCAAGAGCTTCAAATTTATACCATCCTCACCGGGGGCCTTTCCTTTCTTAAGTTAATTACTGGACACAATAATTACTGTTAATTACTGGAGCACCATATCAATCTCGTCTAGGCTGACGTCAGGCAGTTCGTCAGTCTAGTGGCGGTCAGTATTGCGAGGGAAACTCATGTGCTGGGTTCGGATCTAGAAGCTTGCGAGTCTAACAACCGGCCATAGAAGTCTTTGATCTCAGAAAGGATCTCCGGCTTAAAGACGATGGTTGTGCCATTATTGGTCTTGAGCTTTGTCAGATGGGATCTACTAATTATTTCTCTTGTCGAAGACTTTTTCTTCTTTTTTTTTACAATGAAACTGTTTAACAATTATTATTTTACATATTTTATTTTCGATTAACACTGCATTGTTAATTTTACGTCCCACACACTGTCACTTGTAAATACCCGCATTCCACCATTTTATATCAAACGAGACGAGTGAGACTCTTCAACACTCGCACGGTAAAAATGCTTTGCTACTCACTTCATATTTATAAAATTTAATTGTGTGCAGGCTATTTTTTTATCTGTCACTATAAATACAACAGCAGGTTCAAAATAAAGAAGATTAAAGTAAAGAAGATTAATATACTTTTGCACATGGAGCTTCAGAAACTGTATTGATAAAATCGGCTCGGCTCTTGATTCCCCTGACTTTAGTCATAGTATTATTAAGTATTCTGTGCTTTATTCATAGCATGGACTAGCTGTGCAAGAAGATATTTAATTGATATTTTTGAGTCTATAGCAAAGAGGTTGAATTTTCTCTGAGGTCCGTAGCTTACTATCACTGTTATTTGCGTCTCTCTTTCTCTTTCTATTTATTTTTTCTCATTTTAGTTTTGTCTGATGTCGGACCCATATACATTTGATGGCCAAGATGGCTATTAGTTTTCTATTAAGACCTATTACAACATCATCATAAAAGCTGCTCACATTAAAGTTATTATAATAATGTTCTCGCTCGAGTCAGATGTTCTCCTCGATCTGCAACGTTAATTACAAACTAATACCGCAAGAACCCTCGTGCTCACATTATTTTCCTATATCTATTTCAGTAAATGCTTTATTAATAAGGATTTAGAAATTTAGAAACATAATTTGTGATAATTGAAAAATTTTGATTACAGCCGGGAGTCGAACGCGCCCCATCCGTGCCTCTGCGCGGCACAAGCTCTTAAAATATTAAGCCACGATAACACTAGCTATAGCACTCCAAAATTAACTTTTGTTCCTCAGTTAGGTTTTTTAGTTGTACATTTGTGGTAGTCACTGTTTCCTCTTTATACAAGCGGTAGCTCTGTTTACCGTTTCTATACAAAAAATCGATTCTGCACAAGCGTTCGCCTATAGTTTAATTTTGTTTTTCTCCCTCTAAACACGTGGTCCGACAGGTTAATCCGCTCGATCTGACGACATGTACTTTCATTGAATGGAAAAAATTACAATATACAATATATAATAGAGTACAATATGAGTATTTTAATTTATAATACGCTACCGGAGTGTAAGGGTATATTAGGGATGCGTTGTGAGTGGGGGTGCTCATTGGAAACGCATAGGGTTATGTTCTAATACATTTTATTAGGTTTTACACTATTACAATAATTAACCGACAAGCGATTTGCGCGAGAGTTGGGAGACCTCTCTATTACAAGAGTGTCATACGTGGTGGCTGGGAGGCGACTCCGGTGCTAGGGGCGGGTCGTTGCCGCACGCGAAATATTTAAATAAATATTTTATGCACAATTGTTTGTTTTTATGTGAATGACTTTTTATTATATTGTAATATTTTGAATCATATTTTGTGTTGTTAATATAATGATTTATTTTAAATATTTGCACGCTTGCTTGCAGGCTGAATACTATGACATTTGAATTTAATAAGAAATGAATTAGAATAGGATGTATTTAAATACATGATTGATTTGATTTGATCGCTCCATATCAGAACGAGTTTTTATCTACAATCAGTGCCTTCACTTTAAGTAGTTTTTTTGTTGTAGTGATTAATAAGTGAGTATTAAGTGAGTTCTCCATGGTAGACATCTACTCCTTTTGCACTGTTCCCTTTTCAAGGGGCAAGACGTGTTTTCTCTTGAGTCTAGGAGTGTAGCTTATTGATAACAATTGGGCTGCTAAAGACTATTTTGGAAGCGCTGTATTATATTTATGTTTGAGGTGCATGCCGAGCCCCACAACTCGATGCCATATGTCCATATTGGCTTTAGTTCAGTCTTGTAGACGAGTAGCTTGTTATCTACAGAGAGTGCTGAATTTCGGTCTAGAATCCAGTACAGCCTTTTGTATATCAGGGTTAGTTGCTCCCTTTTCATTTGGAGGTGCTTTGTCCATGTAAGGCGTCGATCAAGATGCAAGCCCAAATATTTAACTGAGTGGCTATGAGGTGAGGTCTGATTGCCAAGCCTAACTGGTGAACAATCTTCTTTTTTTAATGTGAAGGTGATATGAACTGATTTTGAGGCACATGCTCTTATTCTCCATTCCTTGAGCCACTTCTCAACGTTATCAAGGCACTCTTGTAAGTATTCAGACGCTTTGATTCGGTCTCTGCTTGTAGCCAAATGACGAAACTTTAGAACGTCTGCATTTTAAAATGCCATTGTGGGAAGAACCCGCAAAAGCGAAACGGCCTGCTAGTAAAACGTCTTAAATTTCAAATCGACATATTAATAAACTGAGTGCTATGATAAATCTTCATTATATGTAAGACGACTGCTACACTCGGCAACATAAATGAAAATTCGATTTTTAAATATTCTCAATTAACACCTTATTTAATAAAAATAACAAATCACCATCATAAATAAATACATATATTCGGGACAATCCCACACCAATTACCTAGCCCCAAACTAGGATACCCTGTAATATGGGCACTAGATAACGGATAAACATACATAGATACGAATATCAACATCCATGACTCGGAAACAAACATTTCTGGTCATCACACAAATGATTGCTTGTTATAGCTTTGAACCTAAAACTCATGATTATAAAGTTTCGTCGCTTTCCTGATCATTTTTAGTTATTCTATGCCTGATTACAAAAATCTATACTTACTAATAAGTATAAAAATAAGCATATGTATATTTATGACTGTACAAGCGTCACATCTTCTCTCCAGGAAAGGTAATCATTACGTCGACTGTAATTGTTGTGTTGTGTAGGCGTTTGTATAGTCTCATACAATCTGCGCCGTTATTTTACACTTGTAAAAGGTAAAAGTTGCTGTACCTCAAGGGCAACATTATTTATTGCAATAAAGCCAATATCGCTGAGTACTTTCAGCACTTTTTTTGAGCATTTTCTGTTTACCTTTAAGTATATCCTCCAAAGATATAATATAGTAGCCCATGAGGAAAACTAGAAGAATATCCACGAAATCAACAAACAAAATACAAAAGTCGCTGAGTTTGTTACAACGAACGACGACACGAAAACATTTTGAACTAAGTTTGGAGACTAGCAGTGGATGGACTAAAGACAAGGGGGCTCGTCGTTAGAATCGGTATTTGTACATATGTACTTAGGGGAGGGGAGCAGGTGGGAAAGGGAGGAGGGATGACCCTCCCTCTGTAAGGGTGGCGGAAACTCATAGATTTTAAGAAAAAGTAAATACAATTTTGAGGTTAAGTATGAAAAAAGTACGTAATGAAATACCGTACCGAGTATTCAGCCGTTTTATCGGTGACCAAATTGGTCGCCTTCAGTGACCAAATAGCTGTAAATTAACATTTCCCCAAAGAATAGGTTAGATTAGTATATTATAATAAAATGGATGCGAACAAATACGTAATTCTGTTAATAATGCTTTATGTGGTGTAGACTATCCCTGCTATCATCAGCGCGTAGGTTTGAAGTTCCTCTGATCCAAAATGCAAAATTTATTATATATAGATATGTTACGACTGTCACTCACGAGATATTTCGTCGAACAATTCGACCGGTGTTCGGACTTTAACGACATCCATCCTCAGGAGTTTGCGCAGTGAGGGCACGACGCAAACGCGCGTGCGCGTGTTGACAGTCGTAACATATCTATATATAATGAATCACGATCACGTTAGTTTATATACCAATATACTAAATTTAGTTGAATATATTTTCAATGGTTAAAGTTTCGATTCATGTTTTGAAACTTATTGCACAGTAATGACCGTATTATAAAGTCAATACATTTCACAATCTAACTTATTTACAAGGCGATGTAGCCAGATTAATTTCTAATATTGAAATTTCCACCAACAATAACGTTGAAGCGTGGAAGTTGCTATTGCAGCCGATACGTTCTTTTAAATTATTTATCATCCAATTTCATAATTTAATATTATACAGCTTCCACGTGAATCAGAGCAATCTTTTAGATACGAGGTCAATCACATCACTAAGAATTTGCGTGCCTTGGCCAGCTTAGGATAATCGACTGATAAGTGGGATGTGTTTTGTTTTGCCATCTTCCAAGTTATATAGACATACTCTGTTGAAATAGGAGGATATAATAATTTAACAAATGATGCAATAACTTTGGAGCAATTCTTTAAATTTATTACAGAACGAACTAAAGAGCTCGTATCTTTGAATGACAAAAATCAAATTGATAATAATGCCGTTTCAAGGCCACCATTGACACCTATGCGTTCTGCCTAAAATAATAATAAAATTATAATCAAAATAGGGGCAAAACAGCTTTGTGAAAAGATTCAAATGAAATCCAATACTAAAATTAGAGTGCACAAAATGTATTAACTAATATACAGATTTAGTAGCATAAAATATTTGTCTGATTTACAATGTAAGTACATCAGACAAATATTTGCAACAATCTATTTAAATGCACTCATTTAGCAATTCTTCCAAAGTTGCTTATGGAACTTGTATCTATATGAAAACGATTGGCCGCAATGATAACGTTACGGTCACATTGTTGTGTTTGAAGTATAAAGTAGCTCCATCAAAAGCAACGACCATTCCTCGATTAGAATTATGCACCGCCCTGCTCGCCGCTAAGCTTATCAAATCCGTGTTAGACTCACTCAGGTACAGGCCGGACTATTCTAGTGTGGTATTGAGATGGATTAGGAATGATTTTACGAAACTAAAAATATTTGTGGCATATTGCATTAGTGAAATTAACGCATTAACTTCATATTCCGCTTGGTGATTATGTTGATTAAATGTTAACTTTTCATTTGCTTACGTTAACATTTAATCGTCATTTACGTTATAAATATATCCATCTAGAAGCTGTGATAATAAAAAAATGATGAAAAGCATGCAAAGGATGTCATAATGACTGTAGGCGTTTCGTTCCGAGGCCGACCAACGGTACTCTTCAGCGTGAATCGTGAGTAAGTACATCTGACCTCAAGAGAGGCGGCTTCGTTGTTGCCTCCGTCCAAATGACCTCCTGCCTCTTACCTTAGGAACTTTATCATTAGGAGGCCGCTGACCGCTATTCCAGCGCCAAACCTGGAAGGGAAAGTCAGCTACGACGCTATGAACGCCTCGAAAATATGTGACAGCAGTTATGAAAAAGGTGGCAGAGAGCTACTCGAATTTTGAGAAAAGGAGATATGGTGCTTCTATCAGAAGATAACGCACTCGCTCTTACTTGGAAGCTTGACCGCGTTCTTCGTCTTTAACCGGAAAATATGGAATATCAAGAGTTGCATACGTCTTCACCATCAAGGACTACATGTGTCCCTAGTAAGACTGCAAACTTCCTACGGCAGAGGCTTCAGAGTTGAAAGTGATCTTTCAACGGCTGGGAATATATTGTACAAGCATCACATCTTCACTCCAGGAAAGGCAATTATCACTGTAATGCGTAGGCGTTTCTATAGTCTTATACAATCTGCGCTCTCATTTCTGACTTGTGAGAGAACCTACTCAATATCAACATTGTTTATTGCATTAAATATCACAGATTTTGGGGATTTTCATTGCATTATATTAGGGTATACATACCCTCCAAAGATATAACACGACCATATGTGAAAATATTATTAAATTTACTATTTAAAATAATAAATAATAACAAATTTATGTTATGAAATATTTGATCAGGATAAACAATGACACAATCACTTTTGTTTCCAATACTGGGAACACCATGCTTTTCGTGAACCATTAAATTGCACTTAGTGAGTGTTAAATGTTAAATGGAATTTTAAAAGCATTACGTTACCGTTTTCCATACCCTCCCCTTATCTTCAAAACATGTATTTTGTGTAGTGTCGTATTTCATATATGCTTGATCGGATATTTAATTGTAAATGCCATTCGTTTATAGCGATAAAATAAATTTAGTGAGATTATAAACTAACAGAATGTGAATGTGAATCTGTGTGTGTGTGTGTGTGTGTGTGTGTGTCACTGTTTTTTCGCTATTAACGGATCAATAAGCGCACAGTTTTTATAATCATTTGTTTTTTTGAGGTATTATCGTCTGTTATATTGTAAAACTTTTCCTGATTGGTCGGTCTCATATTTTGTCACCATAGAAGTTATAAATTAAACAGACATTTAATTGCATATGATCTCGAGGTCATTAACCTCGACCTCACAAGTACATATGGCGTTTTTTAAATTGCATACAATTTGCTTGCGATAATTTTATGACTGAGTGTCACAAAGATAAAAAGATTCAGTTTTCCCCACAAGATTCGGTAAAACAAATAGACCGATAAGTTTTTTTTTACTTTTACCTTATTGGATTGCATGTTTATTTGTTTGTTTGTACGTTTTTTAGCCTAAACGGCTCGATTGATTTTGATAAATAAGGTATCATCGGATTTTTATACATCACAAGAGTGCTATAGATATATGAAGTGTCAAGAAAAGTAATATGGCGGCTAAGCTGCCATATCATCTGCAAAATTTGAAAATAACTAACAGATGACTGGCCTCAGAGGTTAAGAGCCTGTATTCAAAATCAGGGAGGCCATTTCGAATAAAATGAATATAATATTAGTTTATATATATATATATATATTTTATATAAACATCAAAAGTCATGCAATGTATTTGATTAAGTGTTTGTGATAGACTTTATGACCCGACTATGTATAAATAATAGCTGCACCCGCGGTTTCACCCACGTCCCTTCAGGAACCGTGCATTTTCCGGGATAAAAAGTAGCCTATGTGTCCAGGGCTTAAGGTACCTCCATACTAAATTTCATCCAAATCCATTCTGCCGTTTAAGCGTGAAAAAGTAATAAACATAACACGCACACACGCACATCTTTACATACATACTAACTTTCGCCTTTATTTTCAGCTCGTATTTAAGAATTTTGTCCGCAGACGGGTTTTTTGTATTTTTATGATAATTTTACTTATCCAAACTACATTTCTGTCAAACAAGTATTCCAGTCAGATGCTAAGCAGTGTTAAGAGAACGTGACCAAAATGTATGTACAGGGGATGGCGCTAGCCAAATTTTAGCTGTCATTGTCCAAACTACTGGACTCGACTGGACTAACTAGATTACCATTGGACGGTGACGAACGTCCATTGGTACTAGCGTGGCTATCTTTGATCGTAGTAAAATAGTTTCAAAGTAGAATGGTGTTGAGTCGTGCTATAACAAATTGTTTATGTGTGTATCTTATTATGTTTTTATTAATCTTTATTCTAATCATGCCCTACACATCAATAAATTAATTTGAAAAAAAAAACGTAAAAAAAGCATTTATGCCGTAGTTTTATGATGAAACTTAGAACAGTATATCACAATTGAATGCGAATACAACATTTCGTGTCTATGCTGTTAACCGTTAAGGAGTTTCCTAATCAAGAGCCAACCCAGAGTGCAGCAACAATGTCGTGGTTAAACTTCAAACCGGATAGCATAATAAAATACGTACACAAAATTTTGTGACTGTGCTGTTAACCGTTGAAGAACTGATTCTGGATGTCGAAACCACAAAAATACATTGTCATCTGAACTGAACCAACATGCAAAATTTCAACTCCGTAGGATAAGAGGAAGTGGTTCTAATTCAGCTTGCAAGATTTGACCTAAACAAACATACATACATACAAACATTGCAGTTTAATAAAAGCTTTTAAAAACAGCTTGAATCAACCTATTTACGAAGAACTATTAGACATTTCATGCCATAATCCAACTCCAATAAAAACAAGTAAAATATTGTCACAAGCTAATCCTCAGAGAGTAGTCTCAGGATTCTGCCTCAGCGACACTTTAAGCCGCTTACAAGCAAAGCTTTTCCACAAAAATCTCGGCTCGCACAAATCTCTCAATTTTCATACCTGTCGACTTATAGGCCTAAAAATCTGGGCAAATACTAAAAATTTCGGGAAGGATTAACACTTTATCGGTAGTGTATCGCAGAGATCGTGAAGTAGTCGCTTATAAAAAGTAAAAATCTAGGAAACCTTAATTACTAGTAGTTCTGATCTCGCGAGAACAATATTTTTTGCAATAATCTAGAGGTACACTGTAGCGCCATCTACCGACCTTATTGTAAGACTACATTAATAACCAAGGGGCTCAATCAATCCCTACCTAGTAGGTAAAGGGCTGATTCCACTGGTAGAAACCTAAAATAAATGAGCAATTTCCAACATTTTGAGGAGCTATTCTGCAAACCAAATTTTTATGAGACCAATTTAAAGTTAGTAGCTTTCAAATAAAACAAACCATTGAAACCGAATCTAATAAGACAGAGATAATCAGTAGCCCCTTTTTTGCCCCTTTTTGGAGGAAGTACCCCCGAGATTCGCGCGCTCGTCCGTCCGTTGTAGTCGCGTGAATTCGATTGCGCCGCTTACTGCGTACTGTGATAAAAATAATGAACGTTCTAAAGTATAAGGAGTGCAACATCGTCATTGAACGAATGCTTTCGTATATTCAAAACAAAGTATCGGTGATCGACCCTTGTGCGTGTGTGCAAATCATCGTTTACAATTGAAGAGATTAAAAAATCAAAGTCATTGCTATTCGATATCTCGTAAAATCATCAGAAAGAACAAAAGGAAAGAAGAAAGAGTCTTGGCAGATAACGACAATTTATTTAAATCTTATTATTCTAGTGTTCGTGGCCCGTCAACTGGAGAAGTTGCCACCAATTATGTGGGACCATCCCGACTGTAAAAAATTGTTGAAAGATCTACTTCGAGTAAAGACTGACATGGAGGAATTGAAATCAACCTATGCTACATTAAAACAGTTGAAGGAATTAATATCGGAGTTTTTACAATTTAAGGACGACTCCTTGCCGCCTTCCTCGGTATGCAAGGTAAACATGAGAAGGGGCGCTTGTGCGATGGACAGTTGCCCAATGGGAATGTCACATCAACACTATGCCACGATAAACGAGTCCTATAAGAACGATAAAGAATCATCGGATAATTTTAATGAGAATGTTGCACGGATCCAATATCGTAAAATTGTGAGGGTAGAGGTAAAACAAACCAATTGTGAATCATCAAGCCGGCAACGGTTGACGGAAGGTAACAACGAGGGCATCGGTCGGCGCAGCAGCGGTGAGAGCGTGGACGGTGGACTTCTTAATATGAATAAATTCATCCGAGACCGGTTTGAATAAGGTGGCGGTGGTGACGTACTCCATTAGCTTGCCTCGATAGAGGAACGTATGCTTGTAAAAGTCCCAACATCTATCAAGTTATACCCATTTTCTATTACTCTTCTCGGCCTCATTCTGAACCAAAGTGTAAGTCACGTCCTCAACCACATTACATTCAGCACAGTTTGGTGAATTAGACTTTCTCATAAGAAACGCAAAGGTATTTAAGGATATATGTCCAGAACAAAGTCTAAAAGCAGTCACTACATCACTGCGACGCATATCTGCACACACAAACTACGGCAGTCGGGAAAGGCTCGGTCCTCTTCTCTTACCGATTTTAAGTAGGAGGTACTCCTGTAAAATCAAGATTTGAGAATCTTAGGTTGAAATTATCATTAAGATGTTTATTGTTATGAAGAGTGCACGGTGTGTTGTGCAAAGTTTCATGAAACTCGGTTAAGCAGAAGTTGAAAAATCTATCGCAAATATCTATAACTATCTTTCGCCCGTGACTTCGTCCGCAAGGACTACAGCTTATCGCGAAAAAAACACTATGTTCATCTAGAATATTAAAAACGAATGCAAAAGTACCAAACGCCCTTGATACTTTTTGATGACTTGTTGTTATTTAGTTTCCACGGCAACCATTCCTTACAGTGAGAAATCGATAGTGTCCAGTTTCACCGTGGCACTTAACATTTTCCGGAATAATACATTATTTTATGTTGGTCTCTATATTGTACAGTACCTATTTACACAGTTTCATCAAAATCGGATCGGCCGTTTTGGCGTGAAAGCTCCACAAACAAACAAATAAACAGACAACGTTTCACTTTTATATATTGGTGTTGATATAAATATCACAACTATAAAAGTGAACAATTTAAAAAGTATTTACATCACAACTGGAACAAACACAAACATTAAAAACAAAAACTCTAAAATGATGCTGTACCTATTTCGATTTTATAGGAAAGACACCGGAATTCGCCTTTTCTTACATAAGTATAAATTACTTACTGGCTAACGTAGGGTAGGTGAAAATCCACGATGAAATTAATCCAAAATTAAATTCCAAAGCTTTAGATTCTTGATTTTGAAATATAAGATGCAAGCGGTTATTCAAAAACTGTCTATCTATCTATACTAACAATAAACATTGGTTCCTATTGGGGAACAAAAAACTGTACTCTCAGGTAGATAGGTCAGGGTTTGACTTCAAAACTGGGGTACTTGGTATCTCAATACGATGAGTAGAAGCTAAGCAATCGATAAAAAACTATTTGACGGCTGAACGAATTTTGAATATATTTGTACTTTGTAGGTACTTTTGGTTCTGGAACAACACGTGTGAATAACCACGCGGGCAAAGCCGCGGGTACGGCAGAAAAAGTTACAGCTACTATAAGTTATGAAATGAAAATAGAAGTACTTTTTAAACTTAGGAAATTAACTGTAAGCCATGATAAAACAAAGCATATTGAAAAAAAAAAGGTCTGAATCGTGTTTGAATTAGAATGGAACTACGTTTGTATAAAACTTTACCAGTACACAATCCTCTTAGCCGCCTGTCAAACTTCTCGAAACATAACTTGATAAGACCCGGCTTTACAATTTGCTCTTTTTCTATTATGGATTATTTCCCATTTTTATTTGACAGGTGACTTGTTTCTCGTTATTGGTAAAGCAAGGCACAATCTTTGATGTATACTACACTAAATTCCACCCGCGACTACGTCCGCGCGGACTACAGCTTATTGCGAAAAAACATCCTATGTTCTTCTAGGATAATAAAATCCAATGCAAAAGCATTGCACCAACGCTCTTGATGCTTTTTGACAGACTTTTTATTATTTCGTTTCCATGGCAACCGTTCCTTACAGCGAGTAATCGACATTTTCCAGTATTCCCGTGGATACTTACAATTTTCCGGGATACAAAGTAGCCAATTTTGGTCTCTATATTGTACAGTACACAGGCCCCAGCGGCGGAGATCCTCCGCTGGGACCTGTTTAGAGGATTCAACGATGACGGTGTTAAGGTGGCTGGTGAGAGCATCGATTGAGAGAGAAACGTCGTCGAGTGAGATTATGTCGTCGGGGATTTGATCGAGATCGGGTGAACTGATAGCTTTTAGGGCTTCCCGCAAACGCTTCCAGTCCACTACCGTCTTGGTCGATGGAGAGGAGGACGAGTCTGTCGGGTCCGACCCGACAGACTCGCCCATCATACAACAGTTTTCTCAATACACTTTTTAAGTTGTTTTATTTAGCTTGCCCTGTTTGTTGTTGTGATTTGTTTTATGGATCAATTTTAGTAATTAAAATTTTACCCCCTTCCTGTTTACCGATTGATCTGGAATTTGATACACATTTTTAGTAATGATGACAATACAATTATGTATATTCAGTATCATTGAAAATTTATGATGGCCACCGCCACAAAATGACGGAAGACATATATTTTTCAACCCCCTCAATATGGGCATCATATGAAAGAGCTTAACTAGTAGAATACACCATGAAAATTCCAAATCCAAGATGGCCACCACCACAAAATGGCGCACTACTTTTTTTCAATTCATTCAATATGAATATAAAATAAATAATAGTTAAAAAAAACTAAAAAACACGCTTTATATAGAAAACCAAACTAAAAAATAGAAAATAAATTTTGATAATTTTGAATAAAGAATAGTGTAACAAAAACTAATAAATATAAATGAATAATAGTGTAAATAAGAAAAAAAAGTTTTATATCAAAACATGCATGTGGGGTGCTTTTTAAGATATTATCGAATTGATAATCCTTCTTCTCATATCTGTCAATGAAATATTTATAACTATTGACCTATGCTCCTTCCTACTTTTTAGTTTGGTTTATTTATAAGAGCGTTTTTTTTTAATTTTTTAAACTGTTATTTGATCTAATCTACTATCAATTCCGTGATTCGCGCACTAGCTCTATCTCTCTTACTCTATGCAAAGGAGAAATTGATGAATCCTGGCGAATTTAATCAGGATAAACGGATATTTTAAT
Source organism: Alsophila aescularia (assembly GCA_946251855.1). Taxonomy (NCBI): domain Eukaryota; kingdom Metazoa; phylum Arthropoda; class Insecta; order Lepidoptera; family Geometridae; genus Alsophila; species Alsophila aescularia. The sequence goes on along the minus strand of OX276375.1, from coordinate 13,456,071 downwards.
CGAATTATTGCATTGTCATCGGTCTTTGACAGGTGTGCAAAATTTGAATGAAATCTGACCGTTTAAAGTGGGTCAAAATAGCGTCCAAAGGAGTCGGTTACAAACATACAAACATACAAGTGAAGCTAATATAAAGCGTGTAATGAAAGGGCAAGTTGAATACTTAAGTACACTTTAGAAATAACTAAATAAAATACTAAAAAACTTGAAAACAAAATAAGTAAAAAATGTGACATTTGATTTTATTTTTACTAAAAATTGTATAATATTGCGAATGTGTTGGTGTGCATCATGTTGGTGATCGTATAAATAAATAAGTAATAATGTACAATAAGCAAAAAAATAAACGTGGGGCGTAGCTTAACCAGAGTAATACAAATTAGACTAGCTCCACGATTTTATTTTAATGTTTAGCATTTAGTACATACCTTATCTTCTTCAATCAAACCGTTTAACTCATAAAAATGTTTAGTTATTTTATTCCATTATTTAATTAAACATATTAAATTAAATGTTTTAAAATCTCTTACATTAAATCTCTTATTAATTAGTTTTACACAAACGTTGAAATTAACATTTTGATCTTACAATTTTTTAAAAGATTTTATTTAACTTGCAATGTTTGTAGGTATGTATGTTTGTTGAGGTGAAATGTTGCAAGCCAATTAGAAAACTTCCTTCTAACCTACGGAGTTGAATTTTTACATGTTGGTTCAATTCCGATTACAATGCATTTTTATGGTAAGCATAACCTGAATCGAAATTCAGGATTAGCTCCGGATAAAAAAAAAAAATACCATGACATAGTCTCCAGATAAAGGAACTCTTCTCCAGTCAATAGCGCAGACAATACATTTTGTGTACGCATTTTATTACGATAGTTGGTTTTAAGTCTTACCAAGACATGGTTGTTGGGTCCAAACTAGGGAACTCCTCAACGGTAAACAGAACAGATACATAATGTTGTATACGCATTAATTATGAAAGCACGTTCTAAGTTTCACCATGACATGGCTGCTGCATAAAAGCTTCTTATTTTTTAAACTGTTTTTAATTAACTTATTTATTCAACGATCATCGTAGTTTAACCTTGTGACGATATAAAATGTATAAAAAGAATTAGAAATTACTGCAAAATTTTGCCTAAAGGACTGTAATTGAGTCTCTGCTACAAATAAATTATTAAAATGCTACTTATAGTCTGTCTACTCGAAAAGCTTTTTTGCCTAAGGCAATAAAATAGTAATGAACAATACAGAAAAAGGCACAAAAAATGCTTGAACACGTAAACAATTAACGTAAATGGATTCTCAAGAAATGAGTTTGGTAATATTCTTAAATTTATTGTCAAAATATATTTATGAATAAGCTTTAATACAGTTAGGAGCTAGCATCGAACCCAGTTACCAGTTCTTAAACTGCCGAAGGGGATTTGTCTAAGGAGAGTATTTTTACACATTATGTAAAAACATCATCCACACCAATACATAAAAGTGAAACGTTGTCTGTTTGTTTGGGGAGCTTTCATGCGATAACGGCTAGACGGTTTTTGTTGAAATTTGTAATGAAGATAGCGTATACCCTGGAATAAAACAAAGGATACTTTTTATCCCGGAGACCGGTAATTTTTCACGGGAAAGCTGGAAAATGTTGATTACCCGCTGTAAGGAACGGTTGCCATGGAAACGAAATAAACATCAAGATCATTGGTGCTATCCCTACTTTTGCTTTGTTTTTTAATATCCTAGAAGAACATAGGATGCTTATTTTTGCGATTAACTGTAGTCCGCGCTGTGTAAGTCGCGGGTGAAAGTAAGTAATATATACAGGAAGAACGAACAAGGAAAAATCATACAAATAAATATATCAATATTCTGTTAACTGCATGTTGAACAGAGTAATGGTGTTATTTGCCTTTTAGCCATCAAAATGATTATAATGCGGTGCATCCAGCTATGTTAAATGATTATAATGCGGTGTATGCAGCATCCAGCTGTGTTAAATAGTTTAGTTCGTTAGTTTTAGTTTAGGTTGCTTGAGGTTATCGCAATCATCAATATCACTAATCATTAAAACTAAACACTAATTTTATAAAGTCACCAATCGCGCATGTCGGTCTATGTATGCAGAAAGAACTTAAAACGACACCGTTCTTGGTTCCAGTTTCCACCAATGCGTTAGTGAATTATTCCTGAAGTAATTATTTATTTTACTGTTTTTTTTTGTATAAATAAGTCGGTCTTTGACAATTATCTCACAGATTTCAAAACATCAACGAATTGATTTTAAATGTGCAATGCCTTAAACCAATGATATGATTTAGGCCTGATTTAGGTATGATTGTTCTTTTCAAAAAGCTAAAAGAAATGTAAGAGAAACAAGCTAACCTTGCGAAACTGAGGTGGAGATCTTTAGTCGAAGATAAGGGTGATTTAAGTTTTTTTTTATTGTTTCAAACAATTATTTTTAATCGACGTCCAAATTTCAGCCTTTTGCACTTCAATCACACGAATCAGTTTGCCTGTTACGCCAATAGAGCTGTACTTAATAACAAAGCTATGACGTGTCAATGTCAATTAGCAGATTCATTACGGTCGCCTGTTTTCGACCCAGACTAATATAATTATGCAAATGTTTGAAGCCCTTAATTTAGTGAACCCTAACTCTAGGCCAAGCTTTTCTCTGATAACAGCTTATTAGCATAATGTTATTCATTTTTGCTGTACGTTTTTGAGCTGTTATAATAGTTAATTATTTGCGTATTTTTGACAATTTTATGACGTATCAGCATGTAGTGGAGAGCAAGTTTTGTTTCGATGGGCTTTATTTTAGGCAAAAATATATATAAATATTTTTAATTCAGAATTTCATTGTCTAAAACTAGGTATCATTCCTATTACTAATGGCTCTGTGAGCTGTAGACCTCGCGAGTTTCCGTTTTTTAATCATTACTTTCCACCCCCTCACACCCCTAACCCCTTGAAGTTTACGCATTTAAGGATGACAAAAAAGTTTTGTAACATTTTTGTTTTTTTTTTCGAAATAGCTGAAATATGTTTATTTCTACGTTTTCAACCCCCATATATCCGCCATTTTGCAAAATTTTGTAATCCTTTATCGAAATAAAAAACATTTAATTATCGAACCTGCTGACAAAATTTCATGAGAATCTGTTTAGAAATGCGAACTGTAGAGGAGAAGATAACAGCTGGACATCTGCCAGCTGGACATTCGAAAGAATTTTTGCCCAAGCTGAAACGGAGACGCTTCGTTCGCGCTTTAACTATAGGCTTAGGATTTTTTCGTTACTCAACCTAGGACAAACCTATTAGAGTCTAAAATCGTAATTTGCTAGGTGCGAAAGTGTCAAATTCGACACAAAGAGCTGACTTGAGCAAATTTAGTGTAACATGACTTTTTTATTAGTTAGTAAATTTTCATGTTGAAAAAGACTCACTCTGCAATTTACAGAAATTGGAAGCAGCAAATATGACCTATAACTCACGGGAGTGCAAATTAAGCAATCCCGTAGCCTGATTACGTAGAACGTCGCTACGATTTTCGTAGCCATAGCGCACTCGTAACCTGCAATTACGGCGAACAGTAAATTATGTAGACGCCCGTCCGTAGCTCTGCGAAGGCAATTCTCTAACATGAGTACGTTTGGATTATTTCTAAAAAAAGTTACACACGCGAGTTTTGGGAGAAAAATTACATAAATTCGAGATATACTTAATCGGTTAGATTAAGTCGCAATTACATTTTCTACTCAATAAATATTCTGACCACGTTAGCGTATTGTTCCTCCAATGTTATAATGCTTTTGTTTTTCATTAATCCTGGATTGCTCCTATTTCTGGGCAACATCGTGCTCAATAATGGAGACGCTTATTACCTACTGCTCTCTTGGTTGTATTTTTCAATAAAGATAATTTAGGGACTTTTGAAAGTCTAAAACTGAGGCTTATAGAAGAATGTAAAAAAAAACAGTAATTTTGATATCCACTTAATTTGTTATAGTTTCTATGAAGTAGTGTGTTTTAGTAATTGGAAATCCATCGAGAATTTATGGAGTTTATTCTAGGGTTTAATACTACAACTACTCGTTGTAAAAAATATTATTAAATGACTGATATGTTCAACTACGGTTGCCAAACCTGGAAGTTCGATCTAAAAACTAAAAACAAAATCCATACTACTCAAAGAAGAATGGAGAGCAGTTGCCTAGGTTTAAAAATAAAAGACAAAGTGGAAAACGCAGACATCCGCAAGAAAACAAAAATAGCAGATGCACTTTCTCCCTTCAAAGAAAGTGGAAATGGGCAGGGCACGTGACCAGGTACACCGACGACAGATGGACACAACGAATAATAAAATGGTTGGGACCGCGAGGCACAAGAGCGAGAGGCCGGCCTTGTGCAAGATGGGCAGACGAAATAACGGCGGTGGCGGGCCGAATTTGGCTGGAGACTGCAAAAGACAGGAAAAAGTGGAATTCCTTGGAGGAGGCCTTTACTCTAAAGGGGTCCATACAAAATTAAAATGAAATAGCAATATTATATTTTATAATTATATTATATCACCAATAATTATATTATATTATTATTTAATATAAATTTTCAAATATTGCTAAATTAATTGTATGTTGTATTTATTGTAACTGTTTTTGTATGGAATTAAATAAAGTTTTATTATTATTATAACATGTTTTTAGAGCCTGGTTTTAAAATATAACCAATAAGTGCTATTCTGACTCGCGCACCGAGGGTTCCTTAGCACCATCCCAATATTTAATTACTTCTTTTTTTTCATTTGTTAAGATATCAGCAATAATAATATTTTAGGTATACTCTGTGAAAATTTCAAGCTGCTACTTATTACGGTTCAAAAGATACAGCCCTGTTAAATTAGGACATACAGGCGGACAGCGTAAGCTTAGTAATAAGGCGCTCGCAGTTAGAATACCCCAAAGGAACGATGTTCAAATGTTCTATCACAGTTAATCGATAATGTTCTTAGACCATTATTTTTCTGTGTTAATTGATCATGTATTTCGATTAGCGGTGAATTTTGCAAAATCTATTCCGCTATTCGGACAAAATTCGCGGTCTGGCTGCAAATAATTCACGCTCGCTGATGTCAAATTTAACCCAATGACTGCATGAATTTGCTTTTCATGTTTAATTTTCTCATGTGGATAATTCCATTAGTTTATTGGTTATGCTCGAAAAATGCATAATTTGAATAGGGGTTTCAAATTTCAACATCATGTCAATAAAACAATCGACATTTAATGGTCCTGATGTAACGGCTACTTTCAGTTATGTTATTAAACAAAACGTAGAACTTTCAGCTCTCCGTTTCATATTATCAACCTTTTAAAATAAATCTATTATATTGTTTGCCAAGCTATGGTAACCTAGCGTGACTTAGAATCCAACGATACAGGGGTCGGTCCTAGGCTCCGCACCAATCACTTTTCTAAGTTATGTGCGGTCTTCCATCGCTCCGTGCTTTGGAGGGCACGTTAAGCTGTGGGTACTGGCTGTTATTGATTAGAAGCAGTCGCTTAAACAAGTCAAAGGTGGGTGAATTGAAATAGTCTGACACCACAGAACAGCATTTCCGCATACGACAAGCAAGCATTGTTTGCCCAATAGGTTTATGTTTTACATATTTAGATATACTTTATAGCGGTGTTTTACTAAAGGCACTTTGTCATTTTTCACTTACAACATTGTGATATTATCAAAAACTTTGTATGCAAAAACACGCCTTAGTAAATGTTTAGCAATTTGTACACGGTTTTCCGTGTTTCTCTACACATTCTCCTCACGTTCTTACGAGAATTAGACAGTTGTTTTAACCATACCTCCTATTTTCCTGCTTACTTGGTTCTTTGACTGTACGAGAAACATGAAAAAAAAAAGAGTTTGTGCGGTAGGATATTTTTTTGAAGAAAAATTCTTCTTGGTCTTGTAAAATAACTACAGGCTAAAAAGCCTTTTAAATTATTAATCGCTAGAAAGGATTCAACAATGGACACAATAATGTCAGGCTAAAAAAATAAAAACATTGAATATTGACTTTATTCATATTATTAACTTTTATTTTATTTTGTACTAGTAGCGTCCCGTGGCTCTGCACGCGTACCAATTTCGACCCCTCCCTTACCCCTTCTCCCTCTTCCCTCTTCCCGCCCCGTACCTTCTAAAACCACTACCAACCATGTGGGGTTCCCCATCCCGTCCCACAAAACAACCAGTTTTTTATTTACTTATTTTTCCAATGCGTGAGAAACCTTAGCGAGAAAGAGACGAACTAAAATAAACATCAAAATCTGTCAATCTGTTTTCGAGATATCATCAAATAAGTTAATTAAAAATCATTTTTAAATAAAGGTTAAAGCAGTAGCTATGCCATGGTAAAATTTGAACGGTCTATGACAGTTAAATGCGTATACAACAATTCATGTCTGTGCTGTTAAACGTTGAGTTCCCTAGTCAGGACCCAATCCTGAGTGCAGAAACCATATCATGGTAAAACTTAATACCAGCTATCATAATAAAATGTGTACAAAAAAAAAACGTGTCTATGCTGTTAACCGTTGAAGAGTTCTTTTTTATGAAGATAATCCTAGATGTCGATTCAGATCATGCTTACCATAAAAAAGCATTCTTATCGGAACTGAACCAACATGTAAAATTAATCTCCGTCGGATAAGAGGAAGTGGTTCTAATTCAGCTTGCAAGATTGTACCTAAGCAAACATACATACATACATTGCAAGTAGGGAAGGTACGTATTTACGCGACCAGGTTTTTGCTTGCGAGTACACCGCCCTGGTGCGGGGTCCTGCAATACTTGCAAGACTTTCAAAGTATATTACTCACCAACTCGTTCTTTCACCCCCTCCGTACTTACCAACATAATTTACATTATATTCACCGCCGCCATTGGCCACCGATAACGCCGATATGCTTATCGGGTTCGGCATGGCTTCGGCCCCACTCGGCCAGTGCCGACTCGTAACAAGCGAGGTGGCCGATACATCAATCTTGCTCAGTGAAAAATACTTGCAATGTCTTGAATAAACGAATATGTGATCTTTTTACAAGAAGTAACTGAATAGCCTTTTGGTCTACGTCTGGTTGGTCTAGTGGCTAGTGACCCTAGGAACGAAATCAAACAGTTGCGGGTTCGATTCCTGCAAGGTGCAATCATTTGTGTGATGAGCAGAAATGTTTGTTTTCTAGTCATGGATGTGATATTCGTATTTATGTATGTTTATCCGTTATCTAGTGCCCATAGTACAGGGTATACTAGTTTGGGGCTAGGTAATTGGTGTGGAATTGTCCCAAATATATTTATTTATTTATTTTATTTATATATATGTAGCAGGTTTGTTTCGATCAAGCATGTGCATTTGTTTACGTGTGCAATGGTTGAATACATCATATACAAAAGTTAAATCTTAGAAATTAGCCACAACTATATACAGATTAAACTAGATAAATGAATCTTCTCTCTCTCTCTCTCTGTCTCTCTCTCTCTCTCTCTCTCTCTCTCTCTCTCTCTCTCTCTCTCTCTCTCTCTCTCTCTCTCTCTCTCTCACCGGAGATGGCCTAGGAGTACCTACGAGAAAGTACATGTGGGACACTGTTTGTTATTGTTGCAGTTGTTGGACGCACAAGTGTTAGTATAACTGAAAGACCACAAGACACCGCAGGCTTATTGAAACGCACAATACAAATTCACAATTTCTTTTGTTGAAACTACAAATTTTATGGTAAGATTCATTTTTACACAAAAAATTGTAGATAATTCCAATTTTATTTTCACTATGACGTCTACTGACGTCTAGTGACAAACGTCTGACTATAGGTAGGTACTGCGCAGTAGATTTTGACTGCGCAGTGAAAATTCTAGGTCAAGATTATTATTCATTATTCCCAACTGATTACTAGGTTTACTATTATTTATTCTGTGCTACTATAGGGTTGTATGTATGTACAGTGTTTTTTGCGTAATATTCAAAAGTAAATTATTGAATGAAAAATTTAGAAATTTCAGAAATCTTTAAACTAACGCTATTCGCCCTGCCAAACCACGAACCCCAGCCCAGTATCTAATAGGTAATTATGTTACATTCTGTGTAAATGATCGCACGGACCTATGCAAGTATTTTTTACTTCAATTCAACTCTCTCAAGTATTTTTTTCGCAAACACGATTGTGCTCATTTCTTATATGTTGCAAAAGATCAATTTTCTATGTATTTTTCCACTAGGCTTTGGAATATATTTTTCACTATTCTCCTCGCCAGACTGAAGTATACCTGGATAATGTGGATTTCTGGATCTTATAATAAAACACGCAGCCATTTCCGAGAAGTCTTCTTCTTCTTCTTCTTTTTTTATTAGATGGCTTCTGCGGAGGCACTAGCCTACTAGCAATTTCGCCAATGTCAAATTTAATAGTGTATAGTAATGTCACGTCACAGTCATTCATTGTCAAGTCAAAGTCACGAATCAGTAAAATGGTGGACATTTACTAAAACTTTCGTAGGAGATTTGGAAAAATCACAAAATGCCATTTATATCTGCGTTTGATTATTTTGCCTACACTCGTGCACGTTAACGAACACCTAATGGTTAATATCTCACCAATATTACACATCAACACTCAAAGAAACACAAGATTGAGAATAAAATCAAACTCTACAACACAACATTTTGAATTTTTGCAAAAAACCTCTTCCGAGAAGTCATATATTGAGAAGAGCGTTTGACAATTGAATTGACACTGACATTTACATGCATATGCCACGGTTACCTTGGTTCACGAATCTTGTATTTCAGAGAAACTACAAGCATAGTTTTCTCTACAGCTTGCTGAGCGATCATAAATGTGTAGACTAGTTTGACCGTGAGTGTCCACGTTTCGGCTCTGTAGGTCATGATTGGTTGGATGCACTGATTGAAGCGTTTTGTCTTCTGGCACTGTGGTATGGACGACGAGAGGACTTTACGAAGCTTGCTTAATGCTGTCCAACCCAGCTGAATTCTTATGTTGCCTTCCTTCTCAAAGAATTCAAGAACTTTTCCAAACTCCTATAATTTGTTGTCGATTTACCACCGCCAACCACTCCGAACTCGGGCCAACTTAACCGAACTATGTCAAACGTGCACAAACCATCCTTACACATAAAGAACGTTGGAAGATCAGTTGGATAGTTGAAAGAAAGTCTGGAGCCACCATAAACTCAACTCTAGGTGATATTAAGTGATAACATAATTAAGTAATAACAGTCTCTAGGTGGTAATAACATTTGCATTTCGAGTTAATTGGAAGAGACTGAATCTCACGACACAGAGTATCATAGTGTTAGATTCAGTGATCACCATATTGAGGGTTGTAAGTTTTTTGGTCCAATAAACTTTTTTATTATTATTTATTATTATCATTTGTCGGAAATTGTCTTTAGTTCCATTTTGTATATAAATGTTTATATCGTGAAATGAGTCAAAATGGAGATATTGTTAAAAACACTGATTTAAGACGCCATTTTTACAACATGCGGCTGTGCGAGCGGTAAAGAAACGAGGTGGCAAAATTATAAATTCGGAGAGAGCACATCGAAATATATATAATTACCCATTTACATAACTCCCGAAAAACTTTCCAGGTATGAACTACCAAATGAATGTGCTAGGATAAGAGGAAGTGGTTCTAATTCAGCTTGCAAGATTTGACCTAAACAAACATACATGTATACATACACACATTGCATTGCAAGTTAAATAAAAGATTTTTAATAGCCGTTCGATACAAAATATATGAGAAACGAATTTCCTTCATATATTTTTTCATGTTTTTTTTTGGATGCTTTAATATAATATTAATACTAATATAATATTATTAATATTATTCTGCTATTCGGGGCGGCGAACAATCCAACAAAATCAAGAAAAAAAATATCGGTCCTGAGATAAATAGTGTAACTAACCTGACTTTTTTAATATTATTAAGTTTATGAATCAAACACAAAAGTATGTAGGTACATAACAATGGTATTCATATGATCAGTAATTTATTGGTGAGGATTAGTGTGTAAATGTAATAGAAACTCTGATTAAATAACAGCAGGTCAAACAATAAATCAATATAACGTATTAGCACATGTTTTAAGAGTTCTAATAGTATTGAAGTATTTATGTCTCGGTAGGTTGGTTAAAACTGTTGGTCAATTTTCATACTTTGCTTTCCGGTCATTCGTTAACCGGATAGGTCCAGCCGTCCCTCAAAAATATGATTACATCCCGCCGCTCTAATTAAATGTTGCCGTCAATTTAAAAATTCATCAGACATTTCCAAATAAATATGATATATACTAAAATATACTGAATTTTTACCACTGCGAGTATTAATTTATATTGAGCTCAGAAAGCGTTTACGAACAACTTTGTTGATCAGATTTTAGTAAAGGGCCTACGGCTAGCGTCAAAGCTTCATAACATACCGAAAGTTTTAGCAGCTGGGTATTTTGAAATACAGAATTTTGATGCTAGAGTAATTATGATGTATGTATATTGTGAATTTGTATTTTTATGTTGGTAATTTTTACTAAGTATCTACACCAATATATAAAAGTGAAACGTTGTCTGTTTGATATTTTTTTTGGGAGTTTTCACGCCAATACGCCTGCTCCGATTTTGGTAAAACTTTGTAAATAGGTACTATACAATATAGATACCAACACAGGATACTTTTTATCCCGAAAAATAGTAAGTTGCAACGGGAAAACTGGAATATTTTGATTACTCACTGTAAGGAACGGAGTTAAGTTGCCGTGGAAACTATATAATAACGAGCCTGTCAAAAAACCATCAAGAGCGTCGTCGGTGCTATATTTTATAGGATGCTTTTTTTGCAATAAACTGCAGTCAACACGGAAGAAGTCGCGAGCAAACGCTATTATTATATCTAATACAGGAATTTATCTTTTTTGCCTATAAATTTATGCCTGTGCTCTTTTTACAGTTTAAAACTAAACGTGGTCACAAACAGCGATAAACATTAGAAACGGGATATTTACCATGGGTAGACGTTTCCTCGAGTAGAGACCGTGTCTTGACAAACGTAGTGTAGGATGCCCACCGGCCAGGTGGAGTGACGACCTGCGAAAGGCGGCCGGCAGAAACTGGATGAGACGAGCCGAAGATCGGGCTCTGTGGCGTTCATTGGAGAGGCCTATGTTCAGCAGTGGACGAACACAGGCTGATGATGATGATGATGATGATTTACTATGGATACTATTTTTATTGAATTCCTAATATTTTGGCACGGCTTCAAGCGCCATGATCACGGATGAACTGAAATAACTGTGATAGTCTACCCTCTTTGTCACTCGCTTATTACAAGCGTCGCTAATATCATCACTTTCATTATTGACTCGATCTAGGCACAAATTCTTTAAATTTCTTTTAATGACACGACTGCCCCAAAAAGGAGTGTAATGTGATTAGGATTCATCTATGTTTGTATGTATGTATGTGAGTTTATTTATTCCACCATAACTTTTAAATGCCTGAACTGATTTGGATGTATGGGGTATCGTTAGAATCCTTACATCATCCCGAGTGACATATTATGATATATTTATTTTATAAATTCTAAATGGCTATGCCCATTTTGAAAAGCGAAATATATTATTTTTTCTTCGAATTTTGTATTGTATTGAAAATGTAGTGACCGTCTCTTTCGGCTCTTCAGCCAGATGTAAGTAACAATTTTTAATTATTAAGATCTGGTGGCACCGGAAATATTTTTTTCTTTAAATTTTCGATTGCAAAGTATGAAATAAAAATAAATAACTAAAAAAACAGGACTGCCCTGCAAAAAACGAATTAAAAAGTCAAAAACAAGAGAGAGAAAATTTCTTTGCATTCGGCGGACCTATTTAAAAGTATTCCACAGAAAGACTATTTTATATATTTCTTGTTGTGACTTTTTAGTTCGTTTTTGGACGAGCGGTCTTTTTTTTTTAAATTATATATTTTTATTTAAATAAGTTATATCTATTTTACTTTCGCATAATGAGTTAGGCATAACTTTTAATAATGTAATATTAATTTTACATGAACAGTATTTGGCAAACTGTTAGGTAGGCGGCATAATTATCATTTGGGCTTTATTGTTTTGGACTACTATGGAGTCGCATAAAATATAAACTAGACTATACTGTGACAGTAGACTAGGTGCGGTGAGGTGGCCCTTGGGCCACCCGGAAGCCGCAAACATGTTTGTTATTCATATGTAGGTACGCAAAATAATTTAGTTTAAAGTTATTTCATCATCATCATCATCATCATCATTAGATAATGGTATACACGATATTGCATAAAAATTTATGCGTAATTATTGTTATGCACATTATTAGGATAAGTAAAATTATGCCACACAAAATTATGACAAAATATTTTATGCGTATTGATAGAGAACCCATACCTTCTGTAGAGACATATTTATTTGTTTAAATGGGTATGAACATTATGACCATGAAACTTCACTGGACATTATGGCGCAAAACTTTGAAAACCTATGTTACGTGTGACACTGCAATTACAAACAAGGCTCTTACATCAGGTTAACGACCTTGTCGTCACCTTACGTCATAAAGCTCTTTGGTCCTTGCATCGGCGATTTCTATGACACATCCGTTAGTGGCGCTCTATTGACCTAACCTTATATTCGATTTGCTTGCGCCCGACGCCGCTGGTAATTTTGTTATCCCTTTTTCTGGAAGCTAGGCCGCGCTATGTCGAGAATCGAAATCGACTTGAATCTGGAGTTTGAAATCGATACCACTGACCTACGTGAAAGGTGCTTTGAATAAATCGATTCAGTTTTGTACTACTAATATTATAAAGATGAATGATTTGATTGCTTGTATGTTTGTTTGTTTGTAATGGATAAACTAAAAGAAAAATAACAAGTCTTTCAAAAAGCTCCACAAGCGTTCCTCTTAATGGTAAGCGTGATTCAACCTCCTTGGCGTTGCGATGCTGCCAAAGATTTTGAATTACGCTTACTGGTGTTTTTTTTTAGAAGTTACGACGTGTATATAATGCTAAAATTAAGAAAAATGCCGTGGTATGAGTGCTACCCGTGCGAAGCCGGGGCGAGTCACTAGTAGTTTAATAGTTTTGTGATACACTTTTCAAGACAAAAAATTAACTTCTCATGAACAGGGAGGAAATTATAATTTTAAGATATTAGAAACTTAAAATATATTCATAGTAAAATTAGTTTTATAAATTAGTTAGATAATCTCATTACACTTCGAGTTTGATAAGGATAATTCCCTTTTCAAGTGCCAATTCAGATTTGAATGAGGCACAGAAAAAAATGTATTTTGTTTTCTTGTGCGATATTCAAATCTGAATATCGCACAAGAAAACAGGGACTTGGCAAAACGTTTAGTGGAAGTGACATGTGACCAGAATGCTGGCTCCTATTTAGGCCAAAAAATTAGTATTGCAATACAGCGTGGCAATGCAGCCAGCATTCTGGGCACTTTCCCTTCCTCCGAAGGACTTTTAGATAGTTTTGTGTAAATAGTTAAGGTTTTTTTTTTAAATGACCTTTTTTTGTATGTTTTATCTTGTAAATAAATTTTATTAATCTGAATTGGCAGTTGGCACTTTTAATTTTGTTGGAATATTGGAAAATAACCCCGTTAGACTAGACAGCATCTAAAAAATATAATAGGTAATAGGAGATATAATAATATTTTTGTAATTAATTTTAAATGACACATTAATTATAGCTATACTATTACTAAATTAAGTATAATATTTTTGTAATTAATTTTATATGACACATTAATTATAGCTATAGTATTACTATATTACTAAATTAAGTAAACAGGATCACACTATCATCACATCACACTTCACACTCACACTAATATCATAAATCAGAGAAGTATAGCCACTGTAGTAAACAGGCCATTCAAAGCTTAGAGTTTTAAAAATGAAAACTATCTTATCGAGCGGAAAACTTGGTATGCGCGATGCAGAACTCCATACTTAAGAACAGCAGGTCGACCGCGGATGAGCGATCATTATGGTTTTATTTACGTTTACGTTTACCATTGACGATTACTATCGAATACAAATTGGTACCGCGATGAGTAATCGTATTGTAATGGTTTATTGAACGAATGAATAGTTTTCAATCGTCTGCAGGGCGACCGCCGATACGCAAAGTAAACGTAAACGTTATCAATTTGTCATTTTAAAACCATAAACCTCTATATTAGTACTGACTTTCGGCGGGAAACGAAATCGAAACGGGTGTTTTGCTTTGTTTTCTTCTTCTTCTTTTTTTATTAGATGGCTTCTGCGGAGGCACTGGCCTACTAGCAATTTCGCCAATGTCAAGTTTAATAGTTTATAATTAAGTCATGTCACAGTCATTAATTGTCAAGTCAAAGTCACGAATCAGTAAAATGGTGGACATTTACTAAAACTTCCGAGGGAGATTTGGAAAAATCACAAAATGCCATTTATATCTGAGTTTGATTATTTTGCCTACACTCGTGCACGTTAACGAACACATAATGGTTAATATTCCACCAATATTACACATCAATACTGGAAGAAACACAAGATTGAGAATAAAATCAAACTCTACAACACAACATTTTGAATTTTTGCAAAAAAACCTTGCTTTGTTTTATTTCTCAAACTGCAGGGCGACAGGCGACAGCGGATACGCAAAGTAAACGTAAACGTTTTCAATTTGTCATTTTAAAACCACAAATTATTAAACGATTATACCATTAGCAAGGCCATAACCAAGAAAGTTTATAACATTAAGTAGAACCTACTTTCGGCGGGAAACGAAATCGAAACGGGTGTTTAACTTTTTATTATTTTCTAAACTTGTGTATCTTCTAGTGTTAATGTGTAATATTGGTGGAATATTAACCGTAAGGTATTCGGTAACGTGCACTAGTGTAGGTAAATGATACAAGCGTGCCATTTCGTGTTCTTTCCGGAACTCCCCAGGAAGTTTTAGTAAAGCTCCACCACTTTACTGAATCGTGACATGACTAGACTTTTGAGTATCTGACTGACTGAGACTAGACATTTTGAAAATCTGTAATCCCTGTTCATGAGAAGTTAATTTTTTGTCTTGAAAAGTGTTATATTACAAGTATGATGCATACAATCATCATCATCATCATCATCATACATATCGGTTACCGTGACAGGTACTACATGCTTCAAATTTTTCGCTTAGTTTGTAAACCCGTCTTACGGGGACGGTAACGCCATCTATTGGCAGTATTCAGAACTGACAAACAAGTATTGCAAATTAACTATGTGTCGTAAAAAAAACGCCTCCGAAATCAAATGTTACTGGATGTTGGAATGATACGGGTTCGAACCCCGTCCACGATTCAAATTTTCAATTTTTCGTTTAGAAAATTATTAGATACAATAAATAGATTGAAGTTTTACATACCTACATTAACCGAACAACATATTATGGTACTTAAAAGCAAAGCAGCCTTATTTTTTTTTAATTTAATTACTTTTGTGTCTTGGCACATTATGGTGTTATCAAGTTTTATCTCTAACCGCTGCAACACGTCAGTGAGAGCTCAATATCACATCCATTAGCGATACTTGGACATAAACATAACCTAATATTTATGTTGCTTTCACCCGACGAGACTCCACCGGTAAACTTGTTATCCTTTTATCCGGAATCGAGGCAGACTTGTATCGGGAATACGAAATCGATCCGCTGACCGAACTCGATTTACACTTTTCATTGGGTAATTAATACAGTTTTTTAGTGGAAGCATAGAATAGATTAGATTTGAGTATTTTTTTGGTGCAACATTAACCACAATGCAAAATTTGACAGATGAGAACAATATTTTCATGAAGTGTACGTATTTTCAGTATTCAGTTAGTACCAAGTTTCAGATTATAGTGACTTTTTTTTCGGAAGACCTATTAAATGACTCATTCAAATAAATGATTTTAAAATGTGACTGATTTTCAAGCAATAATTATCTTGAAGTTAATAAAAAGCACAAATAAAAAAAAAACCGACTTTCCACCCTCCCCCATTATAGCTAGGAAGCATCTCGATCACATCAATTTTCTAACATAAAAATCGTTTCATCCGTTTGAGAGCTACGAGTACGGTCGTCACCCCCATCTCCCCCCCCATTATAGCTAAGATTGTTTACCTCAACTTTGAAACATGAAAAACCGCAACTAAATTGGTTCATTCGTTTGGAAAATACGATTTTCACCACCCTTTTCTCAACTCCCCCGCCCTAAATAGCTAAGAACCATCTCGATCACATCAGTTTCAAACATAAAAAACCGCATCCAAATCAGTCCATTCGTTTGGGAGCTACGATGCCACAGCCAGACACGCACATAAACACCTCACACACACACACAGACACACACGCACACACACAACACACAACACACAACACACACACGCGCGCACACACACACACACAAAATACACACACACACACACACACACACACACACACACACACACGCACACAGTGATACACTCCCTAAACTTATAACACCCGTCTCTTTGATCGGGGGTTAAAAAATGAGCCGAAACTATATATGGATTAATATGTAATAAGGTATCTCTGCTATGTATGTACAGAGAGATAGACAGACATTTATAATGTTGGTGTGATGTGATTAGAAATTGCTTGATACTTACATAACAGCCTTGACAACGGTTTTTTACCCGAGTACGGCTCAGCAAGGGAAATGTAATGGGTTTAATAGTCTATGTATGTATGTATGTATGTATGTATGTGTATGTTTCACCGTAGCGTCGCCCGTATTGATCCGATTTTGACAAAAAAGGTATCAATCGATTCGTCTTAATTTATACAGTGTAATAGTTTTTTTTACCCCACTACTTCGAAGTAGGTTATGAAGGGTTATGCGTTCAAACTAAAAACTTGATACGATTTTGACAAGGGAGGTATCGATCGATTCGTCTTCTTCGCAAAAGTGTAATATGCTATTTTTTATCCGAACGTAGTCAGGTTTTAGTTTTTGAACATACAATCTTGTTTACAATTTCTTTTACTGCTATCCCATTAATCCAAAGGAGACCTTGATGTAAGCCTGATATAGGAAGGATCTAGTCAAGGTTAGTTCTCAATCACGATAACGTAATATATTATTCAATATATAGCCGAGTCTCCAATTCCGTTAATAGCTTGCTTATCACGAGCTTCCATAGACTACCTTATCCCGCATTATTAATACTAATGGCATGTTCTATGGTGGCGTCCATTAAGAAAAGTGGATTGGCCTGTTTACTCCTAATATGGACAAAATGCATCAAGGGGTATTGACGTAGTAGATATAATAATTCTTAGTATTAATAATAAATAGACTTAATTAAATCCTAGTGGTCTTTTCGCCTTCGACTTTCTCTGCGCAGACTTAAAAAAAGTTTTGTGGTATTTCTTGCCCGCGATTACATCCGTGTGGGTATCAAAAAAGTCTAGTGGTCGTTTTAACTTCCTTTGTCCACGTGGACTTCAATATATCTAGTGAGGGTATTTTACAATTTATTGACTGAGCAAGCGAAAGCGCGAGTGAAGCTTCTTCGTTTCAGCTTGGGCAAAAATTATTTGTGCGGATGTCTGTCCAGCTGTTCTCTTCTACATGTCGCATTCCTCAATTGATCTAGGCGAAACTTGGTATAAAGGTTTAACGGATTTTCAGACTACTGAATATCTCCGCCTTATCAGATCCGATCCTACCTAACTTCGAAGTAAGCTCTACAATTACAATTGAAAGAATCAATGCAAATAACACATATGTATACCTAACTTTTTTTCAATCAACCAAAACCTAAACTAAACCCTATAATATTATAACCTTGCCTACCTATTTTGTCACCTAGCTAGGTATCATCACTCACTGGGTGGTGTGTCACGTGCCGCTCCCCGCCACACCGCACGTTCTCTCTGCCTGCCTGCCGTCCTTCGCACGTCTGGCGGCCCATGATAATAATAATGTCATCACGACGGGTTTTTTTTGCTTTCCGGAATATTATCTTTAAGCTGTTTTATGTAATTTTAATATGATATATTTGTTTCTTCAAATTAACATAACTTTGGACTCCTATCCCGCAGGAACCCTTTTTTTTCGATAAAAAGTACCCTAAATTTTAACCCATAATATAAACTATGACTGTGGTGAGTTGCATCAAAATCTGTCCAGTAGTTTCATCGTGATACGTGTTTTCACTTTCAACTTTCAACCCCTACTCGTATCTTAAAGTACCCTTTATTTTTTGTGATAAAAAGTAGCCTGAATAACTTCAGCTATAATTATGCCAAATTGCATCAAAATCCGTCTGTTAGTTTTAGCGTGATGCGTGTTCAAAGAAACAGACAGACAGACAAAAATGGAAAAAACAGGTTTGGCCTCCGTATCGATAATGAAGTTTATCTCAATTATAATTTAAAAAATATATTTTATGTACAGATTTAGCGCAGTTACAGTAGTATAGATAAATAGATATAGATTGTAGGTGAAGTAGGTATTATACTAGACCACAGTACATATATAGTATTATAAATGTATTGTGACTATACTATAAGTAATAGGTACTACAGATTTGAAATGCTTCGAGCATTTTTTCATATTACGTAGTAGGCCCGTTATTATTTTTTACAGCTCCTACTTTTCTCCATGTACAGAAATAAGCACACAGCTCAGACTGTCGAAAGAGCTTGGAAAGTATGTTTGGAATTACCAATGGATCAACTGAGAATAAAAGTTCTCGATAGATCTATAATTTAAAATGGGATCTAAAGAGAAAATAATATCTCAATAGATCCAGTATGGATCTTAGCACTGTATCTAATGAGAATGATCCTAAAATAAGAACACTGTTTTATTTTATTTTAGCCACCCATAGCAGTTGCAGTGCCGCCCAGCATTTTGGTTGCAAAATCTTGTTGTCACTACGCTCGTCACTCTGAGACATTGGGTTTTAAGTCTCATTGCCCAGTAATATCGCTGGAAACATTGCCCTTCAAATCGAAACACAGAAGTTTTTAACACTACTGCTTGGCGGTAGAATATCTGATAAAGGTGTGTTACTTCTCTTGGCGGGCTCTAGGGAGGTGTAGGAATCATCTTTGTTTGTTTAGTTTACAAATTAAGTGTGTGATCAAAATGAAAGTTAAATATAGTCTGCTGGCTTTATACCCGTAACAGATCCACATAAGTATTTTGGGCGGCACAGACCGGTCAAGGCAAGGCATCTATAAAGGCACGGCGACGGCACAGCATACCTGCGGGGGCATATGTATGAAAAATCATTTATGTCGTAATTTTTCACTATTCGGCTACCACGCCGCCGGTCACAGTTCTAGAAGTTGGGCGTTTTTCCATTGGCAGCGATGCCATGAAGCTATGCCATCAGCACGGCACTGGTAAGGGAAAGATGACGGTATAGCAGCCAATGGGCCACAAGCTATGGCCCATAGCCATTATCGATAACGATCCCGTGCTGGCCAATGGATGGAAAATGTTCATTGATGGATTACAGTTACACTAATATGATAATGAGGAAAGATTTGTTTTTTTTTTGTATATTTGTATACAGCTTTTGAAACAATAGAGAACTCTACATCTGTAGAGAATAATTATTATATTGTATCTACCACCACTTGAGTGTAAGGTTTTGTATCTATTTTTACTCGACTTCACAAACGGAGGTGGTTCTAAGTTCGACTTTTTTGATCCTTTTTTTTTGTGTTTTGGCGAGTTCACCTTTTATGGAGGACCGTTTTTGAAAATTATTTTTTGTTTGAATGTGTATATGTACTCTCGAGGTAGTCCCATATAAATTGTATCAAAAGTAATTCAGTAGTTTTTTTTTTAATATTACTTTGAAGTTGATTTTTTGTACCATGGTATTTTGTACAGCACTTGTAACAAAATACAAAATTTACAAATATTGTTAATACGTTTATTAACCGCACACCAGAAAAATATTCCTACATCAAATACTTAACACAAACATAATAATCTACATGTACACCAAAAATATTTATTGCGCATGAAATTAACTTAAATTTGTATTAATTATGATTTTCTGATCAAATATACTAATTGTATAACAAATTAACTTTATTTTCACTTACTATGTTCGAACTTAAAAAACGCATTGCGCCTAAAAAACTAGGCAGGTTAGTTAGGTTGAAAATGATGATTTAAGGTTTAAATGGCCATTCGATGTACGTTCAGAAATAAAAGCGAGCTTCTAGATGTATAGTTTTGCCATTTGATAATGCATTCGTAATACTAATTGTTGGTGCTCAAACAGTATTTTTAATGTACGTATATAGTATATTCTGTTGGGAAAAATCAGCAATTTTTGTTGTGCGTTTAATTACTACCCTTTAATGAAACAAATTGTTGAACTTTGCTCCTTGAATATTGTGAGACTAGCAAAATTATACAGTCTACAAAGTTTTAACTTAGACCATTAATCATTCATTAAAAATACCTAGCTCTTGTATCGTTAGATCAGAATTTGCTAACATTTGTCCATGCCACTTACTTTCTTTGAATATTAATATTAAATGAAAAGGTTAATAACATAAATTCTTGTAAAAAACAAATATCCTACTGCGATCATAACTAAAAAGAGGCATACAAGGTTTTTGATTTTGAAGTATAAGATGCAGTCGGCATCATTCATTTCATTTATTCTTTGACAGGATCAGCTAGAACCAGCTACTCTTTACGCCTCCGACTGCATCTTTTATTTCAAAATAAAAAATCTAAAGCTTGTTTGCCTTTTTTAGTTTTGTTCGCAGTCGGGTTTTTTGTTTTTTTTTTATAATAATTTATTTTTAAGTCCCAAACAAAGAGACGTGTGTTATATGGTGTGTATGTGTTTGTGTGTGTCTCTCTGTGGCATAATAGCTCCCAAACTAATGGATCGATTTTGATGCGTTTTTGTTCTGTTTGTAAGCTAATGTGATCGAGATGGTTCTTAGCTATATGAGGCAGGCGTGGGGGAGAAAAGGGGGGTGAAAATCGTAGCTTCCAATCAAATGGACCGATTTAGCTACGGTTTTTTAAGTTTCAAAGCTGAGGAACGAGAAGGTTCTTAGCTAAAATGACGGGGAAGGAAATCGGAGTGAGGATCGTACCTCCCAAACAAACGGACCGATTTTGTATACGGTTTTATGTTTTAAAACTGATATGATCGAGATACTTCTTAGCTATAATGGGGGGTGGGGGGTCGGGGGTAATATACATTTTTAATTTGTGCTTGTTATTTAAAACTTTTAGTTTATATTTATAAGAATTAGTGACAACGGTTGCTAACCAACTTTAAATCATTAGATCTTAAATGGCCATTCGAAATGAAAAATTATAACAGTTTTTTTTAAATGAAATATCTTTTCAATAATACCCCACTTGACAAAAATACGTACTTTTTTTCTTTATTATATTACCATACCATATTAGACTTCTTGTTACCACTATATTTGGATATGGACAACTAGTAGAAAAAGCTATAGAATTAAGGCTTCCTGATATTGTTAGTATATCTAAGTCTATGTATTTTATTGTAAATAGTCTTTATTGAACGAGAGAGCGCGAAGCGCGAGCGAAGAGTCTGTGTTTCAGCTTCGTCAAAAATTCTTTCGTATGTCCGGATGTCTGTCCGGCTGTTCTCCTCTACAGGTCGCATTACTCAACCGATCTAGATGAGACTTGGTCTACAGGATAAGCAAATTTTTAGAATTTTTTAGTCATCGGGGATGTAGGCAATTGTCGGAAACGCTAAATAAGCATATTTCGTGTGCGGCAGTGACGCTGCCCCTAGCACCGACAGTCGCCTCCCAGCCGCCACTTATGACACACTTGTAATAGTCGTTGATAATATGTGTTTTGTATAGACCTAATAAAAGGTATAAGAGCACTACCCCGTTTCTAATGCACACCCCCACTCTCACATCATACTCTCACAAGTGGTGACCAATCGACGTTTTTAAAAGTGGGGTGCGTGCTCAAGTTATATAATAAAAAGTGAACTGAGTAAGTGAGCAAGGCGGGTTAAAGACTTTGTTGGAGGAGCACAGCACGAGTCTGGAATGTCTAATCAACCAATGGAGCCTTCAACGCCCACTAGTGATACGACAGCACAAGTTGCAGAGTTGCAGAGTTCGTCGTCGAGGTCCGAGACAAGAGAAACCTACGAATTTAATTACACCTACGCAAACGCATTACCTACGTGTAGTTTATTGATGTCGATCATGCGCCCTTCGCCAGCAACAGTTACATTTTACAAGGACGCCTATTAGTCACTCGAGGATACAATATACCCGGGCCATCGGAGTTAGTCTGGCGCCGCAGGTTAATCAGTTGAAGACTTGGAGAATGCTCAGTCTTGATATTTTAATGCTGAGGACTGGCAGTCAGAAAATAACTAAACGCTGGGAACGGTTTGCGGGACAGAAAATAAATGCAGAACAGGCATGGTTAGTACTACCTACACAGTCGGACGGACGAACACCAGACTATGAAGATCGCGTTAGAAAGTCAGACTGAAACACAGAAGACAGAACACAACCAGAAGTTATCTAAAAGTTTCGGATATCAGGCATTAAGTGTTATATATTTTTTTCTTTGAGTTGTTACAATGGTATTTTAAGTAAGTTATGCTAAGCGACGCGACCTGCGACCTGGGTTGTTAACCGAATATTTAATAAACATTTAATTTTATCCTTGTCTCTACTGTAGTTCAGATAAACCGGGCGCAGCGGTTGGCTCGCATCGCAGAGCATGATTAGGTAGACACGTCATAATATAAATAAAAGTAGGTCACATAGAATAAGCAAAATGTCGAATAAAATATGCGGTAAAAGTAGACTATAATTATGTCGTAGGTAAACGTCATAGCACCATTAACAGTTTACATTGTATTAATATTTTTTGTAGAATAACTGTATACCTACACGGAAGAACCGAGAGATAGTTTCGCATAGTTGTAGTTTTTTGCAGTATCAGTGAAACAGGCTGAGCAGCCAGTTAACCAGCGCAAGTAACACACAAGCAATACAGTAAAACCTAGGTATAGTATGCATGCGATAAGTAGAGTCGTGGTTTCTGCAGTAAAGTTAAACCAGGCAGACAAAGCCGGTTAACAATCGCAAGTGCCACATGCAGTACAGTATGCCTCAGAGTAATAATATGTAACCGAATAATTACAGATCCGTGTTGATATATTTTAAGTCACTATAGACCGTATATGATTTGTTTAATTTTGTATGTCCTTTGAATTTTGAAAACAGGACCCCGATGTGAACCTTAAAATAAGTTATTATTGAAATGTACTTGGGTTAAAAATAGAATACATAGAAGTTTAAAATGTACCTACTTAGAATTAGAACATTGATAATTGCGAAACATGTAAAGTAACAAAACACTCAGAACATGACACCGAAGGAAGTTCGAACAATAACAAAATTGTCTACCTATTGTGAAATTGTGAGTTGTTAGTCAGCGAGATGTAACTTACGATAAATTGCAACTTGGAATAAATGTATGTATCAATGTATAGGGTTTTCAACACCCAAATATGAACTTACTTTTATATAGTAATTTTTTGTCAAAAAAAATATCCTTAGGGGAGGAATATTGTAGGCGATTGTCGGAAACGCTAAATAAGCATATTTCGTGTGCGGCAGTGGCGCCGCCCCTAGCACCGACAGTCGCCTCCCAGCCGCCACATATGGCACACTTGTAATAGTCGTTGATATGTGTTTCGTATAAACCTAATAAAAGTTATTAGAGCATTACCCTAAGTGTTTCCAATGAGCACCCCCACTCGCAACACGCATCCCCAATATATTCTCACAAGTAGACATAATACTCTCACAGGGGTCTTTTGATTATTCCCCAAAAACGGGTAAAAAGGGCCTACTCCGCCATATTAAATCCGATTTCGATGTTTTATTTTATATTTGAAATTTAGTAAACTTAAGTTAGTGTCATAAAAATTTGGTGAAGATCTAATGAGGATCTTCGGTGTAATGAGCTTCTGCTCATTACACCGAAGATCCTCATCAAAATGCAGTAAATTTATCACTTTTAGGTTTCTACCAGTGGAATCAGTCCTTTACCTACAACGTAGAGATTGATGGAGCATCTTGGTTATTTATGTTAGTATTACAATAAGGTAACTATATGGTGCTACTGTGCACCGCTAGATTGTGTGCTAAAAAGTTTGTACGCGCGAGGTCTACAGCTCATAGAGCCACTAGTAATAGCTCTTTTAAAGGTAAAAATAAACACGTTTGCGGTTACTTTGAAAAATATTTTTTGAATGAAACTTAATATACGTAACATAATTATAGTCTGTGCTACTAATGTATCTCGTTCAAAAGCATGAGGTATAGTGCTCGCGAAGTAGTCTAATATACTTATATAAAGTCTATAAAACCTATGTAAACACTCCACAATTAATTTACGACACCTGCACTCCTCCCCAGTTGCAAAAACCTGACACTCGGAATTTTAAATTAACTACTCCCACAGGAAGGATAAAGGTCTCCTCTTTTACATAAATAATCTAAAAAAGAAAAGTGGTATAACTTCCAGTACTTGATCTTCAATCAAAAATAATGATATCTATTAATGCATGCTATGGCTTGATTACTGGGCATGCGTACGAGTAGGTATGTTAGATCAAAAAGAAGATGGTATATTACGTGTTTTATTTGCAAAGTACCATGACGTGTTAGTAATTATTGTTCTTGATGCGTAGTAGTAGGTACTACAGCCATGCGTACAAACATTTATTTATTTATTTAATTGTTTTGAACAAAATTAGTTTGTAACGCTAAACAGATTATCTACCAGACATCCAGGTTGTGAAAGAAATAAATAATAGTGGCGTATGCGGTTTAAAGTATTGATCAAGAAGTACAAAAGAAACAAGTAAATAATATACAAAATAAAAATTATCATCACCATGTCAGCCTTTAGAAGTCCACTGCTGAACTTAGGCCTCTCCCAAAGAACGTCATGACGAGCGATCTTGTGCCACCTCCATCCACCAACTTCCTGCGATGGCTATAATGTCCTCGGTCCATCGTGTGGGGGGTCTGTCTACACAAAAGCAAAAACTTATTACACTGCACAGTATTTCAGATGAAATTATTGGCTTTGATCCGAATTAGATGCTGAAGGGGCTTTTTACGATATTTAAAAATTGATTTTTGAAACAAACCAATAAGTATTTAAAAATTGACAATATTTTCGTGAAGATCAAAACAAAAAGTATTTTTTCTACAAAACGGTATTATTAGTTTTTGATCAGACACTCGTCAAATTATTAATCATGTAACTACCAATACATACATAAATTTTGCTAAATATAATATACATATCTACCATAATATGAATTAAATCAGTGAAAATAACATACTTACTACATGATTTGAGAGAATTAAACATTCTAATCTGAAAACATCTTTAGGCCCTTATATGCCCTAGGCTAATTAATTAATTTTGACCATTATTGCCTAACATTACTCGTATCTCGATTGTTTATCAAAATATTTCAATCAGTCTGACCTTATGTAATTTACGATCTACTACATGATCAACAACTACATGATCTGTATAGGACTGTTTACGTATTGTCTACGTAATTAATTTGAATGAAATGGAAGGAGTTAGAGGAGGAATTTATTTATGTGCAATATATGCGGATTATGATGATGATGATGAATAACACTGAATAGTTTCTTTGCTAATAAACGCTTGAGTTAAAGATGTACTATTGGAATAATTTATTATAAAAACCGCAATAGATTGGTAACTGTTTAATTCTTTGGATCGTTGTATGGGAGTGCAAGTGAAGCCCTGGGCTTGAAAGGAACAAAGAATGGACGGTGAATGCTCTTTATTGTTTGCTTCACAATATAAAAAGAGCCTTTCATGTCAAACGACTTAAAAGAAAAAACAAAAACATTAACATTAAAAGCGTATTATTATATTTTTACATAGAAATCCAAGTAGGTATTTATGATACAAAATATATTGTGCTAAACCAAGTAAATTAACTTCACAAAATATTGACATTTTAAACATGACGTCGTCAACAGGCACCAACTTAATAAGGCACCAGAGAATTTAATATTTTAAATCTTATCCTCTTTTGCAAGGTAAATATAGGTAATATTGCGCGGAGAGGAAGAAAATTAAATTTTTGTTATAAGTCCGCAAGATGTTTATCTAGCGGGCTTGCTACCTCTATAACTCACCTTGGGTTGGGACGAACAGCCAATTTGGTGAGAATGAATTGTACAGATTTGAGGATAACTCCACCCCTATGACCAATCGAAGTACTCGTAATACCAACTCTAATTTGGAGCGGGAATAAAGACGTACTAAAAGTTACAGCTATTTTAACAACTACGGGCGAAAGAAGTAAGGTGTCAGCTTTGCAGGAACAAATAATAGGCGAAGTCAAACAGCAAGAGATGACTAGAAGATATATTATTTTCTTCTTTGCACAGTCCAGTATAGTGCATCTGGTCAAAATAATTGCCTTAATACCAAGTTTTCCAGTGCATTAAAATATTCAAAATTTTAAATCACATTAGGAGGTAAATCACTGAAATTTAGAACATCTTCTACCTACGACTTTCTAATCTTCAGAGAAATAAATCAGCCTCGTTCATTAATAAGTATTTATGTTATTAATATAATCACGCTGTATATGTTTTCTATTGAATATTCATACGAACATGTTATAATTTGTGTGTTGGGAAACTACGGCGTCCCTGCGAGGCTTAATTTACACCAACATTTCGGAAAATGACTGATAATATGTTGAATTTCAACTGTTAATATAGAGTCGTTCTTGTCAAGTCGAAATAAAATTATGACGTACCTTACTACTGATTAAATTCAAAATAAAAAAGAAAGAGGACTCAATATTCGAATTGGTAATATGTTCGGTATCTGATTTAAAAACTTGTTTATTGCTATTCCCTCCTTTAGGTATACAATATCTTACACAAAATATTTTCTTAAACGTCTATGAAGTTTGATATAAATCAGGTAAAATATAAACTTCAAGGAGTAATCTCTTGGACGCTCCAATTCCAAGTGCGGCTTATTTCATTTCAAAGCTACGATTTCTCAGTGTTAATTATTACCGGCTCGCTAGACTGTCATAGTAAATAACAGTAAACTCTCTCAGTGTAAGTGTACGAGTAGGTATAATATTCGAAACATGAAAGATACTGAAGAAGAAAAAACGAGACATACAGCTTTGAATTGAGGAGAGTGGCAGATAGATGAATGTCGTGACAAGAATATGCCAAATGAAGGTAAGAAGACTCCAACCAGTCAGCTGCGCTGATGACACGGCAGATCCACGGACTCGCTAACAGCCAACGTCACCTACATCACCTTAAAAGAAAACATCGGTAAATAAATTTGTTCTAAAGTCATCATACTGTTAAAACTCCACTGCCCTGTTACTCCAAGTAGATTCACTTTAGTCCAGTGATGAAGATGTTCCAGCATAGTTAATGGGGCATCGCACAGCGGCCCTGGCCCACTCTGTAATTCAACCTAATTTATATCAGCACGACGACGAAGTAAGCAGGTTACTACGTAATTAATATGGATCTTAGAGTCTGATTCTGCTATGTCGGATGCTGAAACGATAGAAATGGATGATCCTGTCAGTAGTTTGAAACCGAGAAACGCAGATGGAAATATCATCAAAGTAATGTAGGAGTGTTTCCTAGTTCTTATAAATAATTAAATTGTCTTTTTTAACTCAGCTACTGGATTCGCTTCTTCACAATTTTGACATAGTAATTTTTGACGTAGTAATTTGGACATCTGAATAATTATTGTTGAAAAGTAATTTCTGAGGTAAAGTTGAAGAACATATATACGTATGATTTCGATTCCCATCAAAAGTTCGTATATTTTTCGTTTCAAAGTAACGGATTAAAGAAATAAGGGACGAGGCATGTATACCAGCAGTGGGAATGCAGAATAGGGATAATGATGATGATGATGATGAAGTGATAATTTGCCTTAAATATTCTGCAAAATCACCAAATTAATTCCAAATTATTATGAAATTATTTAAATTGTTTCACAAAGTCTGCTTCAACTAAATTTTAATAGTCTGTCTACCACCGTTAATATTCATAGTAGAGCCGTCAGTTCGTCTGTCGCCTTAAAACATAAATAAAATCAAAATCTGTTGAATAATAAATCGGGATGATCTGCGTATCGTATTCTCTTTGAAGACGAACCGATGCTTTGGGAATAAAGAATATTGCAATTTGATTTCCCAGGACTTGTATTAAGTACAAACATATAATTTAGAAGTTAGAAGCATACATATCCTCTTATTTTCCATTGGATATGTTGTAGTATATAATAATAATAATATAATAATATATTCGGGACATTTCCACACCAATTATCTAGCCCCAAACTAGGATACCCTGTGCTATGGGCACTAGATAACGGATAAACATACATAGATATCATTGTATGCTTGATTACTTACAATTATTTGGTGGAGCTATAACTTTAACAAAAATCCTTTGACTGTTTGTTTGTTGTTGTTTGTTTGTCGTACGAGGTAGTGCTGGCCTCTGATGTCAGAGTTTGTCAAGCCGCCCGAGGGCCTCTGACATGGCTTAACGCTATTAATCAATATATATTTTTATAGCTATTAATCAATAACAGCCGGGACCGACAGCTAAACGTGCCCTCCAAAGCATGGAGCGATGGAAAACCGCACATAACTTCGAAAAGTCATTGGTGCGGAGCCTAGGTTTTGAACCCGGTATCGGTATCCTTTGACTAACTCTTTTTGATCTCCAATTACACCTCTTGAATAGACGATGATTTATAGAGCTGTATTGGACTCGATTATTGTCCACTTCTATCATTTTCACCTCTTTAAACTATATCTTTTAAGTTAGTACCATAGACATATGTACTTAATTGTTAATACAAACATTTTGATGTAGTTGTGTTGTGTTCAGAGATAAATTTCGGATAAAAACGATGAGGAGTTATCTGTAATTCTTGCCTTACTTTGTTAGTTTATTGCGTGTTTTTCGGTATTTCGGCTAAAATTGTAAAACCATTTAATTAGAGATTTTTGATGTATAAGATACTACAGATTTTTAAGAATCTAATGAGTGTAATATTTTTACTGAAAAACGCATGTAAGCGAAGTATTTTGTGTTTACAATTTATCACAAACTAAATATTAGATACGGGGATCAATTTATCTTATTTTGACAGAAGTCGTGAAATAGGCATTAGTTGTCAAATTTATTCGCTTAAATTTCATAGTTTGAATGTAAATCTTAACCGACCTTACCTAATTCTGCACCAAAGTCACTGCTCATTGATAATTATATCACTTATTCCAAAGTTCTTTGTTCAAACCTTTGGAAGTCTTCATTTTGTTTATGATAAGTTTTGGATAAGTTCCGAAAGTTCTTCAAAAATGAATAAGTGTTAAAAGAGGAAATCCATTTCTTTTCTAAACTTTCTCGATAATATGCTCTATCAAGTAAAATAAATTACAATTACGGTTTAATATGAAGTTTTTTTTTATAATTTAGAAATTCGGAGTGCCATATCCGAATAAAGGATAATTACTTCCAACCTAAATATATAATATTATAAATAAATAGAAATAAAATTCGCGTAAAGAGATGGAACATTCCAGCTGTAATAAATATCGCACAGTTTTCTCAGTGGATCAAGAAGAACGGTAAAGTGAACACTCACTGAAATTTACTGAACTATCTTTAAAGTATTTCCACTTAACTCGTAGATCATCATTTGGAGTAACCACGATACACCGACTTCTCGCAATCATCGACGACTTCGCCTGATGAGTGACGTCACCTGCCATTGAGGTATTTCGGAGAAGGTGGACCAGTTGAAGATCAAGACTGTTGATAATTGAAAGAAGAGCCCGACTTGTGTGATCTGCTATGAAAAGCTATAGTGCCCCAAGGCACCTGATTACCCCACAGATTCCATAGAAATATTTAAAGGCGGCTCCAGGACTAGCTACACTACATCACCGAGGACTGAAGTTGGATGAACAATTGAAGATTGAAGTTATACATCAAGACCGAAAACCTACTTCGGGCCAACTGTTTACGAGCTGCCGTCATCCACTCCTGGCTTCGAGCTGCTGGAAGACCACCTTGGACAGCTTCAGACGCTTGCTCCTGACAAAGATCACTTGCATAGCTAATTTATTTATCTATACTTATAAAGAATTACTTCTTCGACATAAATAAATTTAGGAACCCTCTTTTAGGCAAGGTAGCTCCTCTGATTAATAAATTTTAGGGAGTCCTGATAGGGAAACTTTAGAGCCTCAATTTTTTGTCTAGCCCTTTAGGTAACAGGAATAGACTTCCACCTAAATCCTTTAGGCAAGATTGATAGTCTGTCTTGAGGAAATCTATGGATTGCCTCGATTAACTAACTACAAGTCCTCAAGATAGCCTGTAATCAATGTTGACAGTATACCTCGAGGGATAATCTAGATTAATCCTCCGGATTCCCTCTAGATATTATAAAGATATCTTGAGGTAATTCTGTTATCCTTGAATATCTCGGACAGATGCTCAAAATATCTTAAAAAGCCCTCGTGCTTTGTCGCTACCCTAATCAAAGAATATTGATATACATAATATTTATTATTTTTTTTTGATCGTAACGTACCATAGCCCAGACTAAAGCCTCACGCTTATGGGGTTTCATGCCAGAAAGTAAAAGCATAATTCCCCATCCATCATTTTACGATTATCTTCCGCGACCGACTAACCTTCACACTTCTTAGAGTAGCAAGCCACAGATTTAGAACAATAAGACATCATACCCTCTAAAGAGTATATTACTAAGGGCCTTATACCGAATGTAAGGTAATTCACAATCTTGCAAACTGTAGGATAAAACCTTACCTCTACGGTCCTTCCTTGAGGGTTATGTCACAAACGTTCTTCTATTGCCATAGATCTTTCCTCTGAGCATTACGTCACGGCGTAGAGCAAAGAGGTGAGACCTCCTATCTCACTCTAGATAACCTTTGATTATATCTCCAAGCGTTACGTCATAATATAACTTAAATAGGTAAAACTTCCGCGAACAACTAACCTTCACACTGCTCTGTCACACTCCTATCTACCTAAACGTTACGTCACACAACGGCTTAACACGTAGATACCTCCTCCTCCTCCCATTTAAGAGAGATTCTTCTCTCCTCTTCCTCATCTTCTCTTAATACGTTACGTTACAATGTGTAGCAAAATTATCTATCGTACACCTACAGACATGTATGAATTTTAAATAAAATAGAAATAGAAAAAACTTTATTTGTGACAAACAACACAATATTAAATAAAAATTTGCATGAGTAAGTCACAAATCGGCCCCAACTCAGCATAATGCTGGTTGTTAACCATCGCTGATCTTCCATTGGAGCCGTTAGGTGATGTCACACATGTACAGCTGCATAAAAATGAAAGACAATAACTAAATTAAACAAACTGATATTAAAAATAATAATAAAATTACATTATACAAAACTAACAAGGAAGGAGCTAAAAATTAAAGCTTCAAAAGTTAAACACAAAAAAGTTTCATTTTTTATTTATATTGCGCTCGTATCAAATTTAAGAGTTTCCTCTCGCTGCTGATGAGTGGTAATAAAATATTTGAGTTTAATTCTAAAACTATAAACATTTTACAGGTTCCTCACTGGCGTCGGGTTACATAACCTACATCTATCTATATCTATTTATACTTATAATAAAGCAATAAGAAAGAGATAGTCTGTACAAAGAAGATAATTAAAAAAAAAGGTACTTAAAATAAGCTACTGAACAAGGATATAACATTTAAAAAATTCGTGTCTGTCTGTTTGTCTGTCTGTATGTTTGTTCACGCATCACGTAAAAACTACAGGACCGATTGCGATGCGGTTCATTGTCGTCTATTCACGTTGGCCCCCATTTTAAAAAGGATAAAAAGATAAAAAGCGTTAAGCGATAAGCGTTAAGTTTAGTAGCGTTATCCCCCACTGGGGGACAACGCTACTTTTTTTCTCGTTGTCCACCACTGGTGGACAACGCTACTAAATTATTCCCGTTGTCCACCAGTGGTGGATATCGGGAAGAAATGAGTTGCACTGTCCCCCAGTGGTGGATTTCGAAACTAATGTGGCATTGTCCCTAACTATATAACTATTTTATTATCGGGGTTATAATTTACCAGAAACACTGACGAGGGCAGGGCATTCCACTCCTTTGCAGTTCTTATAATAAATGAAGAAGCGTAACGCTTCGTTCTTGTGCGAGGTATTTCAACCATGAAAGGGTGGCGCTTTGCTGATCGTCTAGTCGTTTGACAGTTTGACAGCTGTCATCCAAAATGAAGATTTCAATGAGATCTATCACTTTTGTAAAGAATTTGTTAGTCTAAGATAAATAGTTTCAGAGTTATAGCCCTTTGAAGTTTGATAGTTGTCATCCAAAACGAAGATATCGATGAGATCTATCACTTCTATAAAGAAACTACTAGTCTAGGATTGTTAGTTTCAAAGTTATAGCCATTTTAAGTTTGAGAGCTGTCATCCAAAATCAAGATATCGATGAGACCTATCACTTCTATAAAGAAACTACTAGTCCAGGATCGTTAGTTTCAAAGTTATAGCCATTTTAAGTTTGACAGTTGTTATCCAAAATGAAGATATCGATGAGACCTATCACTTCTATAAAGAAACTACTAGTCCAGGATCGTTAGTTTCAAAGTTATAGCCATTTTAAGTTTGACAGCTGTCATTCAAAATGAAGATATCGATGAGACCTATCACTTCTGTAAAAAAAACTACTAGTTCAGGATCGTTATTTCGAAGTTATAGGCATTTTAAGTTTGACAGCTGTAATCCAAAATGAAGATTTCAATGAGATCTATCTATTTTGTACAGATTGTATTAGTCTAGGATAAATAGTTTCAGAGTTATAGCCCTTTGAAGTTTGATAGCTGTCATGCAAAACGAAGATATCGATGAGATCTATCACTTCTATAAAGAAACTACTAGTCCAGGATCGTTAGTTTCAAAGTTATAGCCATTTTAAGTTTGACAGCTGTCATCTAAAATGAAGATATCGATGAGACCTATCACTACTGTAAAAAAAATACTAGTTCAGGATCGTTAGTTTCAAAGTTATAGGCATTTTAAGTTTGACAGCTGTCATCCAAAATGAAGATTTCAATGAGATCTATCACTTTTGTAATGAATTTATTAGTCTAGAATAAATAGTTTCAGAGTTGTAGCCCTTTGAAGTTTGATAGCTGTCATCCAAAACGAAGATATCGATGAGATCTATCACTTCTATAAAGAAACTACTAGTCCAGGATCGTTAGTTTCAAAGTTATAGCCATTTTAAGTTTGACAGCTGTCATCCAAAATGAAGATATTGATGAGACCTATCACTTCTGTAAAAAACTACTAGTCTAGGATCACTAGTTTCAGAGTTATAGCCCTTTTAAATTTGACAGCTGTCATCCAAAATGAAGATATCGATGAGACCTACCACTTCTGTAAAAAAACTACTAGTCCAGGATCATTAGTTTCAAAGTTATAGGCATTTTAAGTTTGACAGCTGTCATCCATAATAAAGATTTCAGTGCGATATGTCACTTTTGTAAATAAACTATTAGTCTAGGATCACTTATTTCAGAGTTATAGCCCTTTTAAATTTGGCAGCTGTCATCCAAAACGAAGATATCGATTAAATCTTGTCAGGTGTTGACGTATGACTTTGAAGTTTGACATGTCACTTTGACATCTGTCACATCTGTCACTTTGACATCTGCCACTTTGACATCTGTCACTTTGACACCTGCCACTTTGACACCTGTCACTATGTACATGAAACATAAATAATAAAATAATTATATAGTTAGGGACAATGCCACATTAGTTTCGAAATCCACCACTGGGGGACAGTGCAACTCATTTCTTCCCGATGTCCACCACTGGTGGACAAAAAGTGGGGGACAACGGGAATAGACGTTCATTGTTAGATAGCTTAGGGTTTAACTTAAAAATTGGGGTACTTGGTATCTCAATCCGATGAGTAGAAGCCGAGGAATCGATAAAAATAACTTTGAAGGCAGAAGGAATTTTGATCAAATGTTGATATATTGATATTTTAGGTCATGGAATAGCACATAATATAGTACTTTTAACCTAGAGAAATGACCACGCGTGCGAAGCCCGGCCCCAATATAATGTAAAGTAAAAATTATAAGTTTATTAACCAAATAAGATGGAAGTACAAAGATAGGCAGCGGTCCGACACTAGGCTCTAAGCCCGTGTCGTGGAAGCCTGGTCTGAATTCAAAAACACAATTGAATTTAACGTGACGGACTCGTGTCTCCCCTGATGGCTCCTCTTGGGGAGACATAATGGAAGCATCCCTTTCTGGTTTTTTTATTACTAAACTAATCTATTATGATTAAATAACAAAATTTGAAAAAATATGTGATCTTAACTTAAGTAAGCGCGTAGGGGGAAATGTGTGTAAGGGTGTGAGTCTGTGTATGTATGTTTATGAAAGGGGATGTGTGTGTATGGGTGGGTGTGTGTGTGTGTGTGTTTGTGTGTGCGTATGTGTGTATGTTTAGACAGATAAATAAAAAAAACTTAGTAAATGGAACAGTAGGTATCCATCTCACTCAGACAATCTTTGAATTCACAAATAATTAATAGTAGTGTGTGTATAGGCAATTTGTAAAACTTGACCTATAACAAACGGCGTCGTCTGTTTCTAAAAATTCGTCTTTTTGCAAAACCGAAGGTAAATTATAGACTATCAGTTGATAGTTATTAATTATCAGCTTTATTTAAGTCAACATAACTTAACTACCTAGCTTTTGAGGGGCAATTATATTTAAAATACTATTTTGCAAACAGTCGTTTTTTATGAACAGAAGGCGCCGTTTATAAAATGACGAGTTCTACAAATTTGATGTGACACATAGTCTACAAGGAAGAAATATACGTAGTCGTTTTAATTTTAATAAAAAATAATTACATAGACTATTTATATTTACTGAGTGCGTAAATAGCAAGATAAAATACAAAGTAAATCAATAGGTAATATCATTTTATTCCTTCTAAATATAGCGCAAAATCGTACGAAATTGACGCGGACAAAGCTTTAGGAATCACAGGAAATTATATTCCTCGTAGTTGCTTGCTTGCTTGTCGTATGAGGTAGTGCTAGCCTCTGATGTCAAACTTTATCAGGCCACCTGGAGCCTCTAAAATGACCTAATTATTGGTATTAATCAATAACAGCCTGGACCGACAGCTTACCGTGCCCTCCGAAGCACGGAGCGATGGAAAACCACATATTATAACATAGAGAAGTAATTGGTGCGGAGCACCAATAGAACCGAACCAGGTATCGATTGTATTTTAAGTCACACTAGGATACCGTAAGGCTACCACTGCTCTTAAATAATACCTGTTCAAATCGATATCAGTGAAATAAACCTATTCGCATTGCAAAGGATAAGGAAGCTAAAGTGAAAGTAGGCTGGTCACATTTCCTGAAGGACCAATAACCTTTGGGGTAGACGAGTTCTCGAGTGGAGACCACGTTTAGGCAAACGTAGTGTAGGACGTCCTGTGGCCAAGTGGAGTGACGACCTGCGAAAGGCAGCTGGAAGAGAATGGACGAGGGTAGCTGAAGGCCAACCTCAGTGGCGTGCATTAGGAGAGGCCTACGTCCAGCATTGGACAGATATAGGCTAATGATGATGATGATGAAACCTACACGAACTTTTAAATTTTTCATTTTTACTAGTAATTGCTCTGGACGTGTAAATGAAAACGTTTATTGATCTTCTAAAAGATAAGTTCGGTTTTCAAGATCTAGCGATGATGTAAATCTAAAATTAGCACGGTATCTCTGATAGTTGTCTTAGCAGACTATAAAGACGTGGTATTATTAGGTGTTCTGTGCTATAAGTAGGCAAGCATTTTGGTTTAACAAGAGAAACAGAGGGCGGAGAGCAGTGTCTTTTATTTTTAATTTAATTCCGTAAAGTAAAAATAAGATTGTAAACAATATAAATTAAAATAACAGATTATTATGGACCCTGTTCGGCACAGCAACTAGAATAGAGCAGGAGTTATGTACCTACAATATGTTATGTAACCAATTCCTACTTTAGTTTAGTAACATTTTAATATTGGTTGTTTGTTGGTCTCTGAAGAATGTCATCAGTCGATGCTCGACGTTGGTCTCTATAACCCCAAACCAATTACTGCTAAACCTATTATAAAGGTAAATCTTCACGCAAGCGCTTAGAAATTATTGCCAAAAATAAATCGATTGTAAAGTCTGTGGTAAAGGTCTTCTTTACGATTGGCACCATCAAAAAATAAATATAAATCTATGCTGGTAGGTAGTATGAGTAAACTGATATAACAATGTTTGTTTTCGAGATGTTATCGTACAAAAACAATATTGCCATACAATATTAGGTACATATTTATTAATACTCATGGTAACATACGATATGGAGTTTATCTATCAGTAAAGTTTTAAAAACAACAACTTTGATTTGTTTAATTTTGTT
The DNA here is from genome assembly GCA_946251855.1 of Alsophila aescularia. Taxonomy (NCBI): domain Eukaryota; kingdom Metazoa; phylum Arthropoda; class Insecta; order Lepidoptera; family Geometridae; genus Alsophila; species Alsophila aescularia. Next base: position 13,419,263 of record OX276375.1, on the reverse strand, counting down.
TATGTGAAATCATGTGACTACAATTTTCAAGTTAATTGATACAGATAAGTACAAAACGTTTAAATAACTTATTAGGTTAGATAAGTACCTAATAAGTTATTTAAACGTTGTGGACATTAAAATAATAATATTTATTGAAGATGATGTTTTGTTTGTTTGTTTGTCGTATGAGGTAGTGGTGGCCTCTGATGTCAGAGTTTGTCAGGCCGCCCGAGGGCCTCTGACATGGCTTAACGACTGCTATTAACCAATAACAGCCGGGACCGACAGCTTAACGTGCCCTCCGAAGCACGAAGCGATGGAAAACCGCACATAACTGAGAAAAGTCATTGGTGCGGGAGCCTAGGTTTTGAACCCGGTATCGTTGGATTCTAAATTGTACTATAGAACCATTAGGCCACCATCACTCTTGATCAAGATGATGGTAACTTTAAACATTTAAATTGAACGGCTTCATTTCACATTTCGATGATGGCGTATGGTGTCTAGCGAAATATTAATAATAATAATTTTATCGTGCGCAGAGAAAAGGTACCATCATAATTAAAGAATTACATCATGTGTTTAATAGCCTTACTAGGATACCCTGTGTCGGGGCGACTATTTTCTTCCCAAACAAAAATATAATAAAACTAAAAAGTAGTACATTTCTAGACAATAATATATATTTATTACAACATTTTTGAATAAAGCTATTAAGTAGTAAAAACAAACGTATACATCATATTTATACTGATTTAGATAAGCACCTAAAATAAACATCTTCATCGTTCATATGTTATGTAACTATCTATATTTATGTGTATGAAAATATACATAAATATTAGTGATTAAAATCTCTTCCGTCTCAATATAGTTTTAATCTTATTTCCACATATTCACATTTGCTTCTTGCGGGGTTGTAAGAATCAGCAAAAGGAATTCAGGAAATGAGAAGCAGCATTGACCGACTGCTGTGGTCACCAAGCCGCCTGCCGAGCGCGGCAATTATGGCAACACCTTATGGCATCCAAACAGCCAAAAACCGTTCGTTATGGCGTACTATGGGAGGTCTATGTTCAGCGGCTGATAATGATGATGATATGCCTCATATCCTTTTTTATGTTAGACTAGGCAATCGTTGGACCACGGTCTCACCTGATGCAAAGTGATTACGTGGTCGAAGGTGTAGCTCGGGAGATCCTTATTTCTCACGGTTAAGGTAGGCGATCTCCCGACACTGTGCAACATAAACACTTAAGAGTCGGGACCCGGAGTTCAGGAAGTTACTCTCTAAATGATCATACACAATACTAATTCATAATCAGCAGATCTACCTATCAAATATCACAGCGTAGACATGCAGCACTCGTAGTGTCATAAGAAGACGAATCGATTGGTATCTTGCTTGTCAAAATCGGACCAATAGGGCAAATCTTTGGTGGAACTACCACATACTCACATACATACATACATACATTGTTAAACTGTATTCCCTTGTTTCACCGTACTTGGGTAAAAAAATCCATTAGATATGTCTGTTGACATACTATATTTAAAAAAAAACAATCATCAAAACAACAATTTACGCACAATTCTTTTTTTCTCGGATTATCTGCATGCGGCACTTGCCTGCCAGTCATTTTGCCAGTATCAAGTAACTAATAAGACATAAGTTCAGAAAATTAATAAAACCCGACTACGGTCGGGAAAAAATAGTCTATGACACTCTTGCGATGAAGACGAATCGATTGATACCTCACTTGTCAAAATCGGACCAAGTTTAAGTTTGAACCCATAACTCTTCCTTTGCCTTGCCATAGTCGGGTAAAAAATTTGCCTATGACACTCTTTACCTAAAGACGAATAGATTGATACAATATGCTTGTCAAAATCAGACCAATAGGAGCGACGCTGTGGTAGAACATCCACATACCCACATACATACATACATACATACATAGACTTTAAGCTCATTACCATTCCCATTGCTTCGCCGCACTCGGGTAAAAATGGAGTCACATGTGACCTTAACAGCATGTCGAAGCAAAACCGAGAACTGTGCCGCTCTGTCACGAGCTGCATGGCCTCAAGAGACTTGCGACTAGCCTTCCAAGACAACTTAGCATAAAGATAAGTTGGTTCTTTGTATTTAATGACACCGATGAGAAGACAAGCCAAAATATGCTTACGGCTTTGTTACATTTGTTTGTTTAGCAAGATATATATATACGTTAGTTAAAACTAAATCCTGACTACGGTCGGGTAAAACAGCCTATGACACTTGCGATGAAAACGAATCGATTGATACCTCTCTTGACAAAATAGGACCAAGTTTTTAGTTTACACACATAAGCCTTCCTTGGTTCGACTACGGAGTTGGGTAAAAAATAATCTACGATACTCTATAAATGAAGACGAATCGATTGATACCTCGCTTGTCGAAATCGGGCCAATAAGGGCGAAGCTATATGGTGGAACATCCATACATAATATAATACTTAGACTGTTTAGTTCATTACCCTTCCTTCGCCGTACTTGGGTAGTAACAAGTCATGTCTTCTTCTTCTTTTTTATTTAATGGCTCTTGCAGAGGCACTGGCCTTTTTCAATTTCGCCAATATCAAGTTTAAGAAAATATCTAATATTTATGTATTGTCACGTCACAGTCAATAATTGTCAAAGTCAAGAATCAGTAAAATGGTGGACATTTTACGGAAACTTCCTGAAGAGTTTTGAAAACATCACAAAGAGTCTCGTTTTTCGAATTTTTATCCTTTGCCTACACTTGTGTACGTTAACGAACTCCTAATGATTAATATTCCACCAATATTACTCATTAACTCTCGAAGAAACAGAAGAATGAGAAAAAAATAAAAATTAATCACATGACAGCTTGAATACTTTCACAAAACCAACTAGCATTAAGTCGTGTCATCACGTAACTGTCAAGTCAACTGTCAAAGTCACGATTCAATAAAATCGTGGACTTTTTACTGAAACTTCTGAAAATAATACAAAATGCCATTTATTTTTACGTTTGTATCTTTTGCCCATACAAAAGTATTTTTACAATATAAACTTTATAAATAGAGTAGACATTGGCATTATTTTTCAAGTCAACATTGACTTATTTATTGATCCTCCAGAAGAGTAGGTTCAGTTTTCATTGTCATTTTGATTTGCCCAATGATTAGATCCACCTGTGATGTCAATCTAAATTTAGCACGGAACTTTTCACAGTGTTCTAAAAACACAGGATAGAGATAAGGCAAAACTGCGTGGTCCAATGTAGGGAACAGATGATGAAGCGAATGGTCTCCAAAGAAAGTCATCACTGTGAAAAGGCTCTTGTTTATATCTTTTCGGTCCATAACAGCTTCCAACTCATGCATGCCCCAGTCTGGAGTAACGTTTCTGAAATTTATTAAATAACTCCGTTCATCATACGAGTTGAATGTTTTCGGTATCTCTAGTGCTACATCAATAGTAAACTTGGGCAGTTAACGACAGCCATAAAGGTTCCTCGAAAATTCTGCGCTTGCTCACAGAATAAATAATAGTACTACGGCTTGCTACGTGATCGAGTGATTTACGGGACTAGATTAGGAAGGGAAATTTTTGTTTGTTGGTCTCTATAACTTTGCACAAATATTTAGAGAATTTAGGATTATTACGATGTTATCAAGAATATCTAATAATTTTCTATAGGAAAAACTAAATCACGGACGGGACAACAACAATCAATTTGTATTAGCAACAATCTGTAAATAATTAATAACATGAAATTAAATAATATGAAATTCCAATTTCGTTTACAATTTTCAATCAGTCATGGCCTACGGAGACGAAACATGGACATTCACGTTAAAACTAACCACAAATTTAAGCGAGCTATGGAAAGAGCTATGCTTGGAGTTTCTCTGAAGGACAAGACTCATAATGAAGATATCTGATAGAGAACCAAGGATACCGACATAGCTCTATAGCCGAATGGCAGTGGAGTGGTCATATTTCCCGAACAGCCGATAAGCGTTGGGGTAGACCAGTTCTCAGGTGGTGACCACGTTCAAGTAAACGTAGTTTAGGACGCCCTGTGGTCAGTTGGATGAGGAGAGCTGAATACACGTGGCGTGCCTTAGGAGAGGCCTACGTCCAGCAGTAGACAAATAAAGGCTGATGATGATGATGAATTTCATTTACTGTATTAGTACCGTCTGAGGTTACTTATTGATTAGTCCAAGGTGAGAATTTAGACTAACGAGGTATTTTAATTTTGTTAGGAGTAGTTACTTTTATTAGCTACTAGCTTTCCCACCCGCGACTTTTTCCGCGCGGACTACAGTTTATCGCGAAAAAAAGCATCCTATGTTCTTCTAGGATATTAAAAACTAATGCATAAGTAGGTATAGGTACCAACGCTTTTGTTTTTTTTGACAGTATTGTTATTTCGTTTCCATGGCAACCGTTCCTTACAGCGAGTAATCAACATTTTTCAGCTGTCCCATGAAAAATATCAATTATCCGGGATAAAAAGTATCCTATGTTTTATTCCAGGGTATAAGCTATCTCCATTACAAATTTCATCAAAATCCATTTAGCCATTATCGCGTGAAAGCTCCCCAAACTAACAAACAACGTTTAACTTTTATATATTGGTATGGATTATGATAATCATTTGCGTCCGTTAATATATTTTTCTTTTCTAAACAAAACATACTTACCATATACTATGACACAAAGAGCTCTAGCTAAAGCTAGAGATTATCAAGATTATCTTGAATTATTTTTTCAATGTTAGCAGAAATATGATAATTTGATAATGATCAGCGGTATTGCCATCATTGTAATGACAAAAGGTGAGTGTTTTGGCAGTTTATCTGTTTGCATACCTCACTTGGTCACCGTCTTTGAATATCTTCGGGTGATGATGCGCAGCGTTGGATCCAATTGTGAAGAATATGTAGCTAGCTGTGCAACAGATCCAGAGCCAAGAGTATAAAGTGTTAGTTAATGTTTCACCACTGACAATCCACATCCAGATTGGGAGAATTAAGCCAACGCCATCGTGCCAACGGTAATGTTGGGTGAAGAAGTCTTTACGGAAGAAGTTAAGCATGAATCTGAAACATGTAATTTATTATAATAAGCTTTTCATATTAAATCATCAATATATTTTGCGTATAAAATTTGATATATTTAACAATAATACTGAAAAAAAAACAACCAAGAGACAGATATAGGGAATTGTAAAGTTTTTTCCTGAATGTATAATGAAAATAATATAGAAATACATACCTCTTCACGAAATTCATTAGAAAAGCAAAGGGGAACACGATTTGTTCAATCAGGATAGCAAAATGTGCCAAAGCTGGTTGTTTTCTCGGATTCCAGAAAACCATGGGCTCAAAAGCACTTATTTCCAAGTCCATTAACGTATTTGGATAAAGGTGGTGTGATAAGACATGGGACACCCGAAAATCTCTGAAACAAAACTGACACATTTTAACACATATAACGGTATAATTCGTTCTTTTCAAAGGACAGACCGCGGAGGATATGCTATATTATGACTTTTTCAAAATTGGGACAAGCAACAACTAGCCAACTGCTACAAAAACACTACAAAAAACTAGTTACCACATGATACATTTATTTGATTTTCCTATTATCGTTTTCGTCGATGGATAGCGATTGCATGGTAGATCCCCGATGCGACGGTCAAGCCAGCATAAAGAGAGCAATATGTATAATTAATAAACAGTAGTGCGTAAAGACACAGATAGTAATCAAAGGAAAAAAAAGGACTGACACACAAGAACAGAGATGCCACTCACAGAACTGGAATATATTGTGAGCGCGACCTTTAGCCATGAAAAATCTTATATGGAGTGAGATATATATTTAAAATCTGTCCAATCACTCTAGCCTGTATTTTTTTGGCGAGGGGAAATTTTTCAAATACAGCCGGATTATGAAGGATTTTTACCCATTTAACCCCGAAACTATCCTTTACCTTGGGCAAATATTGCAATTCGGTAAGAACAACTTTGAGAAGGAAGCCAACGGAAGAATTCAGCTGGGTTGGGCATAATTCGGTAAATTTCGTGAAATTTTCTCGTTGTCCATACCACAGTGCCTTACGTCAAAAGTTACCAGTCCGTAAGTAAGTTAAAAGTTAAGTGCGTCCTACCAGTCATGACCTACAGAGCCGAAATGTGGACTCTCACGGTCAGACTAGTCCACAATTTTAGAGTCGCTTAGTGAGCTATAGAGACAGCTAGGCATGGAGTTTCTCTGAAGGACAAGATTCGTAATGAAGATGACGGAGAACCAAAGAAATCGACATGGCTCTAAGGATAAGCAAGCTAAAGTGGAAGTTGGCTGGTCACATTTCCCGAAGTACCGATAACCGCTGGGATAGACAAATACTCGAGAGGAAACCACGTTGAGGCAACAGTAGTGTGGGACGCCCTACGGCCAGGTGGAGTGACGACCTGTAAAAGTAGCTAGAAGAAAATAGATGAGGAGAGCTGAAGAACGAGCATATTGGCGAACATTAAGAGAGGCCTATGTCTAGCATTGGACAAATATAGGCTGATGATGATGATCCCCAACATTTTCTGCCTCCACGGCGGGCTCTGGGATATCCAAGGGAACACACCGGTGCCGTCTGGTTGCGCTTTAGCTTGCCTTGATGTTAGCAATTACTTTCTGAATCTCCGACAAAGCTCAGCCATCCCATCACACCCAATCCACAAACCAGAAATCTCTTGTTGCATGTTTTCATGGGCTACGCAGCTACTCTGCAGCCATCCCATTCGCGTTATTCATTCGCGTTGGCAATGGGAACAACATCCTAATAGCATTTCTTCATTGAATTGCATTGCTGATATTCTGATAAATACTTTATAACTACTGATTCAATATTAATGGCAATTCACAAATTGTGTACATAAAATAGCTCGATAGCTCGTAAAACTGAGAATTCGGCGAATTACCTGTACGACCACATGCTCAAACTGAAAAGATACATCCTCCAATTCGTTTTTCTATGTATGTAGTTATGAGAAGCAATCACCACCCAGGCTAGTGAAAAAGAGGCCATTAAATAGGACACCATTACGACCCAGTAATTTTTTGACCAGCAAGACAATGCTGATGTTATTATGAGAGTCATAAGTAGTCCATCTATGATCATGTCAGCATATCTGGGAATGTGATTAGGAACTTTCTTCAGTTCTTCTATGACAGCTCTTTTCAGAGTTTTGTAAAATCCGTCCTCCTTAAATGTAAAGGGAGAGTTCCTCGGTGTATTGGCATCTCTCACATAAAACTTGTCTAGCATCTTCCATACAGATGGGCTGAAATGATGGACTTCAAAAGCCTCTGTAATGTCTGTACCCTGTAACATTAAACCAATAAAATATAGTTCATATTAAAAAAAAAAAAAAAACATTATATCGGATCCTCTGAATGACAATGACATCCAAATTTATTATAGGTACTGCTATACCTACTGATGAAATCAATCGTTGGCACTCCAAATATTAGCATGTCACATAACACCGAATATTAAGTCTTTGAACCCACATTTAGAAGATTTTAAGAAGGGTGCCAACGTTAGTGCATCTTCCCCTATTATTTTTAGGGCACTGTTAGATATATATACTTTTGTTTTATTGCAAAGAGCTAATTACAGGTAACTGGGTTGGAAGTCAAATAATTTCATACTGCAGATTTTAAATATAAAGATGCTAACGAGATAGGCAGGAGCCTATGATTCTAAAAGCATCCTCGCAAACTGGGTAGTTAAACTGTGTCATTGCAGTTTATCTGGCTAATAGCCCAATTAATTTTTTTACCATGATATTTCAAGAAAAACCTATCTCAAGGAACAAAGAGATATATAAGTATTGAAATATAGAAGATAATATTGATATTGTACCTAATAATTATGATAATCATCATTAAAAGTCTTACAAAGATTCTTACTTGTAATAAGAAAATACGTGACATAAAGAAAGAACACACAGCTGCTCGACGATAAACGGTGAATATTTGACGGTAGAAAAAACGTACCTTAGAAAGTTCAAGCCACTCTTCTCCACCAGGATGCCGTTTCATGAAATCGTTCAAATCGTAAAGCCCATTATTCACTCTCCACAATCCTTCTGCTCCATCGTCCATGGCCTTTCCTAATAGCCATTGCACGGGATCCTTCAAACCCTCGTCCCTTAACGAAGGATATTTCAACTGGGGAAAACTAACATGGGTCTTTTTTTCCGCCGCTCTTTGATGAGCTATCTCTATATACTCCACGTCTTTTGGAGGCATAATTATCGATTTGTGTTCTGATAAAATTTGAATTATATTGACTACTACTTTAAACGAAGTTGTGCGCAGCACTAAGTGATATCGAAAGTAAATATTGTTTTATTTGCTATGATATCTATATCTATCGGTCGGTATTATCACTTGTTCTTGTTGTTGTTGTTATACAGTGAGTTGTAATGTTTTATACGAAATCTGTTTGTATCTACATCTAAAATAATTGATGCCTAGATGGAGCTGCATGAGGTTCAAGCAATCTAGCGGATTTATACGCATGTGTTTGATACACTTAGAATAATAATAATAACAAAAACATGACACACTTTTTTTTTTTCGCAAAAACGTTTACAAAAATGAAAAAAAAAAAAACCTTTTAAAATAATTATATACTGCAGTATTATATAATTATTACCTTAAAGACTTAGGTCTTTAAGGTAAAAATCTCAGTTTGTGGTGCTTAAAGTTAGTTTGTACCTGTACCACATTTATGGTAGGTAGATGATTCAGGACTTTAGCAAGCTTAATGATAAATTTGCTGGGCTATACAACGAGGTAAAGTCATCGTCAGCTTTCTGAGCACCTTACACGTAGTCGGCAACATTAGTTTGGTTTTTGATGATAACTACTTTCTCTCAATACCGTTGTTTACGTGTTTCATTCTTTAGAAGAGATAATTCTTCCCGTGTGAGGTGATCCGCCAGAGAACCAAAGGATTAGTAAGCTGGAGTAGCAGTGGGCTGGTCATATCTGTCGAAGGAGTGATAACCGTTGGGGTACACGTGTTCTTGAGTGATCACGACTCGGTAAATGTAGTGTAGGGCGCCCTCCAGCTAGGTGGAGCGACGATAAAGGCAAAGTGGCTGGCAGCAGTTGTATGAGAAGAGCCAAAGATCGGGCTTAGTGGCGTGCTTTGGGAGAGGCCTATTTCCAGCAGTCGACTAACACGGCATCAGCCCGTGTTAGTATGATGATGATGATTCTTCAGAATAATTAAATTGTGTGATATCGAACACACGCCAGGCTTGAGGGATTAATGGTAAATATTAATAATAGTGCAAGTTCGTACTAGGACAATTGTTATATTCACTTCTTTTTGTCTTTGTCATTAACATAATATTTTATTTCTCTGAACCTTATTTCTTTATTGTACATAATGTTTATACTTTGATTATTTATATTCCGGGAAAGTGTTTGAAGGGCTGTTTAGTGTTTTTTTATTTTTTATTGCGGACTAGGTAATCGTTTGACCACGATCTCCCCTGATGGAAAACGATGATGTGGTCGAAGGTGTAGCACGCTTGCCTAGTAGATACCTATTCACTCTTGACTTGAACACACCGGGGTTATAATTTACCGGAAACACTGACGAGGGCAGGGCATTCCACTCCTTTGCAGTTCTTATAATAAATGAAGAAGCGAAACGCTTCGTTTTTGTGCGAGGTATTTCAACCATGAAAGGGTGGCGCTTTGCTGATCGTCTAGTCGTACGGTGATGGAAAGGTGAATATTGTTTGGGATTAGTTCGTTACTTTTAGTGATAACAGTAGTTGCACTCTCTTACCACTTTTATTATTTTTCATATTTTATATATACTTGTTTAATTATTTTATTTATTGCATATTTTATTTATTATGTTTAATGATCAGGACAGCAGTGATAGTCAGCAGTTTTCCTTTTTTCATCAGATGATAACTCGAGCAAAAGTAATGAATTATTTTTTTAGGATACCGACATTGAGTGACTCTTTATCCACGCAGATTACTGAAGTACCTAAGAATTTGAACGTGATTTACATAAATGCCCAAAGTATTCCGGCTCATTACCCTGTAATGCTGGTGTCATTTGATGATAAAAACGTCCACGCTATTCTAGTATCAGAGTCTTGATTAAAACCTTGTCTCCCTTCTACATACGATACGCAATGATAGAATCGGCAGCGGTGGTTCATGGTCATATATCTACGCTCTCGCTTTCCCTACTCCATTATAAGTATATCCCCACAGCCTCCATCTATCTATGCTGGTGAACATCTCTTCATTGAGGTAGCACTCTCACATTCAAAATTTCTTCTCGGTGTCACTATAGCCCCTCTCTGCAAGTCAACTATTTCTCTTCCCTGGAAAAGATATTAGAAGATATTGTATATACATATAAAATCATAATGGGAGACTTCAACTCATGTCTGTTGAAAAAAGACTCCCTTTCTTCCAGGTTAGAATCCATAGATGATTCAAGCAACATGCACGTTTTGCCCCTCAGTACCATTCATAATTTTCCAAATTCTATACCCTCTCTTCTTGATCTAATATTTGTTTCCTCCTAGCAGCATGATAAATTTCGGTTGATGCCTTCTCTTATCATATAAAAATCTCTTTTCATATAAAATTCGTACTCCTAAAGCTAAGTCCAAAATTCTTCTGCAGCGTAGCTTTGGTACCATACATATGGAGAAACTCCGTATACATGCGAGTAGCAGCGACTGGAGTCAAGTTTTACATGCTGAGACAATTGACGATAAAATCACAATTTTCAACTCTACCCTGATTCAGCTGTATGACGTTCATGCTCCTCAGTGACCCAAAAAGATAAAACACCTTCCAGCTCCATGGCTTACAGGTTATATTAAGAAACTGATGCACAAAAAAGCTGTCGCTATCTCAAAGCTTAAATGTCATTCCAATGATCTTAACAGAGAGAACTATATACAATCGAGAAATCGCTGCAATAGAGTATGGGGATGTGGGATGCTCAACGTCGCTATATCCATGATTCAGTAGAAGATGAAAATCCAGCAAAAGTCTGGAAATTCTTACGATCTTTGGGAGTCGGGAAATCACGTAAAGATCCAATTCCACTTGATTTAGATATTAACTTCATCTTTTCTTCGTCATCGAATATGAACCCAAATGACGAATCTGCTTCTATTAACTATCTTTCTTCTCTCGTTACTCCCGATCATGATCCTTTCGTTATTATTCAATTCACCACTTGTGATGTTAACTGCAGTATCCTTTCCATCTCCTCAAATGCAGTGGGTGGTGACAGCATCAGTCGAAATATGATTGTTCCTATTGTGGAAGAAATCCTGCCCATCATATCCCATATACTGAACAGTTCTATTTCGAAGGGTGCTGTACCCTCTTGCTGGAAGGAGGCTCAAATTGTCCCTCTGCCCAAGAAGTCTGATCCGTAAGTCCTTTTCCTAGTACCGACCTGTTTCAATTCTTCCATTTCTATCTAAAGTCCTCGAAAAGCTTGTCCATGGCCAATTTAGTATCTTTCTGAACCAAAATAGCCTTCTGAATCTTTTGCAGACTGGTTTCCGTCCTGGCCATAGCACCGTCTCTGCTCTTATCAAAATAACTGACGACATAAGGCTGGGCATGGAAAACAAGCAGCTAACCATCCTTACCTTGGTCGATTTCAGCAATGTATTAAACACTGTTGATTTCGACATCCTCTTAGCATTACTCCGCTCAATTAACATATTTCAATTCTTAAGGCACGATTTCAATTTCTTAGTTGTTCTCATTCTCGGTTTCTTAGGTCATCGTAAAACCTTTTTCTCAAGACGCCTGAGCATAGTACTAATTAAACAAAAAAAAATAAAAAATAGTACATTTACAGTTCAGGCAGTGCTCCTCTGGAACAAACTCCCAGTCACTATAAGACGTGCTCAATCGGTCACTAGCTTTAAAACTCAAGTTAAAAACTTCTATCTCTCCAATATTGCGCTCTGATCTTTCTTATATCCACGTATGACTATCCCATATATATATACCTAATATATGTAAATTATTATAAATATTATATGTATATTATTTTTATGCATATTTATAGTCTATACTTAATTTCACCTATATATTTCTATATTGCTTCACCACCGTCCTTGTTAGTCAATAATTTCTGTCCATCCAAAGATTGTCTGGAAGAGATTGCTTTTAGCGATAAGACCTCCCATTATACCTATAATCTAAGTGTTTTCCTATGTCTGTATCGTTTTATTTTCCTGGTGTCAATAAAGAGTTAATCTATCTATCTATTAACTCGTTATCAATACAATGAATTAAAAACACATACAATCTTAGATAATAAGGGTAAGACTTGTTTTTGTTTGCAAATATATACTTTTGGTTCAGTGTTCAGAGAAAATTTGACTATTGATTCGGTAAAAGGGATGAATGAGATGCATTTATATATTTTTCACTTATTAGAAGTTGATACCACTCACCACATAATCACTTTGGCCATTCACTCCTATTTTGGATTTATCTGTTTCTATCCACTTATTTCTATTCGTCGACCCATTGTAGAGTGTTGTTCTACAATCCTTTGGTTATTTTTTATTGCAAATTGACCGCATTTCTGCATTGCCGATTAATCGCAGTTACGCATGAAGATAAATAATTACTACGCGGTCGACAGGGGGGGGGGGGGGGGGGGGAGCTTACCTGCCTAGAAGATACCCAAAGTGGCACCCCCAGATCATAGTTACCGGGAAACTATTCCGTGGAATTGTACAAGCAGAACATAGTTTTGGTGGATGACCACACACAACCCTTATTTATTACTCAACCTAAATACAACCAAAACTTTGGAAGTGGTACTGCAGTGGTTTGGCTGATTAACCTAACGATAATTTTCAAATACCTATTCAATGATACACCACTTAACGTACTTCGTCAGGTACTTTTTTCTTTATCATAATATGGCATCTGTTTGTCGCCATATTGAATTTTCATTACTGCCATGTCTGTAGTAACACTGCAAGATTAAGACAAACAATTGACGTAAGAATCACCAAAACCAATATACATATACATATATGTATATTGGTATATAACCAAAACAGATATACATATATAGGTACCTTTAAATCATTATAAATCCTAAATTGTAATTCGAATTCAAAAATGATAAGAAAGAAACCTAAATATGATTTTCAAATGTTATTTTTTCTTTTTCTCTGTAATATGGCGTCTGGTTGTTTGTTAATTACTGTCATGTCTTTAGTAGCACTTGCAAGATTAAGACAAATCAATTGTCTTAAGAATCATCAAAATCGGTCCACGCATTTAGTCTTCATAGTGCCACAAAGGAACATACATACATACATACATACATACATACATACATACATACATACATACATAGGGTGATAAACACTTTACCCGGCCTTTGCGTGGCGCAGTCTGATAAAAAGGGGATAGATACAATATGAGGCTGATGAAAGTAATCATTGATGATCGGATTGCTGTCGGTTGTAAGTCAGTTACTGATATTTTAAATGATAGATCTGGTGGAAAAATTATGGAACAAGGTACAATTTTTTTTTATAATAGTTTCACATGATAGGTTGAACATGATCAACCTTACTAACCTGCCTAGATTTTAGGCGCAATTAGTATCAAACGTAGTAGTTTGTGTCCGTTTGAAAACTACTGTTTGTTAGAATTGTGACATAGAAACTAGTTTGCAAACTACTATATTTCTAGTAAACTATATATATATTTTTAAAGGTTCTCGAATGGCGACCACGAACAAGCAAGCGAAGTGTGGTGAGACCCCCCACACGATGGACTGACGACATTGTAGCCATTGCAGGAAGTCGGTGGATGGAGGTGGCACAAGAGCGCTCGTCATGGCGCTCTTTTGGGGGAGGCCTATGTTCAGCAGTGGACTTCTAAAGGCTGACATGATGATGACGATGATGATGATGATGATGATGATTATTTTTCTGATTTTGATTATTTTGACATTACAATAGTTAGGTATTTTTTGATTTTCAATATTTAGTGCATAGGTATTTTAAAAAAAATAGCTTAAAAAGTAATAAAACGCGCCTGCCCTGCCAAAAATGAACTTATGCCGATAAATTATATACTGTTGGAATGTGTTTATCAAGGCCTTCAATTTGATACCTATATTGTAAAGTAGGGAGAAAAAATATATGCCTTTGAAATTGGAGCCATAAAGTTTTTTTTTCAAAAAAGTATGTAAGTATTTCCTTTTTTACTCGGGGAGGGGGGGGGGGGGGATGTAAGTATTCTAACAAAACCAAAACGTCTAAATCTGTTCAGTAATTTAAAAGTTATGGTGCAATAAAGAATCTCACATACATACATACATACATACATACATACATACATACATACATACATACATACATACATATATACATACATACATACATACATACATACATACATACATACATACATACATACAAATCTTAAAAATCCTAATAATATTACACTCCTTTTACTTCCTTTTAGCTGTTGATATTGTTATTTTAGATATTATGATATATATCCGACGGTCTTACCAGCTTAGGGAGAACAAGGTAAGCTAAATGAACATAAACAGGACATGAAATATGAGCCAAATACAGGAATTGATGAAGACGTCACTCATAGAATTGGAATACATTATGATCGCAATCTTAAGCCATGAAAAAACTTCTCTAAATTGAGATATTTCTGTACACGGCTCTAAAATGACCATCCAATCGCTCTAGCCATTTTTTTGTTGACGAAGGGATATCTTCAGTTAGACACCTGTCAGCAATAAGACGTAGGCGGATTTTGTAAGATATTTACCCACTAAACCCCCAAAAGATCAGCCTCGGTGCGTATGACAGCAGGCCATAGGATCCCCAAAGGAACGCACGGCCCTCCTTGCGCTTCTTCTTAGGTTGTCCCAATGTAAAGCAATTGCATGTTGATCCCAGATTCTGCCCCTAAGAGATTCCTAAAGAGGGGGACTTAGCCAAGGAGGAAGTAACGTCGACAATGGTCAGTTATTGTTTTATTCATAAAACGATCATTTCACGTTTAATATGGATTTCTGCATAGTAACGCCTCGGTCTACTAACTTTCATGTTTCTTTCTCTCAATTATATGGGGATGACGTACCCGGCACGTCAGTAGCGTAGGTAGGATCTAAGAGTTATTATATATTTTGTAAACTAATATCATGGATGAAACTAATGTCCACGATTTATCAAACATAGAGGGCATTTCATAAGTAGTAATTAAGTTTAAATAGTAATCAAGGTCACTCCCCTTGTTTTTTAGACGCCCAATCATGGTTATTATTGACAGAGCTATCGAAAAAGCCAAGGGTTATCTTAAAATTTTTGCATGTGAGAATGGTTATCATTTTATTGATAAATTTATGTAACTTTTCCAAGGTCCTATGGTATCCTATAGTCCGATCATATGTATATCTTGATACTTACTCGTACGTGGCTAACGGCGTTGTGGCATATTACATTGTATTTACGAAACAAAATATTTCTTTAATCCTAGTTAGGGCTCAGCTGGTCATAATGGTAAAAACCAACACAACTGAGGAATCGTATCAATTTATGTAGGTAATAGGTATACTTATTCGTATAATAAAGCAATAACAACGAAAAGTTCTGCACTAAGAACACAATTAAAAACTTAAAGGAAGCTACTGAACAAGAATATAACATTTATACAAATCATGTCTCTCTGTACTTCTGTTTGTCCATATGTTGGCACTTCACGTAAAAACCACTGAACCGATTTTGATGCGGTTTTCATTGTTGGATAGTTTAGGGTTTGACTTAAAAACTGGGGTAGTTGGTACCTTAATTTGATGGTTAGATGTCGAGCAATCGATAAAAACTATATGACGGCTGAACGAATGTTGAAGAAATGTAGTATAGTGTACTTTATAGGTACTTCTAGTCCTGGAATAGAAGCTACTTTTAAATGAATTGACCACGCGGGCACAGTCGTGGGCACAGCTATTTTAATATATTTATTGCTGTTTATTTAATAATCATCACAAAAAGGGCAGATAGAAAGGTTATCAAGCATGCATCATGCATTATGTACTTACCTTCTGTCGTGATCTAAAAGCAGTTGTTTACTGTATTACATAGTTATAGTTATAATATAGGTACATAAAGTTTTGTACCAAATAATCTTAAGAGTAACTCATCTAATCACTGAATAATTTATCTACAGCACCTGGGAAAGACCGTGTTGAGATATTATTCTAAAAAGTTATCAGTCTCACCAGTAAAATCTATCTTTTATATGATTGGATTGATTCCTGAAGCAACAATATTATTCTACCTTACCCACGAATTGAAATTTATTACACACCTATTCTGGCATAATTATTATATAAATGACTAGCTGTGCCCACATTTTTCTAGAATGTGAGGATCCTATGTGTCACTCCAGAAGCAATAGTACTAATATCATAAAATTTCGTTTAGACGTCAAATGTTTTTTTTTATGGATTACTCTACTCTACTCATTGTATTGAGATATAAATTACACCAGTTTTTGAATCAAATACTATGCTATCCTACATTGAAATTTGTATTGCAAATGGTTTTTACGCGATGCGTGATCAAACAAACAGTCAGAGATAGAAAACTTTAAAAAAACTCGTGTTCAGTAGCTTATTTAAAGTCGCATACCAAGTATTTTAAATATCTTTATCATATATACATTTTGTTACCTACTGTTTTGTTATACGTATTATTTTAAGTATAGATTATGAGCTAAGTAATTGATTCTAATGTGTAATCATACTAACTGTCATGACTATAATTATTATTATAACAATCAAATAATGCATATAACTATTCCAGCTCATCACTTAGTATTTCTAGAGACCCAAACCTTTCACATGAATCATGAATATATAGGTTTGAACTGAATTTTCCCAAGGCTTCTGCTATTTGGATACATCGCCAATGCCACCGCAGTCGGAATGAGTAAAACTCCTCAAAACAAATGGCAATAGAAAAAAAAGACTTTAGTCAGTTTTCCACAGTTAAAACATCCATCACTGAGGGATAATGGTCTGGGGGACCTTGTGCATGGCAAGAGAGAAAGCCGCTGGACTGTGGGGCAGAGGGACTGTCACGCGTGTATGACAAATGGTACGACTTAACAAGTTTCATAACGAAACACCTTGAGGTGAACAATAGATCGAGCTCACCAAGGTATTTACACTGTATCTTTTTTGGGCGGGTTTCTTCGGGTTAAGTAAGAGTCAGAGTACAAATTATTCATTGTAAAGTTTGTTTTGTGCCTTTTGGAAAACAGGCTTTATCAATACAATTTTTCCATATGATCATATTATCTTTCGCCTTACGTTTTTTATAATATGTTGTGTTCGGACTTGTTTAATCTTACCATACGATCAAATCTAGAAGCGTTATTTTTGAGAGTTTACAAACAGAAATTGGAATTATTCAATTTTACCAATTAAGCGTTAATGCCACCCTTTAATAACCTTGGTAGTCCTAATAACAAAATAAAACTAAATTAGACAGTGATGCATCGTTGCAGATGCAAGTTGTAAATAAATAAAACAGATGTGTCCGATTGTACAATGACTTGACAACTCACGCAACCTCTTTATACCTAACTTTTAATTAACACTGTCCTAAACTAGTCTCACCTTGTTGCCGACACAACGCTCTCAATTTATCAATTAAGCGTTTATGCCATCCTTTAATAACCTTGGTAGTCCTAATAACAAAATAAACTAAATTAGACAGTGATGCATCGTTGCAGATGCAAGTTGTATATAAATGAAACAGATGTGTCCGATTGTACAATGACTTGAAAACTCACGCAACCTCTTTTTACCTAACTTTTAAATTAACACTGTCCTAAACTAGTCTCACCTTGTTGCCGACACAACGCTCTCATTTTACCAATTAAGCATTTATGCCATCCTTTAATAACCTTGATAGTCCTAATAACAAAATGTCCACTCATATTATAGATTAGGAACCCACTGGAAAGTTAAGTAAGTTTTAAATTCATTGATATTAAAAACTAAATTAGAAGTTAAGTAAGTTTTAAATTCATTGATATTAAAAACTAAATTAGACAGTGATGCATCGTTGCAGATGCAAGTTGCATATAAATGAAACAAATGTGTCCGATGGTACAATGAGTTGACAACTCACGCAACCTTTTTTTAGCTAAGTTTTAAATTAGTCTCACCTTGTTGCCGACACAACGCTCTCATTTTACCAATTAAGCGTTTATGCCATCCTTTAATAACCTTGGTAGTCCTAATAACAAAATGTCCACTCATATTATAGATTAGGAAACCACTGGAAAGTTAAGTAAGTTTTAAATTCATTGATATTAGAAACTAAACTAGACAGTGATGCATCGTTGCAGATGCAAGTTGTATATAAATGAAACCGATGTGTCTGATTGTACAATGACTTGACAACTCACGCAACCTTTTTTAGCTAACTTTTAAACTGGTCTCACCTTGTTGCCGACACAATGCTCTCATTTGAGATCCGTTTTTAATATGAAATTGAGGTGTTTATTCTCAAACATTGTCATTATTAATACTATGTATTTTCTCGTCCGAATCACAGAATCTTTCAAATCTCATCATACATCAACCCTACATTATAAAAATGCCAAAATTTTACATACGAGCCGCTGAAATGCTAAAAATTCTCCCTGAAGATGGATTTTATAAAACTTTCAAATAGACAGCGACGAGGAACTCAAAAAACTAACTAAAAATTTATCAAAGAGCACTGACAGAATAACCGTTACATTGTTTAATTTTCCGTTAATCAGTGCAGCTCTGGCATGCTGATTTCGTAAAATTATTGGGTTACGAATTTCGGGAACATTTTTGCATCTGTCAACCTATCTTTACTGACAGCGACATGCCATAACTATAATAATAGAAAGACGATATAGAGAATGTATTTGTTTAATATGAGCATGTGAAACTGGTGAAATAATTTTTATGGTGTCGGTATCTATATCTATATACCTACTTATACATAATAGGGTTAGACTTAAAAACAGGTGTACTTGGTATCTCAATCTGATGAGTAGAAGCCGAGCGAGCATTCGATATACCTAAAACTAAATAGTTTCAGCCGTCAAATGACGGCAGAACGAAATTTGATATTTTATTTGTTGAACACGTATTTAATAAGCCACTTTCTTGTTTGTTGTTCCGGGTGGAATCTTGCACTTCCCAATTAGCTATCAGGCTGCAACTTTCAGGGTAGCTAAAAAAAAACAAATAACTTGTTTACATTCGTTTTAATCTACATTTTACTGCTTGTGTCACTTTCTTGTTTGTCTGTCGTTCTGGGTGGAATCTTGCAGCTCTCGAGCACTTCCCGATTAGCGGTTGGTGCCCGTAGTCCAACCGCATGGTTAGTTAGATCAGGGGGTTTTTTCCCGGTGGTCCTACTGAATGGAATATTTGAACCAAGGGCAATTAGTTTTGGCAGTGGTCCTACTCATTCAAATATACATCATGCTTATTTTCTCAAAATGTACCAGGGCAACATAAATTTCGATATTCATTTATATTTCTAGTAGCGTTTTTTCATCTTATTAAGTATCAGGTCATCTTATAGATCGGAAGGAGGTATCACGTTAGTTTAAATAAAAGATTCATATTGCATATTTTTTATTAATATTTAACTTGACTCTTCGTTGCAATGTACCAGCATATAATTGACCGAAAAGCAGTCCGTTTCAGCTTGGGAAAAAATGCTTTCGTATGTCCGCATCTCTGTCTGGATCTCCGGCTGTTCTTCTACAGGTCATATTTCTCAACCGATATAGACGAAACTTGGTAAAACCGAAACGAATTTTTAGTCGTCGGAGATTTTTGATTGGTACTTCCCCCAAAAAGGGCAAAATGGGTCTACTGAATATCTCAACCTTATTGGAACCGATTAATGGACTTTAATTTGGTCTCATAAAAATTTGGTGAAGATCTGATTAGGATCTTCGGCATGGTGAGCAGAATAGCTCCTCAAAATGCAGTAAATTGCTCACTTTTAGGTTTCTACCAGTGGAATCAGCCCTTTACCTACTAGGTACGGATTGATGGAGCACCTTGGTTATTAAGCTCTGTCCTAATCAGTTGCGTCTCGTATCCTGTAGGTAACTCTTGTTACTACTGTACCATTTTTTATCATTTGCTGCGGCGTTAAGACTTTATAAAAACTAGCTGTGCCCAGGCTTCGCAAGCGTTGTCATTTCTCTAGGCTAAAAGTACTCTATGTGCTATTCCAAGATCTAAAATACCAATAATATATACTAACATATTATCAAAATTCCTTTAGCCATCAAAAAGATTTTTATCGGTTGCTTGACATCTAATCATCGGTTTTAAGATATCAAGTACTCCAGGTTTTAAGTCTAACCCTAAGCTACCTAATAGTGGAAACCGCATCGCAATCGGTCCAGTACTTTTTACGTGATGCGCGAACAAACATACATACAAACTAACAAACAAATAGACAAACAGAAAGCAAAAATAAAAAATAAAAACTGGTTCTGTATTTTAGGTAACCTTGACCATTTTTTTAAAAATTATCCTTGTACAGGCTTGTTCTTTCCTATTGCTTTATTATAAGTATAGAAGATAACAATGCCAAGAACTCGACGCCATATGATTACAGAAACCACTTCAAGAGCGGTTGTTTTGCTTCTGGAAGGCTATTCACAGAGATCGGTGGCTTTAAGCTTGGGTGTGTCTCAACATGCAATCCGAAATGTGTGGAAACGCTTACAGGAAACAGGTAGTGTTGCTAGAAGACGTGGTACAGGTATTACTCGGGCTACCACCTCCCAAAATGATCGATACATTCGACTTACTGCTCGTCGCGAGCGCACTGTCACAGCGCGAATCTTTCAAAATTGCCTACAAAATCTGAAGCCAAGGCACCCGATTGAGTGATTTGATCACTCAATCGGGTGCCTTGGCTTCCATTTGGAATAAGCTAAAAACAGAACAAGTTCAGACTGAAGACAAACAATGCTCCAGAATGTGTGCCGTTCGACTGAAATTGACCACGGCGCATCGTGCAGCGTGCTTAAGGTTTGCACGTCAACATCTGGAATGGACCATGGATAATTGGAGGAAAGTGCTCTTTACTGATGAATCTAATGTACAATTATTTAGTGATGATAGACGTGTGTGGCGGAGACCAAGAGAATGTTTTTGGATGCCTGCATTCGAGAAACTGAACGCTTTGGTGGGCCCAGTATTATGGTGTGGGGCAGAATCAGTTTAATGGGAAAAACTGAGCTGGTATTCTTGGATGATGGTAATGTGAATGCCTCCACTTACGTCCAGCATGTCATCCAACCTCATGTGCCCTTATTCACGGCGAATTGGTCCGAAATTTATATTAATGCAAGATAATGCTTGCCCACATACTGCCCAATGTTATGCTTTGGCCATAAGTCCTGACTTAAATCCGCTCGAACACATGTGGGATCAGCTTAAACGAAGCCTAAAAGAAAATTATACCAGTCCACAGAAAAGTCTGTTGAGAACAGATTCCTGACGAAAACGTGATCTACCTCATAGAGAGTGTGTCAAACAGACTCAGAGAATGCGTAAAGATCAAGGGAGGACCTACACGTTACATCACCTTACTTTAGCTCCAACACAACTTTTTTAAATTATATTGTTAAAAGTTTAATGAACTTGAGTGATTTTGTTAATGTTAATGCATTGCGTATTTTTTGATGACCTGACCCTTGACCTGGGTTTGGATTGATCCGTAGACGCGAGTATGTATAATTTTTCTACGGAATGATAATAAATTTGTCAATCTTTTTTAAAAATATAATTAAACTAGTAGTTCTGCGAACAGTAAACCTCGCGAGCACAAACCTCTTTGTTAATGTAGCGGTACACAGCGTAGCGCCATCTAGTGACCTTAATGTAAAACTAACATTAATAACCAAGGTGCTTCATCAATCCCTAACTATTAGTTATAGGACTGAGTCCACTGGTAGAAAACAAAGTGCGCAATTTACTACATTTTAAGGAGATATTATGCTCATCACGCCAAAGATCATTATCAAATCTTCACCAAATATTTTAAGACCAACTTAAAGTTGAATATACCTTTCAAATAAAAAAAAGAATCATTGAAATCAGACCTAATAAGACGGAGATATTCACTAGCCCACTTTTTGTTCCTTCAATGAATAAACAATTCAATGCATTAAACCTGTATACCATGTTTTGTCCAGATCGGTTGTGAAATGCCACCTGTAGAGGAGAACAGCTGAACATCCACCAGACGATACGATAGCATTTTTGCCCAAGCAGAAACGAAGACGCTTTGCTGGCGCTTCGCGCTCACTCGGTCAGTTTTTTTTTTTTTTTTATTTATATTGTTAGGTGGGCCCTATATTGTTTTGTGTAGTTTACAAGCTCATGACGCAGCATCGGAGCAGCCCGAGTCCCACGTGGTCCGACCTTGCCCTACACCCGAGTATAATTAAAAAAAAACGCTGAGCCAGAAGCTTGCAAGGAGTTCCTGAGCGAGTGAAGCGAAGGGACGACGAAGCGCGAGTTCTGGCAAGAGCTCGTTCACTAATTCACGATCTATTTTAGTCCTTGAAGTCATATCGGGTGCAATTGACTGGCTGTTTAATATGTTACTATTTGGTGATGTTTGTTTTCCGTATGAGGTAGTGCTGGCCTCTGATGTCAGAGATTGTCAAGCCGCCCGAGGGCCTCTGACATGGCTTAAAGACTGCTATTAATCAATAACAGCCGGGACCAGCAGCTTAACGTGCCCTCCGAAGCACGGAGCGATGGAAATCCGCACATTGGTGCGGAGCCTAGGATTGAACCCGCTATCGTTGGATTCTATGTTGCACTATTGAACCATTAGGCTACCATCGCTCTTATATGGCAATAAAAACGAGTCTGATCAGACAAGGGCAGGTTCACAATTTGACGGTAGTGATAGAGTCTGAGAAATCAGAAAAGTTGTTAAACTGTGCACTGTGTCAGTAATATTCGATCGTGCGTATTCGCACACAATTTTTCTTCTGTTTGTAATAAAAATAATTACAATCCGTCAGATTGTAATCTATCGATTCTAACAATAAACTAATGACATATATTTCTCGATAATTATAGGTTCTTTATATTCAAGGATTCTTCAAAGAACACACTTCTGTTGCCTTGACGTCATTGGGTTACTTCTTCCTGTGGCTTGGATGTGGCTAGACAATGGCACCTGGCTGTAGATAAGCTGTAGGTATTTTATAGTACTAGCTATGTCCCGCGGTTTCTCTCGCATGGATTATGATGATTGATGATGATAATGAATCCAGGATATAAGCTATCCTGTTACCAAATGTTATCCAAATCCGTTCAGCCGTTTGAACTTGAAAGAGTAGCAAACATACACACACGCACACATTTCTAAAGATAAAAAAAATATACAATGATAGATGGCGCTAATCGGTTTTTATGCATTTTAAGACGTTTTTTTATAAACTGTCAGTCATAATGTATGAATTTATGCAAGGCGCATACGATGTTTTCCGCACGATAAGAGAGTATTCGTATTCATTTTTAAAACTATAAGCTCTGATTGGCCTGTTTATGACAGCGATAACACTTCATAATAGTAGTGTGTTAGTGTGATTGCAGTGAACGCTGCGCATGCATTATCCAGATGTAAGTACCTGTCTATGTAATAATTGCCTTCGAGGGCAATGTTATCTTCCATCCAACCAATCAAAGACTAATATTGTTTCCGTAACTCAAACGAATAAAAAGAACGCAACACGTGAAATTGTGATCAAACGCTAACCTATACCATAAATAAAGTTTTTTTAATATACCGTATCCACATTTGTTTGCTTCGACTGACGAGTTGAGCAGGTCGCTCGCCTGATGGGAAGCGTCATGCTTTCCCAGTTGCAGTGCCACCCAGAACTTTGGTTGCAAAATCTTGCGCGTCCCTGCACTGCACTCGCCACCCTGAGACATAGGTTTTCAGCTCTCATTGCTCAGTAATTTCACTGGAAAAATTGTACTTCTAACCGAAACATAGGAATGTTTATACTCGTACACTAATGCTTGGCGGTTGAATATTAGACAAAAGTGTGGTTCTTCTCCAGGCGAACTCCTGCATTAGGACTACTACTATAAAAACTGTTATTATACTGTCATTACAAGTTCTATTATAGTCAAAGTCAAAGAATTTATTGTAAATAGTCAAAATAATAGCATTTTTACAAGTCAAAATTTATATCTCATGAACAAGAAGAAATAGATAAAATATTATAATAATATCAAATCAATTAAATTTAGGTAAACTAAGTATGCCTTGAGTTGAGTTTTCTCTCACAGGAAAAGGAAATTCCCTTCTGACTCTACCGGTGCTTGGGAAATACACCCGTTAGAGAAGAGAGCACCAAGAAACTCTTCGGGGATTTCATTTTTTTCCATATTTGTTAATGTATTTTTTTTCAAATGTCATTATTTATAAAAAACATAAAAGATAAAACAGATAAAAATGTAAATGAGATGTCCCACAATCATCAAACAATCAAAATGGAAAAAAATAAGTATAACTGTTAACCAGGGTGGTAACTCCGCTGTAGGCTCGAGTAGGACCAATGTACCTAATAGACACAATTTAAACAAATAATGTTTATCTCACAACTAAACTAAATTTCCCAATTATTATTATAATTTTTACACAAATAGACCGCTTCCTCTATCATGCAATATGTTATTTTTGATGACGTTTTCTAACATTTCAGATTCTCAAAACATTTCAGAAGCGGGACCACATACTGGGGCGTTAACCATTTATGGACTTCTGGATAGGAAATATATAATCAGCAATGTGTTTAATGTTTATCGTCATTACCAAGAAGGTTTGACAAAAAGACGGAGCACACACCGCCAAACAAACGAGTGAAGCATAGCAAATGGTGACTGCGTATGTGTGCGTGCGTGGATATTTGTGGTGTTTTATGTTTGATACACAATTTAATCAGAAAAGACTGTACCTATTTTTTTGATTTTTCGTGAGAACTTGCCTGATTACGATTAACAAGGTCAAGATATTGCTGCGATGTGGCAGACGATCTGCATAACATGGTGTAAGTGTATGTACGTCAGGCTAATGCGTACGAGTGGATTGGCATATTTTGGGTGCTTCACTTTCGATTTAGCGGTGCGCAATCCGTATTTTTTTTAAACAATCTTGGTTATGACAATGTTTGGCTACCTCGCATTAAATCAAATGTTTCCAACTGTCGACCATTCATTTCAAAATTACCTTCACCCTATCTTTATCGAGCACTCAATAAGCTCTTATTGAAGCACTGTACCAAGTACCAAGCCTACTAAGTTTCCTCTCAATTTAAAATGGTCCTCGGCCAGATTAAAGAAACAATACGAAACAAGTTCAAAACGCAAGAATAAAAAATGTTACACGAGAGAATAATGAGGTTCTTTTTTAAATTTATGAATTCAGGGATTCAGCTTATCAAAACATTTTCACTTAATGCAACATTTAGATGAGCCCCGGGATATCACTCGCCGAATGAGTCGTTTATTTTCCTAATAAATTTGTGTTAATTTCCTTTCGTGCTGGTTTTTGTTTAAATGAGTTCTGGAGTGGATTGTTTTTTCCAGGGTTAAATGGATTTTCTTATCTATCAGGACAATATTGAGAAAATCCATTTGTTAAGATAAGAAACAAATAAAACACGTTGTTGGATCACGCATAAGGTATGGTTCTGTTTTGTGTCCATCCATTTATGAATCTTGAATAACACGAAACAGATATTAAGGTTGATTTTTGTGACTATTCTGTTGTGTTTTAAGAGGATCAGCTTAGTCAGGTACAGCTAGTTGACTACTTGACCCTGGACATCATACATTTCAGCTATTTCATTATACATATTGGCATTATACCTATTGAACAGAGGTTCAGGAGGTAGAAGGGAGGGGGGGGGGGGGGGGGAGGGGCTGCATTGTAGTCACTGGCACCGCCACCGCATCTGTTTGTGGTCAAAATAGATAACTGCAATCCATTTGAATTCCACCGCAGAAATCACCGAACTTTTAAATGGCTCTTTGTGTCCAGCTTTTTGTGAATAAAGTGTTATCATCAGAACCTTCACATTCAGCTCAATGAAGAAAAATATTATCTTCCCTCTAAATTTAACCGTCTAGGGATTCGAAACAAATATTTGATAAATATGTCTGATATCTACAGTCAGTGATCATTCATGAAAAATGGAAAACGACATTTCTTTATTAACATGCGGTCCAATATTATAACTCAAGGAATTGTTTTGAAGGAGAGTAAAATAATAATATGAGATAACTACTTATCTGTTTTCGTATTATGGTTTTAATCGCTTACATAATATATTCGTCATGGCAATATATTTGAGGTTATCATTAAATGAATTGCGTTTGACTATTTTGTATTTCACTATTGCTTTATTAACAGAAAGTTTTTTTTGTAAAGCACACTTTAAATATTATAAGCTTTTGACATTAATATCAATTTATAAAATGGAAATTTGCAATTTCGTACGGAAATACCCAATATTATTTTCCAAAAGTTAGACCAGCCTAGAAGATTCGCAACTAGGTATGGATATGATCTAGTTCTACCTCCTTCCAAATTAAAAATTCACAGTTCTGGAACGAATAAAATGGCAGTAAAAATTTATAATAAACTACCCGATATAATAAAATAAAGAAGAAAAACAAACAATATTCCATAGTAACCTAAATAACTTTTTAATTCATAAATGCTATAATACCCTTGACGAGTATTTAAATGATAAATCTACACATATAATTAATTGATATAATAGATAATGGCTCGGTCTGCTTGCTACTTTTTGCTATACCCTGTGAGGGTCATATGTTGCCAATTACACCTTAATGCCTGTGTTTTTTACTATGTACATATGTTTTTGCAATAATTAATTTGAAATTGAAATTGAAAAAGAACAGAGTCCAATGGACTAGAACGACACTTTTTTATTACTGTCTAGATAAGTAGTGGAAAGGTAGGAAGGTAGGTTTTTATATACATGTATTAAAAGGGCAGAGTATACCTTTGCATATTTTTTTATTATTAATTGTATACACACGTTTTGTTACATTACACGCCATCCATTTGCCAAAGTTGGTAAGGTCACCCAGCGCTCATGACTGAGCTGGCTGAATATTCAAACCGACGGTAACCTCTATCGACTTACCCACCATTCCCAAAAAAATGAAACGAGTCATTTTTACAACGTCTCGTTACATTTTGTCGTTTTTTGTATGGCGTTTATGTCAAAAGCTGACGGACAATAAGCGAAAACGGTTCGTTTTAAGATATAGGAACCGGCCCTATATTGACCTCAGACAGAAGTTTTAATGGTGATGTGAGGATGGACAATGATTTTGACTTGAAGGTTTTTACAAGCTTTATGGTTATATATAATAATTTTCTAATGAAAAAATTTGGGTCACGGACGAGATTCGAACTCGCACACTGTGCCTCAGCGCAGCGCATGCCTTTACCAATAAAAAAAAAAACAAAAAAAAAAATACATATATATATATTATTATATATATATATATATATATATATATATATATATATATATATATATTTACGCTAAGCAGGCGTTAACTGCTATAAAAAATCTTTATGGTTTTGTACCTGTTAGACATTTTCGCACACATTCTAAGTACATGTTCTTTTTTCAAGTCAATCGATTTTTAATTTTTGCACTCTACGTCACACCACATAGGTCACACTGACGAAACTAATAAAATTTGACATGCTAAATGATGCGGTTAGTGGTTATATTAAAGAAATTTACAGTTTAGTTTTTAGTTACAGTTTAGTTTAGTAATACTGATTAATATATAAACACCTATATGCAAGATATGTCAGTGTAAAATTTAACACTAAACTATAAAGTTAGGCTTCGTGCACTAAACTATATTATGGTTCTCTTGCAAATAGTGATTGCTTTGATTAAATTTGTTAGCAGGCCTTGGGCTCATTATTAGGAACTAAACGTATAATTAAGCACCTAAGAATATTATTTTCATAAGCTGACATGTAGGTATACGTTTCATTCGGCCTAAAACAGTCTAAAAAATAAAATGCCAAACAAAATAAAATTGGTAAACCCTTTCCCGAAAAACTCCCTTGAGGCTGTTCGTGGAAAAGGCCATAAAAGTATTTAAAACATGTTTATACCTAACGATGAGATGAGGCTATTTATTTGCAAAATAGCCCAGTATCCCAGCAAATACAAAGATATATTCACTCGGGAGACATCGCTCTCATATGAAGGAGACGATTTGATTGCTTCTTTGCTAGATTTATTTATACTTCTTCCACTTATTTCTTTGAGCGTACACTTTCATAATGTTTGAAAAGAAGGGTTTTGAAGCAATTTATCTGGAGGAACTTCCTACAAGGTTTATTACTGAGACGTTTTCTGCATTTGATGCATAATTATATAAACACTGGCTTGGGTATATAGATAATGTATGAGTTGCGATATTGAAACTCTGCGCCTGCAATCTGGATTTACTGACGCAAACCGGATATGAACGTTCGTACACGGTTCGTACAGTCTTATTGCTTCCAGAGGCGCACTGAATTGTGACTAGAATGCTTTTTATTTCCCACGCTCTGCTTGGATGTTTGCATATACAAATAACAAGATTTAACGAACATCTCGCAAACATTTTATTGAATTTCTAGACAGCGAAGCTCCAAGGTAATGTCGGAGAGTTTCACAACTCATCGCAAATAACAAATGCTTCAAACATTTGCTGTACGGAACAAATATAACTAGAAAAAGTTACAACTAGACTTGGAAATTGCCTACATTTCCTACAATCATTTTCGGAGCGTTTTCTTCATCAAAAAGTAACCCACACTGAGCAACTGTCCTTCAAGCAAGGAAGTTCAAAGAACCATCTTCAATTGAGGAGTGCGACACAGACATTATGAAGTGTAAGAAAAGTGTGAGAAGCTACCTAATCTTCTACACAAAAAGAATTCATCATTTTTATAATTCAATTTACTTACGTCATTCAAAGTTGTCACATTGGATTGAATCGGTTTGTTTAGCATACATACTGAAAGCGCTTGAACATTACCTAAAGAAGGTGAATACCCGAGTGGATTGAGAAAACAAATTGCTACGTGTTTAAATATGTGCAAAAAGCTTAGACACTTCGAGAGCTACAGACTTTTGAATTGCGAAGCAAACATTTGTGTAAAGAGAGGACTGACACATAAATATTTCAATAGGGAGCATTGGTAAAATGTAGCATTCATCGTCGTGAGTGTCTTATAAACATGAACGGTGAAAACGTACTCGGTTGTCTACAGAAAAATAAGGGACGTTCGGTTTTAATCTCGTCGAGACAAATAAACTTTTCTTTTTTATTTAATATTCTGGGCTCTTGTAGGGGATTCTTCTCCTTCTACTGTGTCAATGATCCGTTTTTTTAGTAGGTTACTTAAATTTAACTAGTTGGTGTTCGACTAAAATTTTGGGTTGGACTGCAGCAAACGGGTCACAAATTAGGTTGGATCCTGACACCTGTGTATAATACACGTTAGAAGCTAATAACAGTAAGGGAATGCCCAGTGGCTTCGATTCCTAGGATAAATCTGCGACTAAACGCTAGAAGCTTATTAGATATAGTCATTGGGCCCTATCTCTAGATCACAAATCACCAAGCACTAGAAGCTACTTTTTTTACTGAACCGAAGTCGGTTCAGGTGGACCCAATCACTAGGTTGGGTTAGGTAAATCTCGTTTCATCGTTTCACGTCTCGTCTCGCTTCGTCTCGACAAATTTTTTGGTTAGTTCGTGTTAGATTTTGTTAAGATTCTTGGTTTCCTCCTAATGTTTAAACGATTTTTTGACCATGTTCGACAGCTGTTGACCTCAATAATAGAGATGGATTTATGAAACATTCCATTGCGATGCATCACTACTCCAGGTATGAAATATAATATTGTATGCCACGCCACACATCCCAGCTTTCTAAAAGCTTTTGTCCAACACCCGCGGTATTTTCTCCGAATGTTCACATTTGCGAATAGCGATGCATATTTTATAGCGCCTGCACGAATACGCATAGATACAACTCTCAGATTTTACAACCGCATTTCTCAGATCGTCATATCGTGCTATATCAGACAACACAATCAATTTTAGAAAATGAGTTAGGATGTTCTAATGGCTGTTTTAACTCATCTATCTACTTTTTAACCTAAATATAATCATTGTAAAACAAAACTAACTTTCCTCCTCCTGTACATTTACAAGGTATTGCAGATGTATCGCGAATAGAGTTTATAAATAAATCTGGTCAAGGAATCAGAATTTGAAATTCGATTCTCGATTTGGTAAGTACCTCGATCAAACGAGCCCTTACACGAATGGTTTAGGTCCTACCGTTCGACAATCAAACAATCATTTATTTATTTACTAGAATACCATATTAAATTACATGTTACTCGTAGTTCTAGAAGTATTGTAAGTCACTGTATTCAGCCTGCAAGCAGGCGTGCAAATATATTGGGAATTATGTCCCTATTAAAACTAAATCATATCCTAACTTTATATAATAATAATAATAATACAAATGTAAGAATTACAAAGTTAAAACTAGGAATTATGTACATTCTACTTCTTAAAATAATCGTTAGTACTATAAAATCAATTATCCGCTAGCCATACGTTCAATCTAGCCCTAAAGCCGGCCTTACATAAGCTCTTTAAAATTCATCCTGCACCACCTTGCTAAGCAGTGATGTGGTACTACTGCAATGTAGGATTGAGGAATATTTATAGAAACAGTCCAAAATAACAGTTACGGAGGTATTTTAAAAGGACACGTTGGAACTGTCACGGAAAAAAAAATTTGAACAATTATTTTGTAGTACTGGTTAAAACATTTTTCCCGCTGTTCTTTTTTGTAACGATATCTGAAAGTGATATCACTGTTTCAATTTTGAACAGTACTCTATTTTGCTCTAGGTAAGTAGGTCCAATACTGCACCATGTGATTTCTTATTTTATTTAAGTAGGTACTGTTTCTAAGCTCACATTGAGCGACTGAGTGTGAAAGACGGAGATCCAAAGAAAAACCAAGGTGGAAGACATAAGTACATAAACCTCAAGTGGCGATGAGAAGGAATCTTGGCATCTTGCATTGATGGCAGGTGAAGTAGGTCACTGATAGATTGGTGGCCCCGCATGGAAAATCGCAGCCGTAGAAGACCAGTGCAACAACGAGGGGTCGAGCTAAATTTGATATGACCATGGCAAAGATTGTCTGAAAGCAGAGATGATAGTGTCAGAGGGAGATGGTTTATGCCCAGCATTGGGAGGATGAAGCTGACATTGATGATGATGATGATGATGATGATGATGATGATGATGATGATAGTAATTATTATAGCAACATCATCTAAGTAATAACAAACAAATTCAGTTTCATTTCATCATTGTCATAATCATCCTGAGGCATGCTCACCATCTGTTCTCCTATAGGGCTGTTGCTTGTCTCACTTACTCAATTATTTCTTTCCATCGAAATGTTGACTGGAAGAGATCGCTTTTAGCGATAAGTCCGCCCGTTGTACTTTAGTTATAAGATTGTTCCTATTTGTAGTATTTTTTTGGAAAGTGGTGTACAATAAAGTATTATCTATCTATCTATCTATCTATCTTGTACGACACAAAGTCCATAATAACATGTTGTTAGATAAAACAACTAATATTACAAAATAATAAGGTAGTGTACAAGTATCTTTAGACACCAAGTAAGTGGCAGTGGCAATGTGAAGAAAACATGGTCCGACTTGATTCGACCTTGATGATGCTACAGGGCTCTTTCAGACGAACGGCACAATGCCGTCGACAGAGTAGCTGCGAGTTGATGGGCAAACCGCGAACTCTTCGCGTGTAAACCACCTACATATTGTATTCGTCGTCTACGTACGCTGTTTATGCTATTTGACAGACTTTTTATTTGTTTCCATGGCAACCGTTCCTTACAGCAAGTAATCGAAATTTTCCAGTTTTCCCGTAGAAACATACTATTTTTCGGCATAAAAAGTATCATATGTGTTATTCCAGGGTATAAAGCTATCTCCATTCCAAATTTTACCAAAATCCATAGCGTTAAAACTCGCCAAATAAACAAACAAACACCTTCACTTTTTCACTTTTATATATATATATATATATATATATATATATATATATATGTGTGTGTGTGTGTGTGCGGATAGCGAACGACACCGTAGTGACTAGCGACCCGCTACAGCTCCTGTAGTCGGCTTTTTCTAAATATTTATATGAATAAAAAGTATGTGCACCGCTCGTATCTCACCAACACTCCAGCGTCGTTGCACTATGACACCATATGAATAGCGAGAACGCCGTAGCGACTAGCGACCCGCTACAGCCTCTTTATGACTAGGCTTTTCTAAATATTTCCGTGAAACGTTGTATCTTTGTTTGTTTGTTTTTTTTTTGTTTGGGGATTTTTAACGCTAAAGCAGCCGATCCGATTAGATGAACCTTTGTAAATAAATTCTGTACAATATAGAGACCAACGTAGAATATTTTTTATCCCAGAAAATGATAAGTTTCCAGGGGAAACTGGAAAATGTAGATAACTTGCAGTAAAAAACGATTGCCATAGAAACGCAAAAATGACTAGTCTGTCAAAAAAAAACAAGAGCGTTCGTTGGTGCTACACTTTTGCAATGTTTTTTAACATCCTAGATGAACATAGGATGCTTTTTTCACGATAAACCGTAGTCCGCGTTGACAAAGTTACGGGCAAAAGCTAGTAAATTATTTTATTAGGAACCAGCAGTGCAAGCATGGATCTTATCGATAGATAAATTTACCGACTATTTTTAATTAAGTTTTACGTTAATATTCGATAATACGAGTTCAGTAGCACGGAATGTACTTATCGACAACGACATAAATTCGATAAATCATATTAAATATATAGATTCATATCAACAAAAGGAAGCATGAATCTTATTTTTGACAATTGTTGTCGATATAATGTCGGTAATTTTACCGAATTTATCGAATTTTATCGGCTTTCCAAAGTTACACGACAAACTTTTTTTTTGTAAATTCCTTTTCGGATTATAAGCCGTTTTGGCTACTCAGTCTAAAAAACTACTAAAAAACTACCTGTATAATCATTGTTGTAGGTTCTATCAGCTGTATAGAAAACATTAGGTATTTGTTGAAAGTAGAGTACGGATTTAAATGAAATTTGATATAATATATTTTAAGAAATATCACGCTAAGAGGTGGAACCTAGCAGCTGGTGGTGAGATGGCATGAAAAGATGGCGGGAGTGAAACGCCACTATTCCATCGGCAGTCAAAGGTGTCCAATTATCTCTCAATTGCGTTCCTTAAATTCCCCTTATTTAATTTCTAAAAGTATTTCATGTGTAATAAATTTGTTTTGTGAAGTATAATTGACTGAGCGAGCGCAAAGTGCGAGCGAAACATCGTTTCAGCTTGGGTATACATGCCTTCGTATGTCTGTCCAGATCTCTGTTCTCCTCAACAGGTCACATTTCTCAATCGATCTAGATGAAACTTAGAATACAGGTTTGATGAGATTTTAGAATTATTTAAAATATTTAGCATTTTTGATTTACTTCCCCCAAAAAAAAGAGGAAAAAAGGAGCTAATGAATATCTTCTTCTTATATGATCCGATTTCGATGGTTCTTTTTTATTTGAAAGATAGAACTTTAATGTTAGTCTCATAAAAAATTGATGAAGATTTGATAAGGATCTTCGGCGTGAGTAGCAGAAGAGCTCCTAAAAATGAAGTAAATTACTCACTTTTAGGTTTCTACCGGTAGAATCAGCCTTTTACCTACTAGGTAGGGATTGATGGAGCACCTTGGTTATAATGTTAGTTTTACAATAAGGTAACTAGATGGTGCTACTGTGCACCCTTTGATTGATTGAAAAAAATATTGTGCACGCGAGGTCTACAGCCCACAGATCCACTAGTATAAAATTGTGTGTGATCGTGTATACTTTTTAATAAACTGGCATCAGCCCTGCGAGCATGGATCTTATCGATCGATAAAATTCGATAAATTTAACGACCGGTAATCGGACAGTTCTTTTTTTATCAATTTTATCAAAATGCGGTAGCATGGATCTAGCCTCTCGGTAAATTTTATTGATTCGATAACACGTCGTGAGTTTATCGATTTAAAAAATGGCAACTCGTAGACTATACCATATATCAGATAGATGACTAATAGTCTAAAAAAAATTTGACACAATTTGGCAGATTTTTATTATTATGAGCTGTTACGGAGAAACTTCTGTCATTTGCAATTCTACCTAACTACCGTAAAGTAGTATATTCCTTGAACCTAACCTAAAGTATAACTAGCCATAACTCGTTGCACAATTGCTTGAGACACCTCCCTGAAAAGTCTGACAGTGCGCTGTCCTAGTGCTATATTATATTCCTGGCCGATGCATCGTTGGTGCAACTGCCCTCGGTGAAAAAGCGTACATCTGATAGAATCTACAACTAAGATTATACAGGTAGTTTTTTAGACTGAGTACCTACTAGGTACCATAATAGTTAGAGCATTATACACAATCACAACAAAAGATAATTTCTGGAAATAGAAAAAACGTAACTAAGTATTTTGGTATTATTATGTAAAGTAGATACTACAACATGCGCAGACAGTCCATTAGATCGACTCTTTCTCAAACGCCCTCAACAGCTTGAATGAGGGCGAGGGAAATTTCCTTATAAATTCTAAAAATAATCTTAAAATGCTGTTCCAGATCGAAAGGATCATTGGCATCCCTGAAACTTACCTCACGATGTTCTGACACCTCCACGTTTTGGCTTATAATCCGAAAAGAAATTTACAAAAAAAAAGTTTGTCGTGTAACTTTGGAAAGCCGATAAAATTCGATAAATTCGGTAAAATTACCGACATTATATCGACAACAATTGTCAAAAATAAGATTCATGCTTCCTTATGTTGATATAAATCTATATATTTAAAATGATTTATCGAATTTATGTCGTTGTCGATAAGTACGTTCCGTGCTACTGAACTCTTAATTAAAAATAGTCGGCAAATTTATCGATCTTTAAGATCCATGCTTGCACTGCTGGTTGCTAATAAAATAATTTACTAGCTTTTGCCCGTAACTTTGTCAACGCGGACTACGGTTTATCGTGAATAAATACGGTTAATAGTGAAAATATTCTATGTTGGTCTCTATATTGTACAAAATTTATTTACAAAGGTTCATTTAATCGGATCGGCTGCTTTAGCGTTAAAAATCCCCAAACAAAAAAACCAAACAAACAAAGATACAACGTTTCACGGAAATATTTAGGTATTTTTTAGGTGGTTTTCTTTTCCATTGTTTTTCAATATCCTACATGAACACAGGATGCTTTTTTCGCGATAAATGGTATCCCATGCAGACGACGTCGCGGGCGGGTCGCTAGTTTTAAAATATTTCCAGACACGCGAAGAGTTCACGGTTTGCCCATCAACTCGCAGCATT
The DNA here is from genome assembly GCA_946251855.1 of Alsophila aescularia. NCBI lineage: Eukaryota > Metazoa > Arthropoda > Insecta > Lepidoptera > Geometridae > Alsophila > Alsophila aescularia. Next base: position 13,383,487 of record OX276375.1, on the reverse strand, counting down.
GTGCCGTTCGTCTGAAAGAGCCCTGTGGCATCATCAAGGACGAATCAAGTTGGACCATGTTTTCTTCACATTGCCACTGCCACTTACTTGGTGTCTAAAGATACTTGTACACTACCTTATTATTGTGTAATATTAGTTATTTTATCTAACAACATGTTATTATGGACTTTGTGTCGTACAAGATAGATAGATAGATAATTTTTTTCAAAATCAGTTCAGCCATGTGATGGTGATGATGATGGAAAGTGTCCTTTGTGTTATTTGAGCGTGAAGGCGTATCAAATATACATACATTCACATACAAACTTTCAGCTCTATAATATTAGTGTTAGCACACAAATTTCGACGTGTAGAAGAACGACGTCATCTCGAATGATAATTATCTAACAACATATTATTATGGACTTTGTGTCGTACAAGATAGATTGATAGATAGATAGATAATACTTTATTGTACACCACTTTCCAAAAAAATACTACAAATAGGAACAATCTTATAACTAAAGTACAACGGGCGGACTTATCGCTAAAAGCGATCTCTTCCAGTCAACATTTCGATGGAAAGAAATAATTGAGTAAGTGAGACAAGCAACAGCCCTATAGGAGAACAGATGGTGAGCATGCCTCAGGATGATTATGACAATGATGAAATGAAACTGAATTTGTTTGTTATTACTTAGATGATGTTGCTATAATAATTACTATCATCATCATCATCATCATCATCATCATCATCATCATCATCATCATCATCATATTTTAAAACTAGCGGGCGGGTCGCTAGTTTTAAAATATTTCCAGACACGCGAAGAGTTCACGGTTTGCCCATCAACTCGCAGCATTGTGCCGTTCGTCTGAAAGAGCCCTGTGGCATCATCAAGGACGAATCAAGTTGGACCATGTTTTCTTCACATTGCCACTGCCACTTACTTGGTGTCTAAAGATACTTGTACACTACCTTATTATTTTGTAATATTAGTTGTTTTATCTAACAACATGTTATTATGGACTTTGTGTCGTACAAGATAGATAGATAGATAGATAGATAATACTTTATTGTACACCAGTTTCCAAAAAAATACTACAAATAGGAACAATCTTATAACTAAAGTACAACGGGCGGACTTATCGCTTAAAGCGATTTCTTCCAGTCAACATTACGATGGAAAGAAATAATTGAGTAAGTGAGACAAGCAACAGCCAAGGAGAACAGATGGTGAGCATGCCCCAGGATGATTATGACAATGATGAAATGAAACTGAATTTGTTGTAGTTATATTACTTAGATGATGTTGCTATAATAATTACTATAATCATCATCATCATCAATGTCAGCTTCATCCTCCCAATGCTGGGCATAAACCATCTCCCTCTGACACTATCATCTCTGCTTTCAGACAATATTTGCCAAGGTCATATCAAATTTAGCTCGACCCCTCGTTGTTGCACTGGTCTTTTACGGCTGCGATTTTCCATGCGGGGCCACCAATCTATTAGTGACCTACTTCACCCGCCATCAATGCAAGATGCCAAGAGTCCTTCTCATCGCCACTTGAGGTTTATGTATTTATGTCTTCCACCTTGGTTTTTCTTTGGATCTCCATCTTTCACACTCAGTCGCTCAATGTGAGCTTAGAAATAGTACCTACTTAAATAAAATAAGAAATCACATGGCGCAGTCCAATACTGCACCATGTGATTTTTTATTTTATTCAAATTTTGAGATATTTCCATTAGTAGAACAAATAAACATGATTACAAAACATACGAAAATAACAAATGGAACTAAAAAACCTTCTTTTTTTATGCCCAGGGGGGGGGGGGGGTCATGACCCCCATGACCCCCCCCCCCGCTGGATCCACGCTTGCGCAGCAGGTGGTAGAAGTTCGGTTTGCCACCGACGGACGACACGATTTGCTGTAGGGAAGGGTAGCCTGGATAGTGTACCAGTTGGAGAGCAATTTGGGCCTTATGACCAGGCCGTACAGCTCGATGGGCCTCAGAGGCCCACCCCCGTTGGAACGAGGCCTACCTGCGCCTACAGCCAAGGAGAATGAGGGGGTATTGTAAAAAAAAAACGGTATTATAAAGAGTACTTACAGATAATTTAATCAGTGTTTCTATAACAGTGTTTTTATATACAAGGCTTAAAAACTAACACGTGGTTACGATGGTTAAGTCAAATAGTCTATGAAGAAGAGGGGGCACGAAAAGGGGGCTTAAGGTTACCTACTTACCTAGAGCAAAAAAGAGTTCTGTTCAAAATTGAAACAGTGATATCACTTTCAGATATCGTTACAAAAAAGAACAGCGGGAAAAATATTTCAACCAGTTCTACAAAATAATTGTTCAGTTGGTTTTTTCCGTAACAGTTCCAACGTGTCCTTTTAAAATACCTCCATAACTGTTATTTTGGACTGTTTCTATAAATATTCCTCAATCCTACATTGCAGTAATACCACATCACTGCTTAGCAAGGATGAATTTTAAAGAGCTAATGTAAGGCCGGCTTCAGGAAACTTGTTGTATGCTTCTATGCACATATTAAAAACTTTTCTCTTATAGATATCTTTATGATGAATGAATCAACGACTCCCTTACAAAAACTTACTTCTTCTTACTAAAAAGTTTTCAGTTATTTCTACGAGAGCTGAGGCATTGGTACTATAATATTTTATTTCAGTAAACTTGGACCCTCCAGCAACATAATTGAATTTTATTGAAAGAGCAGGGTGTGATAATAATATATTTTAAGGTCACGATTGCCACGGTTCCGAAAATTGACAAGGGCCGGCGATAAATCAAGTCGTTTCCTGAATCGCGAATGAAAGTACAAATTCATGATTTGAATTGGAAGTGGAAGTCCTGTTAAATATTAATGTACCTACAATTAATACAATTGTAACGCTATATATGGCTTATCTATATTAATAATCTATACGAGGCTATATTTAGATTTATTGGACATCCAAATATGTAATCTGTTTGATTGATTCTACAAAAAGTAATTGATTTTTGGTAAAAAATATAATAATATTCCACTTTAGTGCTTTCATTGATTTAATTTGCAAAATATATCTTTCGTCCTTCCTTCGCTAACATTAATATAAAAAATCTGAAAGTCTGCTGCTCTGGTTTGAGGAACATCGTTGAGTTGCAGCGCCCGATCGCGTTGCACTCGATGAACGGCTTCGCGCGGAACTCTTTTAGACAAGAGCCGGACAATATCAGACTCTGGCCTGCCGAGTCTGCTCCCGCCGTGTGCTAGAATCGAGCGGAAGGAAGTTCCTGTAATTCTGTGTCACTGAGGTTTGTGTCCTGGAATAGTGGGAGCAACCCAAACCCGGGGACTGCCTCGCGACACTGGCGACACACTAATAATCATAGAAATGCGTACTTACTAGATTTAAAAAACGGCAAGAAAAGAGTTTTTAAAAGTTACTCTTCGATTTTAGATCAGTGGAATCCATACCAATATATAAAAGTGAAACGATGTCTGTTTGTTTGTTTGTTTGATTGGGTAGCTTTCACGCGATAACCGCTGGACGGATTTTGATGAAATTTGGAATGGAGATAGCTTATACCCTAGAATAAAACATAGGATACTTTTTATCCCGGAAAATTCCAAAAATTCCGTGGAAGTTTCCACGGGAAAACTGGAAATGTTGAATACTCGCTGTAAGGAACGGTTGCCATGGAAACGAAATAACAAGTCTGTCAAAAATCATTAAGAGCGTTGGTGCCACAGATAAAGTAGCTGATGCTACACCAACAATAAGCCACAGAGGCCATAACCAAGAAGTCTACTTTTGCATTGATTTTTAATATCCTAGAAGAACGTAGGATGCTTTTTTCGCGATAAACTGTAGTCCACGTAGACGAAGTCGCGGGCGGGTAAGCTGGTATCAAATATTAGTAGAGTATTTAACGGTTTCAACCAAATTTCAACGCAGAGTATTATAATTTAGTATTGTATGTTATTAATGACAAGGAAAATAAAGTTTTAACAATAGTTATTATATTAATTACCATTTATGAAAACATTCTAAGTATTGTAATATATCTTTGCCAACTCTATCCCTCTCAACAAAGGCGGCATTCGTCCTCAATTATTCAGCTTAAATTATAATGAAAGCAATTTCTAAGGAAGCTAATTTGGTAATCACAAACGACATTCATTTGTAAGCTTGTACATAGAAGAAACAACCTAAAAGTGGCCGCCAAATTTTGTCAACACGTCAGTGAAATATCACGTACCTATCTGAGCTAATCACATATCGATATACGCCAGTCTCTGTAACCAGGTGCTCGCGTTTATATAGATGGTATGATTGACATAAACATCAGTCTGATAAGTAACACACTCGCTGAGCTTTTAATCACAATAAAAAGTCTCATCCACGGTTTGAACTATCTGCGTAACAAATATCGTCAATATCGGTTCAGCCGTTTATCCATACCAATATATAAAAGTGAAACGTTGTCTGTTTGTTTGTTTGTGTGGGGAGCTTTCACGCGATAACAGCTGGACGAATTTTGATGAAACTTGGAATGGAGATGGCTTTTAACCTGGAATAAAACAGGATATTTTTAATCCCGGAAATTTGGAAAAACTGGAAAAATATTGATTACATGTAAGAAACGGTTGCCATGGAAACGAAATAACAAGTATGTCAGAAGACATCAAGAGTCAACTTTTTGTTTGTTTGTGTTACTATATCAACTTTTGCATTGGTTTTTAATATCCTAGAAGAACATAGGATGCTTTTTTCTCAATAAACAGTAGTCCGCGCGGATGAAGTCGCGGGCGGGAAAACTAGTTCGATAACGAACGAACGCCGGTCCGATTTATGTCAGATGGCAGCCTGTGACGTTGTCTTCGCGGAAGCGGTTGCTTCGTTGTGAGACTGATGTTGTCCTCAGCGTAACTATTGTACACAAACACAAACGCTTTGCAGCACTTTATTTCTCCTCTATGAAATTGTTTTTCTGATCAGCTGTATAATTGAGACCGATAATGGAATAGTAGGGGCTGAATGTTGTGGTGTACCCTGTGAGAACAATTCGTATATATACAGATACATTTTTATATAGACCAGTAAGAGATGACGTCATAATTATATAGTACTAGCTGCGCTCAGCGGTTTCACCCGCGTGAGTGAAGTTGATGAAAGTATTCTATGTGTTGTTACAGGGTATAAGCTATCTCCATTCCAATTTTTTTTAAATCAGTTCAGCCATGTGATGGTGATGATGATGGAAAGTGTCCTTTGTGTTATTTGAGCCTGAAGGCGTAACAAATATACATACATTCACATACAAACTTTCAGCTCTATAATATTAGAGTTCATCGTCATCTCGTATGATAACTAACCTTACGTGCCCGAGAATGATCCCACTGGAGCTCAATTTTCGCACTACCGAACATCATAATTTTTGATTTAAAAAATAAATGGTTTTCGAGTTAATGCATTAATCTCCCGAAAATAGGGAGCATAATATAGGGTAGGGGATATAATGATCCCTCTAAGGTAAAATCGGAAATACGAAGAAAATGTAAAATATTTATTTAAGGTTTCTCCCTATGCTTTTTCTTAACATATTTTTTTTCAAAGAGTGCCTTTGCACTTACATCATAATTATTAATGCTATTTTTGCCAGGAAGGGATACCTCCATAAAATTATGTCATGGAAATCAAACCAGGCTTCCATGACACTGCTACATTTTCTAGTAAATAGGCAATGGTCCCACATTGCCTATTTTATTCCTTTTCTATTGTTCCTACTTACTGTTAAACTCATTAACCTTCCCTTGCTTTGCTGTAATCGGGTAAAAATGCCCAATACCGGACAGATAACAAAATGATGTTATTTATACCCGACTGCACGAAGGGTTATGTGTTTGGGTTGTATGTATGTTTGTTTGCATGTTTGTTTGTTTGTTTGTGCATTTCTTAGGCACGTCCTACAGCCTAAACGGCTTGATAGACTTTGATAAATTAGGTATCATTGGATTCGCCTTTATCACGAGAGTGCGAGTGTGAAATTGGCCTTAACTCAGCATTAGACTGTTTGCCGAAGGCACGCAGCGCTTGTTTTCAGCTAAAGCCCAGAGGGAGCGGAAAAAATAAACATAAGAGTATAAAAAATGAAATTAAATATGAATACATTTATAAATATAATATTATATATATATATATATATATAATATTATATATAATATTATATATATATATAATATTATATATATATAATATTATATATATAATAACAACTAGGCGACCATCTGGAGCTTTTGGGTGTCGAACTCACATAGAACCTGAATTTTGGGTCTTACATTGAATCCAAAGCCAAAGTAGATGCAAAGAAACTTGGTATTTTGTCTAAGGTTAGGCGGTACTTCACACCGGGGCAGATTTTGAATCTTTACCAAGCACAGGTCCAATCTTGTATGAAGTACAGCTGCCACCTCTGGGATGGTTCTGCCAAGTATCAGCTCGAGGCTTTGGATTCAATTGAGAGACGTGCTATGAGGCTCATTGGAGATGACACTCTGGTGAAGAGTAAGCTTCAAAGTTTGGCGCATCGACGTGAGGTCGCAAGCCTGTCGGTATTCTACAGATTGCACTATGGAGAGTGTGCACAAGAACTGCACAATCTGATTCCCCCATCACTTTTCCATTACCGTATGACTAGACGATCGGCATAGCGCCATCTTTTTATGGTTGAAATACCTCGCATAAGAACGAAGCGTTACGCTTCTTCATTTATTATAAGAACTTCTAAGGAGTGGAATGCCCTGCCCTCGTCAGTGTTTCTGGTAAAATATAACCCTGGTGTGTTCAAGTCAAGAGTGAATACGTATTTACTAGGCAAACGTGCTACACCTTCGACTACATCATCGCTTTCCATCAGGTGAGATTGTGGTCAAACGATTGCCTAGACAGTGATAAAAAAAAAGGTAAGCCCTATTCTGTAATAATTGTGCAGGTGTGATACAAAGGCGAGAAAAAGTGATGTGGACCCTTTGAAGAATGATTATATAGAAGGAGTGTGCGTGGCTAGCACTCACTCATAGACTAAAGGTTCGATACAGATACCGTAGCTAGTAAGTTAAACTTATCTATCGCTATTGGTATCGCAGTGGTTTTGAACTACATGCAACGTTGAGTGAACTGAGACAGTGGCATTAATCGCAACCGTTTGGATATAGCCATTAAAGCGGCAAGTATTAGTAAATTGAACGTCCTGACAGTGCGCTTTCCATGAGAAGGCCGGGTGCTGCTGCGCCTGGATTGCTCCTATTGGTCCGATTGGGACCATTTTAGGGTCGGACATTGCGTAAGGATCTTGAAGGCTCTTGATCAGTTTGAGAATGTTCCAATACGCTTTGGCGAGTACCTTCTCACCAGAGAATGAACGCCAGTCTTTAGGACGAAATGCGGGCTGTAAGGGTGTGAGGAGGCCAGCCTGGTCAGTGAGAGAGATTTTTACATTGTCATGGATAATCAAGCACAGCTGGTGATTGTGACCCCAGAGGGGGGTCGTAAAGGTATTTCACCAGTACCAGAGGTCTTGACGGGGTCTCGTCATCTTAAGCGGCTGGTTATCGAGAAAGTTTTCCAGGTTTCCTAGGTGCTGTGTCAAGTAAAAATTGCTATTGTCTTGATCGATATGCAGAAAGATAAGATGGCTTCCTAATCTAATTTGCATGCTTATAGCGATAAGTTTTATTGTTCTTGGTGTCACCGCAACCCAGGTTACTGTTTCTCCCGGCTATAGGTGGCACCAAGACATTCACATAAATATAGCTTTATTCTGACAAAAAAACATGTAAACTTAAATGAGAAATTAAAACTAAACATGTGTAGCACATTTATCGTTCTTTTGCCACCAGCCGGCCCCATGACGAACGGAAATAAATTGCACAGTTGTTCAACTATGCACACTCATTTTGAGACAACATTACAACTGATAGGAACTCAGTAATTTTATCCTGGCAACACGACCCTAAAACAACGTACATATGTACAACGTACATTTGTTCTCTTCGACAACGCATCCAACTCCGTTTAAATTATCTTTTGCAGTCAGAAAACTTAACTATACTGCGTGAAATTAAGAGGCAAACAACTGAAATTGGAGTTTGTAGGGATTAACAAAACAAAAACTTTACAATGTTTTGCTAATAAATACAAGTGTAAAGATAACAGATAAAATATCACTGGTGTCAGATTTTAAAAGTTCTTCGCTTTTATAAAAATTGTTTTTCAGCTTAATTCTAAATCCATTTGTATATTCAATAACCGCGATAATGCAAGTTGATTGAATGTTTTTTTTTTTTTTTGCGAAATTTTATCTTTTCATACTTAAAAGTGGTAGAAGAGTAAATTAATGGGACATTTTCACGCTATAAACGAAAATTTTCGCTTCTACCACTTTGAAGTGGCTCCGAATGCGACTGAACTGTGCCGCTCTATCAAGAGCTGCGTCGAGTACTGGCGTAACCCAAGACTTGCGACTAGTAAGGCTAGTCGCAAGTCTTGGGTTACGCCAGACTAGCCTTACAAGACAACTTATCATTAGCACTAGTGACTCGCCCTGGCCTCATACGGGTAGCACTCACATCGCTTTATTTTGCTTACTTTTAGCATTTTTATACTCCTCGTAACTTCTAAAAAAACACCAGTAACCTCGCAGATAATGTAGCTTTCTAATATAAGTGAAATAATTTAAAATTTCTGTTATGTATTTTTTGAGTTTATCCATGACAAACTCTAAAACAAAACAAAAAACTTTCCTCTTTATAATATTGTAAAATTCTTTGGTCATCATATTAGTCATAAAGATAAGTCGGTTATTTGTATTTTATGACACCAAACAGAAGATAAGCCATTTAAGCTTACGGCGATGCTTCATTTTCAAAAGTGTTTGTTTAAAAATGGGATCACATGTGACAACGGAATATCGTAACAAAAACAAGCACACACATTCTTGACTCCTTGCATTAACTTTTGTGTTTTGACCAATAGAAGAAGACCAAAAACAGTGTTCATATAATTTAATTTTGAGAAAACTAAAGATTCAGCTTTGCAGCTATTTTTTTTAGTTAGGGTCTTAATTGATACAGTACTTTCAGTTTATTAACCAAATTAAAAAAGGAGGTTCTCAATTTGTTGTGTATGTATGTCATATTGTTGAAAAGGCGTATTATATTGTTACGCCGGTCGATTCTTAGTAAAACAGTAGGTACTAAAATGTTCGAAGAGACGCGGTCGGATGATGCAATACCTACATATACAGGAACCTTCTGGAACACACCAGTGGAGCGTAGGTACCTACAGAAATTTCCAGAGCGCGCGGTAGGTATATACCTACAAGCGCGGCAACATCAAAGGCGCCGCTGGCCTTATGTACCTACGGGTGCAGAGCGTCGCGGCAACTTCAAAGGCGCCGCTGACCTAGATAGTTAAAATACCTACATACGACATACGAGTAACTTCTGGAAACTTCTGTCGCGGTATAAATAGGGCACACATCGGCTGCCTGGGACAGTTTTGACTTGGCATTCGGCAGGAAGCGATCAAAGTAATAAAAAATAAAGTAATTTGAAGCGAGTATTCAGTGATATTTGATTAGTGTGTACAGTCAAGTTTCTTTAACTTGACTGTTCTTGACTGTCGTGTTTGAGTGTTACTTGTCGGTTTAATTAATATTTGTGGTTTTCATTTTTTGTGTAAATGGCTTACATTAATTTTATTCGAACCCTAGCTCGTAACAACATGTTAGTCTATATGGGTGTCTATGCATATATAACAAAATTCTTGTATGTATGTGATATTTGATTAGTGTGTACAGTCAAGTTTCTTTAACTTGACTGTTCTTGACTGTCGTTTTTGAGTGTTACTTGCCGGTTTAATTAATATTTGTGTTTTTTCGAATAATGGTTTTCATTTTTGGTGTAAATGGCTTACATTAATTTTATTCGAACCCTAGCTCGTAACAACATGTTAGTCTATATGGGTGTCTATGCATATATACCAAAATTCTTGTATGTATGTATGTTTGTATGTATGTATGTATGTATGTATGTATGTATGTGATATTGTAACTTTTAAACTTTCGCGATTCGAACACATACATATTTAAAGGAGACGTAATCGCGCTGAAAAAATATTTTTTATTTACCTCGACGTTTTGATCAAGTTGCATTGATCGTGGTCACGAGAAGACTGAAAGAACGGGTGTCAGCGTTGAGAAGGGCAAGCGTTGTCTCCAACTACTAAATTAATAACCAAGGTGCTCCACCAATCCCTACCTAGTGGGTAAAGGTTTGATTCCACTGCTAGAAACCTAAAAGTGAGCAATTTACTGCATTTTGAGGAGCTATTCTGCTCATCACGCCGAAGATCCTCATCAGATCTTCATCAAATTTTTTGATACCAATTTAAAGTTACCACCTTTCAAATAAAAAAAAAGAACATCGAAATCAGATCTCTTAAGGCAGAGATATTCAATAAGGAGATTTACAAATTACCCAATCAAAAAACCCCGACGATACAAAATTCTAAAAATTCGTTTATTCTTTATACCAAGTTTCGTCTAGATCGGTTGAGAAATGCGACCTGTAGAGGAGAACAGAGATCTGGACAGACATCCCGCACATACGAAAGCATGCCCAATTTGCCCAAGCTGAAACAGAGATGCTTAGCTCGCGCTTCGCGCTCACTCAGTCAATATTAACTTAAAAAAACTACTGAACCAATTTTGATAAAACCACTACTAAATCGGTATAGAAACCTTAGAGATTTCAGGCAATATAATCACAAAATAAAATGGATTTACTAAAAACGAATTATTCTCTAAAAACGACTGAACCAATTTTGATACAATTTTATGGGACCACCTGAAGAGTATAGTATATAATACCTATTAGAGATAAAAAAAAGAATTGTCAAAATCAGTCTGCAATTGCCGGAGTAATCGGTGTAAAAAAAAAAAACATACATACAGTCGAACTCACTAATATAATACATATAACCATCTCTTTTTGTGAAGTATAAAAAATAAGCTTAGAAACCGCTTCCTTGAACTTGCAACAAGTTTTTATTATTGATTTATTTAATATTCCTGATAAACAGAACTAAGACTCCAGACTGGAGAATTTATCAAGAAATGACACTTCTGGATAGAATAGATAATGAACGGCAATGTTTATCGTCATATCAATGTTTGGCGACCACGCACTAAATCAAATGTTTCCAACTCTCTACCATTTACTTCTAAAGTACCTTCACCCTATCTTTATTGAGCACTGTACCAAGTACCAGGCCTACTAAGTTTCCACTCATTTTAAAATAGTCCTTGGCCAGATTGAAGACACAATGCGAACCGAGTTCAAAACGGAAGAATAAAAAATGTTACTCGAGAGAATAATAAGGTTATTTTGTAATTTTATGAATTCTGGGATGAGCTTATCAAAACATTCTCACTTAATGTAGCATTTAGATGAGCCCCGGGATATCACTCGCAGAATGAGTCGTTTATTTTACTAATAAATTCGTGTTAATTTCCTTTTATGTTGGTTTTCTTTCAAATGAGTTCTGTTGTGGATTGTTGTACGCTGAGTTAAATGGATTTCCTTTATGCTCTTTTGTTAAGATAAGGTTTCATACACAAACAAGCAGTCAAGAGTGTGTTGCATAAATAACGCATGATGAAAAGTGGTTCCTTTTAGTAGTCATCTATGTGTATAATGATAACAACTTATCTTAACATAAGTTAACAGCAAAAAATAAAATACATGAAAAAAATGTTTTGAGGTTGATTTCTGTGTAATTGTTCTGAGTAAGGCTCAAAGCGAGCGCGCGGTCAGAAACAGTTTTTTGTTCCGAGTTTTGGTAGCCTAAGTTACCGCTCGCCATTGCACTTGCACCGCCACCGCCTCTGTATGTAGTTAAAATAGCCTGCATCTGCGGTATCATTCCATTTGTATATCACCGCAAAAGAAGGCTGTCTTCAACGTCTGAATTTTTAAGCAGCTATTTTTGTCCGCAGTTTTTTGAAAATAAAGTTTTATATTCGGGACCCTCACTTTCAGCTCAATGAACAAAAACATTAGCTTCCATCTAAACTTAACCGGATAGGGATTTGAAATAAAGATTTGATAAATCTGTCAGGTATACACAATCCAGTAAAAAAACTAGAAAAAAATGCGGGACCAAGACATTCTTTTGCAATAATATATGCAAAACTGTTGCTCAAAAAATTGTTTTGGAGATGAAAAATGACACATAATATGAGATTAAATTTATTAAATTTACAGAGATAATAATCCCAAATTGAGCAATAGGATAAACCGATTAATTAAATATGCGGCATCGAATCCATTTGAATAAAATCGTTTTGTTACATTACAGGCCGCCATCCATTTGGCAAAGTTGGTAGTGGTTACCCAGCGCTCTCGACTAGGCTGGCTGAATATTCAAACCGACGAAACCTCTACCGACTTAACCGACCTCAAAGAGAATTTTTAAGAGTTACTTTGTGGTGATGTCAGAATGGACAATGATTTGGAAAGGAAGCTTTTTTACAGGCTTTATGGTTTTGTACATATTCACATACGAACGTGATCCATTTTTGCATATTTCTAAATTCCTTTTCAAGTCAATCGATTTTAAACTTTTGCACTCTACGTCAAGCTGACGAGACTAATACATTTTGAGGTGCTTAATGATGGGGTTAATAATATTTAATTAGCTTAAAGCAATTTACAGTTAAGTAATAATGTGATCATAATACTTTTTCATATTTGAACATCTGCATGCAGGCTATGTCAATGTATAATCAAAACCATCAGTTATTACTTTGTTTCTTGAATTAACTACGTACAGTAGTCGCAGCGGAAGTATGTGTCTCGGAAGTTACCTGCTAGTTGCTGCGCAAACTGCTATTTTTCAGGCGCAATCACAATGTTGAAGGTAAAGCATTGTATAACTGCCTCTCTCCCGCTTGCGTTTTTCGCATATTCTATCCCGCTCTTACTTGATCCTGTTTTATTCCCACAGCAGTACCTGCGCAATTGTTCACAGAGCCTAACTTATTCTATGTTAGATTGGCTGCGTCTACTATACCTATGTTATGGTTTTCTTGCAAATAATGATTGCTTTGATTAAATTTGTCAGCAGGCTTTGGGCTCAGCAGTAGGAACATAATAAGCTGATAATTAAGCACCTGTTGATATTATTTTCAAATAAAGACATGTAAACGTTTCAAATACTGCCTAAATCAGTCAAAACTAAAATGTCTAAATGAAAAAACAATGCCCTTGGGATGTTCGTGGAAGAGGCCATTAAAGTTTTTAAAATCTGTTTATACCTAATGAAAAGATAAGTCTATTTATTTGTAAAATAATCTTGTAAATATGCAAGGAGAGATTCACACGGGAGACATCGCTCTGTTACGGAGACGATATTTTGATTGTGCTACATTTATTTCTTTGAGCGAATACTTTTATAATATTCAACACTTCTGGGGAAACGTACTTCAAAGTATGAATTGTAAATTAGGTTTAAAATTACTGGCGACATATTTGTCACATTTGATACATAATCAACACTGGCCTGGAATGTAGGTAATGTATGAATCGTGATATTGGAACTCTGCACCTGCAATCTGAATTCATTGGCGCAAATCCGACATGTTCCTACATTCGTACACGGTTTGTACAGTCTTATTGCTTCCAGAGGCGCACTGAATTGTGACTAGTATGCTTTTTATTCCGCACGCTCTGCTTAGATATATGCCCGTACAAATAACGGGATTCAACGAAAATCTCGTAAACATTTTATTGAATTTCTAGACAGCGAATCTCTAAGGTACTCGTAATGTGTTTCACAACTCCTCGCAAATAACAAATGCTCCAAATATTTGGACGAAGCAAAATAACTAAAACAGTTACAATTAAACTTTTTCATTTTCCACAATCTTTGCTACCCGTTAGGGCGAGCCTGGCTACAGCTGTTAACCACCAAAAAAAACCGGAGTGCGCCTGGTCACAGTTGAAGCCACTCGACAAAAGTTTTGAACTTTTCGATTTATTTCAAATTTGGGTGATGTAAAGGCTCTCTATTTGGTTTAAGGTACTAGTTTAATCGTGTGGCAATCTAATAAAATGCCAAAGTGCAACAAACAGAGTCATTATACCTTTAAAAAAGAAATTATATTTCGCGCCTAGTCCTCTAGATTGATATATAAACACATGTAGTATCGCCACCCGGTCCCACCATTTTATGCACAAGTTGAGAGTAAAAAGTTGAAGAAAACCTCCTTGCTCCATTAAAACCTTCCCGTATTTTCCTATTTCTAGTTATTTCATTCGCATAATCTGTGCCACATTTGCACACGTAATAAAAATATTTTATTATTTTTTATTGTTTTTAGGGTGATTCTACGAAGTTAAATAGACAAATATGTCTAAATGTGTAAAATAAACGTTCCAAAATATATATTGGGATATAAAAACAGCAGGCGGTGTGCGCCTGTAGCTGATGTACTATGATGACTATTTCCTTCTGCAATACATTAAAGCCAGGTATTTTTCATTGGATGAAATTCCAGTTTTTTGATGTTTTCACATCTTGAAAAAGCGTATTTACGCTACGATGAGAATGCAATCAGACCTGTCCGGACTGACCAGTCTGGGACTGATCGCTGCACCAATGAGAGATTGGCGTTACTTCCGCTCCGGGAAGAAGACCTAGTCTGATATTATTATCTTGGCTTGCATTCTTTTCATTGGGAAATTAATCTTGCCAAAGAAATATCACAAGCGGTTCTTGCTCTGTAGTTACAATCGTTTACTTTTACCTATTTAGGTAAATTACATGTTTGACTTAAGTCATAGAACATAACATATTATGAAATACTTACGTGACACTGGTAAACGACTTATCGAAATATGTTGTATTACACTGAATTGTCATCATGATAATATTTGTAAATAATGAAGATTTTATTCCATGTTTGACTATTTAGTCATTTAGAATAACACATGAAGTATTTACGTGGCACTGAGTTCAAACGAGATTACCGAGATAACCGAGTATAAAGTCAAGGAGCCTCACCAAGGTACTTGTGTTTTTTAACAGATCTAGATCCAGCAGTTCTCTTATTTTAAGATGTATATTATCCGATAATCTGCAAAGTTGATCTTTCCAGCATCCAGGCCACTCAAAGTTCTTGTAGACCTCTTGTACAGTACATAGTCTTAGAAAATGCCTAGAAGGGAATACGTTCAAATATTATACTTGAAGATACCTGCCTGGAGCCAGGGACCAGTATACAAGAATAGATTCAGATCTGAGAAAGAATCTTATAATTATACAATGGACAGACTTATCGCTAAAAGCTATGTTTTCCAGTTAATCTTTTGGATGTAAAGGAATATTACTAATATTATAATGATACGTGATTTATAATAAGAGTCCAGCGCAATAGCTTGGAGATCTCGTTAACATGCTGTTAAATTGAAAGATAAATTGTCTTAAGAAAATGATAATTATATTAATATAATAATATTAATATAATTATATAGAAAACTATTTGATGCATCATTTAAAACAGTTCTAACATTAACTCCATTATATATAGGAGCTTACTCCGAAGTCTTTAGACTTTATACTGTAGTCTGCTAAAACAGTAGACAGATCGGGCGGCCGGACACCGATTTAAACAAGTGGGGCTATTATTGACAACGAGTGTACCAAAACTTTCGAGCTTCGCCTCAAGTGTGTAGTTGTATGGTGCATTCTGGAGCCGCCAGCGAGTAGCAGCGCGCACGAGGTTTCCTCTTGCAAACCCTCCGGTGTGGAGTCTAAGACACAGCTATCAGCTAGCAGCTCTGGTCGTTATTCTGTTTTTATTTTGCATTATGGGTCTAAGATCCAATTTGCAGCTTCAATAACATCGTAGTTTGATGTAAAAACTTTCTAACTCAGTTGATGAGCTATGATTTATTATGGCAATTCTAAGAATTATTTAATAACCTATACAAGTGGGTGCTATATCGGAGTATACGAGTAATTCATTGTGAACATGTATGATAAGTAACTTATTTCACTTATTTTTCTTGAGCTGAAAAGTATCTGCAGTAAACTTTGACTCCTTTTAATTAAATATAATAATAACCATCTCGTCCGTGACCCAAATTTTTCCATTAGAAAATTATTATATGTATTTACGCTAAGCAGGCACTAACTGCTATAAAAATCATAAAAATAACCATGTTTATCAAAAATAATCTATCATTTTGAAGTTAATTTAGAAACATCACTAGAATTTGTGAATTGTAAAACTGTTTCGACTTGAAAGATATCTCACTCACGAGTTGTTTCGTCGAATAATTCAATTCGACCGGTGTTCGGACGTAAAAGACGTCCATCCTCGGGAGTTTGCGCAGCGAGGGCGTGACGTGAACTACGGACCACCGCACGTGTCGTCCGTTACGTCAGTGGCGCTGCCAGCGAGGGTGCTGCAGGCGGGGGAGCCTGGGCTGGCCAGATGAAGACTCACTTAGATGAAGACTCACTTACGCAAGTACCATTTTCACTATTGTCGCTGGCGTACACAAACAGTTTAGGGTCCTCACACCAGTTATCGACAGTGTCCACCTCGCGTTCGCCTTGTTCCTCGGTTTATTACAATTCCAAGAACATACCTATATCCCATGACATCTATTATAGACCAAATCATACAAGATGAGGTTTCAAATTCGATCACGCTGCTGTCCGCTGCCTGAATTGAAGATCTCCTGGGAGCTCGTATTCTGTGCCGCGCGAGATTTCTTGCGGATGGCGTATGACATCATTGCGGCAATTGCCGAACGGTTTCACTAAGATATTGTACCGTGACGTTAGATTGCCTTGTGCTGACTGAGTGCTTAAACAAGTAAAACATCTTTTGAGTAATTTTTTACGGGCACATTAGGGCAAACCTAAACTTCTTCCTCCTGATCTCTTCATTACATTATCTATTTCCACTTTAATACAATTGCTTATATCTGTTAATGTACCTGGAAGAGATACGGAATCTATAAAATAGCTTCAACAACTCAGTCTCAATTTTGATCTATTTTTTTATTTATTTTGATGTCACCTAATTGCTAATGTAGTATGACCTGCGGGCCTGATTTATTTATACCATATTATGGTGCCTGGTTTTTTGTCCATTTAAACAATATTACGTCGCAGCTGGTAGTATAACAGTAAATTTCAAGCGAGCGACTTTATAACGGTAAATTTAAATCGATCAGTTTCCTTCAACTTGTTCTATTATCAGTAGATAATGAAACATAAAAAAAATAATTGAAGAATCAAAATAGTAAAATGATAAACGCGTTCTGTGTAAGAAGATTGTGTAGGTAGCTTCTCCTTTCAAAGTTTTGCAGTAAACTGAATCGGTTTGTTTAGCATACATACTGAAAGCGCTTGAACATTACCTAAAGACGGTGAATATTACGAGTGGATTAAAAAGACGAATTGCTACGTGTTTAAACATGTGCAAAAAGCTTAGACAATTTGGGAGTGAGCCTTTTGAAGGATGAAAAACCTATACATCATCATGACATCATCTCAGCCTTTAGAAGTCCACTGTTGAACATAGGCCTACCCCAAAGAGCGCCATGACGAGCGATCTTGTGCCACCTCCATCCACCGACTCCCTGCGATGGCTGCAATGTCGTCGGTCCATCTTGTGAGGGGTCTCCCCATGTTTTGCTTGTTTATTCGTGGTCGCCATTTGAGAACCTTTATTCCCCAGCGGTTGTCGGTTCTGCGAACTATATGGCCTGCCCATTGCCACTTAAACTTGCAAACTCTGAGAGCTATGTCGGTAGCTATGTAGTGAAACACCGATCATAGCTCTCTCCATTGCACGGTGCGCAACTCTGAGTTTGTGTATCTTTTTTGCCGTGTGGCAACATTGGCGGCAACACGTCTAAAAACAGCTGTGCTGTATTTAAATCCAAAATAATATATAGATCGCGTATTTGTGTGCGTAATTTGTGTTCTAGTTGATTAGCAATAGTGCATTAGTGTTTCCCGCTTTTAGGGCTATAATCCTGATACCTGTTGACCATTGAATATGTGACGGAATTCGCTCGGAATTCGCCCGGAATTCAAAAGTGATTGCACCTTGCACCTGTTTTTCTACAATAAACCAGGGAAGTATTTGTTTTAGTACTATCTAATACTTTGAAACACAAAGTTAAAACTAAAACCTAAATTAAAAGCATCAAACTGAGTCCAACTAGGTTAGAATTTCACTAAAATTAGTGACTACATACTCTTCCGACTGTTTTTGGTTATAAACCAATAAGTAGATACTAGTACCATAAATTTAGGTCTTAGAAGCTAACGGGTTCTATATACTATATTCTGTATACTATACCTTGTACTATTATTTATTCTGTGACTATACTAGAATCATAGCTTTGGGTCTTGTTGAGAGTTAGGTACCTAACTGGTTCTATGTACTATATTCTGTATAATATACTGGAATCAGCTTTGGGTCTTAGTATTATTTAACGGTTTCTGTGTTCTCTATTCTATATACCTAGTACATATTGTGTAGTTGTGTTGTATTTTTTTATATAATTCTAATATTGAAATTTGGACAAGTTGTGTCAATTTTCACTGTTTTATTTTTAGATGTTTTTCCAATAAGTAGACACTTGGATCATAGTTTTAGGTAGTTACTCAAGTCGGGACGGCCGCAGGACGAGTTTTAAAAAAATTCAAAATTTAAAAAGTTAAGTGTCGTTTATTCGACGTATCGCTTAGGACTAACTTAATATTCTAACAAAGAAACATTACCACTGACCACCCGAGTCGTCTCCTTAAAGTTCTTATTCCTAAGAAATGAGATTATCTGCGCTGACTAAGCGCGAACGGTAAACGTTACAGGATGGGACTCAGGTCGCATGACTTCTCCCTCCTGAGATTCGAAAATTACATTTATAACCCATTTTTACTAGCCTAAAATATAAAACAAACCTGCTGCATTAATCAAATATAACACTATTGTCCATATACTGACACTATAGATTTTTATCTCGGTGATGTCATTGTCACTGACACTTTTCAGGTTGATTGAATTCAAAATTGACTGGGCGTTTTTCAGTTCTATGCCTTCTAAATCTACAGGTTTTCTATCTTCAGTTCTAATGTGGCTTATATGTGGCAAGTTGATAATTAGTAGTCTGGCATAATTTAACTTTTCTATTTGATGTGGCCGCAGTTTGAGTATGAATCTGTCTATTTTTACTTCACAATGTACATCTTTAAGTGTGATTATGTATGTTCCTTGAATACTTTCTTGGTGAACTTCGTTCGAGCAAGTGTTTTGAATGAGCGTTTTTTCTTTGGAAAACGCAATCCAACGACTTGGTCGAATTTTCTGGACCACGACGCTTTCAAGTGTTACTGGAATCAGGGTATAGAAACTCATGTTGTTGGAATACTTCATTAAATTGGAAATACACGGGTCTTCAATAAATTGGCCATATAAACACAAAATCAAGGCAATTTATACACAAAATCAAACGGATTTACTAAAAAAAAAACTCGTAAAAATACTGAATCAATTTTAATACAATTTGTAAGGGACCACCATGAGAGTATATCCTTTCATATAAAAAAATAATTTTCAAAATTTTGGAAAAATTGAGTTTATTATGTTATCATAGTTCACACTCTTAAACGGCTGAACGGATTTTGATGAAATTCGAATGGAGATAGCTTATATATTATACCCTGGAATAACACATAGGATGCTTTTCATCATCATCATCATCAAACTTCACTCTCACACGGCTAAACGGATTTTGATAAAATTTGGAATGGAGATAGTTTATACCATCGAATAACACATATGGTACTTTTCAGCATCATCATCATCATCATCATCATCAATCACGCGGTTAAAGCCGCGGGGCGCAGCTAGTGATATGGCGATAGGTTGAAGCCCGACTTGGCCGTGATAGGTTAGAAGGCGAAGGCGAGAGCGAAGCGTAGCAAGCTCCCAACTTCGTCTTCGTGTTTTTTTAGCCTTGAAAACCTATCTATTTGACCACCTTTGGTATCATGAAAACTCTCAACATTAATGATTTTTAATGATATGGCGAAACGTGGATTGAAATATATGGGCAGATTTAGCTAGGCATTTCATGAAATAGAAGTATTTATACTTACCATATCATATCAACACGATACATAGTACATAGACTGTTAAACTCATAACCCTTCTCTTGCTTCGATGTTTTTTTTTTGACAAAAACGTGAAACCAAATTTTTCTTATTATTGGAACTGGTTAAAAAACTACTGAACCGATTTGAATAAAATTTCTATGGGACCAATCTGAAAGTACATCCTTGCAAACAAAAAAATATTTTTTGGAATCGGTTCACAAATCACGAAGTTCTGAGGTAATAAACATAAAAAAAACATATGAATTGAGAACAGCCTCCCTTTTTGAAGTCTGTTAAAAATACGAGACTTTCCACTCGTCCCTTATTCTGTCGACAACCGAGGCCGCATGCTATATTTCAGAATCTTGTTTGTTTGCCTCGATTTAGTTTTATACGCAGTCTTTTTTACCCGAATGGACGGAAGGTTATGTGTTTGGGTTGTATTATGTTCATTTGTACGTTTCATATAATAATAATATTAAATTTATTTATAACATGAATAATTGTACAATTAATTTGCAGCCCTACCTACCAAACTGGATGCTAGAACACCCGTATCTTGGTAGCTAATGCTTCCCAGTAATTACTTTAAATTAGTACAAATTTTACCTTAGAATTTGACAACATTACAATTCCAATATAAATATTACCATTAGGTGTGAAATTTTATAGAACATATTATATATTTATATTACAATAATATCATTATATATAGCCTGAACGGCATGATAGATTTTGATAAATGAGTTATCATTGGATTCATCTTGATCACGAGAATGCTATAGGATATATGAAGTGTCCAGAAAACTAATATGGCGGCTTACAGCTGCCATACTGTATTTCCGACGGAACAAAAAATGACCAATACCTATCGAGTAGGAGTAGGATTATAGGTATCACAATGAAGTTTTTTAAAAGACTATTTCAAAACTATATAATTCTTATTACTAAACATACATTAGCAATTGTCTTTTAAGCTTCTTATAATTTTTTTAGTTTTAGATTATTCAAGTTAATGTAAATATTATAGTCTAATGTTGAAATTGCAACTATTAAAGTAAAGTAATATATGTAAGTAAAAAATAAACATTACATTTATATCAATACAAGCTGCGCATTTTCACCCGCGTCCCTCAGGAACCGTGCATTTTTACGGGATAAGAAGTAACATATGTGTTAATCCAGGGTATAAGCTACGTCCATACCAAATTTTATCCAAATCTGTTCAGCCGTTTAAGCGTGAAGAAGTAACAAACATACACACACATACACATACCCTTTATACATACATACAACATAACTTCGCCTCATAATATTAGTGTGATTATTTTTGCGGGCGGTCAGCTCGTATTCAATAATTTTGTTTGCGGTCGGGTTTTTTGTATATTTATAATAATTTTAATTGTTTATATTATACTAGCTGTCATTTGTTTAGGTTTAAATTACTACTTATATGTGCTATTCCAGGACCTAAAATAAAAATATCAAAAATAAAAAATATAAGTTTTTATCGATTACTCGGCTTCTACTCGTCGGATTGATCTTCCAAGTACACCAGTTTTTAAGACGAACCATAAGCTATCCAAGAATGAAAACCGCACCACAATCCAATTAGTAGTTTTTACGTGATGCGCGAATAAACAGACAAACACACAGACATAATATTTAAAAATGTTATATTCTTGTTTTATATATTTATATTATTATATTTTTTTATTATACGTACCCAGTACAAAATGAACTAACATATATGTGGACACATGCCTACGTATTATATATTTACCTTTTAAATACGGACAGACTTTTGGAGTGGCTATTTGAGAAATGCACCTGGAAGAAAATGAATGAGGAGAGCTAAAGACCGAGCTCAGTGGGCGTGCATTAGGAGAAGTCTACGTCCAGTAGTGGACAAATATAGGCCGATGATGATGATAAACAGTTTAAATTGTTATTTGTGTGTCTACAACAGATCGACAATCACAGATATGGATACAACACCGTGGTGACATTGCCATACCAGGAGGGCAATGTATTATTTTTTTTTTGTATGATACCTTCACCGGAGAGCTCGACAGGGTGAATTTCCATCTGTCGCAACAGCTAACGCCATCTTTTAAGCCTAAGGTGGAACCCGAAAAATGTCAATGAGAGCGGGCTCTTGCATAACAAAGGGTATTATTATTATTATTATTATTATCATTAAATGCGCTCAAACTTTAAAATTAAATAAAACAGTCAGTTTAAGTGTAATTGCTACTATGGTTATGATGATATTATCTGTGGAATATAATGTCGTTCAAAGGGCCACCGCTGTACGTGGCGCATGCTAGTGGATCAATTTTGGATGATATATTCGCATTAGTGAGGTTCAATTTCATGAAGAACGCGAGATATTTTGGCCTTCAGGACTGCAATCGTTGTGGTTTTCTGCTTAGATCAGAGATTTCAAGTAGGTCCACAGAAAATAGTAGAGCCGCGTTAAGCGATGATCCCGTCGTACCAAAATCCACAACAAACAGTGACTTTTTCGGAGTGTAGAGGCACCTGATGAATCTCCCTTGGAATTAAGTTTGAATTTCGGTAGTTTTACTTGTTTATGAATCCACTTTACCAAACAGAAATCACTTAACTTCATTTCCTTCCACACTTTTTTCATTTCTTTTCTTTTTGGTTTCACTGAACCAGAAATGAGCCTCATCAATGAATACCCTAAATTAGATGTAGCGCACGAAACGTTGGGTGAACAGAGAACTGATTTTATTATAGGTACATTTTAACAATTTCAACTGGTTGTTGAAAACGTGTAACGTTCTATGGTTAAAAATGACAAGACTTAATAAGTATTGCCGCCAAAATTCACAGCTGTAGCTTAACCAAGTTGGCTTGTACACTATCAAAGTTTACAATCCAACCTACCTATTGAAAAACCCTTTACAAGATAATTATAGTATTGACGCTCCACCACTATGTAGTTCTAGCTTTATCTTTATTTATTAATCGGGCTCAGTGGCGTGTTTTGGGAGAAGCCTATATCCAGCAGTGGACTGACAAGGGCTGATGATGGTGATAATGATTAAGCCAAGGAAAATAAAGTTTTCTCAGTGCCTAGTTATTTATGAAATACCATATTATGGAAACATTGTAAGTACTCTAATATACCCTTGCAAGCTTTATCCCCTTCAACATAAGCGACATTCATCTTCAATTAATCAGCTTAACTTTATAACGCGTATTATAAATGAAAACAATTTCCACGAAAGCAAATTTGGTAATTACAAACGACATTCATTTGTAAGCTTGTACATAGATGAAACAACCTACAAGTGACCGCCAAATTATGTCAACACATCAGTGAAACATAACATACAGTAGTCGCAGCCAATCTATATGTTTATGAAGTTAGGCTTTGTGAACGATTGCGCAGATACTGTTGTGGGGATAAAACAGCATAAAGTAAGAGCGAGATAGAATATGCGAAAAACGTAAGCGAGTGAGCGAGGCAGTTATAAAGTGCTATATTCACCTTCGACATTGGGATTGCGCCTGATAAATAGCAGATTGTGCAGCGACTAGCAGACAACTTCCGAGACACAAACTTCCGCTGCAACTACGGTAAGTACCTATATATGACAATCTGGGCATTAAGAGCATCTGGCGTATACCGATATGTGGTTAGCACATATAGATATACGCCAGCAGCCATCTCTATCAGCAGATGCTGGCGTTTGCATAGATGCGATGACCATTCGTCACATTTCGCTATTTCGTCGCTATCCCTGATAGATCACATTTATAATACGCCACTTTTCCATATAGTCAGTTTCCTATAGTCGGTTTTCTTTACTTGTTTCATGCTGTATTTCGAATTCCCAACTCGTCCGACGCATGTGTACAATTAATAACAAAATACTTCTGAGCCGATTGCGATGCAGTTTTCGCTGTTCGAAAGCTTAGGTTTTGCCTTAAAAACTGGTGTACCTGGTATCTCAATCCAATAAGTAATAAGTAGGAGCGAAGCACTCTATTAATTATAAAGTTTTGAAGGTCAGTGTATAAGTTCAACTGTACACTTATGGCAGATGGCAGCTTGTGACTTCGTCTTCGCGTATGCGGTGTTGCTTCCTTGCGAGACTGATGTTGTCCTCAGCGGAACTATTGTACACAAACACAAATGCTTTGCAGCACTTTATTTCTCCTCTATGGAATTGTTTTTCTGATCACCTGTATAATTGAGATTGATATAATTGATAGATTCTGGCGTTACTTTGATTGTTTTTTGGGTAGGGTTTGTTTAGCGTGGGTTTTACTTGTGTTATTTTTACCATTCATCATTTGTCTGACTTACAGTTTTGGCGGAAGTAAGCTACATATTTATATTTTTGTTCATTTTTTTTTTTTAATTGAGATTGGTAATGGAATAGTAGGGCCTGAATGTTGTGGTGAAAATAATTCGGAATGTTTTCCGTACAGTGAAATTGATTTTGACGTGTGATGAGGTTATCTAGAACACAAACTTTAGAATTCCAAGATATATGAGATTAGTTGACTGTCAGCAATAATAATGGCTTATATTAGCTTAGATTGTCACTTTTAATACAATATATTTTGGATGTTATATGTCTAATTTTACATGAGTTTATTTTTGCCTACGCTTATTCCATACTTATATTCATTTGAACGTTATTCCGAATCCAAAGCTTATCCCAACTTAAACCTTATCCCAATTATTAATTATTACCTACTTTTTTATTACTAATATTATTAATCTATTAGGCAGAATTTTGTAAATATTACAATAATTTTTTTCATAGCTGTGTTGCTTGCCTTCTTAAGTATGATAATGAAACTGTTAATACGAAAGTGAACATGTAAAGACGAATATGCGTTCATAATTATGGCAACAGTTGTTCTGGGCCCCAAGATACATGCTTTGCCTAGTTTGGGGCCCGTAGTCAACATAATAAACCTGTCTACCTACCTACATACATTTTACAAAATGTGTTCAACATTTTATTTTAATGCATAATTTATTTTGTTCCATTAATGTTTTTGATTAACTTTTTTTTTATTTATTAATAATGTATTTTGTTCACAATTTATAAATGAAATGGTTATTTTCTATGTAACATTTTTGTTAAATAAATTATTATCTGAAATCTTACTTGTTAAGGGAAAATTATTATCTGTAGGTGATTTTAAATAGTTGTTTTTTTATAATAGTGATCCTAAGACTAAAATAACGTTGAAATTGTTAATGTATTTTAATCTAAAAAACCGGCAAATCAGACTCGTGCACAGAGGGTTCCGTAAAAACTTAAATTTGCAGTTGGAAAACTGTTGTCCCCATACACCGACACAAGTTGCGGTCAGTTTACCAACTGCAAATAAGTATATAAATGTTTTTTTTTCTATGTATCTTTGATAAATAAGGTTTTCGAATTTTGCCCTTTACTTGTGCTATAAGACATTGCTTCTTGCCAAATTTCATAATTCTAAGTCACCGGGAAGCACCCTATTAGTTTTGATTCCCTTGCGAGGTCAAAATATGCGTCATAAATGGCCGTACCTTTTGATTGCGTTGATTTAGAAGTGTGTTTTTTTACAGCTCCAAGGGATTGCAGACTTGTTAAATTGATATTAATGTCAACTTGATAGCTCAACACGCTTCATAGAAAAAAGGTTGACAGAAAGACAGATATACAACGAAGTGATTCTATGGTCAATGGTCAATGGTCATTTATTCGTAATAAAATACACGTCAATGAATAAAAAGTACTCATATACTATATATATGTACTTACAAAAAAAAAAAAAATATGAAAAAACTAAATTGTAACAATTAATTAAACATCAAAAAATAATAATATTAAGACAATCACAAATAATAATCAAATAAATTAAAAAAAGAAAAATGTCTTAATACAATGTCATTTAGTGTTGACAAATTCGTCATAAGTATAAAAGGTTTGGTCGACAAGCCATCTCTTCAACTTGTTTTTGAAATAATTGAGGCTCGGCGCCTCCGTTACGCAAGCTGGTAAACGATTATACGCCGTCGGCCCCATGACATGAGTCAGTTTCTGACCTGACTTCGTAAGTGCACGAGATACAGCCGCTAGTTTCCCTGCATGTCGGGTATTGTAAGAGTGAGAATCCCCATATTTACTAAATGAGTTTAAATTCACCCTTACAAACACTGCCACCTGAAAAAACTAACATAGAGGGCAGCGTGAGGATCCTCAACAATTTAAAAAACGGCCTAGCCGATGTGTCCCGCGAGATTCTTGCTATAGCGTGCACGGCCCTCTTCTGCATGCGAAAAGCGCGTAGCCAGTCAGCTGATCTAGCCCAAAGCTCCACACCATATTGCAACACAGAGTGGACCGTCGCGAAATAGCACGATCGCACCTCATCCTCGGGTAGGAAGCGTGATAGCCTGTGGAGTGCAAAGCACGCACTGCCTAATTTTCCACACAGTTTATGAACATGTGACTCCCACGTGAGCGCCCTATCCAACTCAAAACCCAAGAAAGTAATACAGTCACACCCTTCTAACCTGGTTGTGCCATTTGCAAATACCTGTAAGTTTCGTAGTTTACGACCCCCGAGACAGAAGTGAATGTAATGGGTCTTTGTGAAATTCAGGACTAGCCCATTATCACGAAACCAGGTTGCCAGTTGCTGAGCTGCATCGTTAAGACGCTGCTCAAGATGGACAACAGATGGCGCCGTAACCACTGCTGCGACGTCATCAGCGTACATCATTACATCAGCAGCAGATATTGAATCAGGCAAATCATTGAGCAATATGGAAAACAGTATATTAGATACCGCTGAGCCTTGTGCTACTCCCATCGTCAGAGGTAGTGGATCTGATCTTTACTGTCCTCCGCTTCCTACAACTATCTGATGCCTGCCCTGTATCATATCACGGAGTACTCAAGTGCCATGTTTTGGATCCCATAGTGGCGCAGTTTTAGCACGAGTATAGTGTGATCGGCCACGTCGAACGCCTTTGAAAGGTCACAGCACAACACTGCTACGTGCTGCTTCCTCTCACGGGCGTCCATCACGCGGCGCACCACCTCACGAGTCAGGCATGTAGTGAATCGGCCCTCGCGGTATGCATACTGACGATCTGTTAGTGCGTTTGTGGAAGCCAGATATTCTATCTAGTGGGAGCTCAGCCCATTTTCAAGAACTTTAGTTACCAATGGTATGATCGAAACTGGTCTATAGGCGTCAATGTCCTGTCGCTTACCCTTACCCTTAAAAAGCGGTGTGACCTTGTTCAGTTTTAGAGGACCTGGATATACACCATTTTTAAGGTACAGGTTGAACAAACATGCCAACACCGGTGCCATAGGGGCAGCTGCCATGTTCACAAACTTCATGGAAATTCCGTATGCATCTTTTGATGGTTTCGGCGGTACTCGTCTAGTAATAATCCGAAAAACTTCATCCGCAGAAAACGGACGAAATCTGAGTGAGCGATCAGCTGGTGCACGGGCCGTACTCAGGGTGCAACGCACTAACGCTGGATCCGCCCGGGGTGCCCCACATGCAGCAGCAGCCCCGATGAACTGGGTGTTCATTTTGTCAACTCCTTCTTTTTTAGTATGGCTTAATAAGGGTCCTTTTTCCTTTTGAGGTACGTAACCCTAAAAAGGTGCGCGTAGGGTGGTTACGCTGAATGCAAATAGGAGCAACCACTCGTTCTAGCGTTCTATGGGAGAGGCCTATGTTCAACAGTGGACGTAGTCGTAGTGGGCGATGATGATTAAGAAAACAAAACTTGAAAAATGTATGAATACTTCATTCGTTTTTATACGCTTTATATTAGCTTCACTTGTATGTTTGTAACCGACTCCTTTGGACGCTATTTTGACCCACTTTAAACGGTCAGGTTTCATTCAAATTTTGCACATCTGTCAAAGACCGATGACAATCCAATAATTCGAAAAAAAAAGGTACAAATTAAATAATAGTTTAAAAAAACGAAAAAACACGCTTTATATAGAAAACCAAACTAAAAAATAGAAAATAAATTTTAGTAGTGTAAATAAGAAAAAAACTTTTATTTAAAAAAAAAAGCGTGGGGTGCTTCTCATATCTGTCAATGAAATGTTTATAACTATTGACCCATGCACCCCACGTTTTTTTTGAAATAAAACATTATTTTCTTATTTACACTATTAAAATTTATTTTTTATTTTTTAGTTTGGTTTTCTATATAGAGAGTGTTTTTTTAGTTTTTTTAAACTAAAATTTATTTTTATACTGACAATTGAGGTGGTCCTCGGACGAGATGACATCATCACATAGTTAACACTTTTAATGTATGTCTGTTAGCGCATCACGCTAAAACTACTTGACCGATTGCGATGCCATTTTTACTGTTAGATAGCTAAGCTTTGCACTGAAAAACTGGTGTAGGTACTTAGTATCTCAATCCCATTAGTAGGAGCCAAGCAATTTAATAAAAAATATATATCTACTAATTTTTAAAAGTGTGGTACCAAGTTTTGAATAAAACTACTGAATGGATTGCGATGCGATTTTCAGTGTTGGGTAGCTTAGATTTTTGGTAACTCAATCCGATGAGTAGGAGCCAAGCAATTTAATAAAAACTATATTATTTTTAGCCTGTGTAGCCGGTTTTTAGCTCAAAATGTTCAACGTATAGAAGAATGACGTCATCTCATGTTAAAACGAATATCACGCGCCTGCGAATCAACCCCCTGGCGCTTAGTAACAAGGGTTAACATCATGTTCGGTAACAAACTTTCAATTAAATGTTTGATTAATCTCTTTCGTAACAAGTTCTATAATGTATACCTATTTATTTCTCCATCAGCCTAGCAATTTAAGTTCCAGTCGGGCGGCTCATTAGTGTCACCCCTGTAATTATTTGAGCTGAATTCCTGGCACGTAGTAATTATTCAAGCCGAGAATTTTTAATAAAAGGTTTTCTATGCTAATAACTTTATAAGGAGCTGTTCGGTGTTTTAAAATATTTTTACGAGAACCCAGAATTTGGATGGAATATAATTATATTAATAAGTAATTAGCTTTGCTGCGCGGCATTGCCCGAGTGGACGGACAACTTGCGATAAAAGTATCCCGCGTGTTATTCCGGAACCCATATTATTAAAGCACAATGAACAACATTCGTTCAGCCGTCAATGAGTTATTATCGATTGCTCGACTTTCACTCATAAATACTCCAGATTTTAAGTCAAAGCCTAAGATTGACAGTAAAACCACGTTTATATTTTACTAGTTTTCCCGCCCGCGACTTCGTACGCGCAGACAACTGTTTATCGTGAAAAAAGCATCCTATTTTCTAATAAGATATTAAAAACCAATGCAAAAGTAGGTATAGCACCATTATAGCACCAATACCCTTGATGTTTTTTGGCAGACATGTTATTTCGTTTCCATGGCAACATACAGACTATTCTGTGATGGCAACCCTTCCTTACAGTAAGTAATCAACATTTTCCAGTTTTCCCGTAGAAACTTTCAATTTTCCTGGATAAAAAGTATCCCATGTTTTATTTCAGGGTTTAAGCTATCTCCATTCTAAATTTCATCAAAATCCGTCTAGCCGCTTTCGCGTGAAAGCTCCCCAAAAAAACAAACAGGCAACGTTTCACTTTTATATTTGGTATGGATTGGCCCAGTAGCTTTTACGTGATGCGAAAACAAACAGACAGATTGATAGAGACCATTGATAAACGGTCGCCTATATATTCATGTTCTTTTTAATTTTCATCTTGTTCCTAAGTATATTTTAATGTCGCTTTTATAAGCAGTTCAACCCCAGTTGTCCCCACGTCAGCAATAGGTTTACGCGACGTTACAGGATGGCAGTTCCATAATCCAAACCACGCAAGCATAACCAAAGGCGCAAAGCAAGTGTCTAATAAAAAGGTTCAACTTGTAAAAGGGAAGTTTTGCGACACCGCGGCACGTCGCAGTTGCTTGTTCATTTCGACTTCTTTTCTTCTTCGGGGTTAATTTAAAATTCATAAAGCAATCAGGAGTTTGTTGGCGTCGCGGCAAGCTCAATGACAGACGGAGAAATTTATTGAAACTGCAAAGGCACTTATTTCTTACACTTAAGTACCTAATTATTGACGAGATATTTCCTATTTGCTGTGCCCGCGGCTTTGCCCGAGTGGTCATTTCATTTAAAAAAAGCCCATAACTATTATTCCAGGACAACAAGTACCTGTAATGTACAATATACTACATTTCAAAATTCGTTCTTCTGTCAAATGGTTTTTTATCGATTGCTCTATCTGACATCATAACATCATCGCTGTCGTGAGATCGTGGTCAAACGATTGCCTAGACCCATAACAAGAAAAAAAAAACTGATCATCGGATTAAGATACCAATTACCCCAATTTTTAAGTCAAACCCTAAGCTATATAACACGACAACACGATCATACAAACACGATTTTTAAATATGTTCTATTCTTGTTCTATTCAACACAAAAAATGAAAATGGTCTAGGGTACTTAAAATAAGCTACTGTTTATTTTAAGTACCCTAGACCATTTTTTTATATTATCTTTATTGTACTAGAGACTTTTTCTATCTTATTGTTTATTATAAGATCAAAAAAATCGAGATTATTATAAGTACAGATAGACAGATAGAAAATAGATGTATTTTATTAGTTTAGTTCTTTTGACACAAATTATTTTATATACTTACATAGTAACTACGAGTATAAATAAAAGTGTAAATAGTAATAAAATACAAAATAGTGTTTGTGTTCTAAAATAGATAGGTGCACATTACTTATGACTTATTAAGACTGTATATTTTATACATAAAATGCCCTAAATATCGCCCTAGCTTCGTAAGTACATACTCGTAGGTATGGGTAAGACTATAGTAAATAACCTACATTACACTGAGTAATAGTCCTTTAATTCTAGAAAATAATTCAATTTACAAAAATAATTTGAGGATTTATTTAAAATTTGCTAGTTTTTATTAGATATACAAATTTAATCTGGCGGCGACCTGTAGTTGTGACTAGACATTATTATGACTTTGGAGCTTTGACACATCAACATATTGATATGCTAGCTATGCACTGTCATATTTTTACATTCTGACTTTAAGCAAGCAACCAACTACGTGAGTTATTGTTACCTGGATATTGTTTGCTCGAAGCATTTTGAGCACAAAGGTTTAATTATTCTTTCCAGTTCCATTCTGTCATCAATCAAATATAGAAAAGAATACAGTTATTACCAACTGTAATCAAAATAGTACAAAGAAGTAGGTACAAGCTTTTACTAGGGCTTACTACTAGCTTTTTTAAGTAGGTACAAGCTTTTACTTTTTTATTCATATTTAATAAAATATTTCGCTACTTCTTTTCTTTCAAGAAAGATGTAAAGCAAAAACTGATAAGATTAGTATGACAAACGATTACAAAATATCTTTTGTTTGTGGTCCAATTTAGCTAAGACATTTTGAGAATTGTTATTGAATACATTATGACTCTGGAACGAGCCTTGAGGGGCACCAATTACATTGAAACTTTCTTTTACTTATTCATGCTACATATCTATGTCATGTATATTCTGAAAATAGCTAGATTTATAATAATTATTTAAACCCATATTACGAGATACTATCACAGAATAAGAAATAGTTCTAGACATTAAGATTTATTATATTGTTATATCATATTTTATTTTCTCAGTGAATGTAGCCAGATCTTTCGTTTTGTACTGTTATAGAGCTACTAAGGTATAAGTATTATTTATAATTCTGATATATTTAACCAGTGATAAAATTATATGTAGCTTACTTCTGTTATACTGTAAGTCAAACTAATGATGAATGGAAAAATATAAAATATATATGTCTATCAAAGTTTCCACATACTACAGTCATATCTTGCATTATGTATGTGTATCGAATAATATGTTGACTGCTGACCTATGGTGCCACAGTTTATCAGGCCGCCCAAGGGCTTCTGATGTGGCTTAACGACTGTTATCAATTGTTAGCGACCGACTCAGCTATACGTGCCCTCTGAGGCACGGAGCGGACGCAAATCCGCACCTGTCATGGGCCAAAAATAGAACCGTCTTGTCGTCCGATGATGGAAAGGGCTTGGAGGAAATCAATAGTGTGATTCCAAGGCACACTAGCTGAAATGCATCCGATCCGAAAGAATGTCTCTTGCAATCAATTAATTAAGTAAATTATTTGTGTTTGTATTAATGTTCTTTTCAGCTGTCATCATAAATACGAGTACCATTCGGGTATATTAAGATACAAAAACAGTGTAATTTTTGTTTTAAGTAATCTAAAATCATATGTTCAAACGTATTGACATTCGATATGTGCCAGACTTATTGGAAACAAAGATTCTCGTTTGACTTAACTTGGATTCCATTGTATAAATATATTTACTGATGTGAAATGAACATCTGACTTGAATGAAACTAGAATAAAAGTCCCAGTAGTTTTGTTTTTGTGTTCGTTTGGCTTGTTTTATTCGTAAAAGATTTGAATTCTGATGGATTTTGAAGGCTTTGACAATGCTAATAATATGAATTACAGTTCCAAATGAAAATTGAGTTTGAATTTCAGTGTATCATATTGTTTTCTGTTAAGATATTCTTCGGAGATATTCATACATGCCCGTATTTGAATTTATTGTACTAAGAAATCTTTTGTTAGAAAATTATGATTCTTGTACGATTAAACATTATAATAATGATGCGTGACTAAATGACCTGACGGTATGACCCTTGCCCCTTGGAAGATGGGGCAGCCTCTAGTGTAGTCTTCTTGCGTTGACTGACACCGTCACATCTTTCTGAGACACAGATTAGGGCTGACGCCGCTGCTACTTCGGAAGAGCGGCTCAAGCGGCGAAAATATGCTATATATTTGAGCCGTTTGGTGTTGTGACATTGGGACTGTGGGGACCGGGAGTTCATCGTATTTTCAAAAACATTTCTGAGATGAGTGCCTGTCGATGCGACGCGTGAATAAAATGCTGATACCTATTTTGCTTATCGAATTAGCATTGCAATTCAGCGGGACAATGCCGCCAGCATTTTGTGCACGCTGCTAACTGGTAGTGGCTAGAGCATTTGAACTACCTGTGAGCCTTTTATTTTTGTAAGTTCTCATACTGCGAGACTTTTAACTTTGTAAGTTCTCATACTGTGAGACTTTTATCTTTGTAAGTTCTCATACTGTGAGACTTTTATCTTTGTAAGTTCTCATACTGTGAGACTTTTATCTTTGTAAGTTCTCATACTATTTTATTTAGTAGATAGTTGTTTGTATTTTGTTGTTGTAGGTTGTTAATAAAGGCACCAGAGCGTTAAAAAAAGTTTACTACCCAAATAACCATAGCCTTTGTACAGGACCACAATGAGCTACACACAACAGTTTAATATCATTGCTTATACTTACCATTACTTGGTTTCTTTATAGTCAGAACAAAGGTGCCCATCTCGTCTTAGTCAAGCATATGAATTTATTCATAAAAATAGACCGAAGCTATGATAACAAATAATCCTTTTACTTAAATTGTATTACCTAAGTAATATCTCGACTTAAATGTCAATAAAAAGGTACGCTCGGTTGCAGCGCTCATGAATTTTGAAACGCTGTAATCGCTGATTCATATTGCGAAGGAACGTGAACGCGCTGCCCCGAAGGATTGTAAAATAAAGAAACTCGTTCCGACGTTATAAACAACGTGATTGAACACGTCAAACAATTGACACGGTTCAAAGAGAAACGTGATGTTAAAAGCGAATGAACAAGTGATATGCCAAAAGTGAATGAACTGTTCATTTGGAAAGTGAAGGAACTACGAATAATGATAAATAAAACCGTAAAAGACCGAATTACCGTATCTTTTTACTACTAGCTACAAATAATGATAAATTAAGAGAGTAAATCAACCACAACAAGCACAAATTAAAAATTTATATAACTCTTGGCTCGCACCCCCATTATAGCTGAGAAATATCTCGATCACATCACATCACATCAGTTTTCAAACATAAAAACCGCATCAAAATGGGTCCATTCGTTTGAGAGCTACGATCACCCCCATTCCCCCCCTCATCCCCCACATTATAGCTAAGAACCATCACGTTTACCTCAGCTTTGAAGCAAAAACCGCAGCTAAATCGGTCCATTCGTTTGAAATCTACTATTCTCACCCCCCCCCCTCTCTCGTCCCCTTCCCTCCTTCCCCTCATTATAGCTAAGAACATCTCGATTACCTCAGCTTCGAAACATAAAAAACCACATCTAAATCGGTCCATTCTTGGAAGCTACGATTCTCATCCCCTCTTTTCTCACCTCCCTCCTCCTTCCGCCCTCTTCCATATATCTAAGAACCATCTCGATCGCATCTGCTTACAAACAGAAAAAAACGCATTAAAATCGGACCATTCGTTGGGATCTACGATGCCACAGCCAGACACACACAATGCACACACAAATGCACACACACATACATGCACGCACACACACACACACACACACACACACACACCCCGACACACACAAACACACAGGGATACACACCCTAAACTTATAACGCCCGTCTCTTTGTCGGGGGTTAAAAATTTAACCTCGCCAGTAACTGTATACAGTGTATACAGACAGACCTTGACTCGACCAATCGTGTGCGATTATTTTAAGCGCCAAATCGCCGAACCAATCCAATTGACTTGGAAAGAGTGTGAGTGTTTCGTTGTATTGCTGTTAGTTGGTATGCGTAAATGGGTCCATCATAGAAGCAGTAGCTGTATGAGAGTTATGTTTCCTTATTTACTATCACCCGACTACGGCGAGGCAAGGGAAGGGTAATGAAGTTAAATGTTTATGTACGTATGTATGTATGTATATTTTGTGGATGTTCCAACATAGCGACGACTTGTTGCCAGTGATGGGTAAAATCCTCGAAAATATGGTCATCAATAGACTGAAATGGCACATCCTCCCGGGAATGAGCAATCGCCAATACGGATTCCTGCCCCAGAAAAGCACAGAAGACGCCCTCTATGTCCTCGTAAACCATATACGTACAAAGGTTGAGCAGAAAAAACTAGTCACACTTGTTTCGTTGGACATAGAGGGAGCGTTTGATAGTGCATGGTGGCCACAAATAAGGGTCCGGTTGGCGGAGGCAAACTGTCCTCTCAATATCAGGAGGCTCATAGATAGCTACCTTAGCAAGTAGAAAGGTTAGGATTAGGTACGCGGGTGAGGAGGTCACGAGGGAAACCACCAAGGGCTGCGTCCAGGGGTCGATCGGAGGTCCCATCCTATGGAACCTGCTCCTCGACCCACTGCTGCATGGCCTCGATGAGCGGGGAGATTACTGTCAGGCCTTCGCGGACGATGTGGTTTTGGTGTTTGAAGGGGATACGGCACAGGAAGTGGAGCGACAGGCTAATGCTGCTCTCGCGTATGTTCGGGAGTGGGGTGTCATGAATAAGCTAAAGTTCGCGCCTCAAAAAACCAAAGCGATGGTAATAACCAGAAAGCTCAGACATGACACGCCACGCCTGACCATGGGCGGGACCAGCATTGGCATGTCGAAGGAGATCAAGATCCTAGGGCTCATACTAGACCACAAGCTCACTTTCAACAGCCATGCCGCAACTGTGTGCAATAAGGCGTTGAACGTGTACAAGCAGCTGTCCAGAGCCGCCAGGGTCAGTTGGGGCCTAAACCCGCAAGTCATACGCTGCATATACACGGCTGCAGTAGAGCCGATTATTATGTATGCGGCCAGTGTATGGGCACTACAGACTCGCAAACTGAACATGCAGAAACATCTAAACGCTGTCCAGCGAGGTTTTGCCCAGAAGCTTTGTAAAGCTTATCGGACCGTCTCCCTAAACTCGGCTCTAGTGCTGGCTGGAATCTTGCCCCTCGACCTCAGAATACAGGAGGCAGCCGCCCTGTATGAGGCCAAGAGAGGCGTTTCCAAGCTGGCACTAGGAGATAGGGAGGTGGAAAAGATGGCAAAGTTCGACGTATCACCTCACCCGGCAGAACATATGAGCCTGGAATTCATAAGCCTGGAAGACCAAGAGCAGGTGGACATTCACAGCGGTTACGCAGTCCGAATGTTCACAGACGGCAGTAAATTGAGGGTAAAGTCGGGGCTGCAGTATCCGTATGGAATAATGCAGCCGAGATTAAAACCCATAAATTGAAGCTATCGTCTTACTGCACCGTCTACCAGGCTGAATTGCTGGCCATATGCAAAGCCACGAGGGAGATCCTAAAGAGCACGGAATCGACCTTTGCAATCTACAGCGATTCAAGGTCATCGCTCGAAACCATAACTAATTATGGTTCTAAGCACCCTCTTGCTGTAGAAATACGAAACAACCTGCGAGCCTCTAAAGACCAGTTTAAAAGTGTATTTTTATACTGGATAAAAGCTCACGCAGGCTTAGAGGGTAATGAACGAGCAGACGAGCTGGTTATGTGTTCAAACTGAAAACTTGGTCCGATTTAGACAAACGATTCGTCTTCATCGCAAGAGCGTCACAGGGTATTTTTAGCCGACCATAGTTGGGTTTTAGTTTTCGAACTTATGTCTTGTTATTCGTAGGACTTTAGTAAATAAGTTCTAGATGTTATGTACTTACAATTACTTTATGACACATTTTTTTGTTTTAGCTCTGTTCTAATAAGAAAATTGAATGTAACTATAAAAGTAAATATAATATTGCTGCGAAAAAAATTATCTTTTCTATGTAAATATGAAAAAATTGAACGGTACAAAACGACTGACAATCACACTAATATTATAAAGGCGAAAATTTGTATGTATTGTTTGTTACTCCTTTGCCTCTGAAACGGCTGAACCGATTTGGATGAAATTTGGTACCAGGATAGCTTATATCCTGGATAAATACAAAGGCTACTTTTCATAATCATTGTCATCTTCATCCTCGCGGGTTAAACCGCGGGGCGAAGCTACTAATTGAATAAAAACAATTATAAATTCTAAGGAACAAGGAGTTGCGAGATATGGTCAGACATTGGTGTAAAGAACGTAGTTAATGTGTTTGTCTTGTGAGTCGAGACAATAAAATAAATAAATGTTTTATTAATACATATAATTACTTCATCTAGTTTTATGTCATATCTTTTTCGAACTTGTTAATCTGTAAGACAATTACACGTTTGTGCTTCTGTGCAGCAAACAACCAAGTCTAGACGTCAACAAGGCCGCCTTGCCGTAAGGGAGGCGTCGCCGTAGCCGGGTGGACGCCTAGTCGTTAACCAGCCGTAAGCGAGGCGTGCCGATTCATTGCCGGGGCGTTAAGTCTGCGTGTAACGCGTCAGTTGTATTGTCACGATGTCCATAGGATATTTTGCTTTCATTTTTCTTTTTATAAAATGGCAGTCACTGGGCGGAAAAAATGCCATAAGCCCTACAAAAGGTGGAGTAGAAAAGTGTTTGAATGTATGGAGTACCTCACACACACTTGTGTATGTGGGGGACACACACATGTAGTCAACATATAAGATTTATTTATTTGGTCCAAGATTAAAATTTTATTATGAATATAATTAGAATACTAAATAGTTACTGCGTAACGCCGAGGCGAGGCGTTGCCGATCCGGTGCCGCTGGGGCATTAAGTGTGCGGTGATCTTAACGAACCGGGCCCTCAAGGGCGAAAATTTGGATGTAAAGACCTCATACCTAAGCAAAACAAATCATAACATTTTCTACTCCATCTTTTGTAGGGCAATAATACCTATTGACTGGATCTATCTATAATATACCTAACATGAATACATAATAAAAAAATACCTTCATGACATGAATAACTGATTTCAGAAAAGAGAAAGTAAAGTGAAATATAACAATGTTTTACTGGTTGTATTGGAAAACTAAAACTTTTTGACACTTCAAACATTAAAAAAAAACAAGTTAAATCTGTATAAATACGAGTAACAGTATATAATATATACAAACAGTATTCAAGACTATCACGTCAGCACATAAAAATAATTTTGAAACTCACCTAGTTTTCTCTACATAACAAAAGTGGGTATTAAAATTCCCATCTTGCGCAATGCAGTGAAATGCAAACTCAACAGTGTGGGCTCAATGAGTCCACCAAATCATATTCAACAATTCAGAAGTACGGTTTCCATCCAATTAAGGAAGTTGAACTCTGGTTTTCATTAAAGAACTTTCTCGCTTTAACAAATTGGAACGGTATGGAACATGAGTTTGGATTTTTATAGCAGAAAATATAACAAGGATTTTGCCGAAACATCTTTATCATTAAGACCAGGCTCTGCTTTTTAAGGTTTTTTTCCATAAATATGCTGGGTCAACCACAAACCTGATAAATGTGAAACTTAACATATATGTTTTTGAGATCTTTATCTCTATATGGAATCTAAATTTATTTTAATTTTAATTGAACTGTTATAGGTATAACTAATGTAGGTTTGTAACTCCTGCTCTCTTCTGGTTGCTGTGCCCAACAGGGTCCATAATGATCTGTTACTTTATTAGTTATGTTTACCACCTTATTTGTACATTATGGAATGCAATAAACAATTGAATTTGAATTTGAATTTGAATAAGACGCAGACAAAAACATGATTAACAGAATTTCATTCGATACATTTTCTTATCCAAAATTACGTTATTTTCGGTAATATATACATTTTTTTTACTCAACGGCTTAACCTTTATCTCTAAAATAAATCTCACAGCAAGAAAATATAGTTTATTATCTAATGCTTAGACAAAATTTACCTAACTAAATTATTAGCCTGCCAATAAAATAAATTACTTTTGAGACATACGTCATTTAGTTCCGAGCTAAATTGTGTATTCAAACAGCGCTCGCGATATTCAACCTTTTTACGCAAGCACTTCAGTGCTTATTGCGGGTAGCGGGTGGCAGAGTGTAGGGGAGGTGGCAGGGAAGTGGGGAGTGGGAAAATGTAACCTTGGAGCCTGGCCTTAACAACCTATATTAGTCCACTGCTGAACATATGCCTCTTCTAAGGCACGGATCCGAAAAGTGAAAAAAAACACTGAACAGAACGCTTGCGTTTTTAAAATACGCTACTAAACTAGAATATAACAGTATTTTAAATCATGTCTGTCTGTTGATCAGTCTGTCTGTATGTTTGTTCGCGCATCACGGAAAACTACTGGACCGATTGCGATGCGGTTTTCACTTGCTAAGGGATTGACTTAAAAACTGGAGTACTTGGTATGATAAGATGCCGAGCTATCGATAAAAAACTATTTGAAGAAACGTAGTAGTATTGACATTAAATGTACTTTTGGACATGAAATAACACGTTTGGGATACTTTTAAATGAAATGAACACGCGGACAAAGCCGCGGGCACAGCTAGTGCGTAATAAATTGCACTTATGATATCGTCAACCTTGCTTTATAAGCAATACTGTTACTTCGGTTAGATCGGCTAGAAAAACTAAAGGTTTGATAACTTGGATAGTCAAAATGAAAACTCAAGAGCGTTTAGACACAGTGCCACAGCAGAAGTATAAATTGTAAGTATAATGTATAAAATGTGGATTTCCTACGCTCCGTGCTTCGGAGGGCACGTTAAGCGGTCAGTCCCGGCTGTTATTGATTAATAGCAGTCGTTAAGCCATATCAGAAGCTCTCGGGCGGCCTAACAAACTCTGACACCAAAAGGCAAGCACACAAGAAACAAACAAACAAAAAAGTTTTTTTTTTTTTTTAGAATGGATATTTGCTGTTGTTCTATAGCTGACCTCTACAGCGTCACCGGACGGGCGGGCGCAAAAGCGCTCCGCCGCAATGCGTGACGCAGAAGGCGCACGCCAAAGTTAATTTTTTGGCCACTTGCTCAAGGGCACCCAGGGGGTACGAACCTCGGCTTGGACAGTTGCCATTGATTACTTGGCGAGTATCGAACTAAACACCCCTGGATCTCTACTGTTAGGTAGTGATCGAGGGGGCCCTGATGAAATGGCTGGAGCCCTTTAAATGAATTGCATAACTGACCACCGATTATAAATTATAAATTGTATTGACCAGGTAATGAGACCCGGCATTTATTATCGACACGTATTTCAAGATCCATACCAATATATAAAAGTGAAACGTTGTCTGTTTGTTTGTTTGTTTGGGGAGCTTTCACGCGATAACGGCTAGACAGATTTTGATGAAATTTGGAAAGGAGATAGCTTATACCCTGGAATAAAACATAGGATACTTTTTATCCCGGAAAATTGTATGTTTCCACGGGAAAACTGGAAAATGTTGATTACTCTCTGTAAGGAACGGTTGCCATGGAAACAAAATAACAAGTCTGTCAAAAAACATCAAGAGCGTTGGTGTTGACCAACATTTGCATTGGTTTTTAATATCCTAGAAGAACATAAGATGCATTTTTTCGCGATAAACTCTAGTCCGCGCGGTCGAAGTCGCGGGCGGGTAAGCTACAGCTAGCTAGCTAGCTAGCGGGTAGTACTAAATAAAACGATGAAAAGCTAAATAATAAATCTTCAGCTGTTTTTTTTAGGATACTGGGCTTACACGCACCCAAATTCTTATCATAAAGAGCCGCGTCCTTTTAAATCTCAAAGTATGTGGGAAGTGTCTCCAATCTCAAAAGTGCTGTTTTTGCACATCAATTAGTTAGTAGCTTTTGCCTGTGACTCCGGGAGTTTGGGCCAAGGATTAGGTATGTCTGCTATTGTTTTATCTTGTTTTAGTTACCCCCGAACTCGAAAAGAGGAGGCTGTTAAACTAATGGACCTAGATCGCTTTCTAATATAAGGTTGCCTGGAAGAGATCGCTGCTTAGTGATAAGGCCGCTGATCGTACTATTTTAAGGTCATTGTTGATGTGCCATAATTTAAGTTTATTTAGTGCAATAAAGAGTTATCTATCTATCTATCTATCTATCTATCTATCTATCTAGTTTTTTATCTATTTGAAAGCTGATGTAAACGTGATGCTTCTTAGCATAACAGGGGCGAGGGGGTCAGGAGTCATATAAATTTTTAATTTGTGTTTTCTACAATCCGGTTATGCCGCGGAGGGGTTTTGTATTAAGGTTTTTCGTATTCTTATTCTTATGATTAGACATTACAGTCTAATCATAAGAATTTATCAAATTTATTTTGTTGTAAACGCGTCAGCTGATGTTGAATGAGCAATGACCCGTCCACCCACCGTCTTCGCCCACTAGTGGGTGCACGGGTAATTCACATTTACCCCTCCACCCACTGCACTAGAGTTGGAAACTAATGAAGAAATAATCCACATATATACCTACATGCTTCGCTGTAGACGGGAAAAAGAGTGCTTGTAATTATGATTTTAGCCGAGCGCAACAGTTAGGAAAAATAAGTACATAAGTAGGTAGGCATAAGTATATAGGACCCTATGTATCCCTAGTACGATTATGATTAGAGGACGATTATGATTCCTTTCTCATTTTTTCTGATCGTTCCTACAAGTATACATTGAAATTATGTTTCTCTACCTGTGTTAAACGTATTAACTATGTTTATAGACCAGGTCTGTCATGATTTGCTTGTGTATGTTAGTACCTCATACGCAGACTTCATGCTAAACTGATCCGTACCAATATCATGTAAGTACAGATATTTTTACCCTATCCATAGTCTCATTTTATATACATACTAGCCCTAAATGGTACGAAGCAACTACGTATGCTTGTACGCCATTTGTAGTGTCTCGCAGACTGTATCAGGGTTCCTAATAGATCAGTGTAAATAATGCCTACTCTCAATTACAGACTTATTTACTAGGCCCTATACAAAAAGTATAATTTTATCCATCTTGCGTACTAGGGATACATAGGGTCCTATATACTTATGCCTACCTACTTATGTACTTATTTTTCCTAACTGTTGCGCTCGGCTAAAATCATAATTACAAGCACTCTTTTTCCCGTCTACAGCGAAGCATGTAGGTATATATGTGGATTATTTCTTCATTAGTTTCCAACTCTAGTGCAGTGGGTGGAGGGGTAAATGTGAATTACCCGTGCACCCACTAGTGGGCGAAGACGGTGGGTGGACGGGTCATTGCTCATTCAACATCAGCTGACGCGTTTACAACAAAATAAATTTGATAAATTCTTATGATTAGACATTACAACGAAAAACCTTAATACAAAACCCCTCCGCGGCATAACCGGATTGTAGAAAACACAAATTAAAAATTTATATGACTCCTGACCCCCTCGCCCCTGTTATGCTAAGAAGCATCACGTTTACATCAGCTTTCAAATAGATAAAAAACTAGATAGATAGATAGATAGATAGATAGATAGATAGATAGATAGATAGATAGATAGATAGATAGATAGATAGATAGATAGATAGATAGCTAGATAACTCTTTATTGCACTAAAGAAACTTAAATTATGGCACATCAACAATGACCTTAAAATAGTACGATCAGCGGCCTTATCACTAAGCAGCGATCTCTTCCAGGCAACCTTATATTAGAAAGCGATCTAGGTCCATTAGTTTAACAGCCTAGTTATTAAGAAGAAATAAACATTCATGTTTGTGTAAAAAAATCTCCATGTTTCATCTTCACACCGTCAACACTTCTTATCTCTACTGGTACCCCGCACCTACGGGAGAGTCCTGAACAATGATGTTGGGACAATGCGAGATGGTCGATATTCTTTTCAGATAAGGACTTTTTCTGATAAGTAACCCCATTAGTTTAATTTAAAAATGTAACTCAATGTACAGACACACATCTCCATTACAATTTTATTATATTTACATACAGTTCTATAACTTCTCCGCTCCACTGAATATTAACGCGGGCCGATTCATATCGCTTATCCGAGATTAAGTTGAGTGAGAACAAATATTTCGGTGAATTTTTCGCTTCATTTCGGCTCAGATTTACATTTCCTTGCGCAAGCACTTACTCGCATTGTG
Organism: Alsophila aescularia; assembly: GCA_946251855.1. Taxonomy (NCBI): domain Eukaryota; kingdom Metazoa; phylum Arthropoda; class Insecta; order Lepidoptera; family Geometridae; genus Alsophila; species Alsophila aescularia. Next base: position 13,340,226 of record OX276375.1, on the reverse strand, counting down.
AATTTTCAATTACTTACTCTCCGGTTTATTTACACTTTTTGCGAAATTGATATTCGGCTGCTTCAAAGGGGGGTTTAGGGTTTAACTTTACGGTTTAATGAGTTGGTGTAATAATTGAGCTGAGTATTTCGGAACACAATTTAAAATAATTACGGACACCACTTTTTCGACTGGGTCCTTAATGTTAGATTGTATTCTAAAAAGTTTTTGCAAAGTTGGTAGTGGTCAAATGTTTTAGTGAGTTGCTTATTTTTCTAAATAATCGTCGCTATAAAGGTTGTTGTCGTGTGAGGTAGTGCTGGCCTCTGGTGTCAGAGTGTTTCAGGAAGCCGAAAGGCCTCTGACATGGCTTAAAGACTGCTATTAATCTATAACAGCCGGGACCGACACCTTAACGTGCCCTCTGAAGGACGGAACGATGGAAAATCGCACATAACTTAGAAAAGTCATTGGTACGGAGCCTAGGACCGAACCCGGTATCGTTGGATTCTAAGTTGCACTATTGAACCGTTAGACGTTAGACATCGCTTTCATCACTATAAAGTGAATGAAACATAGTTGATAGTATAAACTTAGTCTCAATTTGTGTGGGATCAAAAATTAAATGAATTTATATATATACTCGTATATTACCTACCAGCTTACCCGCCCGCGACTTCATCCGCGTGGACTACTACTTATCCCAAAAAACGCATTTTATGTTCTTCCAGGATATTAAAAACCAACGAAAAAGTAGGTATAGCACCAACGCTCTTGAAGTTTTATGCCTTGTTATTTATTTTCCATGGTACCCATTCCTTACAGCGAGTAATCAACATTTTCCAGTTTTCCCGTAGAAACTTACAATTTTCCGGGATAAAAAGTGGCCTGTGTTCTAGGATATAAGCTATCTCCAATCCAAATTTCATCAAAATTCGTCCAGCAGCTATCGCGTGAAAGCTCCCCAAACAAAGAAATAAACAAACAAACAGACAAACTAAAAAAAAAAAAAACTGGTCGGAGTATTTCCGATCTTCTTTTTCGTGAGTTTTTAGCCGTTTTATTTATATTTAAACAGACAAAGATTCACTTTTATATATTCGTATGGATGACGTCAACATTACTTGAAAGTGGCCGGCCGCCTTTCAAAGTAGGTAGATCAGAAACGCTAAATTCGCAAGACCCGGCCCAAGCTCTCCTGTAGCTACAACTCTACTGCGCTACTTTTACCGGGAATTCAAAACGAAGTACGGGCTTGCCAGCCACATCCGAGCGCATGCTAGAAGAAAATGACCAGGGTCGCCATCGTCGGCCACGACGCGGACGATATCATCATCATCATTATAATTTCCACACTACATCACTAGACAACGTAATTTTGAGTAAATATATTTTTTATCTCCACATTACTAGGTGTATTGGGAAAATCTCACCCATTCAATTGGATTTCTATTACGAAAACACAAACGGTTTGGGTTCTTTCCTTTCTTTTCCTCGAGCTATTAGAGGAAGTTTTATGATGACACGAGACGTACGTTGGAGGAAATATCTATCACAGGTGCGACCACATTGGATATTATATGTTTCATATAAACTTGGTCCTTTTGTATACAAAGTAAAACAGAACATAAGCTTCAAAAAAAATTTAATGTCTGTAACGTACTTTATATTAGTGGGTTGATTTATTGTTAGAGATTTTATTCTAAGGAAGTACCTACCTGAAAAATAAATTAGTACCCATCAGTTTTTTTTTGTTTCAAATTTTTTGTTATTTTCTGTCTATCGAGTTTTGAATCTGCTTTTCAAATATTGAACCAAAGAAATGTTATCTCCAAGACAGATACGAGTTTATAAAGAACACAAAAGATATAAATTCAAAAAAGAAAGTACTAATAAATGCGAATATGGTATAAAAGTGGTCAAAATTTAATAACTGTTTACTATTATAGGCACGTGAGATTTTTACACACGTTCTGCATAGCAAATGCATGTCCTGGGTAGCTGTGCAGAGAAAGTCGACGGCCTTTAATAGGAGCTAGCTAGCGTATCCCTCTTTAAAGCATGTAAGCTTAGTTACTGTGCACAAAGAGTACCGTACCGTGATCGTCACAGGAGTCCCCGAGCGGGGCACGCTGTGAAATATGGACCAATAAATTACTACATTATCTCGGACACGAGCGATTCTGCTCCAACCGTTTTCAAACACTTCATTAAGTCCCTGCTGAACTGAGATACTTCGATACGAAAATTGAGAGTTGAAACTTTGTTGAATATATACCATCTGTGTGTTTTTTTTATTCGACTATAAATCAGTGCCATGACATACTTCGTACTTATTGACTGACTGAATGACAGACAACGCACAGCCTTAACGTAGGACCTAGAAATTTGGAGGAAATAAAAAAAGTGTTTTTAGTAGTAGTTGAGTTTTAGTATCTTATTAAAACTAATGTTTTTAATTTCATTCTCTCATTCAAAATACATTTACAAAAACAAGGCGAAAAACCTAAAACCTTGGAAAAATTACCTCACGACAAGGCCTTTATCAAAGTCGAAGGCAGAATATCCGACCCAACCTTCCCGAGTAAGCTGGTTTCGACCGTGGTCTCTCTATAATTGACTCTCAATTACTCTCTACATTTCATTAATACGAGTAGCATCTCAAACATCCACACATTTCCATATTGCACTTCCAAGATATAAACTAAAAAGATATAAACACAATGACCAATTTTTTTTTTAATTTTGGCCAATCTATAATCTTTGGCAGTAAAAGCAGTTTCTTTAAAATATAGTTATATAGCCGCGCCTCGCGGCTTTTCCCGCGTATTCAATGATGAAGCGTATCCTATATCCAATATGTTTTGATGTGTTTGCGACTAAAACCAATCTACCAAAAATTTCCTGAATTTTTGCTTCCCCTTAACTATTTCCGGAATAAATGAATTTTATGTATTGTTAAAAAAACACCGTAATCTGTTAAGCCGTTATATATTTACGTTTGACAAGCGAGGTATCAATCGATTCGTCTTCATCGCAAGAGTGTCATAGGCTATTTTTTACCCGTCTATAGTCGGGATTTCGTTTTTAAACTTATGTCTTGTTATAGGTAGGTATTAGTAGATTGTATGACAAGGAGCAAAATAATATTTTGATGGTGAGGGTGCTATTTTGAATCTAGAGCGGAGTGAAGGATTATTATGTAGAATCCTGAACGTAGCTAGGGATTCAATATACATCGCCCGAGGAAAAATATTTTTGGGTCCGAGTGATATACTCTACTTTTCATCCCCCTCTATTAGAAAAAAAAACTGCGATTTTAGTCACTAATAACTCCTGTTATTTATTTAAAAGGGTACTAAATAAACTAAAAATAAACAATTTAATATAAAGTAACTATGTCCTTCAGAGAGTCTCTTCATATATTGTGTTATAAAAGTTGCGCAAGTAATAATGTTGCGTAATTTCTCAAATTTTCAGATGTAAGTAGATAATACTTTCACTACTTGAATTTGATGAACTCATTTTCGTGGTATTATTTATTGCACTGTCAATATTCCTTATCTCCGTGACAATGACATCGTAATCCGCGCGCTTTTCATTTTTTTTTCCTCTCCGTACATTCATATGATTCTTATTTTAAAATACCAATAGTGCGCCACGCGACCCATTGAACAAAATTCGTATTACAAATTCAAAACTCAAAACTGCCTTCTCTGAAAGTTTAGAAAAGAAAAGACCTAGTTTGCTCCCTCTTTTCGAGGAACAAATAGCGTTTTTCAAATAGATAGAATGAAAAATAAATTAATCTATCTTTTTCAATTCTTGTATTCCTTTTGCGGATTTGTTTAAATACAACTGCATATACAAAGTTTTTCTTTTTGAAAATGAACTTTTGCAGATGAAATAATGAATTTCAATAGAATTTTGTATGGATATCTTAGTTTACCAACCACATATTATACATTTTCTAATGTCACTAATTGTAAGTGAAAGAGTGTCTAAAAAAATAACTAGATACTTGGACGGCAGATATTTTGTAAACTATAATAAAAGAATTGTAATTTAGGAATTTAGTTACATGCATCATTTGGTTACGTTCCTACGTTACGTTCATCCATGTTCGATCTCAAATTTTGAATTTTTGCTGGTTATAATGTGAGTCTTTTTTTTTATTTGTTTTAATCTGTCCATATGTAGGGTACTGTTTAACTGTTGCGTTATTGCTTTTAGTAAATCGGCTTAAAACTTGAGTTGCTGACTGTATACAATTTAATGTTACTGTAGTTGACAAACAATGAAATAAGTTATTAAATTTGTCAGTAGAAACAATTATTAATCATAGAAATTAAACGGCAAAAATACTGCGAAATTTAGCTTGTGTCTGTTTTTAGTAATGGATCAAAGTTGGCATTAATACTCGGAACAGGAAAGTCACAGAGATAACACGTTTATAACGCACTACATAAGGTAGCGACCAGTAAACAAAATTGTTATTATTGTGTTGTTCTTATTGGAATACAGTTGTCAATGTAAGTATTTATCTTCTTTTTTATTACAGTGACTACGAGTATCATGAAACAAATTGCTCCAAACATTTTAACGTTTGCCTTAAAATATTATATATCTTGCTGGTGTTATTTTTATATGGAAAATCATGAAATAATCCTTCAAACTAAGCCAAAGCAACACCTGAAAATGAATTTAATGGTTAGACCTTCACATTTTAAAATAAAAACTGATACTGAACCAATTTCATCACCACTTTCACTATCTACTTTTACCTTTTCTTTGTTTTCATTTTCTATTGTACCTACTTAATTATTCTAATTATTTGTATCTTTTATTGTTGTGTGTGTTCAATAAATGTATTTTTTTCTTTATTTCTTTCTTATCTTTAAAAATGTGTCTTTTGTTTTCAGATGAAGTGCTTGATATTTTTGGCAACAATTATCGTAACAAGCGCTAAAGTAATCAACAGAAATGACTGTGGAGTAATTGTGAATGGTATAAGCCACGAAAAAGAAGTTATAAAGGAATATGTAGACAAACCTTATCAACTGGCAATAGACTACAATACCAACGTTTTATACTTCAGCTACTCATCAAAATCTAGTGATGTCTTTTCTTTGGCATATTTGAATCTAAAAACCAATGAATTTGGTACAATAAGAGGTGTTCAAGGAGGATTTGCCAGCGGCGTTGATGAGCAATCCCATACTGTATACTTTGGAGGTAGTAACGGAATATACAAGTTAGAACCTGATTCAACGAAAGCCACTAAAATGGATATTACGAACAAAAATATATGGCAAATATTCTCAAAGGATGGTCTTTATTTCACAACATATCCTAATGAAGAGGCATATGTATATAACAACAGTGAAGTGAGGAAGGTGACTGAAATCGGTGACACAAAAGCCTTGTTGATTGGAGTGGATAACGCAAATAATATTATTTTCTCCAATGGTTCCGGTGTTTTTTACTACACAAAAGAAGACAAAAAGACCGTTCATTTAGGAAATTACGTATTAAATAGCATCACGAAAGACATCAATGGCAACATATTTTGCTCAACTCCTACAGGAATTTACTCTTTTAACGAGAAAACAAAAGAGGTTAAGGCGTTAGCAGCAATCATCAACATTTATGGAATAGCTATTGAAAGTGACGGTAGCATCATCTATGCATCAGATAATAGCATCATCAGACTTAAGTCCACCGGCCAAGAATGTTTTTAATTTAAAACAAAGCAAATATTATAAATGTCTACGTTTTTTTTAAGTACATAAATGTTTAATGGATGCTGAATGTAATATTAATAATGAAATGTTGATATTTTATGGATTGTTTTAATTTCCTTGTTTTTAAACACTGTTATAACGCTGTGGCTCTCGAGATTTATACCTATAAAAACAGAAGCTCAATTGATAGGTATTTCATTATATTAATAAAGTCAGTAACGAGACGAGCAGGGCCGTGCACCTAATGGTAAGCACCACCCTGAACTTTCAATTGCATAATCTTGCGCGGTATTTCTGTGGGCTCGTCACAATGTTTGTGACATTTATTCCATAATTATATTATATTACTAGCTGTACCCGCGGCTTCGCACGCGTGTTCTTTTCTTTAGGTTCAAAGTACCATAATGTGCTATTCCAGGACCAATATACTAACATTTGAACATAATTTCTTCAGCCGTCAAAATACTTTATTAATTGCAATTGTTTGGCTTCTTACTCACCGGATTGAGATACCAATTACACCAGATTTAAATCAAATCCTAAGCTATCTAACAATGTATACCGCATCGCAATCGGTTCAGTAGTTTTTACGTGATGCGTGAACAAACAAACATACATACAAACAGAAAGAAAGAAAATATTAACAAAAAAATATGTCCAATACCTTTTTTAAGCACCTAAGAGCATTTTTTTCATTAGATTCATTTAGTAGTTTGGGTGCGATGCGCGGTCAAGATACGGACAAACAGACAGACAGACAAAAATGAAACAATTTATAGTTTTGGCTCCAGTATCGAATCTAGAGTAAGGTAAAAAAAAAATTCAAAATATCTTCAATGTACAGAATTGGACCCGTTACAGTTTTATTATAAGTATAGATTATTTACTTGTTTTGTTATGTTTGATATTATTATTAACACAACTAAATAGTGAGCGAAGTTTGTTGACACTAACTTCACCTATTGAGTGTATGTATACTTAAAGTTATCAAAAGGTCACTTCACTTTATCTGTACCAAGAATGGTCTGTTTCTTTGATTCCTATAAACACAACATGTTTTCATTGCTAGATAAAGTTCCAATAATTAGTTATATCGAGTCAATTTGTCTTCTGACTAAACAAAGCCTTTCTAGTGATTCGCCCCGGCTTCGCACAGGTAGCGCTCACACCATGTCATTTTTCCTACTTTTAGCATTTTAAAACCAATCGTAATTTTCTTTAAAAAAAACACCTGTTAGCGTAATTCAAAATCTTTGGCAGCAACGACCGAGGTGCTTTTTGACCATAGTGATATCTTTGTTTTTTTTTTATTTCTTAGGATACATTATAGCAATTATCGCAAGGATTCAATTTTTTTTAAATAAAATTTAGTCCATGTTACTCGCTGACAATGTAGCTTTATATAGGTGAAATAATTTTGAAACAAACATACAAAAATACAATCCTTCTTCTTTGTAATACAACTAAAGATTTATAAAAAATCATCCAACTTCAAATACTTAGGTTTCTACCTAGGGCAGCGTAAATATTCTAAGGTTTCTACATATTTGGTAGAGTATAAGTTTTGTTTGTTCTGCCTTGTTTCTATACAACGCTTAAAATGTTCGTTGTGTTGTGTTCAGTTTATTTACGATCATATTATATCAGCTTACCATCTTTATATTAGTGAACACTTTGTCAACCAGGGAACTGAGTAGGGGAGCCAGCACAGTAAGATATTACGCTATATTTCAAACCCTACGCACATGTTCTAGGGGAGAGGTTTTATAACTTAATCCTTCTTTTGATTTATCTTCTGCAATAACACCAAATCCCTTTTCAAGGAACGCGTGATGCATTCGAAATATATCCTGCCCCAGGCTTGCCTTATAGTTTTTAGCACTTTATACTCGGTAGTAAACACAATTAATACACATATATGTCTGTATCTTCCTGTACCATTGACAACTTATATAAAGCTACCGATAATGTTGTAGAGGTGGTTGCATTCTGGAGCAAGCACGCAATTTAGTATTAACAAGCACCCCCCATTATAGCTAAGAAGGATATCTCGATCACATCAGTTTTCAAACATAAAAACCGCAGCTAATTCGGTCTATTTGTTTGGAAGATACGATTCTCACCCCCTTTTTTTCAACTACAAACCATAAAGCTAAGAACCATCTCGATCACATCAGTTTACAAACATAAAAAGCTGCACCTAAATTTGACCATCCGTTTGGAAGCCACGATTCTCACCCCCCCCTCCCCCTTCGCTTCCCTCCTTCCCCTATTATAAATAAGAGCCATCTCGTTTACCCCAGCGTTCAAACATAAAAATCCGCAGCCAAATTGATCCATTCGTTTGGAAGCTACGATTCTCACCTCCCCCCCTCCCCCCTCCCCAATATAGCTAAGAACCATCTCGAACACATCAGCTTTCAAACAGAAAAAACCGCATCAAAATCGGTATTCGTTTGGGAGCTACGATGCTACAGACAGACACGCGGATACACACCCTACACTTATAACACCCGTCTCTTTGTTCGGGGTTTAAAAAAACCCGGTTATGTGCGACTTGAACTCGCGTGGACTTAGTATTCCGTACGATGAATATTTATCTCACTGTATTGAGAGAATTTATCATATTATTTGAAGTACCGGATATACTTCGGAGATTCTATTTAATTAACAATTTTAACCAAAAAAAATGAGGCTAACACCAAGCCCTTTCATATGATATTTCACACAATACAATTTTTTATGTTCTGTTTTGCCCCGCAAAATTGACCCCCATATGTAAAATAAATTTATTTACGTTACACGTCCTTGTTTAGTTCACAGAAGAGTGATCCTATAAGAGTTATTTTCTTTATTCGGATGTACGGAACCCTAAAAACCAACGAAAACAAAACATGGACTCGAAGAACAAGATCTAAGTTTTTAGTTTGTACTAATAACTCTTCACATGCTTCAGCGTAGTCGGGTAATTTTTTTTGTCTTTGATACTGTTCTTCAAGATTCGATTCACACCTCGCTTGTTAAAATTGGACCATTAGGGGGCAAAGCTATGGTACTTATGGTAGATCATGCAGATACCCACATATACATACATACAAACATACTTACACACTCGAATTCATACATATATAAACTGCTAAACTCATTACCCTTCCCTTGCTTCGCGGTAGTTGGGTATAAATGGTTTCATGTACTGTTACCTACATATATAGATTTTGTAGAAATTTCCTTACCAAAATGTAAACAATAATGCACACGTTATATTAATACATACGTTATATTATTATAATAATGCATACATTATATTATTTTATAGTGTTTTCTGTCTTTTATCACAGAATCTTTAGAAAAGTTGATGGCATTACATTAGTAATATAATTGTGTAGGCAAAAGTAAGATATGGCACAACGTATGATCATTTAGGCAGGACATTAATCTGACATTTAAATTAAACCAAAAAAGGTTGCTCGACTTATGGACTTAATATAAAAATAAAGGACCCACAAATTTTAATGGTTTACAGAAAAAACTCGTAAATATCCTCAATTGGACGTGGTGAGAGTCTTAAAATATGTATTTATTCGAACCCATGTGATTTTACGAACGTAGCTCTGTACCTACCCTCGTGCGGCATAAATTACATGGCAGAGGAACGTTTGCTGTGTAATTCATTTTACGGTTCGTTAGCTATTTTTACTGAAAAATGTGAGCCCTCTTTTTTGAATCAAGGGCTTGTGGTGTGGTATCCAAATATGAAGGTTTAATCTTTGAAATTTACAATAGTGCTAACAACGCCTGCATTAAAATTGACCGAATAGAATGGTGGCGCAGGGTAACACCGTTGCACGCGAGTTATGGACACAAAGTAGAAAACAGCACAAGGCAACTGAACTGTTGCAAAAAAAAAACAATTTGTAACCTTGAACTGAAATAAAATAGGGGTATTATGCATTTGACATGGAGTTTGTATGTGTGTGTACTTATTTGTCGGTTTCCACGTATATATTTTTTCTTATTTTTTTTATTACGTTTAATGACACGCCTGTCCTTAACAGTTGCAGTGCCACCCAGAACTTTGGTTGCAAAGTCTTGCGCGTCACTGCACTGCGCTCGTCACCCTGAAACATTGGTTGTTAAGTCTCATTGCCCAGAAATTTCGCTGGAAACATTGCCCTTCAAACCAAAACACAGAAATGTTTACACACTACTGCTTGGCGGTTGAATATCTGACAAAGGTGTGGTACTTCCCCAGGCTGACTCTTGCGTAAGATGCCTACCACTACTATAACTTCTCGCTATATATTCACTGTTTATTATAATACGAATGCTTTCTATCTAAATTACTAAAAGAACCGATCCATTTAACTAATCACTTAGGTTAGTTCACGTAAAACGTATAAGCCAGTTGTTTACGAAGTTTTAGCGACAAACTTTCAGAGCTGGAAGAGTTAGTTTTCGCCTAACTTCCAAGCTTGGAACCTTCAATTATTGCGATTAGTTTGTTAGACAATAAACTTTGAGTGCAACTGCCGTGACATACCGGAGTAATTTAGTTAGATACCATTTTGCTGAGTAAAGTTAGGTAAGTATAACAACTTTGTTTCAAGAAAGAAAAGGGTTTTTGAAATAATGAATAACATGTTAATTTACATAATGTTTCTTACGTACGTGTAAATGTGTAACGATGAAAATCTACTGGCTGAACAGACAAAATGCATCAAGTAATGTGAATGTAAGTATATATGTTTTCTGAGAGTTTTCTCTGTTCCTGAAACGAATCAGTTCTATCACAGTATCACTGAAAAAAGTGTCAGCTGGTTGTTAATTGAAGTTTCAACGCCGAACTTTCCGTGAGCAAACTAGAGATCGAAAATACCGTTCATCTAGCAATTTGAATAGATCGGATTTTATAACAAATCTGGCTGAGGAAAAACATTTAAAAGTGAAAAGTTATAGTCCGACCAAACTGACAATATGGCTCTTCGAAACCTTTACATGTTGTTTTTGTTTTACATTGTATTCGCCATATTATATAAATAACTTTGTTAAAGTCACCCACACCAATACTGTTTTGTCCGAAATAACTCAATCAGTTAATCCGATCACTGAACAGAAGAAACACGGTGCCATTCATGCACTGGAATAAACTAAGTCATCTATTCCTTACAAAAGCGTTTACTCCAATGACTGTAACTCGTAATTGAATTCTACAAAGAAGATAGAAAAAGTAAACTTTGTACGTGAGGAGAGAACGGAATTAGGGACTATCACCACTTGTTTTGTAAGTCAATGAGAGCCCGACCAATACAGTGAAGGTCTGCCACTATAAAGGAGAAATTTTACTTTATGTAGAGTGTTTGAGAATATGCCTGAGCTCCTTATTTCATGCAAATGTATTGTAACTATAAATTAGAATAATTTAATATTTAAATAGTGGTAGGACAGTTTCTAGTGTTCCACTTGTAAATGTAGTGTTGGTGTGTTGTAGTAGTTTGTGTTAGTGTAAGTCAACATTCTCACCCACTTTTTGCCAAAATAAAACTGATAGTGAAAACGAGACGGGCAGGTCGCTCGCCTGATGGTAAGCGTCACGCCTGTCCATAACAGTTGCAGTGCCACCCAGAAATTTGGTTGCAAAGTCTTGCGCGTCACTGCACTGCGCTCGACACCCTGAGACATTGGTTGTTAAGTCTCATTGCCCAGCAATTTCGCTGGAAACATTGCCCTTCAAACCGAAACACAGAAATGTTTATACACTACTGCTTGGCGGTTGAATATCTGACAAAGGTGTGGTACTTCCCCAAGCGGACTCTTGCGTAAAAGGCCAAACACTACAAAAAAAAACATGCAAATAACGTTAGTTATCGCCATTAGTTTTAACTTTTCAGTTAAAAGTGATCGTATGTGGCCGGTGTAACCTTACAATTCCATTTTGATTACCTATAACAAACTATGGTTGTGACGTGTCACAGAACAGTTATTAAAAGTCTGATAGCGAAACCTGAGCGAAACGCTTAACGCTTGTTGGCACTTAGGTACTTGACCGTAAATAACGTTTAATGTTTCAGTAATTTATGCTAGCCCTTAAAGTCTTTATGATAGTAATTATTTAGATGTACTTGACTATTACTCAATGTAACTGTATACTGAGCTTTAGCTATTTATGTAGATAGACAACAATAAATATTACATGCGCCTACTGTGACTATATTTAAATTTGATACTGAATATTTTTATAATTTTACCTTCTTTTTCATATTTTTGTCTTTTGTCTTCCAAATTTGTTCAGTTATACAGATGCGATCGTTGTAGTAATATATTATAGTTTAATACTAACATGGTCACAGACACTAGGACTTTAAACATTAAGAACGAGATATTTACCATGTTTGTAGTATTCATGCAAAAAATACCGATTCTAAAGTTTATAGATGTAGTGTTCATTCTACTAAAACTACGCACACAGAAACTTGCTTGCCTATGAATGATTTCAGAGTTCGTCAGGCCGCCCGAGGGCCTCTCACATAGATTATCGACTGTCTTAATCAATAACAACCAGGACCGGCAGCTTTACGTGATCTCGGAACCAGCGAAGAGAATCTGCATATTACTTAGAAAAGTAATGGATGCGGAGCCGAGGACTAAACCCGGTATCGTTGGATTCTAAGGCGTACTTAGGCTCTGCTACCATACTACCATCGCTACATCGCCTTAAGCTTACTAAGAATTTAACTGTAGCTGCTGACTTACACCGGTTTCTGAAACGCAAATTAACGAAAAAAAACTCAACATTAAACCACACCAATATATCAAAGTGAAACATTTGTTTGGGAAGTTTTAACGCTATAACGGCTAGACAGATTTTGATGAAATTTGGAATGGAGATGGCTTACACCCTGGAATAATACATGGGATACTTTTTATCCCGGAAAATGGTCAGTTTCCACGGACAACAGGAAAATGTTGATTACTAGCTGTAAGGAACGGTTGCCATGGGAACGAAATAACAAGTCTGTGTAAAAACATCAAGAACTTTTGTGCTATACCTACTTTTGCATTCGTTTTTAATATCCTAGAAGAACATAGAATGCTTTTTTTTTTGCGATAAACTGTAGTCCGTGCAGACGAAATCGCGGGCGAAACGTAGTCTCTTGATAAAACACATTACGGGTTGCTCAAAATCGTATGTGACAGTCTGTTAACGCAAATTTCGAATCTCCAATAAAACGCCAATTTAAGCGATTTTGGGTTTTCGGAAAGCATTTTCGCACGTGCAAGTCTTGCTAACTTGCAATGAGTTAATTGCATTACATTTTTGACCAACCATCATGGTGTTAACCACTGCAATACGTTACTGAAGGGTATTGAATATCTACTGAGGTATAAAATGTACCTACCTAGGGTTAATGAAACAGTGTATTTCAATCCTCCATCAACTCACATTACATTATTTTTTATTATCTTCGTAAGACACTATATACTTCGGCTATACTTTTGCTACAGTAAAAATTTGATTAATGTTATATAAAAAAACAGAGACAACGATAGAGCTACACAGAAACAAAACACTAAAGATTAAAAAAAAGTGGACGAACTTTTCAAATATGCCTAAGTCAATAAAATAATCTCTTGTTCAATGAATTACATACTTATCAAACATTTAGATGAATTGCGTTTTGAAAACCCAAAGAGAGTTAACAGACTGTCAAATGTGACAACTTGTTGTCTGATTCCTAATGTGACGTTTCGGAAACTGGGTGTGACACTAACATTTACTTTTTCCTTTACGTGGGGCAAAGGGCGTCCACAATGATCCCACCTTGTCCCATCTCGTTCTAAAAGTAAGATTTCCAGTCCAGAAACTAGACCAAATTCAAAATTATGATTGGACGGTAAGTAAAAATATTTCGAATATTACATGCTGTTGATTCCTGCGAGCTTTGTGCTACGCAGGAGGAGGTTCGTGAAATAAAGTTGCCAGTGCGTTTTCCTTTTTACTCGTATTAGCATGTACGAGAAGGGTTATTAAAATACAATCGTAATGCGTGGGTTTTTTTTGTGAGAGATTCTTTATCTGGCAAATCATTCGCCACTTGATATACATATGTAATATACCATTGAGTATATATAACCCATATACCTATACCTGTTTGTTACAGACTGCGTGATAAAAATTTAAAATGCGTAATATATATTAGCTATGCAATATATCTCGTAACTTAGGCGAACATCATCATTCATTAAAATTTATAACATTTCAGATTGGCCGAGTAAAACAGCAAACATAAAATAGTTGCATTAAATCATAAATCAGAAAAAGATAGAGTAGTGAATAGAGGAAGGAAAGTGGAAAGGAATAATAAATAACAACAACCAGAAGAAAAAACAACTAGCTCGGGTTGCTGTCAACGTCCGGAAAAAATCTTGTCACGCGGAATCCGGTTCATCGGGTCAAGATAGTTATTGTTATTGAACGAGGTGAATTTATTCACTGTTTGAACTTCTTTGCATGTCTTTACGATAAAACAACACTTTTTTTTTGATTCTTTATGTTTTTATCACGTATGTGCATAAATCTGTCGTATGTGTATCTAAGATATGGCATATTTAACCTAAAGATTTCGGAAAATAAATATAAGATATATTATGCACAGGTTTTGGTAGTTCAGTACTTACTTTGACTAATAAAAGATGTGAAGTTTTCGTCTGAAACTGAGGATTTTAAAGGATATTTAGGCCTGAAACCATATTCTAAAAGAAACCCATTCAAAATTAATTTAGTGTCAGAGGTTTGAGAGATCTCGGTTGATACGAAGATGATGATATTAAGATGGTGATATTAAGTTTTAACGAACTAACCTCTTGACAAGGGACGCTTCGCTTTATGGTATTACCATTATAAACTACGACCGAATTTCTGCACTTTATTAAAATCATTATTTTGTTAGATGTATGTTGTTTAAAACCGTTTTTTTTGAGTTTTAGATATTTTATCGATGTATTTTTTTACCTATTACTAGCTAAACCAAAACGTGTCTATCGTCAATTCTATGTACTTGTAGTCAAGCGCGGATCCAGTTAGGGGGGTCATGGGATTCATGACCCCCCTTCCTGGGCCTATGTCAATCAGTTATTTTTTCATTTCCATTTGTTATTTTCATATATGTTTTGTTGTAATGTTTATTTGTACACTGAAAAAATATCTCATTATTTCCTCGCCCGCTGCGCTCGTGGTTTTGTGGTGATCTATTTTACTTATTGGGCAATTTCAAATTATGTTTTAGTTTGGTCTAACACTATAGAGATGATTTGGAGGGCACGTTAAGCTATCGGTCCCGGCTTTTATTGATAAATGGCCGACGTTAAGCCACAGAGGCGGCCTGACAAACTCTTACTCCATAAGCCAGTACTAGCTCATAAAACAAACTATAGAAATAGCCAAGAACGATTATTAATTATTTTAATATGATTTGGAATTCTGTTTCCTTTTAATATTGATAGTAATAGTACGTCAAAATTTTCGCGCTTTCTTAAAGTGCAACTTTTTTATGTGATACAGTAAGGGGGAGTAGGGGCAGTTTTTTTTTTAAAAAAAGCTAAAAAGGTAGCAAAGCCATTAAAACCTGGGATAATCACGATTAAGTTGCATCCTGTGTTTATCAAAGTAACTTAATTATGAATAATTTCATCTGTAACATGAAAGATACAATAGTTATAACATGTTTTTTCAAAGTCGTTCTTCGTATCTATCTGCCCCATACTTTGATACATGCCTGGGGCACATTGATATTGACAATTAAATTTGCCTATATTATGTAAAATTATCTTAGATAAAGTAAAAACGATACAAAATTTATATTTTTTGGAGTATATATTAAAAATATAATCATAGCGGCATTTGGCAGGAACAATGTCCCAATGAAACTTAAGTTTTTTTTTAAATCACTTTTAATAAACTTTTCTATCTTATAAACTACATATTAATAAATGTTTTTTTTAAATGATAAATAGACTAAGTAAATGCAAAGAAAACATACTAAATCAAATAAAATACATAAAAAATAAATCTGCGTTAACAAACTTAGGATCGAGGTATGTATCAAAGCGCCCCTAGTACCGTTGTATCAATGTTCCCCATGTCTTATATTTTTATCTATAAAAGTAAAGTAAAGTATGAGGTAGTGTTGGCCTCTGGTGTCAGAGTTTGTCAAGCCGCCCGAGGGCCTCTGACATGGCTTAACGACTGCTATTAATCAATAACAGCCGGGACCGACAGCTTAACGTGCCCTCCGAAGCACGGAGCGATGGAAAACCGCACATAACTCAGAATACCTCAAGACTTATAATAGGAAAAATTGTATTAAACTCGCACTTTATACCAAATTTAGAATATATTTACTTACCATTTAACGAAATATACAACACCATTAATAAGATTGGCCGTGGCGGTCTCGGCTTAGAATAAGACCCCTCCCAATCCTCCCGTGGATGTCGTAAGAGGCGACTAAGGGATTACACATCGGAAGATGACAGATGGGCAGCAGCGTCCTCCGAGCACATATTTGTTACACTGTGGTCACCAATCCAACTGCCAAGCGTGGTAACTATGGCAACCTTCCCCCTACCCTTCGCTCACTTTTCCCCACCTTTTCTCACTTTCCCCCACCTTTTCTCACATCCCCAAACCTTCCCCCACATCTCCCCACATTTCCCCAGTTTTTTTTTCTATGTATGACCACACCAAAAGGTAACGATCATGTTGCAGTGCAGGTTAGGTTTGTTAGCTGCATACGGTGTCTGTAGACAGTACATATACAGGCTGAATTTTTCAAGTGGGCGTGGATGGCTAAATCAGAAACAATGAGGAATAGCGAAAAGTACTCAAAGGAGTCTCGGCCCCGATTTTGATGAACACTAAAACTGCAGTTTTCATCAAAATCGGGCCCAAGACTCCTTTGAGTACTTTTCGCTAAACCTCATAGTTTCTGATTTAGCCAACCACGCCCACTTGAAAAATTCACCTGTACAGTCTTAACAGACAGTAGTGTATCGAGGAGTAAACGGCCGTTTTGACGCACGCGGTGCGGGGGCCGGGAGGCAGAGGCCTCAGCGTGGGTTTAAAAAGAACGCTACGAGCGAGTTTCGCGCCTGAACTATGTTCAAGTAAAAATACGGGAAAGAGAGATTGTTTTCTGCAAGTAGGATGCAGGACCACCAATATATTGGACTAAAGAGTATTGTTATATAAGTATTATATATTACAATACTCTCTCTCTTGGATTATATATTACAATACTCTCTCTCTCTTGGATTATATATTACAATACTCTCTCTCTCTCTCTCTCTCTCTCTCTTTTCTCTCTATTGGACTCGTTAGTCCAATCTTTTCGACCAACTATTGGGATCCGAAAAAATACTTCATTTATTACCCGACTGCGGAGGGTTATGTTTTTGGGTTGTATGTATGTATATTTGTTTGTTTTTACGTTTCTTTGGCACGTCCTACAGACAAAAAGGCTAAATGGATTTTGTTACATGAGGTATCATTGAGTTCGTCTTTTCCGCGAGAGTGCTATTGGAAATATGAAGTATCAATCGGCTTACAACTGCCATGTTTTATTTCCAACGGAGAGAAAAATGATTGTATAACTCTAAAAACTCACAAAATATATCGTATATAAATATATATACTTCCATCTGACAAAAAACTTTTATTAATATATCGATTTGTTTTGAAGTTAATGTTCTTTCATATTTTAAAGAATAAACCTACAGCGTGGTACTGTATAAAATTAATTTTAGTAGTTAATTTATGTAAGATTAGCTGATGCCCGCGTGGTTATTTCTGCAGGTTAATAGTACTCTATGTGCCTAAAATAGGACCTAAAATACCAATATACCAACATTTGATAAAAAATCCTTTAGCCGTTAAAAATATTTTTATCGATTGCTCAGCTTCTATTCATCGGATTGAGATATGTAGTACCCCAGTTTTTAAGTCAAAACATAAGGTATCCAACAGTGAAAACAACATTGCAATCGGTCCAGTAGTTTTTACGTATTGCGCGATCAAACATACAGACAAATAGACACGAATTTTTAAAATGTTATATTCTTGTTCAGTAGCTTATTTTATATACCCTAGAAGCGGTTTTTTATATTTGAAAGGTGATGTGAACTTAGCTATATAGGGGAGGGGGTGGAGGATTGAGAAATATGGGGTAAGAAACTATTATAACTCTTATATTCTTATTCTTATATGCTTTATTGTACAAATAAATCACATAAACAGTAAATAAATTTTATAGAAGATGTACAAAGGCGAGCTAAAAACCCCCCCTAAAAAGAGTGTTCTTCCAGCAAACCCTTGAAGAAAGAGAAAGTAGAGAAACGTAGGTTTCTGTGTAAATGAACCTAAATCAGCAAGAAAATCGCAATAAAATATGTATAATAAATTGTAAAAGGAAGTCAATACTTATATACTATACATAACAAATATAGGTATACATATGGGTTCATATATATACTTACATTAATAAATAAATACAAATTAACATGTCAAATATATCGGGTAAGATAAGAATAGTTTATTTATAAAGAAAATGCTATTTTATTTTCACTTTGAAGACTTCAATAGAGGGACTAGCACGAATAGAATGAGGAAGTAAATTCCATAACTTGACTGCTCGTACAGTGAACGACTTACTGTAAGAACTAGAAGAGTGAGTGGGTATTTTAAGGAGGAGGGATTTTGTGGTCCTGCATTGAATGTTGCGGGGCACAAGATAGACAAAACGCTCGCGATAACTCTTTCTATTTAAATTGTATTTTTGAATCGGTATTACATTTTTACTTTTCTTAAAATGATAGTGTTCTGGTTATATTGTAATTATTTTATTCTTTTAAGTGTTTGTTTAGAAAAGAACATTTGAATACGAAGTCGTTTTTTTCGTTTGTCCATTTTGTATGAGTGTAGACATACGCGTGAAAATGATAGCCTCCTTGTTTGTAAGTTTTTGTAAGTAGCTTAAAAACTCTGGTTTTACTAATATAAGATTCCCTACAAATTTAAGTTGTGGTCATGTACAAACAGACGAACATACATACATACATGCATTCATTCATGCATACGTAGGTATTCTGATAAAATCATAATCCTCCTTTTTTGTAGCCGGGGCCAGTAGCAAGATTGACATTAGACATCAAACTCGAAAACAATGCTTCGATCACGGTTCGATACACTACTGTCTGTAAAGGCTATATATGTACTGTGCTGTAGAGGAGAACAGCCGGAGATCCGGACAGCGCGCGGACTGACATATAAAAGCATTTTTGCCCAAGCTGAAACGTAGAAGCTTCGCTCGCGCTTCGCGCTCGCTTGATCAATAAATAGAAAAGATCTGTTATTTGTATGTTTGTAATGGATAAACTCAAAAAATACTTTGATACGAAGATGTTAAAAATTATTTCACCAGCGAGTAACAGAAGGACTGCGAAATTGTTTTTTCTAAATGTTAGAGATCCTTGCGAAAAATGCAATAATGTAACTCAAGGTATCAAAAATCTATGAAAGTATTTGGCGAGCGCTGCGAAAAATAATTGATTATACACAAAAAAACTTGCGAGGCTATATGTCTAACTATTATAATTAAGTTACAATAACTACGAGTGTCTTTATGTGCAAATCCATACCAATATATAAAAGTGAAACGTTGTCTGTTTGTTTGGGGAGCTTTCACGCGATAACGGCTAAACGGATTTTGATGAAATTTAGAATGGAGATAGCTTATACCCTGGAATAAAACATAGCATACTTTTTATCCCAGAAAATTGTAAGTTTCCACGGGAAAACTGGAAAATGCTGATTACTCACTGTAAGGAACGGTTGTCATCAGAGAATGGTCTGTAGTGGCCATGGAAACGTAATAACAAGCCTGCCAGCATTGGTGCTATACCAACTTTTGCATTGGTTTTTAATATCCTAGAAGAAAATAGGATGCTTTTTTTCGCGATAAACAGTAGCCTGCGCGTACGAAGTCGCGGGCGGGAAAACTAGTTATTCAATAAAATTTACCCATGCGTAGCCGGGGCAGGTCTCTAGTATTTGTTTTTTGTTTTCTTAACTATTTAAGAACAAGCAAAGATATAAAAAATAGAGTAAAAAAATAGGAAATATTTGGTTTTTATAAAAGTGACTTCAAGGTATCTATGATTATTAAAGATTTCACTTTGCTTTCGAAGCAATGGAGCAGCTTTGACATAAGTACTGCCTATGTTAAAAAATATTAAATTAATTCAGATACATAAATACAATAACTGTTTTAAGTATTTATTTTCTGCCTCAAATCAATTCCACAGAAAAAAACATTTTCATATAAGTCAATGTTTCATATACCTACGTGATTTGAATTCACTCAAATCGTGATGTGGAATGTTTACAACGGGCGGAAATTAATTTCGGTTAGAAAATTATAAGCAAATGTACTTATATTTATTGAGTGTTTGTTGACTTATTTGTTTTTGTGATATAGGTATATGATGTTGAGGTACGATTGCGAATTATTTTTTGTGGTTGTATTCTGTCTCCTTCTTAATCCCCAGGTGTACCGAGCGTACCTACACGCTGTGACCAGTGCAGTGCAATGACCAGTGCACACTGGTGCGCGTTTGCGCACACATAATTATTATAGTGACATGTGAGGGGTAGATACCCCCCCCCCCCCGTATTATCTTCGCACATATGAGTGGGCGAATCAAAAGACAATGGCATATTATAAAACAGTGCTAGCATTACTGAACACAAAAAAAACTGTTTTACTCGTTGCTAATATCTATGCTAGTTTCTATTTTCTGTACATAGAGCTTTACTTTGCCTTTTTTCACACAGTTGTTGACAATTTCATATACGTCTTCTAGTTGGTTATTCGCATGGAAACTACTAACTTTGTCTCACATTCCTTGCGAGCTTGTAGCGCAAGCATTTGCTTTGTACTGTACGTGCACCCTCTGATATTAGACGCAGTGTTGTTTATCTTGATTTATGGTTACCTCGGGAAAACCAACCAGCCTGTGTGACTGAGAAATATGCACGACTCCCGTGTAGCAGTTACTACACTATTTCCTTCTGTTTGTTTGTGACACACGGGAAAAAATAACATAAAAACATGATCATTATATCCTTCTTTGTCTTTATAGATAAGATAAATTTTGTCGCTGGCGGCATTTATAGTGGAATCAGAGCAGCTCCTAAAGTACTTATGGTCCAGATCTAACAGTATTCTTACCAAAAGTGTAGTTCAAATTACTTAGTAACGTTTGGATTGAAAAAGTCTTCTTAAAGAAATTATACAGAATATTTGTTGGCAACATTTTGTTTCAGTATCAATGCATCGCATTATGAAAACATAGGTCTGGCAACAGAATATCTAGAAAAGAAAGGAAAATAATTATAAAATAATATATTATTAGCTAAAAATAAATTTATATAATAAATTTATTTGCTAAAAATAACATTTACAAAACTGACACTAAAATATAACCTTAATACTAAAATACGTCTAAATGTAACTATTTGCAAAATTACCCCAGCTCAGCATATTGCTGGTCGTAAGACGACCAGTGCTGGTCTTCCGCTGGGATCATTCGGTAACGTCACTGTACGGATAAACGGACAGTAAAACGAAAACAAAAAATAAATAAATATTGTACATTATCTAGTGAAAAGTACGCTGCCTTCACGAATTTATAGCACCGCACATAAATATGTACCATGACTTACATCAACTGAACAGTACTTCCGTATGGTACTAGTATTTCATTTGCTAACGAATGTAATTTTATGGCAAATAAACTCTGCTATGAGGCAGTAGCTAGTGATAACAAGGCTCTTGGTTTTATAATAAGGATGCCAAATATCTTGACCTGCCACCCCCCTTTCCATTGTGACTTCCGCGAGTTTCGAAAGGGTAATCTTATAGACGAACACCAGTTCAACTTACACTGGTTCTGTTATATAGACTATCAGAAGGCAAGAGGATCGCGCCTCAGAAACTTGAGCAGCAACAAATCTTTATTTTCTTTTCTTGTTTAATGACGTGTACCCACAGCTCTGATCTAACTCTGGGAAAGAATAAAAAAATTATGCGGGGTTTTGCTTTGTGGCGCTATAAAAAAGAGTAATTTGGTATCTGTCTGTGAAGCTACTTTAATTTTGATGTTTGTTTTTACGGTTAAGCGGGGTAATTTGAATAAAAGTGTCATTGGCATTACAATGGGCAGTCGTAGGCGTTCATTATCGAGCTGGCGAGAGCAACCCGCCCATGTTTGTAGCCGTCACTGACATACGTGATACATTCCAGGACGTAAATAATGGCTGAACTACGGAATTATCGTCATGAAATTATCCAGCCTTACTGTTAAACTAAGTGACAATGAACTGAATTAAAAACATTTTATCACAAACTTAAAAGGATTACTCAAAAACACGTGTTTCCTGGAACAAGTTCCGCACACTATTTTTCATTCAATTTTGTTATTATTGTTATAATGCGGAAGTTAGCGAATGCTAACCTAGCGTTCAGACGCTATCTCTCTCTTTCTGCTTTGCCTCTTTTTCAAACATTGTGCTGGATGAAACAACAAGCTTTTCGACCATGCTCGCGGTGACTATAGACGAACCGGGAAGAGCCCTCTTAATAGCAGACGTCCAATAAGTTTAAAGGCAAAACATCTAACATAGTTTTGACCACTTAATGAGGCACAGAGGCCGCTTGACTATTATTATTTAATACTTTAACCAAAAAGTGTACATGGAGGACTTAATGCTAGGAAGAATTTCATCTTCATTCAGTAGTTTTTGTTTATTAAACACTTCCAGATTTTAATCTTATTTTGCACCGCACTGTAACCAAGCTATATATGGCACACAACGGTTAATGGTGGCTTATGTTACAGTTCCGCTCCAAAAACCTTTACATTTTCAGCTCTACATTTAACAACTCATTTTAAATGAACTCATATAGGAAATGACCTGACATTATTGTTAAGAGCATGATGTAAAGATATTAATTAAAAGAATATATTCATTTGTTGAGGGTAGATAGAAGTAGCGGGCAGGCGGGGTTGGCGCGAAAACTTGACGAATCCTTTCACCTCGACGTAGCAACAAGTTGATTTCTATATTTTTTCAGTATGAAATCAGTATCTTAAAATACTGTTCTTGTTACCAACTAGACCAAAGTAGGTCAAATTATTTTATTGTAAATAGGCAAAATAATAACACTTTTACAAGTCAAAATTAGCAACTCATTAACATTAACAAGGAGATATACATAAAATACTTGTATTAAAAACTTGCTTTCACCCACGACATCGTCCTCGCGGACTACAGTAAGTTTATTGCGAAAAAAAGCATCATATGTTCTTCTAGGATATTAAAAACCAACCAACGCTCTTGATGTTTTTTAACAGACTTGTTATTTTTTTTCTATGGCAACCGTTCCTTACAGCGAGTAATCAACATTTTCCAGTTTTCCGTGGAAACTTAACATTTCCGGGATATAAGGATCCTATGTTTAATTAATTCCAAGGTATAAGCTACCTCCATTCCAAATTTCATCAAAATCCGTCCAGCCGTTATCGCGTTAAAACTCTCCAAACAAACAAACAAACAAACGTTTTCACTTATATTATTGGTGTGGATAGATCAGATCAATAATGTTAGGTAAACTACGTATGCTTTGAGTTTGAAAAGGAAATTTCATGTGCCAACAGAGTTAAATCTCACACTGGAAAAGGAAATACCCCTTTGACACTACCGGTGCTTCGGAAATACGCCCGTTAGAGACGAGAGCACAAAGAAACACTAGGGGGATGTATATTTTTTCATATTTGTTACTCTTTTTGAGTTTTCAAATGTCAGAAATCATCTACACTAATCTTATAAACAGAAAACATTTGATTGTTTGTTTGTTTGTTAGTTTGTTTGTTTGTAATGGATAAACTCAAAAAACACTGATCCGATTTAAAAAAATCTTTCGCCTATTAATTCTTTAGCTACATTATCAATGAGTATCATTATCAATGGGCAGTATTTTATTGGGGGGTAGAATTGTACCATCCAAACGAATGGACCGATTTTGATGCGGTTTTTTATGTTTGAAAACTGATGTGATCGAGGTGGTTTTAAGCTATATGGGGGGGGGGGGGGGGGGGAATTGAGAAGAGGGGGGGTTGAGAAGGGGGGGGTGGTTGAGAATCATAGTTTCCAAACGAATGGACCGATTTAGCTGCGGTTTTTATGTTTGAAAGCTGAGGTAAACAGGACGGTTCTTAGCTATAATGGGAGAAGGGAGGTGGGGGGGATCGTAGCTTCCAAACGAATGGACTTTAACGCAGATGTTTAGGTTTGGAAGCTGATGTGATCGAGAAGCTTGTGCGCACAGCAGGGGAAGCGGGGGAGTGCAAAAGGTGGGGTGAAGGTGGGATTTCAGTTTTTCAGTGCCTCAAATGTATCCTTCCCCTAAGTCCCTTAGTTCTGTCGAACAGATGTTTACATTTAGATGAAATGATCAAATAGCTTTTATGAATCTGTTGACTAGATTAAAAACTTTATAAGTTAACTTTAGTGAGTTGAACAACAGAGTCGACACCACTTTTTCATTTGAAGAGGACTATTTTCCATTTTTATTTAAAAATATATTTATTAAACTATAACAATAATGTAAAACTACGTTCGAAATAAAAATAGTTCTGGCGCTGTTTCCGCCGCTTTATTTTCATTCATGAATTTTATACCGAGTGCTGAGTGGTTGCGGGTTGCAGGTGCAACGACGCCGCGGCCGATTGTAACTGCTTCCAATTTATTTAATATCTAGTGACTTTCCTCGGCTTCAAACGAGTAGAGCTCACACTACGGCATTTTTCTTACTTTTAGCATTTTGATACCCATCGTAACTTCTAAAAAAATGTCAGTAAGCTTAATTCAAAATCTTTTGCAGCCACGACCCTGGTGCTTTTTGACTATAGACAACTGCATTATTACTCACGTACTTGTCAGATTTGTTATTATTTCGTTTCTACGGCAACATGACATTTCGTTCCTTACAGCGAGAAAACGATATTTTTGAAAAAAAAACCTTGGGTTACATTATTGCAATTATCTCATATTTTTTGAAACATAAAATAAATGTAATTTAGCTGAAAGAATTTTAAACATGGATACAAAGTTGTGTCACTTCTACCATCGATGGTACTAGTCAATGGTTTTACTAACATATAACTAGTATTTTTTGTGTTTATCCATTACAAACAAAAATACAAACATACTTAAAATCTAATTTTTCATCTTTAGAATATTATTGTAGATGTATAAATACTTTCTAAGTTATTGAAGAGATATTAAATACGAGAGGTGGATATTTGAATTGTTAGTGAGATATTTTATAATTAAGTCACATTAAAAATGCTACTCGCTAATAATGTAGCTTAATATAGCTGAAATATTTTTAACAGGGATACAAAGTTGTGTCACTTGTACCATCAATGGTACTAGTCAATGGCTTTACTGACATATTACTAGTATTTTTTTTTGTGTTTATCCATCACAAACAAAAATACAAATATACTTAAAATCTAATTTTTCATCTTTAAAATATTACTGTAGATGTAGAAATACTTTCTAAGTTATTGAAGATATATAAGATACTATAGATGGATATTGGAGTGTTAATGAGATATTTTATAGCTAAGTCACATCAAAAATGCTACTCGCTAATAATGTAGCTTAATATAGCTGAAAGAATTTTTAACACTGACACAAAGTTCTGTCACTTGTACAATCAATGGTAATGCCTAGTGACATACAACCAGTATTTTTTGTGTTTATCCATTACAAACAAATATACAAACATACAAATTAACTAATTTATCATCTTTAGAACATTACTGTAGATATAGAAATACTTCCTAAGTTATTGAAGAGATATTGGAGGTGGATATTGGAGTTTTAAGGGCGTCATAGACGATTAAAATACTATAATATTTGATGTTACGATATCTGCATATAAAATATTATAGCATCTTAGGGTCACACACGGCTAAGATACGATAATATATTGAAATTATTCATTCGCTCGCAGGCCGTTTTAGATGCCACACGTATTTCTTCACCGCTTTCTATATACAGAATGATAAAATATGAGTAGTACGGTTTCACTATTAGATTTATTAGATAGCTCATCAGACGTCGATTCTGATTTTGAATTTGGATCTTGGTCGCTACAGCGCCAAAGGGGATTCAGCGGTTACGCAGATGTTTCTACAAAAAAAAACTTATTTTAATAAGTCGAAGGAAACTTTTCTCGAAATTCATAATTTGATTAAGGAAGATATAGTGAAACAAAATACGAACATGCGCGAGAACATTTGTACAGAACAACGACTTGCTAAGAACCATCTTGTTTACCCCAGCTTTCAAACATCAAAAAAACACAGCTAAATAGGTCCATTTGTTTGGAAGCTACGATTTTCACCCCCTTTTCTTTCTCACCTCCCTCTCCCCATATATCTAAGAAACATCTCGATCATATCAGCTTTCGAACAGAAAAAAAAACCGCATCAAAATCGGTCCTTTCGTTTGAGAGCTACGATGCCACAGACACACACACACGCACACACACGACAACACATAGTAATACACACCTCAAACTTATAACACTCGTCACATTGTTCAGGGGTAAAAAAAAAACACGAATACAAAACAGAGCAACCTGTAGAGCATATTACGATATATTTTGTATCTTAAGATAGTATATTAATATATATTTTCTATCTGTTACGATATATTTCGTATCTTAAGATGACATCTTTTAATAAATTCCATATCGCTCGATATCATAAGATACTGTAAGATGCAAATATATATTATCTTCGCCGTTTGTGATGGTTCATATAAATGGTATAGCGAGCGATATTTTATCTTAAGATAAAATATTATCGTATCTTAGCCGTCTGTGACGCGCTTTAGTGAGATATTTTATAGTTAAGTCACATCAAAAATATTGTACTCAGCTGACATTGAGCGAAACTTTTATCTGTGATGCTATGCTATACTAGCTTTCTGTCGGCGCCTTTATTTCCCTAGCCAGCTGTTTCTGACAAAGGATGCTGAACAACCTACTAAATAACTAACAAAGTAGTAAATCTTAAACTTTGGCATCCCTAATATAGGTACTTTGACAGTGGAAATCCTCTATAAATTATCTTAGCAGCAAAGTTGGCTGTTTAGACGTAGGTTGGAAGACGGTTTCTTGGACGTGTCCGAAACAGATTTAATCCTTTGTCCTTTCAAAATCACACTGTTCCAATTAAAACATCTGCTTTACTTTTGCGCTACAGTAAGATACTTCCTATAAAATAAAATTACATTAAAAACTATATAAACAACCACAATCCCCAACTAATACTATGTCGTATTAATATTTCATTTTAACCGACTCTAAAGTTTCTCAAATCGACTATTCCTTTTTATGAATATGTATAATCTTATTCTCTATGATAATAATATGATGATGTGAATGTTTTTTTAATGAAATATATACAGAATGGTCTTTTATAAATTTCATGAACATTGATTCGTAAATACATATATTCGAAGACAGTGTTTGTTGAAATATGGGTGAAAAAGTCCCTGTAAGTAGGAAACATAAACGATCCAGATATAATAATTTTAGGTGAATTGTAAATTGTAAACCACTCTTGTTATAAAAATGGCCACGTGTCACACATATCACAAAAGCCCTTTCGGGCAAAGGTTAAAGAGGGCTTTGCTTTTTTATACGATAAAATATTGAAACATCAAACAACCATAAAGGTTTAATTTATAATTGGAACTCGGATGGATAATCATTTGAGATCAAACACGGATCTTCTATAAAATTAAACTCACTGGAATAACATTAATCAAAACTGTTCAGGGTGCGCTAAAGGGCAATAAATATTAAAATACTGGATTCCTGCGTCAAAGGCGTCAAACAAAATCTCTTCCATAAACCTATTAAAGATTTACTTCAACTAACTTTGAAGTAATCTTGGAGCCACAAAAAGTTAAATTGCTCAAGTTTGAATTTACGGAACTCTGAAACCCTCTCGAGTAGGATTTGAAAAAGTGAACGTCATATTGGAGATCTGATTTAATTGTCATGTCAAAGTTAAATACGATGACGCCTCATAAGTCTGAAATGAACGAGTGCCGTTGGAGCCTCAACTTGGAGTCTCTCTAAAAGACAGAATCCGCAACGAGGTTGTCCACCAGATAAATAAGGTATTCGACATAAGCAAGCTGAAATGGTGGCAATCGTTGGGAAAAATAAGTCCTAATAGTGGAAACCGCCTTTAGGCAAACGTAGTGTGGGACGCCCACCGGCCAGTTGGAGTGATGACTTGCGAAAGGCAAGTAGCAACTGAATAAGGATAGCCGAAGATCAGGCTCAGTGGCGTTCACTAGGAGAGGCATACGTCAGTGGACGGTATAGGCTGACGTTGGTGATGATGAAAGACTATAAGTTACCTGATGTAAAGCGACTGGTTACTTCAAACTATTTCATGTTTAAAGTAGCTGTCTAGAAACGATCAGACAAGCAAGTTTTTAAACCTGAAATAGAAAAAACGTGAGACCACGTTCAAGGTTGAAACTGTATAGGGGTGCGTTCACATACTACACTCGAGGACGCACAGATCACCCGCGCGATTACTCGAAATCGTTCACGGCGTCGTCGGGCGTTCGCCTGAGTCACGCGAAAAATAGTAGGGGAGGGGAGGAATAGTATGAAGCTGACACTTGACAGTTGTAAGTTCTATGTGGACGTCCTAAGCCGTTCACTAACTCTGGGTGATCGAGCGATATACGCACGAACTCCTCGAACATAGTAAGTGAATGCACCCTAGAATAGGTATATACATGTCTGTTGAAACGCAAATCTATATATATAGATTCTTATAATAAAACTGTAACAGGTCCAATTCCGTACATTGAAGATATTTAGTAATATTTTTTTGGAAGCAGTTCTATATTTGATACTGAAGCCAAAACTGTTTTTTTTTTCACTTTTGTCTGTCTGTCTGTCTGTCTGTTTGTCTGTCTGTCTGTATCTTGGTTAGGCATCACGCAGAAACTGCTGAATTAATTTAAATGAATCTTGGTGTGATTTGAGTTCATACTACGAGGTAGGACATAGGATACTTTTCATCCCGAAAAGTTAAAGGGTTCCCGCAGGAAAGGGGTTGAAAGATTTTTATAAGAACACGTATCACGCTGAAACTGCCGAACGGATTTTGATGCAACTTGGCAAAGTTATAGTTTATATGATGATTGAAAACTAAGCATACTTTTTATCCCGAAAATATAAAGAGTTCCTGTGGGATATTGGTCCAAATTCGGTATATTAAATAAATTGTTTTTTTTGGAGTCTGTTTTATATTCGGTACGGAAGCCAAAAATGTTTTCTTTTTATTATTTTTTGTCGGCCTGTCTGTACCTTGGCAAAGCATCACGCCAAAACTACTCAATGAATTCAAATTAAAGTTTCATTACTTTCGGTTTTATTTGACTTCATTCTTTGAGGTAGGATATTGGATACTTTTCATCCCGAAAAGTTAATGGGTTCTCGCAGCATATGGGTTGAAAGTTATTTAAAAGAACATGTACCACGCTGAAACTACTGGACGGATTTTGATGCACAGTCATAGTATAAATTATGGGTTAAAATTGAGGATATCTTTTATCCCGAAAAAAATAAGGGTTCTTGCGGGATAGGAGACCAAAATTATGTTAATTTTGAAGTAATAAATGTTTTGGAGGGTATTTTTTATTCGCCATAACTGATTTTTAGTTTTCATTTTTGTCTGTCTGTATCTTGACCACGCATCACGTCGAAACTACTGAATGAATTCAAATGAAACTTGGTATGATATGAGTTCATACTATGAGGTAGGACATTAGATACTTTTCATTCCAAAAAATTAAAGTTTCCCGCAGGATAGGGGTTGAAAGTTATTTGAAAGAACACGTATCACGCTGTAACTACAGGACGAAAGTCATCGTGTCGTCCGGCATAGTCATCTATCTATACTTATAATAAAGCAATAGGTACGAGAAAGGCTGTACAAAGAATCAAATAAAAAAATGGTGTTGGGTACCCTAAAATAAGCTACAGAACATTTTTTTGTTCAAATTCGGTTCTTTCTGTCTGTTTGTATTTATATAAAATATTTTGACTATAGAAATTTTGATCAAATGTTAATATATTGGTATTTTAGGTCCTGGAGTAGCACATTATGGTACTTTTAATCTAAAGGAATGACCACGCGTGCAAAACAGCGGATACAGCTAGTTACTAATATGTACGTTATAACTGTCAAATTACTAGCAAGTACTTGATTTTGAAAACTAATGCAATTTTTATTCATATTGAAGTTTGTTAAATGGCATTAAAACTCACGTAAGAAGATCGAATATGCTACGGATTGTTTTGATGTTCAGTCAGAGTGTTTTATGGCATCAATTTCACTAAAAATTGTTTAGCTTTTGTATAAATAATTTTATTTTCTCATATTTTCGTGATTTCTGAACCGATTTAGATGATTATTTTTTACTTGAATGAATAAAACTACAGTGTGGTACTGTATAAAACACATCAAAATTGGTTAATTAGTTTATTACAAGCTTTTGTTTAACTCACTGGGTTAGTACGTTTGGGACAAATCTTGCAAGTGAATTCTGATCTATATAACGACGTCCAATGAAGCTGAAATTTTGCACACTGGCGTAGTTCTGATGGTAATACAATGTTATGGTACCGTAAGATAGTCTGATGATGGAGCCAGTAGTCCCTGTAACTCAACAATCAAATGATGAAACTCCTTGATGATGAAGGCTCATTTCGCTTGTCTTGATAAGTTATCTGGTCATAAGTGGAATCCAGGGTCTGATGATGGACAGGAACCCAACATTCAGATGAATTTTCCCTTTGAATTTTGTCTTATTTGATTTGTCTCGATGAGTTCTGGTTTTAAGTGGTATTTACTGGTTATGACTTGTACAAACTTGCATTATAATAAAATATTTTTCCAAAAAAAACGACTTCCTAATAAAAATGTTATTTTCTAAACAACCACTGAATAGAATTTCGAATTTGAATTAGAATTTTCTTTTTCGAAATTAACAAAGTAATAATAATGCATAATTATAACATAAGATAAGAAATAGTTTTTTGAAGGCGGTGCCAAGCCGAGACATTATTATTAATATGGTTGAGCTTATTCAAATAGATAATGTTTTTAACGGCTTGACGTGCTTTAAAAATTATAGACTTTTAAAGTAATTAAGTATCTACAAAAACTTGATCATTTAGTAGATTACTGTATTCGTGTCAATCGGTTTGTGAAAGTGTGAAAGTCACTGCTCGTGTGAGTCTCTTGTTTTGTCTCTTCTGCGTTTTGTGTTCTGTATGAGGGTGCGTCATAGACAACTGCATATTATTTCGTACGTAGATAGGAATGTATTAATTTAGTAAATATATTAGGTTCAAATGATGCCTGGGTTTAGCACCGCCTTCTAAAAACTCTTTCTTATCCCAAGGGGTTCTATCATTTTGTTGTTGAGTTCCTGTGACTACCTTCCGGATCCATCATCAGACCCTGAATACCACATAACACCAGAGAATTCATCAAGGCAAACTAAATGAGCCCAAACTACTACTACTACTACTACTGCTGCTGCTGCTACTGCTGCTGCTACTGCTACTACTACTGCTGCTGCTACTACTGCTGCTACTGCTGCTACTACTGCTACTACTACTGCTGCTGCTACTGCTGCTGCTGCTACTGCTACTGCTACTACTACTACTACTGCATTAGAACTACACCCATGCACAAAACTACAACATCTTTGGAAAACCTTAAATTGTTCAAAACTGACTTGCAATACAGTCGTTTAGGACTGGAGTTCGTTTAGGATTTAATTATAACACAGTGAATTAAATTAAAGCTTGTTTAAAGCTACTAAACCAATTTTGATGAAATGTATACAATACCACTCTAGAGGTCTTCTTACTCAAGTAAAAGCAATCATCTAATTCGGTTCAGGAATCCCAAGATTTTAGAGAACATAAACTATAAAACAACTTGATTTTCTAATAAAACTACTGAACCAATTTTGATGAAGTTTATATGGGACTAAACTGAAAGTTTACCCTTTTGAATAAAAAAACAACCATCTAAATTGGTTTAGAAATCTTAGAGATAAACACAAAATAAAGGCAATATAAACACAAAATCGAATGGATTTACTCAACAAAACTATTTATTCTCGAAAAACTGTTGAACCAATTTTGATACAATGTATATGGACTAACTGGAGAGTATATCCTTTCAAACAAAACAAGAAGTTTTTAAATCGGTCCGCAATTGACGGAGATATCGACCGACATACATAAAAAAACATACATACAGCAGAACATATAACCGTCTCCTTTTGTGAAGTCGATTAGAAATAATAAATCAAACTCATAAAGTTTTCTTAAACTGTAATTAAGTATTTTAGCTGGTGTACATACCTTCCAATGTTTGCTTAGGCTACTCAAAATCAAGAAATAATAATATTTTTCTTAAGTAAACAATAACGACTTTATATTCATCAAAATGTTTTTTTTTGTAAATAAACACTAAAATGAAATGTATGGTTTGGCACCGACTTCAAAAAACTCTTTCTTATCTTTTATTCTATTGTTGTATTGGTTACTAATCTTGAAAAAACTATTATTTTGTGGTTCAATCACATATTTTTTTCAAGTGTTTGTTTTTAGATAACTTTTTTTTTAATTATTTGTTATTAATAAATTAATAAAAAACGTATTATAATATTACTTTAACATACATTAGAATTGAAACATTACACAGTAAGGAGTTAACCTTAGAAAATGTTTAATTTGAATGTTTTTTTTTTTACTTTAGTTTTGGAACTTATAACACGCTAGATCAAACATCTGAGAAATTTTATTCAAAATATGACAAAATATACAAGCAATTAGCACAAATTAAAAATGCGTATAACTCCGACATTATAGCTAAAAACCATCTCGATCACATCAGCTTTCAAACAGCAAAATACGTATTTGTTTCGGAGCTACGATTCCGACCTCCCCCTTTTTTGCTAGGAACCGTCTCAATCTCGATCACATCAGCTTTCAAACAGAAAAAAAACCGCAACAAAAGCGGTCCATTCATTTGGGAGCTACGATGCCACAGACAGACATACACACACATACACACCATATACTTTTAACACCCGGGGTTAAAAAGACAATTTATCAATACAAATAGCCAGTGTATTGTTTTCCTCAAACTTCCTCCGAGGTTTTTCCAATAAAAGCAAATTACGTTATAGTTTATTGGCGTCATGATCAAGACTGATATCGATTGAAACGCTTATAAATGATGTGTCGATGATTAGGCCGAAAATGGCGAAAATTGTTCACATCGGAATTTATTAGACGGAGCGATCCATCATTGTCTGTAACTGATCGCGTTAACAGTTACCACGTGTTGATATTCCTATGTGAGTGATAAGTATTTAATGCGTAGGTATAATTCTAAACAAAAATTATGCTTTACGTTTCGTGAATTATAAAAAAAATTAGATACTTATCCTCCTTATCCTGTTACGGTATTTTACCCTGAGCTCTACGAGTATTTCATGTTTCATTAAATCGTTTTAACTAACACCAAATCAATAGTAGGTATAGTAGTAAAATGAAACAGTTTTGGAAGATGAAGTCAATCGTTTTCCAAGTTTATTTCGTTAAATAGACTTTCCAAACTGTACAGAAATATAACATTTTATGGCCAAGGAAAGCTGAATATCAAAGTGGATTGAATTTTTCCAACTGAAGCCATACCATTTGATGCCTTGAATGCATTTTTATTCGAACTCAATCCCTACTGCCCGGTGCCGAGTGTAGGAAACCCCTGACCTTTTGTATACAAAACCGTTCAGAGATGTAATATTTCCTTTCGGGAGAGTCGGAGAAATCTCTCAAAAGTAGGATTTGATGGTGGGCATCTTTTCTAAGCATTAAAATGATTGCTCACTATATGAAGCTGATGGGAATAAATTCACAAGGTGATCACATAATGTATATTTATAACAGACTAGGGACTTGCCCCAGCTTCACACGAGTTTCTCATTATTTGACGACCAGTTGGGTTGAATTGTTAGTGACCCTGACTAGTCAACCAACGGTCTCGGGTTCAAATAATCATTTGTGTGATGAGCAGAAATGTTCGTTTCCGAGTAATGGATGTTAATATTCGTATCTATGTATGTTTATCCGCTATCTCGTGCCCATTTTATAGGGTATCCTAGTTTGAAGCTAGGTAATTAATTGGTGTGAATGGTCCCAAATATAATTATATTAATATTATTATTTATATACCTTTTTAACCGTGTTTTGAGTAACTAGTTTGAACAAAAAGCGGTTATTGGGACTTAACTATAATAGTTAGACAAATAACCTTGCGGACTTTTTTGTGGGCAAAAATGAGTAGGTATTATAAACATGTTGTACATTATTGTATGTACTTATCATCAATAGTTTTCGCAGTGCACGCCAAATAATGTCTTTTACAGCCTTTTTTTATATTTTGGGTTCCAATATTTCAATATAAGTAGAAATCTCTAATTTTAGAAAAATAAATGCGGCTAATGCTACTCGCTGATAATAAAGCTTTCTACAGGTGAAATAATGTTTAAATTGGGTTGAGTATTGTAGCGTGAGCTACTAATTTTATAATAAAAAATAATAATTCGAAAACAGATGAACAATAAAACCCTTTCTTTAAATAAAGCTTAGCATAGCTGTGACTACAGGTCAAATCTCTAAACAGACAAGCCATTCTGTTGTTGTTTATTGTTAGAATGTATCAGATGACGACATTGAAGTCGCACATAGTTGATTGAAACAGTACTATCGTTCGTATTTGGTAAATACCAACGAAAGCAGTCGATCGGGTACATAGAATACATTATCGTACGTTGTTTACTTACATGATATAATCCTGTAAATCAGAGTTCCAAAAAACAGTACTCATGTCCAGAGGTTATAAACACTTCGATAAATATAACACGTCCAACGTACCTACAGCACGGTTCTTTAGATTTTAAGTAAACAGGCAAAGTTAAATCAAAAATAGTAAATATTGTATTGGTGAATTTAAATTGCACGTTTTGACTTCCACTATTATATGCTAGCTTGAATGGCCGTCCAACGTACCTACGGCAGGGTTATTTAGATTTTAAGTAAGTAGGCAAAGTTAAACCAAGGATAATAAAGATTGTATTGGTGAATTTGAGTTGTATATTTTATCTTCCACTATTGTACCCACTACAATACATTACCGAACGGTCTTGATCCAATAGCTCTTGAAGCTCGTTCCGGTCTAAGTTTATCCAGGTAATTTTATTAATTTCAAAGTAGTAACGAGTATTTTAAGTTTTGAGTGATTCCGAAGAAAGATATAGCGTCCTCACGTTTAAAGCGACCGGATGGGGTAAGAATCCCGACTCACCCCACTCTTGGTGTGACTTACCCCGTTTTAATTTTTATTCCCTTTATTCTCAAAATTACTTTTCATTGATTTAACCGAATACCCTATCGGCGTTAGACACCGGACCAACTATCTCGGTGGTTGGCGAGTTTGGCCTAAAAACCAATTCATCACATCTTTCATCGGAATCTGTCAGCTCAGAGAAATTTACTATAAAACCACATATATCGTTACAATACGACGAAAACCCAATAATAATCGTTAATAATCGTTTATGAGTTTATCTTTCAAACAAACATACAAAATAAATCTAAAAAAGACCAATCTTTTTTGTAGGTATAAGTAAACAAGTTCAAATAATGTTATATTATTAAAGTTCTCTACATAAACAAAATAACACCATCTATACTTATAATAAAACGGTAACAGGTCCAATTCCTACATTGGAGATATTTCGAATATATTTTTGGATGGTACTCCATGTTCGGTACTGAAGTCAAAACAATATTATTTAAATGTTTGTCTGTATGTCTAGGCCGCGCATCACGTCAAAACTACTGAATGAACTCAAATGAAATTTGGTATGATTTGAGTTCATACTACGCACAGTATGGAAAAAGACCTTAAAAACGGACATCCCGTTTTTATTTATTTAATAGATACTGTAAACTATTTGAAATGTATGAGTAAAACTCCCGAAGGTCAGATGTACATAGAATCAGATTTATGTCGACAATAGGTATTTCTTAAAAAAAACTTTATTGTTTGATATAATATATTTGAAATAACTTTTTACTATATTTGTTATTGTCATTGCATAAGTTTATTTTTATAATTGATTAGATAAAACAATATCATTATTGCTCCAATAAAAAGAAAAATATTTGGAATTAATGTTATTTTGGTTTTTATTTTTTTTAACTTTTTTCTTGCTATATTTGGATTTTATATTTGCGTTGGCATATTCTGCAAAACTACACTAATATGTAAAAAAATAATCAAATCCGAATCTGATAGGATCTCAGAGTAATACGCTTCTAAAGTTTTAAAAGAGTAGGTAGAATGATTTAGGGTCAATGATCTCAAACGTACATGCTAATATGGACATGCCTCCGAAATTCCGACACTTTAAAATTATTTAGTTTTGTTTTTCCGGTATTTCAAAATTATTACGTTAATAAATAAGGTGAGGTTTTTTATTTTTCTTAACACTTACAACGCCCTGGGAGTGGCATAAGTGACCGGCATTCACTGAGGAAAACTGAGGAGTTCAAAGACTTCAAGTAAAAGCCGAACAAAAGTATCAGATTAGTAGTATCCTGGATGACTCATTTACTGTTTGTTAGAAAAATGCGCGCGCGCTCACATCATAGGTAGCTCTCCCTCGCTTAATTCGGTTCATAGAGTGCGTTTCTTTCTTTGCTGTATTAACAATAAACGTTTTTGATTTTTACTTGTACTGTTTTTTAATCCATTTTTACCTCTACTGTCAAGATAGACTTGGAATCTTTCTGTTATTACAGGTTTTTTTTGCCAGTTTCACAATTCACAAGTTAACATTAAAGTATTTACTTGCGGGAAACGTGTTTTCCTGCTATAAAGTGCGTAGAAAATGTTATAAATTTACACACAGCAATTCCCAGAGCTTCAACTTAATAGGATGTTCATGGAAACTCATGGGGCGCAAATAGAAAACTAACTTTTTTTTTTTATTCGACTGATAAATAAAAATCAATTGAAAACGTTTAACAATTGCTTCCTTTAAATTTCAGATGTAGTAGTTACTAAATCACTACTTTTATACATAATACTATTTTTAATAATATTAAACTCAATCCCTTAAACATCGGAACTTTCCGGGAAAAAAGGAATGTCTATGTTTTGACATCATGATGTAAATACGAAAAATCATTCTATCTATTCCGATTACTGATTATAATAAACACAACTGTCCAAAAAAGCACAATGTTCATAAGATTCATGTATGTTTATTAAGATTTTCAAGTCTTTTTTTTTTAAATCAGTTGATAAAGTAAGAGCTTCAAGAACTGCAGCTGTCCGATCTTGTATAGACAAGTCCGATGGCCGTACTTTCTTTCCTGTATTTTTTGCGAGGTCAATTAATATTTGGTAGGATTTTAGCCTAGTAAAATTGGATGGAACTATCAGCTTCTCCTTGCGTACTTGTGGATACTCTCGGAGGTTGAGGAGTACCGTCTGTGGTGCTATCCACAGATTCAAACGCCACTCGTGTACCAACAAGAGGGTTGGCGCCCTCTTGCCCTCCTAACATTAAGTCAACCGATTGGAGCCCGGATAGACATCCCTCAACAGGCCGGGTAAAGTCCTGTTGAGGCGAAGTGGTACCATGGGTCTTTGACGGCTCCATGGTGTCTCACCCCCGTTCCTCCAGAATTTATGTATAGGCATGGGGTTTTAGTTTTAACCTAACGAGGGTGGACCCCTTCCCTATACCACATAATCCCCTTCATCGGAATAATAATGATAATAATACATATATATTATGATTGCGAGTATTTTCTAGTTTTGGTTGCAATAAGAAAAAAACCTTGAGACGGAAGTTATCACAGGACAAAAATCTATATAAAATGTTAAAATGTCCTCATTACAGATCCAAGAATTATGCTCCAAACCATTATAGAAAAATAAAAATACAATAATTTCAATTTATGTTTGCAGTAAAATTAAATATTATGTTCTCGTAACACTTCTTTTTTTATTTATATAGAGTACATCCATAACTAGGCATTCGTAAATCGACCAGAACATATAAATTTAATCGCCAATATTGATAAAATAATAAAGCACAATTTATTGGAGTTGGTGTCAACCCTAAGTCAGTTTTTTAAATCCTTGATAACTCTCGATTCCTACGTGATTAGTATTGGATATTTTAATGGAATGTTAAGAGGTATCTAATAAACATTTTCGTTTGGAAATAAAATCCAAATATGTTAAGAAATAAGAGTAAAAAAATAATTACGAAAATAAGGTAAAAGTTAGTGAAATCGTTTGTTAGTAGAGCTAAAATTATAATAATTGGTCCATAATAAAGCTTATTTATAACACTATAATATTTCACAAAGAAAAGCAAGAATTGTTAAGTTTATTTCATTGTATAGCTATTTCTATGTTTTTTCTGACTTCCATAGAAAATAAAATGAAATGGCCATATTTCTGGTTCTATGTACGTTTGACATTCGGGAGTTTTACTCGAGCATTTTAAATTGTTTACAGTACCTTATCAAGACATAAAAAGGGGACGTCCGTTTTTGAGGTCATTTTTCATACTGTGCTACCAGGTAGTACCCGAAAAATAAAGGGTTACTGCGGGATAGGGGTCTAAATTCTGTACATTGAAGATATTTTGTATACTCGTATACTTTCGGAGTTTGTTTATATTCGATACTGAAACCAAGACCGTTTCTGTTTGTTTTTTCTCTTTATAGATAGATAGATGTAAACAAGTTCAAATAATGTTATATTATTAAGGTTCTTTACATAAACAAAATAACACCACCTATAATTATAATAAAACTGTAGCTTGTGGGGACCTGTTACAGTTTTATTATCACGCCGAAACTACTGAATGAATTCAAAGGAAATTTGGCATGACTTGACGAACGAAGTACAAAGTAGGACACTTGGTACTTTTTATCCCGATAAAATAAAGGGTTCCCGCACCTAATGAGAAGAAAGTTATTTAAAAGAACACGTATCATGCTGAAAATACTGAACAGATTTTGAAGCAACTTCGTACAGTCATAGCTTATATGATGGGTGAAAATTGAGGATACTTATTATCCCAAAAAAAGGGTTCCTGCGGGATAGAGCTCCAAAGTTATGTTAATTTTGATGTAATAAAATATAATATAATGAAATAAAACTGCTGTAGCAAAAAAAAATGTAGGTATTTTATTTCCTGTCAAAATATTATTGTTATTATTATCTGGGCCGCCCGAAGCGCGTGCAGTAGAGTGCGTGCCGCCATAGAATATACTCGTAATAGTTAGAAACGCGGCCGGCCGATAGGCAAGGCACAGAGCACAGGCCAGGGAGATGGTAATTTATAGAAAGTATTTAGGTTTTTAATTAGATTCGTTGGTTGGTTTGGTTTAGATTTTTTGTTTGTTTTATATGAAGTTCGTAGGTAGGTATTAAGTAGGTATTATTAGAGTTTCCAGGTCGAGTTAATAATACTTACCTTTACCTACCTACCTATCTATCTGGGTACCTACTTAGCGAAAGTAATTTAAGGATCTTCGTTTAGAATTTTGTATATGGATTAGTTGCGTTTATTTGTGAGGTGTTTGTAGTTAGTATTCAAGTTTTCCGGTTTATAGTTACTTCCGTAGTGTACTTAAGGAATATTTCTCTAAATTTTATTTCCCTAGGTCCGCCTGTTTAAGTTGTGCGTTCTCTGTCAGTCAGTCAATCAGTAGACATGTACTGTTTTATATGCATGATTAAAATAATTTAATAAAATGCATATTTTTATTATTCTGCCCAATAGTGAAAGGCATTATTCACAAAGCCCGGTATTTTTTTATTTTATTAGTTATTATTTTAATGCCCTTTCATATTGGGCATTTTTCAAACTACTTATAATAAAGCAGTAAGTAACAAAAAGTCTGTACAAAGAAGATAGTAAAAAAATGCACTAGAGTCATAGAAGAACTACCCATAGAAGGTGGGTTTCCAAACAACGCCTTCCCAAAACGTAAGCTACAAATTCACTATGTGTGCTGTATTTACTTGCTTCGTCACGCACATAGACGCAAAAATATTGTGGCCAGTTAAATACGCCCATACCGTATTAAGAGCATATTTTAATCGTACCTATGTACTTATAAAAGAACTAGCGGTATTTATAAAATATTACTCGAAAGTCGTTTACTTCTGTACGAATGGTTAGCATACGCTGTGAGAAGCAGGTAGCGTCAAAATCGTGGTTTCATCGTCATTAGATACAATTGACATAACCTCTCAATAAAGCGTGCGGTCAGCTAACGAACGGTTTCGCATATGATTGTGTGGAATAAATAAACTCACCCACATAAAAACATACATATTTTATAACTAGCTGTGCCCGCGGCTTTGCCCGCGTGGTCATTTCATTTAAAAGTAGCGCATAGATGTTATTCCAGGACCAAATGTACCTATAAAGCACAACATACTACATTTCTTCATATACGTTCAGCCAGCAAATAGTTTTTATCGATTGCTCGGCATCTTATTTATATGGGATTAAAATACCAAGTACTCCAGTTTTAAGTCAAACCTTAAGCTATTATTATTTAAGTGAAAACCGCATCGCAATCGGTCCAGTAGTATCTACGTGATGCTTCAACAAACATACAAAGTAACAAACAGAAAGGAACGATTTAAAAAAAAAGTATTCATGTCCAATAGCTTATTTTAAGTACCCTAGACCATATTATAATCACCATTTTTTTAGAGACTTTTTTGTTCTTATTGCTTTATTATAAGTACTTTCTGTGCCTGCGGCTTTGCCCGCGTGGTCACTTCATTTAAAAGTAGCCCACACGTGTTATTCCAGGACCAAAAGTACCTTTAAAGTACAATATACTACATTTCTTCAAAATTCGTTCAGCCGTCAAATAGTTGTGTACGTGTTCTTTTAATAAAATTTCAATCCTTATCCTGCGACTCCTTTAATTTTTCGGAATAAAAAGCATCCTATGTCCTACCTCGTAGTACGAACTCAAATCATGCCAAGTTTCATTTGAATACATTCAGTAGTTTCGGCGTGGTGCGCGGCCAAGATACAGACAGACAGACAAAAGTAAAAAAAAAAGTTTTGGCTTTAGTATCGAATTTAGAACAGCCTTCAATATGTTTTTATTATATATCTTCATTATACAGAATTGGACCTGTTACAGTTTTATTAAAGTATACATGAGCCCTGAAAACATAATAATCTTTGTTTGTACATAAGTTTAGTTAAAAAAAAACAATATCGTACCTAGACAACGTACAAATAAAACTGGTATAAAGCTGGCAACACTCTGCCCGAACTAAGAGGGAGTAATTTGTTTTCGCAATTTTTGGTATTTTTGACGATTTATGCAAGAATGTTAATGGCTTACTCGTGGAATGTCACAACAGAACTCAAAAGCTGCTATTCTGTTTTGTTGTGGCACGATTTCAACGCGCAAATTGTCATTTTAAATTAAAAAAATGATGGGAGCTTCATCTCTATCACCTGACTCAGAGCACTGACCGCGCGAGCGTCGTACGGTGCCATATATGGCACCAATTGAACGGCTTTAATTTCGTGAATGTACTTTGTTTCTATGGGAGTTCTTCTATGTCTAGTACTTAAAATAAGCTACTAAACTTTTTTTTTTAATATTGTGTTTATTCGTGCATCCATAATATATATACATATAACATAGGTGGCATAATTGGTGTGGAATTGTCCCGAATATATTATATATTATATTATTATTATAGGTTACTTTTTTGCCCAGTCAAATGCCATGTAGGTAAAGCCGAGGCACAGCTAGTCAACATTAAAATTGCGCCCATGAAATTCAGTCAGCATTTTTTGATGAGGAGAGTAAGATTTCTAGCTTCTATTTGGTTTCTTATCATCGTTTTGAAACATTTATCGAAGTGTTCGACAACATATCGCTATTTATCTTATTGACTGATTTTCCCTACATTTGTCATTGAGGACAAAAAACTTTAAGGTTAGATTGTAACAATGCTTTTTTTCGCGATAAACTGTAGTCCGCGCGGACGAAGTCGCTGGCGAATGCTAGTTTTTTATAAATTTAGCCTTCGATGATGAATCCACTAATGAGGCAACACAATACCGTGGTAACGGAAAAAGTTGCAAAAAAAGTTAATGGTAAGGTGAGACTATTTAGCTATTTTAGTTTACTTTAAATTATTTGTGTTATGTTATTTATTTGTTTTGCTAATAAAAAATAGTTTAAGGTAAGACTTGATTTAGCCATTCCAATATTTTATTTGCGAGACTACATAGAGATCTTTAACACTAGAGACACTACATATATATAGCCCATTGTCGTTTTTTTTAATTCGTGCGCCTTGCTGTGTCGTGAACATTCCTCAAACATCCCCGCTCCCTCTAGTATTATCTACCCGCAAGGCACACGGATGCCGGAATAAAACTTCAATGAAATTGATGGGCCACACCTCCTTCACTGGACATTTCAAGGGTTAAGACTAATAAGCAACTTTACTTTAACCTAAGCTGCTAAGTTAATCGTAAGAATGTAGCCAATAACACTTTTCTTATTGTCTCTATTTAAAAGGGACTCGTAATTGTAAGAATTTCCTGCTTGTA
The DNA here is from genome assembly GCA_946251855.1 of Alsophila aescularia. NCBI lineage: Eukaryota > Metazoa > Arthropoda > Insecta > Lepidoptera > Geometridae > Alsophila > Alsophila aescularia. The sequence continues at coordinate 13,297,542 of OX276375.1, read as the reverse complement.
AATTGTTTTTGGATACTGCTTTTGATAGCAATGTAGTTTATTTTTGCAAGAAACATAAGTATGACGATTTATCCGGCATATTAATAAGTGCTGACGGACAACCCTAGCTCTTTTACTATTAACAGACACACGATCTTTCGACAAGCTTCGGTATTCCAGGGTTATCGAAGGCGCTGCTCAGGAACGAATATCTAATTTCTGACTAAGGAAGCAAAGCTGCTAGGCATGAATATTAAACGCTGAATATCAGCCAGAGTGCAGACATTGTGAATCTAATGCGATCGAGAAATGGAAATCGCACGGTTCACTTGAATTCAGTCATTAATATGATTTCATCTCACTGTTTCAACTTCGCGTTCGTATGGAATGAGTTTTCTTGAAATATTAGGGGTAAGTTTGAAACTTGGTTTGGAATATCAATCCTGAACTATGGTTAGCCAGCGCTACAGAGCATCTATTATTGTAGGTATAGGTATCTGTGATCGATGCACTATAGCAAACAACTTAATAACTAATCTTGAAAAAAATATGCATCGCGTTCTTACAACTGTAAGTTTTTTATATTAACTGATTTAAGATATTGAATAACGCTTACTCCGTTTTTGGTTCAAATTAGTCAATCAAAACACGGGTAGAATCGTGTACAAAAATAGAAAACCCTTAGCTACACGTGTGGAGCCGGGGCCGAGTCACTAGGTAAAGTATAAAGTGTACCTTTCTTATATAACTTGATTAGATAATTAATATATTATAGTCACTTGCGCCGAGGACCATGTGTATTGGCGGCAGATTTTAAGCATATTTAAAAAAAAACTTTTAATAAGCCGAAAACCGGACAAGTGCGAGTTGAACTTCCGTGGAGTGTTCCTTGCGATGAATATATATTATAATATCACAATATTGAGAGATGTACCATGTTATTTTAAGACCATACTTCTTATAGGTTTTCCTGTAATCTACAAGTTAAGAAATATTATGAGTTTTTTTTTCGAAATTTTGGGCTCTGTAATTTTGGAGAAAAAGAAGTTGAATGGTCAATACTTATACAATGCATATAAACATAAAAAAAATAGATGAAATTGAAACATATATATTTTTAGAAATTGAGTGAGCTCACACTGCTGGAGACAAAGCGAATTTATTTGCTTCTCTTTTTGCAGAAGCCTCGCAATTAGATGCTTCTGGCAAGACACCTTCCTGCCTTTCTAATTGCGGGGTTTTTATGCCTGAAATTTGCATTCGCCAGAAGGAGGTTCTCAGAACGCTTCGAGCTCTAGATGTGAACAAGGCCAGTGGTCCTGATGGTACTCCAGCGATTGTGTTGTAAAACTGTGCGCCCGAATTGTCTCCCATCTTAACGCGTTTGTACCGCCTCTCTCTTCACTCAGGTAAAGTTCCGAAGAGCTGGAAGCTTGCCAATGTACAACCAGTACCAAAGAAGGGTAGTCGTGCTGTTCCGTCCAATTATCGTCCCATCTCGATTACCTCCTTACTCTGTAAGTATATGGAGCGTGTCATAAACATTAGGCTCTTGGCATACCTTGAAGACAATGATCTTCTCAGTGACCGGCAATACGGATTTCGCCGAAACCGGTCTACTGGGGATCTTCTCGCGTATGCCACTCACGTACTGAGCGAAGCCATAGAGATGCATGGTGAGGCGCTTGCCGTCTCCCTTGACATATCGAAGGCATTTGATCGGGTCTGGCACGATGGCCTTTTAAACAAGCTTCCCTCATATGGTTTACCTGTTGGCTTATGCAATTGGATAGTTGATTTCTTGAGGGAACGATCTATTCGAGTAGTCTTAGAGGGGTGCTCGTCTGATCAAATGGCTATCAATGCCGGTGTACCTCAGGGATCGGTTTCTTTTTACTGCACATTAATGACCTTCTGAAGCCCGGTACCTTTGGGTATGCTGATGACAGTACTGTAGTTGAGAGATACACTTCCAATGCTCAAGCCTGCTGTGATGCTGTCCAGTTTCAGAGAGAGGCTATGGTAGACCGTTTAAATTTAGCCTTAGAAGCCGTGTCCGATTGGGGCGATGCTAACCTGGTTAAGTTTAATGCTACTAAAACGCAAGCATGTTTGTTTTCTGCTAAAAAGTGTCCTCTACAACGATCTCCGTCTTTCCAAAGTGTAACAATACCAATAGTCGACCATTTGGAGCTTTTGGGTGTCGAACTCACATCAAACCTGAATTTTGGGTCTTATATTGAATCCAAAGCCAAGGTAGCTGCAAAAAAACTTGGTATTTTGTCTAAGTTTAGGCGGTACTTCACACCGGGAGTTCCTTCACTCGAGTCTTTGGATTCAATTGAGAGACGTGCTATCAGGCTCATTGGGGATGACACTCTGGTAAAGAGTAAGCTTCAAAGTCTGGCGTATCGACGTGAGGTAGCAAGCCTGGCGGTATTCTACAGATTGCACTATGGAGAGTGTGCACAAGAACTGCACAACCTGATTCCCCCATCACCTTTCCATCACTGTACGACTAGACGATCAGCAAAGCGCCACCCTTTCATGGTTGAAATACCTCGCACAAAAACGAAGCGTTACGCTTCTTCATTTATTATAAGAACTGCAAAGGAGTGGAATGCCCTGCCCTCGTCAGTGTTTCCGCTAAATTATAACCCCGGTGTGTTCAAGTCAAGAGTGAATAGGTATCTACTAGGCAAGCGTGCTACACCTTCGACCACATCATCGCTTTCCATCAGGTAAAATCGTGGTCAAACGATTGCCTAGTCGGTAATAAAAAAAAAACATAGTATGAGTATGCCGAAAACTTGGTCGTATTGTTTTTGCGTTAAAAGGGTTAAGACAAACAGTTTTTAGAGAAGCGGCCCTAACTACTAATATAAAACAAGGACCCATACAACAAGCTCTTTTAATTGATATGGGACGAGGTACGTACACAAAACTTTTTTGAACCTAAATGGGGGGATCAAATTAGAAAATAAAATTAACAAATGAATCAAAATTAATTTAATTATTTAATTTACTCGACCACGTTTGGGTCACAGAAATTCATGTGTGCCAAATTTCAACTTAATTGGTCCAGTAGATTATAATAATAAATATGGGCACTAGATAACGGATAAACATACATAAATTCTCTCAGGGAACGGTCTAAAGAGATCAATATTCTTACAGTGGCTTGTCAATATATATATGAAAATATAATGTATGTTCGGAAAAATAACAGTACCCTTGTTAAAAATAGGGATGGTTATAATTTTAATACTAGAAATAAAAATAAACTAAAAGTGTCTGGATTTCGGTTAAAGAAAGATAGTGATTCATATATGGGGAATGTATACGCTTTTATAATAAGTTACCTGACGGCATTGATCAATTATCATAGGTATCAATGTATAGGTTTAAAACTTTTGTTAATGTAAATCTCATAAAGAAAGCGTATTACAATGTAAATGATTATATTAATGACATATATGCATGGCCTGATATCTCCAAGCTCCCTGATAATAATAAGTGATAAATTCGATGTTTACATTAAGTGACTAAAATTTTCAAAGTACTTTGTGAGATGTCTCACAGCATACCATAAGAACGTGACATATTGCTTGACATGATGTAAGGGTTCTAAATGGATATGTTGTTTTATAAAAAACATCTATTTGAAATTTTTGCTTTATTTTTCCCAGTTTGATTGTTAGATGATTGTGGGACATAATAGTCACTTTCATATATTTTGTAGTTTACGTAAGTTTTGTCATAAAATGTGTAATTTGGAAAAAATATAAAGAATTAACAAATATGAAAAAAATACATCCCCGTAGCGCAGAGTTTCTTGATGATCTCTTCTCTAACGGGCGTATTTCCGAATCACCGGTAGAGTCAGAAGGGTATTTCTTTTTCCAGTGTGAGATTTAACTCTGTTAGCACATGAAAGGGAAATTTCCTTTTCAAACTCAAAGAATACTTAGTTTACCTAAATTTTTATTGATTTGATCTTTTTATAATATTTTATGTATTTCTCCTTGTTCATGATATGTTAATTTTGACTTGTAAAAGTGCTATTATTTTGCCTATTTACTATTACTTTGACTTAAATACGAATATCAATATCCATGACTCGGAAACAAACATTTCTGCTCATCACACAAATGATTGCACCTTGCAGGATTCGAACCCGCGACCGTTTGATTTCGTTCCTAGGGTCACTAGCCACTAGACCAACTGGCCGTCAAATCAATCTGGATTCGGAGCAAATCGGCTAGACAGACGGTCAGACAAAAGGGTGACCCTATAACGGTTCCGTTTTTCATTCGGATATACAAAACCCTAAAATGCATAAAAAAACTTATAAGCAATCAAAAAATTACCTATTATTATTCTATTAAATTGTTATATTTTTAATTAATTTTTGAAATAAATCTATAGTTACATGTTTTTTAATTAGCTGAAAAATAAAAAACCCTCCATGAAAAAAATATCGCCGCTTTAAGCCTTTGACCTCCTTGTACTACTGTTTTTCGCTAAGTATTAAGCACCATACCTGCTTAATTGAAATGTGTCTAAGTATACACAAACTAAAATATAATTTTGCTTCAAAGGCGGTACTACATATTTGAACTACATTCAACTCTAGAGTTAAATACGGTAAACTTCAATGTCTCCATCGTCAGTGTTCAAACTCCAAATGGAGCAATTTATCTACTTATCTGTAGAAATGTGCATAGTGTTAGCTAAGTTGCTTAAATTATATCTGCTACTACTATCAATGTAGTTCCTTTGTTCACTGAGTCTTTCATTAACTTTGTAGGTTGAAAATATACAGACAGAGAAATTGACGAGTGGGCTGATTATTTTCTTTGTTATTTTTTTACCAGACTGCGCAACGCAAAGGTTATGCACAACGGGTAAAGTGTTTATCAGCTCACGTATGTATGTTATTTCGTTCATAAAGACTGCAAGTATGCTGTAAAGCTATAAACTAGAGTGAATTTAATGGCTGGGGAAAACGGACAAAAATATTGGTTCATTAGGCCATGGCCTAATGAACCAATCGCGGGTCTCTTCAACTCTCCTCTTGTCTTACATTGTAGTGTTACTACATTAGCATTATAATGTAAAAAGATTATATTATTTACCTGACATCACGATCCTTGTATTGATTGATTTGGATCAACTCAACGCTCAAATTTCTCATGTTCCAGTGGACTTTTGAATAACTTTGCAAATATGATTAATTTGCTAATCATTTGAAATGATACAATATCATACAATATTGCCGTTAAAATCCACTATAATAATACTCTGGCTCAAAATATACCAAGCTCTCACAGCCGTTGGCAGAACGACGCTCAACCTGAATCTCAACGAGTGTAAAGTCCTAAAACTGCTACCTACTGCTCTAAAAGTCGAGTATTATGGCGATATTCAAACAGCCTCATGGTTATGTAGTTTTTAGCATAAATTCGCAGCGTAGAGCACTATACATTAGGCGTACATTAGCTGGCATTAAGGAAATGCACTGTGTCGCTGAAAAGCTTCCCAGTATTATAAAAAGAAAATTCAGTTATATTACCATGATGACAATACAAAATTATTAACGGTTGAGATATACTAAGACTATATAATATCTATTTACAAAACAGACTGTTTATCTTAGGTAGAACATTAGCGTGGTAATTTTTTCAATTAATATGCAGTCTAAGTTAAGTTTTCGATGAAGTTTGTTAGGGAGCAAAAAAACCTTTGGTGAGGTGCGCGAGTGGTAAAAATCAGTGCACACTTTCCCGATCCTCACCGCTAACCAGGACTACTACTAAATGCTACTATAGACGTATTACAAACGAAGTTGGCTGACATCGACATAGACAAACAAGAGCTTGAGAATTTTATCTTCAAAATTAATTAATTACTTCTTACTTATTATTATCTAAAACACAATATAGACTCCATTTGCTATTACAAAATGCTATTTACAAATGCATTAAATCACGCATTAGCTCTCCGATAGGCTAATAAACACGAACGCGAATGAACATCGAGGTCAAGTGCAGGTCTGTATTAAGTACAAACCCTCGGGGGCAGATTTTACGAGCAACGCTCAATAGAGAGGGCTCTATGCTCCTAGCTCAAGCAATCATGTGTTTAACACGAACGCTACAAAGCCGCCCCAGACTAGACAAATGATTGGCTTGAGAAAGCACTCAGTGATGATAATGATTTTTATCATTATATTTATTTATAATCAAAATTAGTTTTTACTGCACGACTGGTGGGACAGAAGCCTTCTCCTATAGAGATATAGAGAGACAACAAAGAGCAAGAGAGAGAGAAAGTAAGAGAGAATATATACCATTATATGCGGGATGCAGACCGCAAACTAAGCTAACTTAGTTTACATAGCTCGCATAACTGATGCAGTTTTTTATAATTGTGTGCAGACTATGCAAACGAAACTATGTGAACTAACTAAAATATGCGACGCTTAGTTTGTTAAATATGCCGATGCGCAGCTACACGAGCTAAGCTAAGCCCTCCCGCCTACCCTGGCACCCTTTCACAATACTGACTGAGCTTTCGCTTAGTTCATGATGTGCACGGGACATATTTATAGTTTAGCTTAGCTGTCTTAGTTTAGCTTCGGCATTGCTTAGTTTTCAGTCTGCAGCCCGCTTTATGGGTCACGATGCTGGGTGGGTTAGCGAATATGATATGTACAGCGTTTATTCAAAAGTTAATAATGATTATCAGCGTATTTATGGAAGTTATTGAAGATATCAACTTAGGCGATAAGACCACCAATAATTGTAAGCATATATATTGTATTTTTAGTTGTATATGTTTCTATATTGTAGTGTTTCAATAATTAGTTAAACGATCTATCAGCATCTGAATTTTAGCCCCCATAATCACCCTCACTGCTCATATACCTTGGTTACATGTAAAACAAACCTGAGCGCAAAAAGCATTGCTGTGGACATTTCGACATTGGATGGAGTTGCAATTTCCCCGTGTCAGACACACGGAAATGAAACCGTATCGATAACGACCCCGCTGTGTACGGTTTTTTAGGATGTAGGCATTCGCCGTATATGCGTGATGGACCAACATTTGCCATATACATGTTGAAAGAAACGAGTGCATGTGTGCATTGCGTAATTGGTGATAGAATGGCAACCGTCACAGCTACCGAATTTAAGGTCTTTTACGCGTTTGTAAATTGCATAATTTGAATTTTGTTGTTCGGCTCGCGAAAGCACAGTCAAGTATAATCAGTAAGCGAAATCCTTACTTTATGGTATTAATGGTAAACAATCAATTTCTAAGTACATAAAGCCCAAACTAATGAGATAGTAGTGAGTGGAGGTGTCAGTACATCCAATAGACTAAAAAAAAACAAATTAAAGGCAAATTGAAAAATTGAACAGGTTAATTATCACAATTATCACAACCAAGCTACTGGAGTGATCTGCCTGTACCCATGTAACCTATCCATCCATACCAATATATAAAAGTGAAACGATGTCTGTTTGTTTGTTTGTTTGTTTAATTGGGGAGCTTTCACGCGATAACGTCTGGACGGATTTTGATGAAATTTGGAATGAAGGTAGTAGCTTATACTCTGGAATAACTTATAATAACTTTTTATCCCGCGTTTCCACTTGAAAACTGGAAAATGTTGATTACTCGCTGTATTGTTATTTCTTTCGTTCCGTGGAAACGAAATAACAAGTCTGTCAAAAAACATCAAGAGCATTTGTGCTATACCTACTTTTGCATTAGTTTTCAATATCCTAGAAGAAAATAGGATGCATGTTTCGCGATAATCTGTAGACGAAGTCGCGGGCGGGCAACCTAGTTAATTGTAAAGGCACATGTATGTTCAACTTAAGCTAAAATACTAATCTACTTATTTTTTAGTGTATAATACTACAGAGTTTATTTATCAGCCAAACCACTCTTCACAAATTAGTTCTCTTTCGTTCCTAGGAAATTTCAAACGTTCTAAATTCTGGCCAAACCTCAAAGTTATTACCTTGCAGGCGCTAGTTCTCACCTGGGCTGCAGTTTACGCTGCTTCCCGGTCATCCTGTGAAATAAAACTGCCTAGAATCGAGCTTTTGGTATGCTCGAAGTGTGATGTATCGACGCATGCACGTGGAGGAAATTTTCGCGTATGAATGTTTTGAAAGTCAGACAGAGTGAAGAGAATATTTAAAACTTATTTAATGTTCATATTCATGTTGAATTAAACAAAATATATTCGTAGTTTATTATACTAGTAGCTATAACCGCAACTTTGCCCGCGCGGCCATTTTCCTGGTATAAAAATACCTTTTGTATAAGTAGTGAAGTTTCGTACAAGGACGAAAAAGTCTTTGATCACAACTGGATACAAAGCATTTGGTGCATGGCCGAAGGGGTACAAAATACCAAATTTCATTAAAATTCGTTCAGTTATCAAATAGTTTTTCATCGATTGCTCAGATTCTATTAAACGCATCGAGATTCTAAGTCTAAAAAGGTGCAGAAGTTTTTACGTGATGTGCGAACAAACATAGACAGACAGACGGAGATACTTGTACAGACACGAATTAAAAAAAAGTTTTAATTTTATTCTGAACCTTGCTGAATTTAAGTCCGCTAAACTTCACAAAAGGAGACAGTTATATCTATCTATACTTATAATAACAGGGCGCTTATTCACTATGCCGCATGAAATTTCTTGCCGAAAACGTGTGACGTCAGTACGGCAATGCCGTACGATTCCACGCAGATATCGCGTAACGTGTCTTATTGGCAATAGAGAATAATGGCCCAGGTAATATAATAACTTATAGTAACAGGTCCAATTCTGTACATGGAAGATATTTAGTGGTTTTTATTGGAGGGTACTCTGTATTTGATACCGAAGCCAAAACTGTATGTTCTTTAATTTTTGTCTGTCTGTCTGTCTGTCTGTCTGTATCTTGGCTAGGCATTACGCCAAAACCACTGAATGGATTTAAATGAAACTTGGTATAATTTGAGTTCATAGGAGAATGAACCCAAATTAGACCAAGGAGGAGGATGAGAAGAGCGGAAGATCGGGTTCAGTGGCGTTCATTGGGAGAGGCCTACGTCCATCGGTGGACTGGTATAGGCTGATGATGCTGATGATGATTATTTAAACACAATAATAGCTGTTTGTTTGTTCACGCATCACGTAAAAACTACTATACTGATTGTGGTGCAGTTTTCACTATTGGATAGCTTAGGGTTTTACTTAAAAACTGGTATACTTGGTATCTCAAAATAATGTGTAAAAGCCTAGCAATAAAAAAAAACTTTTTGTCGGCTGAAGGACTTTTAATTAAATGTTGGTAATGTTGTTTTTTTGTGGAAAAACGTTGTAAAACTTGAAGCAATAGTTCAGCTGTTGGTAAACGTTTTGGACCTAAAATACCAATGTATTTTAAGTCCTGAAATACATAAAGTACTTTTAAACTTGAGAAATGAACACGCGTGCGAAGCCGCGGGCACAGCTAGTGTTCGAATATATGTATGTTCTTATTTTTATTGTGTGTACTCGTATACCGATTTCTCCGTCAATTACAGATTATTATTTTTTCGTTTGAATGGGTATGCTAGTGGTCCTATATAAATTGCATCATAATTGGTTCAGTAGTTCAATTATATGCCAATATCAATTATCAATTTATATGTCCGTGTCACACCAACACCGGTAATTGTTGAGAATTATAATAATAGTGGAGTAGTTGTTTTGTATCTAGAACAGACTGTCCAATTAGGTAGGTCCAACTTCGACAAAGAGGTAAACCGGAGAATCTAACTCGGGTGGGCAGCGTTCGGGAAGCTTCGTAACTTTTTCTCGCCCGAAATAACACAGAGCCTTAGGACTAAAGTTTTCACTCAGTATATGTTGCCAGTGACGCTCAAAGTTACCCAACGAGCCAATTATTTAAAAAAAGAAATGTACGGGTAATCCGTACATTGTGCAAGCTACGCGGAACCAATACCATCATGTAAGTACGTAGATGCTTTATGGAGTAATCGGTGCGAACTGTCATTTTCCAAACAACCTAAAAAAATATGCTGACCCAAAGGACCAAAAGCACGCCCGAGATTTCTTAATGAGGCGTTTTAAGAACAGTAAAACATTCGGAAATTAGTATTAACATTATTATCACCATTCCACTTTTTGTTCTATTTTTATTACTTTCTTGGCAAAGGATTGACCACGATCTTACCTGATGGTAAGCGATGATGTGGTCGAAGGTGTAGCACGGTTGCCTAGTAAATACCTATTAACTCTTGAGTTGAACACAGCTGGGTTATATTTTACCGGAAACACTGACGAGGGAAGGGCATTCCACTCCTTTGCAGTACTTATAATAAAAGAAGAAGCGTATCGCTTCGTTCTTGTGCGAGGTATTTCAACCATAAGGGGGTGGCGCTTTGATTGATATAAATACATCATATTTTTAACAGTTTAACATTCAGTTTAATTCCATATCTCGATTTGGGGCCATATCATATTGGAAACGAAAGTCGAAAAATGCAATCTCAGAACTACCATGCAGGATACTAAAATTGTATATGTTTAAGTTTTTTAGTTTAAGATTCAATGAAAAGAAAACAAATCATTACAAACAGCAACACCAAGTACTAATCTCATACGAAATTCCAGTAACCTCAGGTTACCTTACTTATCTAACATAAGCTCGCATGTTCCCAACTAAAACATTAGAAGTCACGTTAGGTATAAATAAACCAACACACAAGGTTCGGTCCTATAAGTTGTCTCATAAATAATAAAGTTAGATGATTCCGCACAAGAACAAAACAGCGTTAAATCAAATATCCTGAGAAACTACTTTATTCTATTCACTAATCTACGAGTACCTAAACTAATCAGGGAGAAGCCCTTTGTTTCGAACGTAGTTTTGTACGAAATTATTACTTACCTATAGAATTGAAAACCATACATTATATATTATTATTGTGCTGCTATGTTTAAACCAATTGGTTATAGTGATCTACAATTCTTATTAAAAGCATTTTTTTAACTTCCAATGTTTATATGTACTTAAATGTATGTTTGTTTAGGTCAAATCTTGCAAGCTGAATTAGAACCACTGTCTCTTATCCTAAGGAGTTGAATTTTTGTATGTTGGTTCAGTTCCGATGAAAATGTATTTTTATGGTAAGCATGACCTGAATCGACATCCAGGAACAGCTCCAGATAAAGGAACTCTTCAATGGTATACAGTACGAAAATTTGTGTACACATTCTGTTAATCATTCTGTTAATCTAGCTGGTTCGAAGTTTTACCATGACATGGTTGCTGCTCTCCGGTTGGCTCCTGATTAGGGAACTCCTCAACAGTTCACAGCATAGACACGAAATGTTGTAAACGCATTTATTTATGATAGTCCGTACAAGTTCTATCATGAAATGGCTACTGCATAAAAGCTTTTTTTTTAATGTTTTTAAATAAATTAATTTTTATTTGGCTTCCGTAAGTTACCAATTTTTTCTCACATCTTCAGTGTATCTCACTAAGCTATAAGTAAAACGATGTCTATTTAGTATCTCAAAAACTGTGAAAATAGGATTGTAATACAACAATATTGTAATAATAATAATAGTAGAGCATAATTAAACTTTGCCAGAATGCCAATATTATATAGTACTAGCTTACCCGCCCGCGACTTCGTACGCGCGGACTACAGTTTATCGCGAAAAAAGCATCCTATGTTCTTCTAGGATACGTACGTATAGCACCAATGCCTTTGAAGTTTTTTGACAGACTTGTTATTTCGTTTCCATGGCAACCGTTCCTTACAGCGAGGAAACAACATTTTCCACTTTTCCCGTGGTAACTTATAATTTTCCGGGATAAAATGTATCCAATGTTTTATTCTAGGGTATAAGCTATCTCCATTACAAATTTTATCAAAATCTGTCCAACCATTATCGCGTGAAAGCTCCCCAAACAAACAAACAAACAAACAAACAAACAGACAACGTTTCACTTTTATATATTGGTATGGAAGTCTGTCGACTATGGAAGTACTGTCAAACATGACATAGTATAAAAATATAGAAATATTCATAACAGGATTACTGAGAACAATACCTTAGTAATCAACATTAATTCTCACAATAAGTATAGTTTTACACTCTACACACAAACTGAGATGAGAGCTCATTTTGTGCAGTTGCACAATAACATCAGTGATGCAAATAAAATAGTATAAATGTGGAAAAGTAATGCTTTTTTATAGAATAGAACTATATGTTATAATTTAAAACTTTCTTTATATTCTTTTGCTTATCATAATCCCTTTTAATTGTTTATTTTTCGGGCTAATTTCTCTAATGCAATCGTTTAAGTCACAAATAGCACTGCATAAAATTAAATAGAAAGCACAACAAATTCAATAAAGAATTCTATGAAGCGGTGGAAGCCGTTCCGGTTCCACTGGACAAATTCTGCACCTCTTTTTATCCCTCCAGTGAATACAATGCTTGAGAACTTGTTGACCGAGCGAGTGCAAAGCGCGAGCGAAGCGTGTCCGTTTCAGCTTGGGTAAAAATGCTCTCATATGTCAGGATGTCTGTTTGCATCTCTGTTCGCCTCTACAGGTCGCATTTCTCAACCAATTTAGACGAAATTTGGTATAGAGGTTAAACGAATTTTAAGAATTTTTTAAAGGTAGTAACTTTAAATTGGTTTCATAAGTATTTGTGAAGACCTGATAATCTTCGGAATGATGAGCAGAATAACTCCTCACAATGCAGTAAATTGCCCACTTTTAGGTTTCAACCAGTGGAATCAGCCTGGTAGGGATTGATGGCGCACCTTGGTTATTAATGTTAATTTTACAATAAGGTTACTGGCGCTACTGTGCACTGCTAGATTGATTGCTTAAAAGTTTGTACGCGCGAGTTCTACAGCTCTTAACAACTTTAATTAGATATTTAAATGGACGAGATAGTAAAAAAAACGGCCAAGCGCGTAAGCAAAGTCTATATGTAGGATACATATAGACTTAGGGCTCCGTAGCCAAGATCCTATGTTACCTAGCATAGAAAACCGCACAGCAATCGGTCCAGTATATTTTTATCCAACAAAGTTGTTTTTAAGGTTGGATAATGTCTCTCATTATGCTTTTCCAGAGTTGACGCGGGCATAAAATGTGTGACCTTTATAATCTCGTAAACTTATGGACTTAAATTATTGCTAGTCGTACCCTGAGTGTCCATGACTCAGCTCCGTATGTCATAACAGGTAGGACACACTGGTTGAAGACTTTTGTCTTCAAACTTTGCGGTATTGGTGATGAGAAGACTCGACGAAGTTTCGCAAATGCTGGCCAGCCCAGCTGTATTCTTCAGCAGGTCTCTCTCTCTCGAAGTTGTTTATACATATCTGCAAAGTTTTTCTCACACAAATATACTCCTGAACAACCTCGAGAGCAGTTCCGTTAACAGCAATTGGTTCCGGAATCACATGTTCGTAGAACATAACTTTTATTTTGCCCAAGTTCATCCAGAGACCAATGCGTTGAGACGAATCAGCTATGCTGTCCAACATCTGTTGCAAGTCCTGCAACCGTTTCTGCCACAATGACGATGACACCCGTAAATCTCAAGTGTGAGATGTACTCACCGTTAATGTTAATGCCACATCATTTCCAGGCCAGTCTTAAACAGATCCTCCAATGCATTTGAGAACAATTTCGGGGAAATAATGTCCCCTTGTCTCACACCTCGATGCAGGGGGATATACCAAGTCTGTTGGTTCTGTACTTGGACGGTCATTGTTGCGGCGTCATACAGACATCTCAACATTTGTATATACGGCCAGTCGACTTGCAGTCGTTGCAGGGACTCCAAAACAGACCAAGTCTCGATAGAAAACGGACCAAGTCTCGATAGAGTCAAAGGCTTTCTCATAGTCTACAAACGCCAGGCAGCTGATTATACTCTTCTGTATTCTGTATAATCAGCCGCACTGAATGAATGTGGTCACTGCACTGCACTGTTGGCTGGAATTCTTCGGATGACTTAGGAATGGCGATCAAAAAGGTCTTGTTACCCTTTTTGATAAACAAGAAGACCACACTCTTGTTCCATGCCTTTGGAGTTCTCCCAGAGAAGAGGACAGAATTAAACATATGCTGAAACTCTTTAAGCGTGGGAGTACCTCCTGCCTTCAGGAAATCCGTAGTAATTCCGTCCTCAACCGGAGCTTTTCCATTTTTGAGCTGTTTCAGAGCCATCTCGATTTCGTCAAGGCTGACTTCTGGCAACTCTTCGTATAGTGGCGAGTCAGAGTGGCCCTGGAATCCTCAATATTGGGTTCGGGTTGCGAATAATGTGATACGTACAGTCGGCCATAGAAATTTTCAACTTCTAGCTTAGAAACGACAACTTTCCCGCTTGATGTGGTCAATTTTGTCAGATGGCTTTGACCAAGCTGTTGTACGATGACTTTTGACCCGCAATTTCACTCTATCGCTTCGTCTATAGCGCTTGTATTGGAGCGTTGGAGGTCTCGCCTTACCAGTTTTGTTATTTGGTTATTTAAAGCCCGCTGATCTGACGAAGTGACTGCTGGATCTTCGCAGTGGAAAGTTTTGATTTCCTGCCTGTACTTCGCAAAACTTCGTTTCTCTTCCCTCAGGATTCCCACCACTTGGTCAAGTTCCGTGTCAATGTCAATGTCAGTTATGTTTTTCAAGGCAGCGAATCGGTTCTCCAGTAAATGTGACAAATTTAAACTTTGCAGTGTTAATAGTTTCTGAATAAAATGGCTTTGACAGATGGACGGACACAAAGAAACAAGTTTCTTGTTTGACTACGGTTTTTGGCAAATATTAATAAAAGAAGAGGACATAAATAAGACAGCATTTTACATACCATCTAGACCAATTTTTCGATTCAGGTCAATGGCTTTTGAACTGACTTTTATTAATATTTGCCATAAACTTTTAGAAAGGCCGATGCTTGATAAGAATTTAGCGTCTTTATTTTTCTAGTATTTCAGAGATGTAAGATAGGTAATTGCCCTGCCATGGGCGCCACTGTCACCTGGCAGTAAAGATAATAGCAAACACCTACCTACCTACCAGTAGGTATTTAGAAAACAAAGGTAAGATAGTAACTACCAGTATAATCAGAAAGGTATAGGTATAGTCTCAGGGAGTTAGTTGTAGGAAGTGGTGGTGTTTGCAAATGATCCCTTGGCTTGGGACATACGTAGCTCGTAGGTTTCGAGGGGCGTGCGGAAATTCGTTCCTCGGTGTGGAGGGTTCAGCAGAAGCAAGGGTGCAGCAGTCGTGGTGAAGATGCAGCAGCCGTAGAGGTGCAGGAGTGGTTCGCAGAGCAGCTCCCGGGGGACAGTTGTCCGCAGACCCGTGGTCGCGCTCTGGTGGAGGGTTATACCACTAGGTATTGAAAAAACCCCGATGGGGTTTTTAACACTAAATTCACTAGTATTTATAAGAATTATGAATGATTATGAAGTAATTTTGATCAATTTAGATGGATAATAAGTACACACCAGAAGATGGGCAGCAGCGTCCTCCGAGTACTCATGTAAAACAGTGCGGCTACCAATTCGCTTGTCAAGCGTGGTGACTACGATACCCCCCCCCCCCCCCCCCCCTCCCTCCGAAATATGATAGGATACACCGCAAACACGGCCCCTAGTCCCTGACGGCTCCGTTATTCCTGGCACCGGTAGCAGCCACGGTAAAGGCGGAGCAGGGAGTGCTAGGTATTATTGGGTATTCAGAAATCCGAAGAGAGGGAGAGGATACGATAACCCGTAATTCCGGCAACTTACTCGATTTCCGGGAGGGCGACTAGCGGTCCCAACATGGTATCGGGTTTCTCATCCACAAGTCCCTCGTCAACTAAATTGTGAAGATCGTAAGCGTTTCGAGCAGGGTAGCATACCTTATACTCAGAATTCAGAATTACCGTGGTATTCGTTGAAGGTCATACGGGTGTACGCCCCCTACTTGAAACGCCCGGATGTCAAAGTGGAGGCTATGTACGACATTTCTGATGGCATACATGCCCCAAAAACACACTTCACAATGGTGATGGGGGACTTCAACGCGTGGCTAGGCATGAGGAATGGCGAAGAACTGAGAATGGGGCAGTTGGTACCAAAGAGGTCAGCGCAAGTGACTGACTTCATGGAGAAGGAGGGACTATGGTGAACTCCTTTTTCAAGAAGCGCCTGGCCAGGAAATTGACGAGGCTGCAACCCAGCTGTCATAAGCGCGAGATTTTGCTACTGAGCTACATCTATAAACAGTTTTCGAGAGTAGTTACAAACCGTTTGGCTCGTAGGTTCAATGACTTTCAGCCTCCCAAATAAGTTGGATTCTGGAAGGGCTTTAGCACTGTAGACCACATCCATACGCTCCGGCAGGTTATATAGAAGACTGAAGAGTATAATCGGCCACTATGTCTAGCGTTTGTGGACTACGAGAAAGCCTTTGATTCATTTGAGACCCGGGAAGTGTTGCAATCATTACAGCGAAGCCAGATTGACTACCAGTACATCGAAGTGTTGGACTGTTTGTATAGCAAGGCCACCATGACTATCCGTCCCAAGATCAGAGCACAAATTCTATCGAATTAAAGAAAGGGGTGAGACAGAGAGACGCGATTTCTCCGAAACTGTTCACCTCTGCACTGGAGGATATATTCAAGCTTCTGAACTAGAACGAATATGGTATTAACATCAATGGGGAATGATCACTCACCTTCGATTTGCTGATGATGTAGTCATCATGGCAGAAACCCTGGAAGACCTAAGGACAATGCTCAGTTATTCAATATTGTTTCTCAACAGGTGGGTCTTAAAATGAACATGGGGAAGACGAACATCATGTTAAATGCCCATGTTGCACCTATTCCGGTCACACGATGGACGGATGACATTGTAGCCATCGCAGGGAGTCGGTGGATGGAGGCAGCAAAAGACCGTTCACCGTGGTGCTCTTTGGGGGAGGCCTTTTTCAGCAGTGGACTTCTGAAGGCTGAAATGATGATGATCATGATGACATGGAATATACTTTCGACGACTTAGAAAACCGTTGAACGAAAGCACGAAATCAAACCAAAACGTAACTCCTACCACAGACTAAGTAGTAGTACTACCTCGGTTTTGTCTATTGTTGGAACTCAGCGTGTTCTGGTTACGTTTGAAATTAGAACTGCAGGACAAATACCTATCTTGAATCAATCAGATCTTCATCAAAGAAAATATAATCACTACGTATCTTCATTAACACTATCATTTAATGCGGTGCGTTGGAGTCGATATTGCCATGAAAATATGTTTGCGACAAGTCATATTGGCTTAGTGGAACGAAAACAAACGTGAGGTGAAGTGAAGAACACTATTAAGTTACTAAATCAACTTTCTTGTATAAAGTAATGCAACATAACAGAAATGTATGGAGTAGAACAACAGATAAAAGGAAATAAATGAATCCAATATTGTTTTATTTGAGTAGCTGTAGTGGAAATGTAGGAAAAAATATACATTTACTAGTTTTCTAGCTGACGACTTCGTACGCGCTGACTACTGTTTATTGCGAAAAAAACATCCTATTTTCTTCTAGGATATTAAAAACCAACGCAAACGTAGGTATGGCACCACTCTTGATGTTTTTTGACAGACTTGTTATTTCGTTTCCATGGCAACCATAGACCATTCTGTGATGGCAACCATTCCTTACAGTGAGTTATAATAAATAGTAATAATAATTTTCTTTTAACAATATTACCCTTAATAAAACGATAACATTCTTAATTATAATTATTCACATGCTAATAAATTAAATAGTTTGAACTTGACAGTTTCTATCAAACACGAGAAAACATAAAGTTTCAGATGCAACATAACAATACAGTTAAGAGATTCTCTTGAAATAGTATTTATAATTTGAGTATTTTTATATGAGAACTATTTGCCAATATAAAAATCACGAGTAAAAAAAACATATTGGGGGCTTATTTACCTTAGGTCAGTGGCATACGCAGTGTAACAGATCGAAGCAGGCTTGCGAGAACATTTTATCTACAATCTACCTCTTTTTCATATCCTCGTACCCTTAGTTTTACCCTTATGACCCGTGCTGCAGTAGGTACATAATCTAGATATATCTTGGCCGCGAATAGACGCCCCGCTGTAAGAGGCAACAGAACCTTATTTATATTGCAATAGCAACACGCTCTTTATTGGCCCAACATTGTTTACGAGCTTTTGAAAATGGCATTTTGTTGGGCACGTTTTAGGATGAAATTGTTTCTGGAACTGAAGCTGAAATTTTGCAATTTTCAAACTAGGATATAAACTTAACGACCTGGCTGTGAGGCCAGAGCCCTTATTCGCTATGACCATTCAGGCACGTAACGCGTCGCGTTACGATGTCTTCGTGGAAATATACGTGAATTCTCGTAATGATCTTACATGTTTTCTGCAAGGAATTACGTGTAGCATAGCGAATAAGTTGAATATACCTAATCTTTCTTCACATAAAAAATAGTCGACAAAGGGGATAGAACCTATGTGGCATATCGACCCACCCACCATTTTGTTTTATTTTCAAAGCTTCCGCGCACGATCTAATTAGTATATATGGGTAGAGGACACTTATACAACCAAAAAATGACAAACAGTCAGTGCCGCAGTCGCCGCCCACTTGGCCGCCCGCGCCACGCACGCGTCGTCAGTTGCGTGCTGACGTTCGTAGCGCTCGTCGCGGCTTGTCGGCATAACACTCCCAGATGAGGGACTTCAAAATAGTCTGAAACTGGTCGGAGTATTTCCGATCTTCTATTTCGTGAGTTTTTAGCCGTTTTATTTTATATTTAAAAAATGACAAGTTATATGGTACTATAAAGTGTCACGTTCCCGATATATTTTCAGGTAAATATTGCCATATGAGGATAATTATTTTTTAATAAATAGTAAAATCAACCTAGAAACTATTATTTGAATACAATTGAATGCGTTTACACACGTAATTACTTCATTTTTAAGTATTGTAATTTTTCTCATAATTATGGAAATTTTTACCCCCAAATACTTTGGAAACTTGACACTTTAGGGTACCATATTATTTATCATTGTTTGTTTAAGTGCCCTCTATCCACTACACACACACCCTACTACACTATATACTATTTTAAGCGTGCGCGGAAACTTTGAAAATAAAACAAATTGCGGGTGGGTGGATATGCCAGCTTCCATACAAAAGTGTTCGAACCCCTTTGTCCAGCTGTTTTGGTAGTAGGCATTGGATAGAAATAAATATAAAGAAGTAGCTGCGCCCCGTGGTTTCACCCGCGTGAATAATAATGATTATCAAGAGTATTCTATGTGTCCAGGGTCCAGGGTATAAGCTATCTCCATTATTATATTTCATCAAAATCGTTGAGCCGATTCATAGTGAAGAAGTAGCAAACATACAATGATACGCAAACACAGCTCCTCTCCTGGTACCTTTCAATATATTTTTACTAACTCCTGGTACATATCTATTAGAATTCAAACAGTTTTTTTTTTCTACCTTATATGTACAATTACGAACACAACAAAAAAAAACAGAGAGAGAATACGGCAATTTATTTTTATATATATAGATAGATATAATAGATTACAACTGTGAAGTACATTGGAAACTTTTCTGAAAATATTTTCAACGTTGTAAAGAAAAGAGTTTTAGAAATGTTTCCCTGTTGTTTAAAATATGCTTTTGTATTATCTTTGATATGCGTTTTGAATATCAATCACCCCAAGCTCTATGATATCTACCAATGGGTGATATTGTGAGAATAAAAAATCTCATTTGAATTTTAATTGATTTCGAATGGAAATGAATCCAATGCGAAAATTCTGCGAGAATGGATCTCGGGATATGCATACAGTGGTCAGTTTAGCAACGCCACGAGTATTTATTGGAAAAGTAACTTAATTTTGACGGCTTTGCAACGTTACGGTGTTCCAGTAGCATTGTGAACAGCTTTTTTGTGCGTTGTTAAAAGTTGTACTCTACCAGACTACTTATTCGTTCAATCAAATGACCGAATGTTTTACTTTCATACTTTTAAACTATTAAACGAAAAATGAGGTTATCAAGTTCACTTAGTCAAGTTCACTTGTGTGAGGCTAAAGGTGCAGTTGAACGAAGCCTGATAACGCGAGCCGAGCCGAGCCCCGCCGTCCATATAGGCTTGGCTCGTATTAATCCGCACGCGAGCCTACGGCGCTTGGAACACAATAGGGTCAGACCCACCCTAAAACAACCCCTGCGATCCGTTGACACTCCAAACGGGTCGCGCGATCGGATGGTACAAACCAAGTAAAACGACGCGTGCTAGCGCGAGCCGAGCTGAGCCTGGCATGTTAAACGACACATGGAGCGGCATAACGCGAGTCGAGCCGCATCGACTGCTGGCGTGGCTATTACCACAGTACATTATATAGTATTTACAGAGGACTATATATGTACTGTGCTATTGCCTTAACGATAACAGCCACGCCAGTAGTATTTTTACCCGACTACGGCAAAGCAAGGCAAGGCTAATAAAATTAACAGTCTATGTATGTGTGTATGTATATATTTAGATAGAAAGATAAATAATTAGTTATTTTTTGTACACCAGATTACAAAAATATAGGTAAAGTTTATAATTAAAGTACAACCAACGGGCGGACTACGTTTATATGTGGATGTTCCATCATAGCGTCGCCCCTATTGGTCCGACTTTGACAAGCGAGGTGTCAATCGATTCGTCTTCATTTGTAGAGTGTCATAGGCTTATTTTCATCCGACCGTAGTAGGCTTTTAGTATTTGATCTTATGTCTTGTTATAGCGGAAACTAAAGAGAACCCTGTCAAGCAAAACCAAATTAATTTATTTAGTAAATTAGATATAAATGTGGTATGGGAAGAAAAAAAACATCACCGTTCAGTCGTATACTAGTTTCATTTGAACATTTCAGGACACTGAAAGTACAGTGACCCGAAGCCTATGCGTGTTAAAAGAGCCACCAGCAATAGTTATTTCACGACTAATTGTCAAACGACTGAACGTTTAATTGTTAAACGACGTTGTCACTAAGCGTCATTTGTGTCAAAAACTGCGATACCGGTTTTATAACGGTAAATTTCAAGTGTTAAGAAAATTTTGCATCAATAGTTGTGAAATCGACGACAATGATATTATGAAGGTTTTGATCATGGCACAGAAGTGATATTGCATGAACAATATGGTGCATTGATATCGCAGTAGTGTACTATCGACATGTGACGGTATTGTGCCGCTAGCGGTTGTTTCACGGCAGACTGCATTGTGCCGTCAGGGAAACGTCCACCGCTTCCTGTTTCCGGCGCAGAGTGACAAAACTGCTGCTCAGTGCTAGTTTTTCCGCGCGATGTGCTAGATTTTTAATAAGATTTATTGATTAGAAACAAACTGCTCTTATCTGGAACTGTATCTATAATTATTACTGTTTGTACTTGATTATTATCATTATATTTAGCACAGCTTAATTTCTAGCTTTATTTTATTTTACTTGAGATAGAGCTTTAATTTTATGTGTGAAGTGTGTGAGAAATAGCAGATGCTACATTTAGATGATATAGCGCAGATTCACATATATACAACAAAAATATATACCTATCTTCTATACTTATAATAAAGCAGTAAGTAAATAAAAGTCTATACAATGAAGATAATAAAAAAAGGTCTAAAATAAGCTACTGAACATAAATATCACATAAGTCTGATTGTCTGTTTGTTTGTTCGCGCATCACGTAAAAAGTTCTGAACCGATTGCCATGTGGTTTCCGCTGTTAGATAGCTTAGAGCTTGATGAAAACTCGTGTACTTCGTATCTCAATCGGAAGAGAAGAAGTCGAGCTATCGATTAAAAAAAAGTTGGCGTCTGAACGAAGTTTGATAATATTGGTACCACATAGGATATCTCAGAAAAAATACGACGCGGGCAAAGCCACGAGCGCAGCTGCAAATTATATAAAAAGGCGCCTCACTTGAGAACGGCTAGACTGATCTGTCAATATTTAATCGTGATTGAATCGGAATGGTGTTCGAGAGTAACCCCTTACTCTCGAACACCATGGCAGGTTTTCAATGTAAAGACAAGACTAAATTGAAAAGTTTGCATGCAGGTCACGGGTTAAACAAAAAGTTTCGACCGATGGATATTCGTACTTTTCATGTTTGGTAGCTCATTGTACACTTGACAATTTTATTTTAAATTATCTTCTTTGTACAGACTTTTTCGTTCTTATTGCTTTACTAGCTGTTGCCCGCGGCTTCGCATGTGTGGTCATTTCTCTAGGTTAAAATTACTCCTTGTGCTGTTCCAGGACTTAAAATACTATTATACCAACATTTGATCAAAATTCCTTCAGTCGTCATAAATATTTTGATGGATTGCTCGTCTTCTACTCATTGGATTGAGATACCAAGTAGCCCAGTTTTTAAATCGAACCCTAAGCTATCCAACAGTGAAAGCCGCATCGCAATCGATCCAGTAGTTTTTACGTGATGCGCGAACAAACATACAGACAGACAAACATACAGACAGACAAAAGTCAGACACGAATTTAAAAAATGTTATATTCATATTCAGTTGCTTATTTTGAGTAACCTAGACCATTTATTTTTTAATTATCTTCTTTGTACAAACTTTTTCGTTCCTATTGCTTTATGATAAGAATAGATTATAAATATAGACAGATTGATTGCTTTATTATATGTATTATAAGTTTAGAGTATAGACAGATAGATAATATCCGGAAAGCGCACCCACCTTTAAAATTAATCAAACTTTTTCGGTTAGTTCTATTAAACATTAAAAGTCAACCACTGAGAAAAGAGAACACAAGAGGCTTTTACTTAACAAAGAAGCGGTGCTCAGTTAGACTATAAAAATGAATTAAAATTATAATATTCGTTGCTGTAGAAATGAAAATGCTACCTGTCGGGTAAATTTAATTTCCTTTGGCATCTGCCAAAGGAAACGGTACATATCTACGTACCGTCCTGTTCGAGTAAACTTTTGAAGAACTTCTGTAGTCTTTTTTATTTTAACTCCCAAATGAATAGCATCTTACCACTACCATTAAAAACTATTGTTATGGAATGGTGTCGATTCTCATTTTAACCCCCGAACTCCATAGACAGGGGTGTTTGAAGGAGGTGTATCACTGTATCTGTGTGTCTGCTGTGGCATCGTAGCTCCCAAACGAATGGCTCGTTTTTTTTTGTATATTTGTAAGCTGATGTGAACGAGATGATTCTTAGCTAATAATAGTTGGAAGGAGAGGGGAAAGGTGGGGTGTGGAGTGTTTTATGTGGGGGATTGGAGGGAAGGTGGGATTTCATTTTTTTTCATTTTTTGATACCTGCCATCCACCTTTTCCCCATACCTCTTCTGCATACTTTCCTCTACCCACAAAACCTTACCTCCCCTCCCCCTCACCCTTTTGCCCTTCTCCACAACCCCCCACCGCCTTCTCCTCCCCTGCAACCCCATCTCTTCCCCTGCAACCTACCTTCCCCCCGCACCGTGCACAACCAATACCCTCTCCACCAAGTCCCTTATTTCCGTCGCACTATTGTCTTGTTTACGTTTAGTTGAAATGATCAAATACATTTTAAGAATATCTAAATAAAATTTATTTTATATGTTAGTTTAGTGGTAGTGGGTTGAAAAAGAGAATTTACATCGGTCCCACCAGAGGGTGCTAACTGCAGTGCTTTGTTCTGAGTGTAGCTCGTAATAAATAATTAAATAAAATTATAAAAAGTGCGAATTAACATTTTATTAAATACAAACTTTGGTGTGAAGACTATCGTCTGAATGTCTTGTACAATCAATCTGTGCAAGTGATTGTGAAGTAATTGACAATTAATCACGGTGGATTATTAGCAACAGTGCATTTGTATTGGGGTATTTTTACAGTGCCTATAATTACGTATATGCTGTGAAACTGAGTAATATGCAGACGCAGACCATTTTGGCATATATTTCGCCAGTCTTTGTTCTTTTGTGGTGATATTAGCGTATATAATTTTTTCAAATATTGCAAGTCTACTAGCCTGTATTTGCGTTTATCGACAATAGATGGCGCTACTGGTACTAGTAGTTGAAACTGTTTGCGAACAATAACTATTCGAATTCTGATAGTGACGCTCAATGGGAGCGTCACTATCAGAATCCACATATTATATTATAAACACAGAAATTAATATGAACTGTGAGGGTTGCCGAGATGTTATTTTGGCTGATAGTTATTTAATTTGTAATTTATGCAAAAATAAATATCACGATGAATGTCTGAATTTGAAGCATGATTAGTTCAAGTGCCTGTCCCTGGACTATCGCACAACCTGGGCGTGCCCTCAATGAAGTTGTGGCTCTCAAGGACTCGGTGAATTTTCAGGCGAACGACCATGTTGTTTTAAAGAGTCGTATTGAAGATCTTGAGCGTAGTGTCGGTGAGCAAACTGCTATGGTGTATAATAGCCTGCATTTAAAACTAGACACCTTGGAACAGCAGGCGAGACATTGTAATGTCGAAATTTGCAACATGCCTGAGCGGCGCAATGAAAACCTGACGGGTATTGTTGAATCAATCGCATCAGTGCTACAGTTCCAGTTGTTGCAGAGAGATATTGTCTCTATCCATAGAGTACCACATCCTCAGCAAGGTAGTGACAGACCGAAGAATATTATTGTGAAGTTGACTACACGTATGCAGAGAGACAACCTGCTAAGTGCTTATCGTAAGGCTAAATCTCTCAAGACAGACCAACTAGGCATTCCTGGGACGTCATCACTTATATTCCTGATCGAACATTTGACCCTGAAAAGGAAGCAGTTATTTCGGAGTTGTCGCGAGGTTGCAAAGGAACTGCAGCTTAAATATGTTTGGGTCAGAAACTCTACCATCCTTGTTTGAGAGCATGATGAGGCCCCTGCGATTGCAATCCGGAGTGAGGCCGACCTTGATCGCCTTAAATCTAGAGCACAAAAATAGCTGTATTTCTGTTTCTGCGTTATTTATATATCTTTTTTGGTATTGATTTGTCACTGTTATTATGCTGAGACTGCTGGCGTTGGTATAATTCATGTTAAATTGTTTCTGTATTTTTTTAAATCTACTTTATCTAGTGAAACGACAACATTAAAACCCATTTTTTCACTTCACTATATTATGAAAGTCACGTTGTACCTACTGAGCAACATTTTATGTTATAGGTTATTTTACCTGCCAGCTTTTAAATTTAATCATAACCTTGTTGATATAAAATCTCAATTTTATTATAAATATATTGCTTTAATTATTGTCAAACTGCTACTGTAATTTTTAAACTCTACTTTATCTAGTGAGACGAAAACATTAAAACCCATTTTTTTCAGTCATTATAGTATGAAAATCATGTTTTTCCTACTGAGCACCACTACATGTTTTGTGTTATTTTATCTGCCAGCTTTTCAATGTAAACACCACCATGTTAATTCAAATCCTAAATTTTATTATAAATATTATCGACTCACCGAATCTGCAGTACTTCTGATCGTCTGTAGAGTAATCAAAAGACTAATACTGTTTTATGCACACTTATACAAAATCTTACAGTTTGATTATGGATAACAGCCGTCCGTCTAATAATTTATCCATATACTATCGAAATTGCAGAGGTCTTCGTACCAAACTTAGTACTCTTTATATGAATGTTTTAATGAATACCTATGATGTAATAATTCTTTCCGAAACTTGGTTGATACCCGAAATTGACAACAATGAGTTCATAGATCAGCGCTACATAGTGTACCGATGTGACCGTAATCGCGTTGCTACCAGGAAAAAGGACGGTGGAGGTGTCCTTGTGGCTGTGATGCGTGGACTCAGGCCTGTCATATTTCATCATTCTAATATGACGGATTCTCTGCCGACAAACTATATCGAACATGTACTCGTTGAAATCCCTAGCACGAATCGTATGAAGTGTCATGTTATTAGTGCAGCGTATATACCACCTCAGACACTAATTGAAGCATATGAGACTTATTTTGAATTGTTACAAGCTACACTAAATAACTCATATATTGACAAGTTTTACATTGTTGGTGATTTTAATATGCCTGATATCGACTGGACTATACAATTTCTTCAAGATACATTGATGCAAGGACAAGTGCAGGATTAGTGGCTACAGTTTCAAACACAATATGTTCGTTACTAAATAATTTTATGTCAGTTATAGATGCTTTACAATACAATGGTGTAATCAATTCTAATGGTAATACTCGATTTATTTATATCTAACTCACCAACAACAGTCTGCTTGTAATCCGATTCGCTCCTACCTTGTGACCCTTATCACCCGCCATTTATTGCTTATACATGCGTTAGTTATTTAATGCAACCTATGAAAAGGCGTCCCTTAACTAAATATAATTTCTTCAAATCTGACTATAGTATTAACTCTAAATTTAATGACATTGAATGGAGTGATTTGCTGCACAATCTCGCTTCTGAAGCGGCTCTTGACACTTTTTACAATACCATAGACAGTATTATTAAACAACATGCTCCTATGGCTACCGCTAAGAGCTCTAAATTTCCGGTATGGTTCACTAATTCCTTAATTAATATATTTAAAAGAAAACAAAAAGCGTGGTCCAAATGGAAGAAATACAATAATGAAGTAAATTACGAAAAAAAAACAAAATACAGAGCTGTTTTTAAACGAAACTGTAAAGCATGTTATAGTAAATATATGGACTCAGTTGAAGATGGTATATCCACTAACATTAAACACTTTTGGACGTACATATCAAACCGGAAGGGTAACCAGAGATTCCATCTACTATGCAGTACAGAAATGTAAAATCTAATGATCCCGAAATTATATGTAATATGTTTTCTGACTTCTTTTTATCTGCTTTTGAGTCAACTTCAATTAACATTTCTCAATGGCAACCCTCCTCTAAACACTCTAATAGCAAAATTCTTATTTCTGATCTTTATTTCAGTAGTACTGCTATTTTGAAGGAATTAAAACTGCTTGACGTTTCCAAGGTCACCACTAGGTTACCGGTCCTGATGGTCACCACTCTTTTTCAAACGTATAGCTGTGAACATTTGCAATCCCCTTTATATAGTATATAATAAATGTTTAAACGAAGGTATCTTTCCTGAGGTATGGAAAAAGGCTAACATAACTCCAGTGCACAAGAGTGGTTCCATGATGTGGAGCAATACCGACCAATTTCAATTTTGTCGACCCTGTCAAAACTCTTTGAGCGACTAGTACATAATAAAATATATCCACTTTTACATAATATAATTATCGACGATCAACATGGTTTTGTTAAACGGAGATCAACGACTTCTAATTTAATGATATTTACTAACTTTTTGTTTGAAAATGCAGACAATCGAATACAAATAGATGCAATATATATATATATATATATATATATATATATATATATATAGATTTAAAAAAGGCTTTTGACAAGGTTGACCATGAATTACTACTAAATAAAATTGCATAAAATGGCATACGTGGCAATTTGTTGCGCTGGTTTGCTTCCTATGTCCTGAATAGATCGCAAAAGTTTGTTGTCAATGGGTATCAATCAGGTAGTGTCAGGGTTACATCTGGCGTGCCGAAAGGCTCTATACTAGGCCCGCTTTTATTTACTTTGTTCATTAATGATATTAAGAAATGTTTTGAAAACTCTAAATTCCTACTATATGCAGATGATCTCAAGGCCTATAAAACTATATATACACATAATGATTGCATATCCTTTCAGGAAGACTTAGATAGGCTTACTACATATGTCGTGATAAAAACTTCAGCTTAGCATCCCTAAATGTAATTTTATTAATTTCACGAGAAATAAAAACGTTATTAATTATTCATATCATCTTTGCAATGTTCCTCTTATGAAAGTTAATACTCTAGGAGATTTAGGAATTCAGCTAGATGCTAAACTGTCCCTAAATGTTCATGTAGATAATATAGTCAATAAAACCTTTCAAATGTATGGTTTTGTAATGAGATCATCTGCTGATTTTAAGCGCACCTCCACTTATCTGTATTTGTACAAAACCCTAGTACGCTCCCAGCTTGAGTATGCGGTACCCATCTGGAACCCTTATTATAATAAATATATTGATGCCATTGAGCGTGTTCAACGTAAATATCTACGTACTATGTATTATAGGTGTTACAGAAGATATTTGTCTTACTCACAATTGCTCAGCAGATACAACATGATTTCGCTTGAGTCGAGACGTCAATATTTAGAAGTTGTCACATTATACAAAATTGTTAATAATCACATAGACTGTATCGATTTAGTTAATAGATTATGTTATGTCGTTCCAAGAACTGTTCATAGAAGGGAGGTGCGCGCTGGTCGTTTGTTTGCTCTTGGTTTGTGCCACACAAATAGTGGCCACCGCGCTCCTATTCACCAAATGGTAGAGATTTATAATAGTATATTTGTTGACATTGATATATTTGCACTTAGTTTAAGTAAATTCAAAATGGCAGTTTTCAAGAAGCTCCCCTTATCCTAGTATATTTGTATTTTTTTTATTTATTACATGTTTTCACTATATATATATCACCCTCTTGAATTAATAGCATTATTGGCACTTTTCCTTTTTGTTCTTTCATTCAGTATCATTAATTTAACTCTGTTATGTTTTTCTGGTAGTAGTTTTAAGTAAATATTTTTATTTAACATGTGAATAGCGTTGTGGGCTACTTTATTGTTACCATGTTTTTGTACAGTTTTATGTTACATTTTATAAAGTAGTTGTTTGCTATTTCAAATAAATAAAAAAAAAACATCAATGGCGCAGAATTGGACGCTGTGAACTTTTAATTGAAATATATTTTTAGTGTGAATTTATAGTTTTATTATTTCCGTATATATATTAAACTACACGAAACAAACATTAACTATGTAAGCATCTACGGTATGCCTTTATAATAAAATTGTACAAACTGTACGGGCATTTTCGTAAAGAAAATATTTGAAACAATGTTGTATTGGAATGCTTAAAACTGTATTAGGTTTTCTGAATTTCAGTACATTTTTGCCGTCAGTCGTTTATGAGGGCTTATAGAATAAAATATGGATACAAATTCTGGTACGCTTTTATTCACATCATGAACGAAATCGCATTGCTGCGAATAAAATAGCTCTGCTTGTCAGATAAGTGTAACAATTTGAAGTAAATTTTTCGCTTCCAGCTTCCAAAACAAAATATAAAACTGTTCGTTCCATCTTTTGATGACATTAATTTGAATGAATTTTGCCAATAAAACGTAGAGCGACAAAAGTAACGATACTAACCTAAAACTAAATTTAAGTAGGTGCCTGTGGTGTAAAGCACTTCGTCGTTTTCGTCGTCGTCTTGTCCGTGACCCAAATTTTTCCATAAAAAAATAATTATTTATAGGAATATAACATTTAAAAAATCCGTGTCTTTTGTCTGTATGTTTGTTTGTTCGCGCATCACGTAAAAATTACAGCACCGCTTGCGATGCAGTTGGATAGCTTAGGTTTTGACTTACAAACTGGTGAACTTGGTATCTCAATAAGATGAGTAGAAACCGAGCAATTGATAAAAAAATGTTGACGGCTGATTTGAAGGAATTTTGATCAAATGTTGGTATAATGGTATTTGAGGTTTTGGAATAGTACTTAGAGTACTTTTAACCTAGAGAAATGACCACGCGAGTGAAGCCGCGGGTACAGCTAGTTTTATATAAATTATATAAGTCAAGCGTGTGCTAATAAATACTACCAATGCGTTAGTTTAAGCCTCGCCAAGTAGCTTTTATTTTGGAAGTTTGCAGTAGAATTCGCTATTTCTACAATTATACCCATTTCATTGCTTGTAAACATATATGTTTATTGCCTACATTCGTTATTGTGAAAGTACGTGAATAAAGTTTGTTTGTCGCCCGACTAGGTCCGGAAATAAATGCTGTATGTTGAATACTGCACCGCGCCCTTCCTACGTGTCAAGCATTCAGATCGCAAAAGAATGCCAGGAAAATTTGCAAGCTTTGGCGGCGCGATATATTTTTTATTTTTTATTATACACATCGCGTTATTGTACACATCGCGCATCGCATAATATTTATACGTATTCGTATGCCAATTCTTTCATGGCTACATTGCGTTTCTAATATGGTATTTTTTAAAGGATGTCTGCTGTCGATTTATATCATGAAGTACTACGTGCCATTTTGTTTGGTAGGATAATATGGAATGAAAAATGTTGACACCCAGTTTACTGCATATAAATTCATTCACATAGAAGTTACCTGTTCAATGCTGATTTGTATAATCAAAGGTACTTCGTACTTATATGAAATACTGTAAAAATCCATGTAAATAAATTTACTTTTCCGTCAAAGTCTATTTAACAAGTTTATGCAGAGAAATTTAACCGAGTTGTAACTTCGAGTTTTCAACCAACTTCATGTTGGTTGAAAGTTTAAAAGCATTTCACTAAAGTAAAACGTATTTAACTAAAGTCAACCAGAGTTGTAAATACACAAAAACTTTGCCTAATTCCCGTTCTTGAAAAATAACAGGGGATGCTTGGAATAATTTTCTCGTTAGGCCGAAACACTACATTTATATACATTTGGCAAAGCGCCAATGGCTGTATGCACAATTTGTAGACTCTTTTAGCTCGATGACGAGGCACAAACGTGACCAAGAAGGCGTTTGTCAGCAAGATGTTGCAGAGATTTAGTGGCAGCTTGCGGTCGCTTGGCTGAGAATGCTGCTAAGCAGCATCGGGGCTTGGCAGCTTCTTAGGAGAGCGCGAGTCTGAATTTATTCGTAGTAAGAACGTGTAATTGCAAACCAAAAGGCTTACAAGATGGACAAAGTTGATGATAATATTGAACAAATCTTTTCAGATACCGGTGTTGTATCCATGCTAACACAAATGTGGAGTCTTAAAAAAAAAGCTTTTATATACATAACAATATATTTACATCGCATCTATTCGAAAAAACGCTAATTGGTTCCTCGATAAGAAGGAGCAAAGTAGATAAATATTCGGGACAATTCCACACCAATTACCTAGCCCCAAACTAGGATACCCTGTACTATGGGTACTAGATAACGGATAAACATACATATATACGAATATTATAACATCCATGTCTCGAAAACAAATATTTCTGCTCATCACATAAATTATTGCACTTTGCAGGATTCAAACCTGCGACAGTTTGATTGCGTACCTAGGATCACTAGCCACGAGACCAACCGGTCGTCTAGATCTTTTCTGTTCAAGACTTTCAGAGAGGGCAGTAATGAGTTGAGTTGGAATATCAATTTTGTTCATTGGGTGGCGTGGTGCGCTGTCTGTATTTAAAAATAGAATCATGTAAAATACGGAGAGGAGGAAAAAATTAAAAGCGCGCGAATTACGATATCATCATGAAGGAGACAAGGAGTATTGACAGTGCAAAAACTAAAAAAATACTCGAAAATCAGTTCATCAAGTTCAAGTAGAGAAAGTAATAACTTCTTACACCTGAAAATGTTAGAATCTACGCAACATTATTATTATGTGATACAGAATCTATATTACCAACTAAATCTCGGTAAAAATGTTTGAATACTTAACTATAGCAACCTTATCGAGTGGGAAAATGCAAAACGAGCGGAGTCTTTTTCGGAAACTTTACCTAATTGTCAAGATTTACCCAAATGTAAGCAAACACAACAATCTTCATCGTTTACAATTAAGTGGCCTAGCTTCGTTTAAATAGTAAATATGTGAACTAATTTCATTTTCTCTAGTACTGTCTGTCATGTTCATAATCAATATATTTATAATAATTACTTGGACATCTAATCGTACCATGTCTTTCGGTCTAACGTACAAAACGTAGTAGGTAATTCTTAAGTCGTAGGACAGAATTCAATCCAACGCTCCACTAAACATAAATGTCTTACGTGAATGTCTCGCCTTAGCACAAAGACAACTGAAACTGTTATATGATGTCGCTTAACTGTTATAGGGTTTTCTTAAGAGAAAATGTAAGCAATCCGCTGGGACAAGTTTGTACATCTGTTTATAGAAGGAACATTTCTCGTCTTGTGCGAAGCGCTTAACACCAAATTATTATGGCCTGGTTGATCTTAAATCTGTTTTAGCATTACATAGATATATTTTTATTTATTAACTAGCTTTCGCCCGCGACTTCGTCCACGCGGACTACAGTCATCCTATATTCATCTAGGATATTAAAAACCAAAAAAAAGTATAGCACCAACGCTCTTGATGCTTTTTGACAGACTTGTTATTATTTAGTTTCCACGGCAAAGTCACTCTGTTCCATAGAGCGAGTAACCGACATTTTCCAGTTTTCCTGTGTCAGCTTAATATTTTCTGGGATAAAAAGTATCCTATATATTGTAACTTACCTATTTACAAACATTCATCAAAATCGGATCAGCCGTTTTACGTGAAAGCTCCCCAAACAAAAAAACAGAAAATGGTTCACTTTTATAATATTGGTGTGGATTAAGACACATTATAACACCTTAGCGGTATACGCACCGATGCGATGTTATAAATAACTATAACTAACAAAACTCTAAATGATTCTGTGCAATTTCTGTGAATTCCACCAGGCTGCAGTGAAAAATATCAATATCCTGGGAAATATTATTTATGAGATGTATGCTCGTGACATTGGGGCATACTTCACCAAGCTAGTCTATGAAGGCACACTGAGTGTCGCTGGAAACGTACAACAGATATATTTATGACTTCCTAAATCACAAAATGAGGTCTCTTGCGAGGTTGATGACGTCATAAAGCTTCACCCACACTGAAGATACATCAACACAGAACCGCCATCGGAATTCTGCACACTTTGGAAATTGCCGCTATTTGTTAACGTTATGAGCCCCCAGAGGGTTGTGCACACTCGCATTTTTGAAATTTATCGCAACGAATTTTTACTAAGTACGCACTGAATTGGTCTGATTTTATTGTTGGGGTAATAAATGGCTTTGATAGATACAAAAATATTATATCTACTTTTAGTTAATAATGTAAATTTCATTATTATTTTACAAGCTTGTATTTAACTTCATTTGTATGTATGTATCTGTGTGTCTATGTATCTATGTATCCATATATCCATGTATCCATGAATCTATGTATCTATGTATCTATGTATCCATATATCCATGCATCCATGAATCTATGTATCTCATGTATCTATGTTTCTATGTATCTATGTATCTATATATCTTATGTATCTATTTATCTATGTATCTTTGTATCTATGTATCTATGTATATCTGTTTGTCCTGGAATCTTGCAATTCAAATTTTGAGCACTTGCCGATTAGCTAACCGGCTAAAACTTTCAGAGTAGGTCACAAACAAAGGTCAAAGCGACAAAAAAAAAAAAAAAAAAGCCTAAGTAAAAACGTTTTTTTTAGTATATGTGATATTAGATATTTTTTATATATATTTTTTTATTCTTATTCTAGATTGACTTGGAGTTGAGAGCTGAGTTGGATGAGTTGATAAACATGGTGTCAAAGCAGATATTTAGAATTTCAGTTTATGGAGTTCGACTACAAAAAAGTTAGGCTCAGTTCACCTTTAAAACGCCTTGTATACTTTTTCATTTGCATTAGCGTATTAATTAGATCTATGAGCGTAAGTAAAATATTTTAGATCTTTAGGTATGGGCCATTCTCCTGTGCTAGAAAATTAAATTTTGGCCTATGTCAGCGTACACTCATGTGGTGCTTTTGAGTCTTAAAAGGTTACATAAAACTAAAAGGGGATCCCAAGGTTAAAATGTTACTGGAGCTAAACAATACATCATTAAATTGCAGCATTCTGCCGTGGATGAAACAAATGAGTGGTTCAATGTTACAGCTGTCCAAGTATTATTTATATATACGATACGATACGATACGATACGAAATACTTTATTGTATACCAAAACAAAGAACAAACAAAATCAAAACTTAAATAAGGTAATACAATTGGCGGTCTTATCGCTTAAAGCAATCTCTTCCAGGCAACCTTTGGATGGACAGTATCAGAGGAAGCAGAAATAGACGGTGGTGTACAATTAAGAATAATTATGAATTACTTGATTATATATAATTAATAAATATATATTACATAAAATAAATGCATAATTATAATAAATTAATACATATCAACATAAATAGTTAAATGAAAAATTTTAAGCAGCTGTGTTGTCAGAGGTTAGACAAATAGTGATTTTTCACCATATTTTTGAAAATTGACAAGGATTTAGCGCGTCGGATATCTAGCGGCAATGCATTCCACAGTTGGACAGCTTGTATTGTGAAGGATTTGCTGTGGAACTGGGAAGTGTGGATAGGGATTTTAAGTTGAAGGGCTCTAGAAGAGCGCATGGAGTGTGAAGGTAGTAGGAACTCAAAGCGTTCTTTGAGGTAGGGTGGAGAGAAAGGAAGGATATATATATAAGGAGTGGATATATATGTGTATATTAACAGTAGGTGTATTTATGTAAGTGTATTATTCCTTCCGGCCACAAGGTTCGATCACGTAGTTCGATCAAGCAAACCACGAGGATTTTTAGGTCCTTATGGTTCGATTCAATAATCGAACTGTGCAGAGTTTGCTAATTGATGTATAAACGGTTCGATCATGCGCACCAAGAGAACTTTTAGGTCCTTACGGTTCGATAGAATGATCGAGCTGTGCAGATTTTGTTATTTTATGTCCACACGGTTCGTTTAAGCGAACTACAAGGAATATGGAAATAAACGCTCCGCCGCGAGATTCGATCGATTGAACTTCGAGGATTTGTAATTCTTCGTAGTTCAATCATTGAAAATCAAGCAAACCACGAGGATTTGCAATTACTCGTAGGTCGATGGTAAAATCGATATTTACGTAGTACTTATTATAATCTCGTTTATAGGGGTTATTCCCTTTCTCCCCACCAGCTTGTAGTTGTTACTGATATCTATCTATACTTATAATAAAGCAATAGGAACGAAATAGTCTGTACAAAGAAGATAATTTTAAATAAATAATAGTTTAAAAAAAAACTAAAAAACACGCTTTATATAGAAAACCAAAATAAAAAATTGAAAATGAATTTTAATAGTGTAAATAAGAAAAATATGTTTTATTTCAAAAAAATCGTGGGGTGCATGGGTCAATAGTTATAAATATTTCATTGACAGATATGAGAAGCACCCCACGCTTTTTTTAAATAAAACATTTTTTTCTTATTTACACTATTAAAATTTATTTTCAATTTTTTTAGTTTGGTTTTCTATATAAAGCGTGTTTTTATAGTTTTTTTAAACCATTATTTATTTTCTACTTTTTAGTTTGTTTTTTCTTTTTTTTCCATATTATTGCATTGTCATCGGTCTTTGACAGGTGTGCAAAATTTGAATGAAAAATAGCGTCCAAAGGAGTCGGTTACAAACATACAAACATACAAGTGAAGCTAATATAAAGCGTATAAAAAGTGGTCTAGGGTACTTAAAATAAGCTATTAAACAAGCATAGATATTTTTTTAAATCGTGCCTGTCTGTTTGTTAGTTTGTTTGTCTGTATGTTTGTTCGTGCATCACGTAATAACTACTGAACCGATTACTATGCTGTTTTCACTGTTGGACAACTTAGTGTTTGACTTAAAAACTGGGGTACTTGGTATCTCAATCCGATGAGTAAAAGCCGAGCAATCTATAAAAATAAATTTGGCGGCTGAAGGAATTTTGATCAGATATTGGTACGAGTACTAGTACAAGGGTATAAAAATAATAAAAAATCCTGAAATAATAGTACTTTTATCTTAGAGAAATTTATACTTCCATAGCACCAGTGTAAATATATTTTTGTGTAGGTACCTGGCTGACTGAATGACATTACATGTTGCATAGTTACGGCATTAGGTCTACAGTAACTCTCAAAATTAGTTTTTAAGGCTCTAAGGTAGAAATTTTCATAATTATGTACTATAATGGTTAATTTACTTAATTAAATCTTACGTGAAGTTTTATGAAAAGTACTGGAAAAAATATAGCATAAATTGAAGCAAACAAACAAACAAATATTATATACAAGTGAAGATAAACGGAACCTTTTAAAAAAGTAATAAAAAGCCAAGCATCCCTACACAGCCCCACAGCAATATGACAGAGTCAGAGCTATAGCATGCCAGCTAAATGTACCGTAGTAGGTCCCACTTGTGTAGCTAAATGTACCGTAGTAGGTCCCACTTGTATAGTTTACCGTAAAACACTGCGAAACTTTCTCACGTTTTTAAGGTCATCTCTCAACTCGGAAATAACAGGCTAATTTATGATATTCCTGTTAATTACTCTTTCAACTTGAAGCATTATTTTACCGCTACTAAAATCCGAAGAATTATTTACCCTGTTTGGACTTTTAGGACAAATGAAATATTACAATTTAGTGATGTGGAATGTCATGATTTAAACAAAAAAAAAACCTAGAAAACAAATTTAAATACACACTATCTCATTTTGTGTAATTAATTCTACCTATACTGTGATACGATTGAGTTGCAACATTATTCTTGGATACTTTTGCGTATTGCGGAAATAGATCCACTATGTGCTACCTCTAATACCTAAAATAATAATTAATAAAATAAATATATTCGGGACAATTCACACCAATTACCTAGCCCCAAACTAGGATACCCTGTTTTTTTTTTAGAAAGTA
This sequence comes from Alsophila aescularia, assembly GCA_946251855.1. Classification (NCBI taxonomy): domain Eukaryota; kingdom Metazoa; phylum Arthropoda; class Insecta; order Lepidoptera; family Geometridae; genus Alsophila; species Alsophila aescularia. Next base: position 13,260,681 of record OX276375.1, on the reverse strand, counting down.
TATGTGCTGTTGGTCTATAACTGACCTCTACAGCGTCACCGGACACGGTGGGGCGGACGCAAAAGCGCTCCGCCGCAATGCGTGACGCAGAAGGCGCACGCCAAAGTTAAGTTTTGGCCACTTGCTCAAACTACTAATCGGTTGCCAATAACAATAATTTTTGAACCCAATATCGGAAAATATATATCTTGGGTGATTTTTCCCTATCGATTGACACTAGTTTCACTCTACATAAGAAATCAAGTTTATTTCCAAATTGGCGGAAGTTCAAAAGAAGGTCTTTGAAACAAAAACGTGAGATGACCTTTCCTAAAGGATACATTTAGATGATGTTGTACAATTAATAAAATGTTACTAGAATGGCAAAATTAACTTGTCTTATGCCCAGAAACAAATGTATGCGCATAATTTTGACCCCAACTCTGTCAACAAAACGAATTTTGTAAATTAAACGTCACTTCGCCGTCAACAAATCAAATAGATAACGTTCTGTAAAATGTATCTTTATGTTTCAGAGCGCGTCCTTTATTGTTTTTGTAATATTTGTAATGTCGTCGAGATAAATGCAGGGAGCGTCTGTAATGTGGTCGTTTTGTTACTCTCATATCGAGTAATCTCTGTGATGTTTGTGTGAACATAATATGATGACATTTTGATATGGTTAATAGCATTGTTATATAGGATTGCTCTTGGTCTGCCTATAGGAAGCTTTACTTGTTATACTTACTAAAATACAACAAGTAAACATTATTGTAAAACAAAAAACCCGACTGCGAACAAATCTATTGAATAAAATATTCGCAAAACGGTGCAGGGCGCGGGATGCACGACGCAAACATATGCTCGGGGTTTTCCTATTCACCCGCGATAGCGGACGGACGCAATGCCAGCTGACCGCCCGGCACGCGCAAAAATAATCCACACGAATATATAAAAGTGAAACGTTGTCTGTTTGTTTGTTTGTTTGGGGAGCTTTCACGCGATAACGGCTGGACGGATTTTGATAGTGGCTAGAGACCCTAGGTACGAAATTAAACGGTCGCGGGTTCGAATCCTGCAAGATGCAATCATTTGTGTGATGAGCAGAAATGTTTGTTTCCTAGTCATGGATGTAATATTAGTATCTATATATTAATCCGTAAAAACGTAATAATAACAAGTCTATCAAAAAGCATCAAGAGCGTTGTTGTTATACTTTTGCATTGGTTTTTAATATCCCAGAAGAACATAGCATGCGTTTTACACGACTTTCCAAAAAAAGGAGTGTATTATTTTTAGCATTCATGTATGTATGTATGTATGTATATTTGAATGTGAGTTTCTTTATTCCACCATAACTTTTAAATGCCTGAACAGATTTAGACATGTGGGGTATCGATAGAATCCTTACATCACCCCGAGTAACATAGGCTATATTTTTTTGAAAACATTCATTATGGCAGTATAGTATCATATTCAAACTCGAAAAAAATGACTTCCATATTTACAATATGGGTATCAAATTGAAGGCCTTACGTAATATAAGAATATAAGCACATTCCATGAGCTTATAACTTATTCGCAAAAGCTCTTTTTTGACAAGGCAGGCGTGTTTTTTTTTAGCTTTTAAGCTAGTTATTTTCGCTATAAACTGTAGTCCGCGCGGATAAAGTCACGGGCGAAATAAAAATAAAATATTAATAGTCATATAAATTTAACGTTTCTTATTTACTTACATATTTTACTTTACAACATTGGACTAGAGTAGATACTTAAATAGCTGGAAAAATCTATAATTTAAAATGTTGTAAGAAGCTTGAAAGGCAATTGCTACGGTTCAGTTCAAGCGGCGCAAATATGGGAACCTAGACCGGGGTTACATGTTTGTGCCGTTTGGGGTTGAAACTTTGGGTCCGTGGGGGCCAGGTGGCCACGAAATTTACAGGGACTTGGCAAAACGTTTAGTGGAAGTGACATGTGACTAGAATGCTGGCTCCTATTTAGGCCAAAAAATTAGTATTGCAATACAGCGTGGCAATGCAGCCAGCATTCTGGGCACTTTCCCTTCCTCCGAAGGACTTTTAGATTTGTGTTTTGTTTAAATAGTTAAGTTTTTAAAAAATAGTGTCTACTTTTTGTATGGATTTCTGTAATAATAATTAAATACGGTTCAGTTAAAATATATATCTAACTGGAATAGTCTCTTAAATACCTTCATTTTGATACAACTCTCGATAGGATTTGATAAAAAAAAAAAATGGGAAATACAATATGGCGGCTTATATAGCTGCCATATTAGTTTTTTGACACTTTATATACACTCTCGTGATTATGACGAATCCAATGATACCTCATTTAAGAAAATCCATCAAGCCGTTTGGGCTGTGGGATGAGGCTAAGAAACGTTTAAACAAACATACATACATACATACATACATACATACATACATACATACATACATACATACATACATACATACATACATACATACATACATACATACAACCCAAATACATAGCCCTCCGCAGTCGGGTAGAAATAAAGAGAGCATAACGTAGAAGGAAAAAGTAGTTGAGTGCATTTTCGTTATTGTTTACTTAAAATGTGTTGTGCCTTTATTAAAACACTACTGCATAATATAACTAACTCATATGGAATTAAATAGTTGTACAACCCATTATGCCATTACAGGTTTATAGCCCAAGGTGTTCTAGCCCACTATTATAGGCAGCTTACCAACTATGCGGGCGGCATTTCCCCGTTGAACTGTAATGCTAATTCGATGAGCCAAATAAGTAACCAACATATTGGCCAATCGTCGCATCAGGCGTCAGCCAATAAAGCCAAAGCCGTTCATCAGGAATAAAAAAAACAGTTTCAGTAACAATTTAAAAAAACAGGCATAACATATAACCATTCAAATCCAGGTTTTCCAACGGGACCAGTAAAGTTTACAAACTAGTTGGGTGTAACCGTCAGAAGTATTGCTGTCCCGCTTGTCCCATTGTCCCACTTAGTAATGCAAAGCGCACCGAAACGTCAGGCTTCCTTAATTCCCGAGATAAGGCGCTAACTAATTAGTCACGATTCAACTCTGCAGTGATTAATAGTTGCGAAGTTAGTGGGACGATCTACAGATTTGTAACTGATACAGAACGGACATACGATACGATAACTTTTTTGTACAATACCACATATATATCATCGGAACATCTCACCCTCAAACTATGTAGCATTGCATTGCAGAACTTTTTACGAACGTTCTCTCACGGTCGAAGCTGTTTGTCTGTGGAACAAACTGCCAGTTTCTATACGGCGTGTGCCGTCTGGAGTTTTTAAATGTCTAGTGAAGAGGTTTTATGTGGAAGTGTAGCTAATATTATGTTTATTAACATGTTTGTCATGTTGCTTATATTCCTGTTTTTTTTTTGTTTTTATCATGTTATAATTATATAATATATATATTTATGTATTGTTTCATCCATACCAATATATAAAAGTAAAACGTTGTCTGTTTGTTTGTTTGGGGAGCTTTCACGCCATAACGGCTAAACGGATTTTGATTATATTTGGAATGGAAATAGCGTATACCCTGGAATAAAACATAGGATACTATTTATCCCAGAAAATTGTAAATTTCCACGGGAAAACTATAACATTCTTAATTTAAAAAGAAAATGGAATTTGAACGTTTGACTTTCAATTGTTTTTACATTCAGCCTCTAAAGTGAAGGTGGATAGAGCGAAATCATAGTAATTTTCGATTACGAGTACTAACGTCGGACTAACGCAGCAGAAACCGCTTGTAATGTCAATGCTGTGTTGGAGAGGACACGGCTAACGAATACACCGTGCATCGTTTTCGTAGTGGAAACTTCGACTTGAAGAATAAACCACGAGGAAGACCACCTACTAAGGTAAATAACGATGAAATGAAGGTGATGTTGGAAGCCAATCCATATCAAACTACCAAGGAATTAGCGGCATGGTTTGACGTTTCAGTACCGAAAAAATGAAAACTCTCCTATTTCTTAGTCGAATAAGTGGTTTAAGGCACGGTAAAATTTATTTAAGAATACCTTTGAATTTCAGAGCCAGGAGTGATAATCTTGCATGTGTAGAAACGCGGGAGGTTATAAAATTTTAGGTTACTAGCTTTCGCCCGCAACTTCGTCCGCGCGGACTACAGTTTATCGTGAAAAAAAGCATCCTTTGTTCTTCTAGGATATTAAAAACCAATGCAAAGGTACATCTCCTCCTTCGTTTCCATAGCAACCAAGAGAGCAAAGAGTAATTGTCATTTTCCAGTTTTCCCGTGGAAACTTACCATATTCCGGGATAAAAGTATCCAATGTTGGGCTCTACATTGTACAGTACCTATTTACAAAGTTTCATCAAAATCCGTTCAGCCGTTATTGCGTTAAAACTCCCCAAACAAACAGACAACGTTTCATTTTAATATATGGGTGTGGAAAAGCGGGAGGATATAATGTAAATTGGTATCCGTTCTCCCCTGATTAGCTACACAACGAGGTACCTATGATGGTTCATTATTTTAGTTTTTATTTAACTTTCAATGTTTGTATGTTTGTTCATTACAAATCTTGCAAGTTGAATAGCTAATAACTTACTATTATCCTACGGAGTCGAAATTTACTTATTAGTTCAGTTCCGATGACAATGCATTTTTATGGTAAGCAACTAAGCATGACCTGAATCGTCGTCCAGGAATAGCTCCAGATAAAGGAACTCTTCAACGGTCTACAGCATAGACACAATGTTTTAATATTTTGAATACGCATTTTATTATATAACCGGTTTAAAGGCTTGTAAATAAAAATGTTTTTTTTACTATTAATTTAGTGTTGTTATTCTTCCTAAAATTAAATTAAAAAATATATTTGTGCCTTCGATGAGTAACAAAGTGACGAAAAGATTAATTATATATATCACAGTTTATGTCAAATTGTATGGAATGAAGATTAAGATATGATGTAACATAAAAATAAAGATAAGACTATGGATACGATAAGATTAAAGAGATGATAAAATAGGGTAAGGGGTGGGTGGTAGAATAAAAGATGAGAGACCATGGGTAACTTTAAAAGCCTGTCCAATAGAATATTAAATTCTGCTTCTTGCACTTTCGGTACAATGAAGTTTCCTTGTAGCGTGAAGCGGCAAAAGTGCCAAGAATTATGAATTATAGGTTAGTTAGAATATTTCAGTACATACTAGCGTGAAACATTATCTTTATTTAAATAAAACATTGGTGCCGAGGCGAGGTGAAATGATTTTGGATCGTTAATCACATAACCGCGCATATAACTTTTTTAGACGGGTCTGGGGACCCGCCCCGTCTTTGCACGGGTGTAATACAGAAAAAAAAACTTCCGTGAAAAATTATCTATCTGATGGTGAAAACCGCATCAAAATCCGTTGCGTGGCTTAGGAGTTAGTGGCCAAGCAGACAGAGAGACAGACAGATAGACAGACGCGGAAAGCGACTTTGTTTTATACTATGTATTGGTGACCCTTGTTCTCTCGAAAATTAAATGGCATCTACTATGGGACGATACTTGTGTCGACACTCTGGCACCATCTGATTGTTTTGAGACACAGAGTAGGGCTGGCGTCGCGGCTACTACAACAGAGCAGCTCGTTTATATAATACTATTATTTATTCTGAGGTAGTGGGTATATGATTAAGAACGTTGGGTGTTGTGACATGATGGGACTGCAGGACCCGAGAGCACATCGTATTTACAAAAACCTTTCTGAGCGTCTGGTCGATGAGACCTGTGACCAAAATGCTGGTATTTATGTGGCTCATCGAATTAGCATTGTAATTCAACAATGAAAACAGTATTTTGGGTATGCTGCTAGCTGCTATTGACCTAGAATACTTGGGCTACCTATAATCTTGTAATGGCATGTGGTTTGTCCAACTGTTTCATTTTGTTAGCTAGTGTTATTTTGTAGTAGGTAGTTGTTAGTAATTAAGGGCTCTTACCAGTTTAAAAAACAGTGACTAAAGGCTCTGGCTACCGACAGATGGCGGGGCCAACCAAAAACAAGCGAAGCCGGTGACGGGCAGCAGCGTCACCGGTGCGAAAAGCTAAGCTCTGCGATTGCCAACCCGCGTGCACAACTTAGATATTATGGGCAAACCCTCCATAATAAACGGCACAATTAAAATATGACCCCAAGTTCCTAGTCGACCTGCTAGTCCTGGCCGTGGTGGCGGTCACGGAATTGGCAGGGAAGGGGGTGCAAAGAATCCCCGGACTACCGTAGGCCACCTGAAACAACATCAACTGACTCTGGCTACGTACAACAGACGAACGATTAAGCTTGACAAACACATGGCGCACAAGACCGTCCTTGCAAATATCAGGTGACATATTCTAGGGCTAAGTGAAGTCCAAAGAGGAGTGCCCGGAGGACACAATGACCCTGGAATCGGGCCATTGTGTGGAGTGATCAGCAATCTCAGGATGGCGTGGGGTTCCTTTTCAATAAGGTCCTCATTGATAATGTTATAGAAATATGCAGTGTATTGACCAGGGTAGCCTACATGGTTCTTAAGCTGACCGAAAGGTAGCTTTAAGGTCATACAAGTTTACGCACCGACTTCAGCACACTCGGGTGATGAGGTAGAAGATAAGGTTGATGGCATATCTTTGGCTCTACATAACACGACAAGGGCCCACTACAACGTTATCTTAGGAGACTTTAACGCCAAAGCGAGACTACAAACTTGCAGTGAACCGAAAATAGGTTCACACGGCTTTGGAGACAGAAATCACAGGGGGCAAATGCAATTTTTTTTTTTTTGGAAAAGATGGATTTTTTTATGTATTCATTCTTTAAAAAGCAGCTCCTTGGTAAAAACCAAGTTAGTTAGTTGGTTAGTTGCTTGGAAAGCGCAAACATTGACTAAAATTTTTTTTTTATCACTTTCTAGGCAAGCGTTTGAAAAATTGACCACGATCTTACCTGATGGAAAGCGAAAAAAAATGAAAAGCGATGAAATTAACTTTATTATGACGGACAATAAGCACATACTCAGGGAAGTTTAAGCTATCAGCAGGTTCAATACCAGTAGTGATCACCATCTTGTCCAAGGCTCCTTGAATATCGACCACAAGATTGAAAGATGCCGTCAACCCAACACGCTACAACCCAACCTAATCCAAGCCGCTGTTGGATCAGAACAGTTTCAACTCAAGTTGAAGAGTCAATTCGCTGCCTTGGAAACCACTAATGACATGGATGAGGAACTCCAAAAAGTTGTGGGAATCCTTAGGGAAGAAGGCTTTAAATTTTTTCAGCTACAGCGTATGGGCATGAAGTCTAAAATCTCAGATGAGGCTCTTCGCCTTATTGACAAACGGCGGGAGTAACAGCAAATCACACCGGTGAAAAAAAGGAGTTCTATAAGAGGATCAGTAAGCTGGTACAACGTGACCTTCTGTGCTCAAATACACGCCTGATATAAAAGGCAATTGAGCAAAATCGGGGGTCTCAGGTGTGAGTAATCCCATGTGACGAAGCTCAAGACTAATAATGGCATAGCCGTTGTCTCTAAGGTGGAGATCCTTTCTAAGATCGAATACTTCTATGGCCGATTGTACGAATCGCATGTTTATAGACCCAAACCCAGCAAAGAGAATTCCCGCGCAATACTGACCTGCCACTACACTGACGAACTGCCTGACGACGGACGTCAGCCTAGATGAGATTGAAATTATGGCAAGCAACTTAAAAAAGGGCCCTGGTGTGGATGTGAGCTCTTGTACGCAGGGGGGAAACCCGTACTACAAGAGCTTCAGGGGTTATTTACCGTTCTTAACACTAGGAAAACACCAAAGGCAAGGAGCAGGAGTTTGGTAGTACACTACTTTAAAAAATAAAAAATAAAAGGATAACATAGTTTTAAAGAACTATTCACCTATTTCACTCTTGCGCCGTGCCTATGTTCCTTTGAGGATCATCTCAAATCTTTTAGCAAGAAGTCTTGACGAGTTCCAGCCTTCTGAACAGGTTCATCAAGGATTCGCGGAGGATTTAGCACTATACATCACATAGACAAAAGGAGGCAGATTATACAGAAGTCTGAAGAGTATAACCAGCCCTTGTGTATTGTTTTCGTAAACTATGAGAAGGCCAATTCTACAGTCTTTGCAGCATTGTCAAGCGGACTGAAGTGCATCATACACCATACATCGAAGTGCTGAGCTTTTTGAATGACTCCGCGACTATGAATGTTTAAGTACAAAAACAGCAGTCTAATAATATCCAACTGCGCAGGGGAGTGAGACAGTGGGATGTTATATCCCCGAAACTGTTTACTAAAGTCTTGAAAGATATGTTTAAGACGCTGGATTGGATAGGAAAGGGCATTAATATCAATGGCGAGAACATCTCACACTTACGATTTGCCGATGATATAGTCCAAATGACGGAGTCGCTACAAGACTTGTAAAGTATGCTAACCAAACTAGATGATTCTTCTCGACGCTTTGGTCTCGGAATAAACATATATAAGACCAAGATCATTTTTAACGATCTCGTTGACCCAGAACCGATTGCAGTCAATGGTGTACCTCTTGAAATTTTCCGAAAATATGTTTACTATGGGCAAATATTGTAATTAGGTAAGTACAACCTTGAGTAGGAAGTCAACAGAAGAATCCAGCTAGGTTGAGCGGCATTTGGCAAGCTTCGTCAAGTATTTTCGTCATCCATACCATAGTAGTTGTAGTGCCTAAAGACAAAAGCCTTCAATCAGTGAGTCCTACAAATCATGACCTATGGAGCTGAAAGGTGGACTCTGGTTCAAACTAGTCCACAAAAGTCACTCAGCGAGCTATGGAGAGAGCTAAGCTTGGAGTTTCTCTGAAGGTCAAGATTCGCAATGAAGATATCCGACAAAAAACAAGGTAACCGGCTCTAAGGATAAGTAAGCTAAAGTGGTAGTGGGCTGATCATATTTCCCAAAGAACCGATAATCGTTTAGGTAAACGTAGTGTAGCCTGTGGCCAGGTGGAGTGATGATCTGCGAAAAGCGGTTAGAAGAAAATGGATGAGTAAAGCTGAAGATCGAGCTCAGTGGCGTGCATTAGGAGAGGCCTTCGTCCTACTGTGGATACAAGATGATGATGATGATAATGATGACATATAAAGAAGGACTTTGTCCAAAAAAAAAGTGGAGATCCCACCACAACAAAGGCTCTTGCATTTATTGCCCTGCCCTTATTACGAGAGTCTTCTTAGGTGTTTTTTTTTACAATTGTAGATGTAAATTTAAGATGGGCAGCTACCTTTATAACTTTAATTATTTTGATTCACGACCCAACGTGGAAGGTGGAACGTAATTAATTATAACTGATGCTGATTGATGGATGATGCACCGAAATAATGAGGTAAATTAATTACCTTGGTTTGTTAGGCGAATAGACGTTGATTTATCAAAATATTTAGGAAGGTAAATGGAAAACTATGTATTTTGAAAAGATAAAATTGTGTCTTACCGGTCAAATCCCACTTCCTAAATTCAAGTTGACTACGAAGCAATAGTGCTAAAACAAACATAAGTTTTTATTAGCTGAAATGATTAAGAAAGCTCAAAATTGGTTGGTCAAAATTTAAAAATGTCTGGCAAGCATAGTTTATAGCCATATTTTATTGTTCAAAACAGCATTTCAAAGTTTAGTGTTGCCACGGATGACCTCGATTCATTATCACCAGAACCTTATAAAATTTATGGGTACGAAAAATGGCATTAAGACTGAACATTTGAGCATAAACTTAGTTTATAGCTGCAATTGTGCCCGAGTGTTCAAAAAAGTTAGTAGTTCTCAAAGAGTGGTCAGACTTGAATATTTAGGGAACAGCTGCACCGATCCTTCCAAACAAAAATAAAAACTTTCTCGCCAACTCCATCTTTTAAATAAACAAACCTTCATTGAAATCCATCCATTCATTTGGCAGCTTCCTAACTAAACAAAATGTTCTATAAGTTACCTGAAACCATGTGGGTAAACCACAAGCTGTCTAGATTTACTAGACAACAACAAATCAGTCCAACCAACAATACACGCACCTCGTATGTAGTTCAACAAATCCCGTAAACATTCATTAAACTAATTAAGCCTTGTTTGCCAACAATGATGAATGGTTTGCAGGGCTGTCTCTTTAACTATACCTACAGGAAGCAATCTAATGGATCGAGCGGAAAAACTGTCAAATTGGTGCAAGAGGATCCTGAAGAAATTACAAAAGTACAACATATTCTATTTAATCAATCAAAAAGGACTAAAAAAATACAATTACTATTTTAACATAAACCCTAGCTTGTTACTTCCAGTGGGCAACGTTTCCAAAATGCTGGCAGCAGTGCCACGTTGTATGGCAATGCTTAGTCTCTGGGCAACACAAAGACCAGCGTTTTGGTCACGTGTTGATTTGACCAGACTCCCCGTTAGTCATTTTTTATACATTTGATGTGCTCCTGGTCCCCAAGGCCCTAGTGTCTCTATCACAAAATGCTCAAATATATATCCACTATCGAGGGTATTATATTTGTGCCTTTTGAGGATGAGACGGCGCAAAGGTGTCTACACACAGGTAGCGTTCAGACCAAAAGCCGTCCCATCTTCCATGGTATAAATCATTCCGTCAGGTCTTTTACTATCGTCACGTACGAGGCCAATAAAAAAAAATAGCAGTACAGTTGGCGGTTATAAAAGCACGACGGATGACATCATTAAGGCTGCAGTGGTGAGGATTTCTTCCTGCGCTTCTGCAACAGGATAAGCCGAGGTGACCAAGCTGGCCAAAGTACTATATACTTTTTATGTGATTTTGACGATTCCTGTCGTCAAAATCACAGCGCTGGTTGTTGATCTGTCGATTACAACCAGCATATCGCTGAGTTGGGACCGATTCGTGACAATTTTCTTTGCATTTATTTATTGTGTTTTAATTTGTTTTGTTTTTGTTGTGAATAAATGTCTTTTCTCTCTTTCTTTCTTTCTTTTCCTGTAACATAGTGTATACTAGCAGTGCAGAGTGTATACTCATAAGGTCATTTATTTCTCTGGAAACGTAAGGCACATTTCCAGTGGAATAGATGGCCTTATGAGACATAAACACTAATGTCTCAGGGTGAACATCGCAGTGCAGTGCCGCGCAAGTTTTTGATATCCAAATCTCTGGATGGCACTGCAATTTTTATGGCTTACCGTCGGGCAAATGCTTTAATCGCGCATCTCATCACTCAGCTGTTAAAAACTGCCCTAGATCCGGTTGTTGGAAAATGTCTATATATTATTTCTCTACGAAAAGGCACGAGAGCACTATAAGACTACTACTAAGACTACTATAAGAGCCTTGCAAAAGAAAACAAATTAATGCCTCCTAGCAAGAATGTTTCAAAAATACGGATTCCACACCGCCAAATTGAAAGTGAAGCAACCAAGATATGCCAAACCGCTCGTACGCACAAGCCTCACGCACACACTTACACCAAGCTATGCCAATCGGCCGCCACATCGCAGCAAGATCTGGACCTTGATAGACTTGCTAATTCTGTCAAATTCTCACGGAATATAAAAAACAATGCCGTATTTTGTGATGAAATTGTGTAACAACCACAAAACACCAAAAGTTATCGACTTACACATACATACGCAGCCGATATTTGCTATACTTCACTTGTTTGTTTAGGAGTGTACACTCCGTCTTTTTATTAAACCTTCTTGGTTACTAGATTGTGAAATCCCTATTAAAAGTTCCAGATATTCTATTATATTATTATTATCTAATCCCGCGGCTTCGCAGGCGTGGTCATTTCTTTAGGTTAAAGGTACTTTATGTGCTATTCCAAGACCTAAAATACCAATATACCAACATAAGATCAAAATTACTTCAGCCGCCAAAAAGATTTGGATCGATTTCTCGGTTTCTACTCATTGGATTGAAATATCAAGTACCCAAGTTTATAAGTCAACTCTTAAGCTAACCAATAGTTAAAACCGCATCGCAATCAGGGCCATTATTCTCTATGAACAGTCACACGCGTAACGCGTCTCGCTGTGGAATCGTTCGGAAAAGTACGGCAATTCTCGAACATGCACGAACAATTCCACGCAGATATCTTAACGTGGCGCGTTACGTGGCCGAGTGGCAATAGAGAATAAGGTCCTTGACCAGTAGTTTTTACTTGATGTGCAAACAAACAGACAAACAAAAAGACATGATTCAGAAAAATTATATATTCCTGTTCAGTAGCTTATTTTCAATTATCTTCTCTAGAGACACATACTTTCACATACTTTTTTTAATACGGAAGTGAGATCGTGGTAAAACGAGTGCGTTTTCCCACGATCTCACCTGATGGAAAGCGATGATGTGGTCGAAAACGTAGCACTCTTGCCTAGTAGATACCTATTCACTCTTGACTTGAATACACCTGGGTTATATTTACCGTATACACTGACGAGGGCAGGGCATTCCACACCTCTGCTTATTACTTTATTATTGACCGAGCGAGCGCGAAGCGCGAGCTAAGCTTCTCTGTTTCAGCTTCGGTAAAAATTCTCTCGTATGTCTGGATATCTGTCCGGATGTCTGTCCGAATTTCCAGCTGTTCTCCTCTACAGGTCGCATTACTCAACCGATCTAGACGAAACTTGGTATACAGGTTGAGCGAATTTTCAGAACTTTTTAGTCGTCGGGGATTTTTGATTAGGGGTATTTAATATGGCGGAGCTATTCAGTAGCCGCCTTTTTACCCTTTTTTGGGGGAAGTACCCCAAAAAGGGTAAAAATATAGATTAATAGCCTTTGATATTAAAGCATTTCCTAAAAGTGGAGTGAATTTATTACACGTCACAAAATGCCATAGACAAAATGATAGCATATTTTTTTTTGAGTTTGTTACTTTTTGTACTAGACTCTTTATTTATATTTATACTCTTTATTTATATTACTCTATATAGTGAAAAATTAGGATTACTAACGTAATTTTAACTCTTCAGCATGACTTATGGCTGTGCTGGTTCCCAGATTAAGAATAAGACCGCTCCATTTCATCCTGTGGATGTCGTAAAAGGCGACTTGGGGAGAGTCGCAAAGTGGGTGGCTGTATGCTACTGAATATTATCGATGTATGCTGCTACCCACTATGCGGACGAAGGGGCCGCATACCATCTCGTACCTTTTTCAACCATCTGGTGGCGGTTATTCTACCAACGAAAATTCAGGACGTCAGACAGGCGGCCGGTCTTAAAACTTAAGCCAAAACATTTACAATATGGACATGAGTGATAAAAGAGGAAGACTAAAAAAATTCTGGATGGATTGTGTGAGAGATGACTTGTGTAAGAAGGGAGTGAATACTGAGATGACGGCTGATAGAGAAAAATGGAAGAAAAGTACATGTTGTACCGACCCCACATAATAGTGGGATAAGGTGAGGAAGATTTATGGCAGCCTTCATGGTACTAATAATATATGCACATTTATATGAACATATATTAAGAGAGATAGTTTAATACAGTCTATAATAATCTACAAGATAGTTTCGTGCTAATACGTGCCGCGCACGGTCTTATTAATTAAAAGCCATGTTGTCTATGGGGCTTACAACCTTCGCTCCGTGATTGATTATACGCAAACTGACGTAATTCCAAACACGAACATTCAGGGACGTAGCCAAGGTGGTTATGAGGGCCTCGTCTTGTGCATTCGCGTGGAAATTAAAAAAAACTCGATTTCTATACTACTACATGTAATTGAATGTGCCACATTATTTTCTACCAAAATTTAAATACATCAAAGAAAAAATAAAAAAAAAAAAACAAAAAAAACTCAATAAAATTGCATCATATCTATATACATTAAATTAAGCAAATCATATCATTTTCGGTAATTTTACGTACCCTACTGACCAACAATTTAATTCAAGCGAACAAGATATAGAATCAGATGTAGATAAACGCAATCACGAACACACTCTCCCCATAAACAAAGCTTTCTTGCCCCCTAAGCAAATAACCCTTGATACGTCCTTACAAACGTGTAGCAGTACTCGCAGACTGTCGCAGATTGATTTAACTAATTTGAACATCTTCATTCGTATTTGCTTTGCATTTGCGATTGCTACTCATTCGTTTAAATTACTAAGAAATTGCAAATTAAATTAGATTAACTAACACTAAGATGTTTCTAACCGTATACCATACCGTTATATCACTGTCATCTTTTTGATGGCCAATTTTCTACAAGGAAGACAGTAAGCAAGATTTGTTGCGTGCCATGTAACACATTTTAGTTCATAGTTCAGTCCACTTTTTGATGTTATCCAGCTATTTTTGTCTTGGATATCACGGAATTTATAGAAGAATCTTTCTCTCTCTCATTAAAGGCAACCTTGCATTTCGAGAGTGTTGATACCAACTCTCTCTTGCTCTTGGCCTTTTTTTGGATGTAATCTTGGCCTTTGAGGTGAAACTAGCAAATGGAATTTTGAACATTTAGCTTAGTGCCCTTATCTCAAACGCCTGTAACTGACATGTTTCCATCAATACAAGAGAGTATAAAACGTATCGCAATAATGTGCCTGTGTATAAAGGAAGTGAGGAATAGGAATACATTTCCTAACTCAATAATAACGATGAGTTAAAAAATATTCAAAGGAACGTGAAAGATTCCAAAAGTTACATGCCAATTATGTATGGATGCACGCTTTGCTTGGTATCAAAATAGTTTATACACACGACTACGAGAGTTACAATATATTTATTTTATATATTAATACATATCATGATAATTTATAGATACCCTTGATGAACCCGCAAGCTCTTCATACCTACACGGCGCTTACCATCACACAAATGGCATCGTCTTATCACTAAAATTAGTACAGTGAATAAGTTATTCAAAATAGAAATTATTCTCGACGTGTTGATTAAACAGCAGCTTAAAGTTTGCAAGTCGTTAACCCTGGATGAAAGTTCGCGGCGCATCTAAGTTAATTAGCTATGAATTAATACGTGTTTAGAGAGATTAAACATGTAGAGGGCGGTATATTTCCGTCATGGACGAGCAATTAAACTGGGTCAGCTAACTAAAAGCGTTTTTTCTACATAATTATTATTTCATGTAAAAATTAAATTATTTAGGTACGTATTTGAAAGTTAATTTCATTAAATTTTCAGAATTGGCCGCTGCTCGCGTAGTAGGTACTTACCAAATTTTCGCCTTTGAAAGAATTTGATAAAAAATATCTACTGTACCAATTTTGATTTTGGAGGCCTCAACATTTCCAGTAAAAAAAGAATCATACAAATAGTTCAGAAATCCCAGAGAAAAAAGTGTACATACACACAAAAACACAGTTGAATTCAAAAATCCCCTCTTCACAGTCGATTAAAAATAAATAAACTATGTTCTGGAAAATATACATTTTGGTTATACGTTCATGTAAGTGATTGTGGATCCTGAGTCAGTCGGATCGTCTCGCATCTCTCATTCAATATGCATGCAACTAACGCAATTTTCCAAGATTTCAACCTTATCACTTTACCTTTCCGTTCACATTTACACATACAACCACAAGTGGAAAGCTAGTGTGCGACATTTGTCTTTGTTCTGATGTTGCGATTGAGTAGTGTTTGCTCTTTGTTTGAGTATCAGGGGTGTCGGAGTGTCGGGACACAAGTCTGTCTGCTTCACCGCAGACATAAAGCTTGCGACATGCGTTCTTGACAATAGTTCGACGGAGGTAATGTTTTCACATATGTTTGTGTGCATCTATGTGTTCATGATTTCTGTTTCATGAATGTTAAAGGTGTAATGTTGTTTTTGGATTAAATATCAGCGGTCATATGTTATCATTTAAAGCCCATTCGCCCATGTAGGTAATATTTACATGAATTAGCAATCTCTAAATGAAAAAAAGAATACAAAAACCAACTCAACGCATTAGCCTTGAAGAGATTTTGGTTAAATGCATAGTTTCCTATTATATTCCGTTTAGGTATCCGTGGTCAGTTCACTTGTTAGATTGATCTGTTCACGGACACTGTTTTTGATTCCGTGGTCAGACTGGCTAAATTAAAGTTTCCGTAGTCAGATCGCTTTGTTCGATTGATCTGACCACGGCAAAAGGTATCCGTGGTTTGATCGATAGCTCAAGTACAGACTACTCTACAATCACGACCAAGCTACACATTGTATTCCTATCTATATTGGTCTTCCGTAGCATAGGTGTCGTTAAAAGCACGATACCGTTTGGCGTACTTAACTAAATTAACAGTTTTTGATCTCATTAACCAACTTACATCAGTCATATCCATACAGCAAAAGAAGTTCCTTCCTGCTATTAATTTATTTTTACACCCGTCAAGACCTTTTCCCTTTTATGCGTTATAAGCAGCTCAACATCGCCGTCATACTCAAACCGGATTAAGTAAACCACCCGAGTGCGGTTCCAGTACAAATACTCGAGGCTGGTGTTAGTGTAATTGCGCTTATAGTTAGTCAGGTAACACACAAGCTCAGTGCTGTTGTTGGGTTAATATTGCAATTAAATTGGCTCAATTATTAGAGTCCGTATAAAGTTGCGTGCCCCTCTCCTGCCTCTCCGAAGACGGACTCTATTATAATATGAAATGTATCTACGTGATTGTTACAGTAGTTTTTTGTCGTGTTTGTTATCATTTCAACATGGTTCATATTTAATCCAAAGGTAAGCTGGAAGACCTTCACTTAAAAGTTCCCCGTTGTATAGTTTTAAGCATTATATATATTTTTTTAATTATTTCTTATGGTTTACACTATTGATTTGCTATTCATATTCTCGAATTGATTTATGTAGACGAATTCTCCCTCTTCCCATAGTATCAGGATTAAACTTCCTATACCCGTGCCATAAGAAATAACACAAATATCTGCGCACGGTCTCTAGTACCGAAATTCTGGAGCCTGTTTTTCATATATGTCTTTGTGAAAGCTTATGTAAAATAATAATCATATATTCGGGACAATTCCACACCGATTACCTAGCCCCAAACTAGGATACCCTGCGCTATGGCACTAGATAACGGATAAACATACATAGATACGAATATTTCATCCATTAGTCGTAAACAAACATTTCTGTTCATCACACAAATGATTGCACCTTGCAGGATACCAACCCGCGACTGCTTGATTTAGTACTAGGGTCTCTAGCCACTAGACCAACCGGTAGTCAAAAAATAATTTATATTTAAACTAAAGGAAGTGTTATATATTATATTATAGTATGAAATAAAACAAAGTTTAAGGATATAGCGTTTGCTATTTAGTTAGTGACCTATATAGTATTTTATGACCGCCTCTAAAAACTTATAATTTTTTCGTACTCGCCACGGATCTTGAATTGAACTCGATCAATAATATATTTTCCTATATATAAAACATGACGGACATTGTGTTATAACCATATTCTCAAAAGAGGACCCAGTTTGAGGATTCCAAAGTAGCAAGTACCAAAAACAAAAACACTTTATAACTGCTCTCTAGGCTACACAAACAAATAAATACACTTTATTAAACACCAAAAAATATTACAAACAAGCATATAAATTATAAATTATAGAGTGAAATTGGCGGTCTTAAAGCTAAAGAGCGATCTCTAATCCGTTATCTCAGCTATATCCGTTTTGACGAGGGCAGGGCATTCCACTTCTTTGCAGTTCTCATAATAAATAAAAAAGTGTAACACTTGGTTTTTGTGCGTAACATAAAACCTAAAAGGGTGGTGCTTTGTCGATCGTCTGGTCGTACGACGATTCTTATGTACGTTTCTCAATTGAATCCAAAACTAACAGAATCGTTTCAACGGTGGCTGCGGTACTCCATACAAGATCAGACCTGTGGTTGGTAAAGACTTAAAAGCTGTTCCGTCGTGATGTACCGCCTGAGGTTTATGTTAGTGCTAGACATAGACTTTCTATGTACCAAATTTTATCCAAATCCGTTAAGCTCATATAGCGTGACAGAGAAACTCACTAACTTTCACATTTATTACACGTAGAAGATGCATAATGCGAATGATATCCTCCAACGTCAATTTTATTCGTTACTAATCAAATTCAAAGTTATCGCATGCCTAAAATTAAAGACAAAACTTTTTTTTTTAATATAAATAACCTCGTCCTCTTTTTTTTAGTAGTTATGTTCAATGGTCAATGCAACGTTTTCTCATTAGTTCACCAAAATGAACTAGATGGCGTTGCTTGTCCCTAAAACGCGCAGGTAAGTCATTCGCGACTTGTCATGCAATACATTTGAAGTAAAATAAATGTGCGCGCTGCCCGAACCTATAGCGAGTTCTTATTTAAATTAGCAGTGCGCAGAATGTGACACTAAAGTGAAAAGATCTCTTCGTCACTGTGAAGTATATCTTTTTTTTACTTCGCTAGTTCAGTTGCTCAAAAGACGTTTTTTTTTGGCGTTTGGTTTTCTTTTGTTTGATAGTTCATCGAACTATTGTATGGAATAGATAGATTGTTAAAGTGCATTAAATCTTTTAATCGTTGCTCATGAGATGAGTTGAGGCAAGCGACAGATTATAAACATTCCGCACATTTGAATAAAAAACATGCTCGAATAATAAAGAGAAAATTGTATCTATTACTTGTTTACAAATAAAACAAAATGTCCCGTAAATTCTTGTCATAAAATTCATAATCTTGAAAATTTTCGCACTTGGGTCTTAGCTTAGGTACATTTGGCGCGAAAAAAATAATGCATTACATTTCTTACTTTTTTATTCGAGCTCGTTCAAACGTGTTTGTAAATTGTACATGGCCTTTTTACTTGGAAGTTCTCTTTGTATAACGAGCAATGTACGTCTAAAATTAGGGGACACGTTCTTTAGCTAGTAGTCTGTGTGAATTCGTAATCGAGCAGCCAAAGTTTGAGTGAAACAGAAAATTACTTCAGTACCTACAACAGAGCGTGACAGAAGCTCATTCGGCGCTGTCATCGGATGACGGTCGGTAGTGTTCGGCTCTACTCGGCCAGCTTGTTTGCTGTGGTGGACTACTCATCTGAACTATGAAGTACTTGATTTGTAACTGGACTAGAGAAAGAAGGATGGAATATAACTGAAGTAGTCCATTTGAAGGATTCATTCGCGAACGACACAAGTCTAATTTAAATAGACCCAATAGTATCCTGCGTAATATAAGCGCGCGCTAGTTCAAATAGTTCAAACCTGAGTAAATTTGGTCCACCGAGCCTGGATGTTGGCTAAGGACAATCCTGCAGTTTTAGGACAGTACAGTTCTGTGCTGTTAGGGACTTCCCTCCCGTATCCATACTAGCAGTGGATCGCTGCAACTATCTCAGTACGGATACTACGGCGCTTGAAGCTGTGGCTGGCGCTTTGGCTGGCAACCTGCGGGACTGACCTTCGCTGCTGATGGCATGCTGTGGGTCCAACTTGAGCTGCGGTTGGCAAGCTGTGGGACCGACTGAAGCAGCGGCTGGTAAGCTGTGGGACCGGTAAAAGCGGAACCAAGGACAACAGAACAAACCAGGAAGTTGGAAACATAAGGTCAAATTAATTATTGAGCTATCAAAGTGAAGTGCAGATCGTGAGTACATTTACTTATTAACTTTCAACCAAAATTTAAACATAACTCATGCAGTTTCAAAAATTTAATAAAATCAAGAATTGTGTTTGGTGATTGACATTTAACTTAGTAAGTTCTTAAAAATTAACTTAAAAAATTTGTGCATGTTAATTTTAGACTTAAATAATTCTGTAATAAATGACGGAACGAGGAATCTATGCACTTGTAAAGAAAAACATATTTATTTTGCAAGCTTTCTACATATAGTACAAATAATTAGTTTTATTGGAGTAGAAGTAATATAAATAGTCAAACGAAAAGGAAGCTCTTGTAAACGTACAATTCGATTTACAAAATTCAATAATAAAAGGATTGGCAAATTTTAAGAAGATTCCAAAAGATATATTATCTAAAGAGTATATTGAAGCAAGATTAGAAAATTTAGAAAGAGATTGGTTATTGTTTAGATCAAATAATGCAAAACTGTACGAAATATCAGACCCGGGAATTTTAAAGAGTACAAGGTATGTTACTAAAGAAGTTTACAAAAATTATTTTGTCTATAAGTCAGCAATGAAAGTTGCGGTAAATGAATTTATGTCAACAGAGAACGAGTCTAGTTCAAAGAAAGATAAAGATAAGTCGAGCAGTTCATTACAAAGATTACCTAAAATTTCTATTCCGACCTTTTCAGGTCACTATTCCGAATGGACTACTTTTCACGATTTATTTGTATCTTTAGTTCATAATAATGTCTCCCTAGAAAATGTGCAAAAGTTACATTATTTGAAGTCTCACTTAACAGGTGAGGCAGCACAATTGATAAAGCATACACCAATAACTGATGCAAATTACAGTCAATGCTGGTCTCTATTAGAGAAGCGCTACAACAATAAAAAATACTTAGCGAATTGCATTTTAAAACGGTTGTTCGGTCAGAGACGTATGAGCGTAGAATCCGCGTCAAGTCTAAAAGAGCTACTGGACACCACCATGGACTGTATGAGTGCATTAAAAAATATTAAAATAGATGTGAGCACATGGGACATTATGATTATCCATATAGTAACATTTAAACTCGATTCAGAAATGCGCAAACAATGGGAATTTCATATCTCAAATGGATCCAAAGCGAATGAATTGCCAACTTTAGATCAACTTAAGGGTTTTATGGAAAGTCGTTTTCGGGCACTAGAATTTGTAGATCCGAAACCTTCAGTACAACAGAACCAGTGGTCTTTATACAAAACCCAAGGTTTTTAATGCTGCTAATTTCTCCGGTATGCGTTGTGAGTTCTGTTCCGAGAATCATAAATTGTGCTTTTGCAAGAAATTTGTCAAGCAGGAATTTGCACAATGACGAGATTTTGTAGCCAAAAATTCAATCTGCTTTAATTGCTTAGGCAGTAATCATTCCGTGTACGAGTGCATAAAGCCTACCACATGTAGGATCTGTAAGAGACGTCATCACTCGCTTTTACACCCAGAGGACAACAGAAGTGCGACTAGTACAACAGTCAAAGAAAATGTTGAGGGTATTAGCCCAGCAGCTAGTGCACCCCCAATAATTTCTTGTCTGTCAACTCGGAAGGTCCCCGGAAATGGACAGGTATTACTAGCCACTGCGCTAGTGAGTGCCGAGTCTGAATCTGGTGGAAACCATGTTGTAAGAGCCTTGTTGGACCAAGGCTCTCAAGCATGCTTTATAACAGAAGCTGCGGCACAGCTCTTGCGTCTCAAAAGGAATCCTGTCAGAGGTACGATTACTGGCTTAGGTGGAGATAAAACACTTCATTCACGTCATTGACTTCAAAACACGTGGTGACCATTAACCTTAAGTCGAAGAGTGACAAAGATTTCAACATACAGATCAAAGCTTATAACAATAACGTCCTATCTACCAGAACACAAGGTAGAAACTATCGACTGGGTCGATTTGAAAGACTTGTGTCTTGCAGACCCGCAGTTCAACACTCCTAACAAAATTGACCTTTACTTGGGAGCCAACGTGTTTAGCCAAATCTTGAAAGATGGCGTAAAATGGAGTCCAAATGGGAATTTAATAGCCCAAAGTACTTCTTTGGGTTGGATCCTGTATGGCACCGTTAACGACCGGAATGATAAGTTTCCGAAAGAAACTCCGAAAATATCAGTGATGCATGCACACATAAATGAAGATGATGTTATAAAAAAAAATTGGGAAATACAAGTGCAAACAAATAGTACAAAATATATATTGACCGAAGAAGAACAAAAGTGCGAAGAGATTTTTAACAGGACAACAAAGAGGACACCCGAAGGACGCTACGTCGTTAAACTGCCATTCCGTGAGGACCAGCTACGTTGTGTTGGTGGGCGCGCAGATAGCTGCAACAAAATTTAAAGCGTTAGAGAAAAGGTTATCAAAAGACACAGGGTTGAAGAAGAGCTACATAGAAGTCATCAACGAGTATCTTCAATTAGGACACATGCGACCAGTAAGAGAAAACGATGATAAGAGGGATAAAACGGTATACCTTCCACATCATGCCATAGTGCAAAATGAGAAAACTACTTCTAAAGTACGCGTAGTTTTCAATGCGTCTAGTAAAAACAATCTAGGAGTGGCGTTGAACGATACTTTGATGATAGGACCTAAACTACAGGCAGATTTACGTCATATATTGTTACGCTGGAGAGTCCACCCAATTGTGCTGGTAGCTGATATCATCAAAATGTATCGGCAGGTCAGAATTGCAGGAGAAGATACGATATTTCTGTGGATAGTATGGCGTGATGACCCTGAAAAAGAAATAAACAATTTTGAGTTATTGACAGTTACTTTTGGAACGGCATCAGCTCCTTACTTGGCAGTTAGAGCATTGAATCAGGTCAGCGTTGATGAAGGCAATAAATTTCCTTTAGCTGCACCAAGAGTAGTACAATTATTCTACATGGATGACTTAATGACAGGATGCTGTGACGTCAAGGAAGGAATGGAAGTGTATAAGCAAATTACTGAACTACTATCAAAAGCACGTTTTAAGCTGCAAAAGTGGAATAGTAACAATAAGGAATTATTATCTGAAATAAAAGGGAATGAAGATCAACGTGATAAGAAAATAGATAACACTCAGGAAAATGACAAACAGAACAAAATAAACGATAAACAGAACAACACAAAGGTCAAACAGGACAAAACAACGGATAGACAGAACAACACAAAGGTCATACAGGACAACACAAAGGACAAACAGGACAAAACAAAGATCAAACAGGACAATACAAAGGAAATAGATTTAAAAACGGAGAATATAGCTAAAATATTGGGTGTTACCTGGGACCGCAGCGAAGACCATTTCCGGTACTCGGTAAATTTCCCGACGATGATGACGACTGCACCTGCAACAAAAAGATCAATCTTATCAATAATAGCAAGGCTATATGATCCTTTAGGATGGATCGCACCTACCATAATAATAGCAAAAATGTTCATCCAAAAGCTGTGGTTGGCAGGCACGAATTGGGATGAGCCCATATCAGCCGAGCTAAAGCGTGAATGGTTTACTTACCACAGCGATTTGTCGCAACTCACTACTGTCAAAGTCCAACGATGGTTAGGGACGTCGAAGACAGACATAAGCATGGAGCTACATGGATTTTGTGATGCATCTAAATTGGCATACGCAGCTGCGGTCTATGTTAGAGTGGTTGACAGTGCTGGTCGCAGGCAGGTTTCCTTGTTAGCAGCAAGAACAAGAGTGGCCCCGATCAAGCAAGTTAGCATCCCTCGACTTGAACTGTGTGGTGCTGTGCCCTTATCACAACTACTGGTAGAGGTAGCAACAGTGCTAAATGTCAATAAGAAGGACATTAGAGCATGGACAGACTCGATGGTTGTGCTCGATTGGCTCAATAGTCATCCCAGCAAGTGGCAGACTTTTGTTGCCAATCGAGTCTCTACGATTCTAACAACCTTAGAGTCTTCGCAATGGAATCACGTGTTGTCAAAGAACAACCCAGCTGATTGCGCCTCCAGAGATGTCCAGGAGCACTCGCAGAAAATGAGCTTTGGTTTTCCGGCCCACATTTTCTTAGAGAGCAAACCATCCCATACAAAAGACAAAAAGATATTAAAGTTCACCTTGAAGAAGCCGTGAGGTCACATTTTAATACAATGTCTGAGGACAACATTATTCAACGGTTTTCTACTTAACAACGACTGATTTGAGTAATTGCTTACTGTCAACGATTCTACAAGCGTCATCCAAAACCGACAGATTATTTAATTAAAACGGAAATAGATCAAGCTCTGACATTTTGAATTAAGAAAGTACAGTTGGAAGAGTTCAATGAAGAATACTTACAGTTACAGGCCAAGGGTTGCTAACAATCTAAGAGTAGCAATCTGAAAACACTATGTCCATACCTGGATGACAACGGCGTTATGCGAGTGTGCGTTAGACTACAGAAGTCACAACTAGCTGAACACACCAAATATCCCATAATACTACCTCACTCTTCTCATTTCAGAAAGCTTGTTATCTTAGATGCACATAAGAAAACACTACACGGAGGAGCCCAATTAATGGCGAACTATTTAAAAACTACGTACTGGATCATAGGAAAAATCTTGTCAAACAGCATGTCAGAAAATGTATTACGTGCGTTCGACAAAATGCCAAGGTACAAAACCCATTAATGGGATCTCTTCCTTCCGTGCGCTGCACACCTGCCAGAGCATTCCTGCATAGTGGAGTAGACTATGCAGGCCCCATACAGATTAGGACAACTAAAGGTCGAGGCCATCAATCCCACAAGGGATATATATGTTTATTTATCTGCATGGCCACTCGAGCCATACATTTAGAGGTCGTGAGTGACATGACCACTCAGGTCTTAGCAGCCTTCAGACGGTTTGTGTCTAGACGGGGTTCTTATGCCCATTTGTGGAGTGATAATGCCACTACATTTGTCGGTGCTTCTAAAGAACTGCAGCAACTGAATGACATTCGGGAACCTATACCTAACCTATAGTTGCACATTTGGAAGTAACCGGAACCGAGTGGCATTTTATTCCGCCCCGTGCTCCCAACTTTGGTGGGTTATGGGAAGCCGGAGTAAAATCTACCAAATATCATTTAAAACGGGTCATCGGCGAATCTACTCTCACTTTCGAAGAGATGAGTACCCTTCTAGCCCAAGTGGAAGCCTGTTTAAATTTTCGGCCCATAACCGTGGACAACAGTACAAATCCAAGCGAGCCAATCCCGCTCTCACCAGGTCATTTTCTAATAGGAGGACCACTGATCGCTGTACCCGAGGTCAACAATTATTTAGAGTCCAATGTAAGTACGTTGACAAGATGGCAATTCATCCAAAGGATGTTGCAAAGCTTTTGGCGTCGCTGGTCTCAAGAGTACCTTTCCAACATGATGAATCGGTTTAAATGGAACTCTCGAGTACCAGAGCCAAACATTGGTGACATAGTTTTAATAAAAGAAGAGGACCTACCTCCTAGTCGTTGGTTGATGGGTCGTATAGTAAAAAAGCATCCAGGTAGTGATAATGTTACCAGAGTGGTCACAATTCGAGTAAAATTGTCAACGATCAAAAGACCTACGTCAAAGCTATGTATCTTACCAATAAGTGAATAGCGCTGTTAATTTTGTAGTTATTGTAAAAAATACTATATCTTGTTAATATTTTCTATAATTATTTGTATAAAATTATATTTAGTTACAAAATTAAAGTTCAGTCCACCAAGAGCAAAGTTGACTCAATATGCCACGTTGGGCAGTAATTTTATGAAGGACATTTCGTCACTAATGTCCTTGGTGGGCGGAATGTTCAATGGTCAATGCAACGTTATCTCATTAGTTCACCAAAATGAACTAGATGGCGTTGCTTGTCCCTAAAACGCGCAGGTAAGTCATTCGCGACTTGTCATGCGATACATTTGAAGTAAAATAAATGCGACCGATCACCGAACAGATACTGAGTTCTTATTTAAATAGACCCATTAGTATCCTGCGTAATATAAGCGCGCGCTAGTTCAAATAGTTCAAACCTGAGTAAGGGTTGGCCTTTACAGGTTAATTAAGAAAAATAACGAGAAGTTTTTTTTTCAAATCTGTCAACTCCGCGCCGGTCTCACGGAGCGATTAGTGTTATATACTGATAGATGCGTTTTTCGTACAAACGTTAATTAATGTTTTCGACGAATCATGCAGCTACGAGTACTCGTACTAATAGCCCTATCATTTTACTCGTACTAGTAAAATGAACTCGTACTAGAAATAATGATTGTACTAATAGCCCTTAGTACAATCATTCTCCGTTTTATTTAAAAATATACGAATAAACTGTCGGTCTGACAGCCCAACGCTTGGGTATAGGAAGATTAATAATTCTAAAAATATTATAGCTTAGAATATTGAAAAAGAAAAGTTTATATAGTATGTAAGTATAAACTGACAGAAAATAAGAAAGGCACAAAAGGTACTTATGTTAAAGTTTCTCGAATACACACCGCAAAGTGAAACAATCCATTCAGCGCGGCGTCAGCGGACGACGTAAAACAACTTCGATCTATTTCAGCTGAATTTCAATTTGTCTTGTGTACATCTGCGCTGTTCGGAATAGCTGAATCTAAGAGTTTCGTTGTACTCATTTTGGAGGGCTGCATTCTCTACGTGTCAATGGCAAGTTGGGGTATTTTAAATGGATGGTAAAAAGCCCGCCCACAAAATCGTTGCATAAAATCATTTTTTATGTAATATGCTTGGAAAGATATTCACTTTGTAAGTAACTATCTCGTAATCGCCGGGAATTTCAAATAGTTGTCAAAAATGTGTTCATGTTTTACTTTTTGAAATGTAACCTGGAATAGCTCACATACTTTCAAATTATCCAGCCACTTTAAATAATTCAGGACAATAAAAACATGCTTTTATGCAGAAAATGACATGGTGAAACTTAGAACGGGCTATCACAATTGAATGCGTATACAACATTACTGTCTGTGCACTATGATATCCACTGCTGGCATATGCCTCTCCTAATGCACGCCACTGAGCGCCACTGGGCTCTTCTCATGTAATTGCTGCCAGATACTTTGCGTAAATCGTCACTCCATCTGGTCGGAGAGCGACCTATACTACGTTTGCCTATACGTAGTCTCCTTTCAAGAACTCGTCTCGTCTACCCCACCGGTTATCAAAGCCCTTGGGCGGCCTGACAAACTCTGACACCGGAGGCCAGCACTACCTCATACGACAAACAAACAAACATTGGTTCTTCGACTTATGTGACCGGCCCATTTCCACTTAAGTTTGATAATTCTTTGAGCTATGTCGGTGACTTTCGTTCTCTGCCGAATCACCTCGTTTCAGATGCGATCTTTTAGAGAAACCCCGAGCATAGCCGTTCCGAAGCTCGCTGAGTGACCCGAAATTTGTGGACCAGTCTCACAGTCAGTGTCCACATTTCGGCTCCGTATGACATTACGGGTAGGACGCACTAGTCAAAAACTTTCGTCTTTAGGTACCTACTGTGGGATGGGCGACGAGAAGATATGACGAAGTTTCCCAAATGCTGCCCAACCCAGCCGAATCCGCCTATCGGCTTCCTTCTCAAAGTTGTTTCTGCGCTGTTAGCCGTTCAGGAAGTAAGGATCAAACCCTGAGTGCAGCAACTATGTCATGGTGAAACTTAAAACCGGCTATCATAATAAATTGCGTACACAAAATTTCGTGTCTGTGCTATTGACCGTTATAGAGTTCCTTTATTTGGAGCTAATACTGGATATCGATTAAGGTCTTGCTTACTATAAAAACATTACACTACTTTGTTTGGGCAGTCGTGCAAAAATGCATTGTCATTGAAATTAAACCAAAGTGTAAAAATTCATCTCCGTAGGATAATAGGAAGTAAGTTCTCATTCAGCTTGTAAGATTTAAATACATACAAAAATACACACAATGTTTTTATTTAACTTGCAATGTACCAACATTGCAAGTTAATTACAAACGTTTAAAAATATAAACATCCTATAGCCAACTGTCCCAAAGGTTAAGAAAAAGGTCTATAAGTCATTTTACTAACGACAGGAAAAAACATGCTATAATTGCCCTGTTTCAAGTCTTATTTATTAGTTTGTTTCTGTGTCAAGTTTTTCCATTTTTCCTTTAATTTTGTTATATATTTTTTATATAATATTAATCTAAAACTTTGCGTCTTTTGTCTTTTGCTTTGAGTGGAACGTTAGCATCTTCAAAAAGAATATTCTTACCCCTAAGCATGCTATTAAATCACGAATTTGTTGACCCATTTTCGCATATAGCTGCTGGACAAGATCTGGATTTTATAAATAGGACAAAGGTGGAATTATTTGAAAAACTTACGTATAAACAATGATCTGTAAGCAGTGTAATGATTAAGACATCGATCTATCCGTACCTACGTAAGTTTGACGCCCACACCTCAGGCTATGCAAATAATAGTAATTGCAATGTGGCATTCCTCAGTTCCTGGTTCCTTCCGATAAGGTCAACGAGTTTGGTTGTGAGTTGTGACACAATGTAGGTAGGTAAAGGTACTGTTTTGCAACAACTTACCTGCTATTACTTGCATCCACTGTGATATTATTTATCATAGTATATGTACTAGGATTCAACAAACGTTCAAGTGCCTTTAATAACTTAGCACTGCAAGAAATAGTTGGAAAACCCTCATGTCACTAAAGTTGCACAAGTGTTCTAGCACACTACGAGTTGGCGTATCTAACATGCTGGTGACTTGCCTCGTTAAATTGCGATGTTAATTCGATGAGCTAAAATACATAGCAAAATTTTAGTCACGCGTCGCAGCGATCACGGGTTCAGAAGGTTTTTTGAAAATACATGAGCCCCTACTCCCACACAGCTATCTTCAAATATGTTATCGTTATGTTAAAAAAGGTAGGTAATAGGAAATAATTTTTACATCATGGCTTTTTTACATTTGGTTGAAATATCTATAAAAACATTGAAGTCTTCTAAAACTAATTAGCACAATGCTGCAACTTCTTGGCCTATCTTATACCGGCAGAGTATATAATAAACTATCGGCCTTTAGTTCAATCGGATGCTTAAATTTCCTGAAGAGATATGTGCGCACAAACACATGTTACCGAACAATTTGAAATCGATCGAACCAGGATGACTGTTCGCTCAATTATTATTGAAAAACTACATAATAACAGTATCGATTTAATGTATTTATTTGATCATAAATTAAGCCTTAAATCTACTATTTACAAAATCACTAGATAAAATACACAATAACTTTATAACATTGACGAGAGAAGGTGATGAATCTTGTCAGGGTTTAATGAAGCTGTCAGTAACAGTAGATAAATTCAAGCCAATGCTACCTACTTCTATTGCTTCTTGGAAAAAAACTGGGAATCATTTTACTAATTTTATGGCTGTTTAACTATCTATCTATGTACTGATGTCAAGACTTACCGCAAAATAGAATTCCAAACATTCTAGACTTATTAATAACTGCAGACACTAAAATACTGCGCTTTAAGAATTCTCAAGACTTTTCGTGAAGTGCTGAGTTAATTAAAAAGCCCAGCTAAATGAC
The DNA here is from genome assembly GCA_946251855.1 of Alsophila aescularia. NCBI lineage: Eukaryota > Metazoa > Arthropoda > Insecta > Lepidoptera > Geometridae > Alsophila > Alsophila aescularia. The sequence goes on along the minus strand of OX276375.1, from coordinate 13,231,452 downwards.
TTAACACAAAATAACAAATCATCTATAGGCTTCTGAACTAGACTGTACTTCACAAGCCAGTTATGATATATAAGCGCTAAAAACAGAGTCAACAACACAACCATTAATGCTGTTCACATTCTAGTACACCAATTAAAGCTATCGTATTCTATCAGCTTGATACACTTTTACAGGTCGACTGTACTTGTCGAAGTTGATTCTTCTCTTACGTACTATATCGGCGTAATTTAGTGCAGACAGTTTAGGAGTCCGAGTGCGGAAGGGGCTGTCGAAATCCACACTGAAGAGGCCAAACTTGGTTCTGGAAAGACAAATAACAGTTTGGAGGTTGTTTGGTAACGTTGAGTTGATTGGAACTGGCCGAAGCATGTAAGTTTGCGTTAGTTTGCGAATACACCGATACTAGAGTAATAGAACATATTCCAGTAAACTATACAGGTATACAGTGGATAGAAGCTAGAACTGTGAGATGGACCACTTCTAATTTGACCATTTTTACTCGACTGCGCGGAAACTAATATCTTTATCAGCCTATGTATGTATGTATATCTGTTACCTTGTGGTGCTCTAGAGACCAAATGCGTAGGTCGACTTTGATGATTCTTCAATCGATTTGTCTTTGACGAGTGTCACTTAAGACATAATGTATTATGTAATGATATGTCACCACACGACATATTGTGAAAAAGAAAAAAACGTCGACGAACTATGTTAAGTGGGGTATCATTGATTAGGCATTTGAAAATCATCTTTAGAATTCTCTTATCATTTTTCATTTCAAATTACCATTTAGGATCTATAAAGATTTAAAGTTGGCTAGCAACAATTCTCACTGAATTTTTGCCTCGTTTAAGTTTTGTTCGCTGTCTGCTTTTTAGCACTTTCGATTATGTCTAGTACTCAACATAGTTAACATTCAAAAAGATCTAAAGTAAGTACTCAGATATAATATTTAATATTTTTAGTTACTGTATAAGCCTGACAGACTCTTTCAAAAGTATTTGATACAATTAATAGTAGGTAACAAGCAATCAGATAGCCTTTGTATGGAAAGTGGCTATGTATAGTTTCCCTTTTTGACTGGTCTCCAAGTCGTAGTCATAATTTTAGTCGTAGTCCATTAGCTGTCTTAAAAAATCGAGTTAATTTAATGACAAAGGAGCAAAGGGCAACAAACATAGGAATGATAACAATTCTACTGTTATATTTAAAGCCCTTTAACAAGTATCATTTTATTATTTCCAAGGTTTTATTGCTTCGCAATCCCGAGTTTACGGATATATTAGCGGAAAAACGGACTATTGTTATTCATTTATTCGCAGTATGACGGTCATTTAAATTTTTATTACTACAAAAGACTAGTGTCGTGACTCACGGATCTTCAATTATTAATAAGCATCAATTTAGATAAGATCAAATTGAAGGGTATATGAAAAAAAGGTGTTCATCAACAAAAACAAAAACAAAGGTCTTGTTTTTGTTTGTTTGTGTTTAATGGCTTTAAAAAAATAGATCTTTAATTCTTATGTTCACTAGCATTTTTAATGTTTATTAAAGTGTATATTATAACCTCAGATATCTTGCATACAGGTAAAAAAAAATAGTTAAAAAAAAAAAACAAAAAAAAAATCGATGACTTGTACGCAATGTGCACCTTCTATTCAGGTTCAAGCTACAATGGACTCCTTTTACTCATAATAAGCCACAATTATGTTGTTTTTATGAATTCATATGAAAGCCCCTTTTAATACAAATCGAATTATGAAGTTTCCTCTAACAATAAGATGGTCTAGATATAGCTCTACTATACTGGGGCCGTATTCAGCTAGAAAACCTTACCTGCACTGCAACGTCATCGTTACCTTTTGGTGTGGCCATACTTATATAAAATAATAAAGTGGGGAAATAATTGGGGGGGGGGGGATGAAGGTTTGGGAAAGTGAAGGAAGGTGGGGGAAAGTGAGGCCCACAAAAAATTGGAAAATGTGAGGGCTCCCCACATTTTCCAATTTTTTTATTTTTTCTTAGTTAGGCCGAAAGGTAACGATCACGTTGTACCAGCCTACAGTCTCAACATCGATAGAGTTTTCTTTACAATCGGTCGTTTGGTAGTCTCTACCAGATATGTATGTCAATCATGATCAATGTCATTCATAGAGCAAGGAATTTTCCCTAGTAGACATTTCCTTCGTCATGAATGTCATTACAGATAACGATGACAGTCGATAGCTTTTGACAATTACTCTTGAAGCTAACGATTGTCATCGGTATATGTACCGATTTCGGTTGTAAAGCAATCACTATCTATGTCGAGACTGCAGGCCCAGGTTAGGTTTGTTAGCTGCATACGGGGGCTGATTGGTAAGCCGTTGTTATAAATTTAATAATAAACACATCTCTTCTCATCTTGAGAGTGCTGTGAGAACCAGCAAAGGAACTTCAGGATATGAGTAGCAGCATTTTCATGTGTAGATATCAATATATACAACGATCACCAAGATCAGATGAACGATACTGTTTTATGGGTATAGATTTTTCATAATATTTCTTAGAACAATACTTCAGTTGACTTAAAGTTTTTCGTATTTTATATCCAAACGGTATATTATCATTATGGACTACAACTTGATTTGATTTATATGCTGACATACGGATAAAAATAAAATAGATGTTTTTTCGGATTTCAGTTAGTGTACGCGTTCAAACCTATTTGGACAAGATCTGTTCGAATAAAGATTTATTGGTCTGAGTGTAAAATTCTGTTATATAAATATCTTTAACAGAAAACAAGCTGGAGTATTTTTTTTTTGGCTAGGATTAATAATACCTAAATGTGAGTTAAATGTTTCCTCCATATGATGGATTATCAATAATAGAGTGCCTAACTCTTTTTTGTTATAAAAAGGGAATGTAATACTTACAAATAGCCGTCGCTCCACTCAAAATCGTCCATCAACGTCCAGGCAAAGTAGCCTGTAATATTACATCCGTCTTCATACATGGCCCGGAGCAATTGGTAGAGGTACTTATTGAAATATTCAACCCTGTCGTAATCTTTGAGGTGGCCGGCATCGCTGACACCGTTTTCCGTTACTATTATTGGAACCTTTTTGCCGTAACTCTTGGTGATCCAATTGAGCAGTCTCCTGAACCCGGGCGGGTAGACCTGCAATAATAAAAATGTAATAAATTCAATTGGTTCGATGCCTGTTGCATATAAACGGATGCGGAATTAAGTTTTTGGCCGCTCTTTTGGGATTTCATCTCATTTTAAGGCTTATATAATTTAGGTACCGTATTATGCAGCTATACGATCGAATATTTATAACCTGAAGTACTACTATTATTTTTATATTACATACGTACAATATTAATTTATAAAATGACAAAAGATTGTGTGTAACTGTAAAATTACACGCAGAACATTTACTGCGTTCTTTCAAACTATATACTTATAATAAAACTGTAACGGGTCCAATTCTGTACATACAAAACTGTTTTTTTTTTCATTTTTGTCTGTCTGTCTGTCTGTATATTGGCTAGGCATCACGCTGAAACTACTGAATGAATTTAAATGAAACTTGGTATGATTTGAGTTCATACTACGAGGTAGGACACTTTTAATCCCGAAAAATTAAAGGGTTCCTGCAGGAAAGGGGTGGAAACTTATTTAAAAGAACACTTACCACACTGAAACTAATGGATGGGTTTTTAAGCAACTTGGCACCGTCTTAATTTATATGATGGGTTAAAATTGAGGACACGTTTTATCCCGAAAAATTAAAGGGCCTCTGTTGGATATGGGTCCAAAGTTATGTTAATATTTAAGTAATAAATAATATTTTTTGGATGGTTCTCTATATTCGATACTGAAGCCAAAACTGTTTTACTTTTTCTTTTTGTCTGTCTGTTTGTCCGTATCTTGACTGCGCATCGCACAGAAATTACTAAATAAATTCAAATGAAACTTGGTACAATTTGAGTTCATAGTACGAGGTAGGGCATTGGAAACTTTTCATCCCAAAAAATTAAAGGGTTTCTGCAATATAGGGGTTGAAAGTTATTAAAAAGGACACGTATCACGCCGAAACTACTAGACGGATTTTTTGTTGCAAATTGACATAGTCATATATCTATACTTATAATAAAGCAATAGGTACGAAAAAGGCTGTATAAAGAAGATAAATAAAAAAATGTTGTTGGGTGTTTGAAAAAAAAGGGTATTGAACACGAATATAACAAAAATTTTAATCGTTTCGCTCTGTCTGTTTGTTTGTTCATGCATCACGTAAAAACTATTGGACCGATTGCAATGCGGTTTTCATTGTTAGATAGCTTAGGGTTTGATTTAAAAACTGGTGTAATTGGTATCACAATCTGGTGCCTTAGAAGCCGAGCAATTGATAAAAGTATTTTTGACGGCAAAAGAAATGTTGATCAAATGTTGGTTTGGTCCTGGAATAGCACATTATGGTACTTTGAACCTAAACAAACGACCACGCGTGCGAAGCCGCGGGTACAGCTAGTACCATATAATATTATTGTTTGGCCGCTTTGCTTCCTAGTTAGGTTTACTGAAGTTATGCTGTATACCTAAATTAAATTAAAGAAACTGAACTTGAACAGCGATGAAAAAATAAACAATGGATCATTCCTGTGCCTTCTTAAAGGTCACTTTTGTAATTTAAACGTCGATGCAAAATAAGCCATAAAAAATAAATAAGCCTTATTCACTAGATATATTCGATCGGGTTGGTTTTACCCAAACCTCACTAAGAATTTTAATTATTTTTGATTGTGCAAAAAGTAAGTTATACGATGTTACATAATTTACATAAAACTCTATATTGACCTAGAACTAGGTTATTCTGTGTCAATCCTTGAAGTCTACAAATGTATAGATTGCTGTAAATATATCCTACGTATTTTGATTTTAAGAATATTTAATTTTTATGTTGGTATAATTTTTAACTCGCTCATGAATATTAACCTGTGGAACAAGCTGGCTTCTGGAGTGGATACTCAGCTATGGACCAAACACGCTTTCAAGCACCTGGCGGAGAGATGCAGAGAATACAACTGGCCCTTGCGTTTCGCGTTTGTCGATTATGAAAAAGCTTTCGTCAGTGGCGAACACAGGGTCGTGTTTAATTCTATCCATCGTTGCGGCATTCACAAGCATTATGTGGATATCCTCCGGGAGCTATACATTAGTGCCACAATGCAAGTGTGCATACACAAACTATCTGACCTTCAGCAAGGGGACACTCTCTCCGAAGCTATTTACCTCTGTCTTGGAAGATGTAATGAAGACTTTAAGCTGGAGCGAGAGAGGAGTCTTTGTAAACGGCAGCCACATATCACACCTGCGGCTCGCTGACTACCTCATCCTGGTAGCTGAGACCACTGCTGATCTCCAACTAATGCGGAGTTGCAAGAAGCGTCTGCGAGCGTAGATTTAAGGATAAAAATGTCCAAGACCAAGACTATGACGAATCTTCCGTCATGGAGATCTAATGTCATCGTCAATAGCTGCCCCTTAGAGCTAGTCAATGAGTTAATTTATCTTACAGTCATTGTTTGTCTTTTAATCGGTGCTCCCAGCTGAAGGAGTTCGCTAGGCGAGTGCAGCTCGGATGGGGTGCCTTTGGAAAACTGGAAGATGTTTTCAAATCTAAATTCCCCCAAAACCTGAAGAGCGAGTTGTTTAGCCAATGTGTCATGCCCAATACTAACAAACGGTGCCAAAACATGGCCGCTCACCAAAGAGCACATATTTAAAATAATAGTGGCACAACGAGGTATGGAGCGCGCCATGCTAGGCATCGGCCTGTTAGATCGCATACCAAACGTTGAAATTTGACGTCATACTAAAGTTGAAGATGTTGAAGATGTATCAAAATCAGTTATTTTAAAGAAAAACTGAGCCTGACCTTTTATTTCTGAAAATTTTGAAAATTCTTGAAACATGTGTTAATTTCATTTCATTTCGGGAGTTCCGGCATTGGACCACTTTTAGTAAAGATGTTTTTTTCACTTCTTGTAACTTTTACCTATGAGACTTACAGAACAATTGTGAATGCAAAAAATGTTGCAAATATTGTTTTCATTATACTTTTATAGACACTTTTGCCATAAAGTTAACTGTTAAAGAACTATTAAGGATAGATCAAATTTTGGCCCCTTCAATTCAAGATGGCGGCTAATGCATCCACCCCTTGAGGTCGAACATTTGTTTTATTCGTAAAGACCTCATAACTAAGCAATACAAATCAAAACATCTTCTTAACCACCATTTGTAGGGCAAAGCTTCATATTTTCCCCCAATGACTGGCCTATGATTGCAACCAGTTGCAATAAGTTATGTAATACCAATGATGTAGCTTGAGTAGATATGTCACTGACATAGTCTAAAGTAGAGCTACCGTGAGCTGACACGTTTCGATCTGATTTTGTTTATATAATATCGTCACGATTCTTAGATATTTTAATCAATTACAAATTAGATACATGTAGGATCGCTTCAGAGATATCAGCTTGTGACCATCAGTTTCATTAAAGATACAAGAACAGGGCATTTTAATAAATATGATTAAATCAAAGTCAACCAATCCATATTGTTCGTTTAATTAAATCGATACTGATTAATTACATTAATACTACTTGTAATTGTATGGTTAACATCGTAGTGACATTAACATAGTAACATTTCCAAATTAAATCATACATAATTTGAAATAACTCAGGCTCTTACGAGAATGAATGAATATTTGAAAATTCTTAGTTTTTTTTTTGCTATAAATTAAATCTTAGGACAATACGCTAAAAAAACAGTCAAAATTCTGCCATTGTTCTTTTTCCTTTGCTTTATGTATCTCAAAGACGTTTTTAATCTTGCTTGCTAGCAATTTGCGTGAATAAAATGTATTGTCATGTGATGGATTCTTATTTGGCCTTCCGATGTATCAGTTATTTGGCGTGTATGATGCAACTGAATCTTTAAATAATCATTGGACACATAGGTTTTCACATTGGTAGTTTTCTTTTCTGGTTAGGTAGTTTTAACATTCTAGACGTTCAATAAGTAAAACAAAACAAGGTCACTATTGAATTCAAGGAATTAGCAATCATCGATCTATTGTAACAACACTAGATCTGTAAAAAATATTGTGGCCACCGTTTTGGACTAGAATCGAGAAAGCGTTGTCGAAAATTCTAGCAAGCATGTGTACGCAGTGTAATGATTCATAAACTACATATAATTTGACGTGTGGACAGGTTGTTCTTGTAAATCAAGTTAAACCGGAATTAAGTGATCATGACCATGACCAAGATATTAACGTGATCCTAATCGGTCAGCTACCTACAATAAACCTGATTTTATATTGGGCATAAAAATGCATTTGTACCTAAATAAGTTACGTAATTAGCTGTAACATTTCACCCACACTTAAATATGTAAGTACTTTCCACCACAAAGCAAATAAATAGACTAGGAGTCTGTGTTTTCTTTTGATTACGAACTAGATACCTTCAAGGGGTATGTGAATTTGTACATTCTATTTATAGGCCAGCGTACTGCATAGTCCACAGCATCATACTTTACCATCAATTATGTAGTGGTATATTTGAGTGGACCGGAATGTAGATAAAATTTATTTTTTCATAGAATATAATCACTTTTCAGACTAGTTGGTAATATTTGATGACTGTTTTTTTACCACCGCTCCCGGTCATCCACAGCATACCAATGCTGACAGTTGCCCACATTTCATTTTGTTACCAAGTTTTTTTTTTTAATAATGTAATAAAGCTTTGTAGTAACGTTCACGTTTTTCTGTACTTTATTTTGGTCAGATCTTGCAAGGTATTTTCTATTAATCTATACAAACTGGGTATCTTAAAAGAAAAATGTGAATATGTATCTTCTAGTTAGGAGTGCTCTACTCGCGGCTACATCGTCGCTTACTATCACGCAATATGGTGGTAAAATGTAGAACAATTTGCAGAAAAAATGTGTGTAAATAATATTTCACAAGGGAAACATACCGTCAACCAATCCGCTCCAGGCTTTGGCCAAGTTAGATTCTGTTCCATTTTCACACCGGCATCGTGGTCCATTGATGGAACCCTCCACTCCTTCTCCATTGAAGAAGGAGACATGAGGAATGTGGTGTAGTGGTTGAGGCCGAAGAAATCAGAGCTTCCACGTAATTCATCGACCTTGAACATACCATTTTTGACAACATAAAATCAAACAATATAATCATTGGAAAAAAATTAACAAAATAAAAGATGGAGGGGAATGGTAATTGGGTATGGTAACCTAGTAGGTTCCTCTTGAGGGATGAATGCATGGGTATATCTCACGATGAGTAAACAGCTTGTGGGGTTGATCTTGACTACAATTTAGGATTTTTAATAAATGGCACTGACCACTGTCAATGGAACCTTGGAGGGTCATCATTTCAACCGCATCGGCTCGTGAAGGTTAAATATTATATGCATTATTTTTCACAATTATTTACGAATTCATGTGAAGTTATTGGTTATGGAAACAGAAGTTATCATTGGAGGACTAAATTAGCAGTTAATCCTTGCAAGGTTGATCTTAAATGCATCCGAATTGAATTTAAGATTTTCAAATAATTGAAATATGACCACGGTTAATGGAATCATGGTGGGTCCATAATTTCAAATGCATTATGGCATTTGCACATTTACGCATCTTGTGACCGTGTACGTATGTATACACGCGCGGTCACTCAATATCTATTGTTAGCAATCCGGACCGATGGATTAACTTGCGCTTCGAAGCACGAAGAGACGGCAAGTCGGCTCATAACTTATTTCTAGTCCTTGATGTATGGATCGAACCTGGTATCGTTAGATTGCCAAGTACACATAGATATAAATATACCGCTCGGTCACCTCCGCTCGCAGTATGTGACCATATTAAGTGAAGTTTAATAATGACGGGCATATTCAGTACAAGATTTCTCTGATCCGGAAATTAAGATATTGACTATAAACTATGTAAATATCGGTTTTCTCTGCATTTAAAATGTAATATAAATGAAGGCTGAATCCATTAATATTTTACTTATTCAGAGCAGGCTAATAAACTTGAATTTCTAGTATTCTTATTTACAACTGTTTACTTCAAGTACTGACCTCTTTTTCCGAGAAATACGGTAGGCGGGATCTCGAAAAGCCTTGCTCGATGCTTTTGTTGTTTAGTATTTGCCGTACAAGGTCCGGGTAGTCACCGGTCTTGGAAAATATCGGGTGTGCGTAGAGTCCCAGCTGTAAGAGGTTAATTAGGGTCAAGGCTTATTAATTGACGGATTTCGATCGAATGTCTATATACACATTTCGTGTTAGTCCAAATCGCAGTTAGTCCACACGTATTTCGTCAAATACGCAGATAGTCCAAGTACATACAAGAAAATTAACAACTATTTTATTTTATTATTAATTTTAATATTATGTTGTTGTTCACATATTTTTGTTTTTAATATAAAAAATCAAGATGCACCTTTCATCGTATTTTTTCCTTATACAGGATGTAACACAGTACTGGGTGTAAGTACCAGGGTGGGGTATTCCAAGTGTTATGGCGAATAACGTTATTTCAACGACTTTGAGGTTTCGAAGTTTTCATTATTGTATTTACTTTTAAAGATCATTTCGGGTATAATGTTCTTCAAACCCTAATAGTAAGGAATAGATAATAATAATGAATAGGTCAGCTGGGAAAAATCAGTAAAGTACCACGATCTTATCTGTTCAGTTGAGCGGGACGCCACTATCCTTACGATATTGACAAGATATTGACAGTTTTTGTCAATTGAACAGATAAGTTTGTAGTACCGAACTTTGACCTTGAACTTGTGTATTGTCAAGTTTTTTTGACAAACCTCGCGCACCGTGAATTAACTGCGCAGTAGTCAGTAGAATGTCAGAAGAAAAAAATGTCACGTCAGAGACTACTAATAGTATATACAAGTAATATTTGTAAAAAGTGATTATAATGTTATTTGTGATCAGTTTTAAGGTCTCCACTCAACGAGGTGTTTTCACCAAGTCTTTACAAATGAGGAGAGGCCTAGCAACCCGAACCCACAGATGTATGCACATAATTTTTGTGCGACGTAATAAATCAAATATTTATTTATATTCCTCACAAAAGTTAATTACACATTAGTTGCGATCAGACAGGAGTAACAAAATAAACTTACCTTTGTGAGGAGCTGGTTTGTATGGGAATTTTAAATACTATTTATCAACCATTGCGCATTATAAATGCGTTTACGTTGACAATCTTTCTGCGTATTTATTAGGTTATTCAGTGATACGTTGTATAAAAAATAATACTTCCCACATTTCGACGTTATGCCCAACCGAAACAATAAATTGCAGGATCAAAAAACTAAGTAACTAAGATAGCGAAGGAACCCAAATTTAGCCTTGGCCTCTGATACTACGAGTCACATCTCAGTCTATCCTGCGCCTCTTCCTGCCAGTCCTCAACCTCAAGCTTGCGCAAGTCCTTGCTGACTTCATACATCCAGCGGTGCCTGCAGCGGTGTACTAGACGTTCATCGACCACTTGGCTGTCCCATGTAAGCATGTTTCACAGCCCTATCTACTCCGATTCTTTCAATGTGACCAATCAAGCGAAGCCTATTGACTTTGATCTCAACGATTATATTTGGCTCGGCCACCGTTCTTCTATCTCACGATATCTAGGATCAGCTTGATGAAATATGACAAAAAAATAATGTGCATCATGTGGAAAGTTGAGTTCTTTTTATTTATTTTACCAGAAAAAACATTACTCTGGTAAAGCCGCGGAGTCTGATAAAAAATGCAGTGTATAACTTACGTGCATTTGGAGATATCGTTCAGCAGCTTCATGGTCTTCCGGTTTTGTCACTTCTTTAGGTTCCGCCCAAAATGCGTCTAGAGTAATACCAATAATTCCTGTAAAAGCGTATTATAAATAGATTTACTCATATCAGCGCTGAGTAGAAAAGTAAAAAGGAAAATAATATTATCTACACGAAAATCGTGTAACTGGAATATAAATGACAGTTTAATAACTCAATATCCTCTCCTTACTAAAAACCTTTCGCTTGGGCAAGCCACAGGAAATAACAAGACGAGTGTTGTATATAGGTAAGTCAACTATGTAGCAAAAAATAACTTGGCTTTGACATTATACTGGAACTTCCTTAACAGAACTGTTAACCTAGCTCATAAGGTTTGTCAATAAAACGCAAACAGCAAAAACCTTGGGCTTTACGTATTTATAATGATAGTTATTCATTATTAAAATTACTTATTCGTAATGGTTTGTTCTTCAGATTTAATGACGCGTGCATTTTGTGTTATGTACCTACAAGTTCTGGTAGACCACAAATCCTTTTATCAATATAGTCGTCTCGATTTTCTTACCGTTAGGATAATCTCTCAAGGAAAAAAGTAAAATGTATGTTCTGCTTATACCAAAAATCTTTTACCACGTAATTTATTGTGCCGAAGCAAATAGACAAAAAAAATAACTCAAACTCCAGGACAAAATGTAGTTACCTTTTTGGATCGGTCGATATTTTCTATCGTACAGATGGTAGACTCGAGAGTGTGCCAGTAACATGAAATGGGCACATAAATAATCCCCAATACCATGGGACAAAAGTACTGGAACGAAGAAATCACCTCCGTAACCCTGTAAAGAAAAAATATGGGTGCCTAAGTATTGGCTGGTCTACACGCAGCCTTATTTTAGTGGATAATATAAAGTAGGAGATAACTAGGAGATAACTAAAGCTTATATATACCCTGGAAATAAGGTATATTATACCCTGAAAAACCTAGGTTTGTCACCCTGGCTGGAGATTGAGACATACATTTTCAAATAGTCAATAATAGCTGTTGTGCTAATGTATATGTTTATAATTCACACTTATGTAAACTCCATTCAGACACTACATATTTAAGGTGTTATTGAAATTTAACTTTGTATTAAGAATATTTAATTGAAATCAATTCTTTTAACATTTCCCTGGTGTGGTGTATTATATTTTATGGTCAGTTTTTATACAAAGTATTAGTTATATTAATTTTATCAAATTATTACATTGTATATTCATAACGCAAAAAGTTATGTTAATCAACGCTTCAAGATATTATTATGTTCGTAGGTAGAATTCTTGTAGTAGTAGTAGGTATAATTTGTCAGTTATTGCGAATGAATTTATCGTCTTGGTTCCAAGTCTTGGAAATATTATTTTCATAAAAGGTAGGTATGTACAATATATTGACGTGTATAAGTTTTTATGCATGGTAATGATCTAGGTAATTGTTGTATCTACTTACCTATAATTGAATTATTTAAACGGTTTCTTATGGAAACAGAGTGAAACAAACATTTTAATAATCTGTTACAAGACTGTTACGAGACGGAATGATTTTCCAAATGTTTGTAACACGCCGTAGCGCCTCTGTGTTATAATTTCGACATGTGGAAAATTCTTAAAAAGTACTGTATGCTTTGCTCACGTGTAAATTTTGGTCCCCTCGCCCCATCCAGAATACCTCACAACAGCTCCCCCCCTGCCAACCCCCCTCCGCTGTTTCACCCGCATTGATAATGATGATGATTATTTCGGTCTATTAGAAAGGTTGTTTGGAATAGATCGCATATGCGATTAGACCTTACATCATACTTTTTTTAAGTACTCTCCAATGTTTGCCATTAAAGAGTTTTTTTTTGTAGGTATACAGTTTTTTTTTATTTTACAATTTTTTTCGTTGATAAAAAAACAGCTAAATGTATTTGTCATTTTACTATGCATTATGTATGTCTAAGCACTCTATTTAACTGTAAAATTATGCAAAAACAATAAATAAGCCAATTCTGAATAATTTAACATTTTTGATATCTATGTTTATTAGAATGTTCTGAATATCGACTTCCATCGTCATCTATAAAGTTTACTATTAAATAACAGTAATTCAATGTTTCTACATTTTATTATAATTCCGATTGTAGGTAGTGTTTATATTTCTATTTTACTACCAGCACTACCTAATACGACAAACAAACAAACATTTCTATTTTTTATAATTACTTAACTTTAATTCAACCCTTGTTACATATATTTATTCTTTAGCACAATACAATTTTAAAAGGAGGACTTAATGCTAAGTAGCATTTTCTATCAGACAACCTGGAAGATTAATAAAAATGGTTGCGATGCATAGGTATTAAATATTACTAAATGAAAAATAAATAATATTTTTCGTACTTGCTTTCTAACTGACTGATTGACTGACTGACTGATTGACAGACAATGCACAGCCTAAATCAGTGGGCCTAAAGATTTCCAATTTGGAGGGAATATTCCCTGAGACCCTAGAGAGGCACTCAGGAGGATTTTTTGACATTCCATCCCAAAGGGTTGAATGAGGGTGGAAAGACTGTACGCGGGCGAAGCTGTAGGGCGCAGCTAGTATACTTACATTATAACAATGCTGATTAGGCTCATTCATAGTAGTCCAAGTTTTGATAACATCTCCGAATAGATTAAAAGCTACCCTCGCGTAGTCTTCAAAGTAATTCACCAGTTCAGGGTTACTCCAACCTCCTAAGTCCATCAAAGGAGTCGGCATGTCCCAGTGGAAAAGCGTCACTAGAGGAGTTATATTCGCTTTTATGAGCTCCTCAAACAACGTGCGGTAATATCGCACTCCATCTTTGCTAACGTAGTTGTCGGTGCCTTGTGGCAGCAACCTGAAACAAAATTGGCACTAAAGGTCTAGCATAAAATACCAAGTATCAAGGGCGTTCCGAGGGTTGAGCGCGAAATGTATAGACCCTTCTAAAAAGTATCAAGTATCGTTGACTTTTCTTAAAATCACCACATCGCCAGCCGGTTAATATCGGCTGCGAAGCATCAGCCTTCCCCATAGATACCCACAACACAAAGAAGAGTGGCTGCTCACTGCGTGCTATCATAACGAAGGGCTTTGCCAATCACCTCACTTGGCAGGCATCTTGGTGATCGCGTAGTTGGTGATAAACATGAAAATGCTATTTCCTATTTCCTGAATTCCTTAGCTGGGTTCTTGCAGCACCCATGGGATGAGAAGAGACTGTCCTATTATTGATGGTGATGATGATGATGTCATCCATGTCTTGACCGATGATGGTGACCCTGTTAATTTTCTCTCTCGGATGTGGCTGGCAAATCTGAACATAGTTTTGAATACCCCGTCGCAGGTAGCACAGTGCAGTTCACCCGCGCTGTTGTAAGTGTAGCTGTAGGAGGGTTTAGGGTAGACCTGAGTCTTGCGATTGGTGGACTAGCTCTGAAAGGAGGTCTGTCCTATTATTATGTCGTGTCTTTTCTTTAGCTCCTGTCTATACAATCTTGACTACGTCACGTTGTTTACTTGTTTCTAATTATATCCTAAAATAATTATTGCATGTCCAATCTGGTGTCAGAGTTTGTCAAGCGGACCAAGGGCCACTCACGTGGCTTGACTACTAGCAACTGCTATCTAATGTTAGCAACCGGGAGCCACATCTGTGCCCTCAGAAGCAGAGGAAGCCTTAGAGCGAGAACCAATGATTGAACCCGATGTCATTGGATTGCAAAGCGCACATATTAGCGCATGCATCTATAATTTTTCATTTAATAATAAAAACGATTAGTCTTCTACCATTCTTTACACAAAGTTAACTCGTCGTGGGCTGACAGATTATGACAACAGATTTATGAAGACAAATTAAAAAAAAGTACTGCGCAAAAATGTTTCAAGCATTGACTTTTGAACCGAAAACATCAGCTGTGGTCACGGGGGACGATGGCTGTGTTTCAAGTATGAGTTTCGGGTCTACCCGTGGTCGCCGTGTACCCTGGGGCCTCTGCGTTTTTCCGGGACAACAGTATTCCACGTTCAATTCACGCCGGGATCTTTTCCGAGTGAACAAATAATTAAAAATTAATAAGCGCATAATTTTTAATTATAATAAAATAAAAAATGCAAACCTGCCAAATTCTTTTGAGAAAAGAATTAAGTAAATCCGTGTTCTTCATGTGCTATAATTAATTCATGCATTCTATCATCAATGTTTATCCAACATTACACATTTTAATTTATAATGCAATTGATTAAGCGCAATTAAAAATGTATTGTGAATATTAATAACATACTCGTATCGTATAATGAACAGGATATTAAAATGTTTTAGGTATTATGAGTTCTGTTTTTGACTATAATTTTTAGACTTTCTAAAATAAGATGTCAGTATCATAATTAAGTGTCAATCTATACATATATTAATGCAGTAAGTAGGTCACAAAAAGTCTGTACATTGAAGATAAAAGATAAAATGTGATGAGGGAAACAATAATATAACATTTAAAGCTTGGTGTCTATTTCTCTGTCTGTTTGTCTATATGTTTATTCACGCATTATGTAAAAACTACTAGACTGATTTTAATGCGTTTTTCACTATTGAGGTTTTGACTTAAAATCTGGTCTACTTTTTATCTCAATCCGATGAGTAGAAGCCGAGCAATTCATATAAAAAAGAAAGAGTGGGAAAGGAAAAAAAGAGGGGGATGGGAGTAATACAAGCAAACGCTATCGGAAGCTATGTTGCTCTTGCTAAGTTACCGAAGAAAATAATCGAAAGTTCGAAAAATCTGTTTCGATAACTGCGTTTGGAATTGCGTTTCCGTCGTGCTTACCTTATGGTCGACAGTTTCGATTCCATATAGATTTCGAATAGTTCATCGTCGATTCGACTATTGTGAATAATATTATAAAGTTGATATATTTATTTTTTTGTATTTTTATATGTATGTATTTTTGTTTGTAATGGATAAACTCAAAAAATATTGAACCAATATTAAAAATTATTTCACTTATAGAAAGCTACATTATTAGCGAGTAACATTGGAAGTATTTTTTTTAAAGTAGGGATCCCTACGAAAATTGCAATAATGTAAACAAAGGTATCAAAAATTTGCAAAACAGTAAGGAATGGAATGACATTTTGCCGTGGAAACGAAATAATAACAAGTCTGTCAAGTACTTGAGTGAAAAATGCAGTTGTCTATGGTCAAAAAAGTTGTTGCTGCTAATGATTTTGAAGTACAGGCGTAATATTTTTTTAGAAATTAGGACGCGTATAAAAATGCTAAAAGTAAGAAAAATGCCGTGGTGTAAGCTCTACCCGTGTGAAGCCGGGTGGGTCACTAGTTAAAAATATATTGAAACGTACGATATCTAACCGTATCGAACGTCAACTGAGTTATCGTGGGCTTCTGAATCGGGGGGCGGAAGACGGAGCGCAGGACGGCCCTCCGCAAGGTGTACTGACGACATGTGCCCTATTTCATAAAGCGACAAATAATAATAAAACTACAAATGGCAGTCGAATACGCCAAACCTGCGTTTCATATAACAAACAATCACGACAGGACTGATGATTGACAGTCATATTGCATTTCACAATGCCAGTCATAGTAGTGTGATGGGTAAAGCTTCGGCTGTCACAATTGTCACGACAATTCTAGAAATCGTGGTAATTTTTAAGCAACCGCCGTTTCATAAAACGTTGTTCTATTGTCATTTTTTAGACAATTGTCGGTTGTCTGCCGGTCACTACTACATTCAGTAATATTTTGACAATTCATTGAATGAATTGTCGGGTTTTTATGAAACGCATCTCGGTAGTTTTAGTGACATTTGTCCATTGACATTTGTCAGTCTACTATAGTTTCATGAAATAGGGCCCTGGTGGGAATCGTGGGGCACCGCTGGGTGCAATAAGCAACCACTAATTGTGGCGTTCTTTCGAGGCCTATGCTCAGCTATGGATGTCTTCCGTCTGAGATGATGATTATGATGATAGGTTTACTTCTAATAAAATTGATTTTGGGACCGGATTTGTGAAATCCGATTGTAACTACCAACATAAATAGGAGCAAACACTCACCTTGACCAAGATATAGACATTCTATAATACTTGACACCCAAACTCTTAATCATCTCAATATCTTCCATGTACTTGTGATAAGAGTCAGCTGCGATATCGCCGTTAGATCTGTCGGGTGTGTATTCAGGATGATTATGGATATATGTGTCCCACATATTCTCACCTTTGCCTGCGGAGAAAAGAAAAATAAATATTTATTTCACTGCGCATGCTCGTCAATGTTCTTGTTTTGGTACGCTAGGTGAAAGCGGACTAGAACTGCATTTTATGCTTTAATGTATACAAGTAATTACTTTTCTATGGTCTCCAATCTGAGCCACACGATTAATGAAATGCTCTTGAAATTTATTGACAGACTTGTTATTTCGTTTCCATGGCAACCGTTCCTTACAGCGAGTAATCAACATGTTTTCAGTTTTCCCGTGGAAACTTAAAATTTTCCGGGATCAAAAGTATGCTAAGTTTAATTCTAGGATATAAATATATACCCTAGAATAAAACTATAGCTATCTCCATTCCAAATTTCATCAAATTTGTCCAGCCGTTATCGCGTGAAAAATCTCCAAACAAACAAACAAACAGACAACGTTTCACTTTTATATATTGGTACGGATATCACTGTCTATCATTGCCTCATAATCGAAGTGAAAATCAGAGTGTATAACTCTTTTATAAAATAAAGCATTTTATCCTCGACTTCAACATCTGCCCTCGCCTTCAGCTCGGGCGGATAAGTATCTTGTTTAATAACTAGCTTTAAAGCTAGCTTAGCTTAGCTTAAACAACACGCCTGCCCTGCTAAAAAAAGAACTTATGCCAATAAGCTATATACTGTTGGCATGTGCTTATCAAGGCCTTCAATTTGATACGCATATTGTAAAATACGTAGTTTTTTGTTCGTCGTTTTCGAAATCAATGACATTATCGCGAGCGCACAAACTTAGTTTGCTTTTATTTCGGGTATTAACTCAATCGTACGTATTTTGATCCAATTTTGGATATTAAACCATCCAGCGACATCTGGTTCGATTCTCAGCCGATAACTTTTGTCTTTTGTCTTAATTTGACTTGTAGCTTGCGATGCTAGCCTAACAGTGCAACTAAGAATCCAATGATACCAGGATCGGTCCTAGGCACATCACCAATGATTTTTTCTATGTTATGTGCGGAATTTCATCGCTCCGTGCTTCGGAGGGCACGTTAAGCTGTCGGTCCCAGCTGTTGTTAATTAATGGCCGTTTTTAAGCCATGTCATGTAAGCCATGGACTCACAAACTCTGATACCAGGGGCCAACACTACCTCATATGACAAACAACATTTGAATTGTGACAGCAACAATGTTTATTAATGACATGTGTAAATTTAACCATCGCTAATTGGTTTTGAAGGCATATTAAGCCATCTGCTAACAATGTATTGCAGTCTTTTAGGCAAGTCAGAGGCCCGGGGGCGGCCTGACAATCTCAGACAACAGCGGTTTGCACTACCTCATTTGGCATAAACACAAGTAAAGTTACATTATAAAATTCATGCAAAACATAACGGTGTCAAGTGCAAAATAGGGTAAAGACTTACGTTCGCATTCACTTTTGATTAATGAGTTAAAAGGCTATCAGGAAGAGAGATGGTTACACAGAGAGGAAATCGCAATAAAGCTACAGAACCCTTTTTTTGGCGTGAAACCCAAAAAAGAAGCAAATCACATTCCATATTCAAACGCGGGCGTCGATACTGGTAGTTTATTGAATCTTCGAGGAAAGACGTTTGAAGAATATTTTGCTGGAGGCTGTTGTATAGCACTTTCTATTTATTTGCTAGATATTGTAGAGCAATGTTGAGGGAACCATACCTGTTTCTATACTATGACCAAACTGATCTGATCATACATTTTATAAAATAACACTGTGTCGTATTGGATTGCTAGCTTGATCAAAGTCAAAGTATTTTATTGTAAATAGACAAAATAATAGCACTTTTACAAGTCATAATTTGCATCTCATGAACAAGGAGAAATACATTAAATAGATCAAATAAATAATATTAGGGAAACTATGCTTTGAGTTTAAAAAGGAAATAGGAGGATCGTTACAGGGGCAAGCTTGTGTATTAGGTGTTTTGTACTACTATTGATAAGGTAGATTATATCACTACAATGTTCGCGAATACAATCAAAACTACATGGATTATGAAGTAATTGACTTGCATTAACACGGCTCGGTTTAGACAAAGTAAATAAACATCGGGCTAAAACTGTCTGAGTTTAATTGGGTTAGATAAAGTTGAGTTGAGATCTGAAACTCAGATAAATACAAGATAAATAGAAGAAGACCAAACAAAATCGTTAGTAATTATAAATTGATATGGTCCAAAACACTAAAGTCAAAATTATATACAGGATATTTACCATGTATTTATTTTTTTAGGAGTTGCCAATATTTCAGCACTGCTGCATGGCGCCATGATCACGGATAAACTGTAGTTAATGCGGGTGGGGGCTATTTTTCTGTGAGCAGATATAACGGTCTACCCTCTTGCGTGCTCGCTGTTTGTTACTTACAATGTTACCACTTTTCGAAAAATCACTTCCAAATCTAATCATATTGTACGAGTAAAAATCACAGACTATTAATATACCGTAGATTATGTCTGTGGTAAAAATATATATTTCAACAACGAGTCGCAAGGTTCGACCAAATTAACTAGATAGCGTTAGCAAACGAGCGTTCGAAAGAAGATTCTCCAACTACTTTGGACCGATTTGAATGACATGCAAATAAATGTCGGAGAATGTATGTTGGGAAATTTAACTCTTAGTTATATATTTAAACGGGACTTAATCGCGATGAAAACTTTTTTATACGCTTTATATTAGCTTCACTTGTATATTTGTAACCGACTCCTTTGGACGCTATTTTGACCCACTTTAAACGGTCAGATTTCATTTAAATTTTGCACACCTGTCAAAAACTAAATAATAACTAAGAAAATAAATAATAGTTTAAAAAAACTAAAAACACGCTATATATAGAAAACCAAACTAATAAATAGAAAATAAATTTTAATAGTGTAAATAAGAACAAAATGTTTTATTTAAAAAAAAAGCGTGGGATGCTTCTCATATCTCTCAATGAAATATTTATAACTTGACCCATGCACCCTACGATTTTTTTGAAATTTTTTTTTTTTCTTATTTACACTATTAAAATTTATTTTCTATTTTTTAGTTTGGTTTTCTATATAAAGCGTGTTTTTTAGTTTTTTTAAACTATTATTTGGATGGAGCATTTTGAGAAGGCCATAGATCTACAATCGTTTGCGGTGAAGATATGGAAGCGTTATGTGGATGATGTTTTCTGTATCATGAAAGTCAATGAACAGACAGCGGAACAATTCTTGGGCCATCTAACCTCGATCCATGGTAACATCAAGTTTACCTATGAACTTGGAGGTGGAGAAAACGTTAGCTTTCCTAGTTGTCAGAGTGTCGGTGAGACCTAATGGCTCGTTATCTCATTCTGTTTATAGGAAACCAACACACACTGACAGATACCTCAACGCCTTTTCACATCACCACCCGCGGCATTTACAATCAGTAGCCAGATCACTTTTAGACAGAGCTCATGCCCTCTGTGACCCTGAACATTTGGATGTCGAAGTGTCGCATGTTCAGGAGGTACTCGAGCGAAACGGATATGTGGTGACCAGACGTTGGCGTCATAGACGCAGATATAAAAAGAGTAGGACTGATGTCGATAGACAGTGGCTTTCATGCCTTATGTAAAAGGAGTGACGGATAAAGTCGGTGCTTTATTAAAGGACTATTCTATCAAGACCTTTTATACTCCTTTATCCAAGTTAGCAAGGCATGTCAGAACACCGAAAGATGTCATTCCTTTTTAAACTCTTGGCATATATAAGATAAATTGCAGCTGTGGTAGTTCCTACATTGGACAAACTAAGCGTACTAGAGCGGAAAGGGTCAAAGAACACATTGCAGCTGTAAAGAACCGCCAGATAAATAAATCTGCAGTCGCTGAGCATTTGCTCGAATCGGGCCCTAATCACTGGATAGAACTCCATGACCCGAAGATCCTCTCCACGGAACGTCACTACTATTCCAGGATTGTACGTGAAGCGGTTGAAATTAAAAAGTAACCCAATTTCAACCGAGAGGATGGTTTCAAGTTGGCTGCGTCCTGGAATCCCGTGATAAGCAAGTGTTCGCGTTGCGGTTTATGTCAGAAGAAATCTGCAGATGTCGTTAGTGTCGTGTGTCATGACAATTCTGAATTTTTACAAAACCAAATGCGGGTAGTTGGATACAACGCTCCCCCTTCTCGACGCTGACACCCGCTACTTCAGTCTTCTCGTGACCACAATCAATGCAACTTGATCGAAACGGCGACTTAAATAAATATTAAGTTTTCAGCGCGATAAAGTCCCGGTTTAATATATAACTATGTGCGAAAGTTTAAAAGTTACAAATTTAACTCTGTAGTTTCAATTATAAAAACCCCCAGTTAAAAAGTACCTTCCTCAAAGAACATTAAAGAACTGGTGCGCAGTAGTGTACAAGGTTTGTTTACATATCTCGAAAATTGAAACTCATAGACCTCATGGTATTCGCTTGTAAATCATTAATGTTTGTCATAATATTAGCGAATAAGCTACCAGCCCTGGTTTCGACTTTTTCTCAAACTTGTGCATAAAATATAATAGTTAGTTACCAACCCACAGGCAAAGCTTGAAACACATCACATCGTGAAATTAGAGTAAACTGCTTTCTTAGGCAAGTTCAAGTACTACACCATATTTCATCACATTAACCCTACCAATAGAATTAATAGTACATTACTGCCGCGGTCTGTAATGACTGCGTTGCTGGCAGCGATGATGATGGTCGAGAGCGTAGCTAAGTTCGAGGCCATCATAGCGTGGCCAGCTGCGCAGTCATTGCGGACCAAGGCTTGTATAGTGCTTTACTCAAACAATGCGAGGAATTTAAATAAAACAGACTTAGTATAATAAGAATTGACTCAAACAATGCAACAACAACGAAAACAACAACGACAACGACAACGACCACAACAACAGAAACAGAAACAGTAACAAAACACGACAATAATGAAATTCCATACAACTTTGCTGGCGCCTATTAAAGCAGCGCGGCAAGGTCGACTTTGCCCAAAGAAGGTTGTCGAAATAATGACCACATTACTAGTATTGTTTGAGTAAAGAAATAATCTTACCTCCTGCGTTCCATCCACCCTCGATTTGGAATGCGGCCGTCGAGACCCCGAACATGAAGTCTTTAGGGAAGGAGTACTTGCTCAGCCCAGTGGCATTTGGCTCACTCGCGCCGTGCGTCAAGCACAGCAGGCTGCGAAAGAAAGCTTAGAATAACTTCTGCTGTAATATACTACTGGGTTCTTATCTGATTTATAACAATTTTAAAACAAAAATACAACTGTTACTTTAAACTTTCGCGACTCGAACACATAGTTATATATTTAAATGGGACTTAAATATATAACTATGTATGAAAATTTAATTTTTATTTACCTCGACGGTTTTAATTTTTATTTAGTCTTCTTGTAACCACGATTAATGTAACTCAATCGAAACGTCAAGATAAATAATAATTAAGTTTACAGCGCGATTAAATCCCGTTTAAATATATAACTAAAGATACTACTACATATAATAACTTACCTAGAGGAAGATAGCCTAACCTTGGCACTCCCACCAAATATTGTCTTAGTCGAATATTAAGACTTTGAAGTACTATTATTGAACGAGTGAGCGCAAAGCGCGAGCGAAGCGTTTCCGTTTCAGCTTGGGCAATAATGCTTTCGTACGTCCGACTCAACCAATTCTCGTGAAATTTTGTGAGCAGGTTCGATAATTATATGTTTTTTTAGTCGATTCAACTTTCCGTAATTTTTAATAATGGCGGGTATAAGGGGGTTTAAAATGTAAAAATAACATATTTCAGACATTTCGAAAAATGTTCAAATATGTCACTTTTTTTTTTGGTTTCTCTTATTGCATAAACTACGAGGGATCGAGAGTGTGTGAAACTCTTGACATAAAAGCGGTAGCGCCCATATTAATTAACAAAGGTGCGCGGTGCGGTGAACATTTATTTAGTTTTAATATAAGCTATGCAAAGACAGACTCGCAAGGTCTACAGCTCAGAGAGCCACTAGTTTATTCTGTGCTTTGAAGCAATTATTTACTAGATCAAGTATTGACAATTAAAGTAAATACACCTATCACAGCGCTTTATTTCTTAAAATCTATCGAATATGGTTTCAAAGCTTTAATATTCAGGGTTATCTTTGTGACATGCAAATATTTGTGTGGGGGTGCTAGCGTTTGGGTACTATGATACTTGGACTAAAACTATGTATTTTTTTATTTTTTTGGTCTTTAAGTAGGTAGCCCAGGAACAACACAATATAAATATAGATAAGTATCATTTAGCTGCGTATATAACATGTAAGAGACCAAGGTAAGGCAGGATCGATTAACGTCAGCAGTCTCAAATTAATAATATATTTTCATTAGTTTTTTTATAATGTATTTGATTTAATACTGTTCTTTATGAAACTGGTATTCTATTCCAACGTTCACATAAACATAGATATTTGTAAATGAATTATATATTAATTTAAACAAGGATAAACAAAGGAAAATTATTTACCAAAGGCAAATATTGCAATGGTAAGAACAACTTCAAGAAGGAAACCAACAGAAGAATTCAACTGGGTTGGGCAACATTCGACAAGATTCGCCAAGTCTTCTCGTCGTCCATACCACAGTGCCTGAAGTCAACAGTCTTCAATCAATGCGTGTCAGTCATGATCTACGGACCAGAAATGTTGACACTCGCGGTCAGACTAGCCCACAAATTTAATGTCATCAGTGAGCAATGGAGAGAGCTATGCTTGGAGTTTCTCTGCAGGACAAGATTCGTAATGAAGATATCGGACAGAGAACCAAGGTAACCGATATAGCTCTATGGATACGCAAGCTAAAATGGCAGTGGGCTGGTCATATTTCCCGAAGAACCGATAACCGTTGGGGTAGACGAGTTCTCGAGTGGAGACCACGTTTAGGCAAACGTAGTGTTGGAAACGTAGTGGAGTGACGACCTGCGAAAAGTGGCTGGACGAAAATGGATGAGGAGAGCTAAAGACCGAGCTCAAAGGCGTGCATTAGGAGAGGCCTACGTCCAGCAGTGGACAGATATAGGCTGATGATGATGATTTCTTTGATCGTCTTTATCACGCGGAGGAGAAATGTATATAAATTGTCCGTGATAGGTAAAATCCCTATTATCCTAGGTACTTTGTATTACAATAGATCTAATATTGTGAATTGAACTTCTTCATTTTCCTTTCATTTATAATTATCTTAAAAAGCACTTTAGAAAATTTACTATTAAAGGAATATATTTTTAGTAAAAACAGTTGGGTATCTAATATTAATCTTGAAAGGACTTTTCTAAAAGGAGATATCTACAGGACTATTTAACATTATATATTAGGCATAATTTAAAGAGTTAACATGGATATTGTACTCATAAACCCTCTCGGGATTAATATTCTATTATTAAACTGCAATTATATATATAAATAAAAACTCAAATAGGTCTGTTAATATGTAGGTAAGTATATTGATCAATTTATATTTCTAAGTGACTTCATCCAATATAAACTAACAAAATAACAACTTTTTATAACCCTTAATGTAAATATATTATTCATATTCGTTAGATTAGATTTTTCCTAGACAATACCTGATTGTTTCCGTTGTATTTATTTTCAGAGATGAAATAATGAAAGAAATAAACACATTTAAGGGCCACCACATGTTTCAAATGTTTCAAAAATACAATACAGGTAATTAAGTAAATTTAATGATACTTTCAATTTACATTTTGTTAACTGATACCTTATCAATAAAAGTACGCTGTAATATCGTCCTGAAGGACATTAAAATGGTGGCAATTAGGTGTACGTATCTACTTCATTAATTTAATTCTTGAAGGTTTTGTTTGGCATATTAAAGGTTACGTACACAAACAGCAAATTTACCTACTTACCTGCATGAACAATTTTTCAGACATGCTGAGTTGTCACAGAATTTTCACTCAATTCATCAATTAAACTCACAGTTACACAAAAAGCACTAGTCGGGGAATCCGTCGCTCTTACCCAGTAAAGCACAGATTCAGAGCCACCCAGTAAAAAAACCTGTTTATAGATTTTCTATTAAGGTTTCCCGCCACCTCTTAACTTATCTAGTTAATATAGCTCTAATCGCCTCACCTAATGCTTGCCAAAAGCAAAAGCACGGCGACGTGGGCGACTCCGCTCGAGCTCCGCATTCTGATAACTAAAACAAAACACCACCGCCTTTACCTATTTAACGCAATCGAGTCTCAATCACTTCAATTCAACATACCTGACACGGCGTTCTAGAGGTCTCCCTAGTAAACAAGTTTGTGCCATTGAAAACTGTCCTTATTATTTTCAAAATCATATCCGCCTTTTTATTGTGCTTGGTGATGAAAATTTATACCCGATCGATATATTATCGATATATTATGCCAGTTAATTACGCGATCCAAACATTTTTGACTAATTATGTATTTTGATATTATTATTTAGAGGTCTGAACTATTTTATCGAAAAAGCATTAATAATATTATTTTGAAGTCCTCCAAAACCATAATAAAGAAGAGAAGAGATAGTAGTCAAACGCAGAAATGTTTCTTAAAAATCAGCCTCATTCCACACATGCATCTTTAAAATTAATTGAATTGAATTATTAAAGTTGCAGCTATAAGTCTCGTTAAGTTTATCATAAACATAACACATTATATTGCTCTGTTTGTCATCACTGAAATCATCATCCACAGCTTTTACGTAGCTGTTTCGTAAAGGA
Organism: Alsophila aescularia; assembly: GCA_946251855.1. Taxonomy (NCBI): domain Eukaryota; kingdom Metazoa; phylum Arthropoda; class Insecta; order Lepidoptera; family Geometridae; genus Alsophila; species Alsophila aescularia. Next base: position 13,205,479 of record OX276375.1, on the reverse strand, counting down.
CTCTCTTTTAGCATTGTCATTCGCCTCGATCCTTTGTCAATTGGATCCAGGTTCAGTATCTTTACAGTATCTTAGGTCCATCTTGCTATCGGACGACAGAAACTTTGCTTCCTTTGTCTGGGCCACCACTCTGCCACTACTTTATACCCCAAATTGTCACTTCGTCTGATCATATGGTCTGCCCAGCTCATCACTCAAAGGTGTGAGGGAAACATAGTAAGGAAACTGACATACATACCTAACAACCTCAAATTCATGGTTATGTTATCAGCTAAGCCTGATTGTGGATTATCAACACATTTACTTCTTCTCGTTTTATTATAAAGAGGTAAAGTTTGTTGTTTGTTTGTTAGTGCTGATCTCTGAAACTACTGATCCGATTTTGAAAATTATTTCTCTAATCTTATAAGTTATTATCCCTGAGTGCTAAGGCTAAATATTACTAAAAATAAGTTTACAATACATAATAAATCTTAATAATACTCATCCAAGTCAGAAAAAATAGGCCGATTGCTGCTTTATTTATTATATATATATGGAATATCCACTATATATATAGTACTGTAAAAGCTCATACTACGGTAAATCTTAGGATTTCCTACTAAAACCTAAGATTTACCAACTCTTAGTGTTAAAATTACAAACATTTATGAGATAATCGTTCATTTTGAACTTTTATCATCATTCACTTGGTGAATCTTAAGATTTACCTCGTAAATATTCCAAATAACTAGCTTAAAATGCAAAAAAAACACGCCTGCCCTGCCAACAAAGAGCTTCTGCCAATAAATTATATACTGTTGGAATGTGCTGCCTTCAATTTGATACCCATATTGTAAATTCCTAAGTTTTTTTCGTGTTTGTTAATGGTGTCATGCTGCCGCCATATTGAATGCTTTCAAAAAAAATGTTACTATGTTACTGAGGGGAATGTAAGGATTCTAACGATACCCCATACGTCTAAATCTGTTCAGGCATTTAAATTATGGTGGAATAAAGAAACTCACATACATACATACATGAATGCTAAAAACAATACACTCCTTTTTTTAGGCAGTCGTGTAATAACTATCCAAACCTAACCATACCTTTACATACCTGCTTCCTCGCTGTATTCATGAGGATTTCCCACAGCGTGGCAAAAAAAGCAAAATAACCTTACCTAGAAATCAACGTTTACCAGCCGTCACTGGTAAAACCTAGCATTTAAATTCTAATGGTAAAAGGCAGTAAAATGGTTTTATCACCTCGTGTCCGTAAATCCTAAGATTACCGGTAAAACCTAGTGCTTGTCGGAGATTGTTTTCATGTCTTAGTCATACTGATACCTGGTTCTTAGTCATGATTGAACAGGTTTCTTTTAGAAAGCGTGTACTGAACTAACCTATAGTTAAATTAGCATAACAATAGGCGCCATTAAGTCAACGCAGAGAGACTCAACGCTGCGGTAATAAACCGTGCCATCTTTGGCCGCATCATCACTCAGGCTTCAATCACTGTAAGAGCGGAGCGGAGAGTGAAATCCGCCCGTAGAAACAATTCAATAGTTTCCTTTCCGTATGAACACAAAGTCAGATCGGAGCGGCCGCCCACGTCTGCTAATCCGCTTCCGCTGCCCGCCTCGCTCCTATAGTAATTGAAGCCTTACCATGAGATGATCAAACGCAACCCTACCTATACCTACTTCTATATAGATCTATCTATACTTATAATAAAGCATAAAATAACAAATTAAATAGTTTCTTTCTGTTTGTCTGTCTGTTCACGCATGCGTAAAAACGACTACCTACGGTTTTGACTATTAGATAGCTTCAATATTCACAAAAAAACTGAATAAACTACTGAACAACAATAATAAACAAAAAAATGGTGTCTGACTGTTTAGCTGTTTATCTGTCTGTCTCTGCACGATCACGTAAACACTACTGAACCGATTGCGATTCGGTTTTCACTGTTGGAAAGTTTAGGTTTTGACTTAAACTGGTGTATGTATCATATATGTTGTGTATGTGATTAATGGAAGCTGAGCAAGCTATAAAAAACTATTTGACGTCAGAACGAAGTATTATTTTTGGCATATTGATACCTAAGGTTTTGGAATAACACATAGGAAACTTATATCCCAGAAAAACAAAAACACGCAGGCAAAGCCGTGAGCTCAGCTAGTAGTTTATAGTTTTTTTTAAACGAGCTACGAGCACGGTGGTATTCCATAAAAAACTCAAAGAACTTGAAGTAGCGGTATTTTGCCATCAACCACCACCACCACTCTGCTATCTACCACCGCTATAGAAAGGAGTTAATTTATTATATTTGCTAAAGGTTATTAACCCAAATTAATAAATAAACGGATTAAGAACTGAATTTACTTTGCAATCTAAACATTGCTATCTCGCTGAGAAAATCAGGATTTACAGCTTCTTTACGCAGAGTCAACAATGAAAATCCCCTTAAATATTTGGAAAGGAAAATAAAACCATAAATAACCTTACGACACCATTGGGCGGATGTTTCTGACACTCCCTCACGTGGAACGTGTATAAATCAGGTAAATACAGAGTCGTATTCAAAGGGTGGCTTTGGGGGCCTCGTATCTATAACTTGTTCCAGATAAACTATAGTTTAATATTCTCACAAATATTTTCTTCAACTTTAGGATCCGTTCGTGTTACCTTCCAGCCCGATGTTATGTTTGTTTGTTTGTCGTATGTGGTAGTGCTGGCCTCTGATGTCAGAGTTTGTCAGGCCGCCCGAGGGCCTCTGTCATGGCTTAACGACTGCTATTAACCAATAACAGCCGGGACCGACAGCTTAACATGCCCTCCGAAGCACGGAGCGATGGAAAACCACACATAACTTCGAAAAGTCATTGGTGCGGGAGCCTAGGTTTTGAACCCGGTATCGTTGGATGTTAGCCCGATGTTATGAATATAAGCACTAAATTCAATACGACCCAGGAACAAATAAATACCTCCAATTGTACATAAAATTTCATACTGATGGGTAAATCCTCCCGGAAATCAATTTCGCAGTGGTTCTGTCAGTTACATGTCCCCGGAAATTTTCCTGCTTGTACCACCCTCCCGTAGACCCTGGCAACGAACGAACCAGGCGGACACGGTAGGTAATGATTTATGTTCAAGTTTTTGTACCTGCCGTATACATAGGTGTACAGTCTCCTCCTCCTAACTGAGCCCGCGTACTTACTCGGCCCGCTAACTGTAGAAGGTACCTAATACTTTAGGTTATCATACCTTCGCTTTTCACAATGATTTGTATAAGTACTTATCAGTAAGTTACTTGGACATCGAACTAGCAACGTCGCATACACCAAAATGGGGGAAAAACTGCTGCTCTGTGGCCGCATATAAACTTATAATAATTTATATAACCAAATTATACTTAACTTTCTAGTTGTCACATGATTTGACAAATCCGATGTCAGTCATTATTAGTGATTTCGAAACGTATACACAGTGTTTATTGATTTATCTGACATTCTGAATCAAACAGAATTATATATATTCAGGAAACCTAAGTTGGACCCTTTTTACACGACTGCCCAAAAAACGGATTGTATTGTTTTTAGCATTCATGTATGTATGTATGTATGTATGTATGTATGTATGTATGTATGTATGTATGTATGTATGTATGTATGTATGTATGTATGTATGTATGTTTATATGCGAGTTTCTTTATTCCACCGTCACTTTTAAATGCCTTAACAGATTTAGACGTGCCACGTGTTTGTGTTTTTTAGGGTATCGTTAGAATTCTTACATCCGATAGAGTATATGCTATTTTTTTTTTAAAACATTCATGATGGCGGCAGTATTGTGCCATTTTCAAGCTAGAAAAAAAAACTTTGAAATTCACAATATGGGTATAAAATTGAAGGCCTTGATAAGCACATTCCAACAGTGTATAATTTATTGGCAAAAGCTCTTTTTTGGCAGGGCAGACGTGTCTTTTTTTAGCTTTTAAACTAAATCTTTTACCTTATCGAAATAAGATAAAATAGTTTCGAAAATAAATAAATCTTCACTACGAGGACATGGTTTCCGACACTAGATACGCCTGTACATTTCCCCTCATTTTTCATTACTGTAGTTTAATTTAGTTGAGTTTATTTTTTTTCGTAATAGAAAACATTATTAGGTATCTTCTTAACAAAATGTTGTTTACGTAATATTATTAAATTTAAATTGCCAACTTTATCACAAACTTGGCAAACATTTTAGCTTCTCATCCCTTTTTAATATTATTTTTTGTACCTTTAACCACGATGTATTTTGTGCTACGACTTACTAACGAGGCAAGATACATTTTCATGTAAAGGTTAAGGTCAAGTCTCATTTTCCCGAACATTGCAGTGCTGTTCGTCCTAAAAATACTTTTTTATAGACTCGGCTACTGGTCTTAACTTACAATAGTAATGTTAAAAGAATGTGCGCCCACTAAAAGCAGTAGGTTACGTTGACATGAATGATTGCTACCGCTTTTTTATGGGCGCAATTCATTGTTGGGGCGTTGACTCAAAGCAGATTTTGTACGACTATTTAGCGAAGAGTTTAATGCAATGTCGATTACTATTACGTACCTACTTGCCAGTGTTGGGCCATCAAAGAGTTTGGATACACACTTCGTGGGCGCTTATTCGCTATGCTCAATATGCTACACGAAATTCCTTGCCGAAAACGTGTGATGTCTTTACGACAATTGCCGAACGATTCCACGAAGATAAAATAACGCGGCGCGTTACGTGCGTGAATGATCATAGCGAATAAGCGAATAAGGCAATCTTACGCATTTGTTTCCCGCTTGTGGTTTTGTATAACTCGACAACCAAAAGTTTCTTCTATAATTATCGGCCAAAAAGTGTTGAATAACATCCGCCATCAAAGCTTGATATCAAATGAAGACTCATAAAAAGTATCTATATTTAAATTAAATCAATAAATACGTTAAAGTCTGTACAAACAAGATAATTTAAAAAATGGACTAGGTTACTTAAAATGGCTAATGAATAAGAAAATAATATTTAAAAAAAAAGTGTCCATCTGTTTGTCTGTATGTTTGTTAGCGCAAAAACTAAGGACCGATTGTGATGCGATTTTCATTCTTATATAGCTTAGAATTTTACTTAAAAACTGGGCTAATTAGTATCTCACTCTAATGAGTAGAAGCCGAGCAACCGATAATGCGAGTTAAAAAACCAAAACATATAAAAACCTTTTGACGGCTGAAGGAATTTTGATCAAATGATGGTATATTGGTATTTTAGGTCTTAGAATAGCACATAGACTACTTTTAAACTCGAAAAATGACAACGCGTGCGAAGCCGCGGGCATAGCTAGTCTTACATAAGAAGCAATGAATTCACTGTCCACTGAAACTCCACAAGAGTACTCAGTGCTCAATATCCTAGTTCTGAAGCCAATTTACTTCATTACGTGTATAAAAGTCACAGAAAGTCAAGCAAAACTTATATTATACCACTTCCTCCACATTTTAAGAGTCTCTTTTACAATCACGTGACAATAACGGGAACATTCCAGCTCAAATAAAAGGCTTTCATGATCGGAATAGTCTCACAAGAGCTCCGTAGACTCTTTAGTTGGACTTGGATTCCGTCCAAAACTATTTATGGCAAGTTTTCGGTGACTCCTTACCAGACGTCTCGCGGCATCCCAAATTGTTTGGTATGTAGAGCACGATTGTTGGAAGATTTAGTCACTCATCGAGGTGAGTGAATTTTATTTTAAAGCTTGATTTGATATCCTATCTAATTTTGTTAAATCTCAATTTTGCCCATATAAGCCTTCAAATATTTTTATTTTTAAATCTTCTCATATAAAATTGTTCTCTACATTTGAACGTAAGGCCACTTATACATAATTGTAGTCTGCGAGTAGGTATCCATAATAAATAGTCACTGAATTTCTAAATAACACTGACAAAGCTAATTTATATTATTATAAGCTTTCCCTTCCTATACTTCGTCCGCGCGGACTACTGTTTATCGCGAAAAAAAGCATCCTTTGTTCTTCTAGGATATTAAAATAGGTATGGCACCAATGCTCTGGATGTTTTTAACAGTCTTGTTATTTATTTTACAGTCGTTTCCATTGCAACCGTTCCTTACAGCGAGTAATCAATATTTTCCAGATTTCCCGTGAAAACTTTCAATTTTCCGGGATAAAAAGTATCCTACGTTTTATTCCAAGTTATAAGCTATCTCCATTACAAATTTAATGAAAATCCGTCTAGCCGTTATCGCGTGAAAGGTCCCCAAACAATCAAACAAACAGAAAACGTTTCACTTTTATATATTGGTATGTATAGAAGCATGCATGATATTGCTATTTTCATTCAATTATTGTTTGGTTTCTTGAAAACTAGATGCCGAAAATATTATGAAAAAAGCTGATAATTATATATAGCATAATGTTATACTGCCTACAAATAGTTAAGTGCGTCTCTAAAAGTTAACGGAACCAAACTTATAAAGTAATTAGGACAAGAAAGGGTATTACCGGTCCCAAAACTCAATTCATTAGCAAATGATGAATATACTGCTATCAAACATAACTTCAAATATTCTTCTAACATTATCATGCTCATTGAGATCAATAACAATTAAAAGTTTGGACCAATCAACATTTAAAAAATACTATTGTCCGGTATTACACGACGTGAAATGTAATGCCGGTCACTATGTTGGTAATGCCAGTCAAACTTTTTTCAGGCTTAAATTGCATGGGCCCAAAGACCTTAGTCACGCACATGCACAAGAGCTCAAAATTTTGTCCATAATAATCACACATAACGCGTTTTCTTTCCAAGTCCTCAGCATTAGTGTGATGAGGCAATGTCCAATTTATATTTTCATTATTGCTTTCCATTGAACATAGATGAAAACACAAATTCGAAGGAAGCTATGTGGTGGTAATAACAGTAATTTGATTTTGATTAAGCAGCATTTATAAGATCTTATATAAGATGATATAAAATGCAGAGCAGGCTCAATTTCTAAAGGATTTGTAAAACTTGCGAAATGCCTTAAATATATAAATCAGCCGTTTTTTAACACGCCTTCGTTGTTTTTTTTTATTTCCACGTGACCCATCACCTAATAATGGCTGTGAATATCTCTAACGAGAATAAGCATCGGATTGAGACGAGTAACTCTCTCTCTCTTCGTGTTCCTTATATCCATATCTATCTATGTATATTCTTATATTAAAGTAATAAAAACGAAAAGTCTGTACAAAAAAGATAATATAAAAAATGGTCTAGGATACTTAAAATAAGCTACTGAACAAGTTTTTTTTTTTTTTAAATCGTGTCTGTCTGTTTGTTCGTCTTTATGTTTGTTCGCGCATCACGTAAAAACTACTCGACCGATTGCAATGCGGTATCATTGTTGGATAGCTTAGGGTTTGACTTGAAAACTAGGGCACTTGGTATCCTAATCTGATGATCAGATGCCGAGCAATCAATAAAAAACTTTGACGGCTGAACGAATTTTGAAGAAATGTAGTATATTGTACTTTAGGTCCTGGAGGAACATGTATGGGCTACTTTTGAGTAAAATGACCACGCGGGCAAAGGCGCTGTAGTATTATATATACTTATAATAAAGCAACAAGTACGAAAATTTATGTACAAAGAAGATAATACGACCGGTCGGTCTAGTGGCTAGAGACCATAGGTACGACATGAAACGGTCGCGGGTTCGAATCCTGCTAGGTGCAATCATTTGTGTGAAGAGCAGAAATGTTTTATTCGGAGTCATGGATGTAATATTGGTATCGATGTATGTTTATCCGTTAGTAAAGGGTATCCTAGTTTGGGCCTAGGTAATTGGTGTGGAATTGTCCCGAATATATTATTATTCACTTTATTTATTTACTTATCTCAAATTTACATTTATTACAATATTTCTATAAATAAAAACATAAAAATATTATAAAAAACCTAAACCTGGGTACCAACGGTAGCAGAGCAGGGCCTAAACTACCGGTGGCTAGGGCTGCAGAGTGAGGAACCTCCTGACTATACGAGCCGTGTCAAGGAGTACTGCCTTCTGCATCTGACCCTTAATATTTATATATTAACGGTAATAATATTAATAATAATTTTAATTACTTAATAATACCTTATTATTATCACTATTAATAAAAAAATATGTAAAAAATACTGAACAAGAATAGAACAATGTTAAAAATCATGTGAGTCTGTTGTCTGTATGTTTGTTAGTTTGTTTGTTCGCGCATCACGTAAAAACTACTGGACCGAATGCAATGCGGTTTTCTCTGTAAGACAGCTTATGGTTTGACTTAAAAACTGGTCCCAAGCAATCGATAAAAACTTTTAGACGGCTCAAGGAATTTTGATCAAATGTTGGTATATTGGTTGGTCTTGGAATAGTATACAGAGTACTTTTAACCTTGAGAAATGATCACGCGTGCGAAGCCGCGGGTAGTTATGAATAATATGAATAGTTTTTATTTAATTTTCACCTGCTTCAAACTGAACTTGCAGATTATTCCGGTAAGCATGACCAGCATTGCCCGCTTTCCGAATGAGTTTTGTTTGGCTATAAACCTATCGCTATTTTCTCAAAAATTATGATTATATGGGTACGTAAATTTTGACCAACAATATAAGAAACATGACAACCTAAAAACTCACCACGTAATGGTTTTGTGAACCTGTCGCGAAACCAAGCGATTAGTAGTTCTCCTACATTGGTGCTCGGAAATGAGCGAGGATTGGCGCCTCGGCGCGCTGCGGCGCGGTAGATAGCCACGCCATGCAAAATGTAAAATCAACTTGTAAAATATGTTCTTATAACTTTTGTTTGTTCAGCAGATTTGTTGATTCCCCCATCACCTTTCCATCACCGTACGACTAGACGATCGGCAAAGCGCCATCCTTTTATGGTTGAAATACCTCGCACAAGAACGAAGCGTTACGCTTCTTCATTTATTATAAGAACTGCAAAGGAGTGGAATGCCCTGCCCTCGTCAGTGTCTCCAGTAAATTATAACCCCGGTGTGTTCAAGTCAAAAGTGAATAGGTATCTACTAGGCAAGCGTGTTACACCTTCGACCACATCATCGCTTTCCATCAGGTGAGATCGTGGTCAAACGATTGCCTAGTCCTGCCGTTCCCAACGGAAGACCAGCGCTGGTTGTTATTAACCAGCATTATGCTGAGTTGGGGCCGGCTTATGGCAAAAAACTTAACTAACTACTTAGGTACTAAATTATTTCTTCAATGTTTTTATTTTGTGTACTTGTTTTTTGCCATAAATTAAGCTATGTCTATGTCTATGTCTATGTCTAATAAAAAAAAATGTATTTTCGCGAAAAACTATATGACATTTTATCGATTGTATGAAGAAGAAAAAAAGATTTTACGAAATTCCTTAGATGACTTCATTAAATACGTCTGCAAAACTCAAGGTGATTTCTAAGAACAAACTTTCCCATTTACGGTTAGTCTAACTGCTAACCCTATAATACCTGCTTAAAAATCCATTACCTAGTTCGCAGTCTTAGTTATTTTGTGACCTATACTAAGTTCATATAAACACAGGAATGTCTAGAATATAAAAACATCCCAATAATGTAATCTACCTGCAGGTAGACGTCTGTTCACATCAGATGCAGATAAATGTTAAAACGTATTTTATTACGAGTATCACCTACTTCATTCAAATATATCAAAATGTCGCTAAATGCAATATACATTGTTAATGCCTTAACAAAATTACAAGCAAGCGTCATAACGAGAATTGCTCTTAATTAGCACAAGATTGAGATATCTAAATAACATTGTAAATGTTATTATTCACGAGATGGCATATTCATTGACATTGCTCTTGCAAATTATATGTTGATTATATATGCTCTTGTAGCGAGTTACTCTGATTTGAAGTCTGTACTGCTTACTTATGACATACAAACTAGATTGGGAGATAGAAGACAATGTAATTACTTAACATTTAATATTTATAATGTATGTAGAGTATGCAGTGGCTTAAATTATTGCTGAGATTGTTATTAATGAAAATTGTATACATTAAAGCATGCTACGTTAAATTACCTTCGAAGATGTAAGTACCCTTCCAACATGGAATAAAACTGGACTGGGAATCCTAGAGTTGTGATTATAACGAAACATATGATCATCTGACCCTAAAACCTGTATCTCAGGTGTCAGTGCCCCCATACGTGTAATAATATTTACCTATATACATTATTAAACTTTAGACACAATTCAAAGGATAAAAAGTGCAAACGTCTTCATTTAATTTGTCTATTCCAATGGTGTCCGTTAAAACGACATAGCAAAGAGCCTGTAACTTCCAGTTTTGCATAACTAAGTCCTGAAACCGATGCAAATCACTGAAAGCTCCCATCTGCATCTCCAGCGACGGACTAAAGTGCAAGATTGGAATTTAAAATGTTTTCATCTCGGAAACATTTGTGAAAATTTATTTCCCTTTGATATTGGAGCGATTGTTGAAATTTTAATGCGTGGAAAACGATTTTGGAATCGTTTGTTGAGGGATACCTTCGGTCGGCTTGAATAATGAGGTATCTATATTCCTGGAAATGTCTTGAACCGATTTTCATCAATCTACACCTATAGATATTTAAAAGTGAAACGTCTGTTTTTTTTTTGTTTTGGGGAGCTTTCACGCCAAAACGGCTAATCCGATTTTAATGAAACTTTGTAATTAGATACTGTACAATATAAAGACCAACAAAGGATACTTTTTATCTCGGAAAATGGAAATTTTCTATGGGAAAACTGCAAAATGATTGTTACTCGCTATAAGGGACGGTTACCATGGAAACGAAATAATAGCAAGTCTGTCAAAAAACATCAAGGGCGATGGCGCTATACTTTTGCATTGGTTTTTAATATCCTAGAAGAATATAGGATGTTTTTTTTGGGAAAAACTGAAGTCCGCGCGGATGAAGTTGCGGGCGAAAGCTAGTAATTTATAAACATAAGCGAGATATTAAATAAAATAGTAGGTACCTTACGTTCTGCGGTGTTATTTTTGAGGTAAATATCTATAAACCGACCTAGTGCGTATTGATGGATACGTATAGAATTAGGGCACAGAATAAATAATAGTACAAGTACTTAGGACCCTATTTCTCTGAGATACCATGGTGGCGCAACCAACAAAATGTATATAGCACTATAGTGGCTACATCATCTGGTGTTCGCTTGGTAGCAAAACAAATTTAGTAGCGAGACCAGCAGTGCGAGCATGGATCTTATTGATCGATAAATTTATCGATCGGTAAACAGTTATTTATTATAGATTTTATGAAAATGCGGTAACATAAATCAAGCCTCTCGGTAAATTTTATTGATTCGATAACACTTCGTGAGTTTATCGACATAAAAAATGGCAACTCGTGGACTATACCATATATCAGATAGACGACAAATGGACAAAAAAATATTTTTTGACACAATTTGGCAGACTTTTATTATTTCGAGTTATCCAGTCGACGAACATCGGGTGCCGATATATCGCCAACACACCTCATTGCGCTCATACTGCGCGTGCGCACGCGGCAAGGTACTGGCAAGCTAATTCTACCTAACTATTCTACAAAATGGCAACTCGGACTACCTATACCACTGATCATATAGACGACTAATTAACCTTATTTAGAATCTACAACAATGAATTTACATTTAGTTTTTTAGACTTACTAGGTACCGTACCTACTAGGTACCATAATAATTAGAGCACTAAACACAATCACAACAAAAGATAATTTATGGGAATAGAAAAAACGTAACTAAGTATTTTGGTATTATTATGTAATGTAGATACTACAACATGCACAGGCAGTCCATTAGATCGACTCCTTCTCAAAAGCCCTCAACATCTTGAATGAGGGCGAAGGAAATTATAAATAAAATAAATTCTAAAAATAACCTTGAAATGCTGTTCTTACAGATCGAAAGGATCATTGGCATCCCTGAAACTCGCCTTACGATGTTCTGACACCTCCACCTTTTGGCTTATAATCCGAAAAAGAACTTACTAAAAAAAAAGTTTGTTGTGTAACTTTGGAAACCCGATAAAATTCGATAAATTCGGTAAAATTAACGACATTATATCGACAACATTTGTAAACATAAGATTCATGCTTCCTTTTGGCGATATAAATCGATATATTCAATATGTTTTTTCGAATTTATGTCGTCGTCGATAAAGTACGGTCCGTGCTACCGAACTCGTATTATCGAATATTAACGTCAAACTTGATAAAAAATATCGGTAAATTTATCGATCGATAAGATCCATGCTCGCACTGCAGCATCGACGCTTGCACTGATATATGGGATAGTTCCTCGCAGGATTATTCCAATGGAACCTTAAAACTGAAATGCTGGGAGGAAGTTTTTTTTTTTTTTGGAGAACTGGATGGACAGGAATTAACGTCGATGTCCATTTTGAAACTAGTGACGATTGTGGTGTCTGCTCTGGTGTATATTTTGGTAGTTCAAAGATACCACGGTTGCGCGACTTTTGGCGAAACCGGGGTCTTTCAGTAAAATATGGCTCTTAGGGCTCTATAGCCAGGATCCAATGCAACTCAACTATGAAAACCTCATTGCTAACGGTTCAGAAATACCCCAACAAAGTTGTTTTACGGTTGGATTCTGTATCTCACTATGGAACTTATTCAGCGTTGACGAGGGCATATCTCGCGTTATTGTTGGCGAGGCTAGCTCGTCGCAAACCCTAGATGGTCATATTCATAATTTTCTTAGTATAAGTTCGTATTATGCACTAGTGCCCCAGATTTTTACCCAAGGTGAAGAAAGGGAAGGGTAATGAGTTTATCAGTCTATGTATGTATGTATATATGTATGTGGATGTTCCACATTTGTGTTACCCTAGTGGTCCGATTTTGACAAGCGAGGTATCAATCGATTCGTCATTGGCTATGTTTTATTTAAAACTTGGTCCGATTTTGACAAACGAGGTTTCAAACAATTCTTTTCCATTGTCATATTATTTTTATTAGTTTTTTGAAGTTATGTTTTGTTTTATACACCTATATATAGCGGTTTTAGATATCTATAGGTGTTAAATTTCAATATTGTAGTGTAAATGTTGTGACATATAGTCGGACAGACGGACAGACGGAAGAGCAGATGGACATGACGAAACTTAATCCTTGTTTGACAACGGAACCCTATGAGTGTCATAGGCAATTTTTTACCAGGGCGAAGGAAATGAAGGGTTATGTGTTCAAACAAAAACTTGGTCCGATTTTGACTTATCTGCATCGCAAGAGTTTTATAGTCTATTTTTTTTCAGTTTTGAACTTCTTAATTGTTTGTCAACCGAGATAGTTTGTCTACTAGGACGATTAACCATTAACCATTGCTAGTATTCAATCTAGTTACAGAATATTTTTGTCACGAGATAACTCCTGATAAATTTAATATTTTTGGTCATTAAGTGTTCCTATCCATTTAAAACTAATCATGCTTTAAAAACTTGTAGTTCAAAGAATAAATAAAACACCGCTGTAACTACAATTATTTTTAAATATATCTCTACTCAAAGACATAGTCAATACGAGTAATCATTGGGAACAAAATACGAAAGACAAAGTGTTCAGTTGCAGATCTTTATCGGTATGAGAACATCAGTCTTCCGCAGGAAATAAACTTGCCACGGTGCTGTAGCAAGTCGGCGAAAACTAAGCAGAGATATATTGTGTACTCTGTAGTGTAAGAGCTAGCAACGAAGAAGACGTCCCCATTTCTTCTTCGGTTGATTTTATTACAATTATTTGTAGTTATTTACTTTGATAAAGTATTTAGACAGATTCATGCTGGTTTAAATAGAAGGTTAGTTATGGTCTACACAACAGTGTAGACCATAGTCTAGCCCAGTCATAGTCATGTATAAATTTTCATATTAAATAACAAATGAATATGAAAAGTTTAAACATGTATGGGAGATGGCAGAAAATGTTATTCTAGTAAAATGTTTGAAACATAAGGTAACAAAAAAAGGTGTCAGCTCTTAGTCTCGTTTACCTCTCAATACTTGATATTTTGAGAGCTGGGTCCTGTGATATATGTATACAGCTAAGCTTCGTTTGAAATGTAAATCTGTAAAAGAACAAGACATGATGATAGGTAGTTAGGTATAGGTATGTATATTGATTATGATATGTTATGAAAATGTTAGCTTTTACATTGCTGTTTTTGCGCATCTTTGCGAAGATCTTTCACATGTCTGGGACCAGCATTACAGAAACTTTATTATATAAAAATGTTTTTTTTTTTAAATATACCTTCACTACGTAATGAAATAAAAGATGTATCTATAGGTATTATCAAGCAGATGAAGAACGATGATAGTCGGGTAGTATACTTTTGTGCATTAGAATCCAAAGATACTAGTTTCGATCCAAGGCGTCACAACAATGACTTTTCTATCATGTGCTGGAATAAACAATAGAGGATTAAATTGAATGAATCCAAATCAATTCACATTGACTTCAGCAACAAGAATTAGGAATATTCTCCAGTTTGTATAAATAATGAACAAAGTCCATACGAGAATACAGCTTAGTATCTCGGTATGACGCTTGATGCGAATCTCAGCTAGCAATAAGAAAAAAGAAGAGTTAGATCTACGATACAAAATAATGTATTGGCTGCTTTGAAGACGATCCACGCTGTCAACACAAAATACATTGTTATTATACACAAGTTCTAAAGCCAGTCTGGACTTATGGTATACAACTAAGGGGCTGCACCAAACAGAGCAATACTTTATTATTCAACGCTTCCAGAACAAGGTACTAAGGGAAATAGTGAATGCTACTTGGTACACAAGAAACAACTATCTCCGTCAGGATCTCTATTAAATCATTTTCAAAATAGAGTTCGTTGACAATGTTATTAAAATGTATGCAGAAGCTCCGACCATAGACTTCATTATAATGTGAACATAGAGGAAATCTAGCTTCTCGATCACATTGACATTGTTAGAAGACTAGAAGGAAAAACCCGTTTGAGTTAGTGTAGTGTATAATATTGTATTAGTGTAGTCTTGTACTATTTATTTACTAAGTTATGTAGAGTAGTGCGTAACAAGTGCTACTTGTAAAAAACACATGAACAAAGTGATTTTAGCTTAATATATACTACAGAAAAAGTACTAATGGACACATTCTTACTATACTAAATCTAAAAGTTTAGGTAATAATGTAATTACTTATTAGACAGTTCGTGGCAAGATTGTAATAAAAATAGAGTGGGTAGGTCTTACGTACCGTAAGAATGTGAAAAAAAAGCGGATTTCCTTCGGTCCGTGCGGGCACTGTCACGGTTGTTATTGATTAATAGCAGTCGTTACTCTATGACAGAGGTCCTGGAGAAGTCTGAGAAACTCTTATATCAAAGGCCAGCACTACCTCATGCGACAAGCAAGCATTATCAAGCAGTAATATTCAGTGCAATGTTTAGAATGGTCAATAATTAGATGCTTAGAAAGCTACTTTTTTTTATTTATTTATTTTCTCTTCTCAGGAACATACTCGTACATACGCTCCGCACAAGTAAATTGTCGGAGAAGAATCCTTAAATTATAAAACTTACTGGTACAACATCAAACTATTTTCTCACGTTGAATATTAATTTAATACCCAGAATGGAAGCACAGTACATATTGTATATATATATATACTGTGATGAAAAGGTCGGTTACCATCAAAACACCGTCACAGAATAAATACCAGTACAAAACACTGTCGATTTGTTTTATAATTTGTGGCAAATTGATTAATCTATCGAGATATTTACTTGATACATTATTTCTATATAAGTTTTTAATTGTATCGTCAGAATAAAGTAAGGATTAATGGAACATACGTTTCATCTGTAACATTTGCCGCGATAGCCAGCGATTTATCTTTTTATTTTGAATACCTCAGCTGGTATCGCTAATTATCTCAAAGTGCTTCACTAACTCTCACCTACAGAGAGGATCGTTTTTTTCATTAACTGTCTCAGCGTTTTTACCAGTTTTTACTACATCCCTAGCTGCCGCAAACTTTCAGCAATGACAAATGCTACATAATATGTTCATTACTTAAAATTGTTAATCATACATTAAAAATGACAAATCTCGTTCAGGATTTATTTCTGTCAATTCACACAGTGAAGTGACTTTTATCGGCGGCCAAGTTAAAGATGGATAGATAGATAAACAGCTATTGAACACCATCATTAAAATAAATTAACAAAATGCAGTTAACAATACAGTTAATAAGCATTAAATTTCAAAGTTAATTCAAGTGTGTTTGATATTTGTACTTGAAAACTAACGCTAGTGGTATTCATATTAAATTAGATGTAAAAAACGAAAAAACAAAATAACTAATTAAGAAGATCGGATATATCACGAATGTTTAGCCGTTTTTACATATTTATTATCTAATATGTTTGTTATTATTTTATAATCGCTAATGAATAATGGCTCTACATACAGTCCTAATGAATAATGGCTCTACATACAGTCCTAATGAATAATGGCTCTACATACAGTCCTAATGAATTGAAGAAAATACACAGTTTTATCAATATAATAATGCAATAAAATTGTGGGCAAAATTCAACGCGTAAATGTTTATAAATAAACCAACATTTATTTAATTATGAATTAATTTAATATATACTTATAATAAAAATGTAGCAGGTCCAAATCTGTGCATTGAAGATATTTAGTTTTTTTTATTGGAGGATACTCTATATATCGATACTGAAGCAAAACTTGTAATTTTTTTGTCTGTCTGTCTGTATCTTGGCTAGGCATCACACCGAAACTATTGAATGAATTTAAACAAAACATGGTATAATTTGTGTTTGTAGTACAAAGTAGGACATAGGATACTTTTCATTCCAAAAAATTAAAGTGTTCCCGCAGGATAGAGATTAAAAGTTATTTAAAAAACACTTAACTACTGAAACTAATGGACGGATTTTGATGCAACTTGGCACAGTCATAGTTTATATGATGGGTTAATATTGAGGATCCCGAAAAAAATAAAGGGTTCCTGCGGGTTACGGGTCCAAGGTTATGTTAAGCATGAAGTAACACTTTTTTTCGGAGGGTACTTAATATTCGATTCTGAAGACATTTTTTTTTTTCATATTTGACTGTCTTTCTGTCGGTCTGTATCTTGACCGCGCATCACGCCAAAACTACTCAATGAATTCAAATGAAACTTGGTTCGATTTGAGTTCATACTACATATGGTATGACATTAGATACTTTTCATCCTGATATTTAGCATGATATTTTTTTTCATGGTTTCCTTGTGAGTCTGGATGAAAGTCAAAATGTGTACGTAGTTGTAATTCATGAAGTAATTCATCATTGAGGAACGTTTGAATGTACGGCTTCGCACTTTATCATAAAATATTAACGGTCACCGTAGACACAAACACAACGTAGTGTGGGACGCCCGCCGGCCAGGTGAGGAAACGACTTGCGAAAGACAGCTGGCAGCGACTGGATGAGAAGAGCGGAAGATTGGGCTCAGTGGTGTTCCTTGGGAGAGGCCTACGTCCAACAGTACACTAGTATAGGCTAATGCAGATGATGATGATGATTATATAGACACAAAAATCGCTCTTTGTTTGTTCGCGCATCGCATAAAAACCACTACACCGATTGTGATGCAATTTTTACTAATGAATAGCTTAGGGTTTGACTTAAAAACTGGTGTACTTGGTATTTCAAAATAATGTGTAGAAGCAAAACAGAGAGAATTGATAAAAAAAAATGACGGCTGAAGGAATTTTGATTAAATGTTGGTATGAGTATATTGGTATTTTAGGCCCTGGAATAGCACATAGAGTACTTTTAATCTCGAGAAATGAACACGCGTGCGAAGCCGCGGGCACAGCTAGTAACTAGTTAATTCATATATTCTCTCTACCTTATCGCAAATATTTAAAATGAGAAACAAATTCAAGGTGTCACGTTTTTCCGACAGCAAGGCTTTCTAAAACCCTCCGAAATAAAATCTCCTTCGGCAAATTCGATAACGAGTTGACGTCAAAACCGTCAATCACCCAAGTTATACCGATATCTGTCTGAGCTCGCAAGTTTGCATCCCTCAAATCGTTTAACAGAGTTTCATTACCGAGATACCTACTCACAAAACTTCGTGGGTAGCATTATTTTCCAAAGAATCAACATATATTATTCGTCTAAAAAAAAACTAGGTTTAAAACGGTTTTGGTGAGCCCTTTTTTAGGCTTAGAATTTACTTTTTACTACCGACTACATTGTCACCTAATTCTGCCTTATGTATTAGTAGACTAACGGAAAAATATAATAAAGAATCGAAATCCTTTGCATGTGATGAAAAAAAAGATGATGTTCCGAATACGGTAGGTCACGTGTCAAGATTTGGGGCGACTAATATCCCAAAGCAGGTTTCACAGTAGCGGACTCTCCCGTCATCATGGTTAACGGCATCCAGCGGTCCGCATGCGTAAACCTTTCTACCCTATCAGAGGATCAGTGTCAACCGGGACAGTGCACAGGCTGCACGTCTTGTTGCCCGGGCACGGACACCCGCGATCGCTCGATCTTTCAAATCAAAAAGTTTTATTGACTTTAAATAGGTGACGATTAAAATTCGTGCTAGGATTAAATTGATTAAGTGATTTCAATTTAAATATCATAAATTATATTACAAAATCAGTTTTGAAACTGTCAATCATTTTTTAATCTTAAAAGTGTGTGTCGTGTAACTTATTAAAACTAAACTTTTATAAAAAAAAAACAAAACATTAAAATCATAACTATAAAATAATGGTGATATCTAAATATCTTATAATTTTGTAATCTATACCTATAGCTATCTCATTCTGTAAGTCAGCCCTTAATATGAGTGTTTTCCTTATCAACTGAATTGGGGTAAATGTGGCACAGAATGAAAAAAAAACCGAAATTACGACAAAGAGTGTATTGCAACGATTTATATCTACCGTCCATTTACTTAGTAAATGTCATTAACTCTTTTATGATATCTTTAACCCATCGAGCGCTTTTCCCTCGTTACCGCACATTAAAGTAATATGCGCTGCATACGTCGTGCTCAAAGGATTAAGTCTACTGAAATGCAGCTTCATTAAATGTGTAGTTGAACTAATTTTTTTCCAAGAATGTCGGGTATTTTACCTTTGATTTGTTCTACTGCAAGGTATAAGTATATATTTCTACATGAAATTATCTTCAATACCGTACCAATCAGATCCAGATTGTATCCACAAATTTTACAATTGTGTTTTTGCTTATATAAGTTCGTTGCTTCGGCCACTACTTTTCTATTTATTACGTCATGCCGAATCAATGCACAATCGATACTTATAATAAAGCAGTACTTACCAAAACGTCAGTACAAAGAAAGTAATAAAAAAATATGGTTCGGTGACTTAAAATAAGCTGCAGAATAAGAATATAACGCATCACGTAAAACAACTTCATCGATTGCAATACAGTTCTCGCTGTTGGATAGCTTAAACTTTGACTTAAGAACTAGTGTACTTGATATTTCAATCCTTTGATTAGGAGCCGAGCAATCGATAAAAAACTATTTCCTTTTTTTTAATCATGGTCTAGGCAATCGTTTGACCACGATCTCGCCTGTTGGAAAGCGATGATGTGGTCGAAGGTGTAGCACGCTTGCCTAGTAGATACCTATTCACTCTTGACTTGAACACGCGCGGGTTAAATTTTACCGGAAACACTGACGAGGGCAGGGCGTTCCACTCCTTAGAAGTTCTTATAATAAATGAAGAAGCGAAACGCTTCGTTCTTGTGCGAGGTATTTCAACCATAAAAGGATGGCGCTTTGTAGATCATCTAGTCATACGGTAATGGAAAGGTGATGGGGGAATCAGATTGTGCAGTTCTTGTGCACACTCTCCATAGTGCAATCTGTAGAATACCGATAGGCTTGCGACCTCACGTCGATGCGCCAGACTTATCTGACTGCTGTCAAAATTTGTTATTTTATAAGATTATTAATATCCTCTATAGTAATAGTAGGTATTAGATACATTTCAAATTATAAGCGTCTAGACATACATATTTTTCGGAATGTAATATAGATCATGGTAAGTGTTATGATCTATATTACATTCCAAAAAATATGTATGTCTAGACGCTTATAATTTGAAATGTATCTAATATCTACTATAAAATATATCTTAATATATTATCATGTAATGATTACTTTCTGTTTGGTGTGCTAATAAATAAATAAATAAAAATTGCCTGAGGTATACATATTTTCGGACATCTTCACACTATTTTACTGCAATCGATCCGGGGTCAACAAGATTGTAATCTATGTCCATTACCGAGACCGATGTGTCGAGAAGCATCAACTCTGCAAATACTCCAGAACCGCCCAGGTTTTAGCGGAGTCAAAAGCTCTCTCTTAGTCAACAAAAGCAAGACACAGGGACTGGCTTTTTTAATTTACTTATTTAAATGTTTGTTCATTAATTTATTGTACTTTATAGGTAATTTTGGTCCTGGAATAACATATAGGTAATTTTACAACCAGAAAAAATGATCACTCAGGCTAAGCCGCGTGCATAGTTAGTGATTATATAAGATCCATTAAACCTATTTTTATAAGATGTTTGCAATAATCTGAACAATCAGTCAAGCCGTGATGTCAATTATGCTACTCTTTTGACTATTACATCACTTTCCATCAGGTAGATCGTTGCCAAAAACTAGCCTAGATCGATGTTAAAATACTCATTGAATTAGGTACTTACCTACCTGTACTTGTACCACATCCACATGATAATTTAAACGATGAATAACTCCTACGTACCTACTGAACCCTATAAATAATCCTGGAGCTCTAATAATTGATGATTTAATCGACGAGATTTTTATGTAGGTACACGAATATTACGCGACCGTACAAATGTAAGCCCAGCGAACTAGAAACCCCCAGCCGTATCCTTTTATCTATATTTTCCCTCACTATTCCCTTTTCCCCTTTTTACTTTTTTAAACCTTACAGCCAATTTGTTTCACGTCGTTCGTTTCGTTTGCTCCCTCAATGAATGGCGCTTTGTCACTAAATAAAGCAACAAAGGTTTTACAGAGACCTTTTCTTTAGCAAGCTTCATTGACATACATTATTCTCACTAATAATTTAGCATGAATTCGCGTATTTAGAACAGTAAATCTTTCGAGTCTTTTGACGTTGTGGTTACTTTGCGTTGATAGAGATTACGACGATATGGCCGAAGTGATGAGTTAATGGGGCAAATTCTTAGAATAGAAAATGATTTAATATAAATCAGTTTTCAAAACTACAACAAAGAAAACTTACAATACTAAAGTAAAATGGGCGGACCTTTGGACAGAGAAAAATAAGTAAATTAAACATTAAAAAAAGATTTTCTGAAGTAGCCATGGAAAAATAATAATAGTAATATATTCGGGACAATTCCACACCAATTACTTAGCCCCAAACTAGGATACCCTGTAATATGGGCACTAGTTAACGGATAAACATACATAGATACGAATATCAACATACATGACTCGGAAACAAATATTTCTGCTCATCACACAAATGATTGCACCTTGCAGGATTCGAACCCGCGACTGTTTGATTTCGTTCCTAGAGTTACTAGCCACTAGACCAAGACTTACTTGTAGACTTTATGTGTGTACGAGTATGTGTGTTTGTCAGTCATACATACTCGTACACACAAACATTGCAAGTTAACTAAAAGTTATTTTATTTTTTTAAATTATACTTATTTAAGTCCAATAAAAAAATAATTAGGTGTGAGTTTTTTTTAAATTGCATTTCTAACTTTTACTTTCTATGTATATATTTTTTTCATGCATTGTTATCGCACAACTCGATAACAATGCATGAAAAAAAGCTACCCGGAAAGTTTCAGCCAGATAGCTAATAGGGAAGTGCTCGTAATTTGAGTTGCAAGATTACAGGACAGAAATACATAGATACAAGTGAAGTTAAATTAAAGCTTTTAAAGTACCATTAATCAAGAGAGGTCAATTTGGAAAATAATAATGTTTTGTGCACTATCTTATATAGTTTGTAATGGTTCATATCAATAATTCTAGTTGTATTACCGAAAAAGCTGCATTGATTTCATTATATCATCAATCATTCATACAAGAGAAAAGGGAGGGAAGCAAGGAAACACCAGATACAACCTTACGATTGTTAAAATTACTATAAGGTTGTTTTTCCACGGTGACCGACTGGTGACCGATCATGGTTACCGACACGTCAAGAGTCCGACTGCATTTGAATGGACGATGATGTCGGTCATCGGAGATTATCGAAAATCAGCTATAAGCATAGCACTTTTACCCACCAGCCATGATATTGAGCAGATGTCCAGTACGGGTGGACGCTGAATTTCATCTATGCATTGAGGAATATTGTCGCATACAAATGAATTTGAGCAGACGTTCAGCACATAATAATATGGGTTGCACATGAAATATTTTTTGAGAAATACAGACATATAAAAAGCGCCATCATTAGATAGTCAAGCACGACAGTGCTTGATTTTATAAACTGCTGCTACTGAGTACTTGCACACGTACCCGTAATGACCCATATGCTAAATCTTAACACCTTGCACTCCTGTGGTCACATAATCCAAGCTCTTTCTTAGACTGACTCGATAACACAAATATTTTTGAAACGTCTGTCAGATGAGCCTATGTATATTCTGTCAATGTTACATGCCAATATTCACCGCGTCTACCTTCAGCATCCCTTCTCTTACTTTTTAAACCTTACAGCCAATTTGTTCCCCGTCGTTCGTTTCGCCTCGTCCCTTAGTCTACGGTACTTTATCACCTACGTTGTTCGTCGCTATTTTAGGGAAACCTTTACGTCGATCGAGGCTTTGGTTACGTGCCGCCATCGGTGTGGTCTCTTGGGACAGGTCGGGCGCGGAGTCTTTTCGTATGTGTTTTTGGATCAAGGTTTGGGTATATGTGTACGAGTGCCCTAAAGGAATGCAGTTTTATTTGACATCTCGTGTTTGATTTTACTTTCTTCATTTTAATTCAGATATTAGTAAGCTATTTATTTTTCAATCTTATTTACTCTTTGTAACATTAGTTATATGAGTATGGGCGCGATAGAAAATAAAAGTCTTAATAAAAATATACCTAACCTGAACTGATCTTCTTCTGGTAAGCATATATAATATATTTAAAAAATAGCCGTATTTAAAGTATTTTTGTCGTACTGAAAATTATCAAGTCTCATTCATTCTATATGCCGTATGCCCCAATTCTTTGCCAGCACCTGCCTGTGTTCATGACCAGGTTTAACCCTCTATCTTCATTATATCGTCAACACATATTGCTGCGATGTCCAATGCTGCGTTTTCCTTGCTAAGGGTACTCTCGGTAATATTTTGCTGTACTTATCGTTACTTCGCCTTGCCATATTGTATCCCGCCCAACTATACTGGATTTCCATCATAGGCCAGGTTTCACCAATGACTTTAAATAGTTTAAATTTGTCTAGCTTCGTTGTTAGCTGAAATTTAGCTGAGTACTTGATAAATGTTTAAAGCAATCCAATGATGCTACAGTATGATATTCACAAATCCAACATTATGCAAAATTAAACATTTCCAACAAATCACTTTATCATCGCAATGAAGACTTACAGTGACTGAGTGCCTTCTCTAGTGGGAGCTCTGTCGTTTTGTTCGAGAATCACATTTTACCTTTGCATTTCTTGGTTTAACGTGATCTTATTTTGAATAAAAATTCTAAGATTAAAGCAAGTGCCATTCTACATTATTACAAGACTGTCCAAAAAATGAGTGTAATGTTTTTAGGGTTCGTGTATGCATGTATGTAAATTAATGTATATACATGAGTTAAATTTTCGGAAATATTTTATCTAGTTGACAATCATTATTAAATAATTTATCTTAATATGAAAGAAAGAAAAAACATTTATTCAACACACAAGATTAAAAAAATGTATGGCTAAAAATATAAACAAACTATGCTTGTGAGTGTGTTGATATGGCCTCTTTGTATGTATGTATGTCAAATTATTTATTCCACCATAACTAAAAAAATGCCTCAACAGATTTAGATATATGAGGTATCATTAGAATCCTTACAACATCCCAAGTAAAATAGTTATCCTTTAGAAAAAAATTAAAAAAATCGTATTTATGGCTTCAAATTCAAATGCGAAAAAATAATACTTGAATTTTACATTATGGGTATCAAATTGAAGACCTTGATGAGCGCATTCCAACAATAAACATATATTTTTTGGGCGGGGCAGGCAATAATTTTTTTTTTTATGGCTTGTTGCAGTAACTATTTTTTCTTCTGTGGTAATGAGGACAGTGCAATAATTTTAGATTCATTAGAAGAATTAATGTAAGTCAAAAAGCGAATAGAATTAATTATTAAAGTAATGAATATATCACTCGTAATAAGCAACTGACGAACACTACGAAACGAACTATTAGTGACGAACCTATTAGTGTAATTTATATTAGCATCAACTGATGATATTAATTATTATCTAAAAATCTTCACTGCTAGGTTACTGCTGTTGCTAGGATACGTTAACCGACACCAACGCAACGGTATACGAGGTCACCTCTTAATCTTATCTCGCAAACCCTTTTTTGGCTGATTACTGCTAGTGTCCCTTTGTACCACATTAAACATAAACTATAATATTATGTATTGTTGTAAAGAGCAAAAAAATAATGAAAAAGTTGTAAGCTCAAACGTACTCGTACTTAAACGTTATGTTGGGAAACATTTTGAAATGGGTACTTCGCTACCGTATTAATTTTCCATCATTTTCTTATAATTTTAATAGCCACGGCAATTTTCGTAATACTCGTATTATAGAGATTTTTAAATAATAAATTTGCACATAATTACTTATATTACTGGTTGGTATTTAATGACCTAAACCCGTTTATTAGCAAAGAACGAGCATCTAAATTCAAAATAACATACTGATACTATCTGACAGCTAATAGTATTCATTTTTAGCAAACACAATGATGTATCTAAGAACGGTTAGAACAACTGTCAAGAACTGGAAAGTAAATAACAGTAGTAAATAATTTCCCTTTAGTTCGTCCAAGAAAACTATCTATGGCAGCCATAGATTCAGTTAAAGAGGGAAAAGTAACGGCACGCTTTAATATCACGTAAACAAACACGGGACTAGATACAATCACAGTACAAGCAAATACCCCTACACATCTACATTCCCACCGTCGTGCTTCATGTGTATCAACAACGAAGACATACGCCGACTGTAGTGACTAAAGCCAATAAAGACCAATTGTGTGCGTTGCACCTAATTTATGCAGTGCCCGTGGAGCTGGTACCTAATTTTCTCACTTATTAGTTAGGTGATTGCAGCAATATAATTGCAATGCTGGACGTTATGAACAACTTAAAAGTTTAAGTGTGAATAACGACTGCCTTGTGGCGGTTACTTTTATTTGTTTAAATACTTAAGTTTTTTAATTTTAGATCTATTGGAATAAAATAGATTTGCGCCTCATAAAGCGGGAATAATGATCATTAATGAAATGACAAAATTAACGCTACTTAAATATGCGATTCAAGCGTTGCGCTTATTTCAGATGCTGCGTCAGAACATTTTAAGGTACTCTGAATAAAATTAATCCTAAGATACCATAATCTTTGAAACGTTATAATAACAACCCACAATAACAGTTACACCTACAATCTTACTAGATTTTATACAGCAATATTATTATGGGGTATAGTAAACTCCACGTGTATTTATCAGGTAAGTACAATGCATACTTGTCACTCGTATACCAAAGAAAGAATATGAAACCATGCAAAAAACTCAATTCACACTGCGATGATCGTACAGTTTATAAAAAACAAAAGAGAAAAATGATAATTTAATTCACCTTGGAGTCGTTGCCGTTTCAATAGAACTTCTGAAGACCGTGGGGCCTGTCACCTCTGACGTTGCAAAGTTTAAATTATGTATAATCTTTAAACGAATTGAAGTAGCTACATTATCGTTGTGATTATGTACGGTAGGTTGGGTGATGTTACCGTTCAAGGTATATTAAACTTGTGCGTCTGACTGGCAGAAACTATAAACTGCCAGGAAAAACAAATTCAAGAAAATTTTATGAATCTACAGCTGGGCCTACATGGATTATATTCATATGGACCTCTCTCTCTCTATTTATCTCTATAAGACAATGATAGAGAGTCACAACGGCCGTAGCGTGGGCTAATGATGAATGTAGACAAACTTTGTGACTTGTTGTCATAAAATTTTACCGCCTTTAAGAAGGAATATATATTAGTATAATATCTACCAAGTAAAATACAAAACATAATGCAAAACGAAAGTAAGTAGCATTATCTCCGAAAATATTGATTCCGATACTAACCGTGGGAAATCTCGCACAAGCCAGAAATAAGATAACCATAAAATATTCCAACAATCTTTCAGCATTAATCTACCCTTCAGGAAATTCCCTCTCCGAGATTCGAACGATACTTTCTTTATGAAGTAAATAGGGATACTTCTGGGTACGAGATTAGATACTTAGTAACTAAAAATTAATAAAAAGTTATCTAAATACGTATAATTTACAAAGTTAAATAAAAAAAAAAGGCTTTTACGGGTTTTTTCTTTGATAATTTTAATAAATTTAATAAATTTCACTTTTTTTTGCTTTGTGTCTTTTACTTGTTTTTTTTTTTTTTTTTTTTTTTTCTTTTTTTTTTTTCATTTTTGACAGTATTACATACATACATACATGAAATTTGGCACATGCTTAGAAAAACAGTTAGACTAACATACTCATGTTAGTCTTTATGTGTGTATGATATATATGAAGACTAGCTGTGCCAGCGGCTTTGCCCGCGTGGTACTTTTTCTGTGATACCGCGTTATTCCAGAACCAAAAGTAACAATATCATCAAACTTTGTTCAGAATGGTTTTTCATCGATTGCTAGACTTCTACTCATCGGATTGATACCAAGTTCAACATTTTTTAAGTAAAACCCTAACTTATCCAACAGTGACAACCACATCGCAGTCAGTCCAGTAGTTTTGACGTGATGCGCGAACAAATAGATAAACAAACAGATTCGATTTAAAAAGTGGTATATTCTTGTACAGTAGCTTATTTTTAGAACTTGAGTAGGTACTTTTTTTTTTATTGAATTTTTGTACGGACTTTTTGTTACTTATTGCTTTTTATAAGTATTATTATTATACGCATTTTCAACAATTTTACATAATATACATTGACTTGAAGAACCTCTTTTTTTGAAGTCGTTTAAAAGTATAATACTCGTATTTGTTATCAATACGCTATACCGAATAGAATCCATAAATTGATAGCAAATCGATATCAATATACCCGAGACCAAAATACGAGTGATACCCGAGGTCGAAGCTCTATTTAGCTCTAAGGAGTTTCGATCGCTTGTGACGAATTGATATTTTCTCCATAAGGGCAACCGTTTTTATCGCATGCCTGCAATTTATTGATATATTAATCATGTATATGGGTTTAGATATATGGGTCTCTTTGCCTTTTATTATACCGTTTGAGTTCCCTAATGTACTATGTGAGTCGTTAGTATTTTGGGCGGTATTGACTGATATTCGCTCCGTTAATGCATTAAGCTAGGCAAGCTATAAAACAGCTTTCTTATGGATAATCATATTTTTAAGTTGATTTCTAGTATATTTTTTATCCTGCTTGATATAGGTGTAAACCCTCTGGCCGTATATTCATTTGTGTTTCGTAATCAGTTGTAGACGAAGTAGATAATATTAACAATAATACAAAAAAACGGGACAATCTCACACCAATTTCCTAGCCCCAAATTAGGATACCCTGTACTGTGGGCACTAGGTAACGGATAAACATACATATATGCGACATTATATTCGTTGTTTGTAACTAGTTGCGATAGACGAAATTTGGAAACAAGAATGTATTTTCGCTGTACGTAACTTTCATAAAATCATTATTTAGGTATAGGCTCATAATAAATAATAGTAGGTATTAGGTAAATAGGCTGTTGTGAAATGGAAAAAATACGAACATTATAGAAGGTTGTTATTCCTTTGAAACATAATTGAGCAATCTTTAATGCATACAACTTTTATTTTCAAATTGTATATTGCATGCAACTTTAGTATATAATTTAAATCTAATCTTTCTAGATATAAATGAGAAAAGCTCCAAGAATCATAGTAAGAATGAGTTATCTCAGCATGGAAATACCTACAATGAAAACGAATAACCTAAATAGCCATCTATTTAAGAAATAGCATTTCTTAGAATACTAGATCACAGCAAAGAGAAAGAGCTTTTTTTTTACGTATTTATGTAATAATTTAGTTTGCTTGTTTTCCATTTATGGAACAAATTGCATGTTTGTATTTATATATATGAGTGCCATATCTGTGATTATTATCTTTGAATAGATGTTCTCTTATTTATGTTATATCAGATTCATAGCAGTTCATAGACAATGAAATGTTTTTGAATGTTCATCTCGTTTTTATTTGAATTCAGATCACAATCTCTACGATGGACTTATAAAGTTCCTTTGCGTAACAAACCTTGAACAAAAGTTGAATAACTCTTCTTATACTTGTATGCTCTGAATATCACGCTTGCATTTGATTTCGAGTTATGCATACAAACAGACATTTTGTATGAGAGTAGGAAATTATACTGGAATCATCAGGCTAAAGACGTCCACTAATGATAATAGGCCTCCACATAATATTGGCTGGAATTAAACCTTTACTGGAATTTATACTTATAAGAAAGCTATAAGTAACAAAAAGTCTACCTTAAAAAAAATGTCCACGAGTCTTAAAATAAGCTACCGAAATATAATTCAAAATTTTATAAAATCGTGTTATCATTACGTCCATTCTTGGATCACGTAAAAAAGAACTAGACCGATTAAAATTCAGTTTTTACTTTTGGATAGCTTAATTTTTGAATTAACATATGGTATACTTTGTGACTCAATCCGATTGGAAGAAGCCAAGCTATCGATAAAAATAGGTACTATTTAACATCTGAATGAATTTCTTAACAGAGGTCCTGAAATTACAAATAGGTTTCTTTAACAAAGAGATCACGCGGAAAACGCACGCGGAAAATGCCGCGGAAACAGTTGGTATCCTACTAATACTATAAATGCGAAAGTCAGTTTTTTTGTTTGTTACGCTTTCACGCCAGGATTATGTACCGCATCCTTGTCCGTACAAAAAGAAAAACCTCTTTTCTAGCTCCTAATGATGTCCTTCGGTGTTTTTTCCATGTAATTAACATATTAATTACTAGCTGTCTTATTACAGGACTGAATTTTTTGAAAATTGTGCCATACAGCTGCCATATTGAATGTTGATTGAATGTTTTCAATATGGCTAGGCTATTTTTCATAGGTTGTCATAGGCTATTTATTTTTTGAATATAAATAATAACCTATGTTACTTGGGGGGATGTAAGGATTCTAAAGATACCCCATAGTCTAAATCTGTTCAGGCATTTAAAAGTTATGGAGGAATAAAAAACTCATATACATACTATATACAAATATACATGAATCTGGGTTAAAAGAAACCTATGTATTATTTCAGGATCAAAAGTACCTATAAAGTATGTCATACTACATTTCTTAAAAGTTCCTGCAGACGTAAAACAGTTTCTTATCGATTGCTCGGCTTTTGCTCATAGAACTGATATACCAAGTACACCACTTTTAAGGCAAACTATAAGTTATCCAAAAATTGAAAACCGCATCGCAATCAAATCAGTAGTTTTTATGATATGTGCAAAAAACAAACAGACAGTCAGACACCATTTTCAAAATTGTTATGTTCTTTTTCAGTAGCTTAATTTAAGTCTCCTAGACTACGAATGATAATAACCCCTAGACCAATATTTGTTTAATTTTCGTCATTGTACAAACTGCTTCATTATAGGTAAATATAGAATAGAGAGAAGATAGATTCAGGAAGGGGCGATGCGAAGTCTTGTCTCTTGTTTTATCTTACCTTTAATTTAACGCTATGCAAAAAAAAACTTTTGTAGGTAAAGCAGCTGTCGCCAAATCCTTTCTTTATGTATTCTTTTTTTAGGGTTCTGTTCCCAAAGGGTCCAAACGGAGCCCTTCTACTATTACAGCCTTCGTTATTCCTATGTCTGTCTGTCTTGAAACGTAACAGGCATCCGGTTGAAATTTTCACTTTTTTTTTGTGTTGTTATGGTGGATATCCTAACAATTACATAAAAAAAAACATTACGTTTTATTACGTAATTTTTTTTTTAAGGGAGCCTCAGAGTTTTCTCGCTGTTTTTAATTATAATTTTTTGAACTGTAAAGATCACTGACGACACAATGTTTTTATTGGAAACGCAAACAAAAGTACGTTATTTAAAAGCTTTTATTTAATTTCACTTATATGTATGTATCTATGTATTTATGTTTGTCCTGAAATCTTGCTACTCAAATATCCAGCTGAAACTTTCAGGGTAGTTCACAAAACGATGTCGATGCAAACAACAAAAAATTACAATGCATTTAAAAAAAATAACACACAATAAATCTTTTTTTTATTTAACTTTTAAAATTATACTTATTTTTAATTAACATTCACGTCAACGTTAGTCAAAGTATTTCATGAATAGAATCCTTTTATACGTGGCTTAACGACTGTAATTAAGGTACCAACGCGTCGACCTAACGTGCACTCCAAAGCTTGAAGCTATGACAAATCCGAACATAACTTATTTATAGTAATTGTTGTGGGGCCGAAGATAGAACCCGGTGTCGTTAGATTGCAAACAACACATATTACAGCTCAGCCACTATCGTTTAACTCAGTTGCTATTTAAATCAATTCAAAAAAAAAACAAATTTTATAGATCAATGAGAAAGCGGTTCTCGCTATACCAAATTGGGTTTTGAGAGAGAACTCATACATCTCTACAATAAATTTTAGAAAAAATACATGAGTACATCGTAAGTAATGCCTACTAAAGTTTGCTAGCTACTTCTAGACTTGAGATATTATTATTTTTCAATTTTGTTGTTAATCTGAAACGTGAGATAACAAAATAAACCGACACTCCTACTATAATTTCATTTCAGCACTTTCGTAATAGTTTCAGCTTCTCGGTTCTCGGTAGTACAAAATTGTATCTAGTTTAGACAGATCTCTAGCTAAGTGATTTCACTTGTAACGGTTCTAACATTTGTAGATAATTTGTTAGTTTATTTTGGGTTATAGCATTCTACGAAGAGGTTTTTCTATCTGGATATTAATAAAAATACTATCATGTAGGTAAGTTTATAAATAACGTTGCTCCATGAATTATATTTAAAGAAACAATTAACGAGACCTATAAAAAAAACAGTTTTTATTTTTCAAAATGTTCAAGTAATATGCTCACCAAAATAACTATTGAGGAGGAATTTAATCTGCAGGCTAATTTTAAAATATGGATTGCAAAGCACATATACAAATATTCATTGTGTTGCGTCTGGACTACCGCAACATGCTTTGCTTCGCTCCAGCCAGCCAGAAGGCTAATGCTGGAGCAAAAAACCTATAACATAAACTAGATACTGGTAATACTCCCGTAAGCTAGAGTAAGCTGTTTTTGGGCATATTATTTTTTTACAATCTAGGTACTTCATATAATTTAAATTCTGTTTAACCTTGACTATTTTAGTGTGTAAAACATCGTCTTTTAAAAGTCGGCTATTTTAATAAAGTACTAACAAAAAATATGTAATTTATTTACAATAAAAATATATAGAATTAAAATGTTGGTGTAAATTTACGATTTTTCAATGATAAAACATTAAACCTAATATTATTATTTCTAGACGCTAATGTACTTATCTAATTCCACAGCGAATGTATGAACTGTTAAACCGACATGATGCCTCATAAAAAACTTAAGTGTTACTAAAAATCACAAATAACGTCTTGGTGAGAGATGCTCTCGCATATGACAATAACCACTAAAATGTAAAACGACTCTAACACCAATTGCAACCACATGTCCCGCTAAAGAAAAATGGACAAGTGAAGTGCTAGAAATATGGTTGTCACCGAACGGTCAGTGAAGTGAGTGTGATGGACGTAGTGGTCACAGCATGACCGCGTGGATGGCGCTGTTCGGGCTAGTGTGGCTGCTCCGCGTGCGCGGTTCCCTATGCGGCTGCGCAGCGTGCAAGCGTGCAAGGCAAGACCAGCACGACATGCACGAGCACGAAGCAAGGCAAGACTTGCAAGAAATGAGGCACGATCTGCACGAAGCGGTGTCGCACGAGATGCTCGATCGGCCGCAAAGCCCGCGGGAACAGGAACGTGCGGCGTTTGATGTCATCGCTTTACAGCAGTACACGAAAGACGCGACAGTGCAGACGGATTTCGATGATGATGAGGATTTGGATAAGATCGAATTGCAGATAACGGAAGAATGTAAGTACCAACTAATAAGACATCTTATGCACTCGAAATAACCGTATCTTAATGATAGGCTAGTGACGGGCAGCAGCGTGACTGGTTCGAAAAGCTACGCCCTGCGATCGTCAACCCGCATGCCCAGCATGGCAATTATGGGCAAACCCTCTAAATATGCAAGGCACATCAAAAAACTCAGCTCAGTGGTGAATATTAGGAGAGGCCTACGTCCAACAGTGAACACGTATACCTACTTGGTTGATGACGATGATGACGCGCTTAATGTTTAGTTATAGTGGTGATAGTATTGTTTAGCCAAAATCAAAAAATCCCTATTCCAATCTGTAGTCTGACTGTTATGCATTGAGAGTCATTCCTTTGCTATCACTATTAATAATTTGGTGTAATTTGACAAATAATAAACGAATTTTATAAGCTGGACTAAAAATAAGTTTATAAATGTGAAAGTTCGCCAAAAAACATTTTTAACAAGGCTTTATTAGCATAACATAAAATAACATAACACACAACTCTTTGTATTTTCCTGGCTTCCGAAAAATAAAATTGTCATAGCTCTCAACAGTTCGATAACAAATATTTATGATAATTATTCAGACCTTGTTTTCTGACTTTCTTGACCTCTAGACAAATCCCCTAAGGCTGAAAAAATGACACTGAATATGAACAAGTTTTATTCTTGATAAATTTGTTTTCAATGTACCTATTGAAATAGAGTAAAATATATTATTTAAGATCTATGAGGTCTTACTAACTCATTCATTCTTGTGTAAATTGAACACTTCTTATTTTGTACATTATAGACTATACAGGTTATACAGGTTGTAAACAAACAAGTGTAGCAATACCTTTGACATACATCCAACTAGATGCTTCTTCGAAGAGAAAAGCTACAACACAAACACAGTAATGAACAATTATCCAGAATATAAAACTTTAAGTCACATGCTGTTTTTTTAAATAATTTTTATAATAAGGAATGTTAGGTGCTCTTGGCTTCTACCGGCCTCTACAGCTTCTAGGCGCTAGAGCGCTCCACCGTGATGCGTGACGCAGAAGGCACAAAACCAAGTTAAAATTTTGACGATCAGCACAAGGGCACCCAGGGGGTACGAACATTGGCTTGGACGGTCGGTTCGTTTACGGGAGCATCGAACTAAATACCCCTCAATCGCTAGTGTTAGTAGTGATCGAGGGGGCCCTGATAAAATGGCTAGGAGCCGTTTGATTGATTTAAATAACTGATCGCCGATTCGTAAACACCTTCGAGAAGAATCGGCAAGAAACTTGAAGGCGAATATTAACTGGTTATGAAATACGGGACTTTTGACCTCGCCGGCGAGGTCAATGTCTGTGTCTATTGTGATGATTCCCCCTGGCAGGTTGCCAGAGGATATAGGATTGGGCGAGGCCGCCGCAGCAAGTAGGTACTTTGGCTGCGATGGCGTCGTCCGGGTCGTCCAAGACATCGCGAGGGCGTCTACGGAGGGCTGTCGTGTCTGTCTTGTAGTTAGCTGCTTTGACTATAAGGGGGTTGGGTGATGGGGCGCCGCATCAAAGTAGCGGCGAGAGGCATGTTTCATGAATTGACGGACCGAGGGAAGCTCGAGATCGCGGTGCAGGTAGGCGTTCCTCTGGTACCAGGGGTCACCTACTGCATTTTGAATGAATTTATTTTGTATTATCTGGAGTGGTTCCAGGAATGACGGTCGGGCGTGCGTTAATGCTACGGACGCGTAAGTTATGACGGAGCGGATGCAAACATTGTTAAGTGTCACCTTATTTCTAAGAGACATTTCACTACGCTTGCCTATGAGATGGTATATGCGAACTTGGAAGAAGGCCGCCCTCTCATGGACGGTTTTAATGTGTTTGTCGAATCTGAGTTGATCAACAAGAGTGGCTTCTCCTAAGTATGCTGTTTTCCAAATAACAATAAATATTTATAAAAAAATAGTTTATCAATAATCCTAATTCCAAACAGGCTATGTACAAGGCGTACACCGTACAAGGTAATGCGGAGCTTGCGAGCCACAGCCTAGCCGTGTTTTTAAAAGCTTTTATTTAACTTGCAATGTTTGTATGTATGTATGTATGTTTGTTTAGGTCAAATCTTGCAAGCTGAATTAGAACCACTTATCATACGGAGTTGAATTTTCGCGTGTTGGTTTAGTTCTGATGACAATGCATTTTTATGGTAAACATGACCTGAATCGATATCCAGGAACAGCTCCAGATAAAGGAACTCTTCAACGGTCAACGGCAATGTCACGCAATTTTGTGTACACATTCTATTATGATAGCCAGTTTGAAGTTTTAGCATGACATGGTTGCTGCACTCAGTGTTGGATTTTACCATGAAATGGTTGCTGCACTCAGGGTTGGATCCTGACTATGGAACTCCTCAACGGTTAACAGCAGAGAGACGAAATTTTGTTTACGCATTGAAAAGGACCGTTGCCCGGCTAAGGAAACGGACCTCCTTCTCAGGTAAAGGCGAGGAATTAAAACAAGATGGTAAATTCAATAACAATGGGCTTTATTACAAAAAATAGAAAAAGCACACATGAGTTATCGAATATTGGTACTCTCCCCTTTACTGAGGAATTTAAAAAAGAAATATTTTACACTTATTCTAGTTTGATCTGCATCAAAATAATTATAAACAGCAAGACCTTATAATAGGAAATATTACTAACTTAATACTCAAAACTCAAAATTCTCAAATGTGATTACAATTTCCTCAAACATATAAATTCTAGTACTTAACTTCGGCCTGTATGATATGAATTTACTATAGTACTGGAGAATCCTAGGCTAGTAAAACTTAGAGTCTGTGCTCAGCAGATTAACATGTATTGGTCACAACGCAACGGAATATTCTTGTCTTTGCCATAGAATGTTTTAAATTAAAAGAGAACTTGTGCAAACAGAGTGTGTGTGTGTATGATTGTGTTTCCCAGAGGGAAATCAAACTCTAAAATAGAAAGTAAAACAGAATCTAAGACAGATGGTACATAGAAAATAAACAGAAAGTATCTAGATAATATCAGAAAATATCTAGATAATAACAGAAAGTAATCTTGATAATAACAGAAAGTATCTTTCAACAATATTAACACGTTAGAAGGCGAAGGCTTCCCTCAACACTGTAGCTCGCTGACTCAAAATGATTTGGAGTGGACCAACCTGGAAGCTTCCTGGGACGCCGTACGGTCGTCTCGCGTACCGCCGCGGAACGCCTCCTTACTCCACTCGATCAGCTCTTACTGCTTGACCACGAACGGTGGTGATATCTTCTACTGGACAGGTGGTGTGTTGGAGTCCTTCTGGAGTCCCTCGTAGACCGGCTTCTTCCACGAACGGTGGTGAGCCCCGGGTGATCGCGCACAGCAGCTCGCAGTGGTGACGACAATAGCCGACCGTAGATGCACGATATAACCTGGCTTTTGCACTGGTATACTTATTTCGCCTGTAACAGGGCAGCTTCGTCCTGGACAGCGTGCCTCGGTCGTTTTGTTCACACAAGAGAAACTGCGTATTTTTCTGCCGCCTGCGTCGATCTTAATTACGTGCCAACTATGTAAAGTAAATTCGGTTTTACGTCCGAAATCCAAATCCAATCCACAGGCTTCTCACTTGTTTATATACTATCTTGTTTTGCATCTTCGAGTAGCGTTCTACTGAGACCTTGAACTTCCGGTTATCTCGAAAAATCCAGAACTAACTCTGCCATTTGCTTCGTAAAGTAGACCTTGTCGGCCTAGTAATACTGGTCACTTTCCTCCAGCCAGATTTGGTACATATCAGCCAGCATCCGGTGTTTACTCGAAGAAGTCCATACAAAAAAAAGAATTTCTCTGGAACTTTGACGTGATTTTTGCGTTATGTCA
Source organism: Alsophila aescularia (assembly GCA_946251855.1). Classification (NCBI taxonomy): domain Eukaryota; kingdom Metazoa; phylum Arthropoda; class Insecta; order Lepidoptera; family Geometridae; genus Alsophila; species Alsophila aescularia. The sequence continues at coordinate 13,168,913 of OX276375.1, read as the reverse complement.
AAACCTTCCATGGTGTGACCATCGCAAGCGATTTCTAGATTTAAATTATTTTCGACATATCAAACGCTGCATTCTGTAATTATTATTTGTTAGCCAACTTAAAGATGCGACCTATTCTGGATTTTTAAACAAGCCGTTCCTCTTCCAAAGTTATTCATAGCCCGAAATATTCCTGGAACGTCAATTATTAATAGCAACACTAAGAAGCTCGCTACTTGCCGACAGATACCTCCACTTAGTTTTCACCTTTCTTCTAGTTCACGCCACTTGTAGCTAGCTGTCGCTACGTGGATTAACCATTTTATCTATTTTGAGACAGTAGATGAAAACTTTTCCCTTTCACTCGCAGAGGCCAATTCAACCATTATTTCTTGATTCTTAGATAGGCGAAATTATCAATCTGTCTTCAACAAGAAAAGCTTTCATTATTCCTTTAACGAAGAAAGTGGCGCACGCGCGGTGGAGTTCGGCGTTTTTTACAAACTCGGCGTCTGGTTTTCAGATACGGAGAAAACACAACTTGATCTAATAGAAAAGACGCTGCTCCTCGTCAGATGGCGTTGTACAATATATTCTATTATCGAGATCTATAACAAAATCTAACTTGGAGTATGATTTAACATGTTACAATACACCCTCTCCTGCCAAAGTTTCACATGCCAATGTGAAACACTCGCTGCCCTCAGCGATAACAGTCACTGGAACTATTTCAATAAGAGATTTAAAAGCAAACAGAACCAGACTAAAAAAAAAAAACTCATTGACAATGTGGAAACCAAAAAAACTTCCTGGACCTTTTTGGGTATATTGTAAATCCCCAAACAAAATATATTGAATCAAACAAACTCTGAAACGCAAACTTTAACGAAGAATGAAAACAAAAAAAATATGACCAAATTCCCCAACAGAATATCGCAGTTCTAAGTTCACTGCTGCAGGCGCAGGCCGAAAGTTAACAATAATTTCAATCCTGGAACTAAAATTTTACCAACAAACCTTTCTAAAAAAAATAAATAAAAAAAAGAAATTAACCTATGCACTAAGTCCCTTCTCCTCCTGTCTCCTTCATTCATGTGACATTTCAACCGGGTACAATATATTTATCAAGATCTCTAATTTAGCATATTTCCTCTTATATGTTTCCTAATCATTTTGTTATAATGCCAATCTATTCGGGTGAATCTATTTGTGGAAACAAAAAAATTATACATTTACATTGCACTCCTTTTATTTACAAAATCTCTGACAAAATCAATCACTACAAATCCGGTATAGTCAGTAAGTAAGTCGCTATATATCCTTCTTTCATACCAAAAGTCCTGCTACACACCTAATTGTGAGCATTCACTTTCCTTTTAAACAACCTATATAGACACAGTACCGAACATTTAGCTGTTGGGACTTATGCTACATTTGGTAAAACATTCATACCCCCTATCCCCTTGTAAAGAAAAGTATCGAGTGGAAAACCCGCTTTAGAATTTCTGTTACTGGTAATTAGGCTTTTTATTATAGAGGTTACCAGGAAAAACCGCCTCTGTTTGGTTAACTAGTTTCTAGGCTTGAGTTTAAAGAGGTCACCAGTCTAAACCGCCTCTGCGCTCGTTTGATAAAAACTAAAAAAAAATAACATGCTGGACTAGGATCAAATATGTTTCTAAATAAAATAACATAATATGCCTGAACAAAAATATCCAACTACCTAGCCAGTCACTAAAGTTTACTGTTAAATTTCGATCAAAGTAACATGCCAAACATTGACACAAATAATGTACTTTAAATCGTTTAGTAAATGTCACATGAGTGATTACCCCAATTCTATACATTTTTACCTTATCGAGATTGCCATTCCTTTTTTATTCCAACTGCCAGGACCAATGTTCTACACATCAAAAAAAAATCCTGTCTCGTCCGGGCTAATCCTATATTCTAACACAAAAATAGTAAGTTGGCTGAGCTAAACCTAGAACAAGAAACCAAAACCTGAGAATCTAAACCAAATTTACCCTGCAAAACTCGCCAGCTAATAACAATACAACAAAAAAAATCACCAAAAATATACCTAAAAAATAATAATTGGACTACCCATAAAATCTTTCTTTCTCTATTACTCCAGTAATCATCTCGTAGTAATGAGCCTTCCCCAGGACAGATGTTCACGCAACCTCATGCGGTCCAGGGTTAGGTCTGACCCTGCTCGCCATGAAAAACAAAACTAACAAAGAAAATATGTACAAAATATTATTGGACTACCCATTAAATCTTTCTTTCTCTATTATTCCAGAAATCATCTCCTAGTAATGAGCCTTCCCCGGGACAGATGTTCACGCAACCATATTTGCGGTCCAGGGTTATTCTATACTCTCCACAAAAAACCTTCAAGAAAAATCCATGTATTTGACCCAGGCTTCTTTAGTTCAGGTGTTGTCATCCGCACCCGTGTATCCGGCCATCAGTCTAACCCGGCTAAGGTTATTCTTGCCTGAAATTCGCGCATAGACATATGTGCTACAAAATTTGTCACACCACTAGGGCGTGCCAAAAAAAAAACCAGATCCGTCGTAACCGGCACCACCCCACCGATTTTCCGAACACGACTGAATCTATAAAAAACGATCATTATGTATTCCATAATATACGATCACCAAAACAAAACCAGATCCGTCGTAACCGGCACCACCCCACCGATTTACCGAACACGACTGAATCTATAAAAAAACGATCATTATGTATCTCATAATATACGATCACCAAAACAAAACACTCTCTGATTAGTCATTCTTCATGTATATACGCAAAATATGTGTATCGTACGCTGACAATGAGAGGTGAGCGAGAGAAAGCACAAGCGGCCCTACCCCTCCTCTGAAAATATGGAGCTGTCCTCAGCTCTTATAACTACCATCTACCGACATCTCCAATACCACTAAGGTCTGAAAAGTAGAAGATATGTTGTGTATGGATTAACTTTATTCATTACCCAAACGCAACAATATCCACAAAAGGATGATCAATGTGTTGTCCACAATTCATGATCAAAAAACTTCTCCAAGTCATTACCGGTACCACAATGGCGCATAAAAATGTGCCTCAAAATTTCGACACCCTGTATATACTTATGTACAAAGTTCCATCGTATCTAAAAAAAAACTGTTACTAACTGTAAAAAAAAAGGTTACCAAATAAATAAATCTTTTGTTAAATTTTTGTAATTGTTGATACAATTACAAAAATTTAACAAAAGATTTAGCCGATGGATCTAAAAAAATAAACTAGACAAACCTTATTTATCCAACCAAACGAAAACATCACAACCTAACTAAAAAACAAAACTGGACATAAGCAATGAACCTGAAATTGTTCAATGCTTCACAATAGAGGTAGATTTAGAACGGCACTAACCCCCAATCACCGCTTTATGGATTTTGAATTGACGGACTTGTCTTTGTGGTTGTTGACTTTAAAACCTGCCAAACAAATAGAACCCTACTAAATCTGCTCATCTTTAAAAAAAGAATATAGCGTCATTAGGTGTGCTCCATTTGTACTACTGTATACTGTTGTGCTAAAATAATAATGAAATTCTAAAAAAATTATTAACAAACTATCCAAGAAAAAAAAGAAAACTACAGAACCTCACATATATTTTACTGACCCCTAAAATACAATGAACAAAAGGTAAATGAAATCCTAAAAAAAATCTACTACCAATCAATTAAAAGAATCTACAGAACCTCACAAATATTTTGAGCGAACCCTAAAATATAATGAACAGAAGGAAAAATGTGTGTATGTGTTTTGTGTAATGAAATTGTTCTATAATGTTTTGGAACCGATATGTCAAACAAATATATAAAAAAAAATATCTGTTGTGTTGTGACACACTTGCAATAAAATGGTACATACCTACCTACAAAGTATAAGTCACTCCACTAACAGATCTATACTGTTTTAAATATCACACCAATACATAATCCAATGATAGAAAAAAATACAATCAATTACACATGAATCACCATTAAATACACATAATATTTTTCCTACAATAGTCAAATAACATACCAAGTTTTCAAAATAACACAAACAGTATTATAGGTTCAACACACAAAGAGATATTATAGTTTAGTTTCACATAGTAATATTACACGTGACCACGGGGCAGATTGAAAGATACTTTCATGTAAACACCTGTTTGCTTGTAATTATTTTTAAGCGTTGTGCCTATTATCTATTACAAGAAATCCTCTCTTATATATGATGCAGAAAAAACCAACCAATTTACATTGAACGCCACTGTACCTGAGCGCCAGTTTGTAAGAGAAAAAATAAATGAAAAAAAATATATGTAAAATATGGAAAAATATATGTGAATTTATTCAGTTGGGCGCCATTGAAAAGGACCGTTGCCCGGCTAAGGAAACGGACCTCCTTCTCAGGTAAAGGCGAGGAATTAAAACAAGATGGTAAATTCAATAACAATGGGCTTTATTACAAAAAATAGAAAAAGCACACATGAGTTATCGAATATTGGTACTCTCCCCTTTACTGAGGAATTTAAAAAAGAAATATTTTACACTTATTCTAGTTTGATCTGCATCAAAATAATTATAAACAGCAAGACCTTATAATAGGAAATATTACTAACTTAATACTCAAAACTCAAAATTCTCAAATGTGATTACAATTTCCTCAAACATATAAATTCTAGTACTTAACTTCGGCCTGTATGATATGAATTTACTATAGTACTGGAGAATCCTAGGCTAGTAAAACTTAGAGTCTGTGCTCAGCAGATTAACATGTATTGGTCACAACGCAACGGAATATTCTTGTCTTTGCCATAGAATGTTTTAAATTAAAAGAGAACTTGTGCAAACAGAGTGTGTGTGTGTATGATTGTGTTTCCCAGAGGGAAATCAAACTCTAAAATAGAAAGTAAAACAGAATCTAAGACAGATGGTACATAGAAAATAAACAGAAAGTATCTAGATAATATCAGAAAATATCTAGATAATAACAGAAAGTAATCTTGATAATAACAGAAAGTATCTTTCAACAATATTAACACGTTAGAAGGCGAAGGCTTCCCTCAACACTGTAGCTCGCTGACTCAAAATGATTTGGAGTGGACCAACCTGGAAGCTTCCTGGGACGCCGTACGGTCGTCTCGCGTACCGCCGCGGAACGCCTCCTTACTCCACTCGATCAGCTCTTACTGCTTGACCACGAACGGTGGTGATATCTTCTACTGGACAGGTGGTGTGTTGGAGTCCTTCTGGAGTCCCTCGTAGACCGGCTTCTTCCACGAACGGTGGTGAGCCCCGGGTGATCGCGCACAGCAGCTCGCAGTGGTGACGACAATAGCCGACCGTAGATGCACGATATAACCTGGCTTTTGCACTGGTATACTTATTTCGCCTGTAACAGGGCAGCTTCGTCCTGGACAGCGTGCCTCGGTCGTTTTGTTCACACAAGAGAAACTGCGTATTTTTCTGCCGCCTGCGTCGATCTTAATTACGTGCCAACTATGTAAAGTAAATTCGGTTTTACGTCCGAAATCCAAATCCAATCCACAGGCTTCTCACTTGTTTATATACTATCTTGTTTTGCATCTTCGAGTAGCGTTCTACTGAGACCTTGAACTTCCGGTTATCTCGAAAAATCCAGAACTAACTCTGCCATTTGCTTCGTAAAGTAGACCTTGTCGGCCTAGTAATACTGGTCACTTTCCTCCAGCCAGATTTGGTACATATCAGCCAGCATCCGGTGTTTACTCGAAGAAGTCCATACAAAAAAAAGAATTTCTCTGGAACTTTGACGTGATTTTTGCGTTATGTCAAAACCTTCCATGGTGTGACCATCGCAAGCGATTTCTAGATTTAAATTATTTTCGACATATCAAACGCTGCATTCTGTAATTATTATTTGTTAGCCAACTTAAAGATGCGACCTATTCTGGATTTTTAAACAAGCCGTTCCTCTTCCAAAGTTATTCATAGCCCGAAATATTCCTGGAACGTCAATTATTAATAGCAACACTAAGAAGCTCGCTACTTGCCGACAGATACCTCCACTTAGTTTTCACCTTTCTTCTAGTTCACGCCACTTGTAGCTAGCTGTCGCTACGTGGATTAACCATTTTATCTATTTTGAGACAGTAGATGAAAACTTTTCCCTTTCACTCGCAGAGGCCAATTCAACCATTATTTCTTGATTCTTAGATAGGCGAAATTATCAATCTGTCTTCAACAAGAAAAGCTTTCATTATTCCTTTAACGAAGAAAGTGGCGCACGCGCGGTGGAGTTCGGCGTTTTTTACAAACTCGGCGTCTGGTTTTCAGATACGGAGAAAACACAACTTGATCTAATAGAAAAGACGCTGCTCCTCGTCAGATGGCGTTGTACAATATATTCTATTATCGAGATCTATAACAAAATCTAACTTGGAGTATGATTTAACATGTTACAGCATTATAATATGCTAGGTGGGTCAAAGTTTTACCATGACATGGTTGCTGCTCTCTGAGTTGGCTCCTGATTAGGGAACTCCTCAACGACACGACAGACAGATAGACACGAAATGTTGTATACATCATGCAGTATGCATTATGCAGTAGCCATATATTTCATCATGATATGGCTACTGAATAATATATTTTTTAATGCTTTTTAATTAACTTATTATACCACTCCTATCTCCGCGCGTAGAGCTCGCAGGCATTTCCGATTTTTTTAAATCATCATCATACATAATGCGTTATCAGCTTTCTTCTACGGCTTTCAGTATTTACAGTCAAATTCTAAATAAGCTGCTGTATGCGTGGTTTTGTATTGCTACAACTGTTTGTCACATTCAGTATATTTTTACTTTACCTACATGAGCCTACATCTAGTACTGTGTATCTAAAAAGTTGATGACTTATATACTCGTATATTCAATTTAATAAGACGATTAAGTTCGTTATACTTACTAGTATACTACTGATGTACACATGATAGCGTTTTTGTGGGCAGGATTTACCTATATCATCTATTGTTTACGTAAAAATATTAACATGTAAACAAAGAAACTTTATATTTTGTCATACGAAAAATTAAATTTAAATTCCAAAAACGCTTTCACCTTTACTTTACACATAACACTTCATAAAATGTTCTTCTAAACTTCAGTCTAACACGAATAAATAATTGGTCTGGGACTAGATGTTCTTCAAGTCAATATTAACTCATGCTCCAAGCAGGTGACAAGTTTGCAAAGAACAAAGTAGGCTGTGTTTAAACGTTTAGAGTAAAGACCCTTTGAAAGAACTTGATAGTTTACAATGTAAATCGGTCTAAATCAGCCAACGCATTAATTAATTATGTCTTAGCATAAAGCCACAGAGAAAAGTTTTTAAGACGGGATTTCAAGTTATTTCGGCTTTGAATTTTAGTGAATAATTTATTTTATCAAACACGCTATAGGTAATATTGATTTATGTATAAATAGCTTCTATAAGTAGATTCTCTTATCCTTTTATTAATTTAAGTATTTTTCTGTTGACTATGTCTATTATGATTTGTTGTGTTTTGTTAAATGATGTGTTGTAATTATTATGTTTATTTTATTATGTTGTGTTAATGATATCTATATATTGTCAGACTAAATTACAATACATTTGAAAATTTAGATGGCATTCGAAGAAATATCTTACAATCTTTGAAGGTTAACGTAGGCTCTAGAACAGGGGTCACCATATGACGGAACGCGGTCCGTATTCGGACCGCCGACCTATTTTAGACGGATAAGGTCCGTCTAAAATAATTTTTGATTTTAACTAAATTGAGAATGTATTCAAAATTCTCAGCAACATTTACTCTCTGCATCCTTTTGGTGAGTGGAGCCATTAAACTGCAAATAGTTACGGCAGTACCTACTAAAGATACTCTCCAGATGGAAATGATCAATTTTTCAAGAATATACTGTTTAAAACTCAAAAATACGGATGTTTTTTGTCATGAGTTTTGGATTAAATTTGTGTGTGGTAATAAATAAACAGTATAAAACACAATGCCTTGAATAATGTTTTGTTTGTTGTTAAGCAGCATTCTTCAAAGTGAACTTCATTAAAATTAAGTTTCAATCTCGACTCACCGATAAAAATCTCCAGGATTTAATGGCAATGGCTTGCACTAACTTCACACCAAACTTCAGACAGATTCAAAGCAAAAAATGCCATATCTCACATAAATATTTAAAAAATAAAAAGTTACTTTGGTATATTATTATTAGAAAAGGACCGCGACAGTGATATTACTTACAAAAAACGGACCCCAAACGAAACTAATTGGTTACCCCTGCCCTAGAGCGTAGATGCCCTAGAGACCCCTGTTAATTAACTCATTCTGTATACCTCCAATTCTAACATCCCTTTAGTTTACTTAAATATTCCACAAAGAAGGTTTTCAGTTTCTTTCATTATGTATAACTCTGATAAAATACGCAACCTTGATACAAAAACAGACGTGTCTGTACGTAAGAACACAAAAGATATATTTCAAAACAATTTATTTACGAGAGCGATAAATATCTAAAATATTTTCAAAACGTGCCTCGAGAGTAGAACGTCGAAAAAGTTAGGCAAGAATATTTCACTACGACGTCGATATCAAAACATTTCTTCTAAAGTACGCCCCAAGGTCTTGTCGTCCCTTAGAAAAATGTAATTTCTTTCATTTTGTATTTCGTTGGTCGGTAGGCGCACGGTTCCTTTTGCTTGAGTGATTTCGGAATCGCGTTCTAAGATAGATATTTCACGAAGTTAAGGATCCCATATAAATTACAGAGGGAGACATTGCAGATCATATTTTAGGTAAACTACGAAGTTCCTTAGTTCTAGTGGCCCTAGCTGTGAATGTAAATTGGCAGAGATTAATAGCTCTTCAAATAAATATGTTTTTATTAGTTGTAGGTTTCATAATTGTTAAAGTTAGTTAACTTTTCAAGGACCAAAATCCAATCCATAACTTTGTTTTTTACCCGACTACGGTGAAATAAGGAAAGGGTAATGAGTTTAACCATCTATATATGTGTGTGTATGTATGTTTGTATGTATATATTCATGTGGGTTTGGTCCGATTTTGACAAGCGAGGTGTCAATCGATTCGTCTTCCGGTACAGTGTGTCATATACTAATTTTACCCGACCGTAGACGGGTTTTAGTTTTTAAACTTGTGTCTTGTTTATTTTGTGATGCTTTATAAACAAGTAGGTATTTATAAGAGGATTTCAAATTAGGTTTAAAACTCATGCACAATGATTATTACAGGAATGAATTCCTCTGCATTCGTTTACGTTTTACGGATAACATTATTTTTATTCATGAATACATCTAAGACTTTATCATTATTAGGTAGACTATCATGTGTGTGTTTCATTTTACTTTCTGAGATTAATTCCCGCGTGGATTATGATGATGGATGATGATGATGATGACAAGTAGCCTATGTGCTAATCCAGGATCAGGATAAGCTATCTTGGTACCAAATTTCATCCAAATCCATTCCACCATTTGAGCGTGAAGAAGTAACAAACATACACACACACACACACAAACACACACACAATCTAAAGATAGATGGCGCTAATCGGTTATTATGCATTTTATGAAGTTTTGTATAGATTGACAGTTCTAATGTATGGAGTTCTGCATCACGCATATGATATTTTCTGCACGATAAGAGATAATTAGTTTTTAAAGCTCTAAGCTCTGAATGTTCTGTTTACGACAGTGGCTACACTTCTCTTGATTTATAATATAAGTGTGAAGTGTGAAAGTGTGATGTGATGGTAAGTGTGATGTATAATCGAACAACTCAAATAAAACACAAATGTTTAAAGTCGTGACTAATTTATCATAACTCCCTGAACTTCATTAATTCACGTTTGCTTAGTAAATTGGTAGAAGTAATACCAACTATTGTAATTTGAGTATCTAACGACAGTCTTAGTAATATAACAGCTTTCAAAAGCTTTCCTGCCAGACAGTTAAACGTCGTAATCGAGGAAACAAAACATTTCCGGCATTTGAACTATGCTTTGTGGATCAAATTACTTTCGGTGTCGAATGTTCCGACGGGAATTTTTCTTGTGGAAAAGGAAGAAATTTATTTCCGGATACCTTCAGATTCGACGTTTTGATAGATTTTTAGAGTACGCTTGATTTAACTGCGCTTTGTAGATAGAAGATTTTCAATGATTGTGAACGTGTTCATTGCTATCTTCATGATATTACGTGTATTTACATAGTTTTGTTCGATATTTTTACACTCTTTTAGATATGTTTATGCTATTGACGTGAGAGCATGCCTTTCGTCACTTTTCTGAACAATTGCAATGATTGTGCAATATAATGCGAAGCGAGATCTCCTATGTTTATTTGTTTTCACTTACTTACGACACATTTAACCGATTTTCATGTGTAATAACAGTTATTAAGCTCGTATACCTACTGTGCTAAGTCTGTCATGGCGTTGTTGATATAGGGGGTTGAACATTTTAAAGTGGACAATCAGGTCAAGTGAAAGCATATGAAAGTTTGTTTAGTTTAGTTCACAGAGCATTCTTACAGCGGAAATTTAATTAGTTTTCTCTTCAATGGCTTACTTAGTTTGGACCTATCAATAGTTGTTTTATAAGTGATTAATATTTTCTCAACACACTTTAGCACTCCAAAAAATGAACTACTCTCCAATATCATGATTAACTTACCCACATGTAATTAAAACAACAAAACTTAATTAGCATGTTTGTATGCATTACAAATGTATATTTTGAATGCTCGAGTTTAATAAAAATTGTACTCTTTATTACTGGGAAACAGCTGACATTGCACAAAATATGCTAAAAATTCCGAAAAATTTAAAACCGGCATGTAAGCTTCCCAAAGTAAACTTAGCTTTTATAACGTTATTTTTATGCAAACGGTGTCGGCGGAAACCACCAGCGTAACGTTATAGGATAATCCTGCTTATATTATAAATGTAGAATTCTGTGAGCACACCATTTTGTCTGCTCGTAAAGACTTTCACCAGCAGTTACTTCAGTGACTCCGTGATCATAGCGCTTGCAAGGATGCCGAAATATCGGAAACTCAATTCAAACATTCTCATGTTTATATTTCTAATGTTTATGTTTAGTGTGTTTGTGTTTATACTAGCTGTGTCAGCGGCTTCGCACGCGTGGTCTTTTCTATAGATTAAGCTTACTCTATGTGCTATTCCAAGACCTAAAATACCAATATACCAACATTTGATCAAAATTTGATCAGCAGTCATATAGTTTTTTATTTATTGCTCGGCATCTAATCATCGGATCAAGATACCAAGTACCCGAAGAGTTTTTTAAGTCAAACCCTAAGCTATCCAACAGTAAAAACTACATCGCAATCGTTTTAGTAGTTTTTAAGTGATGCGCGAAGAAACATACAGACAAACAGAGAGAAAAGGTTTAAAAAACCTATTTTAAGTATCCTATACCATTTTTTTATTATTATCTTCTTTGTACTTATTTTTCGGTACTTACTGATTTATTATAAATACAGATTAGTACAAAATAAACGAGTAACTAAACAAGACTATAACATTAACAAACATTGACCGTCTGTCCGTTTTGCGAGTTTATTTGTTACCATATCACGTCAGTTTGAGATGATGTACAGCTTGTAGCTTAACACTCGATTTGGTAGGTATGTTTTGCAACTACGTAAACAAAGAAAAAGTTGATTAAATTCGGGTGAATATGAGATATACGTGAACAGCACAGAACTGATTACAATATATGTTATGTTTCAACTGTTTATTTTGTAGAAATCGAGGAAACTGTACCGCGAAAGAAGCCACGGACAATATCTCGTTTTACAAACCATACTGTAAGGCTACATGTTCACTATAATAGAGCCAGGATATTCCACCAATATCATCACAAATCTGGCAATTATACAGCAATAATAAATTATATTTTTTTCTCAGATATACGCGGTACTATTTTCCACCACATTCACTTCTTTACATAGCTCTGACGAGCCACTATAATACCTACTTCTTTTGTTCACAGCCAACGTCAGCAACTACGAGTGCGGGCGGGAACAAACGGTGGCGAGTCCAGGAAGCGGCCGACGGGCCACAGGAAGCTACCAGGTTGGTTCGTAATGTTGTTACCGCATACAAAGTAGCAGGCTTTTGTAAAGCGAAGGAAAATACCGGTTTGCGCTTGAGGTTTGTATGGTTAGTGTAGTACATTCCGGTGATGGCTGCATTTTCTTTCTGTGATGTCTTTCTGTATAGAAATTGTTGATTAAAGACATTACTCAATATAAGACATAATTTCAATATAAAGAACATAAGAGACAATTAATAAAAGCAATAATTTGTCTCGTGTATGCTCGTAGAGCATGTTGTATATTAAAACTTACTCAAACCATATAATAGTTTTTTTAATTCTATCTATAAGCAACTGAAGTTATTTAACTGAAATACAAACAAACTTCTTAATTGATTCTAGTTTAGCAGCAGGTAATTTACTTCCAAAAATTATGCAATCTTATAAAACTGCCATTCGTGCCCAACTACCAGCAACTTAAACCTCAACTTCAATAACTCGGAGAAATACAAAACGTTTCTCAAATCCTAAAATTGTACATTCGTTATACCCAAGATTAAATTTTCGGGATGCTCCAGTTTTCGATTCGCAACCCACTGTCATCGAGGAGAGGCAAATTTAAAATAATTAGATTCACCAATCGATTTTGTTGGAAATGGGCTTTCATTCGTCAAGTTTTCATAAAGTGTATCCGTGATCCGATTAAAATATTTTCGATTACGTCGTTCAATTTTATGGTGTCGGAGGTAGAAAAATCAGTAAGTAGGAACATCGATAGTTGTCGATAGGTAGATGATTCGCCGTCGATCTATTTGACTTCTGAATCAATTTAGATGATTATGTCCTTCAGTGTGGTCCCATATAAATTTCATAGAATTGGTTCAGTAGCAGTAGATTTAAGGGTTCCATAAGCAAAAGGAACAATATACGAGCAAAATCATTATTGGGGTCCCCATTAAACCAAATTGTTCTTTCAACGTTTCAAGCGTCAAACTAAGTGTTATTATAGTGCAAACTCTAGAGAATAAACAATACATAAAAACCGACCAAATGTGAACCGGACTCATGCTAAAGATCCTGTAGAATGAAAAAAAGGTCAATTTCAGTAAATACATTTGAAACCAATTTTTTGGTTCAATAAATACCTTTTCTGTATTCTATTCCTCGCGTTTTGTTTAACCAACCGTAAAACATTCGAGACAAGTGTCAATTATAATCTACAAATTATTTCGAAATCCCTGAGGGAACCCTTTTGAGGGAAAAAGTCAAAACGTAATTGTGTCAGTTTTCCAATATACAGAAATATATTTACGTTATATTGAAAATTATATTCCCACAATTTTTGCTCTTTAATTTATCACTTTGTGATTTTAATAAATTATGAGCTATCAGAAGAAAGTAGTTTCGTGAGAGTTACGTCGCGAATCAATTGGTACTTTCCCTATTTTGTGTGAGTTTTTCGTTCCTTACTCTCGCGACGGTAACACTCCTTCACGACTTTGTGATTTTTGATGGTACTTCTGCTTTGTGAAAATTTTGTCATATTAATACCCAAAATAAAAATACTTTCGACTGTTATCATTTCACTGCGTCACGTCAATCGAATGGTTAGTACCTATCTCAACCACTGCACGGCAGCCCCAATGCGACAACTCTGTGTCTTCTGAAATTGCGCTGTCAAAATGTTTACGCTACATAGCGACTGTGGCGGTCGCAGACTAATTTCATGATAATTTATGTTCGCCAAGCCCCCACGGTTTTGACAACGTTGCTTATGTCAGTCTAGAATATTATAGTGGCTTATAATGACTTCATGGGGACTAACTGCAGTTTTTATATTTTGATGAGGGTGCGGGAACTTCACTACAGGCTACTTTTAAATAGACACAAGTCTAAATATAAGTAGATAGGTCCTTTATAAAAAGGAACAACCTACTTCGAATGATTAACCTATGTATTGATGAATCGGGGTTTTGCCAATAGGAAAAACCGCTCAAGCTAGAAACTTAAAGGTACACAGTACCTAAGTTATGTAAGTAAAGTAAGTAGGTATTTTATTGCTTATGGCTACAGGGTTGGCAATATTTAACACATTTGTTCCAAACACTAAATAAATAACACCTGTTTAAAACATAATTTAAAACATTTTAAATACCTAGTTTTAAAACATACATTAAAAAATCACTGTTTAATTTTCATAATAGTAACTTTACATTACATAATGAAGTTAATTGTACTAGGGCGTGGCAAACATGACAAGCATCGCGCTAAAAATAAACTGTAAAAACTAAATGGTAAACACTTGTAAGCCACTGAAGTTAGAGCATGGATTGAGCTCGGGTATTACCGCAAACCAGACTATATAAAATATTATTCCAAAAAAAGCTATTTTATCCGTTCTATGTAACTTTAGCTATTAGCGCGTAATATCCGAGTTATTATGACAACACGCCTCTTCGGCACTGAGACTATGAAAACTATCATAATCACTTGATTTAATATATTCATACTAAACATTGTTAAAAAAAAATGACTGTCCTTTCGCGACAATGTTTACGAGTTCCATTGTTTAGAACAACATAACTATTAAATTGTGCGATGTGCGATATTGAGTGAGCGCCGCGCCGTGCTCAAGGAATCAAATAAAGTTATTAAAAATATGTTTAAAACATGTTATAAATTTGTTTTAAAAATACCAAATTAAACACATATGAAAAAATTATTTAAAACAAGTTTTTTTTTGTCATAATAATAAACACGATGTTCTGTACTTTTAAACAAAAAATGTTATTTTACCAACCCTGATAAGCTCGCGTCTGACCAGTTCTGACATCTTATTGCTAAGTCACGATGTGGTCAGGCCTGGAAGAAAAAGTAGAGGATCGTTATCAATTTAAATACTGTACAATAAGAAGTCATATAATTCCTAGAACACAACTTGACCAAATTTTAAACTTCAACAGCTTTATAGCACCTTAACTATAAAATTGTCTAAAAGTATGTGCTTCCGGCTTATTTTCTGTACCTAAAAATGTGTAACGTCGAGCGCAAAATCACTTTACACCAAATGGAATCGCCGTCGTTGCGTGGGCTGATGCAATAACTTGAAAGGATGTTAGACTACACTACAATGTGTCTGGACACAAGACTCGGAGATTTAGATTTAGACCATATTGCAAAAACAAAATTGTTAACACCATCGACTCTATTAAACAATGACGACGGGGCAACCTAGAACTTTATTTAAACTACACCCGGACTAGATACAGCTACAGGCAAACACACCCACACATCTAAATTTGCACTTTTGTACACTTCATGCACCAACAACAAAGATAGAGAGACATACGTAGACAGTGGCGCAAAAGAGATAACAACATTCATTCTTGACCCAAATACGATTCGGGTATCGAGTAAGTTTGTCCTAGTCCATAAACAAAAAGTCAGCAAATAAATTTCGATAAAATAATATTAGCTTCTACCGCGGTTTCTATCACCAATGTCAAAAAAAACAATTTGTTAAGTTTCGTATTTTTTGTAGTAGGTACCTAATACATATCCGCTGTTAGTGTGTGGTTGAGTAACAACATTTGAACATTTTATCTTCCAATAAAACCATTTACGAAAGTTTGTTTATATGTTACTCAATCACGTTCGTACCGCCGATAAGACTATGATGAACATTTGAAAAAAAGTTACATTGTCGGTGACATTAATTTTATCAGACCCTCTCATCCCTCCCTGACCAAGACTGAAAAACAATATTGAAACTTTATGTTCCTAACGCATGTAAAAGACGAAAAAATATTTGCATACCCAAATATCTCAGAAAATATATCACTTAGGCAGTTTTGTAATACACTCTATGTTTATTATATTTTTCCTGCCGATTGACACGACTAGTTTCAATAATGGCCAAGAAATCGACTATTTTTTCAAATACGCGGCAGTTTAGGTATGCCAATAAGATAATATGCTCTCTAATATAGGTAAAAGTACATATCACCTACACAAAAATATAGACCTGCGCTTTTTATTAACTTCCTATGTCCTTTTTGAGTTGTATACATATGTTCTGATTTGAAGTGTATTTAACATAATCAACTGTTATTGTTGGGTAGCCAATCTGGTTCTTCCTCATAGACAACTGCATATTACTAGTACTCTGGACAGACTATTGACGAACGTCGCTATTAGCTCATTTGATTATCGCCATTTTGGCGCTGTTGGCGCTGATAGCAGTACTTTGGCAGTAGTAAGCGTCCACGGAACCAACATATTTACTACGTACGTAAGTAGTTAACGTATTTACTTTTTTTGTACTATTGTACGCTCAGTGGGGCGCTTTGAATCGGCACAAACGAAAATACGGCAGAGCCTACACATAGAAATCAGTGCTCTTCCCTCTGTCTTCTGACAACTTGTAGCCACTTATGTTTCCACAGTTCGTCTTTAGGAAACCTATTAATAACAATTAACATATCAGTGGGTGTAGAGTAGACAAAATAAACATGTGAAGAAATATCAGGAACATGTTAAAAAATATCTATTATGTTGACGCTACTAATATAAACAAGGATCAAATACCTATAGGTAGGTAGATTAATATAAATTATGCATTTTTTTAACTGAATAAATCAATTTTAAAATGCTGACGGTACAAAGCGATCTGATCACGGATACTTAGCGTACTTTTATACGCCGCTTGTCTTGTCGCACTCTTACGAATCATATATTTCTGTCCCTTTCTGCAAATGGCGATTTACAAACAATATCAATCAGTAGCATTTTAAAGAAAATTAGGATATAAAAATAATATAAATAAATAATAATATCTTACGAGTGAAAAATAATGTCGTGGAACATAATTTTGGTTCTTGAGTTATTTGTGCACCTTATAAATGAACAGGAATGCATTTTTGCTATAATATTTGGTATAGAACACGCGCGTGTTACACCAACGCAATTCCGATTACGACTGAGGCCAATTGTGTGCGTTGCACCTAATATACGCGGTCCACGCTGAGTAGTTGGTCCCTAATCTACCCTTTCTTTAATAGGATCAATGGTTAACACTTAATTATTTTATGGTATGAAATAATTAAGCTATTATTTAATAATAGCTTATGATTTTTCGACCTATTGATATTCTATTAATTGTTTTCAGAATTTTAGTTATGAGCAATTTTTAATCGACTTAACAAAAGGAAAAGGTTTTCAAGTTATCTGTAAAAAAAGTGTGTAGTAGTATGTTTCCTCATAATTCCAGTATCTACGAGTATGGACGGATTTCGATCACCATTGTTTTATTCGAAAGAATAGATATTCAGTATTGTCTAATATTTTTTTTACAAATATAACTTTATCAAGTTATTAAATAATGACTAAATTTTTAGTAACTCAATTTGTTTCCTAGTTCATGTTCCTTCATAACTCTGGGATTTCTTTACTTTGTTTTTTTTTTTATTACCATCACATTAGCTATTTTATAATTAACTAAATTATACTAATTATCATAGTAATATATTGTACTTAATGACTTGTAATTAATAGTTATCAATAAATATATGACTATGACTATGACATGACTATGGTTATACTTTGGAAGTAAAAAATTTCTAAAGTAATGAAAGATTACCTTCAGAGTGATCTTATAAACATTTCATCAAAATTGGTTCTGTAATTTTTTAAATGAAATCTTGTTTATGTATTTATTTTTATTCACATCTTTGTGAGCCTGAACCAATTTAAATATTTTTTCTTTATTTACGAGGACTGACCTCCGGTGTAGTTCTAAATGAATAAGATCAATATTGGTTCATTAGTTTTTTTAGTTAGATAGATAGATAGATTAACTCTTTATTAGACACGACAAGTACAAAGAGAAATTATATCTAAAAAATAAAGTAAAACAATGAGTGTCACAAGGGCGGTCTTATCGTTCAGAGCGATCTCTTCCAGACAACCGTGCACGGAGAGGAATAAGGTAAGGGACAGTGGTTATCTACACTAATATTATAAAGAGGAAAAATTTGATTGTTTGTTTGCTTGTAAAGGATGAACTCAAAAAATACTGACCTGATTTAAAAAATATATTCACCTATAGAAAGTTAAATTATCAGAAAGCAACACGAGCAGCATTTTATTATTCAAAAAATTTGAGTTCCTTTTTAAAATTGCAATAATGTAGACCGAGGTACCTATTTTTTTTCCCAAAAATCACTATTTCTTTGTGTATGGAACCAAAGAGAATATAATCACTACGTTTTAAGAGGTGGGACCTGCCTACTAGCCAATGAAAGCACTTTGGCAGAATTTTATTGGCATCAATGCATCCAACATTACTAACATTAAAGGTCAGACGTTAGCCTATCTTGACAATGCTACCAACCTAACGGATAGAATAGTACTTGCTTGCACGTATTTTTGGTTTATCGATATCGATAAAACATGCATGCCCTCGTCAAGGTTTCATATTAATGAAAGACAGTTCCAATAAGCCCAACGTTGTTTTCTCACAATGCAACAACGTTGGGTTTATTGGATACCCATTGCAACAGGTAACTGTGGAGCCATGTAAAACACTTTTGAACTACGGAACATTTCATTTATAATACTTTTTTACAATGTATATACGAAAATTGATTTTGCAAAAATAGGTAAGCTTACCTACTAGTGCTTCAGTCTGAATTGAGTCCTTGCGATGTACCTACTCAATACAAGGGTAGTTGAAAATACCCTTGCACGTTACAACATTCTATGATGCATCGTTTGCTGTACAAGCTGTCAGACTATGGAACAGTCTACCAGTCCTGATACGTCAGTCTCCATTATTAAACGTATTTGAGGAACGGATAAAAATATTTTACTTATAGCAAATTGGAATAAATGAAGTTATTGTGTTAATTTACTTTGTTTGTAAATATATATATATATATATATATATATATATATATATATATATATATATATATATGTATATGTATTGTATTTTAATATATTTGTATATGTGTAGTTGTTGTTTAAGTTAGAACTAGGTTAGTTGTTTAAGTTCTTGTACCTTTTAGTTTTTTTTTATTATTATTCAGCACCACCGTCCATGACAATTAAATGTATTCCTCTCCATTCAACGGTTGTCTGGAAGAAATCGCTTTAAGCGATAAGACCGCCCATAGTACTCTATTTAAGTTAAATGTTTATTCTTATGTATGATTTATTTGGTGTGCAATAAAGCGTTTATCTATCTATCTATCTATCTACTCTACCTTTATCTCACGCACTCACACTCATAAGTGTATGTTACGACTCGTCTCTATAGGAATGTATGCTAGATCCTCATTTTCTGCATCTGGAAATAAACATGTTGATTAATATTGATAAGGAAATAAGTTATAGCCTGACCTAGCCTACGATAGCTTTATCGATAGTTAATAGTTTTTTGACCTTGCGCATCCCTAGTGTTAAAACAATATGAAAATACAAAATGAAAATCATTTAAATTATCATTTATGGTCGCGTTGATGGGAGGTGTCACTAAGCAATATCATAATTAATGCTTACCGGGGCTGATCAATAGGAAATCATGCCATAAATTTCCCTTTTGTTCTTGATTTCGTGATTGGCGCAAACTCCACTTAAAACAGATCTGCTGTAGCTTTCTAAAGTTGGTGGCATTTTAAAATTATCGTATAAACCGGTTTAACACTATAAACTAATGATTCTTCAAAGAAAACACAAAACAGCACGTTATTAACAATAATATGAATAAAAATAAAAATTCGCAGAACACTAACCTAAATTTTGGATTTTTCTTGACAAATTTCAATGCACCATAGAGTATAGTAATATTAGCATGATTGGACTCGTTAGTTCGTTCTTTTTGGTTCGTTCATTGGGATATGAAAAACAAATGATCTTCACTGTTCTGCCAAAGTCCATACATTTCAGACAATTTTGAGAATTTCTTTGTGGTTGCGCAAGAACAAAAGGGAAAGCAAGACTGCAAGTTATTAATACCCTAGACAAAATTGGATGCTTTTTTTCGCGATAAACAGCAGTCCGCGCGTACGAAGTCACGGGCGGTAAAACTAGTAATATTATGGAACGTTGACATGGAAACGAAATCACAGAACAGATACACGAAATAATAACCTGTTACAAAAATTCTAGACGTGGCGTAGACATCTGGTTTTTAAACCCAAGAAGGTTTACGGTAAGAATTACGGTTACTTCCCACCCGATTTCTTAAATCAAAGGAGGTTGAATTATGCATACTAGAGTTAAACCTTTTAACAGTAGGTAATAGTAATTCAACCTCCTTGCGTCAAACAGAATAATACTATAGACAAACGTGAAAATGACAATATAAAACCTTTAAACACAACATTGGAGGAAACAAATCACACCATATCTCTCAGTAGAGAGTAATGATATTCTTTGTTCAATATACTCTTTGGATACGGGTTAAGAAGTAGTGGCACAGAAAAGGTATCTAATAATACTACGGTAGTAAGGAATGAGCAGTTTTCCATTAGGCTAAATGTTTAGTTCTTTCATCGTCAAGAGATGGCGCTCGCGTAACTTTTGGTATTTACTCTACTGAAAGTAGTAATCGAAAGCAGGTAAAAACAGCGTTTTACCGTAAAAATACACAAATCACGAGCGAACTAAACGAACGAACAAAATACTACCAATAAATACTATAAGTAATGAATTTGTTACAAAACTAACGCACAATTTGCCATAAACAAGGGAACGCAGAATGTCATACCCAACAGTAAGCGCAATTCAAAATCTTTGGTCATACTAAGGAAGTTCTATGTGCTTATATAACTTCCTCGGTCATACCAAACTACAGGACTGTTACCAAAACTGTCACCAACGCCATCTAGCGAGAGATAAATAATGCTAAAATGACACTTTGAAAACCGCTCATTGTTGTTAGGTTATGTTTGTGTAAATAAAGTATTTAGTGTAAGAAATTGTTCTTAAGTTATGTTTGTTGTTTGTTTGTCGTATGAGGTAGTGCTGGCCTCTGATGTTAGAGTTTGTCAGGCCGCCCAAAGGGCCTCTGACATGGCTTAACGACTGCTATTAACCAATAACAGCCGGGACCGACAGCTTAACGTGCCCTCCGAAGCACGGAGCGATGGAAAACCGCACATAACTTCGAAAAGTCATTGGTGCGGGAGCCTAGGTTTTGAACCCGGTATCGTTGGATTCTAAATTGCACTATAGAACCATTAGGCCACCATCGCTTAAGTTATAATTTGTGCAAATACACATTCTGTGTAATAAATTGTTGTAATGTCTATTTGTCCAAATAACGTACCTACTAATTTTATCTTTCTATATATCACCTGTGCGAAGCCGGGTCGGGTCACTAGTCAGTAAATAAATAAATAATATATCATCATAGCTTTCACTGTCTCGGCCACCACTCGGTAACCGTCCTACTCCACCTGTCGTCACTTCGCCTGGCTATATGTCCTGCCCAACTCCATTTTAGTCTCGTAACTGTGGTTCCGACGTCCCGAACTTTAGTTCTTCGTCAAATCTCAACATTACGGACTCAAAGTATAATAATATAATAATATACATAATAAAGTAACCGTCATCAGCATCTAAAATAACATTCTTCACATTGTTGTTTATTTTTACAACCCTTTAGTCATTAGTTTTATGACTCATACAAAACATTGCTGTACTTAACTTAACTACCAGACATATCATTAAACCTTTTCGACTATTTCCTTTTACGGAATCAGAGAGTATACCAATGCTTCTGATTGCTGAACTTTTTTCTGTACTTTGTACCTATTGTAACATCTTCCATAGCCACTTTTTAGATCCAAAAATTTAAGAACTTGAGGAAAATGCTTATTAGGGTAATAACTTTTATTTTATGGGCGATGTCTATTGAAATAAATGAATTTAGCATGTTATGCCGGAAATGTTCGGAAAATGTTTCGCAAATTACTTTAACACGGAATACTGTGTAAAAGTAGATTTCATATTAAATAAAACTATTTTGAATTAATTTCTATAATAACGGAATTGTATGTTTAGTTGCTTCTTTAAATATTTTCTTTTTATAATACATTTTCAATAAACTGTGAACAAAAGATCGTTCAAAACAAAAGCATTTTTTTAGAAAAATAACGGGTGGTCTCGCTTTTCCAACAATAGATAAATCCTATTCACGTCATGCACATTTCCGCGTCGTGCCTGGATCAGACAGCGTGACAGTCGGACTAGTGATGTGACGCTAAAAAGCGCGGTCTTATTTAATAGACTTTCCATTTATGTGTCGGGCCGTCATTTTTGCCACTTTTTGGCAAATGTCAAACGGGATGAACAATAATATCCTAGGAATATTATGCTTTTTACCAACTTAGATATTTTGTCCTGCAGAGTATTTATGGTTACAAAAACAGTTCCAATGTACATGTAACTAGAGCCTTTTTTAAATTTATTTCTAACGTGTCTATGACATAAACTTTCAGTACAACAAAAAGTCCCAAAATTCCAATCCGTAAACAATGAACTATATAATGGATATGTTAAGAAGTTCGCTTTAAAGAACAAAGACAGGTCTCCATGCTAAAAAATGTTCGGGGTCAAATTGCAGCGTCCCATTTTGAAAAATATGTCAAAAGATTCGGCGTTAGCCCCAGAGTCTAAGTGAAACTATTTTCATTAGGGAAAGCCGGAAAAATACAAATAGTTTTTTTTGTAAGTTATGAACTGTGTACATTTCAAACGGATTGCAACTAGTTGCATTGAGTTAGGTAATACCAATGCTGTAGCTTGGGTAGATCTGTCTCTGTCAAAGTCTCGATCTGTTTTTTTTTAATATCGATACATTATTGTAACGATTCTTAGATGTTTTAATCAATTACGAATTTGATACAAGTAAAATCGTTTCAGAAATATCAGTATTTGACCATCAAGTTTCATTAAAAATAGAAGAACACTGTATTTTAATAAAAATGATTAAAACAAAGTTAACTAATCCATATCGATAATTCATTTAATTAAATCGATACAGATAAATTGCATTAATACTATAATATAGCTCCGGACTCTTACGAAAATGAGTGAATGTTTGAAAAATCTTAGAAAATGACTTTAATTTCTTTGCTATAAAATAAATCTAAGAAGCTACCCCTTTTCACCCCTTTTTTCACTCCTTTTTTCTCAACGACGTCAAAAATTTCAGTTTCAAAATGATTTCTGAAAATAATATTCTTAATGTAGAATTTGTATCAAAATTACTAATACTACAAATATAAATACTGACATCCTATGTCAATTAGAGATAACATGGTCAGCAGTTACTGTTTATGACATCATAAAAGAACATGTTACGTACAGAACATTACAGAACATGTTAATTAACGCACGCGAGCGGTTACGAAGAATCAGTAAAATTGCATAAAAGTTAGTTTACAATAATGATTATCAATGTATGATATCAGAAATATAAGTGGGTATATTTTAAACGCTATGACGCTATTTTATGCTAAATATTACATATATATATATATATATATATATATATATATATATATGTAATATTTAGTGTCATAGCGTTTAAAATAATATATAACATACCCACTTATATTTCTGATATCTGCAACAAAATCATCGGTCATTTTACCCGATGCTTCTTTGCAATTAAAGTAATATAAAATATGTATGTAAGTAAATAGAAAACATTAAATTTATTCATTAATAATTGGCAGCCGGTCAGCTCGCATCGCATTGTGCCCGTCCGCTATCGCGGCTGAAAAATAAAAGCCCGACGTAGCACGTAAGTTGTTAAAATTTTATTCAATAGACACACACGGCATAGTCTAACACATAGTCGGGTTTTTATATTTTTATAATAATTTTTAGTTGTTTAAAAACATGGACGAGTTCTTAACTTTTATCTAATGTTTGTCGGTCTTCTTTGTAAAATACCTGACAGTGTTGCCATTTTAAAGTAAACAAATAATGGATGCGTTCAATTTAAATAGGTTTAGCCTGGAATTTACATACAGCTTGATATTTTATTTATTCGTTGTAGGGTCAATAATTAGTAGGGTGTCAAAAATAGGGTAGCTTACCCTATGTGTTTTAAGGAATTGTTGAAAAAGTATCAAAATAGTGGATGATGTGTCATTATTAGTTTAATTGCTTGCAGCTATATCAAATTCAAATTCAAGTATTAATATTTCTAATGTATCATTTATAGTGTTTTTTATTTGCATATCAAACCATTTTTGACAACAAGCCGTTAATGACATAAACAATCATATTTACAACTTAATTATTCATTGAGCTTTCATGTATACCTATCTCCTTAACATAGAGCATTTTATCCACAGTACTCATCAGATTCCGACAACGAGTCGATCTGGGAGACTAGTGACGTGACACTCGAGCGCGGTGCGAGCGGCCTCGGTCTCAGCATAGCGGGGGGCGAGACCGGTGGTGACGTCAGCATTACCAGGCTAGCTAACAGCGGAGCAGCCAAGAAGGACGGGAGACTGCAAATAGGAGATATTTTATTACAAGTAAGTAATTGAATAGCAATAACTTATATTTCTTGCTGATCCTTACAGTGGGTAAGTATGATTGGTTCGAACAGGTCCAAATCCTAACATTTCCAACCTTAATAGTTAAAATCTTAATAGTTAAAATAGGCAACCATCACTCTACCTACTTACGCGAGTTATTCATATACAGACATATTTTACTTGTCTTATATTGTACTATTATTTATTCTGTGCTCTTATCACCTGGAAACGGCTCAATTGATTTGCATAATGTTTTGCATGTAGACAGGGTATTGAGGATTAACTCAGGAGGTTTTTCTTCCAAAAATTGCTCTGACGAAAATGCAAAGACGGTTTTTCCGAGTGGGTGAATAAGATTTTGCATATTAAACAAGAAATGTAATGAATAATAATATATTAATTGACTAGCTGTACCCGTGGCTGCGCACGCGTGGTCATTTCTCTAGGTACTCTCATGTACTATTCCAAGACCTAAAATACCAATGTGCCAACATTTGATCAGAATTCCTTCAGCCGTCAAAAAGTTTTTAACGATTGCTCGGCTTCCAATTATCAGATTGAGATACCAAGTAAATCAGTTTTTAAGTCAAACCCTAAGTTAAGTAAATCAGCTCGCTTACACCTTGACATTCGCTAGTGATGTGGTACATCTGAACCTAATTAATAGGTGAAAAGTAGATGCAAGAACACGTTTTTAATTTAAAAACTCATGTAAATACCTCTTAGCAATCGCTAGGTATGCGGATTGAAAATAAATTTTAATACGTTGCAATATGGTATAATATTCCATCTGACTTATTTGGCTTGTTTTGCACTAAGTTTCTACATATTTTTGATAAATAGAAAAATAAATTTTATCTCGTGGTAATACAGTTCATTGTCAATTATTTGATACCTCATTTAGTGAATTAAAATTTTCAAAGCCACTCTTTGCTGGCTTATGAGATTTTCCATTAAAAAAAGATCTTATAACAGTACTTCAAAGCATATTTTTTAATAGCACAAATACATTATTATTCAGGACAGAAGTTAGCAATTTCTTTGATATACATTGATTTATTTGTGTTATTCGTTCAATAAATTAAAAGCACGAGGCCCGTAATGTTTATGTTACGTAATGTTTATGAAAATAGCGTCAGTTTAAACAAAATGTATCATATACATCACGCGACATCTAGAACTATTTTATGTGATTCATTATAGAAATGAAGCAATGAAAACGGAAACATTTGCTAAATACCGACCTTAGTTAATAGAAAAAATCGCAAAAATAAATAAATCCTATACTATGGTAATACAGTATATTATCAATTGTTTAATACCATAAAAAGTAAAAACCAAATTGCAAAATTTTAGATCGATTTTCGAAATTACTAGCCGCACTTACTGATATTTCCCATTAGATAATAGATCTTATGAGTATAGTAGCAAAGCATATTTTCAAAATAGCACAAAAGCAGTAATTTTTAGGTCGAATTTAGCAATTTCTTCGGCATGCATTGTTCTTTTTGTTTAATCCGTTCATAAAATTATCAGCACGAGGCGCGCAATGTTTACGTTAGTTTATTGAAAATAGCGTAAGTTTCAACAACATGTATCATATACATCACGCGATATCTAGACCTATTTTATGTAAGTCATTATAAAAAGCAAGCCTTGAAACTTCACGTATTTGCTAAGTTCCTTCCTAGGTTTGACGTTTAAAAATCACAAAGAAAAATAAATCCTATACTATGGTAATACAGTTTATTCTCAATTGTTTAACACCACAAAAAGTAAAATCCAAATTGTGAAATTTTAGATCTTCTTAGCCGCACTTACTGATCATTAGATAATAGATCTTATGAGTATATTATCAAAGCATATTTTTTAATAGCACCAAATTTCCAAAAACTAGGTTGCAGTTAGCCGATTGTCAGATGTACATCGATTCTTTTCTTAAATCCGCTCAAGAAATTATTAGCACGAGAGGAGTAATGCTTAGGTTACATAATTCAAATTGACGCCGATATTTTATAATCTACTGTTCCATTGCGGTATTAATATAAGTAGCTTGTGAAAGACATTTAATAAATCGAGCAATGGAAAATGTGGAAAACTTACCTACGTCAATACTTTGACATAAGTAAGTAAACGCCCATTTTATGTCATCAAGCTCCGCCTTCAAATATTTTGAATTACGCTTACTGGCCGTGACGCTCCGCCTTTCTTATAGTTTTGAGCCAATCATACCAAATGAAACCTTATAGGAGGTCTTAATTGATATAATTGGCTCAACGTCTTCGACACATACAAACAACACATGGAAAAATAAATCTTATATTACGGTGATACAGTTTATTATCAATCATTTCATACCAAATTAGGTGAAATCAAATTTATAAATATATTCGCATCCACTTTCTCAAATAAAATACCGTCATTTGTCATTCAAAAAAATAACTTATTGCAGTACATTAAATCACAATTTTCAAATAGCACAAATATATGGTCAATTTTAAATATTTTGCTTAGAAAACCTACAAAACCTTGCAGACGAACGGCACTTATTGATGTCAACTGCAACCTGATGCTCAGTTAGAGTGACGGCAATAGGATGTTAACTTATTTAAAGATAAACAATAATAAGCTACATATTATTCTACACTAATCAACTTCAACACATAAATTTTAAAGGGGAAAAATTTAATTGCTTGTATGTTTGTTTGTTGGTTTTAATGGATAAACTCTAAATATCCTAAACTGGTTTTAAAAACTCTTGCATTTATAAAAGCTTCATTACCAGCGAGTAACATGGGCGTTATTTAATTATTCAAAAAATTGGAGATTTCTACGAAAATTGCAATAATGTAACTCAAGGTATCAAAACTATGCAAAAATGATGATTGCTTGCTGTATAAGGAACGTAATGACATGTTGCCGTGGAAAATAAATAATAACAAGTCTGTGAAGTACGTGAGCAGGCAATAGTCTTTCGTTCAAAATCACTACTGCAAATGATCTTGAATTACACTCATTGCTGTTTTTTTTTAGAAATTACGACATATAAATGCTAAAAGTGATAAAATGCCACGGTGTGAGCGCTTACTGTGTAAAACCGGGGCGAGTCACTAGTAAACCTATAAAACAGAACCGTGATGTACCTGATGACTGACTTACTGACTGACAGACAACGCAGAGTCTAAACCGATGGATCTAGAGATTTGAAATTTGGAGAATATATTTTCTGAATATCCAAGAGGTGTACTACTAGCTCTATGTAACTCAAGGTAATATAATAATAATAATAATATTATTAATAATATATATATTTTGTCAAAAGACGGAGTTTAAGGGGGCAGGACACACAGAGGATAATCAAAACACATATGTTTTTGTGATCTTTAATTCGGTATAACTCACCATGGTGCTTTGTCTAGTCACCATTTGTGACTAGACAAAGCACCAACCGCTTTTATATTATTAAATTATGATGACACTTTGTAAATATAGTCTTAAACAAGTGCTGCACAAAAAACTATGGTATAAAAAAATTTACTTCAATTGGATTAACTAATAACTAAAATTACTTATCTAATTTTGATTCAATTTAAACATTACTATACTGGAGGTCTTGTTTCTCAAGTAAAAACCATCATATAATTCGGTTCAGAAATTCTTACATATAAGAGAACATAAACTATAAAACAAATAGGTTTTCTAATTAAAAGAACTGAACCAATTTTGATGAAGTTTATATGGGACTACACTGAAAGTTTACCCTTTTGAATATAACAACAACCAAATCAAAAATCCAAATCGGTTATGAAATCCTAAAGAGGCAATATAAACACAAAATCAAATGGATTTACTAAAAAAAGAAATAAAAAAAATTGTCGAACAACTACAGAACCAATTTTGATAAAATTTATATGAAATCACTTGGAGAGACCCTTTCAAACAAAGGAATAATTTTTATTGTCGGTATGAAATTGACGGATAAATCGGTGTACATATATAAAAAAAACATATACGGTCTCTTTTTGATTCGTCGATTTTATAATCGACTTGTTTAATAATATTTGAAAATTCACCTTTAAAGCGGTGAACGGGGATGGCATAGTTTATATGAAGAAACATTAGGTATTTGTTGAAAGTAGAGTCCGGATTTAAATGAAATTTGATATATATATTGCAAGGAATATCACGCTAAGAGGCGGAACCTAGCAGCTGGTGGTGAGATGGCATGAAAAGATGGCGGGAGTAAAACGCTACTATTCCGTTGGCAGTCGAAGGTGTTCAATTATCTCTTAATTGCGTTTCTTAAATTCCCTTTATTTAATTTCTAAAAGTATTTCATGTGTATTATTTTGTGAAGTATAATTGACCGAGCGAGCGCAAAATGCGAGCGAAGCATCGTTTCAGCTTGGGTATAAATGCCTTGGTATGTCTGTCCGGATCTCTGTTCTCCTCAACAGGTCGCAATTCTCAATCGATCTAGATGAAACTTAGAATACAGGTTTGATGAGTTTTTAGAATTATTTAAAATATTTAGCATTTTTGATTTACTTAGGAGCTAATGAATATCTTCTTCTTATATGATCCGATTTCGATGGTCCTTTTTTATTTGAAAGATAGAACTGTAATTTTGGTCTCATAAAAAATTGATAAAGATCTGATAAGGATTTTCGGCGTGAGTAGCAGAAGAGCTCCTCAAAATGAAGTAAATTGCTCATTTTTAGGTTTCTACCAGTGGAATCAGCCCTTTACCTACTAGGTAGGGATTGATGAAGCACCTTGGTTATAATGTTAGTTTTACAATAAGGTAACTAGATGGTGCTACTGTGCACCCTTAGATCGATTGAAAAAAAGTTTGTGCACGCGAGGTCTACAGCTCACAGAGCCACTAGTATAAAATTGTGTGTGATCGTGTATACTTTTTAATAAACCGGCATCTGGTTGCTAATAATATAATTTACTAGCTATTGCCCGTAACTTTGTCAACGCGGACTACAGTTTATCGTGAAAAAAGCATCCTATGTTCATCTAGGATGTTAAAAACCAATGCAAAAGTGTAGCACCAACGAACGCTCTTGTTTTTTTTTTGACAGACTTGTCATTTTTGCGTTTCCATGGCAATCGTCATTTACAGCGAGTAATCTACATTTACCAGTTTCCCCTGGAAACTTATCATTTTCTGGGATAAAAAATATTCTATGTTGGTCTCTTTATTGTACAGAATTTATTTACAAAGGTTCATCTAATCGGATCGGCTGCTTTAGCGTTAAAAATCCCCAAACAAAAACACCAAACAAACAAAGATACAACGTTTCAGAGAAATATTTAGAAAAGCCTAGCCATAAAGGGGCTGTAGTGGGTCGCTAGTCGCTACGGCGTTCTCGCTATCCATATGGTGTCATAGTGCAACGATGCTGGAGTGTTGGTGAGATACGGGCGGTGCACATACTTTTTATTCATATAAATATTTAGAAAAAGCCTAGACTTACAGGAGCTGTAGCGGGTCGCTAGTCACTACGGTGTCGTTCGCTATCCGCACACACACACACACATATACATATATATATATATATAAAATTGAAAAAGTGAAGGTGTTTGTTTGTTTATTTGGCGAGTTTTAACGCTATGGATTTTGATGAAATTTGGAATGGAGATAGCTTTATACCCTGGAATAACACATATGATACTTTTTATGCCGAAAACCAGTAAGTTTCTACGGGAAAACTGGAAAATTTCGATTACTTGCTGTAAGGAACGGTTGCCATGGAAACAAATAAAAAGTCATAAACAGCGTTAGTGGCAAAGAGAATACAATACATAGGTGGTTTTCTTTTCCATTGTTTTTCAATATTCTACATGAACACAGGATGCTTTTTTCGCGATAAATTGTATCCCACGCAGACGACGTCGCGGGCGGGTCACTAGTTTTAAAATATTTCCAGACACGCGAAGGGTTCGCGGTTTGCCCATCAACTCGCAGCTACTCTGTCGACGGCATTGTGCCGTTCGTCTGAAAGAGCCCTGTAGCATCATCAAGGTCGAATCAAGTCGGACCATGTTTTCTTCACATTGCCACTGCCACTTACTTGGTGTCTAAAGATACACACACTACCACACACAAACACACACACTACACACACACACACACACACACTACTACACTACTTGTACACTACCTTATAATTGTGTAATATTAGTTATTTTATCTAACAACATGTTATTATGGACTTTGTGTCGTACAAGATAGATAGATAGATAGATAGATAGATAGATAATACTTTATTGTACACCAGTTTCCAAAAAAATACTACAAATAGGAACAATCTTATAACTAAAGTACAACGGGTGGACTTATCGCTAAAAGCGATCTCTTCCAGTCAAAATTTCGATGGAAAGAAATAATTGAGTGAGTGAGACAAGCTGGCCCTATAGGTGAACAGATGGTGAGCATGCCCCAGGATGATTATGACAATGATGAAATGAAACTGATTTTTTGTAGTTAGATTACTTAGATGATGTTGCTATAATAATTACTATCATCATCATCATCATCATCATCATCAATGTCAGCTTCATCCTCCCAATGCAGGGCATAAAACTTCTCCCTCTGACACTATCATCTCTGCTTTCAGACAATCTTTGCCAAGGTCATATCAAATTTAGCTCGACCCCTCGTTGTTGCACTGGTCTTCTACGGCTGCGATTTTCCATGCGGGGCCACCAATCTATCAGTTAACCTACTTCACCTGCCATCAATGCAAGATGCCAAGAATCCTTCTCATCGCCACTTGAGTTTTATGTACTTATGTCTTCCACCTTGGTTTTTCTTTGGATCTCCGTCTTTCACACTCAGTCGCTCAATGTGAGCTTAGAAACAGTACATACTTAAATAAAATAAGAAATCACATGATGCAGTATTGAACCTACTTACCTAGAGCAAAATAGAGTTCTGTTCAAAATTGAAACAGTGATATCACTTTCAGATATCGTTACAAAAAAGAACAGCGCGAAAAATGTTTTAACCAGTTCTACAAAATAATTGTTCAGTTGTTTTTTTCCGTAACAGTTCAAACGTGTCCTTCTAAAATACCTCCATAACTGTTATTTTGGACTGTTTCTATAAATATTCCTCAATCCTACATTGCAGTAGTACCACATCACTGCTTAGCAAGGTGGTGCAGGATGAATTTTAAAGAGCTAATGTATTGCCGGCTTTATTATCCAACAGTGAAAACTGCATCGCAATCCGTCCAATAGTTTTTACGTGATGCGCGAACAAACATACAGACAAACAGACAGACAGACACGAATTTTAAAAATGTTATATTCTTTTTCAGTTGGTTATTTTAAGTAACCTAGACCATTTTTTTTATTATCTTCTATGTACAGACTTTTTCGTTCATATTGCTTTTTTATAAGTATAGATATAGATAGATAGAAGATAGATATGCAGTCAAATCAATATGTACTTTTAGTCATATTTAATTTCATTTTTTATACTGCTATGTTTATTTTTTCCGCTTCCTCTGGGCTTTAGCTGAAAACCAGCGCTGCGTGCCTTCGGCAAACAGCCTAATGCTGAGTTAAGGCCCATTCATCACCACTTTAATTATCCTTTTGTTATGTTTAATTTAATTATGTTTTCCTTTTCTATTGTTCCTACTTAATTTTTCTAATTATTTGTATCGTTTATTTTTGTGTGTGTTGAATAAATGTATCTTTTCTTTCTTTCTTTCTTTCTTTCATACGTGACTTTGTTTTTTCTGTAACAGTTTTCAATCATGCATTGAAACCAGGTCTACGCAAACTGGCAAGTAGTCAGTTTTTGTACGGTAGAACTCAATAAGTAAGAATTAATCTGAGTCTGCGTGCTCTTCCTTTTTACCAGACTGCGCAACGCAAAGGCCGGGTAATGTGTGGCCTATGTAACCTATGTATTCAACCTATGTATGGCTGTTCCTTTGTGGCACTATATATACTAAACGCGTGGACTGGTTTTGATATTTCTTACGTCAATCGATTTGTCTTTATCTGTCAAGTGCTACTCAAGACATGACAGTTATAAAATTCTATTTTAATTACTTTCGATTGTCTTGTTTCTAGTTAATATGCTTCCAAGCATTGTATATGAGAAGATTAATTATATAGAGAATGAGTCAGAAGCTGATGTCTTACGGTGCTTTATATTTCATGATTCTGGTTGACTCTTAATTATAGCCAGCAATACCACACAAAAAAACAGATGAGCATGCAGACATTCTCACGCCCAATGTTAGACTCCAGGAATCTGTAAATTCATTAAATGAGAGGCATTTCAAAAATTGCAACCATTTCAAAAAGAATAATACAGCAGATACGTTTGACCGGAGGATCAGTATCAGGGTAAAGATAGCTCAAGGAAAACAAAGGGCAAATGAAAACAAATAAATAATTCAGAAACATGATACAGAAAAGAAACTAGAGACGTATTAGTCACATGGGAATGATAAAGTGCTTCTAAATTTTGCTATTCCTTACACAATTCCATGGTTGGTCTTGTAAATGTCATCCTGATAAGAAAAATAACAGGAGGGGTTAGAAAAATAATGTAATCAAACTTTTTCACCACGTTTTTAACGGAGTCTTGTGGGGAGTTACTTAGCGACATTATTCAGAAACTTTTCTTATTCTAATGAAATTTCGCCGAAAGGCCGAATATTGAATTTGACAGTTTAATTTCTTTATAAAGCCAGGAGCGGCTTAAAAAAGGTCATTTCCACTAACGTTGCTTTATTATAAGGGTATTTTTACTTTTTCCAAGCATTTAGCATTTAACAATTACCTTTTAAGGACGGAAATGTTTACTCTCTGATGTTGTTAAACATGCCAGTACTTCCACATTTAGATATTATGCAAGCTACAAAAATCAACCATTCACGAGACGTTAAGTTTTTACCTTGTTCGAAGGTTTTTACTAGTCAAAAACGTAACGTCTGTTATGTACACTAAATCAATACTTTAAGTTTGAAAATGATGCGCCGATTCATAGTTGTTGTTGACTAGAGTCAACAACAACTATGAATCGGCGCAAAAGACTAGAGTCTACAACTTTCTTCCTACGCCCGTAAGAGAAGCCAGTACAAAGCAACTTACTCTACGGAATTTTTAATTAGTTTTTAATTTGTGTGTCGTCAATCATGTAAATGTACGTAATAGAATATTGGC
This sequence comes from Alsophila aescularia, assembly GCA_946251855.1. NCBI lineage: Eukaryota > Metazoa > Arthropoda > Insecta > Lepidoptera > Geometridae > Alsophila > Alsophila aescularia. The sequence continues at coordinate 13,135,007 of OX276375.1, read as the reverse complement.
AATACCATTTCATAGATATACGTTTTAATATCTAGAACTGGTTAATATTTTTGTTTTAATTATATCTAGATGAAATAACCTAATTTACGTCCCATATCGTTGTAGATCATATTCATATTACCTTGTGCTCTGATTATTACCTAGTGATAATTCTAATGGAACGGCTCCATGTAATCTAACGTGAATTATGATTAAACTAAAGGCAATAAAGGGGTTGATTAACATCTATACGATTAATAGGATTGCTGTGCTTTATGTTTCTGTTCCACGTAGCTGAATAACAGTATTAATGGGTTTTCCTTTTAAGTGCGGGACATCTTTGATCTTTGCTTGTGACCTTTGTATAGGTATAACATCATAATCCAATAATTATAAATCTGAAACCCAAATACGTACATAATACTATTCTTTATAATTATATTGTCTTAACTTTCGAGTTATATTTTTGTATATTATGACTTAACAGGAAAAAAGTCGACGGACTATGTTAAGTGGAGTATCATTGAATAGGTATTTGAAAATTATGTGCGGAGTGGGTCTGGTCCAAAAATAGGCTGGCTCGCCCCAAGTGTTTGTATTCCAGGATCTTACTGAACTATAGGTAAAGGCCTTTAGGCAGTTTGTATAAGTTTAGTTTTGACCTACTTCCTAATTTGTTGATCTGAACTTTCAATGAAAGCACAGTTTTCACTAGTTTTCTATACTGCGGCATTGCCCGCACTCTTCTTATAAATTTAACGTTTGATTAAGATTTTAATGAATGTATGATTAAAAAAAACTGACTAGTTCGCCCATTAAAATTCTGTAAAAATTCTAAAAATATTTTGGCCCCATCATAAGGTGTTTTGCACAACATAGTGACGCAGTACTTATTGTGTGGCGTTGGTGGTGCTATTTTCCAGGCGTCTGTCTGTGTTTTAATCTGGTTTCAGCAGAAATATTATTGTGGAAACAAACTGAAAAACTTATTTGACATAAGCCACCAGGTTGCCCGTGGCAACGGACATTGCCAAGCAGGATTGCACATCTGCGCATTGCGCAGTATTTGGACGCATGTGCAATGCCTGGCAAATGGCATTTTGATTAATATCTGTCGATATTTTTTTTGCAGTAAGTAACATTATTTTGGATTTTCTATTAATGCTTTCTCCGTCGTCACCTACGAGTAATGATGAATTCCACACGCCCGAGGAAGCCACCAGGCACTTGTCGCCTCCACCGCACCAGCTGGGCCAGTGTTGTAAGCATCAGCTGCCCCTACTTGATGATGGATCATCACCTGAGAATGAATTAGCCCCTGTTACCTACTCTGGGGATGCGGCTTTACAAAACGTTTCCAAAATTCATAATTTAAACGCCGACATATTACCGGAAAATCAAGTGAAGTGCGACCAGTGATCAGAACCACGTATTTTCAAAAGAATTCATGGCTTAAAAATCCATGCAAGCAAGGCCCATCGCTCAGCTCGTAATGCACATCGCCATAATGTATCTGATAATCCTTCAAGCTATTGGGAAACTATCTAAATTTAAAAATAACCTTCCCATAGTGAATAGAATCCCGCGTGGTGCGCGCATTAGTGTCACTAATTGTCTACTTCAGGATATAAAAAGCGTCACTTCCACCAATTAATTTCGAGCCTGGGAGCACTTACTGATATTCCTCTATAGAATTTTCCATGTTCCGAAAAACAATTTAGACCAAAATTCACTTACTAACAAAATTAAGCAAAATTGACAAAATAACTCTAAGTCTTGCCTTGATTTCTCCTTTTCACCACGACCTCCTTCACGATCCAAATGTTCTGTGGCTTATAGATTAGTCAAAGATTAGCTGAGGGAGACATCAGAGGTTCTTCAAGACTTTTGTTTTCCAGTGATACTATGGCACCTAACACTCTAGAAACCTTGTTGGCTCTAAAAGAAAAACATCCGCTTTCACCAGCATCAATCCCTCTACTTCAAGACGCTCTCGAGGAGAACTCCTTGGTGTCAACCTTCGAGGACGTTAGTCTAGCAGTGAGTTCCTTTCCAAGTGGTTCTGCGGACGGCCTCAATTCTCTCACACCGCAGCATCTGAGAGATCTTACTGGCGCAGGCGGTGGAGAGATCGGAGACGCCTTGCTCAAGGAACTCACAACATTACTCAACCTTATGTTTGCAGGCAAAGTTAACAACAATATCACCGCCGTAATTTTCGTGGCAAACTTATGCACCTTTCTTAAAAAAGATGGGGGCATAAGCCCCATAGCCGTAGGTATTGTGTACCGCCGCCTCACAGCCAAAATTTGTTGCAAAAATATTAAAGAATCCCTATGTAAGGAATTTAGTCCCTTGCAGTTGGGTTTCGGATCTCGTAGTGGCTGCGAGGCAGCGGTACACACCTTAAAAACTTTTTTGAACTATCAAGGTGGTGAGGTGCTCGTCAAAGTAGATGTTAAAAACGCGTTTAACTCAGTTCATAGAACCGTTTTTTTAAATGAAGTGAAAGACAAAATTCCCCACATTGACAATTTTATTTGGCAATGTTACGGCACGCCGACAAATTTAGTTTACAAAAACAATTTAATCTCTTCTGAAGCAGGATGTCAGCAAGGTGATCCGCTTGGGCCAGCTCTTTTTATTTTGCGATCCACTTGGGTGGATCATTTTTGTATGATTGGTCATACAAAAATTGGAATCAAAATTTGATGTGTGGTACCTCGATGACAAAACCCTAGGAGGCGATGTCAGCACAGTGTATAAAGACTTAAAATCAATAATATCCGAATCTAATGACTTGGGTTTGTTGCTTAATTTTTCTAAATGTGAAATCTAAGACGAACTCGCAAAATGATATTTTAAAAATGTTTGAACAAATTACACCAAATATAAAATTACTAACCAACAAAGCTCTTCGCCTCTTAGGTTCTCCAATTCTTGATGATCCATTACCTGAGTTTGTGAACGAAAAAAAATTTTTTTTTCACTCTTGTTCGGACCGGCTTGGAAAAATGAATACTCATGTTGCTTATTTCATATTAAAATATTGTCTTTTTGTACCTAAATTCGCGTATGCCCTTAGATGCTGTCAGCTTTGGAACCACCCCATACGCTTACAACAGCTCGACAGCATTCAAAGGGATAATCTCACCGCCATTTTAAATACACCTTTTGATGAACGTATTTGGCGCTAGGCCTTCCTGCGTATCTTTGCCAGCTTTCCTGTCGTCAGCCTAAGCACACAAAATCTAGTTCAGGACATCTTACAATCATCACTGCAAAAATTTCAAATTAGTTTCCTTTCTGACTCTTTGAAAAGCAGGAAAACAGCGTGCCCAAGCAAATCTTTCAGCGGCAGTGGGACGGGCCGCTTTGTGTTTAGAGTATAAAAATCTATTAGACTCTTCAACTTCTTCCGCAGAGCACGCTCGTCTTCGGGCTGTTGCTTGTTGGGAGTCGGGGCTTTGGTTGCACGCTCTACCTTCCAGGAATATTGGAAATTTGTTAGAAAAAAATACGTTTTGTTTAGCCGTATCGCTAAGAATAGGCGCAGCTTGCCAGGTCCCCCATCTTTGCAACTGTAGCGATACTGTAGATCGCCTCGGTCACCTCGTCTTGTCGTGTACGAAGAGTGCTGGGCGCATACCGCGGCACGCCAGCCTCAATGATGTCATCCGCCGGGCTTTTGTCAGTGCCGGTATCCCGTCAGTCCTGGAACCTAATGGACTGATGCGAGACGACGGCAAAAGACTCGACGGCATGATCCTTATACCTTGGAAGGAGAGGCGGCCATTGGTGTGGTATGCAACATGCGTAGATACAATGGCTCCGTCTCAACATCAGTCAGTGCCGGCGCTGCCACCGCTCAAGCCAAAAACCTCAAGCGGCTCAAACTTGACCGGGTCACAGAATAAATAATAGTACAAGTACAGAAGGATAACTGAGTAGAGTAATTTAAATACATAGCAACTCTCGCTACAACGCAATAAAGTTCAATTTAACTCGCACAGCGCTGCGAGCTTTCAATTATATTTACCTAGAAGGCGCTCACCCATTGCGTGCAGGCTAGAATGTACCGTATCACAACGCGTGAGACCTTCCATTGCTCTAATCGTTTCAGAATCGCTCTGTCACTTTTACGCTCGGTAGGGTTGTATCAAGATACGACTAGGTACTTGTACTAGTAATTATTCTGTGATATAATATGACTTAGATATTGTAACCGAATAAACAATTATGTAAAAATGAATTATTTTATTACTTATTGTTATAAATGTTGATAGTTCTATTAACTACATATAATGACATTCTTATCAGAATAGACATAGTACCTCATTATTTGATTATATCATAATAGGTTACACTTTGATGAATAAAAGGTGCCTGTTTGACTTCGATGCTTAATAATGAATGAAAAAGAAATGGCTACCTACGTAATAAAATGTCGGTATGTAGGTATTTTACGAGATTTGTCAGACCGAATGCTATGCAGTACCTTCTAGGTTTCTCCTTGGTATTCATAATTAAGAAAATAATAAAATCTGTCAAAAACTTTACGTAAGTTTACGTAAGTAGGTACTTTATCGTTAAGCACACGGCGCGCGACTCATCGAGCGCACGCTTGACACTCTACTGAATGAACCCTAATATTGCGGCCCCGAAGTTTAGGTATAATATTTGTACTTGTTGCGGAGTGCGACCGCCCTGACCGGGTGTACATATTTACTCCGTTTGGGGTGGAGACGATAGGTCCGCGGGGGCCAGCCGCTTTGGGGCTTTATCGGGACTTAGCCAGGCGATTGGTGGAGGTGTCGGGTGTCCAGAATGCTGGCTTTTATTTCGCACAAAAATTGAGCATTGCTATTCAACGTGGCAATGCCGCCAGCATTCTGGAACCTTTCCCTCCACTGATGGTCTTTTAGTTTAAATTTTTAAATAGTTATTTTAAGTTTTAGTTTTAATTTTTAGTCAGTATTTTAAGTTTTCGTTAATTTTCTGTTTTATAAGTTGTGTGTAAATAAATGTTTCAATTAAATTTTAATTATATTTGATCATTTTCATAATTTTCGGAACATGAAGTTAATCTGTCATTAGCTTTTTTATTTATTTTTTATTCTTATTGTAAAACGTCATATTGTCTTCTCAGGGTATAATTTGGGTTGATATGATACTGGTTCCCAGGATGATATTGAAACATAGGTTTTTTTTTACTGTTAAAAGTAAAAAAAAAGTGTAACAGGATCAACAATAACAAAAGCAAGCGTTGCTTCTTGCGTGTGTCACGCATACAGAAAACAAAACCCAGTAATAATTCAACCTTGTTGTTGCGACGCTGTTACAGTTAAAAGTCCATATCTTTATAATCCCAGATTAGATTTTGATGAAACTTAGACTCTTCCATTATACTATTACAAAAATAATATTTGCAATCAGAATTGTAGTTTGTGAGAAATATGTGTAGGTACATTTTTCACAGTTCATTTACACAATTTGTTTACTTCAATTCAATTTATTCATTGCAAACATATGTACATATTTAAAATCACCATTCCGGACTCAAGGCTCCCCTGGATGACACCCCTGGTGGTGCTATGGGAACTTGGATTCGGCACCTCTAGGTCAATTAGTGCAGAGCTTTTGAATGTATATACCTAGTTGGTATTAAAACTATGTAGGTATACATATACCCAGTAATATATGATTTCATTTTTATCTAGTTATGTATTGCAATTTCTGAGCAGAGAAATAACATTAGGCAACGCATTGGAGAAATTGCGTTAAATAACTATTAAAATTAGTTTATTGAAATTATGTGACTGTTGTCCATTTGTCCCATCACTATTCGATTGGTGGATTCATGGGAACCAGTAAATAGAACGCGTGATACCACGGTACACCGTTGTATGGATTTGAGGACCTGAGTTTGCCACGGGTCCGAATTCAAGTTTCCGTGGCACCCCCAGGGGTGTCCTCCAGAGGTGCCTTGGGTCCGGAATGAAAATTACAGGCATTATGCTGTACTGTCAACATATGACCAAGCAACAAGTAGCAAGCAGACCGAGTCATTATCAATGAGTTTATTTACAGACTGCGTTCCCATTCGCAAACTACACGAAAAAATAATGTAATGAAAATATTAAGTAGTTTATGTGGATACGAAGAGCCGAAGATCGGGCCAAATGGCGTACTTTGGGAGAAGCCTATGTCCAGCAGTGGACGAACACAGGTTAATGATGACGATGATGTTAAAGTAATTTTAGAAATATTACATCAATCCTTTCAACCTTTTATAAATAAGCAGAAAACTATAACAAGGTAAAATGTATGGCAGTATAAAAATCAGTTTTGCTGCAACGCAGCGATATCAACTCATGATTACATTTTGACCATAGTAACTACCAGGTAAATCCTTTATTCGACCTGAGATTCACGCAAAAGTATCTTACACATATATTAGTTAGAAATATAATAATTAAATGTGCAACGATGCGAAAATTATTTAATTTAATACTCTATAAGTACACAATACCCTACTGAGGCTACCGACAACACCGACCAATCAGGGGCAGGTTCGTAATTTAACGGTGGCGATAGAATCGCAGAAAATCGGATTAATTGTAAAACTGTGCACTGATTGGTTGATAGTATTCAGTAGTAGTGAATGTGCGTTTACAATTTTACGGCTTGAACCGGATAGATTGTAATATATATAAATCGTATTCGTTTTATTGTTCATTGAATGCTCCGTTCACAATTTTTCGACAATTTATAATTTTGTCGAATTTATTACAGTCTGACGCGGTTAACACTATTTGACGGTGACATATACATACATACATACATACTTACATACATGAAATCCCCTTTGGTAAGTTTGTTTAGATATCCAACACGTAGACTATCATAATATATAAGTATGATTATTACGCATTTTAACAATATTACATACATACACATCGACTTGATAGCCTTGTTTTTTTGAACTCTCAGTAAAAACTGGCAATTTATGTGTTCTTTACCATTTTGTTTTGCTAAACTTTATTACGGCTTTGCCTGGTGGGCATTTCTCCTTACCTATATATTATGTATACTCTATGTGTACTTATCTATCTATCTATGATTATAATAACGCAGTAAGTATCAAAATGTTTGTACAATGAAGCTTATTAAACAAAAATTATCTGGGGGGTCTTATAATAAGCGGTAACGTATTATAAGTAAGTAATATTGTAATTATTGTTCAACAGAACAAGAAAAAATATTTCTTTAAGGGCGACTGTCTATCTGTATGTCTGTCTGGATGGATGTGTGTTAGCTCATTACGTAAAAACTACTGGACCGATTGAAATGTGGTTCACAGATGGATAGGTTAGGGTTTGACTAGAAATCTGATGGAGGTAGTAGGGAACTAAGGGAAGGGTAGGAAGAAAGGGGGAAGTAAGAGAAAGTTTGGGGAAGTAGGGGAGTCCCCCAGCTTTCCCCTACCCCCCCCCCCCTCACTTTCCCCCACCCTCCTCTCACTTTCCCCCACCTTCTTTAACTTCCCCAAACCTTCCCCCACATCCCCCACGTTGCACTGCAGTTAGGTGCAGTTAAGTTTTCTAGCTGAATTGCACTGTTGCGATCGTAATTGAATCGGAATGGTGTTCTAGAGTAAGCCAGCTGGTGTATTTTTTATCTCAATCCGATTAGAAGAAGCAAAGAAAGCGAGTCCATTTTTTTATGTTCTTCTTTGTAGAGACTTTTTGTTACTTACTGTTTTTTATAAGAATAGAAGATAGAATAGATACTAAAATATAAATTACTTACTAAAAAATTTGGCTTCTCGAGGACACAATATCACAAGCAGACCTTCAAGCAAGGAAGTGATACCTACTTAGGTGCATTCAATGTTCTTGTATATTAAATAAACAATTTCAATCAAATAACTCTCTTCACAAAGAGCCCACGTTCATTAATTCTATCAACAGAGTTAATTGCGTTTCCTTTGCAGGTGAACGACATTTCCGTGGAAGGCGCCGCGCACTCGGTGGCCGTCGATGCACTACAGAAAGCAGGGAACGTCGTTAGATTAGTAAGTTACTTGAACAGTGCAATACTAAGTTAGTACGTAACGTGGTGTTATTTTGAAGGAAAAACGGCAGGAAGAAATATCTAGGCGAGAAATGATAATAGAAGTCTAAGTTACATGAGTTAGGGCCAGCAGTTTTCCATTAGGCATTGTCAATTTAGTTCTTTCATCGACAAAGGAAGTCAAGCTCGCGTAACTTTTGGTATTTACTCAACTCAACATAGTAATCGAAAGCAGGTAAAAACCGCTTTTTATCATAAAATACATAAACCGAGCGAACCAAACGAACGACAAGTTGTTTGTGTTGTGAAATTTGTTGTTTTTTTTATTATGACATATGGCAGTGTTGGTTTATTCAGATTTTATTTACCCCTTTATTAAAGCAGACAAATTAAAACTAAGTAAAACGGTATATTTTCTATGTATCATTAGCTGTCATTTATAATATAGGATATTAAGAAGGAAGAAAATACTACTAATGAATACTATAAGTTATGAACTTGTTACAAAACTGACGCACAACTTCCCATAAACAAGGAAAGCAGAATGTCATAGCCCAAGGAAACGCACTTACAAACAACAAGTGCATAGAAATTCCTTGGTCTTAATAACACTTGGAAAACTGCTCATTATGTAGTTGGCAGGAAACGTAAACAACAAACAATTAATTTGTATTAATAAATTGTATGTTGGATTTCGAATAAATGTTTAATATTGTTTGTTGTTTGTCGTATGAGGTAGTGCTGGCACTGATCATCAGATCAGATCTGATGTCAGAGTTTGTCAAGCCGCCCGAGGGCCTCTGACATGGCTTAACGACTGCTATTAATCAATAACAGCTGGAACCGACAGCTTAACGTGCCCTCCGAAGCACGGAGCGATGGAAAACCGCTTACAACTTAGAAAAGTAATTAGTGCGGAGCCGAAATTGCACTATAGAACCGTTAGGCCACCATCGATCCTTATAAGAAACCGGACCGAAAGGCATCAAAAAAAGTTTTTGTGTAAAGTGCCTTTTTTCTTGCTGGCTGTATATTTTTCCAAAATCTGTGAATGCAGTTCAGAATATCTCAGAAAGTTTTGGATGGTCTCCTTCGTTTTCCTGTAACAATAACGGCTGTCCCGTCTCAAAAATTCAGTCTGTATACTCTAACCGTAACGGTCTTTTGACACATTTACACATTTTCTACACGAAAGCCATAGCCATCTTAAAAAACTCTAACCATTTTTTTAGCTATACTTTGAATGAAAACTGAAAAATGTGGCATCTATTATTCCTCTGGTTAGCCGCAGTACTGCTTCAAATCTTATGATTTAATGCACCACTGCGCTGCAGTTTACCATCATTTCAGTCTGACTCTAAGGCTATTTCGCGATATAACTCTGAAATCATGAATCTTATGGCACACTGGATACTCTATTTCCTGCATATTGGAATTTAAAGATGGCAGTCTTGAGATAGTATTTTTAAGCCCCGAGCGCGTAAAGAGTTGTAAGTTTAGGGTATTTGTGTGTCTGTCTGTGGAGTCGTAGCTCCCAAACGAATGCACCAATTCGGAGGCTTTTTTTTTCGGTTTGAAAGTTGATGTGATCGATATGGTTCTTAGCTATAATGTGGGAGAGGGCTGTCAAGATCATACTTCCCAAACGAATGTACCGATTTTGATGCAGTTTTTTTTCTATTTGAAAACTGATGGTGTTAACGAGAGCAATGACCTGAGCCTATTAATATAGCTATAAGTACAGGTTTACACATAAGAATTATGTATACCTTCCCTAGCTGTTAAGTAATAAAAATAATAAAGAACACTTTTGAGTAGAACCTATTACGTAAGAGTGTACAGAAAAGCAGAACAGGTTTTATTTTCCAAAGTATTACGACCCTGATAGAGTCTACGGTAAACTACGTGTAAAGTACAGGTACACGTATTTGCAACGTACCCTGTAGGCCTAATATGTCTGTCATGCGACTACGCTTACGGTAAAAGTGTACGTAATCACATGAACTAGGTGTAGATCAGTTCAGCTTGAAGTATGCGTGTGAGGTAATTTACACAAGTAGACGAATCACTATTGAACTGATCTTCAAACGTGAAAGCTACATTCATACTCGTACATGTAAGCAAGTATCATTCCGTCAGAGCGTGAGACCAAAAGCTCGTATATAGATACAGCTAAAACGATGAATCATAGATATGAATTTTAAGAAGTACATAAACTCTTAAACCTTCCTAGCAGAAACGCTCACTCAACGACTGTTCACATACAGGTTAGAGCAGGACTGCAACACGGAATTGCTGCTTGCATGGGTAGCAAGGGCAGGGAAATAAATGCTCACTTCGCGGTAGAGACTATAAAAAAAAAAAGGGACAATTCCACACCAATTACCTAGCCCCAAACTAGAATGCCCTGTAATATGGGTACTAGATAACGGATAAACGTACATAAATACGAAAATTAACATCCATGACTCGGAAACAAACATTTCTACTCATCACACAAATGATTGCACCTTGCAGGATTCGAACCCGCGACCGTTTGATTTCGTTCCTAGGGTTACTAGCCACTAGCGCTGTATTTTTTATGCACAATTTTTTGAGCCTTTTTAGAGGCGTGTGAATGGAATGTTTTTATGAACAATAGACGCTATCCATGTAGAAATGTATCGACCAATATGAGAGCCGAGCCGATGAACTCGAAGGGTATAAATACCCATAGAAGGGAAAAATCAGAGTGCAGTATTCAGTATCAAGTTCGCAGTAGCAGTCGCGAGAAACAAGTTCTACTCGAAGCAAACTAGAGACCACAGAATAGTGTGATAGTGCCTTAGCGCCAGTTCTAAGGGCTCCGATAGCCAACTCTCTTTAACTGGGTTAATGTTAATTAACTAAGATTGTTGATGATTGTTGTTGTTGTTGATTGTTGATTGCGCATGGTGGCAAGCAACTGTATAAGAAGTAATAAACAGTTGTACGTATAACCCAAGCCAGTGAGTGTGCTTCTCTTCACTCCTGACGTCAAGTCTCATTTTCTCTCTATTAGAACTTCGCACCTACGCGAGAGTCCGCAATAGATGGTATCGAGATGGTTCTTGGCTGGTTCTTGGCTATATTATATATTCTTGGGGAGTTGGTATCGTAGTTTCCAAACGAATAGACCGATTTTGATGTGTTTTTTTAGTGTTTGCTGATATGAATGAGATGGCTCTTAGGTATAATGAGGGGAAAGGGGAAGGGGGGGAGGGGTTAGAGGTTATATATTATTTTGTAATTTAAAATGTTTGTTTTTTATTAAAATTGTAAAGTAATCCAGGTAACATGTTACGCCTAATTTTTCTTCCTCTTCTTCTTTCTGTCTCGACAATGACCTATCCTAAATATTACTTGCTTGCTTGACTGCTGATTGTATGAGGTAGTGCTGACCTATGGAATGAGAGTTTGTCTGCCCAAGGGCTTATGACATGGCTTAACGACTGCTATTAATCAATAACAGCCAGGACTGACAGCTAAACGTACCCTCCGAAGCGCGATGGAAAACCGCACATAATATAGAAAAGTAATAGGTGCAGAGCCGAGGATCGAACACGGTATCGACGGATTCTAACTCCCACTAGTATAAAACTCGGCCACCATCGCTCGCTCAATATTACTACTACCACAAGTAAGCCATTCATATATGAACAAGCAGCAAATGTAGATTAAAAATCTATTCTGAAACGAAGTTTATTTTAAATTGCTATGTCATCTAGTTGTGAGCTACCCTGAAAGTTTCAGCCGGATAGCTAATCGGGAAGTGCTCGAAATTTAATTTGGGAGATTTCACCCGGAACGACAGACAGACAAACACGTGACTTAATAAAACCGTGGTAAAATGCCGTAGTAGAGAAAAAAACCGCTAGTGCGCATTACTGCAACATCTGGCTACCGCAACTGACCTTCATCTCTTATTCGTTTGACCTTAATTAAAAAGGCAAATTGCTTATAAAGGAAGAAAGCGGACGTATAAAACAAACTTTATGATACCGACGTTAGTGTAACTTTTTCAAAACTTTTAAACAATCATTAAACGGAACGAAAGTGTTTAAACAGTAATTTTCTTGCAGAGAGTACGTCGCGCTCGACGCCCTCGGGTCGTGACTTTGTGGAGAGGCGTCCGCGGGCTAGGCCTGGGAATCGCGGGCGGAGCGGATAATGCTGGAAGCGGGGGCGTTTTTGTATCACACATCGCCGTCGGTGGAGCTGCTCACCATGACGGCAGACTGAGATTAGGAGATAAAATTTTGGCTGTAAGAGATGAAGATGTGAGTACAAAAAAAAATGATTAATTTAATTTCTGACTAGTTTCTTAAGATTGTATTTAACATGACCAGCTAACTCGGTTTGTAATATTATTAAAATTAATATATAAATAATTTTAAATATAACCCTAAACTATCGAACAGTGAAAACCGTGTCGCAATCGGTCCAGTAGTTTCTAAGTGATGTGTGAACAAACATAAAGACAAACAGACAACAGATAGACACGATCATTTTGTTCAATAGCCTATTTTGTTCAGTACCCAACCATATTTTTTAAATTATCTTTATTGTACAGGTTTTTTGGTATTTACTGCTTTATTATAATTAATAATATGTTTTAAACAGGGAATTGAAACGTCATTAGTAGGAGCGACGCACGCCCAAGCCGTCGCAGCCTTGAGAAACACAGGAGAACACGTCACATTGGTGGTGCTGCCAGCTGCATCCTTTCCGCCCGTTGCGAAAACCGCTCCGCTATACTCTAGTAAGCACACCTTTATGAAATTAATACTGCGACGTTAATCAATTAGGTAGCGGGTTGTTTTAATCGGAATTCATAGCATTAAATCACTTATGTAATTATTTTGTTTTTAAAGTAAACTAGTTTTCTTTTGTGTTTATATAATCCCCTTTCCCCACCCCTTCCGAGATATTTTTCAGATATGATAAATTTGGTATAAAAAAAATAAGTATCAGTTTTTGTATTAGGCAATAAACTATAATGTACATGTACACATACTTATGAAATAGACAGTACATACATTTTTTTGTTCTTGTTATGTGTCTCGTGAAACATAATGTTATACATGAACACAGATATATAGTATTATTGGGTCAAGTTCATACAAAAAAAAAAACAACTATTGGATTGGGATAGTATGCATGGACTTATTTCAAAACTTTCCAAAAACAATAATTTGTTAATTGAATAGTTTTTCTAGTTATTTTGAATATCAATAAAAAAGAGTAATACGAGTACGACCAATTCTGATGAGCTTCTCTTTTAGCAATAACGTTCCTTTTTTTGAAATGGTAACACAGCTAATACGCGTAATATTATCTCCGCGTTCAGAATGAAACTATAAACTACTTAGTCAAAGTGAGTTTGAAAGAGCATCTCAAAAGTAATGCATAAGTGTTATTTCGCAGCAAAAACGCAAGCCACTTCGTGTTCAACCCTCCACGAGCTTTTAGAAGAGGAGCCGACGGAAATACCGAGGTAAAGTTAAACATAAGTATACATATATATTTTATATATTAGCCCCGGGGTTTCACCCGCGTGAGAGATATTGATGATGATTATGATGATGATGAAAGTATCCTATGTTTTATTCTAGGGTATAAGCTATCTCCAGTCCAAATTTCATCAAAATACGTTCATCCGTTTGAAAGTGAGGTATGATGACAAAACTATCCCGTCCCATGTGTTATTCAAGGGTATAAGCTATCTCCTGACGTGGCTATCTCCAATGCAAATGTCATCAAATCCATTTAGCTGTTTAAACATGAAGGATGATGATGATGATTATGAAAAGTATCCTATGTGTTATTCCAGGGCATAAGCTATCTCCATTCCAAATTTCATCAAAATCCATCCAGACGTTATTGCGTCAAAGCTCCCCAAACAAACAGACGTTTCACTTTTTACCAGACTGTCCTCGGGTCGGATAGGGTAAAAAGTGAAACTTGTTTGGATTGTATGTATGTTTGTTTGTTTGTATATTTGTTTGTGCATTTCTTAGGCGCGTCCTACAGCCTAAGCGACTTGATGGATTTTGATAAATGAGGTACTATTGGATTCGTCTTTATCACGAGAGTGCTAACGATTATGAAGTATCAAGGAAACCAATATGGCGGCTTATAGCTGCCATATTGTCTTTTCGATGGAACATAAAATTACCTAAACCTATTGAGTGAGGTATCAAAATATAGGACTTTAAAATACCATTTCTAAAATATATAATTCTTATAACTAAACAGTAGCAATTTTCTTATAAGCTTCGTACAAAATTTTCAATTTTTGATTATTCAAGTTAATGTAAAATGTCTTATGTAGCAATTGCAACTATTAAAGTAAAGTAAAATGTCAGTAAAAAAAAAACTATTAAATTTATATAAATATTAGCTGCGCCCCGCGATTTCACCCGCGTCCTTCAAGAACCATACTTTTCCGGGATAAAAAGTAGCCTATGTGTTAATCCAGGTTATAAGCTACCCCCGTGTCAAATTTCATCCAAATCCGTTCTGCCCTTTAAGCTTGAAGAAGTAACAAACATACACACACACCCTTACACATACTCGTACATACAAACCTTCGCCTTTATAATATTAGTGTGTTTTTTTTTGCGGGCGGTCAGCACGTATTCATATTATTTTTTGCGGGCGGTCAGCTCGTATTCATATTATTTTTTGCGGGCGGCCAGCACGTATTCATATTATTTTTTTGCGGGCGGTCAGCTCTTATTCATATTATTTTGTTGGCAGTCGGGTTTTTTTATTTGTATAATAATTTTACTTGTATATTAATTTTAAATAATTTTACTTGTATATAAATTATATTGGTGTGGATATTAATACAGCATACCACGATGGTAGCCTAACGGTTCAAAAGACCAACTGGGTTCAATCCTTGGCTGCGCACCGATGACTTTTCTAAGTTATGTGCATCCATGCTTCGGAGAGCAATTTAAGCAGTCGCAAGGCGTACTTTAAACGCACCGTCAACGCGCAGATGACGCACGTTAACGCGTTTTATATGAAATTCAGACGCAGACAATAATCCTTTGCACACGTAAAAAAATGGAGTGGCACCGTAAACGTGCATTCGTAACGCGCAGACACAGCGATACAGACGCGCTTCCTCTGCGTTTTCACCAAACTTTTTAACAGTATCAAAATAGCGTTTGTCGAGACAACACTGCTTACACTGGATTTATTACTACTTAAAAAAAAAGTCTTATTGGATGACCCAATCACGAGCGAAAGAAGATTATTTGGCATTTTAATACAACTTTGGACACGTATATAAAAAAAAAACTGCAATCAGATGTCATATTCATCATTCCAAGAACTTCTTTTGATTCTTAAACCGGAGTTAAGTTAACCGATAGTACAATGTAACGCGCGCGCGCATTTAAAACGATTCTAACGCGCGTGTATGCGATATAGAGAAGCTTTGAACGCGCTTTTGGCGCGCGTTTTTATCGCTTTGTTCGTGCGTTTGAATCGATACATAATGCTACAATCTGCTTTTTGGTAATCTACAGCGCCGCGAGCGCGCGTTCGTGAAACGCTCGTCATCGGCGCGTATAAAATACGCCGTGTGCATATAGGCCCTTATTGGTTAATAGCAGTTGGAGGCCTTCGGGCGGCCTGACAATCTCTGACACCAGAGGCCAGCACTACCTCAAACAAACAAACAACAATACCTTTATTTATGTTGGGCAGATAACAGTATTTTACGAGAATGTTTAGTAACTAAAGAAATAAAGATTAAACAAGCCATAATTTATTTTTCACCTCACAAGGTCGGATAGACTCTGTTTGTCATTCGAAATCTGAGCGCAAATGTGCATTTTACCCGCTAGCGTGAAAAGAGTTTGAGGACCTTTCTATTCAATAATTTTCTATACTGCCCAAGTCCACTAAAAATACATTAATACTTATTTATATTATAGTATTATTTGATTCGCCTCTACTCGACCATATTTGACTCTATTCAACTATATTCAACTCTATTCCATGCTATTCGATTCTATTAGATTCTATTCGATTCTATTCGATTCTGTTCGATTCTGTTCGATTCTGTTCGATTCTGTTCGATTCGATTCGATTCTGTTCGATTCTATTCGATTCTATTCGATTCTATTCGATTCTATTCGATTCTATTCGATTCTATTCGATTCTATTCGATTCTATTTGATTCTGTCCGATTCTATTCGATTCTGTTCGATTCTATTCGATTCTGTTCGATTCTATTCGATTCTGTTCGATTCTATTGGATTCTGTTCGATTCTATTGGATTCTGTTCGATTCTATTCGATTCTGTTCGATTCTATTCGATTCTGTTCGATTCTGTTCGATTCTATTGGATTCTGTTCGATTCTATTCGATTCTGTTCGATTATATTCTATTCTGTTCGATTCTGTTCGATTCTGTTCGATTCTGTTCGATTCTGTTCGATTCTATTCGATTCTATGCGATTCTATTCGATTATATTCGATTCTATTCGATTCTATTCGATTATATTCGATTCTATTCGATTCTATTCGATTCTATTCGATTCTATTCGATTCTGTTCGATTCTGTTCGATTCTATTCGATTCTGTTCGATTCTGTTCGATTCTGTTCGATTCTATTCGATTCTGTTCGATTCGATTCGATTCTGTTCGATTCTATTCGATTCTATTCGATTCTATTCGATTCTATTCGATTCTATTCGATTCTATTCGATTCTATTCGATTCTATTCGATTCTATTCGATTCTATTCGATTCTATTCGATTCTATTCGATTCTATTCGATTCTATTCGATTCTATTCGATTCTATTCGATTCTATTCGATTCTATTCGATTCTATTCGATTCTATTCGATTCTATTCGATTCTATTCGATTCTATTCTATTCTATTCGATTCTATTCTATTCGATTCTATTCGATTCTATTCGATTCTATTCGATTCTATTCGATTCTATTCGATTCTATTCGATTCTATTCGATTCTATTCGATTCTATTCGATTCTATTCGATTCTATTCGATTCTATTCGATTCTATTCGATTCTATTCGATTCTATTCGATTCTATTCGATTCTATTCGATTCTATTCGATTCTATTCGATTCTATTCGATTCTATTCGATTCTGTCCGATTCTATTCGATTCTGTTCGATTCTATTCGATTCTGTTCGATTCGATTCGATTCTGTTCGATTCTCTTCGATTCTATTCGATTCTATTCGATTCTATTCGATTCTATTCGATTCTGTCCGATTCTATTCGGTTTTGTTCGATTCTATTGGATTCTGTTCGATTCTATTGGATTCTGTTCGATTCTATTGGATTCTGTTCGATTCTATTCGATTCTGTTCGATTCTATTCGATTCTGTTCGATTCTGTTCGATTCTATTGGATTCTGTTCGATTCTATTCGATTCTGTTCGATTATATTCTATTCTGTTCGATTCTGTTCGATTCTGTTCGATTCTGTTCGATTCTATTCGATTCTATTCGATTCTATTCGATTCTATTCGATTCTATTCGATTCTATTCGATTCTATTCGATTCTATTCGATTCTATTCGATTCTATTCGATTCTAATCGATTCTATTCGATTCGATTCTATTCGATTCTATTCGATTCTATTCGATTCTATTCGATTCTATTCGATTCTATTCGATTCTGTTCGATTCTATTCGATTCTATTCGATTCTATTCGATTCTATTCGATTCTATTCGATTCTATTCGATTCTATTCGATTCTGTCCGATTCTATTCGATTCTGTTCGATTCTATTGGATTCTGTTCGATTCTATTCGATTCTGTCCGATTCTATTCGATTCTGTTCGATTCTATTGGATTCTGTTCGATTCTATTGGATTCTGTTCGATTCTATTGGATTCTGTTCGATTCTATTCGATTCTGTTTGATTCTATTCGATTCTGTTCGATTCTGTTCGATTCTATTGGATTCTGTTCGATTCTATTCGATTCTGTTCGATTATATTCTATTCTGTTCGATTCTGTACGATTCTGTTCGATTCTGTTCGATTCTGTTCGATTCTATTCGATTCTATTCGATTCTATTCGATTCTATTCGATTCTATTCGATTCTATTCGATTCTATTCGATTCTATTCGATTCTATTCGATTCTATTCGATTCTATTCGATTCTATTCGATTCTGTTCGATTCTATTGGATTCTGTTCGATTCTATTGGATTCTGTTCGATTCTATTCGATTCTGTTCGATTCTATTCGATTCTGTTCGATTCTGTTCGATTCTATTGGATTCTGTTCGATTCTATTCGATTCTGTTCGATTATATTCTATTCTGTTCGATTCTGTTCGATTCTGTTCGATTCTGTTCGATTCTGTTCGATTCTGTTCGATTCTATTCGATTCTATTCGATTCTATTCGATTCTATTCGATTCTATTCGATTCTATTCGATTCTATTCGATTCTATTCGATTCTATTCGATTCTATTCGATTCTATTCGATTCTATTCGATTCTATTCGATTCTGTTCGATTCTATTCGATTCTGTTCGATTCGATTCGATTCTGTTCGATTCTATTCGATTCTATTCGATTCTATTCGATTCTATTCGATTCTATTCGATTCTATTCGATTCTATTCGATTCTATTCGATTCTATTCGATTCTGTCCGATTCTAGTCGATTCTGTTCGATTCTATTGGATTCTGTTCGATTCTATTGGATTCTGTTCGATTCTATTGGATTCTGTTCGATTCTATTCGATTCTGTTTGATTCTATTCGATTCTGTTCGATTCTGTTCGATTCTATTGGATTCTGTTCGATTCTATTCGATTCTGTTCGATTATATTCTATTCTGTTCGATTCTGTTCGATTCTGTTCGATTCTGTTCGATTCTGTTCGATTCTGTTCGATTCTATTCGATTCTATTCGATTCTATTCGATTCTATTCGATTCTATTCGATTCTATTCGATTCTATTCGATTCTATTCGATTCTATTCGATTCTATTCGATTCTATTCGATTCTATTCGATTCTATTCGATTCTATTCGATTCTGTTCGATTCTGTTCGATTCGATTCGATTCGATTCTGTTCGATTCTATTCGATTCTATTCGATTCTATTCGATTCTATTCGATTCTATTCGATTCTGTCCGATTCTATTCGATTCTGTTCGATTCTATTGGATTCTGTTCGATTCTATTGGATTCTGTTCGATTCTATTGGATTCTGTTCGATTCTATTCGATTCTGTTCGATTCTATTCGATTCTGTTCGATTCTGTTCGATTCTATTGGATTCTGTTCGATTCTATTCGATTCTGTTCGATTATATTCTATTCTGTTCGATTCTGTTCGATTCTGTTCGATTCTGTTCGATTCTATTCGATTCTATTCGATTCTATTCGATTCTATTCGATTCTATTCGATTCTATTCGATTCTATTCGATTCTATTCGATTCTATTCGATTCTATTCGATTCTATTCGATTCTATTCGATTCTATTCGTTTCTATTCGTTTCTATTCGATTCTATTCGATTCTATTCGATTCTATTCGATTCTATTTGATTCTATTCGATTCTATTCGATTTAATTATATTCTATTATGTTTACACATCTGCCAGGCTTCCCGCGACAGTTTATTTATAATATTTATTATTATTGTTATTATAAACAGTAATTTATTATATTATTTAAGGTGTATTTCTTAAACCTAGCATTTTCCTCGCTGGAGTGTAGTGTGTAGTGTGTGTGTGTGTGTGTGTGTGTGTGTGTGTGAAAAGTTGTGTGTTTTGCACGGCAGCAAAGTTATTCGGCATCTCGTACTTTTGAAACCCTCGCTACCCTCAGAATTCTATATTTGAACCACGAACGTAGCGAGTCAATCCTAGAATCCTTCGCCTGCTCAGGTTTCAATAAAAGTACTCTCGCCAAAAAACACTTTGCAGCCTTGCATTACAAATAACTATTATTTATCCGTATGTTAGTGCAGTCGTAATAAATAAATGTTAATGTGCTTATACTTACACTACGCTATGTTCGCATATAGCAAATAAAGAAGAATGGGAAGGTTATTCCTGGTAACATAATTGTGCGCCAATTTTACTTATTTATTTTTCTAAGATTCACAGCTTGTATACAAATGTAGCCATAAATCCCATTCTTTATAGGCAACGAGACGATACCAAACATAACATAAGGGTAAGAGACATGTACACAATATACACAAATCTCTCACTTAATGGATATAGAGGAAAAACAAAGCACGTTTCCTTATCTGTGTAATATTATTGTCAATAGATATAGAATATTTCGGGAACTGCAGATATTGCTTGTAAAAATAACTATTTGATTCCAGCGGAATTTTAAACGATCTAAGAGTAAGTTTTTTCACGTGTCTGAACAAAGCTCTGGTTTTTGAGGATATTGCAAAATCCAACATTAACAATTTTTACTAGAAACGCACGTTGGCAACCCTAATAATAGTACAAATAAAAGTTTAGATTCCACCAATTAAATTAGTTTAATTCGTTCGTTTTGGGCATAGATCTAATTGAAAGTTGGAAGATTAGGTACCAGCTTCTCGTGCGTGGAACGCATAAATTAAGTGCAACGCACACAATTAACCTTCTTTGGCTGTCATAACATTCGCAGTGGCATTTGTGTAGCATGTGTTAGCTGTGAATCATTTGCGCTACAATCTGCATAATGTATCTCTCTCTATCTTTGTGTTGATGCACAACAAGCACGACGCTGGGAATGTAGCCGTGTGCGTGTGTTTGCATGTAATTGTAACTAGTCCATTTTTTGTTTACTTGATATTAAAACATACCCTATCTCCCCCCTTTTAACTAGATATATAGTTTTGGTGCTAATTCAGTCGCTTTTACTTTAGACAGTGAGGATAGGGAGTGATTTTAGGTATTACCTATCTTATTCTGGTGCATGTAAATAAATCTAGAAATATGGAAAATATGTTAACAAACTTTATATAGGAAAACGAGGTACTATAAAGGTTTGAAAAACTAGAGCTTTATAAAATCCACCATAAAATGCAACTAAGATGATAGAGTTTTGAAGTAGTGCCGTGTGTATAATTGAGGAGTGATTTTTCAAAAGGCCTTATCTTCAAATGTCAAATGGAAATAAGGAATAAGGAATATGAAAATGTTATATTCTTCTACAACAAAGAAAAAAAAGCGGCAAAAGTAGTAAATTTTGAAATCTAAATATCACTTATTTTTTCTATTTCGAATGAATTGTTTTTTTTATATAATGCATTGTCATAGATTTGTTATCGATCTAAATGTCACTTATTTTTTCTATTTCGAATGAATTGTTTTTTTTATATAATGCATTGTCATAGATTTGTCATCGATCTAAATATCACTTATTTTTTCTATTTCGAATGAATTGATTGTTTTATATAATGCATTGTCATAGATTTGTCATCGATCTAAATATCACTTATTTTTTCTATTTCGAATGAATTGTTTTTTTTATATCCGCTCGATTGATTCTATGCGCTACAGTCACTTTTTTTGTTTTCATTGATCATCGCAACTAACGCTACAGTCACATTTTTTGTTTTCATCGATCATCGGACCACTCGATAGCGACGTAAATTTTGCCACTCGATTTTGAACATTATTGACCTCAATAATCATTCAAATCTAAGCGTGTTTATATAATTATTTTGCTTCGAAGCCCACAACATAAACACTTGAAATATGTGCCGTACCTATTTAGCTCCATAAATCACCATTTTGTTTATCTAAGCGCTCAATGAAGTGGTCATAAAAACTGTTTGTTTACGCAAAGTCAGCGCGGCCAGATGTGTCGCGTAGACCTTCTTTTTTTTGTGGGTTGACAATCAGATACTTGTGATCTCGGCTTGTACCCAATAAATCTCCAGTTTGCGGCCAGATGTGTGGCGTCGACCTTCTTTTTTTTGTGGGTTGACTATCAAGTACCTGTAGTCTCAACGCATATACCATCAATTACCAGTTTGAGGTTAGATGTGTCGCGTCGGCCATATTTTTTTTGGGTTATCAGTTTGGTCCTGCGGTCTTCAGCGCGTGGACAACCGAGCGGATAATGCATTGTCATTTATGAGCTACCCTGAAAGTTTTAGCCAGATAGCTTATCGAGAAGTGCTCGGAGTATCAAGATCTCACCCGGAACGACAGATAGAGATAACAAACAACGATAAAAAACGTGGTAATAAACATGCGCTAACTCAGCCACTGCAGAGCTTTCCTCATTATTAAACTCTTGAAGAATCTCAAAGACCCTCCTGGTTTAGCTAAGCACTGTATCTTACCAGAGACAAATAACTTTAGTATGTTCTGTACAAATATTTGACCACGGACGGTCGGAGCGCAAGCTGTTTACTTCGGAATTAGGGATGTTTTATAGGGAGTTTCAATGACGGATAAGAATTTGGAAAGGAAACCTTCTTTTTCTGATATTTGAAACAATCGTCTAATTCTGGACACAGTATGATTTTGATGGGCTTTTTCTAGACGTGCATCCCCTTTGTCATATATAGCATGTTTGAACATATTAAAAAAAAATATGTCGTCAGTAAGAAATACCAGAAGTAGCCGCTTGATATCCGAAACTTATCCGTAATTTTAAACCAGTTTCAACCTTTTGCTTATTTCGGAAATCCAATAGTTTCAGTTCTTTTTTTCTATAAGAGTCCAGCTCTTGTCAATGGAGTGATTGCCAGTGTTTTTTATTTTCAGACAATATTTTGACAATATTTTTCCCTATACAACAGGACATGTCCTTTATCTGATCTCTAAATTTCCTTTTAGATCTGCCTCTTCCTCTATTCTACTACATTCTCTTCTAAGATGATTTTTATGAAGTTTTCACTTCGTATAAGGTAGACAAACACCTTTCTTCTTTTCACTCCTATTATCACTAGTATGTTCCATTTTTCTTGGACGAGGCTGAGTACTTCTTCGTTCGTTTTTCTCTCCATGCGCCTCCAACACCACATTTCAAACGTTTCCAACCTTTCCTGGTCTTTCTGAGTCATCGTCCACGTCTCGCTTCCGTACAAAGCAGGTATCAGTTACGGATATGGAAATTCATTGTGTCCCTAGTTGTACCGGCTAAGCGCGGCGGTCTCAAGGACCGTAATTAGGAGAGTTTTGGTTGGTCTGTTTGGTCTAGCACAACATGCTGGCTTGAGAGGATTATGTTTGGAAATAATATTTGATCGTACTATTATTAACTTGAAAGAAACAATGTCGGCTTCTGACAAATTGGGCGGAAATTGTACAAGGAAAATCACTCCGTCTCGTGTCATAATACCAATTGGGGTTTGGGATCTATCAAACGTAATTTTCGTGATACTTGTCAATTTTCCAACTTGCAAGCCGGAATATTTTGCTGAGCCAAAGTGATTTTTTATGGTGACGCGAATTATCAGACCATTTTTAAAGGATCTGATCGGCTGAGGGGTTGGATCGATGTGGTAAGCTTTTTTACCTGTCTTCGGCGAAGCAAGGGAAGGGTAATGAGTTTAAGAGTATATGTATGTACTCGTACGTATGTGGGTATGTGGATGTTCCACCATTTCGAAACTATTGGTCCGATTTTGACAAGCGAGGTATCAATCGATTTTTCTTCAGGTATAGAGTGTCATAAGCATTTTTTTTACCCGACTATGATGAGGCAAACTAAGCGTTATGTGTTCAAACTAAAAACTTGGTCCGACAAGGTAAGGTTTTGGCGACAATCGTTTTATTTTCGTATCAATAGATTCGTCTTCATCGGTTATTTTTTACCCAACCGTAGTCGGGTTTTAGTTTTTGAACTTATGTCTTGTTTGCTCAATTATTAATAGGAGCACCGACTAGGCTTTAAGTATTTGTGCGGTCTCATAGTAAATGCACAGTACATAATGTACCTCGGGCTCGTGCAATTCTCAGAAACGAATGAAAATTAAGTATTTTGATTCAGTTTTTAGCTATGTACAGATTGATTTCTGAGGATGGTTGTTACTGTAATATCGTTGCTGTGTTGCCATGTAATGTGGTTAGTTGATGCGTGCAGTGATGAGTAAAGGAGGTTGTTTAGGACTCGACTTTATTGTTAGGCGTCTACATGATGACTGACTTTAGATAGATAGATAGATAGATAACATTTTATTGCACCAAATGAAACACTTAAAAATAAAAATAAACTTTACTAATAACTACTTCTATATCAACGGATCTTATAAGTGCTCATGACACCACAGTTACAATACAATATACCCAATCGTGTTATAAATTAAATTAAACATTCAACCGCGCGCGTCCGTACGTTCGGGCTTATCTCAGAAACTACTGAACAAATTTAGAACCAGATTTTATCAATTGCTAGGTTGATTGGTTTTTGTAGGGTTAGATAACTCTTTTTTGCATACCACTTAAAAGTAAATCGTATATTATACATAATATAACCTAAAATATAGGAATTGCGTTAACACAATCGACAGTCTTATCGCTTACAGCAATCTATTACAGATAACCTTTGGATGAACTAAAATGATTGAAAATGAGTAGATGGTGGTGACAACAAATTAAACAACTTAAAAGTGATAATAATATCAGAAGAGTAGATGAAAGATGTAATGAGTAGATGGTGGTGACAACAAATTAAACAACTTAAAAGTGATAATAATATCAGAAGAGTAGATGAAAGATGTATGTAATAAAAAAACTTGTGAAGCCGGGGCGAGTCGTTTCGCTAGTAATAGTTCCTCGCAGGTAACCCTTATTACTATTACATATTCTGTGCCTGTACATGC
The DNA here is from genome assembly GCA_946251855.1 of Alsophila aescularia. NCBI lineage: Eukaryota > Metazoa > Arthropoda > Insecta > Lepidoptera > Geometridae > Alsophila > Alsophila aescularia. Next base: position 13,110,137 of record OX276375.1, on the reverse strand, counting down.
TACCGTAGTGCGCAATATAGAAGCAAGATGTTTGTTGAAAGACTTTTCCTTATCTCAAGAGCGGAGAATTACTCAACAATAGGCAATATAACTAAAAACAAAGATGTACGTAAATACAATCTACGCAATAAATATACATTATTTAAGCCTAAGATGAGATTAACCAAAGTTCAAAAACAGGGAATTTACACGAAAATATGTATGTACAATAAATTGCCCTTATGTGTTACAAGCTTGCATACAAACGATTTTAAAAGGAAACTGAAACAATTCTTCGAATTCAACCCGTTCTATTCTTTAAAAGAATACAACGATATGCGTCTGACAGAATCTTTATTCTTGTACGATTCAGAGAAAAATCTTATTCAGAAGTCATAAGTTATTTGTTTTGTTTTTAATATATAACTAATTGTAATGTTCATTTGATGTGAAAATTGACTTGCCTAGTGTGACACTATCTGTTATAAGGCCAATAAAATATTCTATTCTATTCTATTCTAGATGACACAATGCAAGGTCTTAAACGTCGTTAGTCATCAATTTCATCATTGCATGTAGGTGTGTCATGTTGTTTTTAATTATCTTTAGTAGGCTTCAATCTCAATGTGCCCATTGACGATACGTCCATCAATCTCAATGTGCCCATTGACGATACGTCCATCAATCTCAATGTGCCCATTGACGATACGTCCGTCAATCAAAATGGAGTGGACGTCTTTCAAAATCGATTCGTGAATGTTAAAAACGTTTTTTTTTTGTTAAGTATACAAACAGAACAATAAAAATAACTTAAATAACGAAATAAAAACACAAATCCAAAAAAGAAAGAAGTAATTGAAAACATAAATTGCATGTTTATGGTAAGTGAAACATCCTGATTATCACGACAGGGAAAATAGAAATGCAGTAATGAATGCTTTGTTGGCGTTCTCTTTTTATTTTTATATGTCTTTTTATGGAAATAAACACTTTTGTTGCCACCATTAAAAAAACATTATATTATTTGTTCCGTACGTGCACGAAAGCATGCAACGTTTGAAGTGACGGCGCGTATATCCAAATGGAAAGATAGTCAATGTGCCTTTAATCTGGAGAACTTCCATTATTCCATTTACAAGCATTCCAAACAGACGCATCGTCAGTGGCTACCTTTTGTTCCTCGCTGGTCCCAGCTAGCAAATATAGTGTCTATCAACTATAAGGAAGTTTATCCTCATATTGTACTATGAACATAAGCTTGACACTGAAAGCGTACAGTAACTGCGCTGTAACGAGTTTATGCAAATGTATGTAACTATGTACAACAAGCACTTGCGTTGTTCAACTTAAACCAAGTTCCTTATCAACCACGATGCAAAAGCTGACTGGCAGGAAAATTGTTTGCCGAGATGTTGACAAACTAACAACTAAGTTTACCTAGTACAAAGTTTAAGGCTAGTGTCAAGTTCTGCAGATTATTATGGTTTTAATTACCATAATTTCCCATTTGCATACTGAATGATACTACATGCATCTTGAGTCTACCTCGAAGTTTATTTTAAGCTTCGAGTTACATAGTCGTTTTGTGTGTTTCAGGGTCATAACCCTGAAACATGTCATGAGACTATGATTATAAGACTATGTGAGAGTGTGTTTGTTTAGATTGGTTATTTTAATATGAGATCACACAAAAAAACTACACGTTTTTTTTTATTAACTGACCCTACGTTTCAAGTGTTCATCATCATCAGCCTGTATTCGTCCACTGCTGGACATGTCCACGGCTCTTCTCATCCAGTTTCAGCCAGCTGCCTTTGCAAGTAGTCATTCCACATGTCCGTTCGGCACTACGTTTTCCTCTGGGCCAATACCAAGTGTTGTAATGAGTAACTTATTTATGATAACAAATATCTTGGAAGCACCAAGTGGAAAAAGTTGACCTAGGTTTCCAGAAAATCCGAAGCTCTGACTCAGGAGTTTACACTGCGAGATTGCGATGCGCGCTAATGAGTAATTTCCTTTTGAAAGACAATTTTCCGTTTTAATTATCAAAACTTAACTCAACAATCTATACGTGGACTTTTTTTCTTCTAGAACCTTACATTAACATGTGAAAGTATCTTTGCATAGTTGTAACGGAACTGTTCTCTGTTTAGATGTGTCCGGATGGTTCGCCTCGTTCGCTCTGGATCTCGTCTTGGCATGGACATAGTCGGAGGACTTGGTGGTGAAGCTGAGGGTGCCACTGGGGCTGAAGATGACACTTGTGGTGTGTTCGTTTCTGGAGTCTCGGCGGGCGGAGCAGCCTATGGAATGCTGCATCGAGGAGATCGGATACTGAGTGTGGATGGAAGGGACCTGTCGAGAGCTACGCATGAGCAAGCTGCTGCTGCTTTAAAGGTCTGTTCAAATGTATGTACAACAACCATATGTATGATGTGTATGGCTTGTATTTGATATAAATTGTGGCATAATTTCGTAAAGTAAAGATCACGTGTGGAAGTAGAGATTTGAAATTTCGAGGAAATATTCCTTGAGTATTCTCGGGAAACACTAAGGAGAGATTTTTGAAATCCATACCCAAGGGGGTGGAAGTGGGTGGCAAAGTTTGCACAAGGGCAAAGATGCGGGCCGCAGCTATTACATTATATAAGTAAAATACGATTATATACCTTTTTTTCCATTCCATCAATAGTTTACATTCCATCAATAGTTTACATTCCATCAATAGTTTACATTCCATTATTGAAAGTCTTCAAAGAACAGATAAGAAAATTCTACTTTTGCAATTATAGACCAATTTGGGAAAAGTAGAACCGCATGTACTCTATGTTAAGATATTGTGTAATTTAGTTTGGTTTGTTTATTATATATAATACATAGGCATATTTATATGTGTAAATATGTATTGTATTATAATATATAATTATGTTTGTGTAATTTATTCAAAAAGCTATCGATTTTTAAGTTCACTCTATTAATATATATATATTAATAGAGTAATAAGTGATATATATACATATATATATATATAGCTATATTAACTCAGCACCACCGTCCATGATAAATAAATAAGATCTTCTCCATGGTTGTCTGGAAGCGATAAGACCACCCATTACACTCTGTCTTTTTTTTTTTTTTTTTTTTTTTTTATGGCGGTCTAGGCAATCGTTTGACCACGATCTCACCTGATGGAAAGCGATGATGTGGTCGAAGGTGTAGCACGCTAGCCTAGTAGATACCTATTCACTCTTGACTTGAACACACCGGGGTTATAATTTACCGGAAACACTGACAAGGGCAGGGCATTCCACTCCTTTGCAGTTCTTATAATAAATGAAGAAGCGTAACGCTTCGTTCTTGTGCGAGGTATTTCAACCATGAAAGGGTTGCGCTTTGCTGATATTATGTTACTTATGTATTTCATTAGTTTGTATTTTTATTTGGTATGCAATAAAGTGTTCCTCTATCTATCTAACTATCTACATTTCAATACGAATAAGCATTTTTGCGATTGTTTGATATATTACTTTGGCAACATATTTTATGACACACATTTTTAGGGATACTCTTTGTTTGCATGTTTTAAAAGTTGGTTTTTTGTTTCATCACCAGTATTCCGGCACTTCAGTGACGATAGCAGCGCAATACCAGCCAGAACAATACGAGAGGCTGCGAGCGAGGATAAGAGCGATAAACGCTGCAGCTGTCATGTCGCCTCATGCGAGACATCAGACTAACGTCCCCGTGCATGCCGAGTTACAAGCTATTTATCCAAGGTAAAGTGACATAATCTAAGGTGTAATTTTTACACTATTGATACTGTACACATTTTGTACTTACAAATAGTAGAGTAAAGAGGAGTAAACGGCTGAGTTGACGCAGTGCGGTGGGCGGGGTCTCGGAACAGTTTTGTAGCGACGGCTAATAGCGAGTACCGCGCATGAAGTATCTGCAGGTAGTTTTTTTCTCGGTTCTTTATTTGAATTTCAAGAATAAACAAAAGATGCATATAGTCGTATTACAGAATTCAATGTGACCAGTTGTAATAATAATTTCATTATTCAGAGTAAAGTTATATTATCAACTCAAAGTACAATTTAGCATGCACGCTATAGTGAAAATCTGATTGCAACTGGTCGCATTGACTTATGTAACACGGCTACTGACAGTCGTGCTTCTCTCCTTTAGCGGTTCTCCTGGCACGTCACTGAACTTGTTTTTTTATTGTTGTCTGGGCTATCGTTTGACCACGATCTCACCTGATGGAAAGCGATGATGTGGTCGAAGGTGTAGCATGCTTGCCTAGTAGATACCTATTCACTCTTGACTTGAACACACCTGGGTTATAATTTACCGGAAACACTGATGAGGGCATTGCATTCCACTCCTTTGCAGTTCTAATAATAAATGAAGAAGCGTAACGCTTTGTTCTTGTGCGAGGTATTTCAACCATAAAGGGGTGGCGCTTTGCAGATCATCTAGTCGTACGGTGATGGAAAGGTGATGGTGGAATCAGATTGTGCAGTTCTTGTGCACACTTTCCATAGTGCAATCTGTAGAATACCGACAGGCTTGCGACCTCACGTCCATGCGCCAGACATTGAAGCTTACTCTTTACTGTATTTTTTTTTTTTATTGTTTGGTAATTGTTTAAGGTCAATTATCTAGAACATACTCGTAGCTTCATTAATCCTCGAAACGAAAAATTACGATACACCCACACCAATAAATAAAAGTGAAACGTTGTCAGTTTGTTTGAGGAGTTTTAACGCTAAAAGGGCCCATCCGATTTTGATGAAACTTCGTAAATAGGTTCTGTACAATATAGAGACCAACATAGGATACTTTTTGTCCAGGAAAATTGAAAGTTTCCACGGGAAAACTGGAAAATGCCGATTAATCGCTGTAAAGAACGGTTGCCATGGAAACGAAATAATGTCTGTCAAAACGCATCAAGAGCGTTGGTGCATTGTACATTTGCATTGGTTTTTAATATACTACATAGGATGTTTTTTTCGCGATAAACTGTAGTCCGTGCGGACGAAGTCACGGACGAAAGCTAGTTTTGTAATAAATTAAACTCTGTCTCTATACATTATGAAACGGTGTGTAATAAATAAATAATGCCTGACAAGAGATAAATTACGCTTATAAGTAACAGTTTATAGTATGTTTCTTTTCGTAAAAGATAAATTGCACTTATCCGAAAATTCCCCATAGTTTTATCCCAATAAAGCTGAATAATATCCTGTGAACAAACTGTTCCCATAAATTATTTCGCCAAAAGTCTGGTTTCGCTCGATTTGTGTCGCACATTTCGTTTCACCCGGTTTTTTTGTTGACCTACCCACTTTTTTCGGCGTATTTAGCGAAAACACGTTTCCTGTTTTATCATTTATATAATTTAAGGGATGTTAAAAGAAACAGATGAAGTTTTAAAAGCGAAATTTGGGGCATTTCACGGAAGTTTGAACTTGGTATTTGGAATTGCGTATTTTCGTGGTCAAAGGCTTTATAATGCTGTTTTGGTAAAGAATTGCTTCCTGTTTATACGATAGTAAGTAGTGCCGGCCTCTGGTGTAAGACTTTGTTAGGCCTAGAGCCTCTGACATGGCTTACGACTAAAAATAATGTAAATACTAAAATAATGGTGAGTCGCTGTTTTAGGAAAGATCTACTCGTATTTAATTAATGAATACATTTTTTAAAAGCTTTTATTTAACTTCACTTTATGTATTTCTGTCTGTCCTGGAATCTTGCAATTCAAATGTCGAGAATTTCCCGATTAGCTATCTGGCTGAAACTTTCAAACCGACCACAAACCAACTGAAAAGAAAAATAAAACATATTTAAAATAATGACGTAAAAGAAAAAAAAAAGTGACATCCATTAAAAAAAACTCGCATACACTTTTTTTTATATTTTTTCTTGGTAATAGTTACCCACAATAAAATTAATACAGTTTCCCTGTAAGTTTATCTTTATCATGCTGAACTATAAATACCTATACTTGTTAATCTCTCAGTCTCGATATTTATTTTTAGCAATTATCTAGTAATTTTGAGTAAGTACTTCTATTTTATTAATTTACATATCAGCTCTACACTGTCTGGTAATTCGATGTCAAAGATTTCACATCGAGGTGTCTCTGATCGGCAAGTCGATTTTGGATCGAGATGTATGCCTTTAGTGTTTTTCCATTAATTGCCGGTACGGCACTAGCTCGGAGCGACGATGTCCCCTCATAAATTTATGTTACATTATGAAGGCGATTTTCCGCTGGCCAGCTGCCGTGCTTGCAGATTCGCAGGTAACGTACTGGAATAAAAATAAAAAAGTGGAAAAGTAACTATTTCCTCCCAGATGCTATTTTATTCAAAAGTCTTGGTCTCTCTCTTGGTCTTTTGAGATAGCGAAAATAAATACCACCCTCCTTAATTTTCGTGGAATCTAGGAATGAAAAGTAAAGTAAGAAAAGTAAAGTATTTTAAGAAAAGTAGTTATTTACAGCTTTCAAAATAAAAATTTAAATGATCGTAAAAGTTGCCGCAGTGAGAATAAAAAACCGGCCAAGTGCGAGTCGGACTCGCGCACTGAGGGTTCCGATCAAACTTATAGGTATGTAAATAGTTTGTCCATCACGGGAATCGAGACACAAAGAATATTAAAAAAAAAAGTCAAGTAACGCCAAATTTACTGTCTTCCCATTTTTGGTTTTCGATTTTCCCTTTACATGTGCTATAAGACATCTTGCCTAATTATTTATTTGCTTCTTGCCTAATTTCATTATTCTAGGTCAACGGGAATTACCCTATAAGTTTTGATTTCTTTGCGAGTGTCGAAAATGTCGAGATATGCGGCATAAAGGGCTGTATCTTTTGATTACGTTGAGGAAGTCTGATTTTATTCACAGCTCCAAGAGATTGCAGACCTGAGTATCAATATCAATCGATACATAGTATAAAACGACTTCTATAAATCGATTTCCGCCGTCAGTCTGTAACGCTACGCAACGGAATATATGACGGTTTTCACCTCAGTTAAATGATTTTTCACTTAAGTTTTATATATATATATACAGGATGTCCCAGAATTCAACGTCCAGCCAAAACGGGTTGATAGGATTGATTGTAACCATCATGAGAAAAATCAGAAAAAAAATCTATCCCATGCAGTTTGAAAATTATGGGCAAACATAAAAAATGTTATTTCCCTATGTATCTGACTTTTATTCCAATAAACCTAAACTAAACTAGGTCAATGTTTTTCATTATTTTATTAATTTTACTTATGTTGACTTTGGTAAAAGTGGCGTCACTACTTGTCTCGCTCACTCATGGCAAACATGTCCACTATCCATCTCTCTCATCATTTTGCCGTAAAATAAAGAACCTACCAAGAGCTTGTGCGAATAAAAAACATTTTAACTGAGTAAAATGGGTTACCTAAAATTGGGTTACTTGAGGTTTTTATTTTTTACTCGTTTTTTTAGTATGAAACTAACAAGTATTGTACTATTTTACAACCCTGATTAAATGCGTCAACTTTTAATGGCACTTGCCAAGGCACTCTAGTACTTTTTTAAAGGAGGGCCTTTCAAAGTCGACAAATTTTGAAAGTTTTAAATTCATAGTTTAACAAATAGTCTTCATTCTACGAAACTTGGGCAATTGTGTCATTATTTTTGACTGTGATTCTAGAAATGTTATTAAGGGTTACGGTTCCAAAGTTTAAATGAACAAAAATAATAAAGATTAACCACAATAACCGAAAAATGGTTACAGTTCACCCGTGCATTGCCTGGACGGGTTGCTTGTTTGATAATAATTTCAAATTGATACCTCCGCGTACGCGTTCATGAGAAAAAAGGTCTTGACAAAGAGACAAATGCACAGACGGACGGATAACAAAGTGATCATATAAGGGTTCCTTTTCTCCTTTTGAGGTACGGTACCCTAAAAAGTAAATCTCCGCATTATGTAAATCGCAAGAAATTTGTTTTATTTGATTTTCATGTGTCTGAATCGAGTGCATTTGAACATAACTGATTCTTTTCTGGCTTTTTATGGCAATTTTTATGGTTTTGGTTTGTGGAAGCCGCAGATGTCTGCAGTTATTCTACGAGTATCTAGAGCCGGTGACCGGAGAGGACTGTAGTTAAATTTTTATTGTTAAAGTTCTCTTCTTATCAGATCATTAGCTGGAAGTCTATGTCCAGTAGTGGATCTACTGGACATAGGCTTCTCCCATTTTAATGGGGGATTCAACTATCATAAAGAGGGACGGGGTTCTGCCATGATATAAATGGGGAAGAGGTTCTTACAGCGCCCGTGAGATGAGAAGCGATGGTCCTTTATTATAATTTATGCCGGATAAACCACATGGCAAAACCACTTTTTGCCAATTCTTCCTCCATTCAGACATTTCTGTTAAGAGCGGCCATACTTTTCATACAAACGCTCGTACGTGATTATGGCGTTGTAAAACTTTTTTTTGAAATCTTTGTATTTAATAGTGTTATGTGCACTTTATTTGCACATAACACTATTAAATACACTTTATATTTTTTAGGTTACTAGGAAAGCAAAAAATAAATATTTCAAGAAACAAATTCAGTATAAGACTCCATAAAGCTTTTACGCACGAATTTTACCTGACCGTTCATAATGTACTCATAAATTGTAAAAGTAAAGAAAAAACTCCATAGAAACCTTGCACATGTAATGGAAATTCTAAATACAAAAACATTAATTCGACAAACTTATAAGGATTACTCATAAACACGTATTTCTTGGAACAAGTTTTATTAAATTTCCGCAGACTCTTTTTTGTTCAATGTAGTTATTATTATTGATTAAACGAACTTAAATTATGTTTAATTAAATTATCTTTCAGACTCGGTGGATTCCCGCATACAAGTCCATACAATTTATACTGACTTTTCGAAGGCCTTCGATAAGGTCAACCATAAATTACTTACAAAAAAATTGTCATCGTTCGGTTTTGGAGGACCTATATTGTCTTGGCTAGCTTCATACTTTGATGGTAGGCCGTCATATGTTGTTGTTAAAAGCTAGGCCTCTCATCTTTACTACGCATCATCAGGAGTCCCACAAGGTTTTATTCTGGGACCCCTATTATTTAATATATTTCTGAATGACATAAGAAATTATATTCAACATTCAAAATTCTTTATTTTTGCAGACGAAGCTAAACAAATACATTGTACTAACGATGCCCTAGAGCTACATGATGATATTCATAGATTGTCGGAGTGGTGCAGGCTGAATAGAATGCTGCTCAATCCAGAAAAATGTGCATATATTAAATTAACACGTAATCGTTTATCACTAAGCACAATTTATAAAATAAACAACACTGAACTCCAAGAATATAAAACGATCCGTGACCTAGGCATCACAATCGATTCTAAGTTGCAGTTTGTTCAACATATTGACACTATATGCAAGTCTGCGCGTAGTATGCTAGGCTTTGTGTTTAGAAATTATAAAGTCTTTAAGAAATCTAGCACTAGGAAACTTTTATACACTACGTTAGTAAGGAGTAAGCTTGAATACTGTTCCGTTGTGTGGAATCCCAACTACCAGGTTCATAACCATCGCATTAAGAGCATACCGAGACGTTTTGCTCAATTTTACTTATACGGTCCCAATAAACGTGTGCCATATGTTGATCGTCTTAAGAAATTCAAACTCTCAAGTTTGTCCGATAGACGAAAATTACTAGACATAACATTTGTATACAAACTTTGAAATAACACCATTGATATTAATCCTGAATTATTGAGCCAGTTAATTATAGCCGTCCCTTCACGCTTGCTGCGGTACCCCGTTTCAATACTCACTCATAAAACATATAAATTAAATTTAGGTCATTCCTCTCTTTTACCCAGATTCAGTAGATTATTTAAGGATTTTTTGAAAAAAGATATCATGATAGACATATTTTATGACAAGCCATCTGAGTTCAAAACTAAAATTTTTAGGGTCATGGTCATCCACTTCATAAGCATAATTATTGACATCAATAAAATTGTATTGTTATTTTTTGTTATTTTTTATTATTTATTGTATCTACTATTTTTATTATTAGGTTACATATTTACATCATTTATTATAATATTTAACTATATATTTTTGCTAAATGTTTAAATTATGTTATTTTATTTTGTGTTAATCAAAATTGAATTACAATTAACATTCATCTCGTTCTTTTATTTTGTAAATAAAATGTTGTGCAATAATTTAATTTTAATAATGTAATAATTTAATTCTTGTTTAGAGTTGAGTATAGAAACCTATTATATCATTATAAAGTATGATATATTACTTATGCATAACGTGTTCATCTGTAAGTCAAATTGCATGTAACATTTAATTTTGCCAATAAGCATGTAATCATGTTATTTTTGTTGATGATCCTGATTAAATAAATAAATAACTCACCTGTAAGTGAAGTTCTATCATAATTATAAGAGCGCCTAGTCCGAAGAGTATGATTTATACTAGTAAACACATGTAGTATCGCCACCAAGTCCCACCATTTTATGCACAAGTTGAAAGTAAATAATTGAAGAAAACCTCCTTGCTCCATTAAAACCTTCCCGTACTTTCCTATTTCTAGTTATGTCATTTTGTTTAGAGCTGGAAACCTATTGTCATTGATAATATTAACGCTAGAGTCTTGAGACGGGAAATGTGAAATATAGGGAGGGTTATCAATCAATTACGGTTACGGCTATCAATCTCTTCGGACTAGGCGCTCTTATAATTATGATAGAACTTCACTTACAGTTAAGTTCGTTTAATCAATAATTATATTTCGCGCTTTGTCCTCCAGATTGATATATAAACACATGTAGACCTTGAGAGATAACGGTAATATCATCAATGCAGAAGTTTGTAACTTCACAGTACATTTTTATCACAAATTAATTTGTGATGATAATATTAATAAATTTAATATAACAATTAACCTTAGAACTCGGTCTACTAATATAATATATTGTGACCAATAACCGATATTGTTGAAATTGTGTCAACATTATCGTTATAATTCTTAAATTTACATTAGTTAATTACATATATTTTTTACTGTTTTCAGTCACATTGTGACGACCGTTTTGTAGGACGAGTCGTTAAATTAGTCCTCTAACGGGCAGTGCATTATTACGTATATATTAACATCTAGCGTATCATGTGGTAGAAAGTCACGTGCTTCGAGTTATTTTTTTTTTTAATTTTAAGTCCCACTTTCATCCAGATTGCTTTTAATTAAGCAATTAAATGTTTGCGCAACTACCAGTTTGCGAGGCTTATAAATATATATATATATATATATATAAATATATATATATAAATATATATATAAATAGATCTTCATACTTCCATTCAAAAACGATGTACAATACAAATAATGTCAGAGCTTTTCAGCTGAGCGTATTGACGAAAACAGCTTTTATGAGCTGTTTAACTCCGTCATCCTCGAGGGTACTATGCCAGAGGAGTGGCACAGGAGCGTAGTGGTTTGTTCTTTAAAAAAGGTGATAAAACCCTCTTGAAGAATTATAGGCCCATTTCGCTGCTGACCCACGTCTATAAGCTGTGTTGACCTAAACACAATGCTCAGTGACCTCAATTTTGTTTGCCAACAGGTGGGTCTTAAAATGAACATGGGTAAGACGAACATCATGTCAAATGCCCATGTCGTACCCATGCCGGTTTATGTTAGGAACGATATAATCGAAGCTGTTGATCACTATGTCTACTTAGGTCAGACGATCCAATTGGGTAGATCCAACTTCGACAAAGAGGTCAACCGACGAATCCAACTCGGATGGGCAGCGTTCGGGAAATTACGCCGTATCTTCTCGTGGCAGATACCGCAGAGCCTCAAGACGAAAGTTTATAAACAGTGCGTGTTGCCAGTGATGACATACGGCACTGAGACGTGGTCGCTAACTATTGGTCGCATACACAAGCTCAGAGTTGCACAGCGTGCAATGGAGAGAGCTATGCTCGGTTTTTCACCCCGTGATAGAATCCGAAATGAGGAAATTCGTAGAAGAACCAAGGTTACCGATATAGCTCTCAGAGTTTGCAAGTTGAAGTGGCAATGGGCAGGCCATATAGATCGCAGAACCGACAACCACTGGGAATAAAGGTTTTCGAATGGCGAAGTGTTGGGAGACTCCCCACACGATGGACCGACGACTTTGTAGCCTTCGCAGGAAGTCAGTGGATGTAGGTGGCACAAGATCGCTCGTCATGGCGCTCTTTGGGGCCTTTGTTCAGCAGTGGACTTCTAAGGGCTGACATGATGATATTTCTCTCCTGTGGATGTGAACTGATGTGTTCTTCTTCTCCATGAAGTCGACCAATCGCTGACCCCTTTGGTTCTGCTGTCCAAATCCAAACTGCCCCACTCTCAGTTCATCGCCATTCCTCATGCCCAGCCGTGCGTTGAAGTCCCCCATCACCACTGTGAAGTGTATTTTCGGGACATGTATGGCATTAGTAATGTCGTCATACATAGCCTCCACTTCATAGTCCGGGCGTTTCGAGTGTGGGGCGTACACCTGTATGACCTTCAATGAATACCGTTTGGCAATTCTGAGTGTAAGGTATGCCACCCTACTCGAAACGCTTTCGATCTTCACAATGTTTTTGACGAGGGACTTGTGGACGAGAAACCCGACACCGTGTTGGGACTGCTGGTCGTTCTACTGGTAATAGAGTAAGTTGCCGGAATTGAGGGTCATCGTATCCTCTCCCTCTCTTTGGACTTCTGATAACCCTATAATACTCCAACGCAACTTACTTACTACTTCTTCCAGCTCTATCAACTTCTCATCGGTCCTCAAGGTGCGTGCGTTATAAGTTGCCAGGTCCAGAGATCGTGGGGGTTGGAAGCTGGGTCTCTGCCGGGGGTTCTTAGCACCCCCTGCTCCGCCGTTACCGTGGCTGCTACCGGTACCAGGAATAACGGAGCCGCCGGGGACTGGGGGCCGTCTTTTTGGTGTGTCTATTATATTAGGGGGGTTTGCCATAGTCACCTCGCTTGGCAGGCGGGTTGACGACCGCAGTGTAACAAATATGTGCTCGGTGGACGCTGGTGCCCATCTTCCAGTGTGTATTCCCTTAGTCGCCTCTTACGACATCCATGGGAGGATTGGGATCTTATTCTTAGCTGAGACCACAACGGCAAGAGAAATATAGATAGATACATTCTTTTTAGTACACGTCACAAATAAAAATAACTAAAATAAAGGAACAATAGTAGAAGAAGTTTGACAATGGGCGGTCTTATCGTTAAAAGCGATCTCTTCCAGGCTACCTTTAAAGTTTCATTATCAGCGAGTAACATGGGCTGTATATTCAATAATACAAATAAAAAGGTCCCTACGAAAATTGTAATAATGTAACCCAAGGTATCAAAAATTTGTGTTTCTTACCCGTGGTCCACCTACGTGGTTCACCTAGGTGTTCCACAGGTACCTATTTGTACCCGTAGTCTACACAATGTGTAAACCACGGGTAAATATATAAAATTTAGTGCCTAGTAAATGTGTGCCTTAAATGTAGTCACAGGTAAATTGCACAAATTGCAAAATTGCAGTTAATGGTGTACCTCTTGAAGTTGTCTAACTGTAATTAGGTAAGAACAACTTTGAGAAGGAAGCCAACGGACGAATTCAGCTGGGTTGAGCAGCATTCAGCAAGCTTTTTGTTTTTTGTGATGAGCAGAAATGTTTGTTTCCGAGTCATGGATGTAATATTCTTATCTATGTATGTTTATCCGTTATTTAGTGCCCATAGCACAGGGTATCCTAGTTTGGGGCTAGATAATTGGTGTGGAAATGTCCCGAATATATTTATTTTATTTATTTATTTTTGTCAAGTCTTCTCATCGTCTTGTGACGATGTCAAACCTCTTTCATCATAATAATACCTTTTTGATAGTTTGTCCATATTAATGTTTAATTCAAATAACCTGTCGTTGCCACATTGTCATTGGATTAGCAAAAACTGTAATATTACGAAACAATATGTTATAACATATGTACCTAAATAAGTTTATTACATCTGGAGTCCTTTAAATATATATGATAGTACTTTCGTTCGTGGTTGTTTTGATCCGTATTGTTGAAGCACGAAAAGTCTGTGATAATAACAATACTAGAGCCCCAAGGGTACACTCTTACCAAATATATTAAATTGGGAGAAGACTGAATAGAATAGTCGAGTGCAAGATCTCTGTTTATGAACATCTCTGAGTGCTCCTAATTGTTCCTGTACTTTTATGTTGTCCACTGAGGTTTGGTCCCTGGGCTAGTGGAACAAACCCTAGGACCGCCTCGACAGTCTATATCACAAAACCTGAAAACAAAAGTCAGTGCGTCCTACCAGTCATGACCTATACGGAGCCGAAAAGTGGACACTCACGGTGAAACTAGTCCACAAATTTTAGGTCGCTCAGCGAGCTACGGAGAAAGCTATGCTTGTAGTTTCTCTGACGGACAGGATTTGTAATATCCGACGGAGAACCAAGGTGAACGACATAGCTCTTAGGAAAAGCAAGCTAAAGTGGCAGTGAGCTGGTCACATTTCCAGAAGAACCGGTAGCCTTCGGGACAGATGAGTGCTCGAGTGGAGACCACGTTTAAGCAAACGTAGTGTAGGACGCCCTGCGGCCAGTTAGAGTGACGACCTGCGAAAAGTGGCCGTAAGAGAATGGATGAGGAGAGCTGAAGACCGAGCACAGTGGCGTGTGTTAGCCAAGGCCCTAGCCTTCGTCCAGCAGTGGACAGATATAGGCTGATGATAATGATGGGTTAATATATAAAATGTAGTGCACAAATATATGAAATATTTAACAACAATTACATGAAACGTTTTATTTAAGTAACTGCCATAAGAACTAATTATAAGATACCTACTCTTTTAATAAGAATCAATTCGTAGTACAATTAACAACGTAGATTCTTTAATGCGCACTCTACAGTGATTTCCTTATTCACTGATTGCATTTGGATATCCATAATATATGAATCATTATTATATAATATTCGAATGAAGGTTATGAATACATTGCGTGAGTAATTACGAAATAAGCAAGAGGGTAGAGCATGGGAGTGATTCATGGGTGTGCCAGGGTACATTGAATTACCCATAGTACACCTAGGTGTTCCACGGGTAAGAAACAAAAATTTGCCTCCACATTATTTAGCGTGCGCTGCGAATACTATTGGAGATACAAAAAATAATTTACGACACTATCAAAACACGGGCAGCATCGTGTAAAAATAAAGAGAAACCCTAAGCTACCTGTTCCCTTTGTTCATATGATCCTTTGGGAAAGCAAAAATTATACGTATTTGAGTACCAACGGATCTTAATATCGTTAAGAAGAGAAAATAACATTTATTAAAGTTTCAATGGATCTGAAGATCCGCTAAGATAGAGAAAATATATTTATTTGAGTTGCACGGATCTCGAGATCCGATGGGAACGCCGAGCGAGATCACCTAATTAGAAATTCTGATATCGAGATCCGATGGGAAGTACCAGTTTTTTTTTTATTTCGTCTTCGTTACACTTGAGAGAATTGATATGTTGTAACATAAAAACTAATTATTATTGAGGAAATAGTACGTTATTTTGTGCCTAATCTAAAATCTATACTTATAATAAAGCAATAAGAACAAAAAAGTCCGTAAAAAAATGTCAATTTAAATAAAATGTATAGGGTACTAAAAAGCCAGATTTTTTAAAATCTTTTTGACTGTTTCTTTGTTCGCGCATCACGTAAGCACTACTGGACCGATTGCGATGCAGTTTCGATATTGGATAGTTTAGAGTTTGACTTAAAAACTTCAGTACATGGTATCTTAATCCGACGATAAGATGCCGAGTAATCGATATAAAACTATTAGACGGCTGAACAAAATTTGAAAAAATGTAGTATAATATTGTACTTTGTAGGTACTTTTGGTCACGGAATTATATTATAATATATATATTTTATTTACTATATTATTATTATACTTAATTTATTGGACGGCCAGTTGGTCTAGTGGCTAGTACCCTAGGAACGAAATGAAACGGTCGCGGATTCGAATCCTGCAAGGCGCAATCATTTGTGTGATGAGCAGAAATGTTTGTTTCCGAGTCATGGATGTTGATATTCGTATTTATGTATGTTTATCCGTTATCTAGTACCCATAGTACAGGCTATCCTAGTTTGGGCTAGGTAATGGGTGTGGAATTGTCCCGTTATTTTTATTTGTTATTTATTTATTTACTTAATACTTTATTGCACTAAGAAAGTACAAAAAAAGGACTTAATGCTAAAGCATTTTCTACCAGTCATATGATACATATACCATACCACATATGGTATATGAGAAGGGATCTAGGCGTGCATCAAAAAATCTAAAAAAAAAAAACAACTAAAATTTTATAGCGAAGATACGAATAATAATAATATAACTACATAAAAATTATAATAATAAATACATTTATAATGTTAAAGGTTACTACTATAATAAGATAATATTAATGATACATAAAGATAAAATACACACATAACTTTTTAAAATAAATGAAGTTACTGCTATAGTAAAAATAAACTAATTAATATTAATTTTAGGTAAGCTTTCATTCTTGTACTAGCTGTGGCCGCGGCTTTGCCCGCGTGGTCATTTTTCTGGGATATAAGGATCTTGTGATATTCCAGAACCAAAAGTACCAAAATGATCAAACTTCGTTTATCTAATAACTATGTTTATCGATTCCTCGAATTCTACTCATCAGATTGAGATACCAAGACATCAGATACCAAGTACACCAGTTTTTAAGTGAAACCCTAAGCCATCCAACAGTGAAAACCGCATCGCAATCGGTCAAGTATTTTTACGTGTTGCGCGAACAAGCATACAGACAGACAAACAAACAAACAGACCGACAAGATTTAAAAAAGAAAATTTGTTCAATAGCTTACTTTAGACCATTTTTTATATATGTTTTTGTACAGATATTTTTTAACTTACTGCTTTATATTTTTTTTTTTTTTTGTATAAATAGATTAGAAAGAAATTGAAAAACAAGTTTAAATGTAAATGAAAACAGGCTGATCCATAGACTATCAGAATATCCGCTAATATTATTAGGTATTCTGTGGCTTGAGACTCGATTTAAATCTTGATTCACCTGCAGTATGGTAAATTACAGTTTTGGAATAAGAAGAATAATCTAAGCTACGATTGAGCCTCAAGTAATGATCAGGTGATTAGAGATCAAACGATACTTAAGAACTGAATTCTAGAACGACACTAGAGTTTGGACCTTAGAGACGCATTACAGGAAGAATGGAACGCAATGTCTCAAGATTTTATTGATAACTTGATTAGGAGAATGCCAAGGAAACTGGAAGCAGTTTGAAAAGATAGAGAAAGCAACACTAAGTACTAATTTTAGCCCAGGTTATAGCCTTTCCTGAGCAATTAGGAAGAAAAAAAAATTGAGCACAAGCAAGTTTCTTTCTTGTATATTTTTTTCTTAATTTGTTTTTGTGATTCGATCGTTTGTATTTTCGATGTCTGCAATTTTAAATTAACATAATCCAATAGTAAGCAAAATCCAAATAAGTAAACTTGTTTGTCACAAATATCCATGATATTTTGTTATTACACAATTGTTTGCGTTCCACTAAATTTGTCTATGGATAAAAGACACTACATTTTTTGATTTTTTTATTACGGACTAGGCAATCGTTTGACCACGACCACCACCACCATATACATAAATACGAGTAACTCATACAGCAATATCATAACTATTATGTTTCTAAGTATTAAATAACAGTTCCTAATTAAATTAAATTATGTTGTAACAGAAACTAAACCATTTACTTATTATTTACATATTAAAAAGAACTCGTTTTCCCTTTTTTACTAAGCATGTGTAGTAAATCAAATACGAGTAGAAGATTTTTATTACCATTGACGGCATTTAAACAGTTACATTAAAACATTTTAAGAGTTACAAATAATTGAGTAATTTTTTGCAAAGATTACATTTCCACTAATTCAAACCAAAGTACCTACGTTTACAAAGAAACAGTGACACATTAAAAATTAGCTTCTTTGTGACGAAGTCAAAACCTCTTTCATAATAATACTCTTTTGATCTCTTAATTCTTTCATAATCCATTTCTTTTCATTTTGATAGTTGGCCATTATTCATTCTAAATACAAATATCCTGTCATTTTTTACATTGATTTTTGGAGCAAAAGGGAAATATGATATAAAATACATAAATAAGTTTATAACCAGTTGAATTACACTTGTAAATATATAAACGATAATACCTACATAAGAGGTTATTTTAATCCGCATCGTGTTAGTACAAAAGTCTGATCATCTCCTCCTGTTCCTGTGCTTCCAATAGTTCCTGTAATTCTGTGTCACTGAGGTTTGGGTCCTGGGCTGGTGGGAGCAACCCAAACCCTGGGACCGCCTCGTGACAAGTACATAAGCACCTTCTTCGAAATACTAAGTAGGTAACTTATATACTTACAACATATATTTTATATAAAAATTACATTATTTACAACTTAAATACAAGGTTATTTGTAAGTAGGGAACCTATAATTGTCATAAGTAGGCATTTAAATGTATGGTAAGGTACGGGAATATAAAAGCAATGTAACTTTCATAGTACATAATGTATGTATGTATCCTGTTCAAATGTATACGGGCTTTGAAAATCCTGAGTATTCGAGCTATAAAGTAAGGTCGATAACCTTGATTGTAAATTTTCTACAGTTTCTATTGTATATACCTCAGCATTTCGATATTTTTAATTAATTATTTTACTATTTTAACTTTATTACCCTTATTATATATATTTTTATTATTAACTTCTACTATTTTTTTTTATTTTTCTTTAATATTTTCTTTTTCTCCTTTTTTTTTTAAATAAACCTTATGTTTTAGGATACCAATAACAACAAAAATTTTACAACTCAAAGTCCAAATTCCTAATTAAAGATCCTGCTATGCGAAGTAAGTAATATAGACGAATTTCCTTCCTGGAAGTGAATTCCACATTAGTTATGTCCACATGAGGCGTCATCTAAATTTCGGATGCGTTTTCACTGCAGAAATCTGCATGAAGCATGACTTGAATCGGTGAAAGCTTCAGCTGTTTGTATACGACATGTGAATTTGCGGGTTTGCCCTATGAATTTTGGGGATTTGAATTTAGCAAGGAACGCGTGTGTATTTCTATTTTCCAACTCGCTGCGGTGATCACGACTGTGACTACCATTCTGACTTAATAATCGGTCGTTTGCGTTCGCATTTCTTCACTTAAGTTTTTTTTTATAAACTTAGCTGTAAATATTTTCTGTAACGACATACTTATTTAACATCATTCTCAATAGATCTCACATCAAATTTAAAATTACTGTATGTGTAATAAATCTCAGTTCATCGAAGTTCTTGATAAATCTCGCCGTATGAAAATACATTTCTGAGTACATTATTTATGTAAAAAAAGTCTGTAAATGAAAGATAATTAAAATAAGGTGGTCTAGGATATGTAAAATATGCAACTGAACATGAATATAATATTTAAAAATGGTCTCTGTCTGTTCGCGCATCACGTTAAAAGCACTGGACCGATTGCGATGCGATTTTCACTGTTGGATCTCTTAGGGTTTGAATTTATTGGAGTACTTGGTATGTCAATCTATAAGAAGCCGAGCAATCAATAAAACATAATTTGACTGCTGAACGAAATTTGGTACTTATATTTTACTGTATAGATATTTCTCGTCCTGGAATATCACATAGGATACTTTTACCCAGAAAAATGACCACGTGGGCAAAGCCGCGGGTACAGCTAGCAGTTTATTACACTACTGCCCAAAAAAGGAGTGTAAAGTTTTAAGGATTCATGTATGTTTGTTTGTATGTATGGATGTGAGTTTCTTTATTCCACCATAACTTTTAAATACCTGAACAGATTTAGACGTATGGGATACCGTTAGAATTTTTACATCCCCCGAGTAACATAGGTTTCTTTTTTAAATATTATGGCTACAAAATAAAAAATCAAACTCCAATTTTACAGTATGGGTATCAAATTGAAGGCCTTGATGAGCACATTCTAACAATGTATAATTTATTCCCTTAAATTATTTTTTGGCGGGGCAGGTGTATTTTTTTAGCTTTTAAGCTAGTTTTATAAACAGATAACAAGTTGATATTAAAGTTCTCACATGTTTTACAGTCGTTTACGCTTTATTAATGTAAGTTAATTTCCAATGTGTTTTATCTGATAGAAAAAGCATTAAAAAACTATATTGAGCCCATTTAACAATATTAACAGAATACCTTAGTTGCAATGGAAATCATGCCGAAGCGATGGCATAACCTACACTTGACACTTAGTACCGCACTATTATTATTTTTATTATAGAGCTTGGCTCCTACTCATCGGATTGAAATAAAAGTACGCATGTTTTTAAATCAATACATACCTAAGCTATCCAACAGTGAAATCGCATCGCAATCGGTCCAGTAGTTTTATTCAAAACTAAGTACCACACGTTTAAAATTAATAGTTTTTTTAAATTAAATTGCTTGGCTCCTACTCATTGGATTGAGATACCAAGTACACCAGTTTTTAAGTCAAAACCTTAGCTATTCAACCGTGAAAATCGCATCGCAATCGGTCCAGTAGTTTTAACGTGATGCGAGAACAGATAGACCTTGAAAGTGTGGTACTAAGTTTGAAGGCCAGTGTATTATAATGTCGCCGCCTACATTTAATTGCCGTGTTAATAAGTTGTACTTGATACACGGCAATTAAAGTTGTAATTACGTATATATATTTTTGCAAATATGCTATGGCGGGTGGTTGATTACAATTTTAGTGATTATCTTTTATTGATAAATACTTTTTTCTTTTCACAGGTAGCAGTAAGATGTCTGAAAAATCGACCACACGAGAACTGAATCTAGTTAGTAACAACATTTACACCCCTTATTTCTCAGTCTTGGTGACGCTTAGCAAATTTAGATGACAATTAAATCAAAAGCTGTATAAAAATGATTGAAACGTCACTTAATAAGCGATTTTATTAATGTATTAATGATTGGACATTAATATATTACTAAAACAATATCAATTTCATCATAAAAATGTGATTGCAAACATTACCTAAGTTTATTTATTGTTTTTGTGAATTTCATAGAATAGTTTGGAGTGAGAGCATTTAACTATAGATTTCTATGTTTTTTCTAATAATAAATAATGTAGCTAAAATGCATAATATTAAATTTAATGTGGCAAAATCTATATTCTCCGTTTAATTCATTTTCGTATTATATAGTTCAAAAATAAATTGATTGACGTTATAAGAACAAGTTTAAATAATTTTGTACATAGTTATATATTTCTGTTAATGATAGTCATACTTACTACAAAACCACAGTACATATAATTGTCCTTACGGGCAGTAAACGAGGAGTAAACGGCCGAATTGAGGCACGCGGTGCGGGGGCAGGAAGGGTGGGGTCTCGGAACAGTTTTGTACCGACGACGACGGCTAATAGCGTGTACCGCGCATGAAGTACCATTTTTATTTTATTTATTTTTATTACTGACTAGGCAATCGTTTGACCACGATCTCACCTGATGGAAAGCGATGATGTGGTCGAAGGTGTAGCACGCTTGCCTAGTAGATACCTATTCACTCTTGACTTGAACACACCGGGGTTATAATTTACCGGAAACACTGACGAGGGCAGGGCATTCCACTCCTTTGCAGTTCTTATAATAAATGAAGAAGCGTAACGCTTCGTTCTTGTGCGAGGTATTTCAACCATGAAAGAGTGGCGCTTTGCTGATCGTCTAGTCGTACGGTGATGGAAAGGTGATGAAAAAAGGTCCTTGATTTGAAATTCATAAATAAGCCTCTACCTATTATTGCAGGTGGATGTCTACAAAACTTATAAATACTGATGATTGTTATATTTTATTCAATATTTTAAACGGTCTACGGTCACCATAGGAGTTTAAAAAAATGTGTCGAGAATAATCAAGACGAATTCAGTGATACATTATTAAGTTTTAATCGGTTAAGAAGCTGTGAAAATGAACGGATGAACATTCCTACATACATCCACACATTCAGCATACATAGGCACTAAAATCATAACCCTCCATTTTTGTAGTCTGGTAAAAACTCGCCAGTAGAAGACCGAGGGCTGCCTCGGTCTTCTACTGACAGTAGGCATCGAACTCGAAAACAATGCCTCGATAATCTACTATTTGTAAGGACAATATGTGCACTGTGGCATAACTAAGTCTGAAGTTCACCAACATTAGAAACTTCTTTAAACTATAGTCTACTAAATTTTCATATCTATTTTTTCGAATTATCTGTGGTTTAACTAGTTTTCCAATTTTGGTGAACTCAAACGTAAGCAGTATGTTGTTAATGATACCTAGGAATAATAAATATTATTTGACAAGTAATGTTTGTGAACTGTGATATTAAAATAATATTAGTGTTATGAAATTAAATATGAATGAAATTTAATATACGATATTGCGAAAATGTTGGCTTTTAATTCAATATTCTTTCTCATGCTAATTTAAAATCAAATGACTGGCCTGAATGAGACTCATGTCGACTTGAGTCTCATTCAAGTCGTAGGTACTGGTAACCGTACTTTTTTGTATATGTGTATCAAGTACTAGCTCCCCGCCCACGACTTCGACAGCGCGGTCTACAGTTTGTCGCGAAAAAAAGCATCCTATGTTCTTATAAGATACTAAAAACCAATGCAAAAGCATTGAGTAATATACCTCAATGTGCAAAAGTAGAATACTAACGCGCTTGATGTTTTTGACAGACTTGTTATTTCGTTTGCATAGCACTAACCATGAAAGAGTGGCGCTTTGCTGATCGTCTAGTCGTACGGTGATGGAAAGGTGTTTTCGTTTGTTTCCTTACAGCGAATAATCAAAATTTTCCTGTTTTCTGTGGAAAATTACTATCTTCATTCAAAATTTCATCAAAATCTGTCCAGACGTTATGGCGTTAAATCTCCCCAAACAAACAAATAAACAGATAACGTTTCACTTTTTGAGCGAGCGAGCGCGAAGTGCGAGCAAAGCGTCTCCGATTCAGCTTTGGCAAAAATGCTTTCGTTTGTCTAGATGTCAGTCCGGATCTCTGTTCTCCTCTACAGGTCGCATTTCTCTACCGATCTAGACAAAACTTGGCATAGGTACAGGTTAAACGAATTTGTAGTTTTTTTTTTGTCTTCGGGGATTTTTGATTGGGTACTTCCCCCAAAAAGATGCAAAAAGAGGGCTACTGAATATCGCCTTATTAGATCCGATTTCAATGGTTCTTTTTTTATTTGCAAGGTAGAAACTTTAAATTGGTCTCATAATAATTTGGTGAAGATCTGGTCAGGATCTTCGGCGTGATGAGCAGAATAGCTTCTCAAAATGCAGTAAATTTCTCAATTTTAGGTTTCTACCAGTATTTTTCCCACTAGGTAAGGATTGATGGAACACCTTGGTTATTAATGATTGTTTTACAATAAGATTACTAGATGGCGCTACTGTGTACCTCTAGATTGTTAGCAAAAAAGTTTTTGGTCTACAGCTCACAGAGCCTAGTATAAATTGGTATGGATGATGTCGGAGAGGGCTCATAAGGCCAAAGATTGAGTAACATTACTTTTATCCACATCCACACCAATATATAAATGTGAAACGTTATCTGTTTGTTTGTTTGTTTGAGGAGTGGACGACGTGTGACGGCTGGACGGATTTTGATGAAACTTTGTATATAGGTACTTTATAATATAGAAACCAACAAAGGATACTTTTTATCCCGGAAAATGGTAAGTTTCCATGGGAAAACTGAAAAATGTCTCATACCTGCAGAAAACGGTTGAACTGTAAGGTACGTTTACTATGGAAACAAAATGATAAAGTCTGTCAAAAGGCGTCAAACGCGGGCGAAGTTGCGGGCGAAAGCTAGTGACATAGATTTTGTTAAGTGCGGTAGTAGAATTACGGTTCAATAATGCAACTTATAATCCAACGATATCGGCTTCTTTTCTAGGCTCAGCACCAAAGACTTCTCTAAGTTATATGCGGTTTTCATCGCTCCGTGCTTCGGAGGGCACGTTAATCTATCAGTCCCGGCTGATAATGAGTAATAGCAGTCGTTAAGAGCCATGTCAGAGGCCCTCGGGCGGCCTGACAAACTGATACCAAGACGAATCCAATGATACCTCATTTATCAAAATCCATCAAGCCATTTAAGCTGTAGTAAAAACATTACTATTTCAATCGTTTATATCAAAGCGATATCATAATACCGTTTAGTACCTTCCTAAAAGATCGGTACTTGAAAATGATTGCCAGATGTTTAGAAGACGCGAAGCCATATGAAATGGAATCTTCAAGTGCTCGAATATGATCCTAAACAAACAAAAATACCGAAATTAATATCATTTTTCCACTCAAAGAAACATTCCATCAGATATGAACGAAAAGGAGAAACGTTTTAAGAGAAAAGTAATTTATGTTAAAAGCGCTTCGTGCATTTTTCTTTACTTTAACAATGTAGCGACGTTAAAACTGTTGACGTTTATGAAACTGTTTCAAGTTAAAAGTTCTTATTATTTTCCAGTCACAAAATCCGCTTATTCTATACTTACCTAGAAAAAAGTAGTAAGCAACAGAAATACTGTACAACGAAGATAATTTAAAAAAATAGTCCTAGGGGACTTGTACTTAGCTACTGATCAAGAATATACATGTTACAAAAAAAGTGTCTGTCTGTCTGTTTATATGCTCGTGCATCACATAAAAATGCTCGGCCGATTGAAATTGTTTCACCGTTAGACAGCTCACGTTAGCGCTGTAATTAACAATGTTTTTAAATGACGCGTCCTGGAATAATACATTAACCGCTGGCACAACTACTTATTAATATAAAATAAAAGTTATATTATCAACAAAATACTATAAATTGTTCCAAGTATCAGCAGATATGGTAATTATTATTGATAGATGACGTCAGTCTTAAGACCACAGTATTATTGTAAACCTGGTGTAATGATTAAAACACGCATTGAAGTTTAAGCAAGCAAACACCCAATTGATTAGTTCTTTTTATATTAGGTATGTATGTATGTACATCTAGTGTAATTTGTGTGATAGTGCTGAATAAACAGTTTAAAAAAAAGGCGTTTCAATAGCCTTTCTACCTCAAAACAATTTCCACTTAAAATGTCTCACTCAGCAAAAAATATCGTCACCGCTTCCCGTCCCACAAACTCCCACCGAAAAACTCGAACAAACGGAAAGTAAATTCCTTTCGCCCAAGCTCAAACTGGCCGCCAAGAAATATTTTAAAAAGAGGAAGGTTTATTCCGCGCCAGCATTCTTTTGCTGTTCGCGAACAATGCTTTATAGTAGTGAACGCGGGCGCTGACGTTATCGCATCACGCTCGCTTCCCTTTCCTGTGTGTTTGTAAATAACAGACGGAACAAACCGACTACAACCACTACTATTCTTAGTATTAATGCAGACAGCGACTAAGTACGCTATATTATTGTAGAGATTGATCTAGTTATAGTGAGCTATGGTGAGCATTCAGATCTACAAACCGTCAACAGCACAGTCAGCTAGCAGCATGAAATGTAACTTATTGTTGTGAGATCCAATATCCGACGACAGTGTGGCGCAGTTGGTTGTGTGTTGATGCGTGTCTAATGACACCCACGTCACTGAGAATCGGGCTTATGAGTGTAGATGTAGCAGGCAGATAGTTTAACCCTTAACCACCTACCATCCGTCTCACAGACGCGGGAAAATTTCAATTGTTTATATTTTGGCGTCCGAAACACTTAGCAACTTGTTCGTCCCTGTACCTTCCCTCCGCGTCCCTCAGTACCACGCGAGCGCTTGTCGTAGTTTTACGTGCGCGCGTTTGTCTCTGGTAAGTAAAAAACTGTCGTTGTGCGTCCGAGAGACGGGTGGTAGGTGGTACCGTGACTTTTTTGAAATTGTGTTTTAGATAGAAATGGCTTCTAATGATGGTGTTATTGATTGTCAGTTGGAATAAGATCCATTTGATGAAGAAAACCAACCAAAACGATGAATGTAGCGATGTGGATTTGGACATCGGAATACAGCACGCAATACAGAGGATAGCTGCGAATCGAATTCTGAAAGAGAAGAATCAACTGCTGTGGAGCATAACGACATTATTTCATCTCAATCTTCAGTTTCATCTGTAGATCAAGAATTTTCTATAATCAAACTAAAATTGGAGTGGATTTACTCGACCAAAGGTGCTGCAATTATGCCACAGGTCGTCGAACGCGTAGATGACCTTTGTCAGTCTTTTACAGGTTGCTCGATATTTCGGCCTCGAATTGCTACGTTGTCAGTTTATCTGCCCCAGCCCATGGACAAAAGATTGAGAGCTGGTTCAACTTTATAAAGAGGCTAGCTGAACAGCTCACCAGACCGTATATGGAGCGTCGAGAAAATAATGTGATGATTCCACGTGATATAAGAATTTTGACGCATCCTTTACTGCAACGATGACACCACTCCTCTAGCTCTACCAGGCAGCAGCAGTTTTGATGAGATTGGCGGTTCCAAAGAACTACTCAACATGCGACCCTAAAAAGAAACGCAGAACAAAATACATGTTTTTTGAATGTAAAAAACCGATTTGTATTGAATGCAATGTGTATTCACTGACGCGAAAAATTCTAAGATTGATGGCCTACAATTTTGTTGAAAATTTGATTATAATGACAAAACTTTGATTTTATAATACTTGTTGATTATAATATGTATAGATAAAGATATTAAAAAGTTCCTATTCTGTGCCATTATTTTTGTGCATCTCGTTTTTTGAATATGAATATTTTCAATCTAGAATTAAGAGTTGTTTCAAACAAATTGAGTTTTTAAGAAAACTTGTTTATTTTTATGTTCCTTGTTTGCTTTAATAAATACTTTGATATGTCTTTAAACTGATTTTATTTCACAAACAAACCTTTCTGCTTTAGATTTAACAAACTGAAAGTCATTTTACTCCTGGGTCTCTGAGACGTACGGTAGGTGGTTGTGTGACAAAAATAGGTGGAAGGTGGTAAAGGGTTAATACGCCGTTTAATTAACTGCCTAGGCATTTGATTGAATGGTGCCATTCAACAAACGATCTGAATGATATTCAGCCGTATGACATTTAATGAACTGTCTGGCTAATTACTTACGCCATTCATACAATAGGGGTGACCATGTGACAAAAAAGACGCAATTGTATCAAACTTATGTAGTAGTTTACAAACAGACAAAAGTTTATAAGCAGTTTTCATATTCCACCTAACTAAGCTACCTAGTTATGTTTCAGCCACAGGGTCGAGTCATCCAACTACATCCATAAAGTGCAGCGTTGCACTTTCGGATGGTGCGACCGCTCCAATGTGTGTGGGCGATGTTTAGACTAGAGCTTAGCGATAAGGATTGTTCGTAAAGCGAAATGTAACTTTTAATTTCATTAATTAAATCAGTCGTCTTCCAACTCAGACGTCTCTACATTTTCGTTTCAATATTTAGTTTTTAAAAAACCTTCGAGTGCTTCCTTAAACTTGACTGGCGCAGCCGGTAGGATCGCTACAAGCTGTGTCGGAAAATCGCGAGTTTAAAGTGTACAATTTCACCGATTTCCGTGATTTCCGCGTTATACAGTACGGCGATCCCACGAACCAAACAAATTCGTCAAGAAGGAACAATGGTGCTTGTGGCCGGCTGGTGAGTAAGCCTTTTCACCTTCCTAACCTTCCTGTTGTGTTTTGTGTAATTTTGTTATTTGGGGATTGGAAATTTCCTTTTGTAACTGTTATCTGATTTTCGTATACATTTCTGTATAAATTTATAGGTTAATTAAATAAGTAATTTGGTTTTAAGTTTTAGTAGAAATACATTTCATTGTGTGTTTATTTCTAAGGCGTATTAAATAGCGTTAAGAAAATGGAAGCCAAAGAGCAAATAACACTTATACCAACTGAATTATTGAAACTAATTCCATTGTTTGACGGTGATAAGAAAACTCTTAACTTGTATTTGATGAAAGCCGAATACATAATTAACAAATATAACGGCAGTCTGACCCAAAATGAGTATCTTATGCACTCACTTACTAGTAGACTCATTGGAAAAGCCGCCACACTTGTCAGTGAACGTGAAGACATCGAAACTTGGGCTCAATTTAAAGATTTACTAATTCAACATTTTGGAGATCGAATATCGATAGCCATCGAACTAGAATCCTTGAAAATTGCACATAACGAGAGCTACTTAGATTTTTGTAATAGAATACAGTCTGTGCGATCAGTATTAATATCAAAAGTCGATCAATTACCAGATGCTAATTTAAAACAGAGCAAAATAACTATATATAATAACACCTCCTTGAACGTATTTCCTTACAACTTACCAGAAAGTATGATCCGAATAGTGAGGTTGAAAACATAGAAAACTCTTGAGGATGCGTTAAGCACTGTGATGGAGGAAGTAGATTTCCATGAACAGTACTCACAACGCATCAAATTAAATAGGCCTCAGTTGACAAATATTCCCAGTACGAACAATACTTTTAAATTTAATGCTCCAAATATGCCCTTGCAGCCTACTGGTTTTAGGCCAAACCTGCCGCCACCAAAATTCAATTTTGGCGTTCCCCAAAATCAGCAGAGAAACGTACCTCATGCATTAAACCAGGGTCATAACTTTGACTATCGTCGACCTCAGACAACAGGGTTTAGGCCACCACAGCCAACAGGTTATCGACCACCATAGCCAATCGGTTACCGACCTCCTCAGTTTGGGTATAAACCTCCATTTGGGTATCAACCCCAATATGCTATGCGACCTCAACATTTTGGAATGCGCCCCCAAAATTATGGAGAAGCACCCCAACAATTTAATAATAAATTTCGAGCTCCTCATGATAATCGAGTGAACCCTTCTGGTGATATTTCAATGAAGACAGCACCATCCCTGAAAACTCAACAAGGTTTCAAATTAAATGAAATAGAGTTGGATCAATATCAGCCTGAAATGTACTATCACGATGACTCATACAATGACTTGTATTATTATCATGATGACACTTACGATTACCCTGATACGCACTTGCCAATCGATGACGTCACGCCTGTAGAGACACACGGTGATTTTTATGACACTAATAATGTAGTTGCCACAGCCCCCGAGGCAGTTGAAAATTTTCACATACAAAGCCTCCGCTCAGTCAAGAAGTGATAGAGATTAACAATATTGACCCTAATTTAAAACTATCCTATATATTTATACCTGAGATAGACTCCAAATTCATGATTGACACGGGTAGCATGCGATCTTTCATTAACCCTGAAAAAGCCTATCAGTATTTCTCAAACGCAATACGTCACGAACCGTTTAACGTAATAAGTACCCACGTATCTAGCTCACAGAATGAGGTTATAGAGATTCACGCATTACCAACGTTTAACAGGTCAGAAAATCAAAAGCTCTATCTATATAAAGTAGACCCACGATATCACGGTGTATTAGGTGACGACCTGTTACGTAATAGGGTGCCGTGATTGATCTGAAACAGAACATTTTAAAAACGGATACCACAACTATACCTATCATTCACAGTAAAACTGATTATGTACTACACTTAGCCCCGCGATCAGAACAACTCGTGAAACTGCCCACAAATATGTATAAGGGAGAAGGAATCTTGGAGTATAAGAAATTTTGTGAGGGTGTTAGAATGCCTAGTGCGTTAGTGACGTGTGAGAATGGATATGCGACAACCATAATACAAAATACATTAGAAACCGTTATGGTGCTTACCGTGACTAGCCCCTTTAAAGTGTTAGAGAATGAGGGAAATGAATGTATGGTGAATTGTATGAATGACGTGGAGATGAAAGATGTAGAGTTAGATGAACTTTTGGCAGAGAACTTGAAAAATAAATTAAGGACAGATCACATGAATGAGGAAGAAAGACAGGCAATTTCCAGACTGTGTGACGAATATAAAGATGTATTTTATTGTGACAAACTTCCTTTGACTTTTACCAACCAGGTCAAACATTTTATAAGGACGAAAAATGAGGACCCTGTCTATGTCCAACCATACAGACAGCCTCCGGCACAAGCCGCCGAAATTAAAGAACAAGTTGAGAAGTTGTTAAAGGACAATGTTATACAGGAATCGTTCTCACCATGGAGTGCCCTGTTCACCTTGTACCTAAAAAGATGGATGCATCCAGTGTCTTAAAATATAGAATGGTTATCGACTATAGGAGACTTAACGAAATAACAGTAGACGATAAGTACCCTCTACCAAATATAAATTATATTTTTGACAAATTAGGCAAAAGTACGTACTTCACAACGTTAGACTTAGCTTCCGGGTACGATCAAATCAAAGTGAATGAGACTGATAGACAGAAGACGGCCTTCAGCACACAATTTGGGCATTTCGAGTTTTCAAGAATGCAATTTGGTCTCAAGACAGCCCCAACTACCTTTCAGAGGGCAATGGATAATATTATTATATATTATTGGGGTTAACAGGGCATACACTGCCTCGTTTACCTTGACGATTTTATCATATTCAAAGCCAGTCTCCAGAAACACATAGAAAAATTACGGACAGTTTTTGAACGACTTAGACAGACCAACCTCAAAATTCAACTAGACAAGTCTGAATTTCTTCGGAAAGAAGTTGTGTACTTCGGACACACAATAACCAAGAACGGACTAAGAGCTAACGACGACAAAATTCATGCAGTTATAAACTACCCACTACCAGAGACGACGACCCAAATCAAAAGCTTCCTAGGCCTCCTAGGCTGTTATAGACGATTCATCAAAGACTTTGCCAAAGTAACACAACCCCTTACAACATGCCTTAAGAAACGTAACAAGATAGTAATAGACAAGAAATACGTTGAAGCCTTTGAGAAATGTAAAGAATTATTGACTAGTTACAATACCCTGACTACGAAAAGCCATTTATACTGACAACCGATGCCTCAAATGTAGCTCTCGGGGCAGTACTCTCCCAAGGTAACGTAGGTACCGACAAGCCCATAGCTTACGCAAGTAGGACATTGAGCGATACTGAAATGAGGTATAGTACAATCGAGCGTGAACTTTTGGCTATTATCTGGGCGGTTAAACACTTTAGACCCTATCTGTACGGACGAAAATTTGTAATATATACCGATCACCGACCCTTAGTATGGCTATACTCCCTAAAAGAGCCCAAAAGTAAGTTTACCCGCTGGAGATTGCGTCTTCAGGAGTATGACTTCGAAATAATCTATAAAAACGGCAAAAGAACACGAATGCTGACGCACTGTCCAGAATCAAAATCTATGCATTGACATCTGACGATGAGACTGCTTCCATGGCAGTAAATGTAGATGAAAAGGAACAAAAATTACGCAAACACTTAGACCAAGTTACACAAGACATCATTGACCTTACGACCGAGGAACAAAGGACAGAAAATGACAACTTTGACACAATTTTAATTTCTGATTCTTCCGCTACAGTATCAGCAGACTCACTAGACAGATACGAACAGAACGACTATCCCCTAAGGTCAGATAATGACGACACTATGGATACAATTCACTCAGCCTTTGACTTAGAATCTAAAGGTATGCCTGTTCTTCATGAAGCTATTGACATGAAACCCAACCAGATCCTTGTTTTTGAATGGTATAAGAATGATATGCAAGTGAGGTTTATCGCACGACAAGCAGAAAGTTATGGAAGTTTTTCTACCAACTAATAATGAAGATTTAGTAAAGAAATTCATGAAAGAGTACCTAAAGCCCAAATTGAAATATTTCATCTATTTCGAAAATCCAGAACATAATTAACCAATAAATGTAGGTAAGAGAGAAACCAATTTTGCGATTAAAAACGTAAAACGTCCTTCACAGGTGCTGCCTCAGCGCAGTGGCTCTGCTAGCCCTCAGCCAGGCCCTTCAACTGCGCTCACTTGAAAATAATCCTGGGATCTTGCCCGTAAACATAGGAACGGCCTTTAAACAGGAAGATAAGTGGACCATTATTAAAGTGTTAGATCTTAGTGGTATAGGTGAGAATTCAAAATACAGCATGCAAAAATACTTAGAACTCAAGAAATTAATAATGGTTAAATATCCAAACTCTACTGAATTCCTAAGCATAGCTGAACAAGCCGAGTATTGGTGTAATATGACAATCGATAAATTCAATCAATTAATACTAACCATAAGGGTGAAACGAGGAATTCTGAATCCTCTCGGTTCCTTGATCAAAATTATTACAGGAAATTTAGACTACGAAGATGCTTACCGATATGATACCTTGATTGCACAGATAAAAAATAAAGAAACTTTAACCGATAGTAAAATTACTATTGTCTCTAAAATGTTGAATAATTTAATTAATAACACGGAAAATCTATATGAAAATTCTAAAATTGTTGATAGAAGATTACAGGCAATGGAAGATATTATTAATGTATTGACGGGATAAGGACTAAAATCTGTTGTTACAAACCATTTGTTAACTATGTTTGATTTTTTTATTAATAATTTTCGCGCTGTTTATGCATTTATAGACGAAACGAAAACAGCTTTAGCATTCAGTAAGGTACGAGTACTGCACCAAACTATTGTTAATTCTACAGAATTGCTAGAAATGTTACAAACTATAGATGAAACCGATAATTTGATATATCCAGCTACTCTAGATAATTTAGTTAAAATAGAAAGGACTATAGTGGCTAAGGCGTATACGAAAGGAAATCAGATAACATTTATATTGGAGGTTCCCTTAACTGATAATAATTCTTATAAATTTTTGAAACTTTATTCGTTACCTGTAATAAAGTAATCCCTGAATAAGACAGTTGCCATAATTCCTAAATACCCTTACCTAATGGTGAATGGGCTGAAGTACCTGTCAGTCACTCATCCCTGCGAACAAATCGACGCCGACCAGTACCTGTGCACCGAAGATAATATTCTTCTACAATCAGAAGAAACATGCGTAGAGCAACTAATGCAAATTCGTGATGATCCTAACGAATGCATCCCTTACCCTGTTGATATAGAAGACGTAAAAATCCAGCGTATTAAATTTAACACCTGGATACTCTACATAAGGAAACCTGGACATCATTTTAACAGAGAAATGCGGAAATGACTTCACTCGCCGTTCGCTACATGGTTCGTTTATAGCCGATATTGAAGAGAATTGCGAGATTTCCCTAAATAAATATCACCTGAAACATCGATGCATCTATGGAAATGATATCAAGTATAGAAGTAACCTGATTCCTGAATTACCTGTTATAGAACCCTTTAGTACTGTTAGAAATACTACAATGAACATGAAGGAGATCAACTTTGACGAACTGAAACGGTTATCGTACGTGCTTAGTGTGAAAAATCTAGAAAGTGATGGTGAAAATTCGGAAAATAGTGTTAACCAACTACGAAGTGTTAGCATAGCAACGATAGTTTTATATACTCTCATATCCTTAAGTATTGTAGCATACATAGTACATAAGCTTAGATTAAAACTAAAATGTTCTACTCAAAATCATCCTGATTCAAATTTATCGGATAATCTTGCGTCTAATGAGGGAGGAGTTATGTTCCAGCCACAGGGTCGAGTCATCCAAGTACATCCATAAAATGCAGCGTTGCACTTTCGGGTGGCGCGACCGCTCCAATGTGTGTGGGCGATGTTTAGACTAGAGCTTAGCGATAAGGATTGTTCGTAAGGCGAAATGTAACTTTTAATTTCATTAATTAAATCAGTCCTCTTCCAACTCAGACGTCTCTACATTTTCGTTTCAATATTTAGTTTTTAAAAACCTTCGAGCGTTTCCTTAAACTTGACTACCTAGTTTTTTATGCGCAATTCTATTAAATGTAGTAATTTGGAAACAGACGAGTCACAGTTAAATTCACATAATTTTTGTCACTACATTCTTCCATTGTACTATTTTTTTTGCATAAACTCAAACTGTGAGAAACACCGACAATATTGTTGCTTGCCGACGCCATATTGACCAAAGAAGGGTAGCGATAGGAATATTGTCAAAAATGGGCTTCAGCGCCAGGTGGCAGAAAGTGGAATTAAATTAAAATGAATAACCTAGGCAAGTAGTTAAACTTGATCGATCCAAATCATTTGCCTAGCTGTTTGATCGAATGGCATCAGCGAATGAATATCATTCAGACCGTTAGTTTAATGGCACCATTCAATCAAAAGGCTAGGCAGTTAATTAAATGGAAGATTAAGCTATCCGCCAGCAAAAGACTTTTATTGAAAGTAGGTACAATTCGACTTTATAATGGAAAGTTAGTAAGACAGTATTGTATGGTGTGATGGTAGCCTAGGAGCTTACTAATGCGAGATAGAATCCAACGATACCATGTTCGGCCCTGGGCTCCGCACCAATGATTTTACTATATAATGTGCGGTTTTCTATCCATGCTTCAGAGGGTACGTTAAGAAGTCGGTCTCGGCTGTCATTGGTAAAAAGCAGTCGGAGGCTCTCGGGTGGCCTGACAAATTCTGACACCACAGGTCAGCACTACCTTATACGATAAACAAACAAAAAATCTCTATGGAGCTACGAGTATATGTAATTGTGCTGTACAAAACAAAGAATATAATGGTGATTATTTCATGTTTCTTAGAGACCTCTTCCCGATTTGTAGACACAGTGCCTAGCGATAGGGTGCCAGGCCGCAAATCGTAAGAAAATTCCTGTCAGAAAAGGTATCAAAAGTTTTACAGGCTTGATGATAAGTTTCCTGTGCACTCCTGTTTGTGATACTGGTTAATAATTATTGATACTAATTTAATTTCCATTTTTTTATGCCTACTCAATTGAATTAAATCTACAAACGTGTTCGTACCATGTCCAATCACTCGAGATCAACCAGCAAGAAGCTCTCCTGCTTTGTTCATAGCCTTTCACGTGATAAAGGTGACTCTGCATTAATTACATCGGAACAGGGTTTGTGCTAAATCATGACTCGACCCAGACGCACTGCTTTAAAGGTATGCATTATAACATCATTAAAGACCCACCATGATTAAGTATTTTGTTAAACCTTTTTGCTCATAACCTCAACCCGTATTAAGTATAATAATAATTTATAATTTTGAACCGAAACACGTACCTAAGGTTTGGCCTTTAAAACCCTAAGGACTCTCTAAAGTAAATAAACAGGCCTTGCGGAGTACTCACAAAGGTACAATAGCGCAAAAATGTGGGATAGTCTGTTGTAGTTTAATGTTTTGGGCTATTGAAGCTTATATGTGTAAAACACATTCTGGAAAATTTAAGCTAAGTTAAAGCTCGTTCATTAATATTAATTAATTTTCTTCAGACGCAGCACACATACATAACAATTTTCTTTTTGATTCCCTCAGCTCTTGGTAATATTTTTGTGTGATATATTTGAAACTTCATCATATCAATGTATACCATAAATAAAATTACTGTCGTCCAAAACTGATTTTCAGTTTATGAGAACTCTTGATTTTGTAGGCCACTTAATTAATTAACGACTACTACAAATTATTTTAATTACGAAACGGCAAGATTTCATAAATATTTCAAGAACAAAAGTATCAAACACTACCTTACAGCGAAAATCTTTACAAAATACAGATTTTAATAAAATTTTGATTTCAACAACAACTGTCTACGTTTAAAATTAACTAATAAGAATTTATAGAGTAACGTCGTCGGTAGCAGTAAAATTTAGAGACAGTGTTACATCTTTATAGAACACGGAATACACTTGCACTGAAATTTGCTGTAATTTTAATCGATGTGAGTTAACATGTGTGGATTTTCTAATATTGTGCGTAATGTGTGTGTATTTGAGAGGTGGATCGACGACCTGGGCCCCGATTCTGTTAACTATTGAACCGCGATAAAGCAAGTAAATCGATCGCTAGTTTTTTTTTTTTGCGAAATTTTCTCATTTACCACTTAAAAGTGCTGGAAGCGAAAATTTTGCTATTTTGTTTTGTTTTTTGTTTTTTATTTTGGTTTTTTTTTATATTATTGGAATTTTTCCAAAAAAACGTTTCCGAGCACTTTTAAGTGGTAAAAGAGAAAGTTTTGCAAAAATTTCTAGCGATCGACTTGCGTTATCGCGGTTCAATAGTTAACAGAATCGTGGCCCTGGTGAGAGTTGCAAGAAGCTGGTGGAGCGACCACTCTTAGTGGCGTTCAGTGGGGAGGTCTATGTCCAACAGTGCACGTCCTCCGATTCATGATGACGTGTCCGAGATTGATATAAGCAAGCTTTGAGTACGTTTTATTATTAAAATATTAGCCTACCCTGTAATTGGGAACATTGGGAACATTATATTGTTACCAAAAACAAGCGAGCTCTGGTACTGTTTTCATAAATACGGCGCGGTAAAGTCTCCTAATTTAGAATTAATCGTTCACTCGGGCCCTTTCATAATAAAACCTGCTGGGAAAAGCCGCTTTATTTAACGGAAAAGACAGACAAAAGGATCTAATCTCACTTTAATTGGTAATAATAAACATTCCTCGTGTCTTTTCATGCTAATGAAATTAAAACTGATTTTATTTACAATTGATGGAGTTGTGAGTATATCGTTACTTATTTTTAATCGACTTAAAAAGGAGGACGTTATCCTTTCAATGCGAAAGATTTTTATGCATTTCCACAAATTTCTGTGCGATTTAGTTTTTTTTATATATGAAAGGGCAGACATTATATCCATTTGAAGTTAGTTTTATACTTCAATGAATTTGTATATTTCCTTAACCACATTTAACAAACCCAACGTAACTGCGGCTGTGATGATCTAGATCTAGGTAGTAACACCTGTACCTATGGCTGCCAATCTGAGTGTCTCTCAAGACTAAGGACTTTGTTTCAGTTAGAAAATAAACCAGTAATATTTCGAGAATTCTACAAATATTTATGTAGATAGGTACTTCAAACAACAGTCTTGAACTTGACATGTATTACAACATTTAGGTTCACATAATTTCGTGTGAAACCTACTCGCACTGATGCTTTGATAAACAAATAACTAGTATATGCAACAGAGCCCACTTCCATCACATAATATTAACCTCCCGATAAAATAATGATAAACTTTAAAATACTATTTGTATGCGGATGATATTCACCGGCTTAGTCAGGATTAGATCCTAACTGTTCAAAGTTAAATTCATCTTAATTTAGCAACCAACATTATATTCAATTTTAAGATTTTTGAGCGAAATCCAAATCAAAATAATTACGATTGTACTATTGTTTCTCAATCAATCTGTTTTTAAGCGTCGCATCTCAAAACCGCTATCTATCTATCAATCTATACTTATAATAAAGCAATAAGAAAGAAAAACTCTGTACAACGAAGATAATTAAAAAATATGGTCTAGGGTACTTAAAATAAGCTAATATTGCCTGTCTGTTTGTTATATTGTTTGTCTATATGTTTGTTCACGCATCACGTAAAAACTACTGCACTAATTGAGATGTGGTGGTTTCACTGTTGAATAGTTTAAGGTTTGACTTAAAAAGTGGGGTACTTGTTAATTTAATCCGATGATTAAATATCGAGCAATTGATAAAAAACTGACTAACGCCAAAACAAATTTTGAATTTTGTTGTATGATGTACATTATAAGTACTTCTCGACCTGGAATAACATGTATGGGCTTCTTTTAAATGAAATGCCCACCCAGGTAAAGCCGCGGGTACAGCTAGTCTTCAATAAGATGCCAGTGAAAATGTAGCTCTATTTCTGAAACATAAACATAATTAGCTTATATAACTCTATAGGTACATAGATTTAGAGATAAAGAGAGAAGCCATATACAATGAAAACGAAGAGGTATATGAATATAATATACTCCTTCATCTCCGGTAGACATGACAATTTTATGAGACGATTTTTATACGGCATCTCGTGATTCAGAGCTGTCGACTCGAATATTACGCTCATGAAGCAAGAAAAAATAAATTGGCACTTATTACAATTTGGCGAAAAATATAAAGGAAGTGTTTCAGTGACAAATATTGAGTTGAAAAGTGGTATACCTTTTGGATGTTTTTTTTATACGGAATACAGTTCTAATTTGCACACTACTGCATAGCATTCGTTTTTTTATCTCGGTCTAGAAATCTGTACTATTATTTATTCTGTGGTCTAGGCAATCTCACCTGATGGAAAGCGATGATGAGTCGAAGGTGTAGCATGCTTGCCTAGTATATACCTGTTCACTCTAGACTTGAACACATCTGGGTTATAATTTACCGGAAACCTGACGAAGGCAGAGCATTCCACTCCTTAGCAGTTCTTATAATAATTGAAGAAGCGAAGAAATATCTGACAAAGCAAAATACGTTTGCAGAACAGTCTTACTACGATTATAATTGAAAACATATAATGTTTGAGCAGAGTGTAACTCGCCATATACACACAAAATTTACTATTAGATCGAATTTACTATTATCCGGGTGTTCCAATATGTAACTATTATGAGTGGCAGTGAAAATAACAAATTGCTAAAAGCTAAGCTTTAAGTAACAAAAAGTCTGTACAAAGGAGATAATTTAAAATTAATTAGGAGATAAATAATTACTTAAAAAATCTTTGCTATCTGTTTGTTACGTAATAAGTACACGACTAAATGAAATGCGGTTTTACTGATAGCTAAGGTTTTTCTTAAAATCTGGTATACTTTGCATCTCAATGAGGTGAGTAGAAACTAAGCAATCGAAAGAATGTCATTTGACAGCTGAACAAACTTTGATTTTGATGTATTGTAAACTATATACGGTACTTTCAGTCGTGGAATAGGATATTTTTATCACAGGAAAAGACCACGCGGGCAAACAAAAGGGTGCAGCTGGAAACATGTAAAAAAAACACAATGGTTGCAAGCAGAGCACTTGATCACAGCTGCAAAATTAGAGGCAAAAGTAGGTAAGCCCCTTCTACTTAAACATTTATCTAACAATTTACGCGAAGCTTAAGAGATAATGCGGCGGAAGTGTTATCATGATACTGTTTGAGCTTAAACAAATACTTAAGAGGTTGGTAAAAGGTTTCCTGAAAAAATATTTGGATGAAATTCTGAAGGGAAGTACACTATCCTCCTTTTAATAGCGCGTGTTTGTTCCGTAGAGCTCTTCGCGTATTATATTGAGTGATATGCGCAGTCAACGTGGACAAAATTGTCATTGTTCATGTGTTTATTATAATTTGTTTGTTTTAGTACTTATCAAACCAGGTACTCGAGGCATCCTCTGAAGCTCGTGACTCGTCGAGAGCTGACACGAGAGGACTATTTATTAGTGTGTCAAATGTGGTATTAGGAACGCTGGTGTCAGTTTGTCAGACCGCTCAAGGGCCTCTGAAGTGGCTTATCAACTGCTATCATTTATTAGCAATCGGGAACGACTATTTAAAGTGCCTTACGAAACGCGGAGCGATGGCAAATCCACACACAAGCTATTAAAGTCATTGTTGGCATGCTAGGATCGAAGTGCTGTTGGAGCACATAATTACCGCTCGACTATCGCTCACGAGAATACCAGATACTTTCTTCTACAGTGGACCTACTAGATCTGCGCAAAAAGCCTAGTTTTTTTAAAGTTTTGCAGTGCTCTTTGGACTTTATAGTCAAAGTCAAAGAATTTATTGTAATAGGCAAAATAATAGCACTCTTAGAAGTCAATAATTAATATCTCATGAACAAAGAGAATTACATAAAATATTATCATATTATTATATGTATTATTATATGTATCCCCTTGTTATCATTATCTGCAGTAGTTGGATAATGTATAATTTTAGCCGAGCTACGCGTAAATATGTCATAACTATACACTTCATTTATATATGTTTTCCCATGGGTGCTCTTTTTAAGATAAAAGTATACCATCTTGTTTTAGTTAGTAAGCAATTTCTTAGACAATATAATTTTCAAATCTCAAACAATCGGGTTGTAACGAAGTTCTTAAAACGGGTGATTGGGGGACTCAGTGTCATTGTTTGTTTCTGTGGGCGAACAAAGCGTCCTCTCCCGAAGTTTGCGGCCGCTAAGTTGTTTGCTGAGACAATAACTTGGACTTAATACCTTTTTGTGCGGACATCTTTCGAGAAACTGTTGGGACAGCTTAGTTTCATGTCTTTGCTCAGGTATTTTTAGCTTGCGGGCGTAGACATTTATGTGCTAAATGTTATTATTTCGTAGCTCGTAGCTACAAAGCTCTACAAACTACGTAGCAGTTGCTGCCATTCCAATTATCGGCCTTATATTTTATATAGTTACAAGTCACATGGAGTATTTTATAGAAAGTAACCGAAATAAAATCCTAAATATCTGCATTTAAGATTTAATTTTGGAGTGGCAATGGACAGGCCACATAGCTCGTAGACCGATTGGAGAATATTGACCATGGACCAGGAGACAGATTGTAGGACAAAGTGGTGGAAACGGAAAGGAATAGGTTTACTCTAAAGGTCTACCCTATCAAATAAAGAATAATAATGATATGACTCAGTTCAGAAACCTGAAAGTATATTATTATGTGAACATTCACAACAACAACGAAACAGTATAATTGAGTACCTTCTCCATTTGAAAGTAGATTCTAATTAATCGTTTCAACGAGTACACCACAGTTAATTAGATGATTCCAAGCTGAAATATCATTTTCTAATCTCCGACAATATCCCTGTGCATCATAAAGTATTTGGCGTGATTGCCACCTAATATCACCAGTTATTCGTTTGACTACAGATTTTCAGTTTAACGACGTTCATAAAACGATGGCATGACGATTACTTTCCTACCCAAAATTGCCACACGTCGCTTTTTGACAAGATCTCTCTGTCATTAAACTTGATAGCTTTCTAAACCACGTTATTTTAATATTAAAACATTTTTATGTGATATATGGAACTTACTGTTTTTTATAATTGATTTTAGGGAAACGTTCGCCACATTTAAGTATCTTCACTGAATAAGACAAAAAAAAATGAGACGAGCAGTTTTGACATGTTGTTAAGCCAAGTGACCTTCAGGGAATTAAAAACTCAGTAGTCCAGTTAATAGAACCTCTGGGAAGAAAAGTGCACAAAAACATAAAGAACAACCAAAGCTGGACTACTGGAAATACACCAAGTCTAGACGTCAACCAGGCCGCATAGCCATAAGCACGGCGTTGCCCCGCCATAGCCGGTGGACGCCTAGCCGTCAACCAGCCGTCGTCCCGGCGTAGCCGGGTTGACAATCAGGCGATGCGGAGCCGATCCGGTGCCAAGGAAAATAAATAAATAAAATTTAAATTAAAATAATAATTTTTTTTTTTTTTTTATTTTTTTTTTTTTAAATAAATTTTAATTCTCTCTTCAGATCTCAAAACTGAGATAAAAGTTTATTCTTATACTAGCTGTACCCGCGGCTTCGCACGCGTGGTCTTTGTTTTAGGTTCAAAGTACCATAATGTGCTATTCCAGGAGCAATATACCAACATTTCAACAAAATTTCTTCAGCCGTCAAAAATACTTTTACTATTGCACGGCTTCTGACTCATCGGATTCAGATACCAATTACACCAGATTTAAATCAAACCCTAAGCTATCTAACAATGAAAACCGCATTGCAATTGATCCAGTAGTTTTTACGTGATGCGTGAACAAACAAACATACAGACAAACAGAAAGAAAGAGACGATTAACTAAAAAATAATTGTTCAATACCTTTCTTAAGCACCCAAGAGCATTTTTTTCATTTGAGTTAATTTAGTAGTTTGAGTGCAATGCGCGGTCAAGATACGGACAAACAGACAGACAAAATTAAAAAGTAAAACAGTTTGGCTTCAGTATCGAATATAGAGAACTATAAAAAAAAATATTCTCAAAAATTATTCAGGAACTCTTTAATTTTTCGGGATGAAAGGTATCCAATGTCCTACCTCGAAGTATGAACTCTTATCATACCAAATTTCATTTGAATTCATTGAGTATTTTCGGCGTGATGCACTTCCAAGGTACAGACAGACAGACGGACAGACATACAGAAGACCAAAACTTAAAAAAAAAACAGTTTTGGCTTTAGTATTGAAAATAGAACGGCACCAAAAAAAAAAATACAGAATTTGGGACATTATCCTGCAGGAACCCTTCACATTTTCGGGATAAAAAGTATTCTGAATTTTAACCCATCATATAAACTATGACTGTGCCAAATTGCATCAAAATCCGTCAAGTAGTTTCAGAGTGGTAAGTGTTTTTTTAAATAACTTTAAACCTCAATCCTGCGGGAACCCTTTCAATTTTCGGGATGAAAAGTAGCCTATGTCCTACCTCGTAGTACGAACTCAAATCATACCAAGTTTCATATAAATTCATGCAGTAGTTTCGGCGTGATGCCTAGCCAAGATACAGACAGACAGACAAAAATGAAAAAAAAAATACAGTTTTGGCTTCGGTAACGAATCAAGAGTACGTTCCAAAAAAAATATCAAAATATCTTCAATAAACAGAATTGGACCCGTTACAGTTTTATTGTAAGTATAGATTGAATATAATCAAGTTGAACCATCATGCCTTAAAACGATTTTAGAAGAGAACATTTTAATGTTGTTTTTTTACCGCAATTTAATTTGATTGTGTTTCGTGAAAAAACTATTCGTTTTAAACTTAAATACTGGCAGATTATATTATTCA
The DNA here is from genome assembly GCA_946251855.1 of Alsophila aescularia. Taxonomy (NCBI): domain Eukaryota; kingdom Metazoa; phylum Arthropoda; class Insecta; order Lepidoptera; family Geometridae; genus Alsophila; species Alsophila aescularia. Next base: position 13,067,236 of record OX276375.1, on the reverse strand, counting down.
AACATAACAGAGGCCGTGTTTTCGTACGTAGAATAACCTAAATCTAAAAACAAAGAGTTTGTTTAGCCTAAACTTTTAAGCTTGATTAGAAAAACATTAACATTAGAAAAACATAAACATTACTATAACGTTATGAAATTAAGGGAACAAGTTCCCTTAATTTTCATTACACCCTACTTCATATCCTTACTTCATTTCCATAGGAAGCACTATGAAAACTACTCTAATATCTCTACCACACAAAGTCAATGGGTAAGCTCGAAATCCTAACGATCGCGGAAAATATCAAAGGGCGAGTGAACGATAATATCCCTCCCAAACGATTCCATTTCTTGCTATAGGTTATATTGTTATTGTTGTTAGATCATTTATAGAGATCCCATTTGAAATTTCTTAATATTTTAGTACGTCTTGCAATATGAACAGTCCGATTGTTAGTAAAGTTATAGAATTGTTAGTTAAAACTAACATTAATATGTTTCCGTTTCTATTCAATATTTAAAGTGGAATGTGAATTTAGAATTATTAAATGAAGCATACAAAGGGATATATATGTTCAGAGTTTCTCTGAAAAGTCATATCCGGGATGAGATGACCTGGCAGAGAACCAAAGTTATCGACACAGCCCTTAGGATTACTAAGCTGAAGTGGTAGTGAGCTGGTTATATTTGTCAAAAGACTGATAACCGTTGGGTAGACATGTTCTTGAGTGACCGCTACTGGACAAAAGTAGTATAGGGTGCCCTCTAGCTATTTGTAACGATCATATACCTACGCAAAATGGGTGGCAGCAGTTCGAAAGGAAGAGCCCATGATTGGGCTCAGTGGCGTTTTTGGTAGAAGTATTTGTCCAGCACTTGTCTAACACGCTGTTGCTGATGATGAGTGGGCTGATGATGATGATAATTCTACAGTATATATCAACGAAGAGGATTTAAAAATCTATAGAAGATCGTGAGAAGGATTCCACAATCTACTACACAATGGATACTATTAGAGGGCTAGTAGGCACCCATTGTGTAATCAGAATTCTTATCATTACTTCTAACAAAAAAGGCTTTCATGTACCTAATACAAGCTCTCATTACACAATTTATATGCCAGCTACAAAAGAACCCTTGTCTGGCATTTGCTCTCTTATCACTTTAATCTAGGTTTCTCGGAACTCACCGTATTCAAGTCTAGACTGAATATGTATAGAGCATGCTATACTACAGACTATTTTTCTAGGCCTTTTAGAAAAGTATTTTTCATTTCGGCCACACTGGTAATCTTTTGACATCGGATTAGAGTGGCCTACAAGTAAATGGTAAGCAAGTTCGAGCAATTTGAGAGGGGTCCGTAGTCTGACAAAGAACCTTTAGTTTCTCCGCGTCCATCTGTCTGTCTGTTGTCATTTTGTTAAAGTCGCAGTCATTTTATTATATAAGACTAAAAGGTTGAAATGTAGCACATTGATAGATATTTATTACTGCTAAGTGTTTGTTAAAATGTAGAAAAATGTATGTTTTATGCTTGCATCCCCGATTATTATAACAACGAGGTGCTTCAAATAGTGTTTAACCTAAGTAACTTGCTGTATCTACCGCTATTTAACTTATTACTCTACCGTTTACGTCGAAAATTTGGCAACTTTTCTAGATAAAATTGAACAAAAAATAAGAAAGAGTAAATTTAAAATTCCCTTAATTTTTAACGAAACTGACAATTTGGTGTTCATTTGAATATAACATTTAGTTGCTTATTAGTTCAACAACATTTACTTAAACCACAAATAACTCAAACATGTATTATAATATAACTTCAAATTAATTAATGTTAACAACTCAATCTTATTATTAATGCAATTTATATGAGGTCCATACTCTGCGACGAAGATTTGTGGTATGCCGTGCTTTCTAGCTACCTATGACACTCTGGTAGCTGATAAGAAATAAGAGTAGGATTTGAGTTGAATATAAAGAAAAAATAGGGAATTTGCACTGATTAGTGGTATTGTACTGTGTATTTCGAAGGTGTACCTTAGTAGCTGATGTAAGAAAAATTTGTAATTGTGTAAGGAAGTATAATTTTGTACCACTATCTATGTAACTATCCATACTTATAATAAAGCAGTAAGTACCAAAAAACTGTACAGAGAAGAAAATAAACAAGCCCAAATTAAAAATGTATATATAGCCATTATAGCTAAGAACTATATTGTTTACTTCGGCTTTCAAATATAAAAAAACACAGCTAAATCGGTCCATTCCTTTGAAAGATACGATTCTCACCCCCCTTTTCTCAACTCCTCCCCTCCCTCTCTCTATATAGCTAAGAACCATCTCGATCACATTAGTCAAATATAAAAAACCGCAGCGAAATCGGTCCATTAGTTCGAAAGCTACGATTCGCACCCCCCCCCCCTTGCCCCCTCCATCACCCCTTTATAGCTATGAACCATCTCGTCTACCCTAGCTTTCAAACATAAAAAACCACAGCTAAATCGGTCCATTTGTTTGGAAGCCTATGATTTTCACCCCCCTATTGTCACCTCCTCCTTCCCCTCTCCCACTCCCCATATATCTAAGAACCATCTCGATCACATCAGCCTCCCACAGAACAGAAAATTTTGCATCAAAATCGATCCATTCGTTTCGGAGCTACGATCATCACCCCCATCACCCACCACTCCACCTCCCCCCATTATAGCTAAGAACCATATCGTTTACCTCAGCTTTCAAATGTAAAAAACCGCAGCTACAAGGTCAAGGGTACTTAAAATAGGCTACTGAACAATTTGTTTATTTTATTTATTGTCTGTCTGTTTGTCTGTATGTCTTTTCGCGCATCACGTAAAATCTTCATGTCTGATGGCGATGCGGTTTTCTCTGTAGGGTTGGATTTAAAAAATGGAGTACTTGGTATCTAAATCTGGTAATTAGATGCCGAGCAATCGATAAAAAACTATGTGACGGCTGAACTAACTGAAGAAATGTACCTAGTATATTGTACTTTAACAGTGGTCCTGGAATAACACGTATGGGCAACTTTTAAATGAAATGTCCACGCAAGCAAAGCCGCGGGCACAGCTAGTGTATCTATAAGTGTTGATTAATCAGCAACTATTTTCAATAGTATTTTAGTTCACAAATACATCAAAACTAGAATACACATAAATTGCTATTGTCAACAAAGCTACAGAGATCCATGACGAAGAGGAATTCCGAAACTGGAAAATACCATCTGTTTCCTCATTCATAATTTTTCGTAAGCAACTTATTCGCATACAAAATGTGATTTGTTACACTTATAACCGTATTCACGCAACTATAATAACTTGTCCCCTCGAGTAACTTAGTCGCAACATAACGTAGCGAGTTGGCAAATTAATTTTGTTTACTATTAACATAAACACGGGAATTTGAATCTTATTTTTACCGCTATAAGAGTTTACGTTTGATGTGTGAGTATAGTATAAGTAAATGACATCTCGAGGTAACTACGCGTGACAGACTGGCTCACCACATTAACCCCAGGTAAGAGTAACTTGACACTTTATTATCATGATTGTAAGTGGAAAAGTGTCCGGAAAATTATGTTGTTGTTTTATTCTGTGGGATGTTTGTGGGATTTGTTGTGGCAATAATAAATTGAGTATATTGTATTATATTTAGTAACAGCTGCCTTTTTCCAGCGACTCCATCTACTAAGAAATTTATTCTGGGACCTGAAAAATCTTTAACCAATTGGGTTTAACAGTTACTAGGACGTAATAACAACTTTATGGCATTTAAAATTAGCTTGGTAGAGATCGTATAAAGCAATTAGATCGCCATTTATACATAGGTATTTATATATGTTTTCTATCTATACTTATAAAAAAGCAATATGTACGAAAAAGTCTGTACAAAGAAGATAATTTAAAAAGATATGGTAGACCATATCTTTTTAAATTATCTTAAGGGGTACTTAAAATAAGCTACAGAACAAGAATATAACATTTTTTAAATCGTGTTTGTTGTTTGTATGTATGTTTGTTCGCGCATCACGTAAAAACTACTGAACCATTTGCAATGTCGTTTTCAATTTTGAATAGCTTAGGCTTTGACTTAAAAACTGGTGTACTTGGTATCTTAATCCGAGGGTTAGATGCCAAGCAATCGATAAATAACTATTTTACGGCTGAATGATTTTTGAAGAATTGTAAGATATTGTATTATATAGGTACTTTTGGTCCTGGAATAACAAATGTGAGCTACTTTTAAATGAAATGACCTTGCGGGCAAACCACGGGCATAGTTATTTGTATTAAAAATAAATATAAATATATTCGGGACAATTCACACCAATTACCTAGCCCTAAACTATAATACCCTGTACTAAAGATACTAGACAACGGATACACTTACATTAGATACAAATATTACATCCATGAATCAGTAACAAACATTTCTACTCTTCACACAAATTATTGCACCTAGCGGGATACGAAAACGCGACTGTTGTTTGACTTCAAAGTCAAGGTTACTAACCATTCGGCAAACCGGTCGTCAAAATTATTATACTATGAAACATTTTGAAGAAAAAAAAGGCTAGGTTACCGTCTCCGATTCTGTGTTAAGCCTCACTGGTAGCACCATCCCAAAAGTATACTAGACTCCTCGTACGTTAGTCATGAATATATCTGCTGTAACCAGCTTGAACTAGTAATATCCGGAGCGTGATGTAGGTAGATCACGCGATGGACATGTTATGTGCGATGGATATCCATCGCATACAAGGGAACACTAATGCAACTATACACTCGCTCCATCAAGTGTTGACCAGGTCAATGGTGAACTTCCGTGATCGATTGATACTCATTGTTGTGGCCACCGGATACTATAATGGTGTTATTACGAGAGAACTGATTCTTAGGAACTGTTGACTTATATTTTTAGATGTATCGGTGTTTTGGGAGAGAGGGAAAGTTGGTTGTTTAGTGGGATCGAGTTGGATGAGCGTTATCTCCTGAGTTTGATGAGCTTTCTTTTAATGTGATGTGTCCAATTATTCTATGGGACGTAAGTATTAATTCTAAACAGAATTTACTATTCAAGGCGTCGTCGTTTTATCTTTTATTTATATAATGCATGCGTTGGTGGAAGTTCGAGGGAAGACTCTCTCTCATATAAAGATTATTATCAATCTATCCCCCTTTTGGATTTTTAGAACTCGATAAATCAACAGTCCCAAAACATATACAAATTTATTTTTAATTGATGTTGTTGATCAGATTAAATCAGTTTCACGTTACAGTCAAACAAACATACATCATCATTGTCAGCCTATATTTGTATGAAGTGTTTATTATGATTATTATTATTATTCGTCCACTACTGGACGTAAGCTTCTCCTAATGCACGCCACTCAGCTCGTTTTTCAGCTTTCCTCATCCATTTTCTTCCAGACGCTTTACGCAGGTCGTCACTGCACCTGGCCTCAGGGTGTCCTACACTACGTTTGCCTTAACGTGGTCTCCACTTAAGAACTAGTCTTCCCAACGGTTACCAGTTCTTCGGGAAATTTGACCAGCCCACTTCTTCAGCTTGCTTATCCTTATAGCTATGGTTACCTTGGTTCTCTGTCGGATATCTTCATTTCGAATCCACTCCTTCAGATAAACTCCAATCATAGCTCTCTCCATAGCTCGCTGAGCTACCATACGTTTATGGACTAGTTTGACCGCGAGTGTCTACGTTTCGGCTCCTTAGGTCATGACTGGTAAGACGCACTGATTGAAGACTTTTGTCTTCAGGTACTGTGCTATGGTCGTAGACAGAGAAACCAAGGTATGGACGACGAGAAGATTTGACGAAGCTTGCCGAATATTGCCTAACCCAGCTGAATTCTTCATTTGGCTTCCTTCTCAAAGTTGTTCTTAGGAAAGTAAATAAATGTGGAATCGTTCAAGTTGGTTGGACGAAAATCTCGCTTCGCTCAGTCAAATATAACAACCATATTAAAAACATAATCTATGTAGTTCTTAAGAGCGTGTTTGCTTTACAGTTGAACATTATCCATAGTTATATAGTTATTATTCATAGTTATACATTAGTCACGTAGGTACCTAATGTTAGGTGTGATGTAGAAGTCAAACGCGAGTATCTGAATGATAAATAGATTTACATTGAGAACGTTGTACATTATTTTTAAAGTATGAGTAATATTTGAAGTCCCACCATTAATTCATAATGATATACGTAAAACCTGGATTTTCCTTATTTTACATCGCAGTATACAGAAACGTAAGTCTTTATATATTTATAAATACACAAGAACTTCATTGTTTTACCTTGTGAAAGATTTGAAATTACATTTTGTGAAAACATTATTTTGAAACTTAACCAAACGAATAACTAGACAAGTGTCAATATATATAAATAAGATTAAATGACCTTTTAAAATACAACTTAACTATAGAGTTAACAAAACTGAGAAGTGTTTCAAAGTAAGAAAAACCAAGAGTGTAAAGTATTATTTTAGTTAGCATATTGTTATGTATGATACAACGACAATATTCCATTTTTTCTTACGACAAGTTAATCGTCGGCCAAAGAGACATGAGAATTATAGCAATCATTTTTATTGGTTGGTTGACATCCCTCCTGTGCACGAAGCAATTTGCCTCAACATTCATCACATGAACGACGTCACGGCCTTATTTTCCTTGAGACTACGTTTCCTTATAAAAATTGACGTTATTTGTGAAGGAGGTCCCACTTCCAAATAAGTAGTTTTCTCGAGTCATTTATGTGATGATTAAGTAGAAATTCTATGAAAACACAGTTTGTTCGATTGAAAGCTTCCCTTTATTCACAATAGTTTTTAGCGACAAACATGAAATAATGTCTGGAATTCAAAGAATAGGCTGCATGAATAATTTGACTTCAATCTCACCAAACCATTCATCATACTCCAGCGACAAATCTTTAACAGTAATATTATTTTAAACGGCAAAATTCTCAGGAAACAATCCCTGAGTTTTAACGGCAAACGAAAGGGGAAACTTTGCAAATACATTATTATGAAATATGACGAAAACTTGATCCTAGCAGGGTCGTCGGTCTAAATATTTGCATGTTTGTTCGTCCCCATTCGACGGCTCTCGAAAATTAAACGACCATTTTGTGCTGCAAAAAAAGTAAATTGCACTTATCGTCCGAAACAGACATCGGAGTTTATTTGTCTAACCTTAATATTGTCGTATCTGTGTAATGTCAGCCGTCACGGGCATATATAAAAAAAAGCAATTAAACCGTTTGGGCGGAAGCCAAAAATTGTTCATCCACAACAAGCGAAAACTCGACGTAATTGAGGCACAAATCATGGTCCGACCCTAACAATTCTAATAAGAACAACATTTCACGTTTAACAGACTACAAAAAGAGATCCGCGTACAAAATTATCTTTATTTTCATGAAGTAATGGTGTTTGTTTTGTTTCTGAAATTACTTCATTCTGTTTCTCGTTAAAATTAATTTGTAATGATGGCGGCGCAAAAAAAAGGGAGGCGGAACAGTTGATCCAATTTTTATAAAAGCCGTCTAAATTACCTAGAAATGTTGGAAAATAGTCTCTTACTTTCAGGTAAAATATTTAATAGAAATTTTAAAGACATTGCACGAGACGAACGACGCCAAAAGTACCTAGCTTAAAAGTTCTTGCGTTAGCGTTATCAAATGGTTTTGTTTTATAACCTAATGCAACAATATATATTTGACAATTACTAGCTAATGACTGGCATGCTTCGCAATGCCTTTTTATTTATTTTTTGTTTCAATTATTTTTTCTTTTTTAGTCAGAAACTTTTACGCAAGTAAATCATTTGACTAAGCCGTAATAATAGATTTCAAATACTGGAACATATTGTGTTATTGTGATAATATTGAAAGAACGATGACCAGTTTGTATGGGCTCTTGCCCCACCAAGGAATCGAAATGTCCAGAAGCGTCCTATAGCTCATTTTTAGCTTTAGGAGGCTTAGTTTTCGATTAGCCAATTTTTTTCTAAATAAAGCAGCGAAAGTCGATATATTTTTAAAAAATTACAGCATCATTTCCTACCAGTTCTGCACTTATATTGTAGTCGATAAAATGATAATTGTCAGGCACTTATCATTTTACCTAGTCATTTATTGTTTCAGGATCCAAGAATTATGCACTTTTTGTGTTTGCCTGCTTTTATCAATCTTATTAGTGTACTAGCTGTGTCCGCGGCTTTGCCTGCGTGGTCATTTCATTTAAAAGTATAGCACATACGTGTTATTCCAGGATCAAAAGTATACTACGCTAGCTGATGCCCGCGGCTTTGCACGCGTGGTCATTGCTCTAGGTTAAGAGTACTATATGTGCTATTTCAGAACCTAAAATACCAATTGTAAACGACGCGCCACCTCCTTGAAGCACACTTGTCAGTTTTTAAAAAGAGAGTGCGAATTAGTTTGATAAGAGCTAGTTGTCAAAATAGAAAAATTTCGAACGTCCATTTTAGTGTTGTCATTGATTTAATTTTCAAAAGATATCTTTACACACAGACTAACACACAGACAAGATTTTTAAAACTGTTATATTCTTTTTCAGTAGCTTATTTTAAGTACCTAGACCATTTTTTTTAATGATCTTCTTTGTACTGACTTTTTCATTCCTATTGCTTTATTAATAGTATAGATTTTTTCAAAATTCGTCAGCGAGTCAATAGGGATAAGCGAACACACATACGAAATTACAAACAAACAGACAAATAGACAGACTTACTTGAGATATTGGCAATTCCAACTATTCCGTAATTTTGTAAGATATTTTGTATTTGTAACGACAATTCCCCGACAGTATGTCTCCGAATAATTTGCATGCACCGCAACATGACGAACTAATTCACCAATAAAAACCGTAGGCTTATCGTAGTCCGTTAGAGAAGCTCGAGTCGTCAAGAAAATATCAAAAGAAATTAATTGCAATAAAAACAAAGATCGCACAATTCACAAATAGCGAAATCGTTCATCTTTGACAGCCAAAACGATGTCATCTGCCAGAAACACGTATCCTTGCAAGTCGCGCGGACACTTATATTTCATGGAGACGCCAATGAACCCGGAAATGCAGTTTTACGATTATATATTACAATTATAATCCGCATCTTTGATGCATTCAAAACTATCACAATAAATCCTAGTTTTATAAACGAAGTATAACTAAAAATAAGATTTTGCTGGTCATGTTAATCACAGGTGGGGCAGGAATGGTCATCGTCCTTTAACACTGAAAACGGAATTTAAAAAATATGTAATTATTTTAGCCAAATTTACGTTCAAGAAGGAAATTTAAAAAAAAGTGTTGTGGTGTCATATCTCAAAATCCAAGCGACTTTGACAAAGGTCAAATTGGAACGCGCTTCAGATTGGAATTGCAATGAGTTGGTGCATCAGCCTGTAGGAAAGTCAATTTTTTGGACATTATTTATATGGAGATTCAGTTTATTTAGAAATAGTTCGCTATGAAGAACGCATAAACTCTATATGTGAATCGGAATAGCAACGACTACTGAATTTTTATTATGCTTTCGCGAATCGAATATGAAAGTGGTTCGAAAATTTTGCTATATTTTCGAGACGCTTTCTGATTCTGATTAGGCAGTCTCCTTATCTACTGTCTATTTTTTCGTGTGAAATAAAATATCTATCAGTCTAATAACTCAATATTTTTTAGTTTGTGCCATGATTCTTTAATAACTTTCCAATGGGTTTGGTTCCATAGTAGCTTGTATCTTACATAAACAAAATACTCGACAGTAAGCTTGTAATATGCAAATTTTAGGTAGTTACTTTACAAGTAACAAAGTTCCTTTATTGGAAACCAGTGAAGCCTAAGTAAGTTCCTAATGTTATGTTAAAATGATAATTCTAAAGTTCCTACTTTCTCAAGGGCAAACAGGTTAAATTACAGATAACAGGGCGCTTATTCGCTATGCCACACGAAATTTCTTGCCGAAAACGTGTGACGTCGAAATTGCCGAAAGATTCCACGAAGATATCTTAACGTGGTGCGTTACGTGCGTGAATGATCATAGCAAATTTGGGCCCAGGTATGAAACAACTTGATTAAGAATTCTGGAATTAGATATTTACAATTTTGTTTTAGAGTTAATTGTTTTTTTTTTTTATGATTTATAGTTGTGAAAAATAAAAATAAAGGTATATTTATTGTGATAGTCAAGTACTAATCGTATGTTAACCATTTTGATTAGATTTGTGTTTGTTATTGAATGTGTATTATAGTCATGGCATACATACAGCCAAGCATAACACAAGTATAAAAACACGTATTTTTTAATTAAGTTTTAATCGCATTATCTAACCTAACCTAACCATAATTTAATACTTATTTCTATTAGTATTAAATTATGGCTAGGTTAGTTAAACTATAAAATTAAATTTACTTGTTTACATGGATGCGGTGACTACGTGCACAAACAAGGGCCGCGTTGTGGCGGCGCGGGCGCATGCTCCCGTATCTACCTACCAATTAAACTAGTGGCTCTGTGAGATGTAGACCTCTAGAGAACAAATTTTTTTGCAAACTATCTAGCAGTACACAGTAGCCATCTAGTTACCTTATTGTACAACTAAAATTAATAACCAAGGTGCTCCATCAATCCCTACTTAGTAGGTAAAGGGCTGATTCCACTGGTAGAAACCTAAAAATGAGAAAATTACTGCATTTTGAGGAGCTATTCTACTCATCACGCTGAAGGTCCTCATAAAATCTTCACCAAATTTAACATAAGGTTCTTACCTTTCAAATACAAAAAAAATCTAAATCGGATTTAATATGGCGGATATATCCAGTAGCCCTCTTTTTACCTTTTTTGGGGGAAGTACCCTTTCACAAAAAAATCCCCGACGTGTAAAAAATTATAAAAATTTGCTTAATCTGTATACCAAGTTTCATCAAGATCGGTTGAGAAATGCGACCTGTAGAGATCAGAGATCCGGACATCCGGACATACTAAAGCATTTTTGCCCAAGCTGAAACAGAGACGCTTCGCTCGCGCTTAGCGCTCGCTCAATCAATATAGCGACTTATTATTCGCCGTGGCGTTGCTTAAAGTGCAGCAAGCATCTGATATTTACGAACATACTATACATTAAAAATTAGTTGAATAATATTCCAAAATACACATGTTCGTTTCAAGCTTTTTGCATCCTATGAATAGCCATACAGTCTCACGTCTGTGTTTTAGCTACAACATAAGAGCCTTGAAATCCAGTGAAGCACTAACGTATACCTACTAGTACTATATTTTTCGCAAGCATCGCACTTATCACTTAACGTTTATCACTTTCGATGCGGCCTGATCACTGCTTACCATCAAGTGGGTGGTAGATGGTTTTAATAATTATAAACCCGATCTTTAAAAGAGGTGTGCCTCTCACAAGAGTGCAAGTTTTTTCCCATTCAAGAGAGGCTCATCAAAGATAAAGGAATTTGAGTGCTCCTGAGTCAGCCCTTACCAAGTCGTTAACCCTTTAGTTAACACTTTATCGGGAAAATGCAAATTTTATTTTGGGGGCCTAAATTCTGATTGCTTTCGGTTTAATGGAACTCATTTACAAAGCTGTGGGCCGCATATACAAACCTACTAATGAAAAAACTTTGTAATTAGCTAACCGCTCAACGCTCTCAATTTCGCCCAGATTGGAAACGAGTCTACTTTAAATTATCAGATCCAATCAGACTTTCGCATTGGGAAACAAGCGGGACGTTTTTATGTTAATCTTTGAATGGAGATGAAATTCTTTTGGAGGAAGAGGTTTTGAACTGTTTTCTGTTTAATTTTGCGGGATTTTCAAATCATCTAAAAGCATATTCACATACAAATGTTCAGCAGATACAATAAAACGTATGACAATGACACAAAATGGTGTCATAAAAATACATGTTGGACGTAGAATTAGTCGGAAACTGTTAGCCTTCGATATTTTTTCTAAATAACCAAAACAAATTAAAAATCTATATTACCCCCATTATAACTAAGAAGTATCTCAATAATCAAATCCGCTTTCAAACATAAAAAAACGCATCAAAATTGGTCAATTTTTTTGGGAGCTACGGTCTCCCCTCCTTGCCACTCCCCCCTTTATTATAGCTATCTACCATCTTGATCACATCAGCTTAGAAACAGAAAAAAAAACGCATTAAAATCGGTCCATTCGTTTAAGAGCTACGATGCCACAGACAGACCCACGGATATATACAATGATACACACCCTAAACTTATAACCTCTTTGGAGTTCCGGGCTTAAAGAAGACTACCGTTCCTACTAAAATCTTCTTCGCTATCATCTGACTATATTTTGTCTCTCCTATATAAACTGAGTAAGAACAGGGCCTCCATTTTGAACCAAGGACATTTTGGAAGGGTTCCATTCAAAGGAAATCAAGTGGAGTGGTTGTTGACTAATCGAATTTGTAAGTGAACATTGCGAATTAACTTATGAGTGGCGCCGGAGAGGACGGGTGCCGGGTCAAGGATTCTTGTATTTTCATTTTCTTAGCGTGCAGATCATTTTGGGAAAATGTATTTATTTTAGTAACAGTGAGTGGAGGATATTGTTAATATATATAATAATAATTGAGAAATTGACGTTAAATTACTACTCGATAAATCAGGGATAACATGGTAATAATTTAATTATCTTAACATGTTATTGTGAAAACTAACTTGGTTAGTTTTACGTTAGTTGACCATTGTGAGTGTGATTTGGACCATCTTAATTATAATAACTTAGTGGTAACTCGGATTTGGCGAACAGTTTAAAACAAGCTAAAAGGTGGAACTACAGGTCGCTTCGTGGACGAAAGCTAGCGAGAGAATCCAGGTTTCCATAGAACTTTTCACTTCCCGTTTAACTCGGGCGTTTTTACTAGACAAAGTCTTGGTAATTATGAATAGAGAGAAGAAAAATGCACAGGTTAAAAGGTTTTTCGATGTAAAAATGTACCTCTAAAAGAGTCGCATTAAGCCTAACAGTAAATTAACATCATCTCATCTTCATCAGCCTATTACGTTACGTACCAGCAGTGGGCTGGGATTTAGGTGTTCTCTTAGACTCTCTGAGGTTTTGATATTTTGTGCGGATTTTGATCGCCCCATGCTTCGGAGGGCACGTTAAACTGTCGGTTCCGGCTATTATTGATTAATAGCGGTTGTTAAGCCATGTCAGAGGCCCTCGGGCCGCCTGACAAAGTCTGTCACCAGAGTCCAGCGTTACCTCTTACGACAAGACAAACAAACCTGTAAATATTTTAACTTTTATGTAATTCAAAATGTGGTAATTTCAAAATAACTTTCGTCATTTGCCATATACAAGGAAAACTTGTACATTATCACGGTGTAAAATGTAAAATATCGGGTATTGGAATTTCTAAGACAATTCGAAGCAAAGGCGATAGGTACTGAAAAAGATTCCCATTTTCTTATGGGTATTTCCATTTCGCATGGGTGGATCCATTTTCTTATGCAATAAACACATATTTTATAGACACTTTGGTGGTTTAGTTTTCACCAACGCTTATCCCTCGGCGCATTTGTTCGCGATTTATCGGTTTCCGTTTCCAGTATGCCCCTCCACCCTTTCCCTTATTGACACGTATAGGTTCTTTCCCTTGCGTTATTACCCCAATTTCCGTTTTTCTACCCCTTGAGGCTTCACTCTATTTGGGGTGGTAGCATCTTGTTTCGTTGCGTCTCAGGAACTTTACAAGTATCTATATAAAATCATCATGTGTACAGGTATATGAAATGGATTACAGGATGAACATAAGATACAAGATTGCTATAACTAGTTTATATATGTTCAATTGTTCACAGGATACTTCGCACTTCACTACCTCGTGAAAACAGAATAATTTAGAAAGCTATAGTTTAAAAATTAATAAAATCTTGTATTTATTGACATTTGATTAGCATAATATTGTTTTTGAAATGTCGCATCATGCATCATAGGCATGAATTTCACGCGCATAGGCCGTGCTCCGATACTGGAAGGGCAATCGGGCTGACCTAATGCAGTAATCTATACTTATAATAAAGCAATAAGAACGAAAAAGTCTGTACAAAGAAGATAATAAAAAAAATGGTCTAGGGTACTTAAAATAAGCTACTGAACAAGTTAATCTTGTCTTTCTGTTTGTCTGTATGTTTGTTCGCGCATCACGTAATAACTACTTTACCGATTGCGAGGTTGTTTCCACTAATAGATAGCTTAGGGTTAGGGTTTGACGTAAAAATTAGGTTACTTGGTATCTCAATCAGATGAGTAGAAGCCGAGCAATCGATAAAATATTTTTGACGGCTGAAGGAATTTTGATCAAATGTTGGTATTTTCGGTCCAGAAATAGCACATAATTATACCTAGTACTTTTAACCTACAAAAATGAACACGAGTGCGAAGCTGCGGGTACAGCTAGTAAAGCAATAAAAACGAAAAAAAAACTGTACATTTAAGATAATAAAAAATATGGTCTGGGTACTTTAAATAAGCTAATGAACAAGGACATAACATTTAAAAAAAATGTGTCTTCTGTTTATCTGTTTGTTTGTTCGCGCATCACGTAAAATCTGGACCGATTGCGATGCGGTTTTCACTGTTGCTAGGGCAGCTTAGGTGTTACTTAAAACTAGAGTACTTGGTATCATAAACCCATGATTAGATGCCAAGCAATCTATAAAAACTATTTGACGGCTGAACAATTTTTTAATAATTTTATTATATTGTACTTTTGGTCCTGGCATAACAACACCTAAGCGTCAAAATTTGTTTCGCCGTTTCACCATAAAAAACGGACAAACATACACACAAATTTTTCATTTATAATATTAGTGTGATTGTATGTTTTTAGGTAAATTATGTTTCAGCTCATCGTTCTCTCCAAAGCCAACCTAATCCAAAAGCGTCCTAAGGCGTCCCAATCTTAAGACAATATCATCAAAGAATTTCAGTGCAAAATTCGTTGCGCACCCTGTCAAAGAAACTTTATCACAACTCTTTACTTCTTCATAACGTCGGGTTACAAACGGCCCATATTTTATGTCCTCGGTCGTGAATCCTGACACCAGTCCTACGAGTCCATACGTTAATAATATGGGTATTCAATAAAAAGCACCCAGTGGAGGCAGATGCGAGTGCCGTAGTCATAAACTGGGCCTTAGGAAGTTTTACGGCTGAACTGCGTAATTGATTTCCCTTGTTTTTATTGTTGCTTTCATACCTGTACAGATATTACCGCGTGCGTTTTTGTGAGAGGAAACTAGTGGTAGGTATTAGTGTTGAAATTTACGAACGCGCAGGAGGTAATCAAAGAATTAGCTGCATACCTACGAGTAGAGCGCGCACTTGGTTTCAGTTGGAATTAGAGTAGTTACCTTTATTATGCACTAGCGACCCACCCCGGCAAAGCAAGGGTGAAATTGAGAAAAAAAATGATGTGAAAAATTTAGTTCTCGCACACTCTACTTTCACTCCGGTTCGGGGGACGGCGGCTCTTTTCGCTCGCTACCTCCCCCTTTGCTACGTTCAGATCTCGTATGCACATATTGAAAATCTCCGAAACGGCTGGACCGATTTTGACGGGTTTTTTTCTGGATTATAGCTGATGATAGAAGCAGTAACTACAGCAGTTACTTAGGAAGAAAAAACACCCATATATTTTGACTTCAGCACAGCTATATATGTAAAACTTCCGTGAAAACTGATGGTGAAAACCGCACTAAAATCTGTTACGTAGTTTAAAAGATGAAGCATTACATACAAATGGCGCTAAGCGAGTTTGTTTTAGGATTTTATCCTGCTGTCATCTTTCCTATTCTTGTAGTGTGTCATCCTGGATCACTCAAGATTAAGATACTGAAAGAGAATATTCGATGTTTTTATATATTTTAATTATATCTACAAAAATCATACAAATCTCGGCAAATAGGCTTTCTTTTTTTTCCATATTTATGCCATTGCTTTTATTAAAATCCTCAAAGATGTTCGAAAATTGCTCAGTGAGTAATCATAAGTCTCGATTTTTCATTTCTCTTTATTAGACATTCACAAAAGCTTCTCAATTTCATTCAAGTGAATAAAGTTGGAATACCATAAAGCCGGTATGTTACCCAATCATGTGTATTATTTCACGAACAAATTTGCTAATTTACTTTTCCGATTCTTTGTGTTATAAACTTTCTATAGGTTTGTAAGGGCCGTGGGCGGCGTGGGCGCCGTAGGCTTAATAATAGGTCCAACTTTTCTTACCCCAAGGGTGCTGTGAAATCCACAAAAATAAATTCAGGAAGTGTTTTAAAAACTTTTATTTAACTTGTATGTATGTATCTATCTATCTATGTATGTCTGTTATACATAGCTCTGTCTGGAATAGCTCACAAATCGATGACAAAGCATTCAAAAAAAAAAGCATAAAAAATATGGTAGTTTTTTATTTATGGTTGTTCTGTGTATTATCACCAACTTTTACGCCAAGCCACCAGCCTGGCGTGGTGCTTAAGGCAAAAGCCCCCTATTAAGGGGAGGCCTATTTTCAGCAATGGACGTCTTCGGGCTGGTGATGTGATGTGTGTTATAAAACAGGCTTCAAAGTTATGTGCTAATATCTTCGATTTTTTAGTAACGCATGAACGTGGTATAGAAGCGAAAGTTCGACAAAAATCCTACTTAGGTATATCTATCTAAATTACAGTAGCTACAATAATTCCACATCATTTGAAGATAGAGATGTGAAAATACCACAGATAAACAATATTGGCATGAGCTAATACCAGTTTTTACTAAGGTTCCGTACCCAAAAGGTTCAAACGGAATCCTATTGATGTGGCATTTGTGTCTGTTAGGACGGATGTGTCCGTAAAGTGCCACCAACTATCTGTGAACTGAAGTGTTTGAGACAATCGATAAGTAGACCAATAAAAAAACAGAAAAATACAGAAAATGCGAATCTTATTCGTGGCGGCTGCAGATCAGATAAGTTGGTTTCACTGTACATCCTTTTTCCATTCCGTTAGTCTGTCTATCAGTCTGGCTGGCTTCTTGTGCTATCTATATTAAACAGATAAAAAAAAGTTAAGTACCTCCTATGTTGATGCACTAAAATTAATAATCCACAGTAACCTTAACAATATAACTGAACATTCGCGAATAAATACAGAAAACCTTCATATTTCATGTAACTAAACATCATAATTTGGTTAATGTGCTGTGCTTTACTACTGCATAAGACCAGCATGCTTACTCTTGAATTAAATACATCTCTTTTTTATATTTTTTATTATTTTGTGTGACGAGACAGGCAGGTCGCTTGCCTGATGGTAAGGGTCACGCCTGCCCAGAACAGTTGCAGTGCCACCCATAACTTTAGTTACGAAATCTTGCACGTCACTGCACTGCGCTCGTCACACTGAGACATTGATTGTTAAGTCTCATTGCCCAGTAATTTCGCTGAAAACATTGCCCTTCAAACCGTAACACAGAAATGTTTAAACCCTACTGCTTGGCGGCTGAGATCTAACCGAGAATCTAACCGCATGAGATGTACTACTGCTTCTTATTTAATTACCTCAAAGCCCTTTGCAGAATATTATTCAAGTTTCGACCGCTGAAAACTGGCAATAGCTGAACAAGCAGACTAGAACTATGAAATACCTCACCTTTGCTGCTAAACTTCACAAATCAAATGAAGGTATTCATATGACCCGAGATTTACACGAAATATTCAACACTTTTGACATGACCCGAACCCCTTTATAGATATTTGGTGCTTGTAATAGAATATTATGAAATATTTCTTGTGTTATGAGTTTACACGGCTTGACTGAACCCTTATCATGTGGATAGTATGTGACGTAACTGACGTAAGGCAGCACTCGTACTATTCGATACGATTTCTTGTCCCGTGCTTACACGAAGAAAGTCTAAAACAGGGTATATCAGCATCTCTAATGCATATGTCATGGCGATATCGTAAAATTGATCATGTCATGAAATGGTTTGGCCAGATGAATGAATTATTAGCGTTTGACGATATGTGCAGTTTAACGCATGGCTAATTCATGATATAATTAAACATTAGTGAATATATCTTAACAAAAAAATACATTATACACAGCTAGAGGCGCTAGGCGAAAACGTAGCAAGCTCCCGCAATCGTCTTGGTTTTTATTTTTAGCCTTGAAAACCTAACTTTTTGAACACCTTTGGTATTAATGATATTTAATTAGATTGCCAAGCGTGGATTGAAATATCATTAATCGATGATTTTTCAACCATATGGTTTTAGCTGGACATTTCATGAAATAGACCCATTTCTTTAAATTATCGTCAATTTGTGTGTGACGACAAATACAAATATAATAATTATCCTTTTCTGGTTAAAAGTGAAAAAATAGTAAGTAAAATTTATTCGCTATGACCATTCGGCTACGTAACGTGTCGTGTTACGATATCTTCGTGGAATTGGTCGTGAATGTTCGTGAATGGTCGTAATGATGTCGCACGTTTTCTGCACGTAACTTGTGGCGTAACGAATAAGGCCAAGAGCCTACGTGAATATTACCAATTCCTTTCGACGCAATATACCAAAAATGCAAAATCCCACAGCCGTAAAATGGTACGCTTATTCGCCAAGTTCTCATTATGCCAAATACGCAAAACACCAAATACGAATATCGTGTCGAAGTATGTAAAGCCTGCAGGTACGGTCCTGACTTGTATGACTTCTTATTTCTGTTCACATATAAAATAATAAGCGTAAAGCTTTTTATTTACGGTTTGGGCGACATTGTTGTAAGGATATTAGGATTTAGCTTTTTTGTTAGGTTTTGGCTGATCCTTTAGTCTGGCTATGAATTGTTTCGGGGAATGCATGAACAACAATTTGCTAAAGGACAAAGGTCTGTGACAGCACTGGGTAAAATAATTGCAGCTTGTAGACATTTAAAAATAAGGGATATATTTTATTCGGTACTAGACATAGGTAGGTTTGTAGGTACCTGTATAATGAGCCTATAATGGCCCCATTATTATTGGTACTATCGGTACACAGAATTTCTCTCAGAGAGACCAAAATCAAATATCCGTATTTACACGGGCCCTGAGAGAGCACTCATGAAAATTAGTTGGCTCCATTTATACCACTGGATTTGGAGGAGAACCAATTGGAATCTTTCTTGAATTTATAAGTTCTCGGACATGGCGTATTTGTTTTTTTTTATTATATATAATACAACTTATACCCACGGCTTCGCACGCGTGGTCATTTCTTTAGGTTAAAAGTGCTTTAGCTACTATTCTAAGACCTAAAATACCAATATAGGGTAAAACCCAGATAGATACCCCACTTTTTAAAAGGGCCTCCTATACATAAAACTATCATGGTAAATCATGATTGATTCATATGAATGTAGCTAGTTTGTTCTCTTACCTTAAATTACTACATGTTTTGGTTGACCTAACAATTACAGATTCTGCTGAAATTGAGTTTTGGCAGACTTATTTTTTTTAGGTTAGATGGCTACATACATGAATAGATGCCCCACCATGAAAATGCTAAAAAGGATAGATGCCTGTGGTGTAGGATAGTTGCCCTATAAAATAAAATACAAATTAAATTTGTAGTCTTTAGAAGATAATTTTGATAGACAGCATAAGCATAATTGAACTTTATCATTTCTTCAACAAAAAACTTAACATTTAAGTTTTAACGTGCACAATCATAACTAATTTAAAATGAGGTTGTAATTTTTTTTTATTAAACAACAAATTACGAAACCTATCATACTTAATTAGAGCTGGAAAATGCTTTCTATTGGTATTCATTTGCGCTTTTCGAACTGTAAATAATTTGTTTTTTTTTTCGTGTTCCTCGACCTTCTAATACTTTTAAATAATAATTTTGCCTTTGGTTCCTTTGTTTGTTTTCTCAAGTCCAAGAAAGTAGTCAAGTTCGTATCCTTCCTTTCTTTTGTATTTTTGTGGCATGGTTTACCTAAAAACAGTATGCATTAATTAGAAATACATATTAGAGCACATACAGCTATCGAGGTATATACGTCCAACTTTTCTTTTTTAAACATCTCTGGGAATCGATTGAAAAAGCAATAAAAACTATAACAACAATTAAAAAGTAGTTCAAAAATACGCTGACATACGTTTTAACGTATAAAGAGGTATAAGGTATAGATGCCCCTAAGGGCACCTATACCCCGAATACTTGGGGCAACTATCCTTTTTGATATGGATAGATGCCTTTTAATTTATTTTACTAATCTTTATACAAAAGAGCGATTTTTGACACATAAGTTTGTACTTAATAAACTAGTGTATTGATATAATAAAATAGAACGAAATTTATTCCTACTTGTACCTAAAGTTATGCAACAGTAAATACTTACGTCTGAAACTTAGAAGCGTTCGTAGCTTTCGTCGCGGAGATAATCACACGCACAAGAAAGATGGATCTGTTCGCGACGTCTTGCGCTTTGCACTGAGGGCACCCGGGCTCCCTAATTAGACTATTAATTATTTGCTGCGATTATGGAAAGTTAGGTTTTTAAAAACGAGGCGCCTATCCCACTGCGGCATCTATCCGGGTTTTACCCTACCAACATTTGATCAAAATTCTATCAGCCATCAAAAAGTTTGTATCGATTACTCGGCTATCGATTATCAGCCATCAAAAAGTTTGTATCGATACTCATTGAAACCCCTAAGCTATTAACGCTGAAAACTGCATCGCAATCAGTCAAGTAGTTTTACTTGATGCGTGAAGTAACAAACAAACATACAGACAAACAGAGAGATACGATTTAAAAAAATGTTATATTCATGTTCAGTAGCTTATTTTAAGTACATACCTAGACATTTTTTTTCAATTACCTATCTTCTTTGTGCAGACTTTTTTGTACTTATTGCTTTATTATAAGTATAGAGTATCAAGTTTAGATCATTGTTATGCAGAGGCGAGGTTCAAGATTCACACAAGTATTTTTTTGGTTACCATAGATATAAAAATTGTAGCTTATGAAACGGTTGTATAACGAGGGCTATTAAAACACGAGAGTGAGTACATTGTATCACTTGAATTTTTTATTATCTAATTATGTGCCGTTTCATATACTACTTTATCTACACTCATGCAAAAGGAAATTACTTTTAATGAAAAAAATATGTGCTGTAATATTTTCTTGATTTTGCTGGTAAAGCTCGTTCGTCATGTTCGTTACTGTTTCCGTGATGTCAGGTGGAATCAAACTCTGTTCACTAACACTACTGTCAGACATTTTAAATCAGGATAAAACTTTAGATCAACAAAAACACAAAACACATCAAAGCCCCAGGTGATCAAAAAAAAGCTTTTTCGTTTTTTCTGGGGCTTTTTCGTGATCAAAGGATTAGCAAGCTGAAGTGGCAATGGGCTGGTCACATTTCTCAAAGGACGGACAACCGCTGGGGTAGACATGTCCTTGAGTAGAGACCGCGTCTTGGCAAACGTAGTGTAGGATGCCCACCGGCCAGGTGGAGTGACGACCTGCGAAAGGCCGCCAAGGGGCCGGCAGAAACTGGCAAAATGTAGGGGGCCCAAGTAGTAGTTTAGCCAGCTACGAAAGGCTGCCCCGCCGCTTGTGAAAAATCCTGAAATGATCCATTGGTCCGGCTGGCGACCGGATGTGAGGAACTGATGAATTATTTCAGGGGGGTTCGGGTGTCCCCGCGGTCTCCACGCAAGTTCTTCAATGGCGCAGTTATGCCTTGACTTCCGTGGGTTAGCCATTCCGACATCTCGTTTGCTATTACTCGTCCAACCTATTCACGAAAACACATCATGAAAAAAGTCCAAAGAAGATATAAGTTAAAACGGCAGATGCACGTCCTCATAATTAAAGTGGATCTTGCGAATATTCCCGGGATTCACTCCAATCTCCAACCGGTCCATTATCATCTGGGGACCTCTAAGCCCCACTTGTTCTTCTTGTCGGAGACGCAGATAGGATGTCCAGCTGATACGGCGTACTTGGTTTACCCAGCATCTATTTATCCCAAATGCCGGCGTTTGTGTATACGCCAGTGATGACATTTGCTGTCTGAGTCTCCGAAATCTTGAGCACCCTAACTTCTCTGTGATTTGGGTGCTGATGGATACGGGCATAGATAAAATTATGTATGTTTGTGTGTACCGGTCACACAGCGGAGATCGGGGGACGACTTTATTGGTAGACTATCTAGGTGAGACGGCAAGTGTGGCCCAACAGCGTTACCCGTCTGCTCAATTGGTGTTTTTGGGGGATTTTAACGCCCACCACAAGGAGTGGCTTATCCCATACCAAAAAACCGACTACACTGGTAGAGAGACGCGGAAGCTTGCTCTGGCGTTAGATCTCTCTCAGGTTGTCAGGTTGTCTCTTGCCGACACGAGTACCTGACCGTGACGGTGACACTGCCAACTGTCTCGACCTGTTGATGACGACTGAACCAGACCAATACTCCGTATCAGTATCCCCACCTCTTGGTAGCTCTGATCACTGCCTGGTTAAGTCCGTCTCAGTGTATTTCCCACCTGATCCTAGCCTTAAGGGAAATAGGCGCGTGTGGAGTTACAACTCAGCAGATTGGGACGAGATGCGGCAATTCCTTGCATCGTACCCTTGGCGGCAAACATGTTATCTCCCAGGACCCGTCGACTAGCGCGTCTGCTGTTACAGAGGTAATATGTCAGGCAATGGAATATTTCATTCCATTCAGTGACAAGACTCTTTCCAGCAAAGCTCAGCCTTGGTTTGGATCCAGCTGTGGTCATGCTGTGGCTCTAAAGCGTGCGGCTTATCTAGACTGGGCTGATACTCGAAAGCGCAAGTCTTCTGATATTCGGGCTAAGAAGAGAAAATTTAACGTTGCCGCTAAGACCTCCAAGAAGATACTTTGGAAGGCCCATTTTGATCACGTAAGTCGAATTGGGGCCAAACTGGCTTCATACCCCGCGGGTAGCAAAGCTTTTTGGTCCTTGGCCAAGTCGGTCGAAGTAAACTTCTGCCGCCCCTCACTGCCACCAATGCTGAAACCTGATGGATCACTAGCTCACACTGCTGGAGACAAAGCGACTTTATTTGCTTCTCTTTTCGCATCTAGCAAGACACCTTCCTGCCTTCCTCATTGCGGGGTTTTTATGCCCGAAATTCGCATTCGCCAGAAGGAGGTTCACAGAACGCTTCGAGCTCTAGATGTGAACAAGGCCAGATGGTATTCCAGCGATTGTGTTGAAAAACTGTGCGCCCAAATTGTCTCCCATCTTAACGCGTTTTTACCGCCTCTCTCTTCACTCAGGTAAAGTTCCGAAGAGCTGGAAGCTTGCCAACGTACAACCAGTACCAAAAAAGGGTAGTCGTGCTGATCCGGCCAATTATCGTCCCATCTTGATAATTTCCTTACTCTGTAAGTGTATGGAGCGTGTCATAAACATTAGGCTCTTGGCATACCTTGAAGACAATGATCTTCTCAGTGACCGGCAATACGGATTTCACCGAAACCGGTCTAGTGGGGATCTTCTCGCGTATGCCACTCACGTATTGAGCGAAGCCATAGAGATGCATGGTGAGGCGCTTGCCGTCTCCCTTGACATATCGAAGGCATTTGATCTTTATGCAATTGGATAGTTGATTTCTTGAGGGAACGATCTATTCGAGTAGTCTTAGACGGCTGCTCGTCTGATCAAATAGATATCAATGCCGGTGTACCTCAGGGATCGGTTCTCTCGGCTACACTGTTTTTACTGCACATTAATGACCTTCTGAAGCCCGGTACCTTTGGATATGCTGATGACAGTACTGTAGTTGAGAGATACACTTCCAATGCTCAAGCCAGCTGTGACGCTGTCCAGTTTCAGAGAGAGGCTATGGTAGACCGTTTAAATTTAGCCTAAGAAGCCGTGTCTGATTGGGGCGATGCTAACCTGGTTAAGTTTAATGCTACTAAAACGCAGGCGTGTTTGTTTTCTGCTAAAAAATGTCCTCTAAACCGATTTCCGTCTTTCCAAAGTGTAACAATACCAATAAGCGACCATTTGAAGCTTTTGGGTTTTGAACTCACATCAAACCTGAATTTTGGGTCTTATATTGAATTCAAAGCCAAGGTAGCTGCAAAAAAACTTGGTATTTTGTCTAAGGTTAGGCGGTACTTCACACCAGGACAGCTTTTGAATCTTTATCAAGCACAGGTCCGATCTTGTATGGAGTACTGCTGCCACCTCTGGGACGGTTCTGCCAAGTATCAGCTCGAGTCTTTGGATTCAATTGAGAGACGTGCTATCAGGCTCATTGGGGATGACACTCTGGTAAAGAGTAAGCTTCAAAGTCTGGCGCATCGACGTGAGGTAGCAAGCCTGACGGTATTCTACAGATTGCACTATGGAGAGTGTGCACAAGAACTGCACAACCTGATTCCCCCATCACCTTTCCATCACCGTACGACTAGACGATCAGCAAAGCGCCACCCTTTCATGGTTGAAATACCTCGCACAAGAACGAAGCGTTACGCTTCTTCATTTATTATAAGAACTGCAAAGGAGTGGAATGCCCTGCCCTCGTCAGTGTTTCCGGTAAATTATAACCCCGGTGTGTTCAAGTCAAGAGTGAATAGGTATATACTAGGCAAGCGTGACCTTCGACCACATCATCGCTTTCCATCAGGTGAGATCGTGGTCAAACGATTGACTAGTCCGTAAAAAAAAAAAACTGGATGAGAGGAGCCGAAGATCGGGCTCTGTGGCATTCATTGGGAGAGCCCTATGTACAGCAGTAGACGACACGGGCTGATGATGATGATGATGATGATGATGACATAACACATTCAATTGGAAGGTACCTACTAATAAAATGTAAAGTAAATTATGGTGCCAAAATCCAGTCCACGGCAAATTCGCGCGCATACGGTCTAACATGTGCCGCCATAGATAATAAATGGCGAAAACCCTCGTAGTAAAGAGCCAAACCGGTGCTTTTATGGGAAAAATATATATATCATAACATTGTTTAGTTCAGTGTTATAATGGGTTTTCCTTCTTATTACAGATGTTTCGTGCGTAATGTAAGTCATTATAATAAAACAAATTCATTTATTTCTGTTAAGGCCACCATTTTTGAGTTCATGATCCGGATTTTACTATATAAGTGTATATAAAACATATTACTCATACCCTTTGTATGCCACAAGCAAGCAGTGCTTTGTGAGCCCGGCAACTTATGAACATCGAAATATTAAACATCACTCTAGTTCTAGCGCCAAGCCGTGAATTTCGTAACTTTGTTGCTAAATTAGCTTTTGAAGTGTTAACTGCACTTTTATATTGTGTTTTGCTGAACGAGACAGATATTGCAAAATTTTAAAATTTCAAAAATTAATTTTAGATTTTGCATTAAGCAATTTGAGCATCTCAGGCAGCGAAAGTATGGTAACTTCAGAAGTGGTTACATAATTTTTACTGGGACCTAATCGTATTTTCAAGGTTGATACGATGCTGGACGAAATGCTAGTACTTATTTGGTTCATCGAATTAGCTTTTCAATTCAGCGGGGCAATGCTGTTAGCATGTTGGGTATGCTGCCAACCTATTGCTCAGTGCTGCCCAATAATAGTGGGCTTAGAACATTTGGGCTAGCCAATAAGTACCAATGGGCTACCTATTAGCTAAAAGACTTGGCAATAATAAAAACTGGCCAAGTGCGAGTTAGACCCGCGCACCGTGGTTCAATACAAACTTAACTTTGCCGTTGGAAAACTTTGCCGTTGGAAAACCACATGCAAACTGTAGGTCGCGGTCAGTTTACCAACAGTTTTTTTTGTGATTTAGTTTTCGGATTTTTCCCTTTACTATAAAACAACGCTTCTTGTGAAATTTAAGAAGCACCCTAAGTATAGGTTTTGATTCCCTTGCAAGTATCAAAATATACAGCATAAACGGCAGAATATTTTGATTGCGGTTATTTAGAAGTACATTTTTTTACAGCTCATTTGATACTAACTTTAACATGATACCTCCACGCGTTCTTGATAAAATGAGTCTTCACAGACAGATCGACAGACAGACAGACAGACAACGAAGAGATCCTAAAAGGGTCCCTTTTTCCTTTTGATGGAAGGAACTCTCTGTCATATGTGCTTACGTCATTTCACTGCTTATTTTTAATAACCCCGTCATTTTTATACTTAGTCTTCAAATGCAACTTGGACTAGAGATGCATGCACGAGTTGAGAAATACAAAAATATGAATTAAAATGTTATAACTTTACACTGTCATGTTATTTGTAGTATTGCAGAATAAGGCTAGTTTGGCGAGTTTTACTTTTTAAAAGCTTTTAATTAACTTGCAAAGTTTGTATATATCTATGTATGTATATTTGTTTAGGTCAAACATTGCAAGCTAAATTAGAACCACTTTGTGTCTTCCTACAGAGTTGAATTTTTACTTATTGGTTCAGTTCTAATGACAGTGAATTTTTATGGTAAGCTTGACCTGAATCAACATCCAGGATTAGCTCCAGATAAGAAACTCTTCAACGGTTAATAGCACATACACCAAATTTTGTGTACGCATTTTAATACTATAGCCGGTTTTAAATTTTACCATGGCATGGACTCCGGATAAAGGAACTATTTCAACGGTCAACAGCGCAGGCACGCAAATTTTGTGTACGCATTTTTTAATGATAGCCATTTTAAAGTTTCATCATGACATGGCTATTGCATAAAAGCTTTCATCTTATCATGCTGCACTCAGGGTTGAGTCCTAAACCGTTAACCTGTTTAGGAAACTCTTCAACGGTTAACAGCACAGACACAAAATGTTGTTTACGCATTTAATTGTGATAGCCCGTCCTAAGTTTCACCATGTCATGCCTACTGCTTATAAGCTTTTTTATTAAATGTTTTATAAATTAACTTATTTTAAGTATTCTGTGGTGGTGTGGTTTTAGACATGTAGGTATACAATGCCATCGTTGGCGGGGGAGCACTAATTTGCTAAATGTTCAAGGATATATGTGACATTCAAAGAAAAAAAAACTTGCTTCTCACTTTCTTCTGTGATTTAGTACCTACCTATTACTGAGACGGTTCCTTCTTAACAATACCAGAATTAATGCCTCCCAGGAAAAAGTTAAATAACAAGAAACGATTCTCGAATAAATTTAAGCTCACTGTTGTCGCGAAAAAATGTACCCGTCCTACTCGTAACTCTGTCTCGAAGGCGGAACTTCTCCAACTATTTATGAGCCTTAAAAGTCTGCCGATAACGCTGGAATCCTGTGGAAGTACCTCTTATCTGTCTCTTTGTGCGGGTGTCGTTTATAGGTGCGCGATTATGAGTAGAAGTGCCGAGATCAACTGTGACTTGAGAGATGGTGTGCTTATTAGGTAAGGAGTTTTCAAAAATACATCGTGATGGTATAAGCTGTTAGGCTCGTAATTTTGGAATTTGCTTATTGATTTAATAAGGTTTCCATAGGTTGGTTTATTTATGTCGGGGGCTTAGTGCAATGACGATCATCAAATGCATAGCCTGACAAGTCGGACCGGCAAATCGGCTGTTATCGGTTACATGGAGGATCAACACACACGATAAACGACCACGCAACGGATAATCGTTGCGTCACTGTGTCTGAACAAGATTGTACTATAAATCACATGTTGTGTTATAAATAACATAAACCCTATTTTTGTGGGTTTTTTTTTAGACTAGAGATTGACCTCTACCTAAGTCACGTGTTAAGATATTTCCGATATGATGTTGCTTTCAAGGACTGCTGCCGACCGCTCGAAAGAGGCTAAGGATCTGGTTTTGGGTTAGGAAGTCAGGCGGACACTAGTGCCCAACCACTACTTTTTAACGAAGTACAAGATTCCGATGAAGGAAAACATCAATTCATCACTCACGCTCCCTAGTTTATGCATGGTTATTTTGGTTTTTGCAGCTGAATAGAATTCGCGCTTTGATCCTGAAGATGAACTGTCATGGTGGCATTACTGTACAAACACTTCAACACTTCGATGTACCGGTAATCAATCTGACACCGCTGTAATGACTGTAGCACTGCCCAGGACTCGACTGTATCAAAAGCTTTGTCATAGTCCACAAACGCTAGACATAGTGGCCGTTTATACTCTTCGGTCTTCTGTATAATCTGCCGGAGCGTATGGATGTGGTCTACGGTGCTAAAGCCTTTCCGGAATCCAGCTTGTTCGGGAGGCTGAAAGTCGTCAAACCTACGAGCGAGACGGTTTGTAACTACTCTCGAAAACAGCTTATAGAAGTGGCTCAGCAGCGAAATGGGCCTATAATCAAGAGGGTTTTGTCCCCTTTATTAAAGAACAAACCCACTACGCTCCTGTGTCACGCCTCTGGCGTAGTACCCTCGAGGATGACGGAGTTAAACAGCTTCTGAAGGACTTTAAGTACCGGTGTTCCACCCGCTTTCAGTAGCTCTGTCGTTATTCCGTCCTCTTCTGGTGCCTTGTTGCTCTTAAGCTGTTTGAGAGCCATTCTGATCTCGTATAGGCTGACGTCCGGGATATCTTCGGTATAATGTCGGGTCAAACGGGCTCTTGCATCGCTAGTCCTGCTAGAAGGACTACGCGATGAGGTGTATAATCGTCCATAGAACTTCCCGAGCTCACTCAAAATCTCTGGCTTCGACGAAACGATGCTACCACTGTCGGTTTTTAGCTTTGTCAATAGGCTTTGCCCAATAGACAGATCTCTTGCGAACACTTTGGAGCTCTTGTTTCGCTCTATTGCGTTCTAAATACAAGTAGTATTATAGGAACGCAAATTGTGTCGCATTGACTTGGAGATCTGTTTATTAAGAAAGCTGTAACTCGACATATCCACTGGAGACTACAGCCTCATCTCGCCTCGTTCTGCCATAAGTTTGAGTGTATGCTCAGAGAGTTTCTGTGTTTTGTTTTTGCGGAGAGTCTTAAAGAACTCCGACCCGACCGCATGGTCAATTTCCACCAGCCCATTATTTAGTTCATCTACCGCATTCGGTAAGGATTTGGAAGCGATTTTGGAGCTCTAACTGAAAGCTCCCGGGGTTTTGGATTTGGGCAGGACTTGGGCGAAGCGTAGGTCTCATCAAACGAGACCTCTCCAGCTTTACGTTGATATTCAATGAGCCTCTTACCATATGGTGATCACTGCCGGTCTTAACCCTGTTGATCACAGAGATATCACTGAATATATGCTTATTGGTCGTCAAAATGAAATCTATCTCGTGCTTATGACCGCCGGGGTGAAGCCACGTCCATTTGAAGGACGGGCGCTTCTTGTAAAAGGAGTTCATCATAAAGAGTCCCTCCTTCTCCATGAAGTCGGCCAATCGCTGACCCATTCGCGGTTCCACTGTCCAAATCTAAACTGCCCCACTCTCATTTTATCGCCATTCCTCATGCCCAGCCGTGCGTTGAAGTCCCCCATCACCACTGTGAAGTGTGTTTTCAGGCCATGTTTGGCATTAGAAATATCGTCATAAATAGCCTCCACTTCATCATCCGGGCGTTTCGAGTGTGGGGCGTACAACTGTATGACCTTCAACGAATACCGTTCGGTAATTCTGAGTATAGGGAATACTACCCTGCTCGAAATGCTTTCGATCTTCACAATGTTGTTGACGAGGGACTTGTGGACGAGAAACCCGACACCATGTTGGGACTGCTGGTCGCCCTCCCGGTAATAGAGTAAGTTGCCGGAATTGAGGGTCATCGTATCCTCTCTTTGGACTTCTGATAACCCTATAATACCCCAGCGATACTTACTTACTACTTCTTCCAGCTCTATCAACTTCTCATCGATCCTCAAGGTGCATGCGTTATAAGTTTCCAGGTCCAGAGATCGTGGGGATTGGTAGCTGGGTCTCTGCCGGGGATTCTTAGTACCCCCTGCTCAGCCGTTACCATGGCTGCTACCGGTGCCAGGAATAACGGAGCCGCCGGGGACTGGTGGCCGTCTTTTTGGTGTGTCTATCTTAATGGGGGAGGGGGGGGGGGCAATATTGAAGCTTCTGAACTGGAACGGATATGGTGTTAACATCAATGGTGAATACATCACTCACCTCCGATTTGCTGATGATATAGTCATCATGGCTGAAACCCTGGAAGACCTAAGCACTATGCTCACTGACCTCAATATTATTTCTCAACAGTTGGGTCTTAAAATGAACATGGGCAAGACGAACATCATTTCAAACGCCCATGTCGTACCCATGCCGGTTTATGTTGGGAACGATATAATCGAAGCTATTGATCACTATGTCTACTTGGGACAGACGATCCAACTGGGTAGATCCAACTTCGACAAAGAGGTCAACCGACGAATCCAACTTGGATGGGCAGCGTTCGGGAAATTACGCCATATCTTCTCGTCGCAGATACCACTGAGCCTCAAGACGAAAGTTTATAATCAGTGCGTGTTGCCAGTACATATGGCACTGAGACGTGGTCGCTAACTATTGGTCTCATACAAAAGCTCAGAATTGCTAAGTTACTAAGTTTTAAATACCTTATTCTTACGACGGGGAACTCTTCCGATTCCCTGCGAACGTGGATCTTCTTCGAGATAATTGCGTAGAGGCACCATCTGTTACAAGGACCGGATTTGCGGCGAACGTGAGTACTATTTGGGGAAACCACGATTCGGTGGTAATGGAGTAGGTACCTATTATTTACACGCTGACATCTATAATGACTCTATGGTTTTGTTTGGCAATTTAGTTTCTATTACACAAGCAGTTGGGGTTAGATAATATGTGAATAGGGAGTGAATTAAATTGTGAGTGGAAATGTTTGGATATGGCAATACTTTCTTCAAATAGAATAATTTACTTACTACGAAACTGCTATGAGACATATGAAAAGATTTTGTAAACATTGAATTTAATGAGAAACTGTAAGATTATAAAACCACAGTGAAGATTTTTACACCGTGCTGACACCTCTCATTTTTTTTAAATTGATGTCTATAGTCAATTAAACAATATATGTTTGAAAAATGTATCCGAGTGATTAATCCCTGAAACTAGCATAAAAGCTAATAAAACACGACTGCCCTGTCAAGAACTTATGCCAATAAATTATACACTGTTGGAATGTGCTTATCAAGGCTTTTAATTTGGCATTATTTAAAAAAAAACATTATGGTGGCAGCATGGCTCCATATTCAAATGCGAAAAAAATAACTTCGAATTATATAATACCCATATTATATAGTTCGAAGTTATTTTTTTCGCATTTGAATATGGAGCCATGCTGCCACCATAATGTTTTTTTTTTAATATAACCAATGTTACTCGGGGGGATGTAAGGATTCTAACGATACCCCAAACGTCTAACTTTGTTCAGGCATTTAAAAGTTATGATGGAATAAAGAAACTCACATACATACAAACAAACATATATACTTACATACATAAAAACATACAAACATACATACAAACATACATTAATCCTAAAAACATTACACTCCTTTTTTGGGCAGTCATATAAAAAAGGCAATTTTTCTCGGTCCATTACAGATACCATTCCCTTGCTGTCCTAACCGAGTGACCGACAAATTAAAATCTTGAAAATGTACCAGATCTCAATTATAATTATATAAGCGGAAACGCTCGGGAAATTATATTTTTGCTACAAAATGAACCGCTCTCACCCTCCTCACCATTGCTCGGGTTTCTCAAAACGCCTAGTCAGATTATTATGGCAATTATCGTTGAATAAAGAGAATTTCATAATATTCCGCCAAGGAATACATAGATTAAGATCGCGACTGTTCCTTCGCTCTCCTAATCCTAATTAGTTAGGTACAAAGGAGCTACCAAGTGTATCGAAACTTGTGTAATTTCAACCTTATCTGTGTTAGATTGTGAGGCTGTTTATTTTTATTCAGTATGTGGTAGGTACTGAAAGAATAGCTTTTAGTTTTTGTCCAGTTTTCAGCTTTAAGAAGCATCACAACATTTGTTTAACCTGCAATTAGCGATTGTTTTTCTTGTACTTTGTTCAGCTTAGGTTCAGTGTTGAGTAACCTCCAACTTGAATACAAACAAACCTCTTTTTGAACAATAACTTTTTGTTGCTTACTGAGAAAAAGGAGGAAGATGATTTTAGCAACATAAGTATGTGTGTATGTTGGTCTGTTTCCTCACAGAGCTCTTAATCTACTTAACCAGCTATCGGAGAATTCGTCTTAAAAAATGCGTGTGTGGTTCGTCCTACTAATACTATATATTATTATGTGAATGTTTGCGGTTGTGTGTGTACATATAGTTTTCACGCTGAAACGGCTCAGTGGATATAGATGAAATTTGGTAAGTAACTTAGGTCCTGGAATAATACATAGAAACGTCATCATCATCATCATCATCACGGGTGAAAATTCGTGGTGCAGCTAGTAGTAGTAGTACTCATAAAGTTATGAAGTAAAAAAAACCGTGATGAGTAAAAAATCAATAACTTTCAAAAATATATTACATATCATGTGGCAATAGAGTATGATTTCGAACAATATTTTCATTTCAAGAATGATCTCATTATCATAAAAAGCGTATATTCATAATTAATGATTCGTAAATTTCACGGCCAGGTCAAACCGGATGAGCGTGCGTTGCAGCACAGAGCGTTGCAGAATGCGTGAACGCAGGAGGCGGTCTGGCACGGTCTGGCAACGTCACGCGCGCTTCTTGCCCTGATGACTGTATTAAATGACCTTCTCTAGTTAATGTCACACCGCGGACGACAACGCGGTGCGATACGAAATCGTTGATTTGTATTCAAATGCAAAATGGATGCGGAAGTTAAAGAAAAATTCACCCACATCACGACAAACTGACAGGTGTGACATCCTACGCAACGCTCTGTCTGCGCTGCAACAAACACGCCTGGAGCCTGGCTGTCAAAAAAGCAATAGCTAACCAAGAAGGATTATTTATTCACTACTGTCACCGTGGATCTTATAGGAATCCTTATAGGATCACGTCGTTGTCCGTCCATTCGCCCAAAAGCCCGCTATAGTCTATGACACTCGTGGGATGAAGATGAATCGATTGATACCTCGCTTGTCAAAATCGGGCCCAGTTTGTAGTTGGAGCATACGTGTTCAGGTTCACCCTTATATTGCTTTGCCGTAGTCGGGAAAAAATATAGCCTATGACACTTTATACCTACATGAAGACAAATCGATTGATAACTCGCTTGTCATAATCGGACCAAGATTTTAGATTGAACACATTATCCTTCCTCTGCTTCGCAGTAGTCGGGTTAAAAAGCCTATGATACTCTATATCTGAAGACGAATCGATTGACACCATGCTTCAAATCGGTACAATAGGGTGGAACATCCACATAATTATATACATACATAGTCTACCTCGTAGGTCTACCCTTCCGTTGCTTCAACGTAGTCGGATAAACATAAAAATGCAGGACTATAGCAATTTCAGCAGCAAAAGTTAAATTTACCTCGAGATAGATTCGATCTAGAAGTCTCCGCACAGGGGTCGTAACTGAAAGAACGTGACGCGGCCACGATCAAAACGTGCTCAACAGCGCTTAGTTGACACTTGGCGGTGCAGAATAGCCCATCTAGCCTGTTTGATCAAAGATAGCTTTTAGACAAGTTACTTTAAAAGATGATTATTTGAAAATTGGAAAAACTTACTATCAAAATCATCCAAATAGCTTTAGAAATCTCGAAGAAATTATAGAACACAAAAATATATACATACACGCAAAAAAATGAACTGATCTCCTACATTAAGCAGCATCTACTCTCACAGAATAAATAATATTTAGTTCTAAATACGTAATTACCTACATTCCAAATTCATCATAATTAATAATTTATATTCGTGCCTTACTATCTACGAGTATACTTTGTAGATAATGACTTACTAAAAGACCTGCTAAAAAATGCTAGACTTAGCTGTTCATGAGAACAGCTAAGTCTAGCATTTTTATTACCTTTGACACTCAGCCTCGGCAGAATAAGAAGAGTTTTGTACTTACTTATCCATACATTGCCGATTGAGTTTAATTAAGGAAATAATATATTTTATTAAATAGGTACATCGTTTTTTGCTATCGTTAGGGTTGAAGTATTAACCACGTTTCAGTGACGATGACGTCACGTTTCACCACTTCCCAGTCACGTGTGTGTTCCGTGGGAATGGCGGTCGAAATTAAATGAAAATATTAAATGGTTTTCGGGCTTTTCGTCAATTTGGCCAATTTGACGGACAACGCAAGAATTGAGGATTATTATTTTTGATAGAAATTGGGATTGTAGAGCTAAACAAACAAGGTACGAGTATTTGTGTGGTGCTTTGCCCTTACCCTTCGACCAAACAACCAACCATTCAAACGGAGTTGGTTGTTTGCTTGAACTAATAGGTTTACAGAATATCCCAAAAACTACTAACAAGCTTTTAGACATGCAAAAATAATAAATATCCAAAGGTTCAATTAAAAAAACTTCAATGCAGTAACTATGTTATGATGGAACATATAACAAGCTATCACAATTCAATGCGTATTCAACATTCGTGCCTATGCTGTTAACCGTTAAGGAGTTCTGTAGTCAGGAGCCAACCCGGAGAGCAGCAACCATGTCATGATAAAACTTCAAACTAGCTAGCATAATATAATGCGAACACAAAATTTCCTGTCTGTGCTATTAACAGTTGAGGAGTTCCCTAGTCAGGAGCCAACCCGGAGTGCAGCAACCATGTCATGGTAAAACTTCAAATCGGATATCATAATAGAATGCGTACACAAAATTTCGTGACAGTGCTGTTGACCGTTGAAGCCGTTGAAGTTCCTTTATCTGGAGCTGTTCGTGGATGTCGATTTAGTTCATGCTTACCATAAAATTGTACTGTCATCGGAACTGAACCAACATGCAAAAATTCAAATCCGTAGGATAAGAGGAAGTTGATCTAAACAAACATACATACAGACAAACATACACACATACATACAAACATTGCAACTTAAATAAAAGCTTTTAAACTTGTTTACTTGGCTAACCCTGTACAATTTGAAAAGACGTTTCAGTTTTCAGCGAGTTCCTCCAAACGCCTGTATGGCGCGCTGAAAAACTTAAAGAAAGTGCAGCGTCACGTAGAACACCTATCCATTCCGAATGGAAAAGTTGCTTCCACCTGTCTCGCGATGAATATAAAGAACAGAGTTTTAATACACTTGAAACACTCTGCTTGAAACTTCGACGTTTGACAAAATAGCAAACTGTATCTACTGTTACCTAACTCATTTGCTTTTAAATTATAGTCCCTATTAAGACTTGATAAGGTCGCAAAATTGATTGTTTTCGTTTAAGCGATGGTAACAGTTTGTGGCCTTTGTAACTGATTGTCAGACGTGTATTAAACACAGGTGACGCAGGTGCCAAATCCAGCCTACCGTGGTATTGTATCGGGAAGTAAATAAACGTAGATCTATACCATACGTTTTATGAACCTAACTATTGATAGTTTACGCTTTCCGCTGGTGTATTTTGCTTGTTAGTTGATATTTTAATAGGATTTACAAAATGATAGCTCACTAATTGGTAAGCACTTATCGCCTGTCTATGTATATACAAATATCGATGGCTTCATTGTGATTCAACGTTTGGTTCATGTTTATGCCTTTAGAATGTGGTTAATAAATTACGACACAAGTTGATACAACTCTTGTTATAACAATATGATGAAAAATAATGAATAACATTACTTAAATAACATAAACACGCATGGAATTTATTAGGTACCCTCATAAGTCACTTTTGCCATCACAAGAATAAATCTGATATCTCAATAGAGAAGAAAAGGACGATTGTCATGTATGTTTCCCATTACAAATGTGTACAAGGGATAGAATGAAAATGGGAATTTAATTTTACACTTGGCCGACCTTTGAATGACATGGGATGGTCACAATAAAATAAACAGTAAGGACACTAGCACATATATGGTCTGTGGATACTAGTCTCACGGGTGTGATGTGAAAAACTCTGCTGTTAGTTGAAGGCAAAACCCTGGCGCGGAATGTTACGTCGTATATCGAAACCAAGTGAAAATTTCTTATGAATATAATGTGAAATTAAGTAGTGACACACGGTGTCTTCTTTGAAGTAATAAACCGACTTCTTATATATTTATTTACTACAAAAAATAACCAATTTACATGGGATCACTTCAAAAGCCTTATGATTTAAAAAAAATGCCATTCAAACCAGCCACGAAATTTTGAAAAATTTGGCAACGAAGTACCAAAAAAACATACAAAAATAAGTCACAAATCCTTGTTTGAAGTTGGTTAAAAAAATGATTAAAATTTCGGATCCGGTAAGGTCCTGACTATGGTTTGGTGTCGTCACCCTCATAACCGGCTTATACCGACAGAGATATCCGTCAAGCAATATCATGCAAGTATCTAATGTACCTAATATTTGAAGAACACTGACAGAAATGTGAGGAAAGATTACTGCGTAAGAAAAAATCCATGCAATTAATTAATGTGGGTACTGAGTAAATGATAATTACTCTTCAAATAAAATATGAAACAAGCCAAACTTAAAAAATAAATTTGATTGACATTAGGAGATTATCCCTACTGTTTGTATACCGAATGACAAGGGTGCGGCGTGTGTGGATGTCTCACTTGTCCCGGCTGCGCTGATTTCCTTTGATATTAACAAATTACATTACGTC
Source organism: Alsophila aescularia (assembly GCA_946251855.1). Taxonomy (NCBI): domain Eukaryota; kingdom Metazoa; phylum Arthropoda; class Insecta; order Lepidoptera; family Geometridae; genus Alsophila; species Alsophila aescularia. Next base: position 13,030,409 of record OX276375.1, on the reverse strand, counting down.
AAGTTGAAGCTTTTTTTCGGTGCCGGAGATATAGTTGTTATCATTGGAAATTACTCAAAATGTCTGGCTAACGCTTGGCTGCCCTAGCATTATTCTCGTTTTCTCAAAAAACTCAGCCTATGATAGTACCTATGTATAGCGTTAGAGCTCCCGCATAATACAGAATGATCGACCGACATTCAAGCCATGAAAACATATACGAGTAATCAACTATTTAAAAGCAGTCGGTACAGTATGGCTAACGCGACCCGAGATTGTTTAGTATTTAGTTGTTTGTAGTCTGAGGAGGCTCTTTTCCATGTGCCTATTTTTAGTGAATTTGTTTCTTCGATCCCATTCATCATCATCATCATCATCATCATCATCAGTCCACTACTAGACATATCATCATCATCAGCCCGTATTCGTCCACTGCAGGACTTAGGGCTCCCTAGGTCATAACTGGCAGAACACAAGCGTTGAAGACTTTCGTCTTTGGCACTGTGGTATGGACGATGAAAAGACTTGATGTAGTTGACCAAATGCTACCCATCCCAGCTGAATCCTCCTATCGGCTTCCCTTTCGAAGTTGTTCCTACCCAATTGCATAGTCTGCCCGAAGTAAACATATTTCTGAACAACTTCAAGGGGGACACCGTTAACGTCGATCGGTGGCGGGGTAATAAGTTCGTTATACACATAAGCGATATTATGAACAATATTCCCCCCAAATTATGACATTATTAACAATATTTTGTTTTATTGTAAATAACTTTAAACGAAATGTAAGCAAATATTGCATTTTCCATATTATCATCATAAACATACAATACGCTTAAATTTCACCGGCCTTAAATTTTGATTTTAAGACCGTCATTGCCACCAAAAGTAGTCATAACTCTTTCAACATCGATCAAATTGAGAACAGCTAAAATTGCCTACCAAAATCATATGAAATCTAGCATACGAACCTATCAAGGAACCCCAGGGAAATACGCTAGTCTGTATCGCCGGCTCGATCATTGCCCAAATTAAATTTACTGCCCAAGCCCCAGATCGGGCGTACCGATATAACCACCATTTATTGGCAATAAATATTTTTTTACTAGCAGCTTTTACAGGCTCTTGTATCGTTTTTCACGGCGACCGGTGACCTTACACGACCACACCCTATGTTATGGTGTAACCGGCGATTTTTGTATTCGATAACATGAGCTTATGCCACAGAATAAATAACAGTTGCTTGCGACAATCTACGATTAAAATTACACAATTTATAACCACTTTTCTTTTTATCAATAAGTACATATATGTTCACAGAAATTTCAGCAAATGCAATAGGAGGTAATAGGTTCATAGATACGTCACAGAATAAATAATAGGTACATATAGCAACATACTATATACGAGTATAATTTGGATAGTAGATATATTATAGTACTAGCTGTACCAGTGGCTGTGCCCTCATGGTCATTTCATTTAAAAGTAGCCCACACGTGTTATTCGAAGTCCAAAAGTACCAATAAAGTACAATATACTACATTTCTTCAAAATTCATTCAGCTTTCAAATAGATTTATATCGATTGCTCGGTATCTAATGATCGTATTGGTAACCCAGTTTTTAAGTCAAACCCTAAGCTATCCAACAGTGAAAACCACATCGCAATCGGTCCAGTAGTTTTTACGTGATGCGCAACAAATATACAGACAGACAGACAGACACGATTATTAAAAATATTATATTCTTGCTCAGTAGCTTTACCCTAGACCATTTTTTTAAATAATCTTCTATGAACAGACTTTTTCGTTCTTATTGCTTTATTATAAGTATAGATAGATAGCTAGGCACGAGTATACCGCAATTTCTCGAATGAGGTTGCGGAAGCGACCAAGCATTAAAATTAGAAGTGTGTTCTGTATAACTTTGCGCGGTATTGTAGTCATACCAACTTTTAAAAAGTCCTCACGGCACGCTCCTCACTTTCTTACAATAAATTATAGCCCCTCGCCAACATTGTGACACTTTTATTGTGACCTTAAAGTTTCACCAAACTTTGGTCGCACGTGAAGTGTCATTTATAAATTTACGACGGTATTATTTCTTCCGTGTTCCACTTAATCGGAGACAACTGATATAGGATTTGGTAATAGATTTTCCGATGGTATTATGGAAATTTTATGTCTTCATATTGTGAGTATCGCTGACGTATGCATTTTCCTTTGATATGAATGATAGGGACTGAGATCAGCTTGTGCTTTCTATGTGAAATAATTTAGTCACAATGTTTTTGAAAATTTAATTTGCAATTCAGAAAGATTATAATTATTATGAAAACGTACCGGTCGCAGCATATAATTAGTTTACAGGAAGCATAAATACAGCGCCCGCGCTCAAATTACGTAAAAATAAACGCATATACATGTAAATCTATAAAAATCTTAAAATAAGCTAAAGTTTTTTTTGTCTGTCAGTCCGCGCATCACGTAATTTATTTATTAATACTTTATTGCACAATTAAAAGTGTACAAATGGCGGACTTAATAGTCTTGCGCGCGCGCTTATGACGAGTGGTTGGGTCATTGACCTACGTCTCTGAAAATGACGTCCCAAGTTATAAAATGCAATAATTGCAACTTAGTGATCTGTGAAGTGTTAGCTTTTGTCCAAAATAAATTGGACGTAATGGATGAGGAGAGCCTGGTGAGATTATGCAAGTCAGCTTTCTCAGTGAATGAAATAGAAACTGCAAAGAATTTGCTTTTTGATTCGATCACATCGACGAAGCGCAAAATTACACGTAGAAAGGATGGGAAGTCGCAGAGAGATCTTTAAGACGTAATAGCGTTGTTTAAGGTAACTGATCCAGAGGAAGTACCGATATTTGTAGTTAGGGAACTTCACAAACTCCCGGCTCTGCACTTCGATCACATTGATGTAAGTAAACTCTTAAAGGATCTGCTGTTGATGCAAAACGAACTCCAAACAATGAAGGAATGTTATGTAACCAAGGAGCAGTTTGATGAATTACGGAATGAACTTTTGCAATCTAAACAGCCATCATCACATTTTGCGCAAAACATTAATATTAAAAGGGGTGGTGGACTAGCAACTAGTTTCTATTTGGAAAGCGGCCCTATGGGCCTACCTCACTTTTTAGATAAGTCCAGTACGGTTCCAACGGACGCCGAGATTGCAAATAATCATCTATCCTTATCACCCGTGAGTGCTAATGATGAGTCTATCCTGCTTGCACAAGCACGTGCTACGCATGTGGAGTCGCGTACAGCGGTTGCGTCGCAAACAGTCCAAAGTGTGCAGGGTATTGAAACTATTGAATGCAGTTCTTCGGCGCGACCCATGACACAGGCGCCAAGCGGGAGCGTACAATGCACTCAAAAATCTCAAGAAAAAAATGAATGGGTTGTCGTACAAGGAAAGAAAACAAAATATCGTTTTGCTGGAAGTAGAGGAAAAGCTGCCTTGGAGCCAAATAATAAATTTCGAGCAGCTGATATTAAAATTCCACTCTTCATAACAAATGTTGACAAGCAGGCGTCAGGTAGTGACATCACTGATTACATTGAATCGAAGACACAGGTTCAAGTAATTCTTAAGAAAATTAAAATGAAAAAGCAGAGGGATTACAATGCCTATAAAATTCTTGTACCACAACACAAGCTCGCATTGTTTTTAGACGACAAGATATGGCCAGAAGGAGTGTCATTTCGCCGCTTTGTTTATTTTGACAAAGATTTAAGGAATGAGTATGGGAGAAGAAGAAGTGGTGAAATAATACAAAATAGTAATGGATGTACAAACACATAAGAAAATAAAGTCATCATTCATTAGTTTTAATTGTAAGTCCGTTACAAGATCAACTGATTGTGTGAGAGGCTTATGTAGTATGGCGCAGATAGTAGGTTTGCAAGAGACATGGCTACTCCCACATGATATCCCCCTCCTCGGCACCATCGACAGGGAATTCGCTTACACCGGGACGTCCGCGGTCAACATTTCGGCTGGGGTACTGAGGGGCAGGCCTTATGGCGGAGTGGCATTACTTTGGCGTAAATCAACGTTCAGTGAAGTGTCGGTAATCGAATGTAAAAACCCGCGTATCTGTGCGATAAAAGCGTCGCTCGGTGACCGCTTTATTCTTGTCTTTAGTGTCTATATGCCCACGGATGCGATTGACAACTTATCTGAATTTACGGAGTGTTTTAGTGAGGTATGTGCTATTGTTGAAAGCTCATCAATTGAGGCGGTTTATGTGTTGGGAGATTTTAATGCGCACCCCGGCGAACTATTCTTCAAGGAGTTAGAAAATATATGTACGGACCAGCAATTGAAATGTGCCGATATTGAAAAATTAGGTATTGCGTCAAACAGCTATACTTTTATAAGTGATGTGCACGGAACTACACGGTGGCTCGACCATTGTGTTGTTAGTCAGGCCGCTTGGCAGTCAATAAGCAAAGTTAGTATAATGTACGATACATTTTGGTCGGATCACCTGCCGCTGATTATCGAATGTGAATTAGACGTAATTAAATGTAAGACAAGTTCGAGTATTAATGAAACTATATGTAACAGGGTTATCTGGGGAAATAGAACTAATGAACAAATAGACAAGTATAGGGATTATTGTAACAGTAAACTCAAGTTAATAGACTTTCCACATGAATTTCAAAATTGTAGTTATAATTTATGTAGTAATGTAGAACATAATAAAAGGTTAGATGAACTTTATCGTGAAATTGTTTTGGTGTTGACAAAGGCGGCTATTGAAAATAATAATTGTATAATTATTAATAATCATTCAAGCAGAAAAAAAGGTCCCGTGACAGGTTGGAATAAGCATGTACGTGAAGCGCACAGGGATGCCAGGCTTAAATTTTTGAATTGGGTTTGGCAAAATAAGCCCAGAAGTGGTAATTTATATGAAGAAATGTGTGAAAGTAGAAAATTATTCAAAAGAAAACTAAAGTGGTGTCTGGACAATAAAGAACTAGTAAGAATGGATATTATAGCTGAGCACCGCTCTTCAAAGAATTTTGGCGATTTTTGGAAGGCTACTAATAAATTGAATGTTAGGCCTGGCCTGCCTGTGAGCGTGGAGGGTGTGAGTGACAGTAAGGGCATAGCTGAAGTATTCAAAAATCATTTTAGGGTAAATTCGTCGCTAGGTCCTTCCAAGATGAGGCTGGATGCGGAGACCAGCGTGACTGGGGACACAGTATCTGCTAAACAAGTATCTCGCATAATAGATAAAATGTCTCGCGGTAAATCACCGGGTCACGATGGTCTCAGCATCGAGCATCTGAAGTGTGCAGGATTCCACCTGTCGCGTGTTCTTGCGATGTTTTTTACTTTGTGCTTAAGTCACTCACATTTGCCCGCTGAGCTCATGAAAACCGTAGTTGTGCCTATTGTTAAAAATAAGACAGGTGATTTGTCCGATAAACGAAACTATCGACCAATATCTTTGGCGACGGTGATAGCGAAAGTGCTGGACAGTGTGCTTGACTCGGCGCTTGATAAGCATATTAATATTCATGACGCACAGTTCGGTTTTAGAGCCGGACTCTCTACTGAAAGCGCCATACTCAGTCTCAAGCACACTGTGCAGTATTACACGACGAGACGAACACCTGTGTATGCTTGCTTTCTCGATTTATCAAAGGCATTTGACTTGGTATCATACGACACATTGTGGGAAAAACTACTGAAAACAGACGTACATACTCAGGTCTTGAGGCTCTTTCGCTACTGGTACGCGAACCAGACCAATAATGTTAGGTGGGCTGGCGACCTCTCTGACGCGTACAGGTTGGAGTGCGGGGTAAGGCAGGGTGGGTTGAGTTCTCCCAAGCTCTTCAACTTGTACGTGAACGAGCTGATAGTTGAGCTCAGCAATGCGCGTGTCGGCTGCTCGGTTGATAATGTTTGTATGAACAATATCAGCTACGCAGACGACATGGTGCTGCTGAGCCCTTCTATTAGTGGAATGAGAAGGTTATTAGCTATTTGTGAGAGTTATGCTAATAAACATGGCCTTGTGTATAATTGTGCGAAGAGTGAGTATTTGATCTTCGGGGCTTCCGGTAAATATCCGTCTAATGTGCCACCACTAAAGCTGATCGGTGTAGAACTTAAGAGGGTGAAACAGTTTAAATACCTCGGACACTACGTTACTGAAGGCCTCGTTGATCAAACTGATATAGAAAGGGAACGCAGGGCATTGGCGATTAGAAGTAATATGCTGGCACGCAGGTTTGCTCGTTGTAGTGACGAAGTCAAAATAACACTGTTTAAGTCATATTGTCAAACTTTCTACACAAGTAGTCTGTGGGCCAGCTATACTCAGAGATCGCTCAATGCCTTGCGTGTCCAGTATAACAATGGATTTAGGATGCTCTTGGGGCTGCCCCGTTTCTGTAGTGCTTCGAGTATGTTTGCGGAGGCGCGGGTTGATGGCTTTCATGCCATCATGCGCAAGAGAATTGCCTCCCTGCTAAGCAGAGTGCGGGGAAGTACTAACAGCATCCTAAAAGTCATTGGTGGAAGATACGATTCCGCGATTGTGAAGGAATTCATTCGGGTTCAGATCAGATAGTCTCGTTGCAGGCTGTCTGGCCGGGACTCGGATGAATATCTTCATAACTAGCATTTTTTATATTTTTTTATTTTACTGTGTAGATTTTTCTGGACTGTATTAGACTAACATAGATAAATAAGACCTATACTAACAATTTTATGGACATTGTCTGAATATGAATAAATAATAATAATAATACTAAAAGCATTATCTACCAGTCAACCAAACAATGCAATGAGAGACAGGTAGTAGGCAAAAAAAATGAGTTAGTAAAAATTGCAAAACATTTATAAGAATACAACATACAATATATATATATTAAACAAAATAATGTAATACATATAATAACATAATACATATGATTTCTATCGTTAATACTACTGGACCAATTGCAATGCGGTATTCTCTATTGAATAGCTTAGATTTTGACTTAAAAATGACGTACTTGGTATCTCATTCCGATAATTGTAAACCAAGCAATCAATAAAAATATTTATTACGTCTGAACGAAGTTTTATGAAAACTTTTGGTTTTGGAATAACACATCGGATCCTTATATCCCAGAATAGTTACGACGCGGACATATCCGCGGGCACGTTTTGTAATTAATATAAATAAATGGGCAGTCCTCCACGGCCGAAAATAATGTTGGAAAAGATACCTACATAGGAGTAAAACTTTACAAAACTATTATATTGAGTAATAGGAAGACCAAAAGATTTATTTTTCCAGTAATGGCAAATCGACTGACTGAAATAGCTCTACAAGCGCTTTCACAAGTAATCCCTACTCCCACCCAATCGTCTGACTTTGACCCTTTCCGGGAGGTAACTACGCGTGACTCGACGACTTTGGAATCACAAAACCATGCCATAAAACTTTTAGCGAAATCTATCTAACCTCGTTACGCACGAAACGTTCCGATTTCAAAATCATAGTGTGCGAGGAAAAGGAATTGAACACGGTGCCACAGATGACTAAATAGTCACAACATAAACGGTGCAAGCTATCTCAGACTTCTCTAACTTAAAAACGGGGATTATTTTGTGTACCTACCTTTTTCAAACTTTTTTTAAACTGTTAATTTGTTAAACGGGGAAAATGTTATAAATTTTTATCTTGACATTTCGATCAAGTTGCGTTGATCGTGCTCACTATAGGACTGAAGTAGCGGGTATTAGTGTGGAGAAGGGCAAGCGCTGTCTCCTACTACCCGCATTTAAGAGTAGTTTTGTAAAATTCCGAATTGTCACGATACGCAACACTAACGACATCTGCAGTTTTTTTCTGATATAAACCGCGAAGCAAACACTTGTTTATCACGGGATTCCGCGACACAGACAAGTTAAAACCATCCTCCCGTGGTTGAAATTGGGATGCGTTTTAATTTTAATCACCTCAAATACAATCCTAGAGAAGTAGTGACCTCCCGTGGTCAGAAATTTCGAGCCGTGGTTTTCAATCCAGTGATTTAGGCCTGAATCAAGCAAATGCTCACTTTATCTGGCGGTTCTTTAATGCTGCAATGTGTTATTTCACCCTTTTCGCTCTAGTACGCTTGGTTTAACTAATGTAGGAATTATCAGCTGATTTCAGTGCGTTTAAGTCCCGCCTAAATAATAAATTATTATTATTTAGGTTCTCGAATGGCGACCACGAACAAGCAAGCAAAGTGTAGGAAGACACGTTGGACCGACGACATTGTAGCCATCGCAGGAAGTCGATAGATGGAGGTGATCACAAGATCGCTCGTCATGGCGCTCTTTGGGGGAGGCCTATGTTCAGCAGTAGACTTCTAAAGGCTAACATGTTGATGATGATGATGATAATGATGAAATAATTAACTACCTATGTGTTAGTATCGCAAAAGTTTAAGGTTAAATTTTTATTTGTTTCTTATATACATAAGGGCACTTGCCTAGTGTTTTAAAATAGAAGATATCAGGGAGGGTGGCAGTTTTTTTGTGGTTAATACACCATTTCCTCATTAAAGACGGCATTTGTTTTTAATTTTCTTGAGAATTTGACAGAATAACACGTTCTCACATATACACACTTCACACGTTCGTTCACGTACGTCGACTAACACGTCTTGCTAGGAAGTGGCGGCTGATTGGCATAACATGTTGTAAATGCTTGCGTGAGGCTTGTGCGGACGAGCGGATAGGTATATCTCGAGTGCTTTACTCTCGAATTGGCGGCGAGGAATCTTTATTTTTACCCTACTACTACAAAGAAAAGGAAGGATTGTGTTCAAACTAAAAACTTGGTCCGATTTTGACAAGCGAGGTATCAATCGATTAGTGTTCATCGCAAGTGTGTTATAGGTTAATTTTTACTCGACCTTAGTCGGGTGTAATTTTTGAACATACATATGTCTAGTTGTTAACATTCTTGAACAGCACTGTTCACCCTGAACAAGAAGAAACAATTGCGACGTAATAGTTACGGTAGTACAATTGGCAAAGAGTAGTAACATTTTCTAACACACGTAAGCTAAAACGATTCCCATATAAAATGAAGGTTTGTTACGAACGGTTAGGAGGGTTACCAGACACGTTCCGTTAGGAAGGGGGTGATAGATATGGTGTTCTTATATAAAAAAAAGTATAGTGAACGGTCAAAATTTCCTTCCGAAATTCGGTTTAACCACGGAAACACGTGATAGTTAGCGTAAAAAACTTGTGGAACGTATTGTGACGCCTAGCTATTATTAGTTTTATTACGAACTATCTGATGCGCGTGGCTTCGCACGCGTGGTCATTTCTCTAGGTTAAAGTACTCAATATGCTATTCCATGATCTAAAATACCAATAATGCGCTGGTTGTTATTAACCAGCATTATGCTGAGTTCGGGCCGGCTTAGGGCAAAAAACTTAACTAACTACTTAGGTACTAACTTATTTCTTCAATGTTTTTATTTCGTGTACTTGTTTTTTTGCCATAAATAAAGCTATGTCTATGTTTATGTCTATGTCTATGTCTATATCAATATTTGATCAAAATTCCTTTAGCTGTCAAAATATTTTTTATGGATTGCTCGGCTTCTGCTCATCGGATTGAGATACCAATATCCCAGTTTTTCAAACAAGCCCTAAGCTATCCAACATTGAAAGCCGCATCGCAATTGGTCTAGTAGTTTTTACGTGAAACGCGAACAAACAAACATACAGACAAACAGACAGACATGATTTAACAAATGTTATTTTCTTGTTCAGTAACTTATTTTACTTAGATACATGGTAGCTGTGACTTTGACTTGATAATTGAAACCGGAGATAAAAGCTTAGAGAAGGTAACCAAAAGGAGTTGGTAGAGCGCACGAAGGTGACCACTTTTTCCTTTAACCTAATGAACGCCAAGCCTGTAAACTAAAGAGAATACAAACACTACGCTAATAGAAGCAAAACAGGCCCTCTACTGGCGTAGCCATGAAATCTACGAATTGGGAAATTCAAGTCACACAGAAATATTAGTGAGGTTTACTTGATTGGTGTCTTGTGGAGCAGTGGCATTATTTATTCCGAGGTGGTAGTCTATACAATGCCGTCGTTTTCACTATTTACTTGACGTCTATGGATGTCAGTGACATTCAAAACAATTAAAAATACTTGCCGCGCTCCGAGGCATTGCCCACGTGCAAACTTTGGCACCACTGATCTCTATGGATTTGCTCTGCCGTACTTTCGTTTGTGCCGATTCACAGCGTCCGTGGAACTAAAATTTAAATGGTTTTATCTCCTGACGTTACTCAAAGAATAAATAATAGTACAAATACGTTAGTTCCGTGGATCCTCACTACTGCCAAACTACTGCTATCAGCGACAAAATGGCGATAATCAAAGGTTCTCATTACGACGTTCGTCAACAGCCTGTGTAGAGTACGGACAGTACAGTTACAGTTGTGTATGTTTGGCACCATCTTAGGGATGGAATTCCAAAAACCACCCCTAAGTTTACTCAAAGAATATTTCCTATAAATGTTCACTGGTTTAAGCTATACGTTATTTGTCAGTCAGTAAGTCACGATACTGTTTTATAGGTACGGATTATGGTATTTTAAGCCTGTACAGTAAAAAAGTTGTCCTGTTTCGAAATATTACTCTATTTCTGTATGAAGACTGCGAGATTAAGGACTATAAGGCTGGCTTGCACCATCAATAGTTATCTTTAAACTACATTCAAATCTGAAGCTAAAAGTGTAGTTAAGCAGAAATGTGACGCACCATTTAACTATGGGCAAAATGACTACGCAAGATTAAAATTAAAGTAATAGTTAAAAGCTGTCAAACATTAACCCTTAACCTCAAGATAACGTACAATTACAATAAATACATAACCTTACAATATAGAATAATAATATAGATAGATTGATTAGATATTATAATAACATACTAACTTACAATTTTTTCAAAACTTGCAATTATGTCTCTGAGAGAAATTTGTAGGAATTCCTCTAACAGTGAAAATAATGAAGAGTATATGGAGCTTGGAAAAAAAGAATTGTAATGATTGAAGAATTGTTGTGTTGTGTGTTTGTGTCATAGAATTCAATTATCTAACACTTTGCAACACTTGCTTGTTAAACTTAATGGTTAAGGTTAAAGTTATAGTAATTTTTAACTATAACTGTTACTTAAACTGGGATTATGGTGCAACCCAGCATAGCCAAAATTACGCTCTGTAAATAATATCTCACCAAAAGACTAGGGACCCATGGACACGGTAATACAGACAAAACCTTGTTCATGTTCTCTTGTTTATGATTACTCGTAAATGAGATGTAAATCCGGCTAACCACCCGTACCAACCTCCGGTGTTTTGGAATTAACGCAGCTATTAAGTATTATATTTATAAATGGTTTGTTGTTCTACGCGTAGGTAATCTTTTCATCCAGCGCTTGAAATTATTGGCAGCCTTAGGATGTTAAAACTGTACTTAATATTAATGACGTTTGCGTTCAATTTTGCTTAACTTTGAAATAATCAAACAAGATAGCTTTATGAAATAAAGACTGTCTTTTAGACAATTTTATAGTGCTTAAATGATAGCCATATATATGGTTTAAGATTATGAAGTTAATTTTGAATAAAAGTAGGTTAATAAAAAATAAAATGTTTTCTCTAGATTTCGAAAGTGTGCTACCTAAATATGCAATTTTCACACATTTAAGTATTTTTTATTGCCACCACGAGCTTTTCATACAGCTATTATACGGTTTTGGCCTGCTTTCCATCAAATTTCTGAGCTGATACTAAAATTATATAGAAAACCAAACTAAAAAATAGAAAATAAATTTTAATTGTGTAAATAAGAAAAAAAAATGTTTTATTTAAAAAAAAAACGTGGGGTGCATGGGTCAATAGTTATAAATATTTCATTGACAGATATGAGAAGAATGATTATCATTTCAATAATATCTTAAAAAGCACCCCACGTTTTTTTTATATTTTTTTTCTTATTTACACTACTAAAGTTTATTTTCTATTTTTTAGTTTGGTTTTCTATATAAGCGTGTTTTTTTACTTTTTTTTTAACTATTATTTATTTTCTACTTTTTAGTTTGGTTTATTTATAAGAGCGTTTTTTTTTTGCACATCTATCAAAGAACGATGACAATGCAATAAGCATTGTCATCGTTCTTTGATAGATGTGCAAAATTTGAATGAAATCTGACCGTTTAAAGTGGGTCAAAATAGCTACCAAAGGAATCAGTTACAAACATACAAGTGAAGCTAATATAAAGCGTACAATATTAAATCGGCTTTCATTTGTTATTGGTTTTTAATATCAAAAGTACCACCAAAAAAATATTAAAAGATTTTACTTTTTCCTATATTTGTAATGAAATAAACTTTAATTTAGATTTTATTTTAAAAGGATTGCTAAGATATTTTAAAAGTTATCGCATTTTTTATAACCGACAGATTATTGTTATAGTTATAGTTTGTAGATTACCTAGTAGAAGAGGAAAATTCTGGAATACAAATTGATTGAAAATATTTATTTATAATTTTATTGCATTTGTTTGATGATTGTTTAAATTGTTCAAATGGAACATTTTCTTAAGTCAGTTATGTTTTGGCTTAGTTGCATACTACTACAATAATTCATACAAATCAATACCACACGCAAAATCTGCTAGCCTATTTCGAATGCCTACAGACTAGTTTAAATAAACTGTTTTGGTTAACCCAATAACATGCTATATTTACATTAAACATCACAAATGGCCAGATATTTAACCATCAAGATGTAGAATGCAAAAAATATTTTAATCCAGTTTGAAGGATATTGGTATCCAGCAAAAAATTCTGAAAATAATAAGGAATATGATATATAAAAATAATGTCTCAGCATGACGAGAACAGTGCAGTAGCGCGCATGATGGCATGTAGAATAGGTAATAAATAGTTATAGATAAGCATGCGCAATAACCTCAGACGAGCGAGCTGCCCGTCAAATTAATTGACTCTAATCCTCGACCACGCAAAACCAACTAAACGGAGTGTTGCTTGGTCGTAGGGTTTACTTTTAGTTTTCGATTCATTAGATTATGAGTGCGTTTTTGGACCTAGTGAGCTTTTTATTAAATAAAGAATGATGAAAAGGTTTGCCATACACAACATCTGTATTTGAGGAACGTAAATAAAACAAAAAAAAACGTTGTTTTTTAAAATAGTCTAAAATATATTAATAATAACAAAATTTGCTAAAATAGTCTCATAATCATCCCGTACGGGATACCGACAGATCCAAAAGGTAGTTTTTTTTATCTGAACTGGCTTTTTTGTATTTTTTCTAAAATCTCTAGAATTTTCTGTACTGATTTGGAAGTTTCTCCTTACGAGTATTTACTTATTTTTATGAATGTACAGACCAGGGTTACTAGGCTACTGAACAAGTTTTTTTTTTAAATCGTTTCTTTCTGTCTGTATGTCTGTATGTTCGCTCATCACGTAAAAACTACTGGATCGATTGCGATGCAACTTTCATTGTTGGATAGCTTAGGGTTTAACTTAAAAAACTGGGGTACTTGGTGTCTTAATCCGATTCGCTTAACATTCTAACTTAAAGTTCGAACTCTAATGAAAGATGAGCGTCTAATAGAATTGGAGAACGCCATCAACGATATCATTTGGGATATCATAGGTCTTGCGGAAGTGAGAAGACAAGGCGAGCAAACATTAGAACGGGATAATGTTATTTTCTTCCACTATGGTGAAACCTGTGGACTGCACGTTGTAGGTTTCCTAGTAGCAAGAAAGTGGAAGGACAATATCGTTGAGTTTTTATGCTATTCTGAACGGATCGCAGTGCTCAAGTTTTGCGTGATACCCAAGAAAACACTTACTATTATTCAGACGTACGCACCAACATCTGCTTACTGTGAAGAAGATATTGAAGATGCCTGCGATGAAAACCGAGGAACCTAGTCTTCGGTAACTTTAACGCAAAAGTCGGACCAAAGCAACAAACAGACAGCGTTGAAATTCTCGGAAAACATGGTCTGGAAATCCGCAATGAGCGAAGTACTCGTCTCATACAATTTGCTTTTGGTCAAAATATGTACATAGCAAATATCTTTTTCCTGAAAAAACCTCAGAGACAATGAACTTGAGTGTCACCCGATGGAGCCACAAATGACGAGATCGACTTTGTTCTCACTTCTGATAGATAAATAATTAAAGATGTCAGGGTTATAAACGAAATTAAGTAAATTTCTGACCACTGCAAATTCATCGTGCTAAGAAATTTGCCAGACAAATAAAGAGACTATGTAAATACACCTTAATTAACAACTTGGATACTTTTAATGTGGAATGTCAGTTCCTAATCAAATGCATATAGAAATTAAATGCATTTGGTCAAAATTGGTATCATCATTTTAAACATTTCACATTAGATCAAGATAACACAGAAGATCAATATAAACACATAGTCTCAGGCATTCGCAACAGCAGTAAAAAGATAAAAAGTGACCAGAAAAACAGCAACAAATTGACGACACTCTTGAACTAATAAAGAAAATAACAGAATTAGAATTTGAAACAGATACATACAGAAAAATAGTCAAAATTATGAAACGAAGTACTAGAAAAACTTGAGAAAACTTAATGGTTAAAATTGCGCTAGAAAAACAGACCTTAAGAGTGGCGAAATAAGGCATATCGAAAAGAAACACATAGATCAATAGCTTGCAAGATGAGAATGGAAAAAAGCACGGCAACAGAGATAAAATTATGGATATATGTACTAACTGTTATAAAACTTTTTATTCAGACCCTTTAAAATCCATACTTAGTCAAATTGAATACAGTCGTTGTCACACTATCCCTTCCATATCACGGTTTGAAGTGTATAAAGCTCTCGTGAGTATGCGCTTTGAAAAGAGTCCAGGAGAGGATTGCGTTACAACAGAAGCACTCAAAATTGGAGCTCTGGCGTTGTTTCCTCATATAAACCATTTTAATAGCATACTAGAATCCGGTAAAGTGCCTGAAAAGATGTGTCACTCCAATATCATTATTCTACATAAAAAGGATACAAAAGTGACATAAGCAACTGTAGACCAATCAGCTTAGTGTCATATCATACACCAGCCACCAGAACAAGCAGAATTCCACCCCAGTTTTTCTACAACTGACCATCTCCAGACGCTCAATCAAATACGAGAAAAATATACAGAATTTCACAAACAATTATACATTAGCATTCGACAGCATACAACATTCTGCAATATAGTAGGCTCTATATAGAAAATCTACAACTCAATAATAATTACATCAATCTCATCAAAAGTATTTACAACAATAGTTCAGCCACCATCAAACTACAGTCATCTGGTCCGTCCTTTAAAATAGAAAAGGGTGTTAAGCATGGTGACCCGCTCTCTCCCAAATTGATCACCAGCACTCTCGAAGAGATATTCAAGAAGCTGGCCCTCTTGGGAGAGGTATTGTCGTTGGCAGCAAAAGGCTTACAAACCTTCTCTTTGCCGATGACATCATTCTTTTCTTCAAATCAGCGACCGAATCGCAACACATGCTTGAAGAACTAAACACTGCGAACCTTGGGGTTGGACTAATGATGAACCGCTCCAAGAACCAACTTATGACCAACAGCACAAGACGTAGGGTTGAAGTTGATGGGCAGGAAATACACTAGTCGATGAGTACGTCTACTTAGGCCAGTTAGTATCCTTCGAAAATAGGCAACAAAAAGAGATCAATCGTCGCATTGACAGTGCCTGGAAGAGCTACTGGTCCATGAAGGCGCTACTGAAAAGAATCTTCCTCTGTCTCTACGGCACAAACTCATCGATACATGTAAACTGCCTATCCTAACCTATGGTGCTGTAACTAATATCTCACCCTCCAAATAAATACATCGCTTGGCCAATTGATCGTCTATACTCAATTAGTATGAATATAAGTAACCCGGAACTTTTAGAGTGCGTGACTGTACTGGGAAGGAATGAAAATTAATATGAAAGTACAAATACAGATATTATAATAAATATGTTAACTTAGGCATCTGAGATTTGGTTATTAACATAGTGTCAACAAGAGCGTGTTCATTGATAATATATAATGTGTTATTATAATATTCAAATAATTACTGAAGTCATATTGTTCGTATCTCTCCATCCAAGCATATCATAAAATATAAAACAGGAACTCAGAAGACTTATTTTTTACTTATTATTTTGTTATGAGGAAGTGTTTGTTTGTTCTGCCTGTTATTCTTCGACAATATGATTGGAGACTTTAATGCATAACATGTTTATTCTCTTTTTATTTTAGAGTTTGGTTATATAAAACTACATAGGATAGTATAACTTTCATCGCCTACTAACCGGAGCAGTATAGATAGATAGATAGATAGATAACTCTTTATTGTACACCACATAGAACAAAAAATACAACAATAACTAAAACATTTATACAAAATAAATGGGACAATGGGCGGTCTTATCGCTAAAAAGCGATCTCTTCCAGACAACCTTTAGAGCCTTTTTTTTTTTTTTTTTTTTTAGTATAAGGATAGAGTAGCGTAGGTATATTTTATGTGTATAGCAAAGCAAACCATTCAATCTAACATAACTGGAGTTAGTTCAGGTTGACTTAGTTGAACATAATCGGTCTATGCCATAGCTTGTCTTTTTACTGACTATGTCAGTTTAGTTTTATTTAAATAAAGTCTGGGTTATACCAGTATATAGTTTTAGTTGTCATTAGGAATAAATCCTTTTAGGTTATCGGCCTTGCCGTAATTCGTAGTTGAGACTAAAGCCTCTGATATTCAATATGTTTCCTTTTATAATATTTAAGGTTTTATCTGGACTATGCCAGTGTGAATTATTTAGTATTCAGGAATAATCCTCAGTAAATTAATTATGAAATTAGTACACTTTTGTAAGTACATTTCCATAATAATTGCTATTAATTCAAGGTTGTACCTTAATTAAAGATTTCGTAATCGATCAACAGTAAGCATGTCAATCCATCACTAGTGCCTGACAGAGCCAGAATTTACACGATAAGGGTCCTTTTGTTCAGCTTTTAGCCTTTATCTTTTTTCGGAACATAAGATATTCTATCAGTGCTGGGTGCCAAACAACAAAGTGATAAATTAACATCCTTTCCATATATTTCAACCAAGAAACCTATTAATTAGTTCGTGGTTTATTATATTATGCTAGACTATATATATATATATTTATATATATTATATTTATATATAATATATATATATAACAGTTTTGCTAGACTGAAATAGTATTAAATTCACCCTTAGGGCGTAATTCGTCTTTAATCTTACATAAAGAAATAGGTTTGAAAGGTGGGAATATGACAGTTAGGAGGAAACGATCGGAGTCATTCTCCACTATTACCGATTACTAATTAAGCTATAATTTACCTGTATTTGATATTTATGTTTGAAGGTTGAGTCAGTAAGCAATGATCTGTTGGCCGAACAGAACAATACTCCACTGACTCTTTGTATGGTGTGCGTAAGAGTCTTTGTGAAGTCTTTTTGATAGCAGCAGATATTATTTACAAGTTAGCAATGCATAGAAAAGATCACGTATATTAAAGGTTGTGAGGCTTTAAAATCGCATCTATTCCCATACAATATCACTCACTTGGTAATAATTCGTACAGTAAGTATATGAATAAGCTATTGCTCAATTAGTATATAATATAACACAAAAGTCCGTTATTTTATTAGTGTTGAATCTATGAGGATAAATTATACTTATTTCTAACGCTGTTGTATTTAGTGATCAATCGCCTGCGCCAGCAAGAGGAAGGGGACTTCTGTTTCTATTAGAAACAGTATCAGTCAGTATCGTGTTTAAACAAGTCCTTTCCAGTACCGGTCACTTTTATAACAATAGAATAATAATATAAAACTAACGGTAGTCAATTGCAGTACGGGATGGCACAATAATGATCGAATTATAGTTAGGTACAGTGCTCAGACTTGGTCACTGATCAAGTATCAGAAGTCCAAACTCAAGGTTTGTCAAAGAGCAATGGATCGTAGCATGGTAGGAGTAAAGAGAACTGACAGAGTTCCAAACACTACGCTGCGCTCAAAAACAGGTATTGCTGATGTTGGCGAAAAGACAGCCAGGCTGAAATTGGATTGGGCGGGCCACGTGAGCCAAATGCACCCGGAGAGTTGCGCCCAAGTTGTTACCCAATGGACACCCGAAGACGGTCATAAATGTCGGAAAAGACCAAGAAAACGATGGCGAGATGAATTGGACTCCTTTCTGCGGCATTGCTCTGACGTGGCCATAGATAGGGATGTTTGGAAGGAGATGGGGGAGGCCTTTTCCCAGCAGTGGGACAGATTAGGAAAAAAAAAGAAGACATTATAGGTACTTATAGTCCTGGAATAACGTTTGGGTAACTTTTAAATGAAATGATCATGCGGGCAAAGTCGTGGGTAGTTATTATAAAAATACAAAAAACCCGACTGCGAATAAAATTATTGAACGCTAGCTGTACTCGCGGCTTCGCACGCTTAAACAAACATTCCATTCCATTTCTCTAGGTTAAAATAACTCTATTACTATTCCAAGACCTACACCAATATACCAACATTTAAACAAAATTCCTTCAGCGGTCAAAAAGTTTTTATCGATTACTCGGCTTTTACTCATCGGACTGAGATAATAAGTACACCAGTTTTTAAGTCAAACTCTAAGATATCCAACAGAGAAAACGCATCGCAATCGGTTCAGTTGTTTTTACGTGGGTCTGTCTTTTTCAGTAGCTTATTTTTAGTACCCAAGATCTTATTTTTAAATATCTTCCTTTTACAGATTTATTGGTACTTATTGCTTTATTATAAGTATAGATGCCATTCACTTTAGGGCAGAATAATAAAAATATGTGTATACAGTTACATTATTTTAATCATGCGTATAAAACAGTATCGTGACGTATCTACTGACTGACTGACTGACTGACTGACTGACTGACTGACTGACTGACTGAATGACTGACTGACAACGCCCAACCTAAACCGGTGGATTTCAAATATTTGAAATTTGCAATTTCAAGTATTTGAAATTTGGAGGAATATTCCTTGAGTATCCCAGAGATAACTGTAAAACATGAATACCAACTCCAAAAAACCCCTTTCCTGCGAGAACCCTTTACTTTACCGGTATGAAAAGTATCCAATGTCCTACCTCGTAGTATGAACTCAAATCATGTCAAGTTTCATTTGAAATCATTCAGTTGTTTTGGCGTTATGCAAGTTCAAGATACAGACAGACAGACAAAAAGACAGACAGACAGACAGACAGATAGACAGACAGACATAAATACAGACAGACAGACAAACAAAAGACAAAAATGAAAAAAAAAACAGTACAAATAATATAAAAGGCTCCAAATTTATTTTTCATAAATATCTTCAATGTACAGAATTAAACCTGTTACAGTTTTATTATAATAGATGAGCTGACCGCCCGCAAAAAGAATAACACTAATATTCTAGAGGTGAAAGTTTGTATGTATGTAAGGGTGTGGTGTGTGTATTTGTTACTTCTTCACGCTTAAAAGGCTAAATGGATTTAGATACATAGGCTACTTTTTATCCCAGAAAAAATGCACTGTTCTTGAGGGTTACGCGGAGCCATTTATATAAATTTAATTCATATTTTTTATTACATATTTTACTTTACATTAATAATTGCAATTGCAACATTAGACTATATTATTTACATTAACTTGAATGATCTAACATTGAACATTTTGTAAGAAGCATAAAAAAAATTGCTACCGTTTAGTTATAACTGCTTAGTATTATTGAAATGGTCTTTTAAAAACCTTCATTTTGACACCTCACTCGATAGGTTTTAGACATTTTTGTTCCGTCGGCAATACAATATGGCAGCTGTAAGCCGCCATATTAGTTTTCTTGACACTTTATATACTTTTTAAGTTTTGTGTACACTAACTCTATGGGCAAATAGCCTGATACAAACCAATAAATAAAATAAATAAATAAATATATCCTATAGCACTCTCTTGATCAAGGCAAATGCAATGATGCTACAATATCAAAATCCATCAAGCCGTTTAGGCTGTAGGACGCGCTTATAAACCCACAAACTAATAAACTACATACAACCCAAACACATGGATGGGTATCCGTGCAGTCGGGTAAAAACAAGTAATTATTATTCATTAAATCATGATCGTCATAACCATCATTGCTACCCAAAAGCAGAGGGTGCATTTAAAAGTAAATAAGTAAATTGTCTGTAATATAATTCCATAAGTACATCATTCTGATATCTTTAACAAAACATCTTCGCACAAACGATAGCTAATAAAGTAAACAACACAAGTTCAGGTTTGAAGGTAGAGGCGCCACCAGTTATGCTTCTAATCCAGGTGGTGTAGTTGGAAACTCTGGTGTAGATCTCAGGGTAGGAAGTCACGGTGCATTGGCTTGTTGGCCAAGAGAGGATGCCAGTCAGTTCTCCGTTGCAGACTAGGGCATTTCCTTCGTCACCCTGGAAATAATGGCGTTATATGTTAACCTCGGACTAAATTTGCAAGATACCTACTTATCCCTAAATCAACGCTTATATTTCTACCCGACTACAGCAAAGCAAGGGAAGGGTAATGAGTTTAACAGTCTATGTATGTATAGATCTATGTATGTGGATATGCGGATGATCTACCATCATAGCGTTGTCCCTATTGGTTCGATTTTTCAATCAATTCTTCAGGTTTAGAGTGTCATAGGTTTTTTTTTACCTGACTACGGCAATGCAAAGTAAGTGTTATGTGTTCAAACTAAAACTAAATCCAATTTTGACAAGCAAGGTATCAATCGAATTGTCTTCATATATAGAGTGTCATAGGCAAATGCTTTCGTATGTTCTTCCGGATGTCAGTCCAGATCTCTGTTCTCCTTTACAGGTCGCATTTCTCTATCGATCTAGACGAAACTTGGTATACAGGTTAAACAAATTTTTATTATTTTTTAACTGTCGGGGATTTTTGATTCAGGACCCCCTGAATCAAAAATCCCCGACTTCCATCAAAATGGGGCAAAAAAGGAACTACTGAATATCTCCGCTTTATTAGATCCGATTTCGATGTTTTATTTTTTATTTGAAAGGTATTAACTTTAAATTGGTCTCATAAAAATTTGGTGAACATCTGATTAGGATCTTCGGCGTGATCAGCAGAATAGCTCCTAAAAATGCAGTAAATTTCTCACTTTTAGTTTACTACCAGTGGAATCAGCTCTTTGCCCACTAGGTAAGAATTGATGGAGAACCTTGGTTGTTAATGTTAGTTTTACATTAAGGTAACTAGATGGCGCTACTGTGCACTGCTAGATTGTTTGCAAAAAAAGTTTGTGCTCGCGTGGTCTACAGCTCACAGAACCACTAGTAATAATTATTCACTTAAACTGACAGTTCGTTAAACTTTCACTTATTTCATTATTATTTTTAATATCTTCACGTAGCTTCTATAAAAAACTCACTTTCCAGACTATTTTCATGAAATTACACTTTGGCACAGGTTAATAATGTTGGGATTTTGCCGTTTGACCGTGCCGTACGTCTTTTCTTTCTTGTTATGCCTACCCTCAAAGCAAAATACCAGGATGTAATTTGATCTGTTAGCTTCTATTAATCATTTAGTCTTTCAATTATAATTACAAATATATTTAATCTTATATTATTTATGCTGTGCGTGAATTATTGTGATAATGACTTGTATTGTTTTTATTTCCTTTATTTTTTAATGTACTTGCTATTTTATTTATTACACGACTGCCCAAAAAAAGGAGTGTTGCGTCATATAAAAAGAACGCTGGAAGAAAGTGTACACCCCCCGTGTGTTTGCGCATGGGTTCATTCGCGCTAAAAAGTCCTAGTTTTTTTTAAAGTAGTTGGAAAGCAGCCTCCGTATTTTCTTATCAGTATTTGAATGTTTGGTTATTTAAATATCTTTGTTTCATTTCCCCACATTATAAGAGAAAAGAAGAGTGTATAACTCGTTTATGAAACAAGGTATTTTATCCGCAAGTCCAATATCTACCCTCGCCTACGTCTCGGGCGGATATATGATGTCTTGGATAAAATGTCTTGTTGAATGCACATGTTGTGCATAATGGCTTGTTTTATGGGTATGTTTTATGCAAATAATTATTTATTCTATCACAGGGCTAAATACGTAAAATTAATCATACACCTAAAACTAAAGTTTCATCATTTCCGCACGACTTTTATCAATATATCTTTTAGAATTTATTCTTAGAGAATGTGGCAAACATACTTACACTATAGAGTTATCTAGCTTCTATCTATACTCTATCTATATTTAAAATAAAGCAGTATTTACAAAAAGTCTCATTGTACAATGAAGATAAATACAAAAATATTGTCCAGGGGACTTAATATTAACTACTGCAGCAAAATATCTTTTTTTTTAAATCTTGTTTATCTGGATGTTTGTTCTTACATCACGTTAGTCAACTGGACCGATTGAAATGCAGTTTTCACTATATAGAATTTGACTGAAAATCTAGTACCTAGATAAGTTTGCGGGAGCACAAAAACAGTTTTTAAAAACTAAATTATTTAATATAAAATTTTAAATGTTAATATAATTTTTAATTAGAGCGACCGCAAAGAATTCGATTCACGAATCGACTGTCTTAATACTAACTAGAACAAAGGAACTTAAAATGCTAAGTTGCAATTAGAGCGGATGGACGATGGTACGGCCACCCACGCCATATTCTCGGTAATCTACCGCTAGGTGCTGACTGTTATGAGGCGACTGGGTAGCTGCATCATAACTTCTCCCTCCCCAAGTGCGAAATTATCGGGTTCCGCAGAAGTTGATGTCGGGTTCCGATAACTTCGCAAACGTTTATAAAGATTAAAAACTATAAAACTAATTATAATTAACACAATAAAGGCATAGAATACAATTGTGCATACACTAAAACTAACACTTTCGACACTGATTAATTTTGGCACTTCACTTTCACTGCTGGCGTGAGCCCGCAGAATTTTGATGAGCTGACGTGTTTCCTCCAAGTTGATTCCTTTTATGTTGATGGGTTTCAGATTTGTGATATTTTCTATTTTAAATTCCGGGATTGCAGTTATAGCTGTTATTTTGAACTGGATATTGTTGGCTAAGGTTTTTCTGTAGCTAAGTCTGTACTTAGAAATGTATATATTGCATTCTTGTTTGATAGTGGCAATGTACGTTCCCTGTAGTGACTGTCGAGTATCCTCGTTTCCGCATTTTTCCGTCAGTACTGTTGGGTTTCGGCAAAATATAGTCCAGCTGTCAAGGCTTATGCGTTGTACCTTAATGTCCTCAATTTCAATTGAGTAAGGCGTACATTGGTCTATTTTTGTCTGGAATGTCATCAGCTGTTCTTCACAAGAAGGCCCGGAAAGTGGAACTACGTTTTCCTCGGTACACAGGAAATTTTCATCAGCGGCTACTCGTTGACATGGTTTAGTGACCGGTAGGAATTTCCAATCTTTCACCATAAGGTAAGGGGTTTCAGGGAATACAACAAGAGTATTATTCATGGAATCAATAAAAATTGGAATAGGGTATAATTTAAAGTAATTGTAAACTTCCTTTTCTGTTAGTGGGATTTCTAATATAAATGTTATTTGGCTTTTCTTTATGTATGCTTTCACATTAATTATTCTTTCTAACTTCAACAAGTTTTCATCGGAAGCTTCATACATCAGATTATCGACCATTTCTATGG
Source organism: Alsophila aescularia (assembly GCA_946251855.1). Classification (NCBI taxonomy): domain Eukaryota; kingdom Metazoa; phylum Arthropoda; class Insecta; order Lepidoptera; family Geometridae; genus Alsophila; species Alsophila aescularia. Next base: position 13,006,531 of record OX276375.1, on the reverse strand, counting down.
ATTTAAGTAAAGACAACAATTCTGTAGAATTAATAATTGATTGGTGTAGTACTGATACCTTACTAAAGGCCAAGGCGGTTTCTATTTCGTTTAATGTATTAGAAATGGTTCTAAAAACATTTATAAACATGTCAAACATGCTCAAAACATATGATGTATATAAGCAGTAATTTTCCTTATTGCTAATGGCTGTGGCAAAATCTTCAATTCTCTTAAGTCTTTTACTAAAAATAAGCATATTATCCTGTAAGGTGTCCGTACTATTCATAAAACTATCGAATACTTTTGTAACCAAGGTAATTTTACCATCGGTCGATAACTGCTTAGCTTGGATTTGTGAAATGAGGGAATCATAGCGAACAGCATCTTCGTGGTCTAGATTTCCGGATATTAATTTTATTAATGAACCAAGTGGATTTACTAAGCCTCTTTTTATTTTGTGTGAGGGAAACAATTGCCTGAATTTATAAATCGTGTTGCCTAGTAAGTTTTCAAACTGTGTTCTTATACCAAGAATTCCCATGTGCCCATCGTTTATAAAATCCTTTTTCGTATCTATTATTTTGGTAAATACATCATATTGTTTAATATTAAAATCTAAGTCATTGGCTATGCCGCTTAAGTCTAATACCTTAATAACTATCCATTGATCCTCTTGATTATAGGCATTTCCTTGTCTAACAGGTAAGATGCCAGGGTTATCCTTAATCTTTTGCAGATGAAGGGCCTGGTTTGGGATGATTAGGGTCATCACGACCAAGCACCACCTGTGGAGGACGTTTAATATTTTTAACGGCAATTTTAGTGTCTCTGTTACCTATCTGTACTTGTGCTACGTTTCTTTCGACTGAGCCCTTAACTACTGCTTTATGGTATCGGGGCTTGTCTTTACTTTTTCTTTTATTCACATCTTTTGCGAATATAATTTTTCCCTCTTCTAACTCGATTTCATCGTTTCCCTTTTGTTTTTCTCTAAGTTTCTGCTTTTTCTCTAACATTTTACTGGCTATAAATTGATACAAGACTTTTGTACGTTTGGCGTGATCATTTAAAAGTTGTTGAGTGTATGCCTTTTCAAATTCCCCATCAAATGCTTTATTAGCGTCTGTGTGTCCAAATACAATTTCAAAAGGAGTTAATCCCGTAGCTGAGTGGATTGTGTTGTTATAGGCCATTATAGAGTACGTCATCACTGATGCGGCGTCAGTACATTTTTGGTCATATTTAGCTAGTCTGTAAATCTCAATTAAAGTGGAATGGAATCTTTCTACAATACCTGTCGAGTTTGGGTTATTTGAGGTGCAAATGTGTAATTGGATTTTGTACATGGACGTTAATTCTCTAACAAGCTCATTATTAAATTCGGTTCCTGGATCACTACTAATTTTTTTGGGTACACCATACATTGAAAAGTATTTTATCAGCGCACGCACTACTTCGCCTGTGGATTTGTTTGATATTTCAATTGCTTGCGCTAGTTTGCTGAAAGCGCATACTATAGTTAAATAGTATCGGCTGTCTATTGTAAAAAGATCAATGAATAATTCCTGGAATGGTGCATCTTGCGTTTGAGTTAATTGAATTGCGGGTTTAAGAGGTTTTCTGTCATATTTCATCTTTTGACAACTTTCGCAACTATTAATAACAGCTGATATTATTTCCTGCATATTGTTCCAATAATAGTTTCTTTTGATTCTAAGCATTGTTTCTTTAACCCCCCTGTGAACTGTTTTCCCATCGTGGTGTTTTAAAACTATCGCTTTCTGTTCTTTTTCATCTTCTACGTAAACTACTCTTTCAGTGCATTCGAGGAACTTCACTGAGCCTTCCTTAAATAACTGAATAACTATCCTATTAAAATCCTTTCTGTGTTGCTCGGTTTCAAAAAATACGAAATATTTCAGTTTTGGTTTAATGTATTCCTTCAAAAACGCTTTTATTATTTCATCATTGTTAGTCAGCATAAATACTTCTAAAACCTTTTGTTTGTCCCGGGATAAGTCACGTACCTGAATATCATTTTTAAACCATTCAAAAATTAATATCTGATTTGGCTTGGTGTCAATGGCCTCGTTCAGGATAGGAATGCCTTTAGATTCTAGGTCATTAGCAGAGTGAGCAGTTTCTGTACCACTTGACGACGGGGGCAAGGACATATGTCCTGTTGTGAAATCAGGGTCAATGCTCATGTCGGATATTGTTCTAGATATGTCGCTAATAGTCAAGGTATCTGAGCTGTCTCTAACCAATTTATCTTTGTTAGTCAATTTCACCAATTCGTCTATTACGTCTTGACAGTGTTTTTGCAGATTCGTCTCGTCCTTGTCAATATTCACTTTCATGGATTCGTCATCACTGTCACCGATCGCGTTTAATTTAATCCTAGATAATGCGTCAGCGTTGGTATTTTGTTTGCCATTTTTGTAAATGATTTTAAAGTCGTATTCTTGTAGGCGTAACCGCCATCGGGTCAACTTACTATTAGGTTCTTTTAGCGAGTAAAGCCAGGCTAAGGGTCGGTGGTCGGTAAAAATCGTGAAAGTATTGCCATAAAGGTACGGGCGGAAGTATTTCACTGCCCATATAATGGCAAGAAGTTCGCGTTCAATGGTACTATAGCGCATTTCAGTTTCACTGAGAGTACGGCTTGCGTAGGCAATGGGTTTATCATTACCTATAGTTCCTTGAGACAGAACGGCGCCTAAGGCTACATTGGATGCGTCTGTTGTAAGTATGTAGGGCTTACCTTGATCCGGGAATTGCAAAAGCGGCGCGTTTGTAAGAATTTCTTTGCATCTTTGAAAGGCATCTATGTATTTTTGGTCAATTATTATCTTATTTCGCTTCTTTAGACAGGACGTTAAAGGTTGAGTAATTTTTGCGAAATCATTAATGAAACGTCTGTAGTAGCCGATAAGTCCGAGAAAGCTCTTGATTTCGGTTGTTGTTTTTGGGAGTGGGTATTCTAATATGGCTTTTATCTTGTCGTCGTTAGGCTTTAATCCATTTTCAGTAATCGTGTGTCCTAAATATAAGACTTCCTTTCTTAGAAATTCCGACTTATCTAATTGTACCTTGAGGTTGGTTTCCCTCGGTCTGTCAAAAACTGTCCGTAAGTCATTTAAATGTTCCTGTAAGCTGGTGCTATATACAATTATGTCATCCATGTAAACCAAGCAGTGTAATCCTTGTAGGCCTCTCAGAACATTGTCCATAGTACGTTGGAAAGTTGCTGGGGCAGTCTTTAACCCAAAGGGCATTCTCAAAAATTCATAGTGTCCTGCTTCGGTGCTGAACGCTGTCTTCTGTGTGTCATTTTTGTCAAACAAAACACAAAAACCATACAGAAAAGCCAAATACGTTATGGTGGAATAAGTTCGATTCCAAAAATAACTAAGGTGAGGGAATGGATGGTGAAAAATTGTACTCACCAGCCAGTCACCATTGTCGTCCCGGAACTTGTCATATTTATTTGGTTCGAGGATTGCTGTGTAGTACGATTCACTGATTTATGTTAAACACAGGGATAACGCACCAACAGATGCCACTCGCGAACTCCAAGTTTTCACACTTGATGGTTTGGACGTTTTTACACAAACGCGTACTTTCGCGATGGCAACAACCAGCAATCCTACCGGCTGCGCCAGATAAGTTTGCGGGAGCACAAAAACAGTTTTTAAAAACTAAATTATTTAATATAAAATTTTAAATGTTAATATAATTTTTAATTAGAGCGACCGCAAAGAATTCGATTCACAAATCGACTGTCTTAATACTAACTAGAACAAAGGAACTTAAAATGCTAAGTTGCAATTAGAGCGGATGGACGATGGTACGGCCACCCACGCCATATTCTCGGTAATCTACCGCTAGGTGCTGACTGTTGTTATGAGGCGACTGGGTAGCTGCATCATAACTACCTATACTTTTATTTTGCAAATATATTTCCAATGATTCCAATGATACTGACATTTATCTCAAAATTTTAGACCATTAAATTTGCAAAAATGGTTGTTTGTTAAATGTTTTCATGCGCTTTACCGTTTTTGAAATAGAGCACGGAGAACGCGTAGCGCTCAGCCACAGAGTCATAGATACCAAGATATTTGCTAAAAAAACGATTTTTGCGACCTTTTACCTTGAATAACTTGCGACGGACTTGTGGTCACACCGTTTTCGCACACTGGTGTGACCACGAGGAATTATTTTTACTCGTGGTCTCTCTGCTTGGTGTGACAAATAACACGCAGAATCTACTTATGAGATTACTTTAAGAAATTTATACAAGTTTTCAGCTTATTATCTCTCATTCCGTGGTTGGCTCTTATTTTTGGCTTATTTGACTAAATCATTTGAATCTCAATGCAATGAGTAGAAGCCGAACAATTGATTAACAATTTTAGGTAAATATTTGTGTATTTTCTCATTTCTTACGAAATACTGATCTGACAATAACTGGCGCTTATGTGGTTTTCACCGTTAGATAGCTTAAAACTCGACTAAATTTATTAAGTACGTTGCAACTATAGTACCATTGAATTGGATTAGATAAGAAACTGAGCAATGGTTAAAAACGATTTCAAATGAATTTAATTGGGTTAGTTGTAAGTATTTACATTAACACTAAACTAGACGGTGGCGTTAATATAAAAAATGGATCGAACGAAATAGACTACATGAGTTTAAAATCAAATGTGTTTTTTTAAAAGGATCGCTGGCTTTATTTATTAGTACTCCATGCGGACAAACTTGCAGAAAAAAGCTAGATATCTTTGAGTAAACTGAAGAAAATTATACTCACAGGGCAGCCAGCAGAGTAGATATCATAAGACACAGCGCAAATCATGCTTGGGTGGATGTTGAGAAAGCCAGTCACAGAGTTGAAGATAGTAGTGCACAGCGGATGATTGTAGATGTATTTAGTAGTGTATCTTAGTTCATTGCTGGCCTGTGGAGGAAGGATAGAAATTAATGAGAAATTGATGGATGAATGCGTGGACACATCTTTCTTTTATATATAATCTATACCTACCTATAATAAATAAGAAATAAGAAATATTTATTTGAAAAAGGCTTAGAGGAACATACATATTAGCGGAGCACCTGGTTCCCACACAAGGCTCGAAACCCGTACTATAAGGAGCCAGGACTCTTCCGTCGAATAACAACATGCCTTATGCAAGGAACAAGTTACATAATAGGTACACCTAGGTATATACTACTAGGTATTTTTACAATTGAGTATATTTACATTGTGTGTGTGTGTGTGTGTGTGTGTGTGTGTGTGTGTGTGTGTGTTTGTAAGTGTGTGTGTGTGTTTGTTTAATTTAAATTTTATTGTAATGGTGTTAATAACATCTCCGTATCATAATAATTTAACTTAATTAATTTTTCAAATACTGTCTTTTTACACTGACAATAGGTTAGGGAAAAAAAATTGATGTCCTTGTTTATTACATTATATATATAGGGTCCCCGAAAGCAGGGAAATCTCTTTGCAAATGCTGTATTGGCTCGAGGTACGTCACACACATTGTGTGAAGTACGTTTAAGCTGTATATTTGGTACATATTTTGTGAGTGAATGTTGGTGTAGAACCAGATGATGAATATACAGCTGTCTTGTCAATGTTAGGACTTTGCACTCTCGGTCCACTGTTGGATATCGGTAAGGTCGGTTGGTGCTACATTTGAGTAACCCCCTTTAGGCTCTTTCGAGCGGGAGTACAAAGGTTTTATTTGTACCACCCCAAGACGTGATGCAATAGGTTAGTATGGATTGGCAAAGTGAGAAATATAACATTTTAATAACGTCCGCATCCGCACTATCTCTAATATTTTTAAAAACTGCAGTGAGCTTCCTTACCCGTTGCGTCACTTGGCTAACATGTTGTGTAAACGAAAGCTTTTCGTCAATCGTAACGCCAAGATACTTAATTGATTCTACTCTTTGAATAGTCGGGCAATTGCAAGAAGGAATAGCGGTGATTTGGCACGCAGCAGTTTTGTGACCAGTAATAGAGAGAGGCTCACTAGAATTAGGTTGCTTGCCTTTAATAGAAAAAGCAATATATTTAGTTTTTTCAACATTTAAGGTTAGCATGTTGTTTCTTAGCCAGGACGAGATAGTGTTAAACACAGTCTGGGCTGCTTGAAATACTTCAACCCAGCTCTCTCCCTGAATTACAATGGCTGTGTCATCTGCATAGGTTATAACACAACCTCTTTTTATTGACAAGGAGCCAAGCTCATTAATGTAGATCAGGAAGAGGGTTGGACCGAGTATGCTACCCTGTGGTACACCACATGTAACAGGTAATGGATCGCTTACATAATCACCTATTTTAACACTTTGTGTCCTTTCACTCAAATAATTTTCAAAAAGTTTCAGTTGTGTGCCTCTAATTCCAATCCTTTCAAGTTTAAATAAAAGTAGTGGGATTGACACCGTGTCAAAAGCCTTTGCAAGGTCCAAAAATAAAGCCAGACTTTTCTTTTTAGCATCCAGACTGTTTGCTATAAATGTCGTTAATTTTAGTACTGCATTTGAGGTTGATTTTCCTCTCCGGAAACCATATTGGCTAGGCGAAAACAGGTTGCTTCTTTCAACATAGTTAACAAGTCGATTATTGATAACCTTTTCAAATACTTTCGACACGGATGTTAGAATTGAGATGGGTCTATAGTTACCAACTACTTTTTTATCACCATTTTTGTATATTGGAACTATAAGAGCATGCTTAAGTGCTTTGGGAAATATTCCTGATTGCAAGGAAATATTGACCAAATGAACCAACGGGAGCTATTAATTCTTTGTTTTGTATAAGTACGTTAGAGGATATTTTGTCCCATCCAACTGAACAGTCCGGTTTTAAGCTACTAATCAACGATGTGATTTCTGATACGTCCACATCCAACATTACCATAGAGTTTTTAGGCGAGTCAAACAGGGAGTCATGTAACAATTCTGTGTCAGGTGTTATTTTATCTGCGAGAGCTTGGCCCACATTTACAAAGTATTTATTAGCAACATTAACTGACACTTTAGAATACTCACTAATGTAAAGTAGGTCTTGAGAAATTTCCGGGATTGTCTTATAGTTTGTGATCTCATTTATTACTTTCCAGGTTTTCTTAACTTTTTTACTATTACTAGCTTCTTTCAATATATTTCTCTCATGGTTAGACTTAGCCTTTTTTAGTAGTGTTTTACAAAAATTTCTATATCGCTTATAAGTAACTTGTAATGTAGCATTTTTAGGGTTACTACGTAGCCTCAAGTGCATGCGATCTCGATTTCTCATGCACCTAATCAGGCCGATGGTAATCCATGGTTTTCTTGTAGTCATCCTTCGCGGAATTAATGAAATAATTGTGTTTTTTAAAATTATCTGAGAAAGAAAATTAACAAAGTAGTCTGCAGCTACATTACAGTCAGAAGTATTATATGTCCTTGAAAAATCAGCATTTTTAAGTGTATTTGAAATTTCCAGGTAGTTAATAAATGTAACTGATTTATTAGAAAAACATTTAGATTGCTTGTTGTCCATTATTAAAAATATTGTATCATGATCTGTTACGCTATTTTGAACTACTAATGTCTGACAGTCATAAATGGAGCGCAGCATGAAATGATCGAGACAATTTTTATCTCTTGTAGGCAAAGTATGTGCTGGGAGAATACCGTGAACAGACAGCAAATCTAAGTATTCGGATGCACTGTTATCAGATAATTCAGGTAGTATATTTATGTTTAGGTCACCAGTTAAAATAACATTTTTGTAGTTTTTAAAGGAATTAAGGAGATCATCCAATGATTTCAAAAAGGCTGTGAGGTTTTGAAAAGATGGTGAGCGATAGATAGATATTAAAATAATACTATAATTGATCTTAGTAACAATACAAGTCGCGTCAGATAGATTATGTTCAAATAGACAAAAAGATTGTTTCCTTTTTAAATTTATTTTTCTTTATTAGGAAAAACAAACATCTACATTATAGAATAATTACAAATATATATATATATAAACCAAGCTTTTTTAAAAAAAAAATGCAGCCCACAGCGCTATTCACGGAATAATAAAAAGGTTAAATATATTACCGCTGAGAGCAGCTGACTGATAAAACAATTATAAATAAGCATATAAAACTTATTAGTACAATAGTAGAACAGAGACATAAATATATGAAAAGAAGTAGTTCTTAGACGTGCTTCGATGACAGTTGGCGCAAAACTGCAATTTTGAATTTATTTGCACTATTGGCGAATATATCGATTTCATCAAAATCATTATTGCAGGACTCTACCACCCGGCAAATAGGAGTGCGCCGTCCTGTGTTTGTGCGGAATGAGCCCAAGGCAAACAATCGACCAGCGCGCACCTGCCGCTTCTGAACTGTTCTGGGTACAACGTAACACAGACACCAGATCCATACAATCAAAATTATTACTGTCAATTTTATATAATGCAGTGGCTTCTAAGTATTTACGTCTAGACTCGAATGTTAAAATTTGATATTTTTTGAGCAATTGGTCGTGAGACAGGTAACTTCTATGGCACCTGTAGTGCATACTATGTAAAAATTTACGTTGAACATTCTCAATCGCATCCTAGTACTTATTTTAATAGGGGTTCCAAACAGGCACAGCATACTCAAGCTGAGAACTAAAGTTTTATATAGATATAGATAAGTGGAAGTGAGTTTAAAATCGGAAGAAGACCTCATTATAAATCCATACATTTTAAAAGCTTTGTTTACAATGTTATCAACATGACTCAATTTAGTATCCAACTGAATTCCTAAATCCCTTAGAGCTGTTACCTTAGTCAGAGGGGCACTGCAGATATTGTAGGTAAATTGAATAATATTTATGTTTTTAGTGAAGTTTATGTAGTTACATTTAGGGATACTCAAATGAAGTTTATTCTTAGTACAATATGTAGTTAATCTATTTATGTCTTGTTGAAAGAAAATGCAGTCATTAATGGTTCTAATAGTTTTAAAAGCTTTGAGGTCATCTGCATAGAGTAAAAATTTGGAGTTATGAAAACATTGTGTAATATCATTTATTAAGATTATGAATAACAACGGCCCAAAAATAGAGCCTTTAGGAACCCCAGAGGTTACCAAAACGCTCTTAGAATGATATCCCTTGACAACAACTTTTTGAGACCTGTTTTGTATATAAGACGCAAACCACCGCAACAAATTTCCATGTATGCCATTAAATGCTATCTTCTATAATAGTTCGTGGGCCACCTTGTCGAAGGCCTTTTTGAAGTCCATATATACTGCATCTACTTGTACGCGAGCATCAAATACGAGTAATTTTGATTGTGTAGATCTGCGTTTTACAAAACCATGTTGTTCTTCAATTATAAAACTATGCAATATTGGATAAACCTGGTTATGAACGAATCTCTCAAAAAGCTTGGACAAAGCAGACAACATAGATATTGGGCGGTAATGCTCTACGTAATGTTTAGGGCCATTCTTGTGCACCGGTGTTGTATTAGTACGTTTCCATATCTCAGGAAAAAAGATTGTACAACAAAGAAGATAATTAACAAATGGTCTAGGCGACTTAAAATAAAATACTGTTATTTTTGTACGGTGTCTGCAATAAGGTTTAAATATGACTGTGACGACACAGCTAAATAAACGAGTGAAACATAGAAAATGGAGGCTGCATATGTATGTGTGAGTGGATAATTTGTGGTGTTTTGTGATTGATACACAATTTAATCACAAACAACTGCATTGTTTTTTTATTTTTCGTGAGATGACCGAGACCACATTGCCAAACAAACGAGTAAGTAAAGCATAGCAAACGAATGAAAAAAAGAATGAAGGCTGCGTATGTATGCGTAAGTTGATAATTTATGGTGTTTTAGAAACACAATTTCATGACAAAAAAACTACATTGTTTTTATTTTTCGTGAGAACTGAGAAGGTTTAATTCAAGGGAACTATGGACAAGGGTCCATACAATAAGAAAAAAACACTTATCTACCCCTAAATATTACCCAATTAATAGTTTTACAGAAATAACGAAAGAAAATATATTTATTCATAAAAACTCACAACTTTAAACCATATCACAAACAAACAAAGCACATAAAGGAAATAAAGGGGAAACTAGAATCCCAGTAGACTCGCCATTCGGCGGATTATTCATATTAGGCGTGGGCAGCGGGCAAGGAGCTGAAGACTCAAGTAAAACCACGGTCGGTATCGTAATCACAATATAATTCTGGCTATATGCGTACAGTGCACACTCCCAAACTATAACACTTCCAATCAACACGTTTCACCGAGCACGTGAAGTGCGCTTGCAAACTCCCAACGGCGGTAATAGCCGCCTCTCCAGAGCGCGGTGTTACTTCAAAGTGATATTTCGTTCGGAAACGTAACAATAATTCTTCAAATTATAGGAGGCGCCGTCACACAAATTAAAATACGAACAAAAATTAATGCTTTGTGTTGTTACAAACAGGTCCCGACTATTTGTGACATCACGAACGCAGAATGGCACAATATTGTTTATTGTGCGATTCTGCGTTCGTGGTGCACACAAGTTTTTTTTGAACTTGTTGTGCCTATCTGTTAACTCTGTTTACGCATCACGTAAAAACTATTGGACGGATTGAAATGCGGTATTCACAAATGGATAGCTTAAATTTTAAATTAATGTCTAATGTAGGTACTTTGTATCTTATCCCGGTGTGTAGAAAGGGAGCAGTCGATAAAAAAAACTATTTGACAGATGAACGAAATTTAGTAAATTGTTCTTTACAAATACTTTTGGCCAAAAGTGACATATAGGATACTTTTCCGTAGGCTAGAAGAACGAATAATAAAGTACAAAAAATTAAAGAACATAATAAAAAATATGGTTAAGGGGCAAAAATAAGCTACTGAACACGAATATAATATATTTTTTAAACGTGTGTGTCCGTTCGCGCATCACTTAAAAACTACTGGAACGATTGCAATGCGATTTTCACTGTTGGGCTGATTAGGTTGTGTGACGCATTTCTAGTGTAAATACACAGCAAAGCCAACTTAGTTTCTATGGTGAAAATATGTAACCTTTGCTATATACGCGTTAACAGCTCCTCCAGCTGTCTCGTGCAGAGCCAAAACAACTGTCGTAATGCTGTCAGACTTTGTGGTGGATGGAAACTTGGATAGTTAGTTCCTTATAAACTTCAGTAGTTATAGTTTGAAAATATTCAATTTAATGTTTGTCATAGTCTTAATGTTTATATAATTCGTTAATTTCGAAAGTCATTCTCAAAAACTCTCACACAAACACACACAACCGCACCCTCACACACTTACATTATATAAACGTGTTAGTTTTAGCAAATTAATACCACAACTTACTGGAGCTAAAGAGGTTTGTGCTCCCCAGCCAGATAGAGTGCAAAGAGTAAAGTCATCAGGTATGAAGTCATTAGTTGCAATAGGAATCGGCACCACAGTAGTGTTCAAGTATGGAACTGTCAGCTGAAAGTTAACCAAAATATTATACATATGTCTGAATTTACTCAAACTATTAATAAATGATGATAAAATAAACTATTTTTGTTGTGGCCTTTCTCCTGCTGCTTTATATCCAGCACGAAATATTCTAGCTAATCCATTGTTTTTCCTGTTGCCGTACCTATCTTTAATCTATATCAGTATGCTCAGATAATATTATTATCTTAATAAAATGAAATATACCTTCAATTTTCTATTTTAATCCACACTGGGAACTTAATATCGCAAAATATAATTTCACAAAATAAATATTTTATCTGAGAATCTGAAAACTACTACGCATAATAATCTTTCATAGCCTTTTTCTAGAACGGTTTCCCTTTAGCGAAAACGTATTTTAATATATTTATATTTATTGAATAGCTATTATTAGTCAAGGACGTTTCAAACAATAAAATATTGTGAAACACGTGGAGTACAAGGTTAAGCAGTGAATACATTGACATGCGTTGACATGTAAATATTCTCAAAAACGAACAACACTTCTAACAAAATAAAACTGTATCCACAGTATTCATTTTTGTGCGTGTGAAACGTTATCTGTTTGTTTGTGTGTTTGTTAGTTTGTCTGTTTGGGGAGCTTTCACGCGATAACGGCTGGATAGATCTTGATGAAATTTGGAAAGATAGCTTATACTCTAGAATAAAACATGAAATTTTTTATCCCGGAAAATTGTAAGTTTCTACGGGAAAACTGGAAAATGTTGATTACTCGCTGTAAGGAACTGTTGCCATGGAAACGAAATAACAAGTCTGTAAACAAAAAACATCAAGAGCATTGGTGCTATTTATTTTGTACTTTTGCATTGGATTTTAATATCCTAGAAGAACATAGGATGCTTTTTTTCGCAATAAACAGTAGTTCATGCGGACGAAGTCGCAGGCGGGAAAGCTAGTAACTAATAATTATTATTATAAGAAGAAAACAAAGTTGGTATGTACTCACAGTGATGATGGCGATATCATTTAGTAAAGCTGGAAAGATCAAGTGATCGGGATGCACGGTGTAGTTGGCAATGGTCCTGACTCTCTCAGGATTGTTATCGTCTGAGAGTAGAGCACCACCAGCGTACACTCTGTATTGAGTTGCGTTGATGAAATGCAAGGTCCTTGGGAGAGAAATTCATATTTATAATCATTTGCTTCATTCAATATATAGGCATCAATATATACCCAGAAACTGTTATGAGACGTTAAGTTTTTGACTTAATAAGTGCAGCGTTTTTGGAAAATGAAGAAAAATGAACCCCGTGCGGTCATCAAGAACTTGGCGATTGTATTGAAGATGACTTGCTTCGGCCAGCCCATGACGTCAACGACTGACGAAAACATCGGCAAAGTGTGAGATGTTATAGTTCCAAGAAAAAACAATCTACGGAGATTGACTAGCAGGGAGATTGCAGACACTGTAGGTATTTCGTATAAACGAACTAGAGATTGCAATGCTGGATCCAGCAATCCAGCATTCCAGCTGGATTTCCATTGTTGTGCTTGCTAATTCCAGCATCTGGAGCTAGATCTAGCGGTGTGGATCTGCAATCAGCTAATAACAAGTAACTTTACTTGTTATTAGCTGATTGCAGATCCACACCGCTAGATCTAGCTCCAGATGCTGGAATTAGCAAGCACAACAATGGAAATCCAGCTGGAATGCTGGATTGCTGGATCCAGCATTGCAATCTCTAGTTCGTTTATACGAAATACCTACAGTGTCTGCAATCTCCCTGCTAGTCAATCTCCGTAGATTGTTTTTTCTTGGAACTATAACATCTCACACTTTGCCGATGTTTTCGTCAGTCGTTGACGTCATCATACGTTCTTTCCGCGCGAAAACGCTACAAAACAAAACTTTACGATGCCGCTTGGTTGCGTGGACTTATTTAGTCCGAACCGAATCGAAGAAAGTGACGTTGTCATTCTGTCGCCCTTGTGGCACAGAATAAATAATAGTACAAGAGTAGCACCAGCTACACTCTCACTCTGTGGCTTTCAACCCAACCAGCGTAGAGGCAGAGAGAGCCTTTTCCGCAGCCGTGTAAATAATTGTGCAGTTCTTTAAGAAGTAGGCTCGAGATAACACTATCAATAAAATTTGATTTTTGAGATCTTATATTATTACTTCTATTTATAACTAGTCGGTGATTGTTTGGCGATATATCGCCAATTGCCTGCATACTGCGCGTGCGCATACGGCTAGGTATTAGGTTAACTAAGGATTTTATAAGTAAGCCATGCAATTTTGTTTCGAAAATTTGTGAGAGACTAGGTACATAAATAGTAAAATAGGTAAATCAATAGCTTTTTCAGGTATCTTTTTTTTGTAATGTATGATAGTATTGTGATAATAATTAATAATGATACTCATAACTATAACTATAACTAATAAATACTTATATGAATATGTGATCTACATGTAGGTACCTAGTTAGTTATTAAACTACAGTTAAGAAATAATAATTTGTAAAATCGATAAATGCTGGATCCGGGCTGGATCCAGCTAGATTTTCTTTGATCCAGCATAAATCTAGCTGGATTAAAAAAAGCCGCTGAATTGCAATCCTTTGAACGAACACAAAATATCAATGTCAACGAACTTGGGTTTTGTAAGGTTTCCGCGAGGCATTATATTCATATGGCTTTGAGCAGAAGTGAATTCAACTCATAATTTCTTGCGACTATTTGGAGATATTTTAGGCTAATCCGCAAGACAGGTTTGTGAGAAAGGAGGAAACCAACAGCACTCAAACTGATGACTCACTATTATACACCAGAGTACAAACAATAATCCAAGCACTCCAAGCACCAATTTGGAGAACCGACCCAAAAAAGCGACGGTAATTCTGTCGGCTGGCAAGGTGACGGTGTTAGTTTTTTTGGAATGCCATAGGAATGCGAAACAATAAATTCCACGTACTGTCACAGAAAACTTAGTCCACCTTACCCCAGTACACACTACTTCCTTCTATGACTCCTCATTTACTGTCCAAGCTGTGCGCCACTGGAATGCCCTTCCAGTCGCCATTAGACGTACACAATCTATTGATAGCTTAGGCCTAGTGATTTTTTACCTCTCCAGCTCCTCTCTGGCTGCACCTATTTCTCAGTACTGATTTGTTATGTATCTATTAAATGTATATTTGTATTTAAGTTTATAAATACTTATAGGGATATATAGTATTTTAACATAGGTAACAATAATTATGTAATAAATGGTGTGTCGTGAATTATATATATTAATTTACAAAGCCCCTCACATCGAACGAGGCAGTTTTATCTCGTGCCTCATCATCATCTTCATCAGCCTATATTTGTCCACTGCTGGACGTAGGCCTCTCCTAATGCACGCAACTGAGCTTGGTCTTCAGTTCCCCTCATCCATTCTGTTCCAGACACTTTTTGCAGGTCGTCACTCCATCTGGCCACAGGGCGTCCTACACTACGTTTGCCTAAACGTGGTCTCCACTCGAGAACTCGTCTACCCCAACGGTTATTGTTTTTTTCTGGAAATGTGACCAGCCCACTGCCACTTAAGCTTACTTATCCTTAGAGCTATGTCGGTTACTTTAGTTCTCAGTCAGATATCTTCATTACGAATCTTGCCCTTCAGAGAAACTCTGAGCATAGCTCTCTCCATTGCTCGCTGAGCGACCTTAAATTTATGGAATAGTTGAACCGTGAGTGTCCACGTTTTGGCTCCGTAGATTTTACTGGTAGATCGCGTGTCTATTAACTAGATTTTCTTTTAATTTTTTTCTAGTTTGTATTGTTGTTACGTAGTATAATATTATAATTAACTAATTGAATGTAAAATTCTGGAAATAAACCATTTCATTTCATTTATTATTATTCTTGTATTTATATTATTTACAATATTGATTATACCTATTGTTGATGTACTTTCTATATTCTGTAATTTGTTTTAACAGTCCAGCGGAGGATGAATTTTCCATACAAACATATGAATACCAAAATCATTTGTAATTGGAGCATATTTCCACAGTTTTATGATATTATTCGGATTCTGATAGTGTTTATCTAGGTGTCCAACTGTTTTTTTTCTTCAAAATATTTACCTGAACTGAAATGTAACCAAATATTGCATTTTCCTCATTTTCAGAAAAACAATTCGCTTACAGAACAATGCCAGATCTTTAAAGTGACTTAGGCTCTATGTGAAAATGTCGCGGATACCTGAATAGTATTTATATTTTTTAAAGCATTATGTTAAAAGCGTTCGTGTGATATTAGTTTTTGCTTGGAACTTTTCAGAACTAGTTATGAGGAAATAATGTTATTTTTTTAGGTTATGTGGCTCTCGTCATATTATGACACGGTTTATGGTCAAGGAAAGAAAATAGACTAGATAATTATTGAAATCTAACATATATATACCTATGATAATACGTTTGTGCAAAAAATACTGAATTAAAGTATAAGCAGGATGAAAAAATACGTATTCTTTTACATACGTATTTTATTACAAATATCATCCATCCATACCAATCCATACCAATATATAAAAGAGAAAGGTTGTATGTATGTTTGTTTGTTTGGGGAGCTTTCACGTGATAACGGCTGAACGGATTTTGATGGAACTTGGAATGGAGATAGCTTATACACTGAAATAAAACATAGGATACTCTTTATCCCGAAAAATTAGAAGTTTCCAAGGGAAAACTGGAAAAATGTTGATTACTCGCTGTAAGAAACAGTTTCCATGGAAACGAAATAACAAGTATGTCAAAAAACATCAAGAGAGGTGCTATACCTTCTTTTGCAAAGGTTTTTAATATCCTAGAAGAACAAAGGATGCTTTTTTTCGCAATAAACAGTAGTCTACGCGGACGAAGTCGCGGGCGCGTAAACTAGTAACATAATAAACTAAAACGATTTCTATTAGAATGTGTACATGATGATATGATGTGTATGAATGGATGTATGTTTAGAATGTTATTTGGCTTTAGTATTTTTTAAAATTGATATTATGTATAGATTTATTAATAGTTTATTTGCACGAATAGTTTTTTACGAGATAGACTACACTATAATTCTTAATTAGTATGAATTCACAGCAATTTCCGGTCATCACTATTCATTTTGATTGTTTTTTTTAATAACAGTTCCCGAATATTATTGTTTTAATAAGAATGAATTATATTATTTTATAAAGTCAATAATGTGGATAGATTTCGTGTCCGCGGCATTTAACATTTAAAAGTCTTGGAAGCCCAAAGCTAGGACAAAATATTTAAAAGCTTATAACAATTTTATCGAATGGAAAAATGCAAAAGGTGCAACGTGTTTTTCGGAAATTGTTTCTTTGGCCTATTTCCAAGAATTATCCAAAAACAAGTAAGTTCTACACTTTGGAGTTCGAGAGCCTGTTCTTTTACTCATAGAGGGGAATGAAAAGTAGAGTGTATCACTCGGATGCAAAATTCATTTTCCTCGGGTGCCGTATATTGAATCCCTCGCTACGTTTAAATCCTTCACTCCGCTCTGGATTCAAAATAGCTAGGACCCTTGCCGTAAAATTATGATTTTGCTCCCTTATTATAAAATCTACTTTTTTATAACCGGTTAGGAAGCTTTAGAAAGCAGGGCAAAGTTTACTGCCTCGAAGGGTCATTACCTCAAATATTCTACACATCGACACTTTATCTTAATCTGTTCTTACCCATTAAATAAATCTAAATTGTACGTGCACATTGCTGTTGTCAAGGCGTGTTGGAGAGTGATCATTGCGCCGCCACATCTGTGAGCTTGTGTTTGATTTGGCAATAACGCTATTTGTTGGAGAGATATCTGAAATTATACAAGTAATATTAAGTTCTATTATGTTGTTTGCTAGTTCACTTATTTATACATCAAAACTACAAGAAGGCAGCGGATTAATTGCGTTATTTGACTCGTAATGACTTAAATGACATTCTTTCAGGTTGATTACGATTTCTAAAATTATCCCCAAGTACACAACATAAACTTCAAAAAACTAAAAATCACGTCTAAATTGTAATGGATGCACTAAAAAGTATAAGTGACTAATTTTGATAAATCTAATTAACACAAGCATGGTGTTCTAGCTCCATCATCAGACCAGCCAGATCAATACATCACATCATCAGCACAAGCATGATGGGTTCCAGCCCCACTATCAGACCAGCTAGATCATTACATCACATCATCAGCACGGGCATGATGGGTCCAGATCCATTATCAGACCAGCCAGATCATTAACACAAGCATGATGGGTTCCAGCTCCATCATCAGACCAGCCAGATCATTAACACAAGCATGATGGGTTCCAGCTCCATCATCAGACCAGCCAGATCATTACTTCACTCATTAGCCGGAAGACGACTTCTGCTGAACATAGACCTCCTCCATAATTGACGACCGGTTTGCCGAACGGTTAGTGACCCTGACTGCCAATTCTCATGATGAGCAGAAATATTTATTTCCAATTCATAGATGTCATACATCTACGTACGTTTAACCGTTGTCTAGTACCCATTGTACAGGGTATCCTAGTTTGGCGTGAGGTTATTGGTGTGAATTGTACCGAATATATTTATTATAGGGGAGTTTTCCATAACAGACACGCTTGGCAGGCTTCTTGGTGATCGCAAAAGATGTAGACACGTACAAAGAAAAATGCAGCTCCCTTATGCTGACAGCACCCGTGGGACGAGAAAGGTTGGACCCATTATTAAACCGAGCTTATACGGCTCCAGACCTAGAGACCTAGAGAGCTCCATGTTATGATGAGCGATGTTACCAGATTATTGTTATGTCATGAGAATTGCATGTATTTTCAAAGTTTTAAATAAATATAACTTCTGAAGAGAGGAAGAAGTGTTAACCAAGAAAATTAAATCACATACAAAACACACACAATAAGATTTAAACAACATTAAATCGGTATAGACCCTAAATGTAAATGAAAAACGATAAGTGAAACCTAAAGTTTTTTTTAAATACCTCTTCAATTATACCATACTTAACGTAGTTCGTCGAATTTAATTTTCTCTTTTTTCAAATAAGGCGTCTGGTTGTCGCCAAATTTATTTTTTATTTATGTCATGTCTTTTGTGACACTCGCAAGATTAAGACAAATTGATCGACGTAAGAATCATTAAAGTCGGTCCATGCCATGGATCTGTAATACTTCGTAAATGTCCACGCGTTTCGTCTATATAGGCCAAAAAAGAACATACATACATAGACTGATAAACACAATAACCTTCGCGCAGTTGGGTAAAAATGCTTTGGTTTGATAATCGGATAAATTAAAAACTAACATATACAAAGTTATTTCTCAAAAAGTGACTGTATACTTTCCGACTCAAGTTACTCAATTTGTATAATATTATATTTTGAATGACCCAATTTAATGATAGTTATTTAATTTACGTACCGCATAAGGGAACTGTGTGTCGTTCGCAACGTTTCCTGCCGCTATTCTATCTGCGTGATCTTGAACGGTAATGCCATTTGCACCTGAACATAAACTAAAATAGTTAGGCAAATCAAATTATTTTTCATAATTTATATTTTTTTGTTAATTCAAAAATAATAAATAAACATATAAAAAATATATTTACTTAAGTTTTTTGTATATATTTTTTGGACTCACAACATACAGCCAATGCTAGAAAATAAAACATTTTAGTCATAATTATTTAATTCTAGCACGTTAACTGAAAATTTTTGATTAAATGCATTATAAATACGATGTCAAGCAAAAAAAAATGGATATTATCTTATCGATTCCAGGTATTATTTTATTATCTAATAGGTGCGCCCTGCGGTTTTACCCGCTTGGACAATGATGATGAAAAGTAGGCAGATATTATCTGTTATTCCATGACCAAAAGTATCTACATACCAAATTACATCGAAATTCGTTCAGCCGCTTTAGCGCTGAGTATAACAAATACATCTATACACACAATTTTTTGCATTTATTACGTTTTCAAGCTGACCCCGCCTTTTTAACAGCATGGACAAGGTTGATGGAAAATGATGATGAAGAAAAGTATCCTATGCATTCCTTTAAATCCCAGGACCTAATAACTAGCTTAAAGGCTAAAAAAAACACGCCTTCCCTTCCTAAAAATAACTCATGCCAATAAATTATATGCTGTTGGAATGTGCTTATAAAGGCCTTCAATTTTTATACCTAAATTGTAAAATTCGAAGTAATGTATATATTTTTTCATTCGAAAATGGAGCCATACCGCCATAATCTGTTCAGGCATTAAAATGTTATGGTGGAATAAAGAAACTCACATACATGCGTATATACATACATAAATGCATACATGAATCCTAAAAACATTACACTCTTTTTTTTTGGGCAGTCGTGTAAAAATATCTAGATACCATATAAAATTTCAGTGCTAACAAACATAAACGCAAACTTTCGCATATATAATGTTTATTCGATTAGATTAGATTTGCACGTTGCACCTTTTGTTAATGTATCACATCCGATATGTCTAGTTTTATCTTGTTTTTAATTTAATTAAAATTATAAACATTGGGTACATTACATATGGATAGTAGCGACCAGAACCGGCTTCGCTCGGATGTAATTAAGAAAAAATATGGTGAAAATGTGGTTCTCGCACACTCGAACTTCACTCCGCTTTGGAGGACAGTGGCTCGCTTCACTCGCAATAGTTCTTCAAGCCGATAAATTCCAAAAGTTCTTCAAAAACGAAGAGTTAAAAAACGAAATCCTTTCCTTTTACTAAAACTTTCTCAATATAATCTATCAAGTGAAATAAAATTCCAATTATGATTTAATAGCAAGTTTTTTTTCAAATTTAGAAGTTCGAAGAGTCCCGCGGAAAGGATAATCCTTCAACCGATACATATAATATATAAATAAATACAAGTGAATCCGCGTAAAGGGATAGAACATTCCGGCTGTAATAAATATCTCACAGTTTTCTCGATGGATCAAGAAGACAGGTAAAGTGAACACTCACTGAAATTTATTGAACTATCTTTTAAGTATTTCCACTTAACTCGTAGATCATCATTTGGAGTGACCACGATACACCGACTTCTCGCAATCATCGATGACTTCGCCTGATGAGTGACGTCACCTGCCATCGAGGTACTTCGGAGAAGGTGGACCAGTTGAAGATTAAGAATGCAGCTAATTGAAAGGAGAGCTCGACCCGTGTGATCTGATATGGAAAGCTATAGTGCCCCAAGACACTTGATTAACCTACAGATCCCATAGAAATGTTTGATGGCGGCTCCAGGACTAACTACACTACATCACCGAGGACTGAAGTTGGACGAACAATTGAAGATCGAAATTCTACATCAAGATCGAAACCTACTTCGGGCCAGCTGTTTACGAGCTGCCATCATCTACTCCTGGCTTCAGGCTGCTGGAAGACCACCTTGAACAGCTCCAGACGCTTGATCCTGACGAAGATCACTTTCATAACTAATTCTCTTTCATTATACTTATAAAGAATTACCTCTTCGACATAAATACATTTAGGAACCCTCTTATAGGTTACGTAGCTCCTCAGATTAATAAATTTTAGGGAATCCTGTTAGGGAAACTTTAGAGCCTAAATTTCTTTTCTAGCCTTTTAGGAAACAGGAATAGACTTACTTCGATCTAATTCCTCCGCTGAATCCCCCTTGGCGCTGTAGCGACCAGAATCCAAAACGGCAAATCCCCCCTGGTTGCTAGAGCAACCAAAAAAAAAACATGGAAGTTAATTTTAACCGTTTGACCGATTTAAATCGATTTATATGTAATCTCGCATATATTATCGAATTTGTGTGTTTTTCTCTTCTTAGGGATACATATATTATACGTAAAAACACCAAAAAAGAATATCTAAAAAAAAAAAACACAGCCTTTCTCCGCGAGCCGTAAATTTTTGAAATTTTTGTTGGTTTTCACAAAAATATTCACTTTTTGTGCTAAACTGTGTTGATATTTTAATTTTAACGGATAGGTTGATTCATCTAGTATTTAAATAAAACAAAAAAACAGTATGTCATCGCTTTCGTTTCCAAAATACGATTTGAAAATATTGAGAAAATTGAGGATAATTCTAGTGGTTATATATTATATTAATTCACCTTCGACAAGTAGAGTCACTGCGATTATTGAACCAGAAGTTTCATTGACACCGAGCACTTTAACGCCGAGCACGAGTTTAACTTCCTGCGAAACAGAAATTGCGAAATCTACTAACGTTTTTGTAATGCGGCCAGTTCTTGAACAACCAAAATTCGATGGGTCAGAAAACTCGATTTCACCGGTACATTTTATTGAAAAATTAAAGAGATATCTTAAATATGTAAATGTTAACGACGAGAAATCGGTAGAAATTGCATTTGAGTGTTTATCAGGGACATCGCAGAAATTAATGCAATTGCATCGCGATAAATGGATTACATTGGACGACTTTGAGAAAGATTTTCTTGATATGTACTGGGGAACACGTGAACATAAAAACGCCAAGTTAAATTTAATGAGCTCTACCTGGGATTCAAGTAAAGGTATTTCGATGGAAAGCCATTTTGCGGATCAATTTGACAAAGTAAGACAATTTACCATACCACTATCGGAAAGCGACCTTGTAAAAAGTATAATGCATCATTTTCCAATAGAAATACAACGTCTTTGGTTCACGCGAGGAGACCAGGCTTCAACAACGTTGCAAGCTGTAAAATTTTTGAGGGTTATAGAAAAGAATGTAATGAATCATAAAGGCCAGGGAAATAACTTAAAAGATAAAATAGAAAGCTTGAATTTCAGACGCGATTTTGTTAAGGAAAGGTAGCAACCCTATCAATATCAACGTAAATTTAATATGCCTGCGAATAAATTATGCATACTTACACTCCAGGAAGAGGACGTGGTCAATGGGGAGGTATACAAAGAAGTACATGAAGAGGGGCTTATGGACATTATAATAACTGCGCACCTCAGTCAGAATATCAAAATAATTTGAATAATACACAAAATTCTAATTGGGTTAGAGGCGAAGTCATAAACTCCGTAGGACAGTCAAATGCGGTGCTAAACGACGCATCACAAGAAGAGAAAATTATAGAAAATTCGACGGAAAAGGAAAACTAATTCCTGCCAATTGTAGTCGTTTTACAATCGACATGCGAGTTTAATAAAGGTATCTTAGTTTAGTGATAATAATACTAATAAAATGATTGTATTAGATCGGACGCAGGAAGGGCAAGAGTGAGTCATATAGTATATAGACAAAAATGAACAAAATAAAAATATGTAGCTTACTTCCGCCAAAACTGTAAGTCAGACAAATGATAAATGGTAAAATTAACACAAGTAAAACCCCACGCTAAACAAAACCCTACCCCAGATTGAACTAATGAAAAATATAAATGAAAGAAAAGCTAAGGCCTGGAGGCCAAAAAAAAAACACTTATATACAAATAATATATATATAAAAAAAAACAAAAACCCCAAGCTAAACAAACCCTACCCAAATACAAGTATCGAAACACTTATATATTCATGTACATATAATATAAAAAAACACAATAAAAAACATATACCTCGATCCAAATACCAAACACGTCTGACATCAATACGCCACGTGTTTCGTGTTTTATTGTGTTTTTTTATATTATATGTACATGAATATATAAGTGTTTCGATACTTGTATTTGGGTAGGGTTTGTTTAGCTTGGGTTTTTTTTTTTTTTTATATATATTTGTTGTATATAAGTGTTTTTTTTTGGCCTCCAGGCCTTAGCTTTTCTTTCAATTATATTTTTCATTAGTTCAATCTTGGGTAGGGTTTTGTTTAGCGTGGGGTTTTGCTTGTGTTAATTTTACCATTTATCATTTGTCTGACTTACAGTTTTGGCGGAAGTAAGCTACATATTTTTATTTTGTTCATTTTAAATATGGATTTCCGCAAAGTAACGCCTGAATCTATCAATTATAGTATATAGACACTTATGTACTTTAGGATGGAGGGCTGGCTTAAGTTTAGAAAAAAAAAACAGGCAATTATATCCTATTCGTACAAAATTAAAAGGAAAACTATTATCGAAACGTTTAACAGCTTTTAATGGGATTTTAAGGAACAATTAGTAGAAAAACCATTAGATTTAATGAAATTTAAAAAGGACATACAAACATTGCTCAATGAAATCGAAAAAAAAACAAAAATAAAAATTTATTCACATACACAGGTGTAACACGGGATTGTTCGAATTGCACATTAACATTGCAGCATAGGAATGTAATGACTGTATTTAATGATAACGAAACAGATTGTGAAGAATCTTTACATTTAATCCTTTAGTTGAATCAAACGAATTAAAAGTACATATAGGAAATATTTTACCAAAGGATTAATTCATACAGGTATGACTACCTGTATCAATTAATCCTTTGGTAAAAAAAAATATTATTACGTGTATTTCAGAAGAATTCTATGAGGAATTATTAAACAACTTCTGGTAAATTAAAAGAGATGTTTTACATAGTTAACATACCAGTTTTACAAGTACAGGGGGCAGTCGGAAAGAAAAGTCACATGATTGATAAAATGTGTATAATTACCATACAAATCGAGAGGATTGAGTTAGATACGAATTAACACGACCTTTGATTTTAGGAATGGACTGGCTAGAACGATTTAAGGCACAAATAGATTGTTCTGGGGAAAGAATTTTACGAATAGAGCATTTAGATCGCGAATTTAAAATTCGAATGGGGATAAAATTGGTAAACAAGAATTCCATATTGGAATGTAGTTCTCATCTTATTGGAATCAAACAAAAAACAAGAATTTGATACTAATAAAAATCAGAGATTCAATCAAAAAAAAAACACGAATAAAGGTCAGGGAGGGGAGATTAATTTACCATGTAAAAAACGAATAAAAGTCAGGGACGGGAGATTAATATACCATGTATAAATATAAGTAATTTAATAAACATCAACCTAACTTCGGTAGACTTATGTTATGCAACTGAAAGTAAGATAACCGATTTTATCAAAAGCCAAAACATACCCTTTGAACTTAAGAAGGCTTTATTACCGGTTTTATTAAGAAATAAAAATGCATTTTCTGAAAAACCAGGTAGAACGGATAAGTATTATCACGAAATAAAAATGCAAGATCCAAAACCATTTGTGAAAAGGTCGTATCCCATACTTTTTGCATATAGAGACAAAGAAGGGCAGAATATACAAGATTTTGAAAAGCTAGGTATAGTTAAACGGGAAAGCAGCTCTTTTAGCAGCCCACTAACTTAGACATTAAAACGGGATGGGTCAGTTAGAATTTTATTAGATGCCAGGGAATTAAATAGGCGAATGCTGGGAGATGTCGAAACACCACTGTTAACAAATGAGATTTTACAGTCGTTTCATTTCGTGAAAATGATATCTGTTTTAGATTTAAATGACGCATATTTTCAAATTCCGTTACATGAAAATTCAAGAAAGTACACGGGATTTACATTTCAGGGTAAATCGTATACGTATAATGTTTTACCACAGGGACTGAAAACGTCTGTAGGTAGTTTTTCGCGTGCTATTGATCTCATCCTAGGGCCTGAAATAAAAGAGTTTTGTGTAGCCTATATATACAATTTTAAGCGTTGAGGAGTACAACCGGGGCTTCAGTGTTAAGATGTATGAAAGAGTATCATAAAAAAAAAAAAAGTTTGTAACTACAGATTCAGGGTCACAATTCGTTTCAAAGGTATGAGAAAATGGGTTAAGGGAAATGAAAATCAAATTTTCGCATACGACAATAAGGAATCCACGTCCTAACTGCGTCGAACGGGTAAATAGAGAATTAGGGAGGTTTTTTCGCACATATTGTTCTCAAGATCATAAGGGATGGGTAGATATAGTTGAGGATATAGAAAATTGTTATAACGACACTGTTCATGAAAGTACAGGCTATACGCCTAATCAAATCGTTTTCGGGAAAAATACAGTATTGAGATTAGATAAGGAGTTAACAAAATGTAACGTAGTATTGGAAAGTGTAGGCGATTTAAATGTAATTCATGACAGAGTGAGAGAAAATTTAAAAGATGCCACCACGAAAAGAGGTTTAGCTTACATTAAAACACATTCAGTTCGATTTTATCAAACAGGTGATTGGGTTAAATTACGGAAATTAAATAAATCTGATGCAAAACAAGAAAGTAACAAATAAATTTAGTATTTTGTTTTCAGGACCTTATAGAGTTGGTGCCATACCATATAATAATGTTTATAGTTTAGTTTGTCCAAAAACGGGGAATATGGTTGGAAATTATAATACAATTCATTTAGCACGTTACTATATAAATGAAGTTGTGGAATAATAATACAAAACTTTAGTTTAGATGACTCTCTTGCATAGTTAATTTAGTAATTAAGCTTATATATATGATAGATATATAAAAATAATATATGTAACAAGATGAAAAAAAAAGAAAAAAATTATAATTTAATTAACAGGTATTTAGAGATATAACAAAAAGAAATATATTTAGTAAGAATACATTAAACATATAATTATTTAAGTGACACGATTGTAGATGACAGACGTAAATAATAATTAAGAACCAGATTGTAAGAATTGGAGAATATTATAAGTTAATTTTAATTAAACAAATAGACTTAAAAAAACTAGTGAATAGAATTCTTTAACCATATATTTCAACGACATGTTTAGAGATAACAAAAGTAAATTAATAATTAAGGATCAGATTTAAAAATAAGATAGCATTATAATTTAGTTTTCAATAAATAAATAGATAAAAGCAAAATAGATTTTAATTAACAAAAAAAATATGAACACATTTTCACACATTTTCAGAGAGCCCCCTCTCTGTAAGGGATCCGATGCGAGCCCCTAGGAAACGAAAGGTTTTTTTTTTGTTGAACAAAACATTACAATCTAATATTAAAAACGATATATACGAAAATAATGTGACGTGCTAAAATATTTACACAAACGTAAAATAGAGATTACAAAAGTCAAAACTAATGGGAACCTATAAATATTCAAATTGATTACCTGTCAAAGGAACATGTAACGTAGACCATAATTTACATAATATAAACAGGACAAAGAAACACAAACACTCAAAACGATAATAAATAAATAATTTAATGGCAAAACTTCAACCGATATCTGATTTAGTACAGTTTAAAAACTTGAGAAGTATTCGTAAACTTAAGTAAGTTTTTTGCGTATCTTTCAAAAGCGTGTGTAAGGAACAGCAAATTTAAGACAGGAACGCATTAAGGAGAACAAAGTAAATAGGGAATAAATGTTATTTGTAAAAAAACATAAAAGCAATAATACATTAGATATTTTAAAACATAATTAATAATAACCGATTATAAAATAATCCTTAATAGTTAATTTTAAATGAATGATTATATTGTTCAGAATATTAACTTATATATGTATTATGTACTTTCTAAAATAATATAATCAAAAGTACCATCATCAGACTTATCGCCAAAGATAGAATTACTACCAGAAAACCTTAGAGTGAAGAAGATAATAGACTAATTATCTTTTGTATAGTATTATAATAAACTAACTAACTACCAAAATACTTATAAAACCACATTAAAATAACAATACATGATATAGTAAACTATATTTAAAATAGTGATTTATTCATTAAAAATGATGACTTAATGCGACCCTGTATGCCCAAAGAAGTCGGTATAAAAAGGGCAAACCTGGATGACAGAAACCATAATAGAATCGAACGCGACGCGGTCTCAATATTAAAAGAGACAAATACGAGTGATTTAAATAATTAATAATTCGCGTTTATTTACTATTAAAATAAAGTGTTAAAACTAATTATTCAAAATGTGGTAGAACACAAAAAGGGAATTTAGATGCAGTGGTTCACAGTGCAGTGAGTGGAGCCGTGCCTACATGCAGAAATTACAAGCTAAGTATAGAAAACTTGGTGTTGGTCGTTTTTCTGGATAAACTCTTATATTCTAGAATACATAACTAAGTATATACTTGGTGTTGGTCGTTTATTCATGATAAACTCTCTTATATTATAAATTACATAGCTATGTTTAAAACTTGATGTTGGTAATTTCCTGAGTAACCTCAACATATAATTATAACTAAAAGATAGATTCAAAGTTGCGATTCTTAGACAGTTTACCTTATTTAAATTATAAATAACAACTGAGTCGATGAACTTTCATATACTCAGCATATACAGTTCTAAACTTAACTGATTTAACCTAAGTATCTAAGCTAAAGGCTATGTTACTTTGTGTATGATGATTTTAAATGAATCGCTAACTAAAATTCAATAACAACAAAGTCTATAATCGATGACTGTTTTATACTCAGGATATACAATTTTCAACTGAACTAATTTAACTAAGAGTATAATTCTTACTGCTGATGGATCTGGACATCGCACCATATTTTAAACTTCAATCGCTATTAAGTATGTAAGCCATAACATTGCTTATCTATCTATCTACCTATACTATAATAAAACTGTAACTGGGCTAAATCCGTACATTAAATATTTTTTGAAAATTTAAATTGAGATGAACTTCAAAATCGATATGGAGTGCAAATAGTTTTTTTTTGTCTGTCTGTCTGTCTCTTTGAACACGCATGACTACCAGATGGATTTTTATGCAACTTGGCAGAATCATAGCTGATGTACTGGATTAACATTTAGGATACTTTTTATCCCGGAAAAATCAACGGTTCCCGCAGGATAGGGGTAGAAAGTTATTTAAAATAACATGTATCAAGTTAAAACTACTAGACGGATTTTGATGTAACTTGGCACAGTTAAAGTTTATATAATGTGTTAAAATTTTGAATACTTTTATCCTGAAAAATTAAAAGATTCCTGCAGCCTATGGGTCCAAAGTTGTGTTAAACTTAAAGTGATCACACATCCGTTTATAGAGGTACCGAATTTTGTCATTCTGCTACGAGGCTCACTGGCCCAGTTAGACAGATACATGGGTGCGTAATCCAGACGTACGTGGATCGAAATCACGCGCCGTAGAAATGTTTTGCTCCATAATTAAAAGATTTTTACATTATTTATGCGTTATTTTTTACATTTTCCTTGATATCTATACTATAATAAAACTGTAGCGGGTCCAATTCTGTACATTGAAGATATTAGAAATATTTTTTGGACATTACTCTAGATTCGATAATGAAGCCAAAACAGTTTTTTTTTCATTTTTGTCTGTCTGTCTGTCTGTCTGTATCTTGGCTAGGCATCACGACGAAATAAATGAATTTAAATGAAACTTGGTACGATTTGAGTTCATACTATGAGGTAGGACATAGGCTACTTTTCATCCCGAAAAATGAAAGGGTTCCCGCAGGATTGGGGTTGAAAGTTATTTCAAAACCCACTTACCACTCTGAAACTACTGAACGGATTTTGATGCAACTTGGCACAGTCATAGTTTATATGATGGGTTAAAATTGAGGATACTTTTTATCCCGAAAAAATTAAGAGTTCCTGCGGGTTAATGTACCAAATCCTGTAAATTAAAGATATTTTGTAAATTTTTTGGGGGCCGTTCTATATTCAATATTAAAGGAAAAATTATATTTTATTTTTTGATTTTTCTGTCCATATGTCCGTCTGTCTGTCTGTCCCTTGGAAGCGCACCACGCCGAAAATACTTAATGAATTCAAATAAAATTTGGTATGATTTGAGTTCACACTTCGAAGTAGGACATTGGATACTTTTCATCCCGAAAAAATTAAGTGTACCTGCAGGATAGGGGTGGAAAATTATTTAAAAAAACAATTAGCACGCTGAAAATATTGGATGGATGTTGATGTAACTTGGCACAGACATAGTTTATAAGATAGGTAAAAATTATGGATACATTTTGTCCCGAAAAAATTAAAGGTTCCTGTGGGATATGGGTCCAAATTCTGTACATTAAAGATAGTGTTTTTTTTTAAGTTCTATATTCGAATATGAAGCCTAAACTGTATGGTTTTTAATTTTTGTCTGTATGTCTGTCAGTCTGTATCTTAGCCGCACATCACGCCGCCGGAACTACTGGATGAATTCAAAAGAAACTTGGCATGATTTGAGTTCGTACCACGAGGTAGGACATAGGATACTTTACATATCGAAAAATTTATGGGTTATTATTTAGGGGTTGAAACTTACCACGCTGAAAGTAATGGTCGGGTTTTGATGCAACTTGGCACTGTCTTAAGTTATATGATGGGTTAAAATTGAGGACACGTTTTATCCCGAAAAAGTAAAGGTTTTCTGCGGGGTATGGGTCCAAAGTTATGGTAATATTTAAGTAATAAAAAATATTTTTTGGATGGTTCTCTATATTCGATACTGAAGCCAAATTGTTTTACTTTTTAATTTTGTCTGTCTGTTTGTCTGTATCTTGACCGCGCATCGCACCCAAACTACTAAATAAATTTAAATGAAAAAATTGCTCTTGGGTGCTTAGAAGAGGTATTTAACATATTTTTTTTGTTAATCGTGTCTTTCTTTCTGTTTGTCTGTATGTTTGTTTGTTCACGCATCACGTAAAAACTACTGGACCGATTACAATGCGGTTTTCATTGTTAGATATCTTAGGGTTTGATACAAATCTGGTGTAATTGGTATCTCAATCCGGTGAGTAAGAAGCCGTGCAATTGATAAAGTATTTTTGACGGCTGAAGAAATTTTGTTCAAATGTTGGTAAATTGGACATTATGGTACTTTGAAACTAAAGAAAAAAACACGCGTGCGAAGCCGCGGGTACAGCTAGTATACTAAAAAAACTAAAAACTTATGAACTGATTTTATGTAACTATAACTAAGTAAATAAGCCTCAAGTTGCTTATCTATAAGAAGAGCAGATCTAAGTAGAGTTGACTATTTATTGAACGAGTGAATCCCATATGTTTTATAGAGTACGAATAACCTGAACTGATTTCATATATTATTGAAATAAACACAGTTGCGTACACTGAGAGGGGGAGACAGAGAGTCAGCAGTGGAAATTGTTGATGATGTTTATATTTATTTATTGATGTGGATCTTATTATAATGTAAATAACGAGTTATTTACATACAGTGAAACTCTTTTGTATTATAAATTAACAAAAACCTTATATACTAAATAATAATATTTAATTTCACAAAGTGATTATTTGCGAATTTACGGATGATGACACATATTATATTATATTATATTATACAAAAGTACACAGATAAAATCTTATGTATTATAAATTGACAAAACCTTATGACATTACATGATTTGACAAAGTGGATTATTGCTGATTACTGACAATGACATATATTATATTATGTTAAAGTATTACTTTGTTCGTCTTTGTTTGTTCAGATATATTAAAGAGGAAGGTTATATACCTACCTTTAATGATAAATAAATTGATTGAAATACAATATAAATGTTCCTATGAGAGACATTACGAATGCATAACCCCTTTTATTTTGGTACAAAGATGTTTATACATCTTAGTCATTATTGACTACTATACTACTACTGCTACTATGGAGGTAATTGTTATTATTTCATAATTTAATGAAATAGCTGAGAGAAGGGAGATTGTTTCATCCTGAGACACACTAAATAGCCCATGCAAGCATTACATCATATACATATTATCGTGGAAAACACGCAACGTGCGATTTAAATTAAAACAACCTTTAAAATGCTTGAGAATTCTGAAAGATTTGGTTCTTATTTATGTTAGGAAGAAATTATCTTCCTTATGGACTCTTGGCAGCCTTGTAAATATAAAGAATGATTTAACTTCACTTCTAAAAGGAATATTATATAATATGTTTTCGTGGCAGTGTAATATGTAATATTTTTTAATTTCATACAATTATACTGCACACTTAGGGATTTCCCTAACGTGTTGGTAGCCCAATATATACCGTAATATGGTATCACCGATGGATTCAGATTTTGGTACTTACCCAAGAGTTGAGATTGAAAAATCACCCTAAAACCACCTAAATATATTATTCAAAGACAGACATTACCGACAAAATTTTGTGAATTTCCCGAAACAAACAAAATATGTCATTATACCAAAACAAATCGGAAATAACGCTTTATTTAACCTTCAAATTTGTCTTTCATATGAATGTTAAATGCATAAAATAAAGTTACTCATTTACAAAGATTAACATTGACAAAAGGAAGTGAATTATAAACACTAATAAATATCATGACAACATATGTTTACACTCAAATACTACAAACCATATATTCATATTTCTTAAATCATTTGAAGAAGCGAAATACAAAACAATTATTTATTATATAAACAATAATCTATTTTATTAGGATAGGGAATTTATTTAGAAACCGCTCAGCAATTTTTCATATTCCAACAAAGTCGGAGGTCTAATCCTTCACCCTGCAAGAGAGAGTTACAACGAGTAGCAAACACCGTTTGAAGACAACATCCAAGTTAGTCGCTTTTCACATTTTCTTACACAATTTCTGTATTTTTCCTAAATGTTTATTTTACATGTTTTCTCCTTTAAAACAGCTCAACCAAAAATA
Source organism: Alsophila aescularia (assembly GCA_946251855.1). Taxonomy (NCBI): domain Eukaryota; kingdom Metazoa; phylum Arthropoda; class Insecta; order Lepidoptera; family Geometridae; genus Alsophila; species Alsophila aescularia. Next base: position 12,974,388 of record OX276375.1, on the reverse strand, counting down.
TAACGGAACTACCTTTAACCAATTGGTTAAAGGTAGTTCCGTTATATTTTTGGTTAAATGAACAGTTTGCTGAAAATTAACGTAATTACGTTAATTTTCAGCAAACTGTTCATTTAACTTAGCAAACTAAATTTAGACGATCACATAAGCCATTTAAATATTAAACTTCTATAATCAATAATGATTATAACATATCAATAAACTTCAATTTTATGAGTAATCTAGACGGTCACATTAAAATTTTACACCTAGTTTTAGATCAGCAATTTTAATAGCAGCGTTAAGTTTACTTCCGTAGAAGAATAGGAATTATCTAATAGCATTTTTAGGTAGGCTAGGCTACAAGAACTTTACACCATCGCTACGTTCAGGTCTCCTATGCTCGTATTATATACTAGCTATGCTTGCGGCTTTGCCCATGTGGTCATTTAATTGAGCAAAAAGTAACCTATCTACTTTCTTTAAAGTACAATATATGTACTACACACTACATTTCATCAAAATTTGTTTATCCTAAATAGTTTTTTATCGATTGATCGGCTTATATTTATTGGATTAGGATACCAAGTATACCTTTTTATTAAATTCCTATTTTTTACGCGATGCGTGAACAAACACACGATTTAAGGTTTGTTTAGGTACCCTAGTTTTTTTTATTAGAACTTTTCATTCAGTAATTTCGGCGTGATGCGTGGCCAAGATACAGACAGACAGAAAGACAAATCTGAAAAAAATACAGTTTTGACTTCAGTAACGAATAAAGAAAGGTCCCCAATTTTTTTCGAAATATCTTCAATGTACAGAATTGGACCTTTTTTATTATAAGTAAAAAATAATCTTACTGATGGTGAAAAACCGCATAGAAATCCTTGAACATTTGTCGTCATATTTCAATAAATGAAAACAATATTAAACTATGCGTATAAACCTTTTTCTTAAATCTTTTGATTTAATCCGGCGCCAGGTACGTCATAAATGACAACAGGTTACTCCCCATACGTCGAACCGGCCGGATGTCGTGTTGAGCGTCGTTCAACTGCGACCTCAATTGCATGTAAATACATTTATGCAACACGAATTCAAACACATTAGCAAATGCAGACAGTTCCGCCACGTCAGCTGTTATCCGCTTACTGTCGCCCAATGTATTCATTTGCCTAGGTTCATAAAGGTACTTAAGACAAATAGCTACGAGAACATAATTTCACTACATACATAGATCTACCAGGAAATAAGGCATTTCTAGGCTTTCACCTACAAGAACGTGTACTTCAACATTGTTCACGTTCCTAGTTTTGGGACTTAAAGTCCATAAGAAGGACCTTGACACTCCCATTTAGTCCTACCCATTCCACCACAAGCCTGGCACTTTAAGCTCGTTTCATTCGGGTTTCATTCATATTTCATTCTGTGCCATTTCCTACCAAGTTATTCATTTTATATGCCTTATTCCCTGATTTTCCTATTCTTTCTATACGTAGGTTTATTACAGTTATTTTAAGGGTTTCTACCCAGTGGCATTACTTCCGTACAGCCACCCGTGCCTCCAGTAATGTTGGTTGGCATTCGCTATTAGTTTAACAGTATGGAACAGACTCATCAAATTCACCACTGGGTCCCTGCTCGACCATCACCACACTCGGTAGGAGTCTCACATCAGCCTTGTGTTCCATAAGTCTTCTGGTGGCGCCGGAGTGATTTCTCCTTGGCACCTTCGTTTTATCCTACACTTTACATTGACGGTACTTACACTGCATATACAGTGTAGTATTTCTTTTTATGCTTAATTACTTACAATTATTTGGTGGAGCTATAACTTTACCAATAATCCTTTTTACCTGTGTAAACAATATCGTTTAAGTTAGTAGGTACCAATATTATGATTTTGATTTAAAGTTTGGTTGTGTTCAGATATAGATTTCGGATAAAAACGATGTATGAGGTGTTATTGTCTGTAATTCTTACCTTACTTTATGAGTTTATTGCGTGTTTTTTGTTATTTTGGCTTAAATTGTAAAACCATTTAATTAGAGATTTTTTGATGTATAAGATACTATAGATGTTTCTGAATCTAATGAGTATGTAGTATTTTTACTGAAAAACGCCTGTAAGCTGAGTATTTTGTGTTTACAGTTTATTTTATTTTGACAGAAGTCGTCAAATAGGCATTTGTTGTCAATTTTATCAAAGAGTATATAAATACTACGTAACATTTTATTTGCTTACATTTCATAGTTCGAATGTAAATCATTATTAACCTCACCTAATTCTACACCAAAGTCACTGCTCATTGATAATTATGTCATTTATTCCAAAGTTCTTTGTCCAAACCTTTGGATGTCTTCATTTTGAATGTAAACTTATTGGAACCACTGGAACACTTTGTGGAACTTATTGGGTTGAAGTACTGTCGGGAAGGTAGTCAGTTCCCGACAGTACTTCAACCCAATAATTTCCTGTTTTTTTTTCAAACTACTAGGTTCTAAGTTTCCAATAGTTCTTCAAGCCGATAAATTCCGAAAGTTCTTCAAAAACGAAGTGTTAAAAGACGAAATCCTTTCCTTTTACTAAAACTTTCTCAATATAATCTATCAAGTGAAATAAAATTCCATTTATGATCTAATAGGAAGTTTTTTTTTAATTTAGAAATTCGAAGTGTCCCGCGGAAAGGATAATCGTTCCACCGATACATATAATAAATAAATAAATACAAATGAATCCGCGTAAAGAGATAGAACATTCCGGCTTTAATAAATATCTCACAGCTTTCTCGGTGGATCAAGAAAAAAAGTGGTAAAGTGAACACTCACTGAAATTTATTGAACTATCTTTTAAGTATTTCCACTTAACTCGTAGATCATCATTTGGAGTGACCACGATACACCGACTTCTCGCAATCATCGATGATTTCGCCTGATGAGTGACGTCACCTGCCATCGAGGTACTTCGGAGAAGGTGGACCAGTTGAAGATTATGAATGCAGCTAATTGAAAGGAGAGCTCGACCTGTGTGATCTGGTATGGAAAGCTATAGTGCCCCAAGGCACCTGATTAACCCACAGATCCCATAGAAATGTTTGATGGCGGCTCCAGGACTAACTACACTACATCACCGAGGACTGAAGTTGGACGAACAATTGAAGATCGAAATTCTACATCAAGACCGAAAACCTACTTCGGGCCAGCTGTTTACGAGCTGCCGTCGTCTACTCCTGGCTTCGGGCTGCTGGAAGACCACCTTGAACAGCTCCAGACGCTTGATCCTGACGAAGATCACTTCCATAACTAATTCTCTTTCATTATACTCATAAATAATTACCTCTTCGACATAAATACATTTAGGAACCCTCTTATAAGTTACGTAGCTCCTCAGATTAATAAATTTTAGGGAATCCTGTTAGGGAAACTTTAGAGCCTAAATTTCTTTTCTAGCCTTTTAGGAAACAGGAATAGACTTACTTCGATCTAATTCCTCCGCTGAATCCCTCTTGGCGCTGTAGCGACCAGAACGGAACCCTCTTATAAGTTACGTAGCTCCTCAGATTAATAAATTTTAGGGAATCCTGTTAGGGAAACTTTAGAGCCTAAATTTCTTTTCTAGCCTTTTAGGAAACAGGAATAGACTTACTTCGATCTAATTCCTCCGCTGAATCCCCCTTGGCGCTGTAGCGACCAGAATCCAAAACGGCAAATCCCCCCTGGTCGCTAGAGCAACCAAAAAAAAACATGGAAGTTAATTTTAACCGTTTGACCGATTTAAATCGATTTAAATGTAATCTCGCATATATTATCGAATTTTTGTGCTTTTCTCTTCAAAAGGATATAGATTATACGTAAAAACACCAAAAAAGTATATTATTAAAAAAAAAACACGTCCTTTCTCCGCGAGCCGTAAATTTTTGAAATTTTTGTTGTTTTTCACAAAAATATTCACTTTTTGTACTAAACTGTGTTGATGTTTTAATTTTAACGGATAGGTTGGTTCATCTAGTATTTAAATAAAACAAAAAAACAGTATGTCATCGCTTTCGTTTCCAAAATACGATTTATTTTCTGAAACTACTCCCATTTTTGGCTTTATCATTTTTCCGCGGTGCCCTCTCCTTACATAATAATTTCATAAAAATTTCGTTCGGTTTGTCAGTGGCTACATATATTCAGCCAATCAAAAGCTAAGTTTTGTACGGATCCGCCAAACCATTGAGGAAGGAATGGAAAATAAGTGTTACGCGGCAACAAAATTTTCGCACCGCTTTGCCGTCTTGCCGCGATGATGTCAAGTTCACGTGGTCGGAGTGTATTTACAATATTGTTTTTTTTATAGCGGGGGCACTAGGCGGTTAGACAAGATTGATAGACTGCCTTGAGGAAATCTATTTGCCTCGATCATCTCCGTTGTCTATGGTCACAAACTAAGGAGGAGATACGGGTATGGTTCATTACCATTGAATTTTACATAATAGCTTTCAGTATTTTGTCAAATCCAACATACTTTCAAAAATCATTCGTTCTTTTGATGTTCATTTTTGTGGTTTATATAGTAGTATATTTCCAAAAAATGATTGTGCGTACCATGGACACACCCCAGATACTTTTCTAGATCTCTATACAAAAGCCGCGTTCTAACTACCAAATAGACAAAGTAGACAGTCATTTTGTATACCTTAGAATATTTACGCTGCCTTAGTTGTATACCTACGTTTTTTTTTGTCCAGAAATTCAACGAGTACGGACATCTAACACCCGTCTCTTTGTACGGGGATTAAAAAGAAGACGATGAGTTTGATGCGCTTGAAATGAAGCCAGTTAAAACCAAAGAGTATATAAATACTACGTATTAAAATTAAAGTCCAGGAAATCATTGATACAAATAGTAAAACTTTTGATTGTTTCTGGTATTAAATAAAAATATTATCGAGAAAATAAATACACATATTAGTACACCTAATAATAAAAATAATCAATCATCTATACATATAATAAAGAAATAAGAACGTAAAAAGTCTGTATATAGAAGATAATTAAAAAATGATCTAGGTTACTTAATATAAGAAACTGAACAAGAATATAACATTTTTAAAATTCGTGTCTGTTTGTCTGTATGTTTATAAGTGTATCACGTAAAAACTACTCAACTGATTGCGATGCGGTTTTCACTGTTGGATAGCTTAGGATTTGACTTAAAAACTGGAGTACTTGGTATCTCAATCCGATGAGCCGAGCAATAGATAAAAACATTATAATGGCTGAAGGAATTTTGATCAAATATTGGTATATTGGTATTTTAGGTCTTGGAATAGTACATAATTATAGTACTTTTAACCTAGAGAAATAACCACGCGTGCATAGCCGCAGGTACATCTGGTATTCTATAAACTCATTCATTCGCATAAATGTACTGTATAGCAGTATACGTTTTTTTTCAAATGTATGGTCTCTTTCATATTCAATCATCCATACCAATATATAAAAGTGAAACGTTGTCTGTTTGTTTGTTTGTTTGGGGAGTTTTAACTCGATAAAGGTTAGACGGATTTTTGAAATTTGGGATGGAGATAGCTTATACCTTGAAATAATACATAGGATACTTATTACCATCATCATCCTCATCATGATTCGTCACTCTCAAACGGCTGAACGGATTTTGATGCAATTTGGAATTGAGATAGATTATATCCTGGAATAACACATAAGATACTTTTCATCATTATGATCATCATACTTCACTCTCAAACGGCTGAACGGATTTTGATAAAATTAGGAAAGGATATAGCTTATACCCTAGAATAAAACATAGGATACTTTTCATTATCATCATCATCATCGTCATAGTCATACATCACTCTCAAAAGGCTGAAAGGATTTTGATGAAATTTGGAATGGATATAGCTAGAATAACACATATAATACTTTTCATTATCATCATCATACTTCACTTTCAAAGGGCTGAACGGATTTTGATGAAATTTGGAATGGATATAGCTGGAATAACACATATAATACTTTTCATTATCATCATCATACTTCACTTTCAAAGGGCTGAACGGATTTTGATGAAATTTGGAATGGATATAGCTAGAATAACACATATAATACTTTTCATTATCATCATCATACTTCACTTTCAAAGGGCTGAACGGATTTTGATGAAATTTGGAATGGATATAGCTGGAATAACACATATAATACTTTTCATTATCATCATCATACTTCACTTTCAAAGGGCTGAACGGATTTTGATGAAATTTGGAATGGATATAGCTAGAATAACACATATAATACTTTTCATTATCATCATCATACTTCACTTTCAAAGGGCTGAACGGATTTTGATGAAATTTGGAATGGAGATAGCTTATACTTTGGAATAACACATGCGATACAATACATCCTCATCGTCATTATCATACTTCACTCTCAAACGGCTAAACGGATTTTGATGAAATTTAGAATGGAGATAGCTTATAACCCTGGAATAACACATAAGATACTTTTCATAATCATAATCATCATTATCATCATCATCATCATCCCTTACACGGGTAAAAACGCGGGGCGCAGCTAGTATTCTATAAAATATGTCTATTATTTCGCAACGATGCAGCGGAGCGTATATCTATCTCGCTTTCACTCACGCTAGTGGTCTTTCTATCTAGAATACACAATATAGTCTTATTTTTAAGTGTGCAACTTGGTACCTTCTATTATAACCGTTGAAACGTGTGCGTAAGCTCGAACAACATTGCCTTTGCGTTAGTTCTGACATAACGCATCTTTTAATTAAAACATTATTGTTGTCAGTACAGAAACTGATTCCGGAATCGATTCAATAATGTTAGATTCTAAAATCGCAGTTTGCGACATTTCCGACTCCAGAAGAAAACCAAAAGATTCAATGATTTTACTTTCTAATATTGCAGTTTGCGACACTTGCATCCAAACCTGATCCACCCTTGGTACCGGGATCACTCGTGTGGTTTTCCACTCGTCTAGATAATGGCCCTCCTGCAGACAATAATCCATACCAATATATAAAAGTGAAACGTTGTCTGTTTGTTTGTTTGTTTGTTTGTTTCTTTGTTTGTTTGTTTGCTTGGGGAGCTTTCAAGTGATAACCGCTGGATGGATTTTGATGAAATTTGGACTGGAGATAGCTTCCATACAAATATAAAAAAGTGAAACGTTGTCTGTTTGTTTGTTTGGGGAGCTTTCACGCGATAACCGCTGGATGGATTTTGATGAAATTTGATATAGCTTATACCCTAGAATAAAACATAGAATGCTTTTTATCCCGGAAAATTCCATGAATTCCGTGGAAGTTTCCACGGGAAAACTGGAACATGTTGAATACTCGCTGTTGAAGAACGGTCGCCATGGAAACGAAATTACAAGTCTGTCAAAAATCATCAAGAGCGTTGGTGCCACAGAGTAAGTAGTTGATGCTATACCAACAACAAGCCACAAAGGCAATAACCAACAACTCTAAGTCTACTTTTGCATTGGCATTTAATATCCTAGAAGAACGTAGGATGCTTTAAACCTTATCCGCGTGGACGAAGTCGCGGGCGGGTAAGCTAGTTAAAAACATACAGTAAACCAAAAACTAGTGACAGTTTTTGACATCGTATACCCCCAGAGTATCCCCTTTGTATACCGTCATGGCCCGCCGAATACTTAGGCTTAAGGTGCAGCAGTGCGGCGCACAGGACGCGCAATTTCTATTCGCAATGACCATTCGGCCACGTAACGCACCGCGTCGAGATATCTGCGTGGAATTGATCGTGTATTTTCGTGAATTGTCGCAAGATTCCACAACGCGATGCATCACGTGTGACTGGTCTCAGCGAATATGGGCCCACCGACGAGCACGCGCGCCGCGCCCTCGCTAGATTCGGATCACGAAACCTAAACCATAAATAATCAATCCGACCGTTGTGAACAATAAATATAACGTTGTTATAGATTTATTTAAACGGCATTTAATCGAGCTGAAAACTTAATTTTTATTTACCTCGACGTTTCGATCAAGTTGCATTGATCGTGGTCACGAGAAGACTGAAGTACCTAGCGGGTGTCCGCGTTGAGAAGTGCGATCGTTGTCTCCAACTACCCGCATTTGGTTTTGTAAAAAATCAGAACTGTCACGACACACAACACTAACGACATCTGCAGATTTCTGCTGACATAAACCGCGACGCGAACTTGCGAACGCGCAAGTTTTCAGCGTAACTTGCTTATCACGGGATTCCAGGATGTAGCCAACTTGAAACCATCCTCCCGGTTGAAATTGGGATACTTTTTAATTTCAACCGCTTCACGTACTATCCTGGAGTAGTTTTCCGTGGCGAGGATCTTCGGGTCATGGAGTTCAATCCAGTAATTAGGGCCTGATTCGAGCAAATGCTTAGCGACTGCAGATTTATTTATCTGGTGGTTCTTTACAGCTGCAATGTGTTCTTTGACCCTTTCCGCTATAGTACGCTTGGTTTGTCCAATGTAGGAACCGCAGCTGCAATCTATCTTATATACGCCAGGAGTATGAAAAGGAATTACATCTTTTGGTATTCTGACATGCCTTGCTAACTTGGATAAAGGAGTATAAACAGTCTTGATAGAATAGTCCTTTAATTAAGCACCGACTTTATGCATCACTCCTTCAAAGCCGGCTGTCTATCGACATCACACAAATATAACGTGCTGTTTTCAATAACTTACCTACTTGCTTATACTTCAATTCATTACGAAATATGTCAATTTCACTAATATATCAAGTTTAAATTTAAAATATCCGTCAATGTCATAAAATATAATTTGAAAACTTTTATAGAAAGCTCCTGCTTAAGCAGCAGCTTGCAAATGGTTAAAGATGCGAATACTAGTTATATAGCTGCTTTTATTATACATCATTAGTTTAACTCTAGGAAGGTACAAACATCATCATCAACTTGAAAATCATCTTTAGGTTTCTCTTTTAATGTAGGTTTTATAACAATTTAAAGTTCGCAGTCAGGTTTCATAGTGCGTAAGTTTTCTTATTATTTTTATATATTGGCTTACAACCCAAATATTACGGAGCCTAATATTAAAAAAGCATAGTTTGAAAAGCACAAACAATATACTTTGACATCCCACTTAATTTGATTGTCTTACATTGAATCCCGTCTCACCTTTTTGTACTTTTACTCCATGATATCTCAGCATTCAGCAACCCTTCCAAGTAGATTTGGCTTAAATTCCTACATTATTACAATACACAAATAAAAATACAAACAAAAAACAAACAACCCGACTGGCGTGAAGGCGTGGGGCGCGGAACGCACGACGCAAACATATGCTCGTGTTTCTGTTTTTATAATATAATTTTAACGTTTTATAAAACCACCAGGTGTGGGGACCAGGAGCACACAAAATATATAAAGATCTATCAGGGCGTCTGGTCGAAGCAACACGTGACCAAAATGCTGGCCTTTACTTTGCCCAAAGAGTAAGCATTACCATACAACGTGGCAATGCTGCCAACATTTTGGAACGTTTCTCACTGGCAGCGGCTTGATAGACTAATTCTAGTTTTATTTAACTGCATGTTTATTATTTATCAAACATAAGTAATTAGTTTTTCTTCTTGTTTTGAAAATTATAATTGAGATAAACTTCTATTCACTTACATATTTTACTTTACTTTAATAGTTGCAATTGAAACATTGGAGTATAACTTGTATAGTCAAAACTTGTTTTTTTTTAAGAAGTTTTAATGACAATTGCTACTGTATCTTTAGCAGACCATTGAGAAGTATACTCCCAGCTATCATTTATCGTTGTAGACCACTTGGGAGTATGCTCTCGAACGGATTCAAGCCTGTGCCTGTGTGTGTGTTGTGTGCCTGTGTGATTTGTATTTACTTAGAATAGAGACTCCTATGAGTGTTATATATGAATGAACAGAACTTGAACCAATGGATTTATTTGGGTGATAAAATCTTTAAATGTCAAAACTTTTTATGTAAATTCATGCAGTTGGAAGACAAGCATGCCCATGTGACGTCATCGACCGTGTAGTGAGTCATCTTGATTCTTTATTTGTGGTGTTTTTTTGTGATTTTGTGGTTGTATTTTGTGTTATTACGTCTAATAATACTGTAAGGAATATATTAAAATAGTTTTGTGTTTAGTGTTTCGCGACACGAAGTGCCTAAAGTACCGCGACTATCTTTCATCACTTTTGGCGGGAAAATGTTATCATGAGTATATTTTTCAATAGTTTATGAGTATGTAGTATTTTTTCCAGGTTCTTTATTGTTTTATCTATAAAATGGTACTTATCAATAAGTAATTTATTCTATATCCTTCTCATATAAAATAAGTTTCTACGCATGGGAACTCGCCCGCTCTCCGACCACTTCCCGGGGGGCTATATTAGAATTATTATTATATGGTTTTTACTAATTTTAAAAAGCTAATATTATATAAAAACTGATGATATAAAAAGAAAATAAAACAAAACTGTTTTTTTTTACACAAAAAGACACATATTTCAAAAAAATACATAAGTTTAATTATTCTTTTCTAATCTTACTAGTGTAGTTTATAAAATAATTATGAAAATGATAATATTTTTACATACCTTATTGTTACGTTCAATAGCTTTCTATAATAGTAGTTCAAAATATTCTAATCGTAACCATTCAGCAATTAGACCCTAAAACCTGCGGTGACGCCTTATGCATATAGTAACTGTCGGTTCTCTGCTAAAACCCGTGGCCTTTTAATTATTTTGGCAAGCTCCGAAGGGCGGCTCTTTATGGCTAGTCAAGGGTTAAGTAAAATAATAATATACAAGTTATATATTTTTAATCGACTTTACAAAAGGAGACGGTTATATGTTCGGCTGTATATATGTTATTTTTTTGATGTATGTCAGTCGATATCTCCGTCAATTATGGACCGATTTTAAAAATTATTTATTTGTTTGAAAGGGTATACTTTCCAAATGGTCCCATATAAATGGTATCAAAATTGGTTCAGCAGTTTTTCGATAATAAATAGTTTTGTTGAGTAAATCCATTCGATTTTGTTTATATTGCTTTTATTTTGTGTTTATCTCTGAGATTTCTCAACCAATTTAGATGGTTGTTTTTTGTTCAAAAGGGTAAACTTTTTGTGTAGTCTCATACAAATTCCATCAAAATTGGTTCAGCAGTTTTATTATAAAATCAATTGGTTTTATAGTTAATGTTCTTTAATATCTTGGGATTTCTGAACTGAATTAGATGATTGTTTTTACTTGAGTAAGAGGACCTCTAGTGTGGAACTGTATAAATTTCATCGAAATTGGTTTATTAGCTTTAAACAAGCTTTAATTTAATTATTTGTGTAATAATGTTTAGGACTGGATTGCAAGTCAATTTTGAACAATTTAAGGACGTACAAAGATGCTGAAGTTTTGCACATGGGTGTAGTTCTGATGACAATTAAAAACTACAGTAGTAGTAGCAGTAGTAGTAGTTTATAAAATAACTACACAATCGGATGATGGAATCCCTTCGAGTTTGTGCTCATTAGGTTTGTCTTGGTGAGTTCTCTGGTTTTATATGGTATCCAGGGATGATGGAGCTGGAAGGTAGTCACAGGAACTCAACAACAAAATGATGGAACACCTTCGAGTTTGGGCGCATTTGGTTTGTCTTGATGAGTTCTCTGGCGTTATGTGGTTTTCAGGGTCTGATGATTGAGCCGGAAGGTAGTCATAGGAACGCAATAACAAAATTATGGAAAATGCACTAAACTAATTCAGTTGTTATATATGTAAGTTTTATTCACTATAGTGAGTGAGTGTCTACTATTTTCTTTGGCATATATTCTTTCCAATCTTTTCTTAGGCCACTAAAAATCAAAAAATCTAATATTTTCCCAAAAAAAGTAATTCAACTTCATAATAAAAATGATATTTATTAAACAACGACTAAAAAGAATGAAATAATTTACAATTAAGCCAGAACAGTATCATTTTTTCAAAATTACCAACGTAATAATAATGCATAAATACAACATAAGATAAGAAAGAGTTTTTTGAAGGCGGTGCCAAACCCAGGCATAATTTAAATCTAATATCATTACAAAATTAATGCATACGTATCTACGTATGAAGTAATATGCAGTTGTCTATGACGAACCCTCCTACAAAACACGAAACGCAGAAGAGACAAAACAAGAGACTCACACGAGCAGATTTTGACTTTCACATGTTCACAAACCGATTGACACGAAAACAGCAATCTAGTAAATGATAAAGTTTTTGTAGATAATTACTTTAAAAGCTTATTATTATAGATAGCACGTCAAACCGTTTAAGACATTATCTCTTTGAATCAGCTCGACCATATTAATAATTATGGATCGGCTTGGCACCGCCTTCAAAAAACTCTTTCTTATCTTATGTTGTATTTATGCATTATTATAACGTTGGTTATTTCGAAAAAGTGATACTGTTCTGGCTCAATTGTAAATTATTTCATTCTTTTTGGTGGTTGTTTAAAAAATATCAGTCGATTTAATTATTTTTTGGGAAAATATTTTTTAAAATAGTCTTTTCAAGACCTTTATTTTGATACTTCATTCGATAGGATTTGCTCATTTTTATTTCGTCGGAAATAAAATGTGGCAGCTGTAAGCCGCCATATTAATGTTCTTGATATTTCATATATCCTGTAGCACTCCCGAGATTAATACGAATCTAATGACACCTCATTTATCAAAATCCATCAAGCCGGTTAGGCTGTAAAATGCGCCTACTGAACGTACAAACAAACATACATACAACTCAAACTCATAACCCTCTTCAGTCAGACAAAAAAATAGTTCTGCGATATATTACTAAACTGACATAGTACAATAGTTCCATTCTTCAAAAAACAAAAAGTAATGGAACTACTTGGACAAAAAGACCAACTAAAGCACGGCCGTGATGGACAGATAAACAGACAGGCGCCATCGCGCTCGCACATAACGTGCGAGAAAGAGATGGTAATTCACATTTATGATAAATAGTGAGTTAGTTATAAGCGATAGAGATAAATAGTGAGGGTTCATTGTACGGATTTATCTCTATATCGTGGCCGTGCTAGTTCTATCAATGGAACAACCAATAGAACTAATGGGAACTGGGCCACCATTACAATCCCTTTAATATTATGTGTACTGTGATATCGCTGTGTGAAGACAGCCAGAAGCTATTGAGAAAATTTCGCTCATTAATTAAATCTCATTACAAGACTCTCCATTACTAGGGAACTACCGTACAGACACAAAACCTTGTTCATGTTCTCTTGTTTATGATTACTCGTAAATGAGATGTAAATCCGGCTAACCACCCGTACCAACCTCCGGTGTTTTGAAATTAACGCTGGTATTAGGTATTATATTTATAAATGGTTTGTTGTTCTACGCGTAGGTAATCTTTCACGCCTGTCACTTTGACATATGTCATTTTGATACCGGTGACTTTGGCATCTGTCTCTTTGACACCTGTCACTTTGACATCTGATGATGATGGATGACGATGATGATGAATGGTACTCTATGGGTTATTCCATAACATAAAGTATCTACATACTAAATTTCATCCAAATCTGTTCAGTCGTTTGAGCGTGAAAGACTAAAAAACACACAAATTCACCCTCACACATACACACACACCCTCGAACGCGCACACACCCTCCCACACATACACATATACATACAAACTTTCGCCTTTAAAATATTAGTGTAATTTTAATGGGTTTGATGAACACTGGAGGTGTTATAAAAATGATTCTAAATCTGTTCAGATATACCGGATACCTAAAAAAACAGACTGCACCCTTTTAAAGTCGATAAAAAAAGGGAATAGTTCAGAAAAAAAAGAGTCAAAGCTGAATTTAAAGAAGAGTCAACATTTCAATCCATTGAACGAAATACTATGATTATTATTTTAATAGTACAACAAATACAATTAGGCAAAAATTGAAAACTAAAAACTTTACGAAGTTACTGTATTGTTTTTGGGCATTCACTAGTCATAGGCAGAATGTAAATGATGATTATAGGGAAAAGACACTAGCAACATGCAACTAGCTCTTTCATCGCCTATCGCTCACGCTTAGCATATACTTATATGCTAATTAATTCAGTCAAACCACTGCAATGCATCAGCTTCTAAAGCCATTCTTCTTTTTCCCGTGAATCTAAATGCAATATCAGCCTCGACCGAGCAAAGTAAATTCAAGGAAAGAATAATGGAGGAGATTATCGTGCCTCTTGAAAAACATCGTCGAGTCGAGATACCAAGAGTTATTCATATAGAATAATCTTTTATTTCCCGGCGGGGAAGCTCCAGCCTCTAGCCGCAGAGATTCGTAGATATTTCTCAGCCCTGCGCTCATAGTCTCTCCTCAGTTAGATAGTTATCTTAAGTATGTTCCCATGTGATCTAGACAAACGGGAAGGAGTCTACCGCGTTGAGATGACACTGTTAGGTGCACGGATTTGTGTTTAGATTAGATACTCTCGCGCTCAGATTATTTATGGTACAAATAAAATATGTTACATAATATGATATCGATTTGTAAGGTCAGATAGGTAAGGCTTACTAAGTCTGTAGTCGCAGCCAATGTATATGTTTGTGAAGTTAGGCTCTGTGACGATTGCGCAGGTACTGCTGTGGGGATGAAATAGCATAAAATAAAAGCGAGATAGAATATGCGAAAAACGTAAGCTAGTGAGCGAGGCAGTTATACAATGCTATCTTCACCTTCAACATTCGGATTGCACCTGAAAAATAGCAGTTTTCGCAGCGACTAGCAGACAACTTCCGAGACACAAACTTTCGCTGCGCCTACTGTACCTACCTACTACAATAATTAATACAATTCGAATGTAGTTAAATCCCACAAATTTCCAGAGATTAAACCACCAACCAGTAGAGTGTAAACATTAGGGTGTTCAGTGAAGGCCACTAAATCCAGCGAAAATTAATGAATATTAATTTTAAGACGTTTAACTAATGTCACAGAATAAATAATAGTACACTTCTAAAATCTCAAGGCGACGAACGCATTACGGTGCCGTCCAAAATTTTGAAATACAAAGTGTTTGGTGGCAATGCAATATTTATACCATTATGGTTATAGATAGGCGTTGCACGTACTGTCAGGTAAATGACCTGTCCATCTCTTCACTTTGTATAAAAAACAACACAACATTACGAATCGTTATATACCTTGAAAGCTAAGTTGTCACAAACGCCGTACGGAGTAATATGCAGTTGTCTATGCAAACGCTGCATAAGTCTACCACATTCAGAAGTGAAGTACTTAGTCGTATACTTGAATACCATAGACAACTGCATATTACTCCGTACTCTAGACAGGCTTTTGACGAACGTCGGTGAGAGCATTTGATTATTGCCATTTTGGCGCTGATAGATTGGCAGTAGTGAGGGTCCACGGAAGTAACGTACTTTAACTATAATTTATTCTGTGATTAACATTAGGAGATGAGACAATGTTTATTTTAGTTCCATGGGTGGGGGAGCCTTGAATCAGCATAAACGAAAGTACGGCAAAGCAAATCCATACAGATCATTGTCGAAAACGGATTATGGGGACGATAGAAAACTATTTTTAAAAGCCTTTGCAATGTTAGTATGTATGCTAGTTTGTCAAATCTTGCAAGCTGAATTAGAACTTCCTCTTATCCTACACAGTTTATTTTTCACATGTTGGTTCAATTCCGATGACAATGCATATTTATGGTAAGCATGACCTGGGCCATTATTCGCTATGACCATCCACGCACGTAACGCGCCGCGTTAAGATATCTGCGTGGAGTCGTACGGCAATTGCCGTAATGACGTCACACGTTTTCGGCAAGGAATTTCGTGCATCATAGTGAATAAGCGCCCTGAATCGATATGCAGGATTAGGTCCCGATAAAGAAAATGTTAAACAGTCAACAGCACAGACACGAAATATTATGTAGGTACGCAGTTTATTACGACAGTTGGTTTTAATTTTTACCATGACATGGTTGGTGCACTCAGGGTTGAGTCCTGACACGGTAATGTTAACTAGGGAACTCATCAACGGTTAATATCACAGAGACGAAATGTTGAATACGCATTTAATTGTGATAGCCCATTCTAAGTTTCACCATGACTTGGCCTTTTTATTTTAATGTGAAACATCTAATTGTGCGTTAAGGCAGTAAGGCCAACTCTTAGCATGGAATCGATCGCCTCGGGTCATGGTAACGCATCGCTCGTGGCACGGCGGCTTTTTTCGCCTCAGTTCGGCGATATTCGATGTTTCACTCGTGCCAGGCGTCCCACGACTCATCTTTTTATGCATAAAAAAATTGACAGGCCTGTGTGTGTCCGGTGCGTCAGAAAGACAATCCGTATTTTATAGGGTATACTATTTAGTTTATGGTCGCCAAACCGTGTCGTTTTGTTCGTAAAAATTTAGTTTTCTGTCGTAAAAATACTCTATGCAGCACCCTTTAGCTTTATTAAGTTGATCCCTAAAGTAAATCTGCGTTTAGCAGGATATACAACTGTCACAGTACGTCTTTTGCAGTCGCGAAGTGCTTACGTAATCTTTTGTAGTCCTCCTTCGGTCGGGACAAAGCTTTGTCATCCGCAGTATTAATTTAACTGTATTCATTGTGATGATTATGTTGTTAGCGCCTACACAAAGTTCTCTGTTCGTGAATAGAATGTATTGTACATAAGTAGGTACCCATTGTTTCGAGTAAATTACACTTTCATGAAAAAGGTAAAAACAGAATGCTTTCTCACAAAAGGCCTAAGCATGGCTAAGCTCAACAATGACAAAACAATGTAATTTACCTTACCTTTGTTGCAAGCATTTGACCACGATCTCTACTGATGGAAACTGTCGATTTGGCCGAAGATGTAGTATGCCTAGTAGATACCTATTCACTCAAGACTTGAAAACACCTAGATATTACCGGAAACACTGACTAGACCAGAGCATTCGACTCTATTGCAGTTCTTATAATAATAAAGTATTTTTTTATTTATATCTAAATCATAGATAAATAAATTGGTACAATAGAAGAGTTCTAGGAGCCCCCTAATACATACCTAGTTGCAAGTTGCCAACTTTTGCAATTTGACAGTTACAGCGGATGGTGGATGTATGGTTCTACACAATATTGTAAAGTGGCAACATAACATCCAAACCGTAGACACTCGCGCGTCAAGAGATTGTTTTATGAATTACACAACAATTGATCGTGATAAATATGAAGGGCAGCAGCATAAAAAAATTGTTAGGTACTATAAAGGAATATCACGCCAGAGGCGGAGCCTAGGAGCTGACGGTGAAATGGCATATCAATATGGCGTAAGTGGCTGGGCAGACATATCTTCAGCGAAGCGGCGGGAGCGGCGTACCACTTTTTTCGTTGGCAGTCAGAGGCGGTCTAAACTGCGTTCCTTAAATTCTCTCTTCTTTAATTTGTAAAAGTCTTCAAAGTATAATAAGTTTATTTGTGAAGTGTAACATACCTTTGTGTGTGTGAACGTGTATAATTTTTTTATAAACCCGCTTCTGGTTGCTAATAATAAATAAATAGTTACAACTCGGCATTGATTGTGTTACCTACAAATAACACCTCTGTTGCCTTTTACCCCACTTTTTGTCCACCACTTGAGGACATCGGAAAGAAATGAGTTGCACTTTCCCCCTGTGGTGGATATCGAAAATAACCATGTGGCATTGTCCCCAACTACTTAATTATTACAATATTTTATACTCGTATTTCAGATCTATAGTGACAGGTGTCAAAGTGACAGGTGTAAAAGTGACAGGTGTAAAAGTGACAGGTGTCAAAGTTACAGGTATCAAAGTGAGAGGTTTCAACGCGATAAACTGTAGTCCGCACGGAAGAAGACGTGGGCAAAAGCTAGTATATATAATATAATAATTAAGTAGTGGGGGACAATGCCCCATTGTTAGTTTCGATCCACCACTAGGAGACATTGCAAATATTTTCGATGCCTCCCTGTGCTGGACAAAATTGGGGGACAACGGGAATAGACGAAATTACACGCTCATTTTCAGTTGTGCCCTTCGCTGCCAGCAGTTTCTGATAGACACGAAATTAATCGTCACACTAAAATTATGTACATAAGTAATTAAAGTAAACACCATGCTTCATTAATCATCAGCCTTTACATGTACAACTCTGTACGTAGCCGCCTCCTGATGCATACCACTGTACTCATTTTCCTCCATACAGTTACTGCCAGCTGCTTTTAACAGCAACGAAAACATAAATGCCACAATGTATTTCAAAAATGGAAATACTGAAATTTCCTGACGCGCCGATGAAATATGATCACCGTGTCACAAAGCCTCATTCACGGCCTCACATTACCCAGTGGGGTCACAGTTTATGATGCAGAAACACAAAAGTAACGAGCGTATTATCTCCGAATCATTGCACCCGGTCAGAAGCTTTATTTGAATCCCGGTACATTTTCCACGTTACCTTTTATGCTCCGCTCTTATCTCTAAGAACGCTTTGTATTCATTTACCAGGTGAAATTGCTGGATGATACACTTGAATACGCTTTGAACACCGAGGATAAATATCGACTGTTGATGCTTTTTTAAGAACATTTTAATTTAATTTTTCTAAGCGCATATCGTAAAATCCGGATTATGAACTCAAAAATGGTGGCATAATGACATACTTTACGCACGACATGACACTAATAAAAAAAACATTATAACATTGTTTTTTGACTAAGCAGTGTTATTATATATATTTTTATCATAACAGCACTGGTTTGGCTCCGTGAAACGGGGGTTTTCGCCATTTATTGTCTATGGCGGCGCGTGTTAGACCGTAAGCGCACGATTTTTTTAACATTAGTAGGTACCTAACCAATTTAATTTGTTATGTGTTTTTTTTGATCAAAGTTTTTATCCATATTAAAAATGTCTGACAGCAGTGTTATTGAAGAGAATTTGGCTCCACCTGACATCACTGAAACAGCAACGAACCTGACGAACGAGCTTTTATCGGCAAAATCAAGAAACTATTATGACAATGTTTTTTTTTTCATTAAAATTAAGTTTCTGTTGCATGAGTGTAGATAAAGTAGTGTATGAAACGGCACATAAATAGGTGTTAAATCACTCGTGTTTTTTAAACTTACTCTCGTGTTTTAGTAACACTCTTTATGCGACCGTTTCATAAACTACTATTATTGTGTAAATTAATTAATAATTTGATGATTTTAGATATCTAATTTACCACACTAAAATTATAAATGCGAAAGCTTGTGAGTGAGTAAGTATGTGTGTATGTTACTTACTTTTTTACGCTTAAACGGCTGAACGGATTTTGATAAAGTTTGGTACATAAAAAGATGCTTTAGGTCATGGATTAACACAAAGGCTATCTTTCATGATCATCAACATCCATCATCATTGTCCACGCGGGTAAAACCGCGGGGCGCAGCTACATCATAAATTGTTCTCCATCCTCTCTCGTATTGTCTCAAGCTCATCTCCCTGAGAGATGGGCTTTGTCCCAGCAATGGGGACGTGAAAATGTTTTTTTTTTTGGATAGAGGAGTAGATGAGTGTTGTATCCCACTAATTTTGTCACATAATTTTACGAATCTTATGAATTATTTACCCCTATAAATAAAACTCTGACTAATG
Source organism: Alsophila aescularia (assembly GCA_946251855.1). NCBI lineage: Eukaryota > Metazoa > Arthropoda > Insecta > Lepidoptera > Geometridae > Alsophila > Alsophila aescularia. Next base: position 12,954,653 of record OX276375.1, on the reverse strand, counting down.
AATTTACATCTGAGAAACCTCGTGCATTTTAGTACCTCTGAAGTGCGGAATAGTAAGCGGATGCAAGGCTTACGCACAACGACTTCAGATCAATAAAGAAAAATAATATCATATATAGGCATTGGTAACCTTGTTTTGATCATAACAAGTTTTGACTTAATAATTACTCCCCTATAATCTTATGTTTCAGTAGGTATTGTGAATAATATTAGTATTCAATCGTTGCTGTTTGAAAGCATATTAATGGGGCTTTTACAGTATTCAGAGACTGATTGCCAAACAAGGTAGGTATTTGCGTTGGCTTATTTGGGGCTTAAAAGTTACAACATAGCAGAAATACCACATGTATGGCTTAAATATAATTAAACTTACACGTTCCACGTACTAATACTAATATTAACAGCAATATTCAACGAATATTTGACCTTCAAAAGGCTCAGCTTATTTCCATTCCAATATATTGTGTTGATTTGAGAATTTCACGAGTGAACGTCTAAAGGCAACGCTAAGGTATGTTGTCGGTATGTGTAGGTGTGTTGTAGTCTTAAATTAAGGAAATCTTATTACGAAATTCCGACGTGTGTCGCCGACTAAAAGCCGGGGCGAGGGTTCCGTGGAGCCTAATGAACGTGCTCAAAATTTATAACGCCTTTAACCTTTTAGTTACTTTGTGAGTAAATTGGACCTCAAACGCATTTACCTAATAACTCTGCTTGTATCTAGTTACGCATCCAATTGAATACATAATCAACATAGATACGTAGGTATCTACAAGTATTCAACAGTTTCTATTCTGGTTTACTTTCGGTCCTCAATTCAAATAGTTTTTAACAAGCTTCAAAATGTCGAGGTACTCACCAGGGCTGTCTTTTCTGTATGTTTCTAATATTTTCCAGGATTACTGAACAGATTCCAGAGTGTTTCTACATTTATACTATGTTTATTTTAAAATTGCGGCCCGGATAGTTCCATTACAATTTCATGAAGTATTCAGTGTTTTTTTTTAAGTAAATCCATTTGCATACGGTGTTTCAGTTCAATTAACGTTTAAATGTGTTCGTGCATGCTAGGTGTCACAGTCCTGCGTCAGTCCTAAAAAATTATAACCGTACGATCATTGGTATAGAATTCGACAATATTTTTCTTCAAACTTCGTTCAGACGTCAACTCATTTTTAAAAGCTTTTATTTAACTTGCAATGTATGTATGTATGTTTGTTTAGGCAAAAACTTGCCATCCTTTAAAACCAAAATTAAAGCATGGCTAATTGAGAATGCGTTCTACGATGTAAGGGAATTTATCCCGGTATATCGATAATTCAATGTTATTGTTGTTATTATTATTGAAAAATTATTGTTATTATTATAATTTGATATTTATTTTACTTTTTTATGTTTACTTTTAATTTTCAACATTGACCTGTAATAATTGTTACCAATAAATTGATTATTCTGATCAGGTCAAATCTTGCAAGCTGAATATCTTTGCCTACTGCCTCTTAACCTAGCGATTTGAATTTTTACATGTTAGTTCAATTCCAATGACAATGCATTTTTATGGTAAGCATGACCTGAATCGACATTCAAGATTAGCTCCAGATAAAGGAATTCTTCAATGGTTAACAGCACAGACACGAAATTGTATGTACGTATTTTAGTATAATAGCCTGTTTTAAATT